>CM061053.1:12732903-14099355 GCA_030762865.1 Paraleonurus japonicus
AAAAAACAGTAAATGTGATAGAATTGCAACAATTTGAAAGATTGTGTCTCGAATTGATAATTTTAATAAATATAGTATAATTGTAAAAACGCGAAAAAACATTTATTTTGCAATTAACCTTAAATAAAATGTTTAAGGGGGTTCTGTTTAAAAAAACACAGTCAACCTAAATCTTTGTTTAAAACCCCTCTTTACACAAAAAAATTATCTTCACTGTGCCGATGGGGGCCACTAGTGAGAAAGGTTGAAAGCTGGAATAAGCAACATGAAGAGGTCAATCATTGAAGTTCAGGAAGACAAGACAAGACGTGACGTGTTTAAAAGTTAGTGCTATACCTTCTCTGTATGATTCCCATAATCAAAGTAAGCTCCATTGGTATAATCAAAATGCATCTGAAAGGGAACAAGCAAATGATTTTAACAGAGATCAAAACCCTTGCTCATATGGAATGATACCAAACTGAGCTGAGTTACTTCTACTGGTGTAATCATGATGCGCACAAATTAGGCCCATAATAAAGCAGATAAATGCTTTAGAGGAAAAGAAGAAAAAAATAAAAAGCACAAAGAACCTGATTCAAAAGCTCAAAATCCGAGAGCAACTTTGCTGTTAAGTCATACTCCTGCAGAATTTGTATAACCTCAAAACCAAATAAAACCAATAAATGTTAAATATATACACTGTTATACCTTTCCCGTTTGACTGTCCTCGAGAAATTCTGAAATGGAACTCATACAATCTGCAGCAAGACGCATCCAACATCTAAGGTCCACGTGGCGTTCATCTTCACTGGGGTGTGATGCACGTGGATAATCATCCAATCCAGAAGACAGTGACTGGAGATGCCAAAATACTTTAGGTAAATATCTCAAACTCATCCAATTATAACTTTCCTTTCGATTGGTCGCTTCAAAAGTGAAGAATGTTATACGCCAATAAAAACATGATTCCAAAGTCCAAATACATGCCAGTATTAAGATCTGCAGAGTCTAAGACCCATCATAGATCACATTAATAAGGTATTCCTTGAAGCAAATTTATTTTCTTTTTTCTTCATTTATTTGGTTGTGTGAGCGGCTTTCTACTTTGCTTGAGACATGTCAAGCTATTTAGCCTGACCTATTGCTATAGCTATGCCAATAATCCTCGGTTTTGCTAGATATATTTCAAAAGGACGTAAGTGAACTTCAACAAAGGTGAAATGTTACATAGTTGCTTATGACAGAGTGCAGAAACGTATAGCATTGTACTCCCTCTGTCCCTTGATAAGTTTCTCATTTTGCCAAAACAAGCATCCCAAGCAAAGTTTCTTATTTCCTAAGATGGAAAGTTGTGTCCCACCATCTTTAAAAATTCTATCTAAAGTTGGATTTCATTACAACAATTGTCACCCCAAAAGTAATATTTTATCTCTAATTATGTACTTTTCTTATTCACGTCACATCTCAAGACTCCACCACACATTTTATATATTCCTTAATTTGTGTGCAAAAAGCAAATGAGAAGCTTATCAAAGGATGGAGGGAATATCTTGTAGTACAATTACTTCCATTTTACTTGTAATCATTCATAAAACTCAATCTATGTTGCTTGGACTCAAGTATGGGTCGTCCGACACAAGTACATATCTAAGGCTATATTTATTTACAACTTCCCAAGTCACTTTTATTATTTAAAATCCAAATCCTTGTTAGTTTATCTGGATTTTGGTATAGGATTTCAAATCCTCTAAAATTCTACTCTATAATACCAATTATACACTTACTTTAAGTTTTTTCAAACACAATTTTCAATACACTATCAATCATCTATCCCCCACTTTTTTCTGTCAAAAAAAATCTATCCCCCACTTTTTATTTATTACTATCTGACCAATTCAACACCCTATCTCCTTTTTTACTTTACACACTTTCTCCTCTACTTTACACACAATAGTCAATACATAATCAATCATCTATCACTTTTATATTCATACAAAATCCAAACACACCTATTACTATTCATCAAATCCAATCAATTGGATTTGAAATCCACTCCAATCCATAAACAATAAGTTTCTGACTTCTTGTTTTCTAAAATTTAGGTACGTGGATACGGATCCAAAGTTAGGACACGGGTGCGGGATATACCTCTATATATATACACATTAAAAAAGTCATATTTTTTCTCTATTTAAATTAAAAAATATTCTTTTCTCCAAGCTCTTCCCACAAAATATTCTGCATTCTCCTCCTCTACAGCCGCGTCCGCTTTTTCCAGCGAAGGGATATCCCCAAACCCACACCCATGTTGGATCCTCATGACACTGGTAATCCTCCAGTTTTGAAGAGTCCGAGCAACATAGAAATCAATTACTTTATAATTTGCTAGACACCTAGAGTTGGTTAATGTTTGAAGAGATGTTCCCATCCCCCTTTTGCCATACACCTAGTAGATACCAAGAAGTGATCTTCAATCTAAAAAGTCTAAACTCAGCAGTCCTACCAAAAGATACCAAATTTACACACAGTAGAAGTATAAGAAATAGTTCAAATAATACTCCAGGTGGAGAATATATAACCTCAACAAAGACAAATTCAACTAGTCCCAAGTACAGAAATGTAGAGGATGAGAACCTTTGGATTCAGCTCGCGTATAGTCGTGTTGTCTCTTCCATGCCAATAGTAGGTGCTCACATCTTTTCCTGTAAATAGAATATAAAATAACAAATGAGGAAAAATTGCTATACTGATAACTTATGCATGAGATTTTTATCAAACAATGAGGTTGGTATGTCAACAATGGCAGGCACATGACATAGCAAGTAGCAATTCTGTCAATCTTTAGGGTTCACAAAATTCTTATCATGCTCACCTGATTGAGTAGTGTTAAACCACTTAAACCATGCATCAAGGCGTGTGAATGCTCGTCGTAAGAAGATGGAGATATCACTAATCTCTGAGGCAGTAAACTTGTTTTTCTTAATGCCGCAAACCAAATCTGCAAAAAGAAATTTCTTTATTACCATCATTGTTATGGTTGCAACATATCAGAAATATTTTCCCAATCAAAGGTAAGATATGCAAGCTATGATAATTTAGGAGAGGCACTTTATCTTGCTGTTAAAGAGGAATAAGGAAACTTAAATGCAGGTCTTTTGGCAGATAGGAACTCGGCCAAAGGACAACAAAGTGCTTCAGCAACGTTTTGATCACACAACAGAAGAAGAATAGACAATCAGATGGACTGCTATGCCATTCTTTATCTATAACTATGTTACTGTTACTTCAGAAGCTAGCAAGTAGACAAATTTCCACATTCTCATTAAATTTTTGTTTTGTGTAAAATGCGTGTATGAATAGAGTGAATTACCCCTGGATACTTTCAGGAACAGGGTGACAGTCATAACAACAATGTAATGTCATTTGATAGGATATTAGACTCTTTGACAAAATTTCAAAAGAAATGTTATGGTTTCAGAAGTTACAGTAGGCCATAAAGCATGAAATGCCCATTAAGATGAGAATCATAATAAAATGGGAAAAATGCATCTTAAGGCCCCTGATATGTTAATATATGCACGCGCTAACCCCTATGATTGATTGCGGATACATAATGACATGTACCAATGTAGGATAAACAATGTTTTTCAATCATTTTCTTCAAGTTCTGTCAGATGATAAAACATTTTTTTCCAATCATCTTATTCAAGTTCTATCAAACAATTATAATCTTCAATGCATTAACCAGTGCACGCACATTTGCATGGTTGTTCATCCATGGTATCAAATTCAACCTCAATGATGTAGGATAGGTATTCACTTTCAGTCTGATTTCAAAATGCAATCTAAATTGAACCCCCATCATTTGGAACCCAAATTATGTTCAATATGTCTCATCTTCAAACCTTCAACGATTTTCATATTGAATCTTGATGGAAACGTCAAGAGATTTTGGACAATTTCTATTGAGTTACATCAGGATGGACTGCATGATTTCAACTTTTAATACTTAGGGGACTTTTTAAAACAAAAATACTTCAAGGATCTTGTGAAGCAAAAGTTAATAATTTAGAGAGCTAAAAATGTAGTTTGCCAAAAAAATTTTAGATAAATACAGTGAAAACTAAACCTCGTATAACCAGAAATAATGTCGGTGGATTTCCATTTGTTGGATGCTGAAGTACAAACTCTGAAGGTACCTTACTGCCAATAGACCAAAAACAGAGATTATGTATAAATATTCAGAATCATTTTAGAAGAAAGAATCTACAATCCACACCTTAAAGCTTCACCACCTAATATTTGCTCACGTGGGATCCAACCATCAGCATTCATCAGGTCTAACCAATGCCCGATGATGTCCAAAGTAATGTTAACATCCCAACGCCTTATCATATAAAAAATAAATATATTTTAGTCGCTTAAAATATGTAAAAACAGCTGTTACCAGTAAGTAAAAGGTCTCCAAAAATAGTGAACCCCAAAGAAAAAAAAGAAAATTAGGATCTGCATGCCTATAGGCAAACTTACCAGATCAGTAGCTGGTGAAAACCCTCATCCCACAGAAATCCCCTAGGGAAGAAGGGACGACTTGGCACAGCAGTATATAGCTCAGCCGGCCAATATGAAATATAATTATCGCCAGGTACGAACTGCATGAGAGAACCCACTGTATGACTTTGTTAGGAATCCAAATGGAACAATTAAACAGGTGATGAACTAGGTGGCTGGTTAATTTCATAGAGTTCACTTATAAGAAACAGATTTTTGAAACCTTCCAAAGCCAAAGCAAGAATATGTTATCAAACTTATCACCAATTCGAACAAGGACTATTTAATTGATGATTCAGGTCGCAACATCCTTAACATAAAGAGTCGAAACTAATTTTCAAGAAATGAGCTCCTAAGAGTAGCTAGTTAAAATTGTTAGTGAAAACAAATGTAGGTCACAGAGATGAAACCAAGAAATCTTTAAAAGAAGTTGATCGGAGTGATTTTATTTTGGGTTTGCTTGGTTCAAATGAAGAACATGTAATGTAGCTATTAACTACATAAATGATAAAACTCATGCATTCCTAGCATTTGGTAAATGAATCACATCGAATAATGGATGTGAATTGCCTCCAATACTTTGTGACCTAGTATACTCGACACCCCAAATTTGCAACTGAATCATGTAAATGACAGAGAGAACTTAACTTATATAGTACCAAGAATGTCTTAATATACAACATCACAGGAAGGCAAAATCATTCAAATTCTGGTTCAGCTAATGAAGTTGCATGCATATTTACATAAGTCAACTTGAATTTTTAGCTGTAAACTATAGGTAGTACTCACCCTCCGTCTAAACAAAGAATAGTTGAATATAAGGTCATAATATTTATCAAGCAGTGGCAGCAATTTATGAATCTCATTCCATATGTACTGTGATAAACAGAAATTTTTGAAATATTACACTACCACAATGAATTCATTGCAATTGCAATAATATAGAGGTTAGAAGTTTCTGTTGCCATAAAGAAACAACAACACTAATGTGGCAAATAAACAGACAAGTATGCTGTTGAGCTTAATTAGAAATTGCACTTGAATCTAAAATTCTCAAGTTCACACATTATTCACTCCTCTGAAACAGGGAAATGGTAGTTTACATTAGGCTACCAGGTCTCAGCAGAATTGACGTAGAAAAACTCAGTGAAACACTTACGCTAGAGGATGGTGGAAGTGAAATTTTTGATTGCCCATAAAAGTAGCCAATTCCACCCAGCAAATTCCCGAGAGAAGCTTTACCTACTGTTATGGCTTCAGACTCGAGCTGAAAAAACAACATTTGCTCTTATGAGTACTAAGGAAATCCAGGAGAAGCATAAAGTGACAAACTCGCCACAAGAGTGTACACATCTACAGCCAGTAACTAAGGTGACAAGGACACCTTTATCTGCTTGTGAAGACTTGTATACCAGTATACTTAATTCAAATTTGACAATTGTATCAAAAAGCCATGGTGATAAGAATATATATTCTGTACACAGCTGTGAAAAGAGACACCTATAAAATGAGTGTGTTTGACTGCTTGTAAACTTGTATATATGCAAAACAAATGTATTGCAGAACTGAGGTAATTGCTTGACCTTTGAATCAACGGCTTTCACTTTTATTACTGCATATATTTTTCAAAATTTCCATTCATAGTCTAAAAGGCCTTGGGAACTTGATGATAACATGAGACTTTCGACGTGAAAAAAATTGTGATTTCACATTGCACAGGTCCGTAACTGACAACTTCAAATTGGTCCGTTCCCAAGTCATTAACCAAAACTAAGTACATACTATTGGCTGACGGCGAAGGGATTTGCATGTGAAACAAACTACTTATTGCTAGTCATAAAAGGAGACATGGTAGAACCTAGAGATATTATTTGAATGTCAACAAAATCAATCTTTCTGTTTAATGGCTTAAAGAAAATTGTATAGCTTGCAATAGAACACTTGGTTCAACATCCAAACTGTTGTAGCTCTGAATAAATGATCACCGGTAAGAAGGGTAAAAACATCCACAACTCACACCTCATCAGACATGTCAAAGCAACTTTGGAATTTTTCATCAAATTGCTTTTGCTTCTGCTCCAGACGACCAGTCAAAGAGTCACCTAAAATGATGACAATCTTCTAATCATGAAATGAGAGAACAAGTCGGCTAACAAGAAACTGATTAGCTTGTTCCTCAAAACCTAATAAACAAAGTAAATAACTCCGAAGAAGGTAAATGTGTTGTGCTAATTGTGGGAAAAATGTGTTTATGTGCGCGCCAAGTATATATCTTGTATGATCATTTAAGAGCTTATTAACAGAAGCTCCCATGTTGCTGTGTTATTCCATAACAATCACAACACAAATTGCCGATAGATTATATTTAGTGTGATGTAACAAGAAACAGAATTGTACTGAAGACAGACAGAAGATGAAAAAGATAGCATCAAGAACACAATACTATTTGTCTAATAGAAAACTAAGATTTTACTAATTTGATAATTAAAGATGGCATGCTTTATTTGCACAAAGTTCCATAATTTGCATGATTTACAAGTGTAATCCCAACAGATAAAATTATTCATAAAAACAAATACTGGAGAAAAGCCATGCCCCTTCAAAACAACTCCACTATTCAGCTCAAACCTACAACAAGCTCTTCCCCAAATAATTTGGGTTGTCTACTTAACAGCAATGCAGCTGACACCCAAGTAGAGTTCTCATACACTAATAAGATCTGAGATTCAGTAATGTGATTGTCAAAATATAACTCCTCAAGAAAATATCAGAGAGAAAATATATTTAGCAATTCCTATCAAGATTTATTTCTGTATATGAACTTCAGTAATACATGTGGACTATCACCTGCTCTCACTTATTCCAATTACGAATGATAGGATCTCTTAAAGGTTATTGCTTAAAAAGACCCAAGCGCACATTGTGTTCAGCATGACCAATTATGTTATATCAATTTGAACTTAGGAAATGTTAGTTCAGTTTGGAAACTTCTCAGCAACACATGAATAATGGTTTTTTTCCATTTAAAAGTTCACACAAGAATTTATGCCTGGATAAAACTAGTAAGTTTGGATGATAAAATGTAATATAAATTACAGATGCAATGGTACCTGTAAGGCTTATAATACGTTCTTCGGTTATTGAAGTAGAACCACGTGATTTAGATATGAAAGCAATATCTGCTTTGAAGGAAATCATTGCAGAAATCTGAACTACAAAAGGAAAATTATGAGAAATATAGATGAGAAGCAGCATAAACCAAAAGTAAAGTTAGCTGCTGCAATAGCTATATAAGATATGAATAAAACATTGATGACAAACCTGGAAAACAAGAACATTCGGACCATAATCAGATGTATCTGAAAGCTGTAAACGACCAATCGTCCTAGCCTAAGGAAAGAAGGGAATATGGGTAAAATGGCATCAAGAAATAAATATGATTGTACAGCACCATATGGAAACCCACCAGCTAAATGTATAGTTAGTTCGACAAAGAAACACAATAATTACTTATAAATACCTGAGTAGCAAGATTCATCTGGACAAGATCGGATAAATTGTGAATGTGAGGTGTCTTGAAACCAGCATAATGGAACTCAAACTCATCCTTCAGAAGTTCATTTGGTTATTAGTTTACTTTCTAGAGAAATAATATCAATAAAGTTTATTCAAAACATTGCAATGCAAACTAGAAATAAATTTTTATAACTAATGCCAGATAAGCAGCAGAATGAGAAAGAAAAATTAAAAAAAAAAAAAAAAAAAGCATTGCAACTGATTAATTTTATATATGTATACAACAAATGGTACACAGACAATAAGACAGACAATTAAAAGACTTTATATTACGAAGAATGATGTCTTTCCCAGAAAATATTTTCAATTCTGAACGACGATGTACCTTTGATTCCAAATGAAGTTGCCAACTATCAAGATCATCTCGTGAACCAGATGCCAGGATGTGGTGATTGGGAATGTCTGAGGTGCGGCCCTTGCCTAGATCTAGAGTTCCACCTTCATCAGCAACATAAAAGAAAAGGTGCACAATTTCTTCCGTTTCCTCGTTAAGTCTACGACCAAGAAGAACTTCAGATTAGCAAATGGCATAATGACAAGAACCAATGAAAAACATCTACTCTATGAGACGAGGAGTGTCTGCAAGACATCCGCAAATATCAACTATTAAGCAATGAAATGATCCAAAGAAAAGTTAACTTGACCCCTACCCCACCCCATAAAAAAAGGCAAAAGAGAAGGGTAATTTTTGTATCCGTTAGTCGAAACTAAGGCCAAACAAATTGGACATGCTTATAAACATCGGATTAACTGATTGGATGATCTCATTATTGGAACAAACTGCTAAGACATAGGATCTGCAGCACTGGCTGCCTACATACAAACCAAATTTAGTACATTAAATAACTTCCTGTTGTTTATCACTTTTGAATTTGCTGGGGAAGTAAGGCCTTCGTAACTACTATATATCGCAAACCACGAAATATTAATTTATTCAATTATTATATCCAACTTCTACATGACTTACTAGCATGCCTCAATTCCTGAAACTTTAAAGCAGAATGCATCAAGTAATTCAACTTTACACATGGTTTTATATGACGAAGTATATTGCAATTTCTAGAAAAATATCTTTCCATCCCATGGATAAAAGAAAGTGAGAAAGGCAGTAAATAGTCAGCTCAAGTATCAAAATAAACAACAAAAAAAGCATCAATACTTCCATCCTGGCATAAATGGTCTGGAGATTTACACTTCACTTTGAGCTTCGATACGGACTGCCCAGTCCCCTCCATAACCACTTTCTTTCTCCTTCGATTTCAGAAAACTCGTTGTCAATGTTAATTTTTGATCAACCAATACTTGACGTCCATAATCCCGTCCATTATGATGCGTCCAACCATATGTTGTAAGCTCATCGGAATCCTGGCATACATGCCGCATAAAATATCTTCCATCCTTAACACCAATCCACATCAAACCGGCAAGCAGAGACTGAGGAGTCCTGGAAATGACAATTTCTTGTTTATCATATACTTATATAATCCAATAAATGCCACAAACAAGTGACATTGTTTTGATACTAAATTACCAACAATTAAGAATCATTACGGCTCTAAAGCTACTAACAATGAAAAAACTGGAACAAGTAGTCAAAAAGAACTTACCGCGCGCGAATTCCAAAATAAACATGAGGCCTATATGTTCCCCAATATAAACTCTCCTTGTGTTCCCCTTGAAACTGCAGCAAAAATTCAATCAAATTCTCGCATTAATATAACAAAGTAGGAACAACTCCAACTATTAAGCAAAATTTTGTGTTTACCATAGGAAGATCCATGAGCTTCGGAGAAGGAAATGGCGTAACGACCCTGGGTTTTACAGTCTCCCGCACCAAATTATTCTTCATATACAATCCGATTAAGAATAAAATTATTCCAGATGAAAGCAAGATCATGAATTTGATATTTAGGATGCGACTGAAACCATGGCCGCCGGCAACGGGTAAACGAGTTCTCGGGTTTGGGTTCACAGGTTTATCACCATCAGAAGTGGAGCTTGCTCGGGCACGAGTGTTTCTCCGGGAAATCTGAGTCATTATTGGATTCGGGTTCGGATCCGGGCTATTATTCGGAGCTTTGACTGAAAGTCTCAGCTTACAGGTGACAACATGAGGGGAGAAGGTCGTGCGAGAGAGGAAGTGATGCACTTTTCAACCTTCATGAAAAATATTCACATTTTTATAAATAAATCCACTGTTAAATTTAATATTCCCTCCCTCTCATATTAATTTTTACATTTTTTTATTTGTCTAACATTAATTTTTACTTTCCAAAATAAAACTCCTCCTTATATTAGACCACGCAAATTTCATGGGATAATAAAAGAAAAAATTAAACGTAAAAAAATAATAATAAATTTAAATATTTATAATATATGATCTATTTAAATTAAAAATGTAATTTTCGTTCAAAAAAAAAAAAAAAAATTAAAAATGTAATTTAAATATGTAAAAAGTGAAATTAAATATATAAAATACTAATAAATTCAAGTATTTATATTTCACATAGTAAAACTATACTTGTAATTATAATTTTAAAAAATTCTTTATAAACAACATTATTTGTATAATTGCATGGTCTCCCATCGGAACTAAGACACAAAAATTCAGTCATCTTTTGATTTTGGGTTTAGAGGCTCAACATATATGATGCGTAAAAACCGACATGACTTTTTCCCCACCTCGGGTTCTACGTGGGTAAAGTCGGATCCAACTCCTTAAGTCACTTCCGCACGAACAATGAAACCTCGCAAAACACGCAGGAGGATTCTCCGCGTAGGCACTCCGACGCCAAGTCGAATACTAAAAATCCTTAGAAATGTGTACTCAAGTACGTAAGAATAAGCTAAATAAAGTGTTGATATTGTTACCTCTCTCCATAGTGTATTATTTATAGATAAGAATACATACCAACGGTTATTATATTTATCTCGACATGATTAACCACGTTTATTTCGTGGTTTATGAACTAATATCCTCGTTCTCAAGAAACTGCTTTCTACCTATCTTTTACCTCTCTGACTGAGGTAGACCAAGTCAAAGGAAGATTCCAGGAATATTCCTTGGCTTGGGCCTCAATTATTTCAACTGCTTGTTATTATCTACTTCTCATCGATCTTATCCCTCGAGATAGTCATCATGGGCTTTAGGGGTCTCTCGATCTCGGCATAAAGTCCGGCGAGCAAACGAAAGGCATTTAGAGATGAGCAAACAAGCGGCGACGAGATTCACGTTGCCCCACCTCGGCTCGACGAAGACCGGAGCTCGGTAGACGAGCAGATGATGAAGTCCACAAGGCGCAGCGACGAGATTCACGTTGCCCCACCTCGGCTCGACGAAGACCGGAGCTCGGTAGACGAAAGCAGATGACGAAGTCCACAAGGCGTAAATGATCAATGGATATATCGAAATACATCGACACCTTTCCGAGACAAGAAAAGACCATTTATTGTAACGTAGATCTTATCGGGATTTTAGATCCATAGTTGTGAATAAATCCTAAAATAAGGGATTTATATTTATTATTAGTTTTTAGCTTTTATTCTTGGGAACTCTATAAATAGAGCCCCACCCATTGTAAACAAATACAATTCGGTTTTCTCACAAACTTTATACGGCTCAAGGCAAGGGAATCCCAAGAGAATTCACAAAGCCATCTTCAAGGGAAGAACTCTCGGGTTCTTTCCCCATCGCTCGTGTTTATCGCTTTATATTAATTCGGTAACAACAATATACAATCCCCCTTGAACGTATCTTCGGTCTCTAGATAGCTCATAACTGCTTGCCTTTAGTTAGAGTATGAATTTGATCCTTAAGAGTCAAATTCTCAAACTCTAATTGCTTATAAGTAATTAAAGATGTTTTCAAATCTTTTAAAAGACTCTTGATGACTGTTTGGTCATTATCGATACGGATTTATAAGATTCATTATCTCGAGGAAGAATAGTAGCTTACCTCTTTTATATGAATTTGCAGTGTCATGGTCTAATGTTAGTTTGGGTATATATATATATATATATATATATATATATATATATATATATATATAACTTACACTCAATATATGCACTTATTATACATGTTAATAAAATTAAATTACAGTCTTACATACAAAGATGATCAAAATAAAAGAGTTGGTTTTGTGTGAATCGGTTTTATTGTAAAATTGGTTTGTATTATACCTTATTGTAAGATAATTAATACTTTTCAATAAAACACTTAATATCATTCAAAACTAATATATTATAATAAAAATAATCAATATCATTTAATTAAATATCTAATGCTATAAAACCAATTTTATAGTAAAACTTCACTCTCCAAATAAAAAGGTCACATAATCATTAACAGATATGCATGGGTATGTATAGAGAAACAAGGACCTATCGCCTTTTGAAAATTACCTTGTCTATGCAATCATGGTTAATGATATTTACAAAGGGTAATAATGTTAAGTTTATAGGTATATAGGTGCATGATAACTATAATCGATTATATGAAATGAGTGTTTCTATAAATTATATTTCAACATTTTTAGGCTTTGACTCTTCAAAAGTGGATAATCAATTAGTAATATTACTATTTCGGAACTCAACAATTAAGGTGACGCAAAAGGAGTTCCATTTACTTTTGGGAGCAATAAGTACAAATAGTTCTCAACAATTATAAAAAAATATTATATTAATTATTTATTGAATTTGAAATTTAAAATTTTGAACTTGTTTCTGATGCAGGATGGATTCAATGCAAATGCGTACGATAATTTAAAATTCTAAACTCGTCTCACTAAAAAAACTGTGAAATACCGACCGACTAAATTCCGTTACAAATACCGACAAAATGCCGTCGAATATTCATCAGTAATTACCGACGAAATACCGGCGAATATCCATCGGTATTTACCGACGAATTAATTTTTCGTCGGTATTTTGTGACGAAAAATACCGACAGATGACCAGTTTACCGACGGAAATCCGTCGATAAGTCCGTAAGTAAATGACTATTTTTTTGTAGTGAGATCTCTAATGTAGGATAGATTCAATGAGACGAGCTTAAAATTCAAAACTTAAAGTACGATAAATAATTAATATAATATTTTTAATATTTTAAAGTCTTATAATTCTCGAGAAAGTCATATATCGATTTTCAAAATCACGGGCCTTTAGTCTTTCTTTTCATGGAGTGAATACTAGATCTCAAAAGTGATTTACATATCATCTTGAATTATATATACATCAAATAACAAATGTCAACTGATATTCATCAAATGACTTCGATAGAGTAATTTTCAAACTGTTTTATATATATACCACCTTTGTTATGATCTTATAAATATGGGTTTAGTCATCCGATCACCTGGATTTCTCATTTTAGTGAGAGATCTAGGTTCGGTTTTTTTAGTGGGCCACCTGGATACTTGGTGAACTAATTACTAACAACTAAAATTTACCGATAAAAAAAAAAAAATTACAAATGGGTTCCTGAGGTTGGATTCTCACATTTTGGTGTTAAGACATTGTTGGTATCATTAGGACCAACTGGATATTGAGGTGTGTCAGTGTCTAGCTATGTTGTGCATGAGGTAAACAAGTCCAACCCACCAACTAAGCATTTTGTTTAATAGAAATTATGAAGGGGTTTAGTCCATTAGATCTTAAAGATTTGTGAAATGGCTATCTTGAGTCTCTCTCTAATTAAATTGTATAACTAATAAAAATTGAAGGCAAAGTCTACTACCAATAAGATTTATGGTGAAATTTGTCACTTGATTCATTTACTAAATGGTATCGGTTGTAATAATTGAAGGGTATTATCTATATAACTAAAGGGTTTGATCGTGATAATTGAAGAATATGTCATATATTAGTAAAAGGTATCGATTATGATAATTGAAGGGTATTACTTATATTTGAAAAAGGGTATCGATAGTGATAACTAAAGGACATAACATATATTACAACAGACAACATTATAAATGGTATTGATCATGATAACAGAAGGGTATGACCTATAACAGTATTAGTCGTGATAACTGAAAGGTAAACTAGATTTATTTTTTCAATGGGAATCATGTTTTACCATGAAACTTAGTTCACAAGAGGCACACTCAAAATTAAAATTTCAGTGATCTTTCTCTTTCTCTCTCACACTTGAATCTCTCTCGTTTTCAGTTCGTCTTTTTTTTTTATTGCTCTCAAATATTTGAATATCCTCCTCTTATCTCTCACACATATATAAATTTCTTTTATCGCTTTTGTCCTATTTTTTTCTTTGATTTTCACTTACACATGAAGCTCTCTCTAAATTATATAACAAATTACAATTAAAAAAATGAAAAATTATAAAAACAAATTTTTTTTTTTGGCCAAACAATAAATTTGAAACCTATTGATTTGATAATCAAATCCAAACAAAGAATTTTGAAGTAGTGTACAAAGCAAAAGAATTCAAAATCTATTCATTAATTTAAATCTCTTGAAATTTCAAATTCCTCAATCTAAACACAACTTTAATTTTTTAAACGAAATAAAATATTTCAAGTGATAAGAGAACCACTATTTAAATCGGCATGATCTTGAGTTCGAGACACCTAAAGAATTGGGGTAGAGGTTAAAAACAATAATTAAATAAAACACAGCCTTAACCTTTTTTTTTTTTTTAGTAGATTGGATCAAATTTATTCAAATGTAAGGTATATTTAGCAATCTTGAGATTCAAACAGGCCCATCCTATATAACATAATAGTTTAGTGTTGCTCACTGCAGTTTGGAATTAATCAATTTAGTGTTGCTCACTGCAGTTTGGAATTAATCAAAAGTTGAAAATATGTAGACATTCAACACAATCTAATTAACCCTAAGACCATGTTTATGGGTGTAACTTTCATCACAATCTAATTAACCCTAAGACCATGTTTATGGGTGTGACATTCATCACAATGTCATAGTTAAAAATAAAAATAAAAAAACTAATAAAGTAATAGGGTGGCGCCAGCTCCATGACATTGGATTGGCTGACCACCCAGTGTCATCAAATTAATTTCATTTCTTATTTTACACATAACACAAATTAGTTCTTATAATTTTTTATATAGTTAAATTTATAGATATGGAAGATAATACGTGTTGATATATACTTTCTTCATCCCAGTAAAAGTGTCTCATGACCTTTTGACACTTTAAGAAATGTAGTAGAATAATAATATAGCACAAGTGATGTGATTGAGAGAGATAAAAATTATATCTAAATATATTAAATGAGTGACATTTTATGTAAATTTTTATATATGTAGAGATAAATATATTGTTGGGGTATTTCAAAAAAGGAATGAGACACTTTGATTGAGACGGACAAAAATAATAAATTAGGACACTTTCAGGTGGTACACTTTCAACTTTATTGGAGTGAGTAATTGAGTGGAAGAAATTTAATTATAGTGGGGATGGAATGATATAGAGTGTAAATAAGAGGTGTTTTTAAAGGTTTAGTTTGAGAGTAGAGTTGTTTTTTTACTATTTTGGGTAAAAGAAAATAAAATTGTAATGTCTATTTTTTTACATACAATTTATGAGAAATATATAATTTATTTAATGCAAACTTATCACTTTTCAAAATTTTCTTTTTAAAATAATATATTTTTCATATTTTAAAAAAAAATTATATAATTTAATATAAAAATGATATATATTTGTAATAAAAATAATAATAATAATTTAATAATGATCTTGAGAACTGCTTAAAAAATTCTGTTTATGAAGTAAAATATTTCATCAGTTTTGGAATCTGTAACATGAAACCACCGACCAAAGCATCTAAAAATATACAATCAACTTATTTATTTTTTTATCTTATAGATATGGTCTGTGTTGCATGTGGGGAACAGAATAAGTACCTATCATAATTCTAAATTTCTTATTTTGGGATATAAATTTAATTTGTAAATAACAGTAAAGAGGCAGAAAAAATAATTTTATTTAACACTACTAGACCTAACAAATAGGATTATCAATTCAAATATATAATCATGTATTCATGTGCAAATTAAATACACATAATTAATCACTTATAAATAAATCTTTCCACTTATAAACTATAAAACTATTAACCTGATTTAATTAGTTCATAAATTTTTCTGATTTAACCAGGGGGCTTAGCCCACCAGCCCTCACTTAAGTGGGAGACGCAGGTTCGATTCCCTTTGGGAACGAATTGGAGTGGGAGATATAAGGAGGCTTGGAGAATTATGAATTGTAAGGAGACTTGACGAACTAACTTCTAACCACTAACAACTAACATTTACCGATAAAAAAATAAATAAATAAATTTTACTGATTTAAATAAAAACAGTTTTTTTCTCCAATGATAAAAAATAAATAAATAAATAAATAAAAACAGTTTTAAATGGAATATAGACGGTCTCAATTGTTATCGGTAAATATTTGTTTCGAAAGGAAATCGAACTCAAATCTCCCACTAAAGTGAGGAACTCGACTAACGGTCCCAATTGTTAATTTAACATGCATGTACTGTTTTTTTAACCAAACTGATCATTCGACTAACATGACCCACTAACATGTTACGAGATTATGCTGGGTGAAGGAAATTCGAATTTTAAAATTCGGTTGGTTTTGAAAAACAAGAGGAATATAAATATTATTGTAGGGCATGCTTACTTTATTTTGAAATTTTGATAGTATGATTGTGGTTTATGTCACATCATGATATGATAAATTGTTTGATAGTGTTAAGTTATTTAAATATATAGTATATATATATGTATGTATATGAGATGTAAGTGTTATTGGATGGTGATAAAAATATATAGTATTATAGAGGGTACATATATGCAGTGGTATCATATATATATATATATATATATATATATATATATATATCAAATTTCTTGAGAATGGGGAACTGGGAAAAATAATCAAATATACGAAATAGAGTATCAACTATATATATAAGATGAGTGGGGTGAGATCTATCTCATGTATGAGTTTGTTTCACCTAATAGTGTCCCTAATTTAAATGCACCACTTGGAATGAGTTCACAATATTTAAAGATTTTTCGGGTTAGTTGCAATATAAACAACCACGAGTCACTCTCATATTAAACGTGTTGATTATATGAATCTAATATCATTACGTTTATTCAATAATATCATTACTTTTATAAACTAATACTATAATATTTTATAATGTGATATTAGTTTATAAGTGTAATGACATTACTAATAAATATTATAGCACTACTTAATAAATATAACAATATCAAGTATCATGGACAAGTTTCACAAGAGAATTTGTGAACAAACATACTCTAGCTAGTAGTAAATGTTCAAACTAAGTTAGTTTGAAATGGTTGTCTTTATGATGAGGTTAGCACATTTAGAAAGGGATAAAAATTAATAGATCATACCGAGTCAAATGTATATTTTCAAAAAATCGTAAAAAGACAAATATAAAAACTCACTCTCAGTGCGTGTTAGTATAAGGACAAATATGTGTTTACTATAAAGACAAGTAACACATTTTTCCTCACACAAGAACATAATATTTATAGTATGACACATAGGGTAGAAATGAAAAAAAAATCCAAATTTAAAAACAGTATACAAAAACTAATATTTATTGTTGGAAAACATGTATTAGGAATAGAGATGAAAATGAAAAGACATGGACAATCTTCTATATATTAATAGGGAGTTAAAAATGATGATGTGTCATCTTGAGATTCATTTTGCCTATGTGTCATATTCTTATGAAGTTTGAGTAAGTTATGATGATGTGTCACAATTATATTGGTTGCATTTGATTGATTCATATAATTAATAAAATCAAGTTTAATTGATTAGTATAATTCTAATAATAATTAATACTATAAGCCAATAATAAAAGACTATTAACTATTATTTTGTTTTTTCAAAGAAAGGTCTAACTTAATGAATTTTAAAATTTTGAATTGTCAATTATTTAATAAAAGTAAATTATTTTTGTGAAATATATAACTTATACAATGAAAAATAAAAAATTAATAGAGTATCATAATATTGATAATTATAAGAATATCAGTGTGTGATTAAATGATTACAATGAAGATAATTAACTAATTGTCCCTTTTTATTAAAAAAATGATGAAAATAAATAGTTTGTTTATATGATATTCATCTTTTATTTTACCATTCATGTTTAACTCAAATCAATATTTGCAACATTAAATAAAATTTTATAATATATATTATACCTTCATATAAATTGTTCATATTATTTTATCAATGACTTATGTGATATAATTAATTTTGAATTATCATTATTTATGTATACACATCTTCATATCAACTATGTATATTTTATAATTAATTGCCATATTTCAATTTTGCCTCAAAATAATATTTGAATCAATTGAATTTTTACTATGAATTTCTGATTCTTTCAAAGTTTTTCATCATTTGCAAGCCAAAGTAATCGAAATTATACCAAGTAATACAATTAATCGTAAAATCTCTTTATTTATTTATATATATATATATATAATTAATTAATTTTCTATCAAGTATATAAATATTAAAACAAGCATATATAATTGGAAGAGAGAGAGATTCTTTGATAAAATTCAACAATACTATATAATCTATATAATATTTAATCAATTTATATTTACAATTTTTTATTTTTTTAATAATAATAATAATGTACATTCTAAAGATATACAACAATAATTCGCGTAGTACGCGAGGTTAAGCTAGTGAAAAATATGGGGAAGAAAAAGCTTGAAAGCATGGGGCATAAAATAAAATATTATATTGAAGAACAATACCAAAAATATCTAAATTTCGATCATAATAACCTATTTACCCTATTCAGTGATTCATGTGTTAAAAATAGAAAACAATGAAAACGTGGACGTGAAGAGGAAGACAAATTGGAGGAGAAACCATCATGAAAGAAAAAAAAGGGAAGAGGGAATGCATGGAGAAATAGTAATGAAAGTAAAAAAAAAAAAAAAAAGAAGAGATCGGTGTAAAATGAAAATAAGCCAGAATAAACCATATTTCAAGTATCTTATAACCTACAACTAGTTCAGTGCTCACGAGTCACGTGTTATGTGAATTTTTTTTTAAAAAATATTCTCATAAATAATATATTTAATAATTAAATATTTGAATATGTGCATAAATGCAGTAAACATGAATTATAATGATTCATGGTGTATATCTCTTGGAGTAAAATTTTGTATAACTAATTATTTATTAAAAAAGAAGGAAAAAATAATTTTTTTAATATGGAGATGAAAGTTGCAAACCAAATCAAAATAAGTCGATTAACAGAAAATTTGAAAAAGAAAGATGAAACAACGTTTGACAAAGAAATATTAATTAATTAATATATATTAATGAAAAAAACTTTAAACTGAATGAATTATAATATAAAATAATTTGTTACATAAAATACAATAAATAATGAAAAAAGAGCAAATATAAAATAAAGTTAAGGAATGGTTATTGTGGGGTACAAATTTAAGTCAAAAAGTTGCTTCCTAGTACGCGAAAAAATGAGAAATACAAGCCAATACAATTCATCTGTGTAAAGTACGCATATGCCCCTATACCCTCTGCAACGTTACTATAGCTTGAGTGAACACCAAGGAAGATGGACATCATAGAGCGTTAATGAGTAAGCACATATTCCGAGGCGAGTGAGAAGATTGTATCTTGTTCATCAACTTAAAAACACAAAAACAAATTCGATTAGCGTAACACAATAGCAAAAATCTTCAACAAATGACGCAAATAGCGTAAATCGAAGAGATCACACTTCAAAGCGTGGGATATCCAAAAACCCATGAACAAAAAGGTACGATAGAGCAAACCCTTAAAACACTATATAAGGTATGTTTAAACCGGTGCGTTTTGTTATTTTTTGTGTTAGCACCGGCTCCTCACTTGAGTGAAGACTGGGTTCGATTTCCTTCGGGAACGAATTGGAGTGGGAGGTATAAGGAGACTTGGCGAACTAACTTCTAACTACTAACAACTAACATTTACCGATCAAAAAAAAAAATTCTCAACATTTTGATAATGTACTGTGTTTAATATGCGAATTCCTTACTCTGGTGACAAAATTTACGATTGTACCGTATTTTGAACAAATTTTGAAATTTCCCCAATTGTGATTATTATCGAAATGGATATTTGATTAATACAACTTTAAAAATCGAATAAGGAAACGATTCGTTCAAATAAGGTTTAAGAATTAAATGAATAAAATAGAATTCCAACAAAGTGTGACTAAGAGCATAAATGTTCATACTTGTGTAGATTTAAGGACTATGAGTAGAACAAGAATGAAGAAATTACGGAACAACGATGAAGAAGGGAGTGGCAGTAAGAAGAATCATTTCAAGAAAGAAGATAAAAAAACACGTTAAATTATTAAGTATAAACCCCGTTGGTTTTATAAGTTTATCTTCTTTGATCAAAAAAATGAAATATACTTTCTATTCCGGTTTATAAAGAAATTAGGAGTTCAAAATGGGGGCAAGGGACCACAAGGAGTTCTTATGAAGGTAATCAGTATTTAAAAAAAAACATAAAACCTGCATTTATATTTATGTGAAATGTGACTTTGTTAAATTTTTTGTTTTTTTGTTTGTTTGATTTTTTTTTTTCTTTTTGGTTAATCTGAGTAGGATCAACAAAGAGAAACACAACAAGAGAAAAAAGGAAATACGAATCACACACAATCGGAAGGTGTCATATATTCAAATAAGATTACTACTACTTATGTGAGTCGAGTTGTATATTAGCCGATAAGAACATATTAAATAATTTTAGACCGTAAAGTGGCCGCCCAAAATAATGAAGATAATAAACTTACATGTGTTTTAAATCCTCATGTGCATGAAAGTTAATTGATACAATATTATTCATTGACATTTAAAATTTAAGATACTCCGAGTTTTGCTTGAGACAATCTCACGATGTCTGAGAACAAAATTTGAAAATGACGTTTTAACACTTTGGAAGAAATGAGTATCTATTTGTACTAATTTATGAATCATCCACCATAAAATCATCTCACACAATTTTTTGTCTTTAAAATAAAATCAAATAATATTTGAAAAACACCGCTTTCCAATTATCTCACACAATTTTTTGTCTTTAAGATAAAATCAAATAATATTTGAAAAACACCCCTTCCCAATCACGGCAAACCCTCTTTATCCTATACGTACACTCCAAGCAAGAGTACAATATTCATCATGCTCATTCCCTCACTTCCTACACTAACTCTCACCATCTCTCTCCCTTAATTTCTAGCATGATCATAGTTTTCATTCTCACACGTTTAACAGTATCTTCATCTTACACTAAGGGCGCTTGGTTGGAAATTTTCCAATGGCAATGGGAATGGGGATTAATATAAAGCAATTGTGGCGCTTAATAAGAATAAAATATAGTGAATGACATTATTTTTCCTCCTAAATAAGGTAATCATTACCCATTATGATTAACATTTTCCCCATCTAAAATCAATTCTCCTCAATCATTCCTCTCCACCACCAATAACAAGCTTCTTTTGTCTCATTTTTTCCAAAATTGGAACACAATACCAATGATGTAACCAACATAGAGACACTCCTCCCTCCAATAAATTTGGGGGCATAAGAGAAAAGGTTAATTTCATTCTCATTCCCATTGAAAATCTTGTAACAAGTCGCCCCTAAGAACACGTACTACTCCAAATGAGTCAAAGTTACATTAATTAAAATTAAGACAAAATTTATACGAGACATGGACTCTCATCATACACGTATTATACGACTAATGAAATTTTTATATTAAAGTAAAAACTCCATATCACACAAGACGCTATCCTCTTTAATAAGTACAGTTTAGTGTAGGCCATACCAAATCGTGTTGTTAGTGGTTAGAAATTAGTTCATTAAGTTTCCTTATACCTCCCACTTCAATTCGCTCCCAAAGGAAATCGAACCTGTGTCTATCACTTAAGTGAGGAGTCCAAAGGGCCAAGTGGACTCTTTTAAAACTATTGTAAGTAATTTCTAAAAGTTATTTTAAAAATCCGAATATCAAAACATTATGAGAAGATGGATAGGTTTTATATAAATATGTTTTATAATATGAACCACTATTTTATTCTAATATATTTTTATCAATTTTTATAATTTTTAACATATGAATAGCGTAAATAGTAAAAAAATTAATTGTTATTAACAGTCTTGAACAATAATATATACCCTGACTTTAATTATTAATATTTTTAATGAAATTTTTTATAGTTTTAATTAAATATTTAATATTTACATTTTTTAAAAATAATTTTATAATAAATATTATTACAAGCGTCATTAACATATAGATTAATTAGTCCAATTAAGGTTCAATAAATTTAAATATAAATACAAAAATATTTAAACAGACGTACATAAATATTTGACCATGAGTTTATTTATAAGTCTATTTTGTATTTTTTTCTAAGATATATAAAATTTAAACGCAGTGAAAGTGGTGAAGCGTTGAGTTAGGCTAAAGCCGTGCATGGATGCCGACACAAAGAAGGGCTCCACTTAGGTCAACTAGATCTGCTAAAAACTGAAAATTACATGTAAGAAAACGACAAAAGGAAATTTTGGTCCACAGAAGTCCTTCCCTCCAATAATTTATTTTATTTTAGTAAGTACAAATTTATGACATTGTATTCGTACATGGCTGAGATTAGGTGAGCAAAATAGGGACGAATTTTACATTTTTACATTATTTTAATTCCATAAAATTTTTTTACTTTTTTTTTTCGTCGTAAGTTTCATATTCTTAAAATAAAATATTTTTACAAACTTTATTCTCACAATTCCTTTAATTTACACAAAATGACATTATTTTTTGACTCATACATACACGCAATCTAATAATTGTTTTTACTTTATATGTAAAAGTTTATAAAATTATCCCTAAAAATTCAATTATTATTATTCTTTCTTAAAGTGTGTATACTCCATCCTATGAAAACTTTTATGGGATGGAAAGAGTATTTCTTTATATTTTTTTAGTTATTCTTGAAACAGTTTTAAATTATACCAAACATAAATTTATATTCAAATTTATTTAATGTTTATATCAAAATGTGCTCAAACGAATATTAAATAGATTAGTTTGATTCGTCTCTAGTTCTAGGGGGAAGACACAACTTAATTCATTCGGTCAAACCATTAAAATTCAAGAATAATTTTTCTGATAACGCGCGTTGACTTAAATGTGAAGAAAATTTATATTCAACTTTTGTTCTTCAATTATTAAGTTGCAACGTGTGTCTACTCATTATTTTCAAATTGAATATATTCCATGTTTGTGTGTACATGTATTTTTATACGGTTTTGTTATTGAACTTAATGATACATGTGTTTTTTACAATTAATTAATATTAATATTTGATGCGTAAAAACCGAGTTGGACCTCGTTTTCCCGCCTGGGTTCCCACGTGGGTAAAACCTTTATGCGCAGTGCAATCCTTAGCTCCTCTCACACGAACGCACTGCAAAACACGTCGGACGGTTCTCCGACGTAGGCACTCCGACGCCAAGTCGGATCACCGAAAAACACTCAAGAAAGTACTTAAGAAGTAGCTAAGTGAGAGTGATAGTTATTCGATATCGTTACCTCCTTCTCGGGTGTATTATTTATACGTACTTTAGGAGTAATAACCGTTATCACGGCTTCTTGGCATTATCCCGCACGTTCTCTCATGATGTCGTTGTATCTTCTCTCTCAGAAAACTGATTGTGCCTATGATTTCCTCCCTGGATGGAGGTTGGACCCGATTAATGGGGAATATGAGGAATATTTCTTGACTTGGGTCTTGATCTTCTCAACCGATCGTTGCTTCTCACGTGTCCTCGGTCTTATCGGGTAATTCGCCCGTATGAGTTTGATTACTATTAGTTTATGGGCTTCAAATCTCGACTGGCCTCGCGGCCCCCGCAATTAAGTTTGGGCCTCGCGGCCCACTCGCAGCTAGGTTTAGGCCTCGCGACCCATCTATACCTGTGCTTGGGCCTCGTGAGCCTCGCCCGTAGCCAAGTCCAGGCTTTGCAGCCTCTCTCGTACCTACTCGGGGCCTTAAGCCCACCTCGGATTCGGTTCCCTCTCTCGGGGGTATTTCGGTTATATTGCCAATCCCTATTGGGCCGAATATCCTTGGGCCCTATGCGTAGTTGGACTCGTTATTTTTATCCGCATCAATATTGATTACTCGTATTTAATTACTATGTATATTTATTTTTAGCTTGATTTAATTTTAATTTCAATCCTCTCATCTTTTCACTTTGACATTAGTCTTCTACCAATACATTTTTTCTTTCTTTATTTTAGTTCTCACTAGCTGCCACATGTAACCATAGATTACAAGTGATATGATATTTTTTTAAGAAAAAAGTAAATTAAATCTCGAAATTAAAAAATCTTAATTTAAAAAAATAAAGTTAATTCTTTTTATGAAAATATTAAAACAACCAACTAGATCTTTTAAAATAAGGGTCAATTACTACTAGATACAATTTTGAACACTCAATTACTACTAGATACAATTTTTTTTTCTAATTACTACTAGATACATATTTTGATTTATTTTTTCAATTTTACCCTTGTTTCTACTTGTGTTGTGCATGTGCAAATCACTTTTTCACTTCCCAAGAAAAACTTCACTGTCAATTTTTTCTCTTTCCAATTTTGAATGATACAATATTTTCTCAGTCTACAATATTTTGAATTGTTTTTGAAAACTTCCCAAGAAATACTTCACTATCCCCATTTTTTCCTTATTCCATTTTCGCTTTTTGTTTAGGTCTCAATTTGTCACCGTTTTTTTTCGTTACATTTTGATTCAAAATAAAAAAACATCACGCAACAACCAAAAATATAGCTCCAAAATTATTCCCACAAAAAAATTTGTTGCACACGCGCAGTAAGAAAAAATCGCACATTATCACCTGCCGTTGTATACAACAATATCCAAGAAGAAAACACAAGAACAAGAAAAATCAAACAAGAATTAGAAGTTTGTTAGGATAAAAATGATTCTAGTTTTGATGAAGTTAAGATGAGTATGTAAAATAAGATGACCAATTTGAATGATTGTATAGCCAAATTTGAGGTAGTGAATAAAATCTTGTAATAGACTAAGTATTAAGACCAGATGAGAGCAAGATAGAAAGAGAGACAGACAAAGACAAAGTAGCAGACGACTACATGCTTAGAAGATCAAGCATAAAACGTTCTTAGTTTCTCAAGTGTTTATAGAACACTTTCAATATATCTTCAAGCCAACAATTCCGAGAAATTAGGAAGATTGTTGTAAAGATCAAGAATTGAATTGTAATCTGTAAGTACGAAAGTAAGCAAGTAAGTAGTGGAGTCCCTTTCATAGGATTGTGAAAGGAGAGTGGACGTAGGATTTTCATAATACGAACCACTATAAATCTATGTGTTATTATTTTCAGCTTTATCTTCAAATTACTTACTTGTTCTTAATCAATTTTGATTAATCAAGCATTTGTTTAAGAATTATCAATTGAATCAAGTATAAAACTATTCTACGCACAACTGATATAAGTTTAGGTTATCTTGTCAATTTAGAAAGAAAATTTGAGTAGATAGTGAAATCTATTCAACTCCCCTCTAGATTTCACCACCGTGTAAACTTGATTCATCTCGGGACCAACAAGTGGTATCGCAGTCGTGTTAAATCAAGCTTCCGATATATTTTAGGTCTTCATAATTCTTGCTTAGTGTTCTTGTGATTATCTTCATTTTTTATTACTAATTCTGCTAATAAAGTTTCTGTTGAGTATTCTTGATTATCATGTCTTACAATTAAAAGTAAGAAGACCAGGCGTTTACTAGATTTTTCCGTCGAAGATTATGATTATTGAAAATTTGGAATGGAAAATCACCTCAAGCCCATTCATGATCGTATGGAAGAAATTCTGAGGTAGGTCCTATTAAATTATATCATGGAGTTGTAAGTGATGGAACCGAATCTTCGAGGCAAGAGTTAGACGTGAAAAGAAGAGCGCAGATCTCGACAAATGATAAGAGAAAAATTCACAATTTGGATCAAGTCGTCATAATCGAGATAATCGAAATTTTAAGCAAGGATTTGGTAGAAAAGATTAAACGTTGCAAGACCGCAAAAGAAATGTGGGAGACCACCGACAAACATGTGCGAGAGATCTCGACCAAGTCAAGGAAAATAAGCCGCAATCATTACATGCTTTTGACACGTTTAAAATGAAGGATGGAGAAAAATAGACCAAATGGACATCAAGATGACCAATCTTCTCAACAAAGCTTCAGATCTAGGGAAGTGCTATACGTAGAAAAGGAAATCAATAATAAGATCCTCAGAGCTTTAAGCAAAAGATGGAGGGAAAATGCCAACATTCTCAAAGCTACCTAGAATCTGTCTTCAATTTCTCATTATACATTATTTTCGCATCTTAAGGCACTAGAGTATGATATCCATGATCAAAAAAATTATTAAGTCATATAAATTAAAAAAATTAGTTTGTATGTTAAACAATATTAGTACTACTCAATATACAAACAATCTATGAAAAAAATCAAGTCCTCTACAACAATTTAGACGAGATAATTAATTCTTTTTTATTGTTTAAACGATGACTCGAACCCATGATCTTTTAGAGATAGATAGTGATGCTCTAACCATTTGAGATATACCACTTCGTCGGATGAGATAATTAATAGTCTTATAGTAAAATAACTAATACTCTTTTATGAAATAATTAATACTATTCAAAATAATTAATACCTTATAATAAAAATAAATTAATTATCTTACATGAATGGACTTATTACAAATAGGTTTAAAAAGTAACTAAAAATTGTAAATATGTTCATTGTGCAAATATTTCTATGTGCAAATTTATCTTGTGTTCTTTGTGCAAATATTTTTGAACTTATTTACAATTTTGAAATTTTTTTGAACCTATTTGTAATCGACCCAAAATGAATTAATTAATATTCCCTCCGTCCCATAAAAACTTCATATTTTTCTTTTTAATCTGTCTTAATAAAAACTTTCTGTTTTCTTTTTGGTATATCACACCCATACATTTATCCCTACACTTTACATTTATTTAAACCAATTGACATTTACATAATACATTAAATTATTTTTTAGTCTTACTTTTTCTTCTATCTCAATCATATCACCTGGTACTATACTATTATTCTAGACAAACTCTTATGTGTTTCGTATATAACATAAGTTTACGGTGTTTCACCGATACTCTTGGTCAAATATTTGATATTCTTGGTTAAATATTTAATATTTTAAATGTTATTTTTCAATTTAATCAATTTTTGATATTTTTGGTCAAATATGATATCATTAACTCTACTTCTTAATATTTCTTATGAGATTGATAATACTATTCATCAAATTTTGATACTTTAACTTTTCAAAAATAGTAACACCATAAATAGTATATACGAAATATAAGAGATCTATTTATTATTCTATTACACTCCTTGATTTGTGCGATAAAAATAAGTAAATTTTTTTATAGATATGGAGAAAGCACCACCAAAACCAATTTTACAGTGAAAACAAAAATTACCTTTAATTAATTTGTAAAATAGGTTTTTTTTTTTTTTTTTTTGGTGGTGTGAATAAATTTGCACGCAAGAAGTTGGGGTTAATAAGGACATTTCAGTCACATTTATGGTAGATCTGCTAGCCGACAAACTTGGGGTCGGCAAATGTCGGCCAGCGAGTCAGGGAGATAATCTCGGCTTTCAAAATTCCATTTTAAACCCTGCTGTATATCATTTTCGCTAAATACCTCTCAAATATTTTAATCTAATAAATAACCCCTCAATTATTTTATTTTATTTTTTCCTCCCCCAATATATTATTAATTCTAATATTCCTTCACCATTTACGCCCCTCCCACAGTAAATTAACCCCCTTCACTCTCCCTCCTCTCATCTCCCATCTCTCTCTCTCCCTCATCCAAATTCGAAAATCAATTGATTTAAGAGAAGAAGAGATTCGATTCTGGCATTATTTTGTTTTGATGACGCCTCATTGGATCATTTTCTGTTGATTCTGGTATGGAGGTTTTCTGTTTGCAATCTGAAAGCTTATACATACAGTTCCAGATTTTCATTAAATGTTGTATGTTGCGTAAATATCTGATGAGTTTTCGGGAATATTGTATCTCATATTTCAATGCTGAAGGTTTGATTGATGTCAATGTTGATTTCCACATATGCCATTTGTTTGGCAAAAATAGAAAAGGGGGAAAATCCAGCTGCTGCTTTTGTCGACTTTGTTAATTATGGTGTTGGATTTGTTATTTGACCTATCCTTCTCTATTTTTATGCATATTTTTCTTCCATTTCGGGGTTTTAAATTGTATTTCTAACATTTTTATTCCTGCAGATTTGGTTATTTCTTGATTACGAAATGTGATTTCCTTTGTTTGTGATTTGTTAAGAAGAAGTTTTTAAATCATTATTTTGTGATTTGTTAAGAAGAAGTTTTTAAATCATTATTTTGTGATTTATTAAGAAGAAGGTTTTAAATCATTATTTTCTTTTCTTCTTATGGCTTTGATTGCTAATAATTGTTGGTCTAGGAGTTTCTTTTACTACTATTTAGTTGATGTGACAAGTATCATAATGACAATGGTCGTTTGGATAATCAATTGGTTAAAGATAAAGTATACTTAATTTTGCTAGGTTAAATCAACTGTTCTTTTTGCTTGAAATGATGAATATATTTCTTTATATTTCAGGTTTTTGCAAAGTTGATTGTGGTTTCCTCTAAACATGGATATTTCTGAGATTGAAGAGAATTTACTCTCCATTGGTGAGCCAAAGGTATGGAATGTAAAACCTAGATTTATTTGATTGATTGATTCTCATCACGGCTGGCATTTTGATTGTTTGTGGAGTTTCACTATTAGTATCTATTTAATTTCATTAATATGTCTGCGCATATATATTATCTTGAAATTTTAAATTCTATTATACTATTTAATCGCAGTTACATGGTGAGATGTGCAAGAGTTTATGTACTGTGTATGCAAAAGTTTTGACGATATTTCCGGACCTAGAAGCAGCTCGGCCAAGGAGCACTTCAGGCATTCAAGCACTATGTGCTCTGCACATTGCACTTGAGAAGACCAAGAATATTCTTCAACACTGTGCAGAATGTAGTAAACTTTATTTGGTGAGTGCTCCTAGTTAAATGATTGTGTTTATTCGAATATTTTATTTTATTTTAAACAATGAAATGCTCATGAGAAAAATCAGTAACGATATGTGCTATTTACTACCTCCTAATCACCCTCACCGTGTTGTAATATAGATCCATGGCTATAGTGAGGGGGATTTGTATCGTTTACGTGCCTTTCATCAACTTTCTTGAATTTCGAGTGTGTAACTGCACATATACCTCCTACTGACTTCATTCCTTTGATTTCATCAGGCTATAACTGGAGATTCTGTGGTTCTGAAGTTTGAGAAGGCAAGATCTGCCCTAGAAGATAGTTTAAATCGGGTTGAAGATATTGTTCCACAAACTATTGGTGTTCAGGTAATGGATTACACTTTATTAAGTCCGGTTCTACTTCGTGATTTTAATCTGGTTTTGAAAAACTACTGCTACAACACCTATAAACTTAATGTCACACTTTCCAATACAATCAATTCTCTTTCTTTACACTTCTATATATTTAAAGTTAAATCCCACTCCACTCAAAATCCCAAAGCAAACACACATCTTACTATTTATCAGGATTTTAAAACAAACATAGATTTTTAAAAACCACTTAAAATCCAAAACAAACATTACCTAAAATGATATTTCTCTGAAAACGGATTAAATATACAGTGGTTCAGTGGTTCCTGTATGAGAAGGTTATTCTGATTTGACTAGTGCCTATTTCCAGATTGCTGATATTCTAGCTGAACTTGGAAGAATTGAGTTTTCACTCGATCCCGTGGAGAAGCAAATTGGTGATGAGATCATTACCCTGCTGCAACAAGGGAGAAACTTTAACAGTAGCTCAAATGACAACAACGAGCTTGAATCTTTTCACCAATCTGCTTCTAAATTGGGCATCACCTCTTCTAGAGCAGCACTTAGAGAGAGAAGGGCTTTGAAGAAACTCATTGATAGAGCTCGGGCCGAGGAAGACAAAAGGAAGGAGTCAATTGTTGCATATCTTCTTCATCTCATAAGGAAGTATTCAAAGTTATTTAGGAGTGAATTATCAGATGACAACGATTCACAAGGATCAACACCTTGCTCACCAACTGTCCAGGGATCATTGGATGACGGTACTGTGCTGGGACGCAATTGTGCATTTGATCGCCAGCTGTCAAAACTCAGCTCCTTCAATTTCAAGCCAAACTTTCGTAGATCAGACCAGATGCCCATACCTCCAGAAGAGTTAAGATGTCCAATATCACTACAACTTATGTATGATCCAGTAATTATAGCATCTGGGCAAACATACGAAAGAGTTTGTATAGAAAAATGGTTCAGTGATGGCCACAATACTTGCCCTAAAACTCAGCAGCAGCTCCCTCATCTTTCTTTGACTCCCAATTATTGTGTTAAAGGTTTGGTTGGTAGTTGGTGTGAACAGTATGGCATTCCTGTTCCTGATGGACCACCTGAATCCCTTGATCTCAACTACTGGAGGCTAGTTTTGTCAGAAAGTGATTCGACAAATTCAAAGTCGTTAGAAAGTATCGGTTCTTGTAAGTTCAAGGGTGTTAAGGTGGTACCTCTAAACGATAGTGGGATCATTGAGGAGGCTGAAGGAAATGAAGAGGAAGCTGTTTCTGCACAGGAGGATGAGAGTGAAGTTGATGCTATTGAAAAACATGAGGATTATTTAAGAATTTTAGAGGAGGATGACCTGATGAAGAAATGCAAAGTGGTAGAACGAATAAGGCACTTGCTAAAAGATGATGAAGAAGCCAGAATTTATATGGGTGCTAATGGTTTTGTCGAAGCATTGCTGCGGTTTATGGAATCTGCTGTCGCTGCCAGGAATGGGATGGCACAGGAAATTGGAGCAATGGCTCTCTTCAACCTCGCCGTAAATAACAACAGGTATTCTAATTTAAGATTTATGTTACTCTCTATGTCCCAATTTGATTGCCTCACTTTCCTTTTATATCGTCCCCCAAACTAGAAACTCTCCCGTGCATTACTGTTTTGACGATTATTTTTTGTGAATTGTGTGATGTGACACATATCTAAAATATAAAAATTTAAAATCAATAAAGAAACACTTCAAATAACAATAAATTTATATTTTACATTTGAAAATTTATCTTTATGTATGCAATATGGATTTTAAATTAAAGATCGTAAACAAATTTTTAATTTGATGTATTATTTGAACAAACTAGAAACAAAAAGTTCTTGAAATTTAAAATTTTCGTGAAAAGTAGTAAAAGTTTTTATTTTTAGAATGTGATTTTGGCAGGAAATGGTGACCTTCTAGTTGTGACAAACTATTGTCTTTATATATATATATATATAATATAGCACAGTTCCTGGACCGATGCTGCATTTCCTTATATGTCCTTACTCTATTTGACAAAACTAACAAAATGCGTCCGTTTCCCATCTCCACTCCAACATTTGTAGTTTCACATAAATGGTAGTAATTTAATTAATGAGTATTTTTAGGATTATGGGATGAAGATATTACATTTCCATTATCATTAATTACAATTCCCTAGTCCTTGCGAAAATAGAACGAACCAATGTGATCACATTGGGATGGAGGGAGTATTAGTTATGGTTGTCAGTAGATCCAATGTTACTTAATATGGACGTAATTCACCCCCATCTTAATCCAGTTGTAATGTGTCACATGTTGATAGGTCATGCACATTTTCGTGCGTTTTTACCAATCATAATATTAATCACAGTCATAGGTAGGGCTGTCAAATGGGCTGGGCCGTGCTGGCCCGGTACTGGCCCATCGGGCCACTCACAATTTTCGGGCCGGGCTTGGTAGCTATCGGGCCACTATTTTCCAGGCCCATCCTGGTACGAGGCGGGCAACTGGGCCATTTTGGCCCGAATTTTTTATTTTAACAAATAAATTATTTTATTTAAAGTTGGAAATCATTTTATCTCAAAACCGATTGAAATTTTAAATTTGATATCTATATTAACAAATTTAATATATTGGTTTTAAATATTATTTAAATTTGTGTTAATTATTTACACAAACAAAAGTGATTTTAGACAGAATAGTTGTAGTTTTTGTTTTTTATCACACCATTCATGATTTATATTCCCCTCTCTCTCATATATATATATATATATATATATTGGTTAAAATTATTTTGAATTTTGGAAGTCAATTAGCAATTGAATAATGCTTTTCATTAATGCCCAAGAATAGGAGGGAGAGAAACTAGGTCAGTTTTATAATCCGTTTGTTAATATTGTAAGATTTTTTTTTTTGACAAATTGTAAGAATATTTTACTTTTTTGTTCTCTTTGTTGCAATTAAGTTTGCATGTTTGGGGAACGAAATACTTGTCGGTCTATGTTGTTTGATCTACCTCAGTGAAGACCCCTTTTTACGTTTTTAATTCTACTCTTTTCGTGAATATATATCATGAACTTATAATCACTATGTTAGTTAAAAATTCAACAAAAAAATATATATATATAAAAAGGGCCAGATGAAAGTTCCGGCCCGAGCCCGATCGACCCGCCAGGCCTATTGGGCCGGGCCAAATCGGTCCGGTTCTTTTTGGGACTATATTTTATGGCCCAACCCATCCTAAAACACGGGCCAACCGGGCCAGATTCGCTTTTGACAGCCCTAGTCATAGGTACAAGTTTCCATCTGCGTCAAAGCGAATGACCCTATTACCTTTTGTGAGATTCAAATCATTTACTATTTCCAAAAACTACCATATCATGTACAAGTAGGCAAGTACTTTTATGCACCAGACAATTGGTGTTTTTGACTCGTTTGGGATAAGAACTGAAAATTGAAATATATAATTTAGAAGTATCAATTCATATGAAGAAAATTATCAGTTCATACAAAATAAATTAGTATTAGTTTGTAGGATGAGTAGTATTTACACTTTCAATATACAATTATAGTTTTCGTCAAATGAGCTGATACTTTTCTTCACACAAATATATACTTTTCTACCATTTTTTCTATGATTCGCGAAAAACAGAGAAATACAACTTGTTTTAAAATTTTTAGTTAAAATCGAGTCATTATTTGACAACTTGCACATCATCCAACCACAATCTTTTGAGGGCATGTAACTGATCTTTATGCTTACTCTCATGGCTTAAATCTGCGGGTATTTTTTCAGGAACAAAGAATTGATGCTCTCATCAGGAGTACTTCCAATACTCCAGAACATGATTGCTGATACGGAATCTGTTGGAGCAGCAACAGCACTTTACCTAAACCTCTCGTGTCTCGAGGAGGCCAAGCCCATTATAGGAACCACCAAGGCCGTCCCATTCTTGATCTGGGTTCTTAAGAACGAGACAGACGATCAATCTAAACTCGATGCCCTCCACACCCTTTACAACATCTCCAGTCAACCCAGCAATATCCCCCACCTCCTCTCAGCTGGGGTCATCGATGCCCTCCAATCTCTCATCACACATCACAGCGACCAAACATGCACAGAAAAATGCATAGCTGTCCTAATATATCTAGCTTCAAGTAAAACCGCAAGAGATGAGATTATAACAGCTCCAGGTGTCATCAGCGCACTGGCTACAATTCTTGATATTGGTGAGCCTGCTGAACAGGAACAAGCGGCTGCATGTCTTTTGATATTATGTAATGCGAATGATAAGTGCTGTCAAATGGTCCTTCAAGAAGGCGTGATACCGTCGCTGGTTTCGATTTCGGTTAATGGGACGACGAGAGGGAAACAGAAAGCGCAGAAGCTTCTGATGTTGTTCAGAGAGCAGAGACAGCGGGACCCAGTGTCGGAGAGTACCGAGGCGGCGGGGCCCATTGAAGATGTGAAGCCGTTGTCGAAATCGATGTCGAGGAGGAAAGTTGGGAAGGTTTTTAGTTTTTGGTGGAAGAACAAGAGTTTTTCTGTATACCAATGTTAGGTTTATAGTGGGTGTGTATAAGTTAAGGGTAGAAGATCCATTAGGTGTGAATAGCTTGTTGTAAATCATGAATGATGGATTCTCAATCTATGTTGGAAAATATGGCTAAATTCCACTGCTTTCAACCCTCCACATCTATATTCAATTTTAGCTTGTTATATAATAATATACATATTTTAATATTTTGTGTGAGAACGATGTGATGTGATGCATTTAAAAAAGAGGAATTCTTCGATGAAATGGTCATGAGATAGAGTTTCCAATATCACCAACCAATTTCAAACAGAATTCACCAAGTTCACACAGAAATACAAAGGTTGTACTCGTAAATGCAAATCGTATAAGTGCACCAATTTCACACTGTATCTTTAAGTTTCTGAACCCTAACTTCAATTTAAGATCAAAATTGTCTACACCATGGAAATCATATAAGCGCAATAAGAATTAAAAAAAAAAATACTTGACTAACCATACTTTGGTGCTCCAAATCGAACTAGTTATTTTCTTCGCAGTGTGCTCCAACGTCAAGCTTGGGTTTCGGCTTAGAGGATTTACTCATAGACAACATAGTGTGGGCAATGTGGAATTTTCTTCCATTCCGTGAGGTGTAATCGTTTTGGGGAAGAAACTAGGGCAAAATCATTTTTGGGTAAATGAGATTTTCGCGCTCCTAAACCTAATTTTCAGCTTATGTGTTTTTTTTTCCCTTAATTTTATTGTCTCAGTAAATTAAACTAACGGAGCACGTGCTCCTCACATGATTGAGTCCGTCAATTTTAGACGCTTATTTGATTTTTGGGACGATATTGGCATGAAATTTCATGGACGAGACCAAAATTGCAAGTATCGGGACTAAAATCGTGAGGGGGTGTGTTCCATGGGACCAAAACCGTATTTTTGTCCGACGATAGATCAAGTGTGCTCTTCAAGAGTAGTTGGCGGTGCAACCATCCGAAAGCCATGTTAGATCGGGTTTAGTTTTGATAAGTTAAAATGTATAGATTTGATGAGCTTATGTAAAATAGGATGACCAAATGAGAGTGTATAGAACAAGCGATGTATTTGTTTCTCTAGTTAGATTTTCGGACTAGGTGAGCTAAAATAGTCGATGAGATCAATATTTCAAGGTCATCTCAAGACAACCTTGGAGAATTTATCGGATGGAGAGAATAATGAAGAGCTCAAGACAAAGAAGAAATTCTTGCAAATAATGGTACATTGATAGTGGTTGTTCTCGGCATATGACATGTGAGAAGAGTCTCCTTTCAAATTTTTAGAGTATTTATGGTCCTAGGGTGCTCTTTGGTGACAACAATTGTGGTCGAGACCGGAGGTGATGTTCGGGTATCTAAAATTTATTTTGTTGAATGTTTAAAGCACAATTTATTATCTATTTCTCAATTATATGACAGATCTAAAGATAAGTGTGATATTTTAGACAGCCTTTCGTATAAAGTTTTACTCTTAGTCGATCAATTTGTGTTTACAATCTTATCAAGTTGCTTTTAGCTCTATTCTAAAGGATTGAGTATAAATTGTTTACTGGGTACTTTGAATAATTTGGAAGATCACTTAGATAGATAATCCGAATTTCGTAAGAAATTGGAATAATCTATTCAACCCCTTCTAGATTATTTCTAGTAGATTCACTCAATTCCGGGACCAACAAGCCATTGTAAGTAGTACTATCTCCGTCCAACAAATTTATTCTCACTTTTTTTTCTATCCAAATATCCAGTTCTGTTTTAAGTAATAATTATATTTCACACTATTTTATCATCACCATCTAACACCACATATCCATTACACATTTCTACTTTATATATAAACTATTAATATTCATTAAAATTTGTGCCAAAAGAAAGGGAAATAAATTTTTCGGACGGAGAGATTATTAGCTATTACTAATTCAAGACAAATTAATTATCTTAAATATTTAATTATACGAGAGGGAGACTGGACAGTCTGCACCCCATGGGATGTGTATCCAAAATTTCATAATCGAAATTCGAATGACATATAGTACTATGAGGTGTCAAAGCAAGTGAGATTTGTACTCGAATTCATGACCTCATAGTTATATATAGGTAGTGGGCTCTAATCACGTTTGTGATATTTCACTTCGGCCAATTATAAGAAAACTTACAGAAAAGAGGTGTTTTGCATGCAAATGATGAGATCAAATGTGCTTTATGTGACGAAGTGGTATATCTCAAGTGGTTAGAACTCCATTACCTATGACCCAAAGGTCATGGGTTCGAGTTACCATTTGCCCGATAAAAAAAAAGTGCTTTATATGGTGTTAAAGAGGAAACAAACTCGCACCTATTCTTTCATTATAATTAGTTCTCTGACTAGATTTGTAGTAGTTATCAAAGATGGCTTAACATAGTTATGGTACCATACTTCTCATTGTTCATTTCCTCCAATATTGTGAGATTCTGCGAAATAGTGAGAATAATAAAGTTGCTACAACTCAATGGATTGAAATGGTTGATTTGGAAGTATCCCTCGAAATTTATGGATGATTTTAAGGCAATAACTTGATCTTGAATAGTGGCGAGATATCGTTTGATAAATAAAATTTCGGTTAAGGATTGGTTTTTTGAGCCTAGAAAATGTCTTGGTGATAGATATGTGTTTTTTTTGGTGGATATAAAATTTTCTTGTTTTTAGGAGATTGAAAGATCTTTAAATTTATGTATTGTAAGGGTTGGATTACCCTTGTGTTCGATATTGGATGATGAATAAAATATTGGAGAAATAAAGTTAAAAATAATTTATTTGGAATTATTTGAGTTAATATGAATTAATTGGGCTTCATGGGGTGTAACATCCACCCATGTTTGACCAATTTTTTGAAGGGATTACATTTAATTTCATGAAAATTAAATGGTGTAGTGTCGTTCTACTCCGCGAGTAGATGATCATGATGTATCTAAACTCGTAAAATTGAATTTTGGCGAGTGAGAAATTGATAAACAAAGTTGAGACTTTTAATCAACTTGGTGTTGATTAAAATGGGGAGTCAAGGAGCATTAAATGCTCGTCCCACATAGGAAAGTTGGAAGGACTTTGAACTCCTCATAAGTAGGGGTAGGAACTAGTTGGACCAAAGTGTGTTTAGGGACTATGCTCCCTAGTTCCACACGCGCGCGCCCACCCGGGCCGAGCTTTGGCCTTGGATCTTGGCAATTGGGTGTTGGTTGTTGGTGATCCTATCATTTGGAGACCTTAAAACTCGGGGACCCAGTGGGTCGACCCACCTACTCAATTGGACTGATTTTTAAATTTGAATTAATTTTGCTGATTAATTCGAAATTAAAAATTCTTCCAAAATATTTTTCATTGGACACAAGTCTTTCAGTTCCGTTTCTTAAGCTTAAAAATTGACAGTCAAGTCTCGGTCGCTCGGTTATCTCCTCAACGTCCCTACGTGAGATTGATGCCTATATATAGGGTGCATCAAATTTTTGAAATACATATTTAGAAAAATCTTAGGCTTGCATACATTCACTGCATACAAATTTTTTCCATTCTAGTGAGTTGAGTTGAGTTCATACACTTCGGATGTTAGCCGGAAACTCGATACCTTGTGGTGTTACAAGTATTCAAGACATAAACCGTTTTATCTTGGGAGTTTTTACACCATTCTGTGAGCACTATCTAGGGTGTTTTAAACTCGGGCAGAAGGCTACCTTCGACTCAGTTAATTTATTTTTCATTCAATTTCACTTCTATCGTTTTTCGTTTCGTTTATTTATTCAGTGTATTCGGTAGACAGGTAATAACATAATTTTTTTCTGATAAAAAATAATAATAATAGAACTACGATATACAGATACAATTAACATGATCTCCTAACTCGTAGCTAACTTGGAAACTATGTACAATCTGAGTTGTCTAGCTACTAAATAAAATAAAAATAGCGTGTCGTCTCACACTGAAACAAAACATAATTTGTAAATGACGTTTTAATATTTTAGAAGAAATTGAGATTAATTTATAGTGAACCGTCTCACCGTAAAACCGTCTGAACAATAAAAAAACTGCATGGAGTAAGATGCATGCTCTTTATGATCCTTTTCTTGATTGACCCTCTTCCATTTGCTCATCTTCTTTGGTTCCTCTTTCCAGCATTTCCTTATAAGTGCAGTTCATATGTGTCCCATCTGGTGAAGAATCTGAAACAGGAGAAGAATTTGCAGATTGATAGCAAGAGTACATTGGTGAATCTCCAGCATAAAGAGGCTCCTCAAGTGCTTTCATTCTGCTTTTCCAAGAATGAAATCTCTTCACTGATAAGTGCACCACTCCCTTAGGCAAACCCTTCGAAGACTCGCCCGATTCCTCGTCCCTTCGCTGCTTTTTCTCCGCTTTGCAGTTCACATCGATCCTTATCTCCTTCTCCCCGTGTTCTTCGACCCCAAGTGGGTTAAAACGAGACGAGGAAATTTAGGCACGAGATGAGGTGGAGGAGGGTCCAGTCCAGGAGGGGGAAGTGGTGCATCATTGAGGGTATTTTTGTAAATACATTGTCGAGGAGGTGTGGTAGAGCTTCCGCGCTACAAACAAGCGCGTCGATCTTGTCGAAAAGTACGTGGATCGAGGGAGGATCGCCTCGATCCTGGCTTCGATGGTTAGGATTTGATCATCTATGATGGAGAGCATTGCAAGAATGTGGTATAGCATGGTGTGTATAAGGGGGAAGAAGGAATTGGAAAAGGCAATTGCCCTTTTGGTTGTTGTCCCAACAGGTCCATCCACATCTTGGAGCCTCTTGCATGCTTTGTGAGCTATGCCTATGCATGTGGCTGCACACGTGTGCAATGGCCGCTGCCTCGCCATTTTCGCGCTCGATTCCTGAAAATTTCCTACATGCATGTAGCCAGGGACGGATCCAGAAATTTTTTATAGAGGGGGCACAATTAAACATTTATTATATTTTATTATTTATATTAATATAAAACAAATATATATATATATATATATATATATATATATAAAAGTAGTATATTTTTAAAAATCCTGGGCACGTGCCCCACGGGATGCATGCATCCGTCTCTGCATGTAGCATGAAAAATTCGTGCACTAAAGAAAAGATCAAGAATATATACCTATGTTGTACTGTTGCCAAGCATTCTTGAATAATGTGGAAAATAATTTCTTGTTTATCATGAATGAATTAAATAGGCCTAATTACCATTTGAGTATCGATCTTCTGAAGAGCAAACCTGCATTTTTTTCACAGAAAGGATCCTTAATAATGTTGGAACTCTCGTTTGTTTATTTTTTAGAAGAATTATTTTAAAGAATTTGAGTTTTTTATTAATTGTATTATCTTATTAGAGGATAGCCATCAAAATCTTAATTGAAAATCGTTAATTCAGGATAATATATGGTAGTCATTCATCATAGCCGTTGTGCTTGTGTGGGAGACGCTATTGTTATAACTACAAAGTTTTGCAATCATTTTTCTTTAGCAAAATGCATTCTTAGTTACTCATAGTACTTCATTTTGAGAGTTATTAAATAAATTAATTAATTTTATCTAATAATTTTATCAACGAAATTGGATAATTATCTAGGAGATTTTGGATACTTCCCAAATTTGAATTTTGAACGGCATTCATATATTATATAAAATATTTTACAGATCTAGAATCCGGGAAATAACTCATATAAAGAAATTCACGAGATCCTAAACAGGTTGGGTGAGATCCAGCGAATGTTTTTTTAAAAATAATCTCACACAAAAATAAATATGTATTTGTTCTTAAATATCACATATTTGTCTTTACAAGAATAACACATGTTTGACCTAATAGTAACACACTATGGAGCACCCGGGAGCGATCTCGCCCAAAGTAAAAAAAAAAAAAGTGTCAAATGAGTCTCTAATCTTTTTTTTTTGAACAGTAAAAGCAATAATATATTGCATGAGTACAAGGGGTACTCAACCCGAATACAAGAAGAGATTACAACGCATACAAGCAAGTCACAAGGTTCACCTAGCCAAGTTCCTATACGCATCTCACGTAATTTTTCATCTCTATTCGCTATCCAATTCCACACCTTCACCTTTACAAGATGAATTGTCCTATCTAAGTTACATGATGAGTTGTTGAACACAGCCTCATTTCTAGTATGCCAAATGCACCAAACAACAGCAATCCAAAGTGAAGTAGCAATTCGCCTTTTCTTTTTTGTTCCCAAGCACTTCGAGAATTGAAGAAAATTAATCTCTGGGTTGATATGTAATACCATCGAAAGACCAAGCCATCTTTGAATGTTATACCAGATTGAGGAAGCAAACTTACATATGAAGAAGAGATGACTGGATGACTCCACTTCTTCGCCGCATAATTTGCATAATTTTTCCTCGTTGTTGAGTAAAATTCCCCTCTTCTCTAGGTTCTCTATCGTCGCCATCTTCCTTGATTAGTTTCCAAGCTGCTGGAATTGCATTCGCTGCAGACCAGCTCTTCCACAGCCGCTGGAACGCCTTCTTCTTTGGTGATATGTTGCTGCCCGAAGCTTGCCTCGTCACTAGGATGTTGTATGCTAAGTTGACTTGATAGATGTCATTTGGAGCGTGAATCCAAGTCCAATGATCAGCTTCACCTGACTTCAATGTATTCCTCACATCCCGATTTTTAAAGCTTTTAAAAAGAGATTTACACTAACAATTTATTCAAAAATCTTAATTTTTTCATAAAGAACATTTGGAAATATGTTTTGTAGAAGCAATTAATTTTGTAAACATTTGCAGCAGTAGATAGTGAAAACATTAGTAAGTTCGAAAGTGGAACATAATCAATAAAAATTAATATAATTTATTTTCAAATATGAACATGGTTTAGTGAAACAAATTAGATGTGACTCCTAAGAAAATACATATTTTTTTAAAAAATATCCAAAATTCTTAATTTGAACATAAAATAACAAAAATTTAATTTTCGAACATGAAATATTACGTATATGCACCTCCACCGGCCTCCAATGCACTCCTTATTAATCTAAAAAATGTTAATGAGATTGGGATGAGTAAAACCTCTAGCTCGGTAAGGTCCTTTTGTCACAGATTAAATATCATGTGTAAATAAAAACATCAACTTATGTAACATTCATACTCAATACTTGTTCCTTGACTAAACCAAGAATGCGCACGGTTTCACGCAAATAAAAATGCGTTAACGAAAATCATAGTAAAATCATAATGTACGATGCGGCAAGCAACAATTAAATTTACATGAATATTTAAAGGTGACAAAGTAAATACATAAGTAAGAAACCCCACCTTGAATTAATTTTTTTATGCAATGCAATCCTATAATGAGTTTCGTTAATCCCGTCCCCGTAAATTGTTGAAGAGAAAGAGATGAAAATTGAAAGAAATATTTGTGAGTATGAAATTTTTATAGGGCTAGGTCTCATATAAATAGATATATTAGGCATGGCTTGGACTTAGTGAGATAAGTACTAGAATTTAAATATTAAAAAAACTTTTAAATTCTTATCTCAAAAGATTTAAGATTTAAAACATAAAAGAAAATATATTTTCTTAGAATTTCGGTTGACAGAATTATAAAATATCAAAATCTCCATATTTGATATAAATTTTGAATGTTTGGAAGATTAAGCAGCCACTAAAATTAATCAAGAAAAAAGGGGCAATAGAGGGGGACACACGAGATATTTATTTTAACAACCATTTACACACAATCACACACTCTAAAAGGTGTTCTTCATTCCCCACATTTTGGAGCTCAAGAAAATGGATTAGCTTGGGATTTTCATTTTCCACCTACACTAGACTAAGCTTTCTTTTCTAGTTTTTCCTTTTATTTTATTTTTTTCATTTAATTTTTGTAATAGTTTAATTATGTAGGAATTTTCCTAGAACCATTTTGGTTCTAGAGATTGTGAAATCTAAATTGATATCTATGGTTTAATTCTTCTTTTATTTGGTATTTGTTGGTGATTATTATTTATGTGTTCAAATTATCACTTATTATAATAAGCATGCTTTCATTGGCCATGATTGTGTGTATTACTTATTAATTATTATTGATTGAGTTTAATTGAGAAATTTGATCCAATAATTTACCTTGAATACATGACTCATGAATTGTCACTTGATAAGGGAATTGATTAGAAATCCAAAGAGAACATATGATGATACTACTATCTCATAACTCTTAGGTCTACTAGTTATGGATAATATAATTTTAACATAGGAACCAATGCAAAATAGTACTACTTCCCTACTAAATCAGTTGAAATTAAGAATGATTAGTTTAATATTTTATTAAGTGATAAAGTCATAAGGGCATTTAAGATCTTTTAACTATTTTGATAATGGGCGTGAATTTGTTCTGTAAGAAAAAATAATGACATAGGGAGTAAATAATTGTATATTGTGAAGGTAATGATTGTGGGTAAGTTTTTATTTTGGATGTGAAAAATATGAGACAAAAAAAAGTGTGAAAACTGATTTGGAATTGAGCGAGTATATTTTGTAGCGTACGTGAACTACTAGTGCTATGCATCTTACATTTATACAATGGATGTATGGATAAAGAGTTTAGCTACAATTGGTCATATATCTATCCATATCTCCCTCAGCAGCTGAAATCGGACAGCATTTCTACCGCCCTTTGCCTTTGGCATGAAGCTGAGTGTTGCTAATGCAGAAGAGTGTGTATCAGGAACGACACGAGTCAAAGGCGAGTCGACCTCGTCGAATTCATCATCACTGGTACACGTTTTCTTGAGTGTTGATAATCTGCTAGTCTGAAGCACTTGGCTTCCTACTTCTCCCACACATGTAAGCAAAGCTGCAGGAGGAGGTGAATATTTTGTGGTGGTTGCACTGCATGGATAGCTGTTGATTACCCGAGCATCCGGCGTTTCCTGTTTACGACCAATCACAAGTTTCATGTTACTGGGGGACGCTTGGTTCAAAATTTTCAGTGAAAATTTATTTTCTTTCTAGGCCATAATGAAAGATTATATGATAGAGTAATGGTTGTCCCAAGAGTAATTTTTTAAGGACCGTAACTTAGATGGGGTCGCAGAATGAGTTAAGTAACTTTTCGTGATGACAAGGACCGAATTTTTTTGCGCTGACAATTTAAGGATCATAACTATAAGTCGCAAATTGAGATCAAATCTGTTTGAATCAACCAAAATTGGGTCCAAATTTAGCACAAATTCAGGCCTAGTCAAACTAATTAGCTTGAATTTCATCCGAATTCCGCCCAAATTTAATCAATTAGCGCCCCATGGGTTGATTCGAGCTAATTTGGCCTCAATTCGACACTTATTAAAATTATTGTCTTTAATTTGTCAACCTGAAAAGTTACGATCCTCATTTTTCCACTCTCACTAAGTTACCATCCTTAGAAACATTTTTCCCATTGTCCCAACAATGATGGTTACGTTGTTAATTAGTGTTTTGCACTAATTTTAGTTAATCAAAAGTATGATGAAGGTGAATTAATCATCTTTTATTCTCGTTCATGTTCATTCCATTAAGAAATTTTGAGTCAAGCGTCCTCTAAATTTAAGTACCAACCTCAGTACTGAGTGCATCCATTATGTAATGTGGAATTGGGTTGGGGCTGAACTCATCTGGAACAAAATAGCTTAGAACCCTCTTGATTATTGCTGGCCCAAACGTTGGGCAAACCTCTTTTCTGGTGGAAGCATCGACAAGCATTCCGAACGGCAGCATCATGAGATCGCTCAATGCATGGAGGAGACGAAACGCCTTGAAACTGTTCAGTGTCTTCGTCGTCCCATCCCCTAAAATCACATTATCCCCGTCTTCTAATCCGAAAAGATCAGCAAGCCATCTCGACCAATTCCCGATCTACAAGACAAGATCCAAGTATCTTACACGAACATATCATAATGGTCTCTCATGGAATTGGATCCGTAGGGAGTTTTTATCCCTTAATTAGTCTACTGTCCAATTTTAGTCCCAAAATAGTTAATATTTTCGATTAAGTCTTTCAATTTAAAAAAAAAAAAGAAAGAAATCAATTTTGGTCCAACATCTCCAGCACGAGTGTCCAATTTTGACCTCATAACCTATCTATTGTTCATTTTTACCCCAAATTAAATTTTTCCGGCAATTTTGTGGTCAAAATCGAACAATTTTTTTAATATTGGAACTAAATTTTCAAAAACAATTTTTTTAAATCAAAATTGGACAGGAAATAAAGTTATAGGACCTTAAAAACTTTTTTAACTCGAATCCGTTGGGTAGACTGCTCAAAATCCTAAAGTTGATGTCTTTTTGTTTTCTCATACCCAAAATGTCAAAAGATCAACTTTACCCACTCAAACTAACACGTTACAACACATCTTATTTACACCTAATGTAACAATAGTACCCACTTTAATCTCTCTTCCATAAAGTAATCTCACTTTCATAAAATAGAAAAGACACATACACTCTTAATAAGAAAACAATTTAACTCATTTTAATTATTAATAAACAACTCTCTTACTAAAATTCATGTCAATTTAAAAAAGACGGAGACGGAGGGAGTATCTTACAATGTTTTTCAATTGAGCACCAGCAGTAAAGCTGGATTTGGCAGGAGGCACCGGAAGGACTTTCGAATTGCCAATGGGATCGGAAACAGGATCAGTCGGCATTGCTTCGCCAGAATCGCGTAAAATAGCATTGAACATCGCCACATCGAGTCTGTTAACTAGCTGCTCCATTACCTGATTTATATCCCAGAATCAATCATCAAAAGAGTTAGAATGTGCATAACATATTTATATATGGCAAAAACTTGTATGAGACGGTCTCATGCATGAAACCGTGTCACTTTTTAATAAATTGTTATCACTTTTTAAAAAAATGATTCAAATTAGTATAAAAGTGATAACAATTTACGAAAAAATAATTTCGTCTCATGCATGAGACGGTTTCACACTACGAGTGCCCCTTTATATACCAGAAGAAGCAGTGCAGACAAGCAGCCACATTCGTGCCCTCCTGCTCGTATCGGACAAAGCCTTTCGCACGAGTCTTTGAACGCCTTCTTCCATAACTCTATACAGAAACTCCCTGCTCATAACTACCCAAACCATTTTTCTTCCACTCTTCTTTTTGGTACACTCTTTATAACTACTTTCCACAACACTTGGTTGCATATGTGGTGTGAAACACTACAGCAAACACAAAAAATTAGCCATGATTTATCAATTAGTATAGAAAATGCAAAAGTAACAAACAACCTGCCACCATACGGACTCAACGATTCGAGAAAACAGCCAAGATTCGACTCTTTCCAGTGCTATAAGTAACGTCAATGCATCCTCCAAGTCATCGGATTCAGGTGAAGCACCGTTGCTAATATTCGATTGTTCTCCCACAGAATGTGGCAGTTCTGCAACAATTTGAGTGATGATGGACCTCAACATTATAGCATTAGACAGCCAGAAGCTCAGCCTGTAAAACAATAACTTCTCAGTAAACGGGAAAATATTATTTTAGGCCCGTAATTTTGGGTCGTACACATAATATCGTTCTTTTGCAATCCTAGATTTATTGGCCTAAAAAAGAAATTTGCGTACTTCTAACTAATCCCTCCATCCCACAAAGATAGATTATAGTTATTTTCACAAAGATTAACACAAAGATAGACTATAGTTATTTTCACAGAGATTAAAAAATGGAAGGCATTATAGTTAGAACATTAAATTTCTGCCTTGTTTTCCAATTTTGTCCTTTTGTCTACTCGTTTCCCAAGAAATTATTCGTACCTAGATATTGATTTGGAAAAAATAAAATATATTAAACAAGGACGAAGATGGAAATGAAAAATTAATGATATATTAAATATAGTAACGGTCTATTCATGTGGACAAACAAACATAGAAAATAAGTCTATTTTTATGGTACGGAGAGAGCAGATAACAAGAAGAGAGTATATGTTATCTGATGATATAAAATGGACTTTCTTGAAAGTTAGGCATTATAACCTTACCTTGGAACATCATTTCCACATGCTTTAGAAACCAGAACTAATCCAGATACAGCAGCTTTTGCTACGCTAGCCCGTTTAGCCTGCGACCCTGCCCTGCATGCACTCGTATAAAATCGAGACAATCTTCGAGCAGGAGCATGCACCTTGTTTTTCGAACTCGAATGCTCAGCAACTACAGAATATAATGCCACCTCAATTGCTGCTGCTTCCCTCAGTTCTTCCTCCAGCATTTCAACTCTCACTTTCCATTCATTTCTCCCATCATAGACATCGGTTTTCGCTTCTTTTCTGTCAGCTGATGAACCAAGTTTACCTTTCTTTTGAGAGCCATTTGGTATATCCAAATCTGGTGGCTTCCCCAGTGTAATTATCTCCTGGAAATCCATTTCCTTGAATAGACTTCACTTGCTTTAGCCGAGCTTTGTTACCTTGCGATTGCCACTCCGCGAGGGAGTTGTACTTCCCGTTGCTATCTCGGAAACTTATGGAAGTCGGAGACGATATGAGCAAGGGGCTAGCGGAGTTCTTCATGGCGTACGACATGCTACGTTCACTGAATTTCGACGACGAAACGTAGTCCTTTACTTTGTCCCAGGTATCTGATGATGCATCAGGCCATACCTTTCTGGTAGAATCAACTCCAGCTTTCCCATATCCATTCTGCATTTTTGAATGAAAACTGTTATACCATACAAGACCATCTACAGCTTTAATTTGCACACCCCTTTCTATTTCTTTTAATCTATATTGTGTTAGAACGAGATAAAAAGTTTTTGGTCTCATAAACGCTGCGGTCTAATTTTGTTCTAAAAAAGTTAACTTTTACTATTTTGTCACAATAAAATCACCAGAAAGTTGAACATTGTGTCGTTTTACATCACGCAAATGTTCAATTTTACCTCCATAACTTGTCTATTGTCAAATTATGGTCCCACAACTTGTCTACCGCTCAATTTTCGCACCAGATTACATCCTCGTGTAGCATAAAACAACAGCATTTTCAATTTTTCAGCGATTTTAGAGCCAAAATTAACTAATTTCTTCCCACAAGTGTTTTTCACCCTAAGTTGGACACAATTATTAAAAAAATTACTATAATGAGTAGAGTTTTGAAGGATAATTGGGTAACTCTTTGTATATAAAGTAAAGAAATTGGTTGGATTGGATGTAGCGTGAGCCTAAAAAGTAATAACATTTTGTATAAATATGTGAATATTGAATATTTTGCGGGTTGAGTTCATGAAAAATTTCCTTTTTTAGTGTGCAAACAATTATAGGGCGGACGAACAAAACAAGTAAGCATTGAACAATTAGCCTACCAACCTTGTCACTTTGAGATGGGGAAGCCATTGATGATCCAACAGTCCTGGATGAATGGGAAGAAGCATCATCATCCGTAAACGAGGCCATCTCAGAGTCATCGTCTTGTGATAAACCGACACTAGGTGATGAGTTAGGGCCGTCCCGTTCAACCAACTCCAACATAATCTCCAAATACGGTTGCAATGGATCACTATAAGTCTTCTTCAAATTAAGAGGAGCATTGACATGTTTGATGTCATCAATAAGTCCATAATCTGCAAGATTCAACGAAGCTTTTCCAATGAGACGTCCTTTCGCCTTATCCTGGCGCGGCTCAAGAAGGCTGAACTCCAAATAGTTCTTCCGGAACTTATCACTACTGCTCTTCTTATAAAGAGTCAGTGGGAGCACGAAAGATTCGTTGAATACGATGTTGGAATCCCCGGCAACTGCCAAAAAGGACCCTGATGAATTCTCATTGCTAGTGTTTTCCCATTGAAGAAACACAGTTTGAACACATCTTAAAGATTCTGATGGAGGCCATGGCTTGATCTCTTGTATGTGCACAATGTAATCAGCTCTAATGGGAACACCCTTTTTGTGTTTGTTCTTCTTTCCAAGAACCATAGCTTCACCAAACTATAGATACTTTTGCTTGTTTCTGATTGAAGAAATTAATCAAGAATTTAATGATCACTTTGATGTCATCAATTAGTAATGTATGGATTTACAAATATATGCAACTAAGATGGAGGCGTAGCCTTTGGGTTCCTCACTTTAGTGGGAGGCGCAGGTTCGATTCCCTTTGGGAGCGAATATTTACCGATAAAAAAATCTAAGATGGAGTTAAATTCACAAAACAGTCATGTATCTTGACTGAATCCAAATTTAGTTCTTTTGATGTCAATTTTGTGACAAGAAAATTACCCTAATTTTTATTCAGGTCAAGTCGGCGGCGATTGTGACAGGAAAATTACCCTAATTTTTATTCAGGTCAAGTCGACAACGATCACTACTTTCCGCAAGGCGGAATCGAGGGCTATACTAATTTTTTTCACCTTCTGAGCCCGTCATTTCGATATCTTTTGTGTCATTATATATGTATGCCACAATAGATTTCCGATCAAAATTTAAATTTTCTCAAAAATGATTAAAATTGATAACTTCGATGTCATCAAATAGTGATGGATTTAGATGGCACTTGATTTGAAAATTTTCAACGAGAATGAGAATAAATAACATGATAATTATAGTTGTTCATAACAACAAGGATGAACTACAATAATATTTTACCCCTTAAATAAATAAGGTAATCCTTAAATAAATAAGGTAATCGTTACCATTTTTAAAAAAAAAAATTAAAGCACAACACTACTTATATAATTTTTGTGGGGATAGTTATAGAGATAAAAAATTCATTTTCATTGAAAACCTCGAAATTATATTCAATAAGATGGACTTGTGGAATACATGATATTTGCAAATTAAGCACACAAAATAGAATGAAGCAGAATCATGATATTTGCAGCAATGATCTTTTTTTATTTAAACACCAAATAACTAAACATCATAAAAGCACAGATTTGGAAACCATATCAACAAGAATCATCGCATTCATTAGCCCCACAAAGAACTTGTGGAATACATTCACAAAATCGAAAAAGTAAAAACACACAATCAAGAAAATAAAGTATGTTTTTACCTTGATTGATCAGAAACAATGCAAAATGATGAAGAAACAGAGAGAATTCTGCTCCCTGTGGAGAAAATAATGGTGCCCAGAAAAAGATGCTGTAGTTGGCTCAAAATTGAATGAAATTGAAATAATTATAGGTAATTCATGATTTGTTTATTCATCATAGTTTGCAGAAAATAGAAAATGGTGTGTGTGTGTTGTGGAATCGGAAGACATAACGTGACAGAGGATAGGGAATATATAAATAAATAAATATTACCTTATATTTGAAGAGTAATAAAAAACATTTACTCCACTTCCAGCAATACCCGGCCCGTGACAAGTAGAATGACATATAAAATGAGAAAGGGGAATAAATTTTGAGGTATAAAAAAATGGTGAGGTGTTCTTGTTTGAAATATTTCACCATGAAATATTAATTAAAAAGGTAAGTTTTAAAACTTGCAGGTCTTCCTAAAGAAACAAGTCAAAATAAAAACACGCAAGTACTTCTTCTTCTTCCTCTTTCACAATCTGTTACTATATATCCGATTTGTTCATATAAGTAACACATTTTACTCCATACAATAACATGTTTATTTTCATATAGTAACACATTTTTCCACACAAAAAAATTTGCACAAAGACAACGATAAAATCTCTTTCCACGGGTGTTACTATAAGGTCAAACATGTGTTAATTTTTTTATCGGTAAATGTTAGTTATTAGTAGTTAGTTCACCAACACCCAAATACTCCGAGATTTCTCCAAGCCACCTTATAAATCCATAATCTGTTCCCAAAGGGAATCAAACTTAGGTCTTCCACTAAAGTGAGAAACTCACCGGTCGGGTGGATTAGCCCATCTCGGTTAAAGGAATAAAATATTTATTCATGTGTTGTCTTGGTTTTTTCATATGGTAACACATTTTTCTTTATACAAGAACACGTGTAACCTTTAGTAACATAACAGAGAGTGAAATTTTATTTTTACGTTTGCACTACTTTAGTACACATATTTGTCCTTAGAATAGCACATATTTACCACAAGTCTTATACGTGATGATCAAATAGACCCATGGACTTTTTCTTAATATATTTAAACCATTTTTAAATGTTGAGATTAAATAAGTCCTTCATCTTAATAAAATCACACTCTATTAATGAAAATAAAGTTGTCAAAAATAGAAACTTATTTGATCCACACATATAAGATTGGAGACTTATTTGACCATTTTTTTATTTTTAATTTTGTATTTGGGCGAGTATTTTAGACAAAATTGTATTATTTGTTCTATAGTAACACATATTTACAGTTCTATCCAAAAAAAAAAAAAAACACATGTTTACGCTTTTAGTAACATATGTTTAACCTAATAGTAACACCTGTGGGAGCGAATCTCTTTTTTCACCCTAGCGCGAGCTTTTTGGAAATACCCGTGAAACCCGACCTAACCCGCCTGGGATCCGCGATTTTTGTATATGAATTATTTCACCGATCTTAGATCCATAAAATATTATATATGAGAATTTGTCAAAATATTAATAACTATTTTGAAACTGAGAAGTAATATTGAATTTAGAAAAGAGTAAATAAAATTATATATTTTATTAATATGTGTATATTCATTTAAAATTACATATATTTTTTAATACGAATAAATATAATTTAAATGCTATCAATTATGAAAGCCACATAATTTTTTGCGTGGGATAATTTTTAGACCGATTAAAATGTATAATCTTACTCATAAATTCAATTATTCGTTGATCATTTTTTTTTTTTTTTTATGATGAATGAATTAATTAATTTTTTTACTCCCATGGAGTGAGACGGATGGTAAATGGACAAGGTGGTGGGATAAAAACACTACAACATTTCGGGTTCAATTTCGTATGGTAACAATTATTTGCTAAAATATTGCAAGAGATTGTTGCTAGATTCGTGTCTTATTGGTTCTCTCTTTTGCATGAATATCACTCAAGCACTCACTCGATTTATAACCCGCTTGCTCAAGGGGCCTCTTATCTTGGTGGGGGATTGACACCTTCAATTATTTTCTCCTTATAAAAAGAAATTAAATTAGACCGTCATGTTTACAGTTTCATGAAACGTATATTATTTACCTAGGTTTTAATATGTCTCATCTCAATCACATTTAAAATGTAAATATGGCATAAATATTATATTGAAACGCCCTATCATGAATAAGACTGTCCCGCATCTAACACTTAAGTTAATTTTCTCTTTAAATAATACTCATGTGTTTTTTTCACAAACTATAAGAAATATATTTTCTTTAATTAATACTCTGTTTCATATTTAGCAATAAACCATAATTGTACGTTGAATATAAACACACATAATATTGATATCATGATTGATGAAGATGTTTAAATAAACAATTAATATAAATTTGATTCTCAGTTGACCGTTTCTATAATTTACTTTAATCTTAGCCTTGAAAACAAAATTTTCAAGTATTAATTTGCTAATTAAGAATATATCAAGTATTTAAGATTAATGAAGCTTCCATTTTATGATATAAGTTAAAGTACTCATTTAGTATGCATAATACATGTATGTATAGCTAAATGGTAACATATACTCCTTCTGTACAACAATATTATACCTATTTTTTTATTTGAAAGTCCACAAATGTTTTTATACTTTAAAAGCCAATAATTATTTGATCTTCATTTTATTTTGAACCTCCAACCATCACTTAATTATAAATTATCATTCACCATTGTTCATAAATAATTAGTTTATTTATATATGACCCTAAAATACCTCGTAACACTATAATTTTATTTATTTTATTATTTTTCTCAAAACGTATTGTCAAATAATTAGATAAACCTTATAGGTGCTGGCTTGTCCCCATTTTTGACTTCATATAATTAAAGATCTCTGCATACCAATAAACAAATGAAATCGTGCAGCACATAGGAAAGTTGAAGCAGCCACGTCTCAAGCTGAATTAAGACTTAGATTTGGAAGAAATGTTTCTTTTTTACCTTAAAAATTATTTGGTTGGAGAAAATTGATTTTCATCTCAATGTTACACGGATTTTATATTTCAAATTTTAAAGTGGGTACGGTATCAGATGCAACGAGAAGCGTAAAGAAACTATGTAGATTCCGTTGATTCAAATGAATACCGGAATAAATATCTTCTCAATCTCTGTTGATTCTTACGAATGCCGACAATGAAGAAATATGAGAGAAAATATCTCAATCAATTTTAATTTATCATTCAACTGACTTTCATTTACAATTCGGAAGCCTTTAAATACTAATGTGAATGACTCTTTGTATATTAAAATACATAAGATTTAGCAAGATGAACAAATAAGGATTAAATGCAGACTTTTCATTTTCATCTCCATCAGTATCTTGTGATTTTATGGAATATAATGTCTTATAATTAATATATAAATCACAAAAAAACTCTTGCGCGACTCCATTTCGAACAATCATAAATATATAATATAAGAATTTTTTCCCTATAGTTTGGGAGGGAAAGTACCTCAACCGTTGATTATGGTTCCAAAGTATGATCTTAGCCGTTAATTTTTTTCATTTAAGGTAATTTTTATTTATTATTATTGTTATGATGATGATGATAGGATAATTTAATTGTATTGTAATTTAAGAACTTTGAATATATTATGATTTCGGTCATGGATCATGGGTCTTTCCATATTGATAGAATAAGTTAGAACTGTTGATTATTTTGTGATGAAATTTAGACCTTTGGATTGTTTGAGCAATTATAAAAACCATTCTTTTTTTTCTTTATTTATTCAATTCATTTCATTCAACATTTCTATCATCTCATTTCTCCATCCTTTGTATTGTAATTTCATAGTTCTAGGATTAAATTTGTTTATTTTTTTATAGATATTCAAATTTTTTGTATGTATTATATTTTGATTTCGATACATATTAGTGTTTGTAGATTTTCAGATCATTTGATAAATATATTAGTTTTTGATATCCTGATACATATTGGTTGCTATAGATGTAAATGTCTAATTTGTATTGTAATATAGCAACTTTTAAATATAATTTTATGTTTATTCTACCATTTTGGATTCTTCATTTTTCTTCATTCCAACCATAACTCACCGGCCTTCTTTGTGTTGGTTTACTTGGTGTCTTTCATCGTCATCATTTGTGGCATTATCAAACAAAGTAAATTATGTAATTCATCATAGGTTTGAAGATTTGAATCGTTCATGCATTATCAAATAACTCTCTGGCATTCTTCGAAAAATTACAAATTAGTTGAAGATTTTAGAGTTGAGAAATCTTTCATTGAAGTTATTGATTATATGATTGAAGAAATTTTGAAGATTTGATTTTTTTCCCTGTTTTTCCATTGTAAGATTAATTTTTTATTTACATTGAGAATAGTTTTTAATGAATTGTAACATTTTAAATAAAAATTTGAAGAATATATCTAACAAATAAGTCTTCATATACTAGGATCATGTATTTGATGTTTATATAATCCTTATTCGTCATTATTTTATATTTTTCGTTATACCATTATGTATCTAAACTGCAATGATTATAGATTTATTTCGCTGATATAATTAGTTATTTAAAAAATTAATAATATTATTATCAGTATATCAAATGTTAAAGTTATAATAGTTATATTAATGTAATATGTAAATGATTAATCAAAATATTTTGATATTAACATTGAATTTTTTAAATAATACAATATCATAATTTTCTTTTTATTATTCATTACCATAAATATGTAATATGTACATATATAATTTATGATTTTTGTTGGTGATGCGACATTACGTGGCATATCCCACTTCACACCATTCTATCACATTTGATTAATGGGCATAGGTCAAATGATTATTGGGCCCTCGGCCCAAGCTCCTTGATTAGGGATAATACGAGAAAAGAGTGATTGGCTCGTAGCCCAAATCCTTTAATTGCGAGACTAACTTGTAGTGAGGGTTGGGCCTTTGGCCCAACCCCGAGATTAGCTGCGAGATTGGATACTATTAAGTAGGCCCAAGCCCACTTAAAAGGTGTTGAAAAGGGAAGGTGGCCCACTTCGGCCCACCCTCTTTAGATATCATTTTACTTAGTCAAATTGGGAAGATATCCTAGCTGAATGAGATAATTGTGCCTCAAGAATGAGAATCTTGGAATCTCCCTAAGGCACCGGAGGTGGGTAAATCGCTTTCCATAAGGAATAGAAAATATGTTCTCTCACGATGAGAACATGGCCGGATAATGGAGAAAATCAACGTACATGGTATGTAATTCATCATCTATATAATATCACTTAACATTAGAAGAAAGGTAAGGTAACTTATTACGACACTTACGAATTACCCACCTCACCGAATATACTCTTGGATTTTCTTGATTTCGACTTGAGTGTCGGAGTGCCTACGCAGGAGAACCACCGGCGTATTTTTGCAAGTTGTTTATGTGGACGGAGGTCGAGTTCATTTCAACTCCATTGGGGCTTTCACACGTAAGGATCCGGTGGGGAATTCGGCCCAATACGAAGGTACATTTTTACGTATCATCTAGCGCCGTCATCGAAAATGTAAGTTGAGGCGTGAGTTTTTATTTCCTTTTCCTTTGGTTGAAAGAATCATGGGAGGCGATCAAAAATCTATACCGCCCATTTCATTGGTATTCGGTCGTGGGAGATCTGCATCCCGGCCCCGATTCCTAGGGCGATTCTGACTCCTAGGACGTCATCCCTGTACCTAGTGGAAGGGCAACAACTCCTGCCACTCCAACGGGAAGAAGGGGAGAAGCTACTCATCATCATACCGGAACTTCGGTCCCGATTCAAGCAATGATGGCGTACAACACCATTCGTCACAAGGGCTCTGATGGGGGCTCCATCAAATGAGGGAGGGAGGACGCCTACACCGATCCTATCGGCAAGCACCATTGCATTGATTCGAGAGCAACTTTATGAGATAGTTACCAAAGGCTGTGGAGAGAGCTATGGCTGGGGTCAACATGACCCCACCTCCGAGGTTGGGGAGAAAGAGTTGGTGCAGCCGTGTCCATTTCATAAAAAGTAAAAATGTGGGTAAATTTGGTTAAGAAAAAAATATTTACTAAATTTAATTAAAGAAATATATACTAAATTTGATAAAATGTAAAATATTTAATGATAGAGCTCTAACTATTTAAGTTATAACACTTCGTTCGTGTAGCTTTTTTTATAGTGCGGGTCAAGTAGTGTTTTCAATGGACGCTGAAATGCTAGTGTCTTAAATTTGAAAATGAGATGTTGAAAAGTGTGCCTAACTGCCCCCTTTGGAATCTTAGGAACAATATACAAATGTTTTTGAAAAAGTGTGCCTAACTGGCCCCTTTGGAATCTTAGGAACAATATACAAATGTTTTTGTGTGGAGAGGAGAGGAGATGCCTCACCACCAAGTTTACTTCCTATCACAGTCATTTAATTTTTCTATTCCACACTACTGGTATTTCACTTATGTTTTATTTTATTAAATTATTAATATATATTGATATGATGTATATTATTAAAGACAAAAATTTATATTAGACGGTTTCACGATAATACAGTTCAACAATTAATACTCACTCGTTCCACAGTGTCAAAATATCATTCTCAAATTATGTCACACCGTTAAAACAGTCTCACACTAGACTTCATTTTTCATTGATTAATTTTTTACCCATGTGACATTCATTCAGTAAATATGGAATAAATGATTTTGTGTGTCGAAATCAATTGAATTTATCTTTTTCACTTTTTTCTACTTTATATTTCATATTAATGAATTATTAATATATATTTATATTAACATGATTATATTAAGACAGATTGAAACATCGGATATGGGATAGGGAGCACCAAAATCAATGCTCAATCAAAAGTCAAAAACCATCCATTAAAAATATCTACCTATACATCGATATTTCTACCGATATGTCTATTTTTTTTCACGTCCGATACATCGATATTTTCACCAATATATCAACATTTTCACCAATACATCGATATTTTCATCTATATATTCGTAAATTCAAGCTACCGATATCTCTACCAACACCGATATTTTCATCCTTATTTTGAGCGCTGCAATTCAAACTCAACGTATTTAACTTCATGTGTGATTCCATTTTTAGTTATAAAATGGTTATATTGAGTAAATAGCCGATTTTACTTCCTCAGTGCACTCATATCTCTTGCTCTTTCTCTTTCATTCATCATTCCTTCATGCTTTTGACTTGAGAATCGATTTCAAATTCCTTTGGAAAGCGCTTTTCAATCGGACGGAAATGAAGCTAGCGCCAAGAGAAATTGAGAAATTGATGCTCCACAATGCTGGACAGGTAGCGCAGAAGCGTTTGGCCCGTGGTTTAAGGCTTAATTACACTGAAGCCATAGCTCTAATAGCAACGCAGGTTTTATTAATTGCTATCGTTGTTGCATTTATCTGATAGTTTCTGTTATATATGGCTATCGATTTTGTGTCTGTGTGTTTTCCGTACACATTCGCCTCTTTTGGTTATGTATATACCTTACCTGATTGATGTACTTTTCGATTGTCGAATAGACATTGGAATTTGTCCGGGATGGGGATAAAAGCGTGGTGGAGTTGATGGATCTTGGGAGGCAACTGTTGGGAAGGTATTAGAAATTCAATCTATTCCAGCTTAATTTTTGTATAATGTTCTGAAGCTAATTTAATACTTTGATGATTGTGATATTTGGTTTTCTTGTATACATGGTGGCTGGGAGCCTGTGACAACAAGAACTATGTGATTGTTGATGTTAGAGTTGGCACCTGATCCTACAAATTTTATGGCCTGAGTCAAACTTTAAAATTAGACCCTTAATTTCTTAATATATGTACTCCATATATAATGAACAAACAAATGTGTGACTCGAGTTATTGGGTTTAGAGATTTTTTCTCATTGTCATTCAATAATATTACTCTCTCCGTCCCGGAGGTATCTTCACGTGTGAAGAGGCACGTTTATTAAGAAAACTTAAATTAATGTAGGAAAGAGAATAAAATGTAAGGGTATTTTGGGTGTTTGTATGAGATAAAGTATAGGAGAGAGAATAAAGTAAGAGTGACATTTTTAAATTTACATGGTATTGTGAGGGTGTAGTTTATGGAGGGTATTTCATTTTAGGGGTGTGAAGTTAATTGTGGGACTTCCGAAAAGAAAGTGTGAAGTTAATTGCGGGACGGAGGGAGTAAGATATATAGGATTTTTCCAATCATTGTCCATCAATTATTTGTTTTTAAAAATCATAATCATCAGATACATATTGCTTTTAGTAATAATGTTGTGCTAGGTTTCATGTTGGAAAATAAATTCAAGTATCCATTATTAAATAAAAGAGAAAAAGTTGTAAAGAACAACAAGAAATTGAACACTACTAGGCCACTTAAACTAAAGCAAGGTCGAAATCCACTAGGCCAAACTTAAGATATCTTTGAATTGTTCAGTATATATTTATATATATTTTAGTTGTATATTAAAAATGTGGGCCCCTAATGTTTATGAGTTTTGGGGCACGTTAACTCACTGGCCTCACAGTAGGCACGGTATTGTCAGTGTTTTGGTGCATGGAAGAGTAAACTGAAGAGAATTTAAGCAATCAATAGATTTCCATCATAATGGATTGAAAAACTGTAATGAAGTTGTGAACATAATATATAACCATTAACTTTTTTAGTCTTTTGTGTTTTTGTGCCAGTGGTTGATAATAATTCATAAGGAGAATTACATGGTTCGTTTGAAAGGGTAATTCCATAAGAGGTGCTCTTAACTTGTAGATTCATTTGTTTTTGATCGCGAGAAAAACCTTCTTTAAGAAGAACGGAAGCATTGAAGTTGTCAGAAGTTTTTCATGAGTAGTTTTTAGTTGATGAAATGCCAACTATTAGAAACTACTAAAGGTTCCTGAGAATTAGGTAATATTATGTTCATCTTCTACCTAAAGCAAATATAAGAAAAGAAAAATCTATTGGATGGAACCACTATTAGTAGTGATAGACTTGCATTTATTGTCACAGTGGCTCACTATATAGATGAATTTCTCCATGGCACATGATAAACCTTTTACGTTTACAGGAGACAAGTTCTTCCATCTGTCCCTTACCTTGTGCATTCAGTTCAGGTATTAATAATGAATGCTCTTATGAAATATAGGTCATTATTTTAATTAGTAGGGAGAAAATATAATTAAGATAGTTAAATTTGTCTGCTGATCACAAATAGGTTGAGGGGACCTTTCCAGATGGGACGAAGTTGATCACAATCCATGACCCTATATCATCAGAAAATGGAAATCTGGAGCTTGCCTTGCATGGCTCTTTTCTTCCAGGTGACTATCGTGATAAAGAACCTTTCTTTGTGACATGTGCATATAGTTCAAGCTCAAGATATAGCGCAAAATCTCCAATGTGAACTTGAAAGGATTAAAATTGCTTACTTGACAGCTGTGTCCAATAGCAAAAGAAATATAATCATCATAGTGCAAAACCTGAGAACACAATCCACTTATCTATCTACGAATTTGAATATATTAGTTCAAAGAATTAGTTTGTCATGTTCTTGTCGGTAAACGCATTACCATCTTACGTTTTCTTCTAACAAATCTTGAGCTCAGGAAACATCATACTGAGTAGTGAGTATACATTGTGCTGAAGTTGATTAAACTAACATCCGAACTTGCTTTGTCGTGGTTGATAACTGGTATTTTATTTTTCTTTTTCAAATAAGGCATTAATTCCTTGCAGAATCACTGGACTGATGTTCATCAATTTAGTTAAAATAACATTGGGTTACTTCATGGCTGGTGGCAACTTATATGAAATATTTAACCAGGATGCGTTTGGGTTGATACCATCATTAATTACTTGACCTTAAAATTGTAAGAGTTTATTGAAGTTTGTCTACAAAGTCCTATTTCATGCATCTTGGTATGTTCTCATCTGTCTTACTCATCATCACTTATCGCTCATAGAACAAAAATGGTAAAGCAGAAAATAGATACTCCCTCCGTCCCACAGTTTCTCATGGGAAAATTACATGGAGATTAAGGATTATTAATATAAACTGAAGTGTAGGGATAATTATTTTATGTAGTGGGTAGGTGAGTTTCCAGAAATAATATGAGAAACTTATTGTGGGACGACCAAAAAGGAAAGGTAGGAAGCTTATTGTGGGATGCAGTCATAAATAATTAACTGACAACCAAATCTTTTCACCACTATAAACTATTCCATTTTAATCTCTACCTTGGAACAAAACTATTTTGAATAAATTGCTCTTTGATGTTTGTTTTGTTTCCCCCTACAGCTCCTTCGCTGGACAAGTTTCCCACAGTTATCAATTGTAAAATTCCTGGTGAACTGGTATGTGGACCTGGCCATATTACAGTTAACACAGGAAGAAAAGGCATAGTGCTCAAAGTAACCAACACCGGGACAGGCCAATTCAGGTAATTAAATCATGTAAATGCCTCGTCTCTATTTTATGGACAATCATGTCTGAAAGAATTCCGTCTCATCTAAAAGTCCGAACTTGTAGAGAGTGTGAAATAATTCACTTATATTACTTCCCTAACACTCTCCCTCACTCGTGGGCTGTGGAGTTGCTTTCTGCGGGAATCAAACCCAGGATCTGGGAGTGAGCCAAAGGCTCTAATACCATGAAAGAATTTCATCTCATCTAAAAGTCCAAACTTGTAGAGAGGTGTGAAAAAATAATTCATTTATATTAGTTCCATAACAATGTCCATACTATATTTCTTGTAAAGTTTACTTTTCTTCAGCTGGAGGCGAGCTGACTGACTTTGATCTTAAATATGTTTTGGGCATATTGCTTAGATCTTCAGATTTCTTTTGCTCATAAATAGAGAGGAGACTTAATTTTAATGTAGTTTAGCAATTTTGAACCTGCAAATTGGTAGTGACCTTTGGATAAGGACCTACTTTTGCATCATATAGTAGCACAATATGTTAAATAGCAAAAATGGAGCTATATTTCTGTTCTCTTCCTTGTGATGAGAAATGCTACATACCACCTAAATTATCTGAACTGATTTCTTAATTTATTTCTTCTTCAGGTTGGAAGTCATTATCACTTCATTGAGGTCAACCCATACTTGGTTTTGATCGAATTAAGGCATATGGAATGCGGCTAAATATACCTGCAGGAACAGCTACCCGCTTTTGAGGTTTAACTTTTGACCTAGTTCTCTTGCAACTGACCATATACTTGTTCAATGCTTTTAGGAATTAATTTATTTATGTTTTTGTATTCAAATACTAAGCTTAAAATCACATCTTTCTGCAAGTTCTAGCATGACTGACCAACTTAGATTGTATTATTGAACTCCAAACTTTTAGATGTTGGCGTCACTACAATTTAGACTCTCTGTTAATGGTTTGTGTGCCATACCTAATGCGACTGTTGTACACAGACGACAGAAGTTGAATTCATTTAGTATGTGTTTCAAGCATGAACATTTTCCAGCTCACTTTTATTCTCCACCCTGTTCCTTATTGATTCTGTTATAAATGAAATCTGGGGAATTCTATGTTGCATTTTTCTGGCTCTATTTGGAAATAGATAGGATATAAATTTCAGTAGCAAAGAATGAAGCATTGTACCAAATATTCATTTTTCATACCTTTTCCCATTTTCCACTTGTAAAGCTCCTAATCAAGCAGAGGATCTCAGCCATCTGGAGTTTTTAACAGAATCATGTATTTATCTCATCCAAAAACTTAGGTGGCAGGAAAAAAACTCTGTAGTTTCAGAACTAGAGATTTCTGATAATGCATAATAAAAAATCTAATCAATGCCATAGCTTCTTATGATGTTTTATAACTGGTCACCTCAATTTCTTCAAGCATCTACACGAACAGTTTATTAAATTATCCTTGCTTTCACAGCCAGGGGACACAAAAAGTGTTACACTTGTCAGAATTGGTGGAAAACAAATTATCAGGGGAGGAAATAATATTGTTGATGGTCCAGTGGCTGATGCGAATACTGCATCAGTGATGAATGCTGTTAATGAAGGAGGCTATGGGTTTTCAGTGGAAGCAAACGCTAGGTCCGAGAGATCTTGCTATTATATGAAATTCGGATCTATGATTAATTTGATAAATTTAAATTGCACAAAATACTCGTTGAAATAAAATGTGTGTGGTGTTTTGTGTAATTTGATTATGCAGGGAATTTGTCATCGAAGAAGGATCTTCTTTCTCCTATAAAATGTCACGTGAAAACTATGCTAACATGTATGGTCCTACCACTGGTGATAAAATTCGGCTGGGGGACACTGATTTACTAGCAGAAATTGAAAGAGATTTTGCTGTTTATGGTGATGAGTGTGTCTTTGGTGGTGGAAAAGTTCTGCGCGATGGAATGGGACAGGCTTGTGGATATCAATCGCATGATTGCTTGGACACTGTAATAACAAATGCTGTGATAATTGATTATACAGGAATTTTTAAGGCTGATATAGGCATCAAAGATGGTCTTATTATTGCTCTTGGGAAAGCAGGCAACCCAGACATCATGGATGAAGTATCGTGTGATATGATTATTGGAGTGAGTTTGGGAGTTTATAATCTATTATACGTTTCACACTTTCCTTTTTTGTCCGTCCTACAATACTTTTCATATTCTTAAATTGGAAACCCCTCCATAAACTCCACACTCACAATATTCTCAAATTTACACAAAACTTTTTGCCCACACATACACACAATCCTAACTTATTTTTTTACTTTATACATAAAGTTTTATGAAATTACCCCTCCTATGAAGGGTTTTATGGGACGGAGGGAGTATTAATCAGCTCTAATGATCAATATGCTATTGATTTCTTTGGTCAGGTAAGTACTGAAGTTATCGCTGGTGAAGGGATGATTGTTACTGCTGGAGCTATAGATTGCCATGTGCATTTTATATGTCCCCAGTTAGCTTATGAAGCAGTAACGAGTGGTGAGATGCTTTTGTTATTTTACTTGATTTGCTAGGCGTATATGGTTACAGCTCAAGCAATACACTGGATGATAGCTCGATAAACTTTAGATTCTGCGTCACTTTTGTGATGTTCTAGGAAGTTCACTAACAATTATTTGTGGGTCATAAAGGAGGATGAGAACTTTGATTGGCCCATTTGCCAAGGGATTTCAGGTTTGCACGATGGGGTATAGAATGACATGTAAAATTGGCCAGATTTGAGCTCCCTATTGCCCTTCTCAACATTTCTGAGTTGGGTCTCAGAAGTTATGGGAATAATTTTTTTAAGGACCGTAACTTAAAGAGGTGACAAAATGAGGATCTTAACTCTGCGGGCTGACAATTTAATGACAATAACTTTTAAAAGCTGCGAATTGAGGATAAATCAACCCGAAACAACTCAAATTGGGCCCAAATTCAACCAGAATTAGGCCAATCAGCCTGAACTTCAACCCAATTCAGTCCAATAGCCCGATTCGGGCTGATTTGGCCTAAATTTGCGACTTTTAAAAGTTATTGTTCTTAAATTGGCAGCGGGGGAGTTACGGTCCTCATTTTGACACCCCCAAGTTATGGTCCTTAAAAAAATTATTCCCCAGAAGTTACATATCATCGATATCATAGATGGAGTTTATTGGCATGTATGTTTCAAAAGCTTGTTTTTATTAAGAATTGCATGTTTTTTTGTCTTTCATATGTCAGCTTGTAGGATGTCCTTAAGGTAACAGAAGTGGAGTCTTGGTGCTTTGCTTGATAATTTTTATTATAATGAGTGAAATTAAAGGTTCTTTTGTTGCTTTGATTTAAGGTTGGTAGAAGCATTCTACTGTTATATACTTTGGGCGTTTTTATGCAGTAGCCCACCCACCAACTTGATAACCAATCAATTGCCTGGGCTTTATTCTCACCATTCTGATTGTTTAGTTGAATTGAGATATGTAGGAGAGCAGCTACTTTCATAAGAGGACTAGTTGAGAATTGAGATGTGATGCCCTATATGACTATTTAGGATTAGAAGGTCTTATCCAACCCCTTTCTATCTAGTGCTAAAAGCATTTATAGTCACTGTTATTATCATATCTACTCAGCTTTGTTCTCAGTTCAAAATTCCTTTATCCTTGAAGACTTTGTTCTTCCTCTAATTTGATATTTCCCTCCGTCTCTTTTTTTTTTATTAATCAAATCTAAATGACATGAGTTTTAATGAGAGAATTGTTTGTTAGTATTAGAAGATGTAAAGTTGAGGGTAAATGGGTTAATTCTACATCATTGGAGGGAGGTTACTTTAGTTTGAGAGGGTAGAGTGGGTAATTGAGTGATATAAAGACTGAAGTGTAATTAAGAGATGTTTGTAGGGGTTTAGTTTAAGAGGGTAAGAGTTCTTTTTTTTTTTTTTTTTGTCATTTTGGGTATGAGAAAAAAACATTCATTTAGGGATTTCGAGCAATCTAAAAATTGATGGAGCGAGTAAAAGACATGCTTTTATTGTTGTCACGATTTTCTACTTTTTGTGGTGTATACAACATAGTTTTACTTGTCGAATTCCAAATTAAGGGAATAAATTATTGAACTCTCCTCTCCTTTTTATTTTTTATTTTTTATCTTTTCTACAATTAATAATGTGTAGGCATCACTACGATGGTGGGAGGTGGAACAGGCCCCGCTGATGGGACGCGTGCAACTACTTGTACTCCTGCACCATTTCATATGAAACTAATGTTACAATCAACAGATGACTTGCCAGTCAATTTTGGTTTCACAGGAAAAGCAAGTCTTGTACTTCATAAACTTAATTTTTCGTTTCCATTGGATTTCTTGATGTCTGCTTTACTATGTAATCTTTGCACTGCTTAGTTGTGGGAAGACTGGCTAGATCTGTCTAGGTCCCATCTAGGCACTAGACCCGCCACCACTTTTTTCATTTTCGGCTCGTCTGACTTTGCCCGAACCCCGCCTAGGTGTCAAGGTGGTAGGCCGCAGTCTACCACATGACATCAAGCATGAGTACTTATCCTTCCATATAAAATGCTTGTGCAAGATAATTCATTATGTTTTTCAGGGAAATTCTGCGAAAGAAGAGGGTCTACATGAAATAATAGAAGCTGGAGCAATGGGATTGAAGCTTCATGAAGACTGGGGAACTACCCGGCTGCAATAGATTGTTGTTTACGTGTTGCAGATTTATACGACATTCAGGTATTTGCTTCCTCTCGAACCAAATTTAACCTCGTGCTTTACAAACTATTATTCACTTACTGTGTGAGTCTTCAGGTTAATATTCACACCGACACGTTAAATGAATCTGGATTTGTCGAGCATACAATTGCTGCATTTAAAGACCGAACTATTCATACTTATCACAGGTATATGATTTCTGCCTTTTGGCCTAGGTAAGGGACATGTACTGTTTCACTGTTTGCATACATAACCAATCAATTACTTTTTACAGTGAAGGCGCAGGTGGTGGTCATGCTCCAGATATTATAAAAGTTTGTGGTGTAAAAATGTTATCCCCTCTTCAACTAATCCGACACGTCCTTACACTGCTAATACTGTTGATGAGCACCTTGACATGCTGGTAAGACAATACTATAATAAGGAATGTATTATGGTCATATTACTGTAGTACTTAGCCTAGAGGAAAGTTAGTAAGTTCTCAAAATTGATTATGCAGATGGTCTGTCATCACCTTGATAAAAATATCAGAGAGGATGTTGCTTTCGCTGAGTCACGAATTCGTGCAGAAACAATAGCTGCAGAAGACATTTTGCATGATATGGGAGCCATAAGTATCATATCTTCTGATTCACAGGCCATGGGTCGCATTGGAGAGGTTATACTATTACCTAAAGTTAAAACTTGAATATAATACTCCACCTCACTGATTTCACAACCGGATTGAACATACTGGTTCAACTGGTTGAATCGAGAACCGCCATGAGACCGGTCCAATTATCCAAAAAAACTTTTTGAGGTCGAACTAAAGAAACAGATAAAACCAGAAAAACCGGTTGAATCGTTTTATTTTTTAGAATTTCATTAGTTATTAACGTTTAAATAACGATATATTCTTTATACACTACGAAAAAATAACGAATTGCTTACGAAATTTTCAAACAAAATTAATTTCATGTTTAAATATTGAGGATTGCCTACGTTTTGCCTATGAATTTTTATGATTTATTTCACAACACTTCACCTACTGAATTACCAATGGAATATACGAAGGTAGTTAAATACCTCCGAAATAATCTCTAGGCAATGTCGATTGCCTACGGAATATTAATAAGTAATTAACTATAGATTACATTTTTGTACACAAACAAATTACCAACGAGCAAATTCCCCACAATTTTTCGTTGGGATTTCGTAGGCAAATGTAAATGCCTATAAAATTGGAATTATTGTCTACAAAATATTCCGTTGTCAAGTCATTGTTTTTTGTAGTGATACCCTTTTATTTAATAGTTTAAATATTAAATTTATTAAACAAGTCTATCAATTTTTACAATTGTCTAATTTATAATTCTTATTCATTTCTCTCTCATTCTAGTATTTTTTAGTATATATTAAATTTTAATATTCTAAAATAATATTGTGTTGTCTATGACTTTATAGTGTTTATTTCAATATGAAAATTTACTTCCTCTGTCCCAATGAAAACTTCTTATTTGCTTTTGACACACAAATTAAGAATGTGTAATAGAAAAATAGTATAGTACAAGTGATGTAATTGAGAGAGATAAAAGTAAGACTGGATGCAATTTAATATATTAAATGAGTGGACAATTAGTGTAAATAAATATAAAGTGTAGACATAAAATGTATGAGAGTGGTATGCCCAAAAGAAAATGAGAATCTTTTGTTGGGACAAACTAAAAGGAAAAATAAGAAGTTTTTACTAGGATGGAGTCACGGAGAGTAAGTTATAATTTTAAATTTTTAATTTGTATCTTTATTTTTAATGTCACATAAAATATAGCAATTTAATAACCTTCAAGATAAAAACATAGGAATTAACACACAGAAAATCTTACATTTGGCAGCATTACTCACATTATGCATGTGTGCTACCCTCTACAGGTAATTTGCAGAACTTGGCAAACTGCCCACAAGATGAAGTTATTGAGAGGACCACTTGAAAGCAGTGCATGTGAAAATGATAACTTACGTATAAAGAGATACATTGCGAAGTACACAATTAATCCTGCTATAGCTTGTGGGTTTTCTGAGTATGTTGGATCGGTTGAGGTAAAATGACATTAAATTTTGATTAGCACCAATCGTTGAGATTTATTTTTACCTGAAGATCTTAAATCCTTATTGATCATTTTTTCTATGGTAATCCTTTGAAGAATTTCATACTAGAACAAATCTTTTTATTAGTTGATTTGGATGATGTATCATCTTGAGATTAAATTGGGTGACATGTTAGTTAAGATTTATGTGTGATTATGTGGCATGTAAATATTCAGTTTGGAGTATAAATTAAGTGATGATGTGTAATAATTGACATTAATTTTGTTTAAAAAAATGTTGACTCTAAAATTTATTTAGAGTTAATTTTTAACGAAAATAAGATGTTTTTATTTTGTTAAAAATTTTCTTCAGAAACTCCCTGAAATTTATAGATAATTTTTTTTTCAGATATTTATTCGTGGTTTTTTCTTAATGTTCCTTATGTACAAAAATTTTGTAGATGTACAATAAACTATAAATTTTTATTATATGATATATTATTTAAATACTTTATAAATTTAATGTATATAAAAAATAAAACAAGTATACATATCAGAATACATATATTTCATTTGAATATGTTTATTTTATAATATAATTATATTGTTTTACACTATAAATAAATAAATTTATTTATATGTAACGAATTCTGTTTTTAGATGATCTTTTTGAATATATACGCTGCGTACTCATCTAATATCTTTGATACTCTGGAGATGGTAACTATGCAATTAACTAAAATGAAAAACTTGAAGGTCTGAGTTGGTGCAGGTGGGCAAGCTGGCTGATCTTGTTTTATGGAAGACGTCATTTTTGGAGTCAAACCAGAGATGGTGTTAAAAGGTGGAACCATAGCATGGGCCGATATGGGTGATCCAAATGCTAGCATCCCAACTCCTGAACCGGTAGTTCAACAACACCTCTTCAAAATTTTATTTTTTTAATTGAAGAATCGTAGCTCATGTCAGAAGAGCTTTTCCTGTTCCTGTTTAGGCTAGATTCTGAACTTGGCTCAAAGTGATTGCTTAATGCTCCCTCCGTCCCTTTGAAAGCTTTCTATTTTGCCATTTTAGTCGTCCCATCCAAAGCTTTCCGTTTCTTTAAATGACAAAAAAGTGCCCACATATCTCTCTCTATCTTTTCCTTTTCCATCACATCCCAACACCCACTACACTTAAAATGCTATTTTTCTTAAATAGAGTGCTGTCTCAAATGAGAAGCTTTCGAAGGGACTGAGGGAGTATATATCTTGATTTTTGATCGACTATAATACTCCACATTTAATGACTACATGTTGTTACAGGTGTCAATGAGGCCAATGTTTGGAGCATTTGGCAAGGCTGGGAGTGCCAATTCAATTGCTTTTGTCAGCAAGGTATGGACCTCTTGTTCGTTCTCTATCTTCTTTCTTTTCTATAACAGTCAAAGATACACAGTCCTGCCGACGAAATGAAATACCTCATGTGGTTAGAGCCCCACTACCTATGGTGTGAGGTCATGTGTTCGAGTCACTATTTAATAAAAAATACAAAGTTCTTCTGCCAACCTAGTCATTAGGGCTATATTCAGGTGAGTCGAGTCGAAATGTACAAAGTTCTGGCTGAACTTGATTAAGTTTAATTTTTTACAGCTTGAGCTCCACTAGACTTGGCTTGATTACGTATATGATACAATTAATTTATTGTCTTATTATTATTATTATTATTATTATTGTTATTATTATTATTAGGGTTTAGGTTTTGAGTCTTATTTATCTAGTGTTGTTTTATGTGGTTAGGGAATCCAGAGGGATCATAGAATTTGAGAAAACGACAATTGTTGCTTATGTAGAATCTAATCCTGTTAAATCTTTTATATTATACTCCCTCCGTCCCATAAAAGTTTTTCACACTTTTCTCACAATTTCACTAATTTACACAAATGTTATTACTTTTTACTCTCACATACACATAACCCAATAAAGTTTTTACTTTATACATAAATGTTTACAAAATTAACCCTCAAAACTTCAATCATTACTTTTATTTCTTAAAGTGTGTGCCCTCCCACATGTGAGAGCTTTTCCGGGACGGATGGAGTATTTCTTATTATTTCCGTGTACGGCTGGAAGCTTGGGCAGATTACTCGTAATTTTGTGGTTGAATTTTACATTCAATTAATAATATAAGTTTATTTGGTGTCAATTTCTTTATTCAGTATATAAATTGTGTTGAACTTAAAGATTCGAATTGTTAAGCTCGAGCTCACATCTTGAATGCAGGCGGCTCTAGATGGTGGAGTAGCGGAGCAGTATGGTCTGGGAAAGAGGGTGGAAGCTGTAAGCAATGTGAGGAATCTCACAAAACTTGACATGAAGTTGAATAACAGCCTTCCACACATCACAGTCGACCCTGAGACGTACGAAGTCACAGCAGATGGCGAGGTTCTTACCTGCACGGCTGCCGCCACCCTCCCTCTCTCGCGTAATTACTTCCTTTTCTAGCTCTCTTTGCTGTTATACATAATGCATAATGCATACAGGACAGCTTAATATTATTCTCAATTTTTGGACTAATAATCAACTTCTGATTCTGATAAAGACGTACATCATTAGTTGTACCTTTCTCAGCTAGGGATGAAAATATCGTGATTTTTAGAAACATAACTCAATTTATTATTTTGGAAAATATTTTATCCTTGTTTAATAGAGTAATTCTCTGATAAATTTATTCTGTTGGAGATATATTGTATACTTTCAATTTTGAAAGTAAATAGTGCTAGACTACTAGTCTATAAATTATATACTAATTGCATTACATCTTGCGTACTTGAGCTTCATATATCATCATTTTGGTACTAATTGATTGTATAATGTAATTTTCGTCATTTTATTGTCAATTGCTTTATGCGAGACAGTATTTGTATACTCTATTATTAATATTTTTGTTTTAAATATATCATTTTATTGTAATTTGATGTGAAATAGTATGTTATAATAATCTCTATAATTTCATATTAAATTGTGTGGTATTAGTTTATAAAAATAGTGACATTGCTGAATTAATGCAAATAGTATTAATATGGATCAAATTTCATATGGTGAACAAGTTTCATATGAGCCATTGTTATTTTTATAAAATTTTCGTCATTTTTGTATTATTAATCAATATTTTCATAGGATTATCAACGAAGTGATATAAGCTCAAATGGTTAGAGATTTACTACCTATGTCCAAAGGTCATGGTATGAGTAACCATTTGTCAAGAAAAAAAAATTCATAGGATAATGGCTGCGTTATTTCTTGTGATATTGTCTCCACATAATCAAACTCACCATCAGCATACACACATCCATCTCTCGCACTACTTTGCATGTTGCTGCATATCTTTTTCAGAGCTCATTTGGCATTTGACAATGTGAAGAAATACAGAAAAGGGGATAATTAGAAATGAGATATGAGGAGGTGAGAAGAGCCCTCCTGCGGGGATTTAGGAATTTTTATGGCGAGACATAAAATAAATTAAGTTGTTACATAACAACCGATGGCTATTACAATTGAAATCTCAAGGGAATTTGAGATTGCGAAGGATTTGGGATTGATAGAGAATTAATATAAATGAATTAGTTTAACATGCATATCTCCGTAAGTTTAGATTTTTAGATTAGATAAAATTATTTTATGGTACTAGAGCTTTGGCTCACGCCCATCTCTTGAGCTCAAATCCCGCTGAAAGAGTTTCTTAGGTCCAATTTTAATTTAGTTACTATTTTTAATATTTATATGAAAATTTATAATCTCTTTAGTTGTTTCAATACAATACACAGTTTGTACTTTTAACAAAAAAATTATGTGTATGAGGGTGTGTTAATGTTTGGTTCAGAGATTTCTCTATATTAATGTAATTGTCTCATAGAGAAGTATATATCCAGCGGTTGATTTGAAAAATCGTGTCATAGTGTATCAAATTGAAACAACTAAGGAAATAGTGAATTTTCATAAGTACATTAAAAATTGTGATTAAATTAGTATTAAGTATAAAAGTTTGGAATTAATATTATATCAACTCAACATAATACACATTTACGTAGAAAATATGCAACCTAACACGAAGAAATATTACGACCCTCTACCAACAATACCCTTTCAGCTATCAATGGAGTTAGCTTCCGTCTATGTGTCGATTAAATGCATTTCCTTTCAAAGAGCGGATGAAGCTGTTTGTGTGGTCTCCATAAGTTCGGCATCATTGCACGTCTTAACGAAATGGGTCACGTGTTGCTTGATTTCCCTTGCCATCGAGTTGTTGGAATTTTGGAGGTTGGTAGCGGTGGCATCTTCAAACCATCAACTCTCTTCGTGTATGGCTTGACATAAGTGAAGGATGACTTATAACCATCGTTGAACTTGTCCTTTATTGTTTCCCGTATGAACTCCTTAAGTTGCTACACGTGGATTCCTTCCTCCATCAGTAAATCTGCAACTCTTTTTGTAGTTGACTCGGTTTGATTGGTGATGCTTGGTTGAGGTTTCTTCATCATTGTATCCCTTAACGATACTTGCCTCATTGTTTTCCACCTTATCCATCAGCCGAAAATTCGGAGTCTTGTTCTTGAACATGATGTGTGAGTCCTCTATGGCTCTAGCCAAGCCGTTCCTCGGCGGCCGAGGCATTCATCATCATAACCGAAGCTATGCTCGAGGTTGACGAAGAGTCCGATGAGGAGTCGAGTAGAGCATGAAGAGTTATTTTCCTTGCCTTGACAATGTAGGATGACTTGCTTGTAGTAGTGTTGATTGACGAGGTTTGCTCTTGTAGAGGTCGAGTTTGCGACCTTCTTGACATGCTTTGTGTGATGGCATTGACATCGAAGTGTTTGATGAGCCGGCTGACCGGGTAGAGCTTGCGAGGATCCATTTGATGATCTTGATTTCTTGAAGGCGAGAGAAGAGATGAGAAGTAGAGCGGTCCCACTAGGCGTGCCAAATTTATAACTATAAATTTCGTGTAATTAGTTTATAAAAACACGAAAAAGTTTACAATTTATTTTATAGTCGGATTAAACCGACAAAACTTTAGTGGACTCTATCTTTGAATTTGATCCTCCGATTCTTCTCTTGGAATATTGCGGTTGACTTGGATGATTTGGCGGTGAAATCTTCGGGTTGATCTCGTCGAAGGTTGGATTTATGGATTTATAACGTTAATCCAAGGGCTTAAGAGCCTTATCTTGGATTAAACACTATTTGCGAGAGACTTTACGGATGAACGTTCTTGAAGGCCGGATGAACGTCTTTGGATCTTCAAGGAGCCGTGAAGAACGCGTTTGAATCTTCAAGGAGAAACGTCGATCGGAGGGATTGAGCACCTTGATCTCGGATCGGACGCCGTTCGGGTTGACTTGCTTGAAGAACGCTTACGAAGCCATGAAGAACGCCTTTGAGTCCTCAAGAACGTGCGAAGTCATCTTGAACTCGGAATTGTGTGTGTAAAATGAGTGAATGAAGGCCCCTATTTATAGTTTAGGGAATGCATAATTTCATTCTTCTCCTTGCCACATGGCACGATTTAATTAGTTGAGATTGATTTGATGGGTCAAGTGCGGAAGCCCATCAAATTTGACTTTGATTTGATTTTAATTATTTTCATGTTGGCGGATTTGATCTAACTTTCTTTTTAACGAGATTTTGTACGTTATATGGTAAGTTAATTACTTTGCCACCAAGTTACGAATATTTAAATATTCGTAAGATTTAATTTCGGCTCGTACATGTATATTAAATATCAACAAATTATTTAATTTGAGAATTAATTTAATTAAATTCTCATAATATAAATAATCAACTTTAATTTAATTGGGTGCAAAATTAATATGCTTACGGTAATGATTTTAAGAATTTTTCCTCAATCCCATTTAAGCTTTTATAGAGGGAGTGTACACACTTTAATAAATAAGAGTAATGATTGTGGTTTTGAGGAATAGTTTTGTAAAGTTTTATGTATAAATTAAAATAAAAAATTATTGGGTTATGCATATGTGTGGGTCAAAAAGTAATAACGACATTTTGTGTAAATTAATAAAAATTATAAGGGTGAAGTTTATAAAGAGTTTTCCATTTTAATTGTGTGAAACTTATAATGAGACAAATGAAAAAGAAAAATATGAAAGGTTTTATGAAAAGGAGGGAGGGAGTATTATTGTGTAAGAGTGATTCTGTCCCCAAATATTTTCTCCATGTAACCACCATAAGTGACTAGCTCTTGATATCCTAAATGTCTTAATTAATTGTTAAACTGAATACAAATAATAATTTTTTTAAACAAAATACACATAATAATTATGATCTTAATTCTTAACTAAGTTATTTTAATTACAAGAATTAATTTCACAATTTTAATTTTTTTATTGGACAAATTATAACTTGAACTCATGACCTTAATCATATATAGGTAATAGGGCTTTAATCTCTTGATCTACACCACTTCGTCATTTTATCACAATTCTAATTTCTCTCTATTTCTTTCTTCCAACAACTTACAATCAAAATTAGATAACAAGGGGTTGACCTGTTGGTGTAGACTTGAAACTTAAAAGTATGCTTTTATCTAGGTCTCAAATTTGAAATCCCTAAATGCTATCAATTTATGTATTGAACTAGTCCATGCAAAATTTTGGTCCTGACTTTCAATTGAAGCCCTCTACTAATGGACAGTGGCTTGTTCACCGAATTAGTTTGCTTCAAAGAAATAATGATCTTTCTCAATTATTGAAATTGCATTCCTAACAAATTGTAGTAGCATTAGCTAAGATAACCACAAGTGTTGCAATCTTGATTATGCATAGATTGTGACCTCATCTGCACTGCAGTTAAAGAATACAAATAAATGAAACAAAGTTGAGGCGAGGAAGATCTTGGTTGGTAGTGTTAGTGGAAGTGGGGGACCTTTGGTGCTTTTTTTTCCAAAGATCTTTCACATGTGTGATGGTTTTCAGTTTTCAAAAACACATGTTCCATGATAATACCTAGTCTATATAACGCCAATTTTTTTGATGGTAAATACTTGGGACCAGACACTCATAAGTCAATTTCATCTTCTAGTCTATAATTATCTTTTCTTTTCTTTTTTTGTTATATTTTCTAAAAGAGTCACTCTCCTGTAAAAAAAAAAAAATTATCTTGTATCTTGTGATATCGGTTTATAGGTGTAATGATATCACTAAATGAATGTTATTGTATTAGTAATTAATATGATAACATTAATTTCATATTATGAAACCGCTTCACACTAATGTGACAAAATCTAGTATGAAACAGTTTCAATACTATAAATATAATACCATTACATTCATTCACCGATACTATAACATTCATTTAGAAAAACTCACCTCAAATGTTTAACGTCAACAATATGAGCCATTTAGAGAAAGACATTTAAGTTATTTTGTGCAAATTGGAACGCATATATACACCCAGCTCCTTAGCGAACACAGTGTTGCAATTTACGACTAAATTTTTGACCTGGTTTGTAATGGGTCATGACAAATTAAAGATGAAAACGCTCATCGTAAAATTACTACGAACACAAAAGTCGTATATTGTGATGGATCGAAAAAAATTGTTGCAAACGTTCATGACCCTTAATTTTGCGACATCATCAATTTCATCAAAAAAATTATCATAAATCAAGATTTGCGATGGTTTTTTTTTTTTTTTGGCAATTAAATAGAAGTTGGTTGAAACTTTTGACTAAAGATAAAGAATAAACACACCATTCATGATTTTACTAAATTATTCATTCTTGCAAGATATGAATATGCAAGGATTTATTATTCATTTCTAGTGAGATTACTACTGATTCCAACTGGCAACGTCGCAACGTGCTATACTTTTTATATAACACTCACCACGTCAAACGGATAATAAATTATCAATTAATAAAAAATATTAAATAAAATTAATGGATAGATAAGATAGTGAATAAAAATATACATAACTTAAAAACGTCACACACACAAAATTATATATTTTTATTTTTACAAAATATAAAGTCGTACTTGCCGGCCTGTATAACTAAATTAATGGGATCGTGTTATCAAGTAGGTGGTTCTTATTACTTTTTACAAAAAAATTGCGTGAGCATCTCATTATTACATTTTGTGTGAATGATGCAAAACATAGAATTTTATTAGAAAAGTAATACTTGTTGTGTTCCTTTAATTTAAATTTTTACCATATTATTTAATAATATTAAAGTCTCATGTGGACAAGTTTCATAATTAGATTATTTTTAATATGGACCATAAATATATTTGATCAAAAAAATATGTGGATCATAAATATATAATTGAGTCAACCCTAATTGAATAATTGAAAAGTATAATATGTATTACTCCTACTAAAGAATATCATTTGAGATAAGCTGAAGGGTAAAACCTATATTACTAAAGGGCGTCAGTAGTGATAGTTTAAAGGTATGCCTTATATTACTAAAAGGTATTGGTCATGACAATCGATTGAGTATGACCTATATTAGAAAAAAATATTAGTCATGATAATTGAAGAGTGTGACCAACATTACAAAGGGTATTAGTTGTGATAAGCTGAAGGGTATGACCTATACTTTCTTAAAGAATATATTATTAATTGGGATAATCGAAAGAGTATTAATCGTGATAATTGAAGAGTATGATATATATTATAAATGAGTTTTTTTCTGTGAAATTGCAACAAATGTTGTTGGAATTTTACTTTCTTTATTTTATTTTATTCTTTTCTTTTTTAAGCCATTATTCTTTTCTTCTAAATCTGTGTGTTTTTCACTTATCGCGTCTCGATTTCATATATCTCGATATTATTAGTAGAAGCGGGATAATAAATTTGAATTTATTTTTTCAATGTGAATCTAATTTTATTATGAAATTTGTTTACAATAGGAGACACTTTTTAATAGTAGTGCATTATTAACATAAAAATTGAATTAATTTATTAAATAAGTGATCATTGACATAGTTTTTCTTAAAAAAAAATTGATGGTAGAATAGTCATATTAAATACATTTTTTTTTTTTTTTTTGACAGGAAGTCATATTACATACTTAAATGACCGAAGTTCGTTACTTGTTGCAGTAAGGGGAAAAAAAAAGTTCAAAAGACAATTTCGTTTACTTTGCTACATTATTCACATTCTTTAAATATTAAAAACTCACGTCATCTTAATTAAAGAGCTTTGTTTCAAGTCCATTCGCATTCTATATATATTATTAAAACTCACGTCATCTTAAAGAGCCTTTTTATAAATCCCCTTTTAAACCTTTGTAATAATGCCCTAATGAGAAAAACCCAAAATAAGTTAAACCATGAAGTATTTTTATGCTAATAAAGAATCGTAAAGATCTATTTAAGATTTTATGTTAAGATTATTTTTTTCTTCGGAGCCCGTTAGTGACCGATTTATCCCGTAGCCCGCTAGGATTATGTTCCAATAATTGTCGGCCCACTAAGAGTGAGCGGTAAGACCTAAAACCGTTTAAGCCCGTAGCCCTTTGTTTAACATCTTTACTCATTACATTTATTTACATCATTTGTCAATTGAGTCCTCACTATTTTCTCTTTCCTATTAATAACTTAAGAACAATACTCTTAGGCTTCATTTGGATGAAATCATTTGAAATCAATGGATTTGAGGTACATGTACAAATTAAAATGGAGAAAAACTAAATGAATAGATTTGGTTCACACAAATATTACTTATAAGAGAGGATTTCAAATATCCAACAAAACCTAGTCATTTGAAATCCCCTCACTACTCCCATTTGTCTTAATATTTGAGTGAATCAAATCTATTCATTTAGTTCCATCCAAATGGAGCCTTATATTTTAATCCACACATCTACTTTATACATAAACAACTAATATTTTTTAAAATGTGTCAAACCTATTTGAATAATTAAAATTAGACTAATAGAGTAGTTGTTTGTGAATAAAAATGAGTAATAATTTAAGCAATGGTTGGAGGGTGAAGACGGAAGATAAAATAATTATCGATTTTTAAGATTTAAGTATTGATGGATGTCCAATTAAAGAAAGGTGAGAGTGCAAGGATGAAATATTGTTTATCCCCACACACTGTCTCGTACTCAATCTCCCTTGTCCGCATATGATCCCACCCCACATGGGTTTACCACAGATTAAAAAACGATTTTGTTTTTCAACAATTTGCCAATAATTTAAACATGGCTCCACTCCATTCCATAACTTTATAATCCCCTCATAGCTTCCAGTTTTTAGTCAACAGAGACTTTTCATTCAGAAATGCTCACAGCTCAGCCGAGGCCCACATCTCTCCGGCGGCCGGAGGTCATCTCCGGTGCCGTGAAACACCAAATCTTGGCCGGGAAGTTTCCCGGGTACCGGCCAAGGAGGAGTGGTGAGGGCAGTGATCAGCAGTGGAGATAGCAAAGCTGGCGTGGAAACAGCAAAAAAGATTGTGGAGGAGGATAATGGATCATTGGGTTCAAGCAGAAATGTGAGAGCAGTCATCACGATTAGGAAGAAAATGAAGGAAAGGTTGACTGACAAGATTGAGGATCAGTGGGAGTCCATTGTTAATGGGATTGGAAGAGGAATCTCCATTCAGCTCATCAGTGAAGATATTGATCCTGGTATTTACTTTTTTATTTTTAAAGATTTGATATTTGGTCTAAAAACAAGAATAGCATAACTTTTACCTCTTTTGACTTTTTGGAGTTTGATTGGTGTTTTAGCTTGTTGTTGACCTCCTACCTCCTAATATAGGTCTTCTGCTGACCTAATTCTAGGTTGTTACCTCTGTTGAAAATCAGTTTTCAAATTGATTTGAGTATAGAAATTAAGGAAATGCAGTTTCTATTATTATTTTTTTAATAAAAGGCAGTTTTTACTTTATTAAAGTGATAACAGGAATTTTAGATTTTTCTATTTTTTTATAGTAGGTGTAAGATATTTATGTTAAAAAGAGTAATGGTATAGATGATAAATAATTGTATATTGTCCGGTAAAATTTCTATTTTTGAGTATAAAGTGTGAAAATTGATTTGAAACAGAGTGAGGGATTACTTGTTTTTATTCACTCTTTTTTCTTGTAGTATTTGATCAACTGTGTTTGAGGAGGGAGAGTACACACCTACCTCATAATTTAGTTTTCATTCATAGAAGAAAGTTGCACTTCCTTGATCATAGGAAAGATGAAAGATGATGCATTCTTGGTCGCTTTTTTTTTATCGGATAAATGATGACTCGAACTCATAACCTTACGGGATAGGTAGTGGGACTTTAACCACTTGAGTTATACCACTTCATCTGAATTACGAACCCCAATGTTGGGTTTCTTGACAGGTACGAAGTCAGGCAAGAGTGCGGAGTCTTTCGTCCGGGGCTGGTTGCCAAAACTATCAGACGATCCTTATGTAGTCGAATACGGTGCTGATTTGGTAGTGGCACGAGACTTCGGACAGCCCGGAGCTGTTGTTGTTACCAACTTCCACGACAAAGAGTTCTTCTTGATGGAGATCGTAGTCCACGGGTTCAGCAACGGACCCGTGTTCTTTCGAGCAGACACATGGATTCATTCAAGAAAAGACAACCCCAAAAGCAGAATCGTGTTTAAGAACCAGGCGTACCTTCCGTCCCAAACCCCCGCAGGGATCAAGGGTCTTCGAGACGAAGACTTGGCGAGCCTGCGTGGGGATGGGACGGGAGAGAGACAGCTCCATGAGCGAGTATATGATTATGATATCTACAATGATTTGGGCAATCCGGATAAGAGCCAGGATCTAGTGAGGCCAATTTTGGGCAATGAAGAGTGGCCTTATCCTAGGCGTTGTCGAACTGGTAGACGTCCTACAAGATCAGACCCGGGTACTGAAACCAGAATCGAGAAGCCTAATCCGGTGTCGTTCCTCGGGACGAGGCGTTTGAGGAGATCAAGCAGAGGACATTTTCAGCTGGAAGGCTGAAAGCTCTGTTTCACAACCTCATACCTTTGATGGTTGCCACATTGGCAAGTTCCGATGTTCCGTTTACGAACTTCTCGGACATAGATAATCTGTACAGCGACGGCATCGTGTTGAATGAGGAAGGCCAGAAAGAAACCAAGAGGCAGCAGGTGGTAGCCAAAGTGTTGAATCAAATATTTAATCTTGGTGATAAGTTGCTCAAGTATGATGTACCTGCGATCATCAAAAGTAAGCACACTTTTTCTCCATTTCCACCCCAGAAATTACAAACTATTAACAAAAACATGATTCCCAGGTGACAGATTCGCATGGCTAAGGGATAATGAGTTTGCTCGTCAGATTTTGGCTGGGGTAAACCCTGTCAATATCGAGCTATTAAAGGTAACTTCTGTTTTGGTTCAAAAGAAATACTCCTTCTGTTCACCAAAAGTATGCTCACACTGTTTTTTTCAATAGTTTGTTTTGCTACACCATTTAGCCATCACTTAATTTTTTCATATGTTGTCGACTTTATACTCATAAACAACCACTTAACTCATAAATGGACCACACAATACCCCAAAATACCCTTACTTTATCTACGTTTTCTTAAAACCTGTCAAAATAAACGAGCATACTTTTAGTGGACGGAAAGAGTAAAGAAAAAGTGGAATGATTGATTAACATCCTTTATATAATTTCAGCAACTTCCCATAACCAGTAAACTAGATCCTGCAATCTATGGACCTGCAGAATCTGCAATCACCAGGGAATTGATAGCAAGAGAGCTCAAGGGGGTCATCAGCGTCGAAGAGGTGAGCCCATTAAACGCATCAAACGATCATCGAAATTGAACTTAAATCACCGAACTATTTTTATTGTACTTAACTATACAAACTATCATTTTTTTTTCAGAGAAACCATGAACTAATTTTTCATGCCAAATATCTCTTAATTTTTGTCACGTGTGTTGCACGTGATTTTTTACAGGGACGTTTCCATCGAATAATGTATACTAGGTACAACATTTTCTCTCTCATAGGTTTTTTACAAATTCACGAGTCAAAGACTTAGAATTGAGTTTTTTTATTAACATTCTTTAAACCTTGAAAATCGAGAATTTGAGAAGAAAGCGTACGCGAATTAGTTGAAGGATGGGCAGAGAAAGAATGTTCGCACTTAATATACTAGTTTTGAAGGAAATACTTTAAAAATCACGTGCGGCACACATGTAAAAAAATTGGAAGAAATTTGGTCGAAAAAATTAATATAGTGGTTAATGTGAAAGAAAAATGATAATTTGTATAGTTCAGTTTAACAATAAATGATTCTGTGGTTTAGTTGCAATTTCCGTAGGCTTTAATAGAGTGACACATTTTGTCTCCTAAATTTACTTAGGGCGCTTGTTACATCATTGGTGTTATGCTCTAATTTTAGAAATAATGAGACAAAAGAACTTGTTATTGGTGGTGGAGGGAATGATTGAGGAGAAATGATTGTAGATGGGGGAAAAGGTTAATCATAATGGGTAATGATTACCTTATTTAGGAGAAAAAATAATGTTATTCACCATCTTTTATTCTCATTAAGCACCACAATTGTCTTATATTAATTCTCATTCCCAAAGCGCCCCCTTAGTTTTCTATTCTTGTGTATATACAGGCAATCAAACAGAAGAAGTTGTTTATACTTGACTATCATGACATACTTTTGCCATTCATTGAGAAGATGAACGGCTTACCTGATAGAAAAGCTTATGCTTCCAGAACCATATTCTACTATGCTGATACTGGTCTCCTTAGACCAATTATCATCGAACTTTCGCTTCCTCCGACTCCTTCGTCTCCAAGAAACAAGCGTATCTTCACTCACGGACACGATGCCACGACTCATTGGATCTGGAAACTGGCTAAGGCTCATGTTTGCTCCAATGATGCAGGAGTCCACCAGCTTTACAACCACTGGTACGACTACGATTTCTTCGATTCTCACCTCAATCTTTAAACATCAAATCTTAATTAGTCGAATAGATAACTGGACATAAGTAAAATGGCTTCGAATACTTGGCTGTTCTTGAACAATTGGAACCGAATTTTATCAATTCAGGGCCTGGAAAATAGTAAAATTGTAGATTTAAGAAATAAGGATACACACTATATATAAGATGTCGAACATGGTGTTAATAATTCTGAGTTCTAAATTAATAGTTTCTATCTTTCACATCCTGCGTTAATAGCTTTCTAATTTTTCAGGTCTTGAATGTATATGAAAAAAATTCAAATCCCAAATTGATTAGTTTTACTAACTTTCAAACCCAATTTGTCAAATTTCTTTTTATTTATGATTAGATATGTCGCTCACAAAATTATTACATCATTATTATGTACTGATGAAATGAAACTCAAGATTGATAGTTTCCTACTTTTCGGAGAAAAAATAAATTTGGTCCCATAACATATTGAGTCTTCAGTTTTGGTCCCAAAAGTTGTCTGCCCAATTTTTGGTCCCATAATTTTGAATTTATCCAATTTTGGTCTCATAACTTTTGAATTTGTCCAATTTTGGTCTCATTTTCGCTGGAAAATCTAAAAGCGACATCGTTTTTGTCATGTGACATGCGTGTGCTGGCAAAAATTGGGACCAAAATTGGACAAATTCCCATGTCACGTGACCAAAAACAACGTCGTTTTAGATTTTTTGGTGAAAATGGGATCGAAATTGGACAAATTCAAAAGTTATGGGACCAAAATTGGGCAGACAACTTTTTGGGACCAAAACTGGAGACCCAACAAGTTATGGGACCAAAAACTTTTTTTTCTCTACTTTTTCGGGTCCTGAATGAATATGAAAAAATTAAAGTGCCAAGTTGATAGTTTTACTAACTTTCAAGTCGAAATTTCTTTTACATCATCATGCAGCATGTACTGATGAAATGCAATTCCAACTAAAAGATGATATAATATTTGCAGGTTGAAGACTCATGCATGTATGGAGCCTTACATAATCGCGACTCATAGGCAGCTAAGCTCGATGCACCCGGTGTACAAGTTACTGCACCCCCACATGCGTTACACGATGGAAATCAATGCCCTTGCAAGGCAAAATCTAATAAGTGGGGGTGGAGTTATTGAGGCTTGTTTCAGCCCTGGAAAATATGCCATGGAGATCAGTTCTGCTGCCTACAAGACCTCCTGGCGCTTCGACATGGAGGCATTGCCAGCAGATTTACTCAAAAGGTAAAATTTATCCTACACTCGCAAAATATGGGGCCTAAATTAAATTTTTACGGGTTTAAATGTGTGAATTTATTTGGGAAAAGGTGCAAATAAACTCTTTATGTCAGGTACAGGTAAACCATTAAATTATTTTTGTGCAAATAAGCCCTTTAATTTTTTTCAAGTTCAACCTTTATTTATTTATTTTTTTGAAAGCCAACCTTTATTTTTTTCGTAAATAAGCCTTTTATATTTTCAAAATTGAACAAAAAACATTTCTATGAATAAAAAATATATATCTTTTTCAACTAATAATTAAAATGATAAATTCCCTAATTTAAGAAAAGAAATATAATAAAATTTTATATCACAAAAATCATGCAAACATAAAAAAACAAAAAAATAAGAAATACAAATTTACTTTAAGGATTTACTTGAATTTGGAGTAATAGTTGAGGGGTATGAATATACCCTATCCCAATTTCTTTTAATGGCCTATATTTGTCAAACTGATAGCATATTGCCCCTTCAATTGCAATTACGGTCCTAGAAAAATATTATTCCCCCTAAAAATTACTCTCTCCATCTTGGTATAAACTTTACGTTTTGGTCTGTCCCACTATAAGTTTTTCATTCTATTTTTGACAAATACTTTCTAAATTCATGCAACTGGGAATACACCTGTTAGATGCAACTTGTGTTGCTTTATTTTAACAGTAAGAACAACAAATTTGTGCAGGGGTATGGGAGTTGAGGATCCATCAGTACCCGGTGGTGTTAAACTTGTGATTGAAGATTATCCATATGCAGCAGATGGACTTCTCATATGGTCTGCTATAAAGGAACTGGTAGAATCCTACGTTGAGCACTATTATTCCGAACCCGATTCCATCTCATCAGACGTCGAACTTCAGGCTTGGTGGGACGAGATAAGAACCAAGGGACACTACGACAAAAGAAATGAGACGTGGTGGCCAAAACTGGAGACCCAAGATGATTTATCAGGCATACTTTCAACCATGATTTGGACTGCTTCTAGCCAACATGCAGCCATAAACTTCGGACAGTATCCATTCGGGGGTACCCGCCTAACCGCCCTACTCTCATGCGAAAACTAATCCCCCAAGAAGGCGATTCTGAATACGTGAAGTTCCTTCAGAACCCTGAGTACACTTTCTTGACGTCTTTGCCCACTCAACTCCAGGCGACAAAGGTGATGGCCGTCCAAGATACTTTGTCGACGCACTCTGCAGACGAAGAGTATCTGATTCAATTGCACCACATTCAGAGACCTTCCTTTAATGACCCTGAAGTTCAGAAACTATTCGAAATATTCTCCGTGAAGCTAGAAGAGATAGAACGAATCATCAATCAACGGAATAAAAATATACAACTCAAGAACAGAAGTGGTGCCGGTGTTCCTCCGTATGAATTGCTTTTACCCTCTTCTCCTCCCGGCGTTACTGGCCGTGGTATTCCCAACAGTATTTCCATCTGATAACATAGTCAGCCCTTCAGCTACCTTAATCTTATTTCTATGTACAGATACTTCTTAAGCCCATTGGAGTATAACTTTTATGAATAACTGGGGTTTAAGCCTTTTCATTTTATTGCATTGTTATGACAAAACAGCAAATGTTAATACAATTATAACTTGGAGGCGATGCCTGATCCTAGCTTAATCAGTTCCTGTCTAGCAACCTTACCTGGGGCATTCTTTGGTATACAATGCACGAAGAACACCCATCTAAATTTCTTGCACGGAGCCACCTAGATCAAAACGAATGATTACACTTGTGAAGGAGGGGAAAAATTCCCTCTTCAATAAAAAGAAATTAATAAAGTTTTTAACCCAGTGTCAATTTTTCACCCCAAATGCTCTAGAAAATGAACAGACAACTTCTAGTTTAGGCGAAACAACTGGTCGTTCCAATTTTTTTGAGGCGAAAAACCAGTTATTCCAAGGGGGTCAGGTTGGTGGAGGCAAGAATGTGAGTCGTGGATAAAAACTTTTTTCTAACAAGAATATATGTACGTGTTTTATCATATCAAAATGAATGGATGTGGGTATAAATCTTTATTTTCTATGAAAGTGAGTATTTTCCTTTTTCTCCCATTATGATTATGTTTAACTAAAGGGAAACTATTTCACTTGTTGTGCCACAAAATCTATGATCTCTGAGAACAGCAAATGGCAGCTTGCATATCCACACCACCGTCTGCATCTCTCGCTCTCTCCTCCTCAGAGATATTCTCAAGCAAAAGAGATGGACGTGATAATTTCTCATGGTCTTCTTCTTTTCCAAACATCAATATTTCCACAAATAGTTTAACTTTCGTCAGTTTAAATTTCACTCCGAATCAGGTATTTTTTTCTCTATTCATAATATCTTTTCTGAATAGCTATCAACTCCTTCTAATTTCTTTCAATTTTAGATGTTTGCACTCGAATTATTGTTCTGTATTTATTTTACTAAGATCACTTCTGGATTTTGCTTTGGTGTATATATCTGTTGTGTACGTATATCTATGTACAGTCTCTGGCGCGTTTTCAGGATATACTTGCTTGTTCTACATTTTTATAAGCAGACGAAAGATAGATTTGAAATTAGATGGTGCCACGTTTTCTGATGTAATGGATGTTGGCGTGATGATGAAATACATAGCATTTGCCCTAATTCCGGTTAACTACAATTGCAGTTGAGAGAAAAATGGTAATGGTTGTGTAGAAAGTAGAAACCCTAAGTCTTGTACATTATTGTACTCCTTAACAATGGAGAAGTTTTTGCTTAAAACGGTAAGCATGTAATCGTGTTATTATAATTGCAGAGATAAATGGCCAGCAATAGCTGCTTTGTATTACTCTAGTTTTATTAGTTGGAGGTCATTGTTGTTTGATTTAGAAAGATTGAGGGCTAATTTATATCCGAAAAATAGTTTAGGGTCCAATTCGTATTCAAGACAATACTTCATGATCCAATGTGTACCTTATCCCTTTTTGAATTTATAGAGTAGACAACCATTGCTTTAAATTTCCTGATTACTTTATTTGGTGTGGCAGCTCAATCACACACCAAACCCGAGTTTCTTTTCTGTTCCTGCGTTTGTCACCACGAATGCTTACTTTCTGTTATGGGATTTTGAGGCTTACAAAGAGATTCCATCAATTCTGCCATGCCGGAACAGGGAATAATCCGATTCTATGCTGTTCCAACATTCACAGGAGATTATTGTCGAGCTACTTTGACGGAATCAACACCAAGGATTCACACTTACCTGTATTGATCGTAGGCGCAGGCCCAGTTGGTCTTGCTCTCTCTATTCTCCTCACGAAACTAGGTGAAATTTGGATTCCATGTCCTATTTCTATTGAAGATTTTCGCTCTTTGAAAGTTTTTATTTCCTTAATTAGTTGAAAATGGGTGGATTTTCTTATTTAAGGAGGTTCCTCTGCAACATGCAAATTTGTGTAGTGGGAATAACATGGTAATTCTGTTAGATTTTTTATTTGTTATGGTTTTTGTAGGGGTGCAATGTGCAGTTATAGAGAAAAGCAGGGCTTTCTCAAGACACCCTCAAGCTCATTTCATCAACAACCGATCAATGGAGGTTTTTGCTATTCCTTTTCTTCCCTGTTTAACACTGTCCATGTAAATATGCTGTTCTATTGGAAGATATTGCGGCTTTTGTTTTGAGTAGATCATTCATGGCAGATATTTCGCAAATTAAATGGCCTAGCTGATGAGATTCTAAGGTATCAACCACCAGTTAATTTGTGGAGGAAGTTCATTTACTGTACATCTCTCACTGGTCCAGTTCTTGGTTCAGTTGACCATATGCAACCTCAAGGTGGTATTCTTCTGCAAATCTTAAATATATAGAAGATTTCTTATTATGTGGATAATAAGTAGTTAGATAGAAGTTATGATAGAGGTGTGTTCTTGAAAACTTCATCCAGAATTCAAGTAAGGAGTGGAATATTTTACTCCGTAGTCAAATTTAGAAATGCACTTTCGACTAACATAAATATAGGATATGCAGTATAAAGTATCAATATTACACATAACCTGTATATCATTCTGTTCTTCATTTTTAGGGAGAACATATGAACACAACAGCAACAACAATATACTAAGCCGTTATCCCATTATTATAGAGAAAATATGAAATACCTTTGTTATTCCTGTATCTTTACCTAATTAGTGTGCCTTTTGGGTGATTGATAGTTTAAACAAAGGCAGAAATCATATGGAGTAGTTATTGACAGCCTTATAATTTTGTTATAACACTCACAAATTGTGGTATCTGCAGATTTTTCTCGGGTCATGAGTCTAGTTTCTGTTGCCCACTTCTCTCAGTATAAGCTTATGAAGTTGCTAGTTGAGCAGCTCAAGGACATTGGCTTTCATATCAGAGGCGATGACTTAATGAATTCTGATGACAACAAGCTTTTAGAGCCGGAGATATTATTGGGGCATGAGTGCAGATCTGTGAATGCCACTAAAAATGGCGTAACTGTGACTGCATATTCAATGAATAACGGGAAGCATGTAACGAAATATATCCAATGTAGTTTCCTTGTTGGTACAGATGGAGCAGGAAGTACAGTTAGAAAACTAATGGGAATCGGCATGAGCGGTGAACGGGACATGCAAAAGCTTATCAGTATTCATTTCCTTAGTCAGGAACTTGGGCAGTACTTAATGAATGAGAGACCAGGAATGCTGTTTTTGTCTTTAACACCGAAGCTATTGGTGTTATCGTTGCTCATGATTTGAAGCAAGGGGAATTTGTGGTGCAGGTGCTATAGCTTCCAACCTGTCTTGAGGGCTTTATGTTTGTGCATACGGAGAACTTAGTTTTCTTTCATATTGATGTTATGCAGGTACCTTTTTATCCGCCACAACAGAAGGTTAAAGATTTTAGTTCGGAGGTAATTTCTTACCTTTTTGTCTGGTTCAGTAGCATATAGCTTGAATGTATTGACTAAGCACCTTACTTGATTTATGATCAAAATAATTTACTGTAAAGTTCAGGTACTCTTGTAAAATATCTATACAAGTATGTATGCTTATGAGCCGTAAATTATCATGATTTCTCCTAAAGATTTCTATTTCTTATAGATGTGTAAGAAACTGATCGTCAATCTGGTTGGACGAGAGCTTGCAGACATAAATGTCTTGGATGTAAAGCCTTGGGTGATGCATGCTGAAGTTGCTGAGGCATTCTTAGCTGGAAAGAACAGGGTAATACTTGCTGGTGATGCTGCTCATCGTTTTCCCCCTGCTGGTGGTTTTGGTATAGATTTTCTCCTATTACTGTGATTGATCTCCTTTTTCATTCATATAACGTTCTGGTCTATTTGAAGGGCTCAGATTTTTCCGTTACATTTTAAGGTATGAATACTGGAATTCAGGATGTTCATAATCTTGCCTGGAAGTTGGCTTCTGTACTCAAGGGAATCGCACCACCATCAATTCTTTCCACATATGAAACAGAGCGTAGGCAGGTATTACATGTGTAGTTTGTGGCGATCGGCATATCACTACAATATTAATCTTTCACTAGTATGACATTTATCTTTTCTGGATTTCTGAAATTCATCAGATTGCCATCTTTAACACAGCACTAAGTGTACAAAACTTTAAAGCAGCAATGGCAGTTCCTGCTGCACTTGGTCTTGATCCAGCAATTGCTAGTTCGGGTACATCCACGATTTTGAAGTTTGACATTCTTTACAATAAGTAAACTTCACTCGTTAGGTGTCTGAACATTTTATTTTTTATTTGCAGTACATCGGACTATAAATGAAACTTTTGGTTCCATCTTACCAACTGATCTACAAAGGGCAATGTTGAATGGAATCTTTAGCATAGGCCGTATACAGCTTTCTGATTCTCTTCTGAATGAAAATAACCCTCTTGGATCTTCACGGCTTTCAAAACTAAAACGAATATTCGAAGAAGGAAAAAGCCTGCAACTCCAGTTCCCTGCTGAAGACCTAGGATTCAGGTACCGTGGACATTCGCTTTTAATTGCAGCCATTGAATATACCTTAGGGGTCAAAATTGTAGTTTAAATCTATACCAGTAATTTAGAGGATAGTGAATTCTGAAATTTTTCTGATTAAGTTTGAAGCCGAAAATATATCTCTACCTCCTGACAAAATTGTTTCTCTAATTTCAGTATGATATTTCATGATGACTTGTCTAAAGCTGTGAGACTTTATGTTAGGTATTCAAAAGGAGCACTAGTCTCTGATGGCGATAGTTCGTTGAGTGGACCTGAAACACCAACTGGACGTAGGCGAGAATATATTCCGTCCTCAGATCCCGGATCAAAACTGCCTCATATGAGCATTCGGCTATTGTCAGAAAACTCGAGTGAGGTGTGTCGCCTTGTCTCTCAGCCTTCCCTTTCTCTATATATCTGCTTGTGGTTGCGGATATTTTTTCAGGAAAATGGATTTAAGTCCCTATAGTTGTCAGTGAGGAACTGAGGATCAAATAGACTCCTAAACTAAATTTTATTGGTACATCTAAACTCTTTTTCTTTTCAATTGTGATAAAGAAGCCCTTATTCTTACCCCTCCATCCCACGAAGATAGGCATATAGTTATTTTTATACAGACTAAGAAATAGAAGTTATTATAATTGGAACATTAAAGTTTTGCTTTGTTTTCCAATTTTGCCTTCGTTTACTTGTTTTCCAAGACAAATTACTAATACCTAGATATTGATTTGAAATAAAACAAGATGCATATATAGGGGAAAAGATGGAAATGAAACATTAATGATATATCAAATATAGTAACTGGTCAATCTTTGTGGGACGGAGAGAGTAACAAAATCGGACAATGAAGCTCTTCATTGTCCGATGTTATAAAAAAACATGGTTGATCCTAATTGAAAAAGGTTTTAGATGTTTAAAAAAATCTGGGGCCTATTTGATCCTCACTAATTATATGCTAAATTGACTCTTTTTCCCTATTTTTAATGTTAAACGTGGTCTCAATATATCTGCCACCGTAAAATCATTGGGGACCTCAGAAGGGATTTTCTGAAAGACATTCCCACCGTTACTACCCCTTCATCCCCTCCCTCCCCATCACTTTGTTATGCAATTCGTCTTAGATTTCATCTTCTTTTTCTCAGGGTACCTTCTCTACGCTAGACCTTGTATCTGTGGAAAATGTTGAATTCCTTCTCATTATAGCACCAACCAAAGGATCCTATCAGCTAGCTGAAGCAGCTTTTAAGGTTGCTGAAGAGTTTAAAGTTCCACTTAAAGTATGCGTAATGTGGCGAGAAAAAGCTACTGATGAAATCGGGAGCAGGAAAACAACAGCTGTACCTCGGAAGAATTTTGTAGACGTCGTAGAAGCTAAGAGTTCTCCTACTTCACCATCATGGTGGGAACTCTGCCAGATGACTGATAGAGGAGCTATTTTAGTGAGGCCGGACGAGCACATCGCATGGCATACAGTGTCTGAAGTAAAAAATGATCCTCCGTCGGTGCTGAAGAAAGCTTTTTCTGCTGTACTAGGATTAGATTATAGCTCCACATAATTCTTTCTATAGTAGATATTGTTGTGATGATTAGATTAGGTGTTTTCTAGTTCTAGTACAGCAAAGTTTTTACATGCTTCGTATAATTTAGAGGACTAAGCATACACAGATTGAGGGGTGCTTGGTTTACACCTTCAGAGTTGAAGAATAGCAATGAAAGGAGAATGTGATGTTTGATTGAGAAGAATCAAATATTTGATATGTTAAAAGTGAATAATGAAAGAAATAGATTTATTCCTCACCACCATTTTGGAGAAATGAAAGTCATTCCTTTCTAAAATTTTATATATAATTTATTTTATCTTTTAAATTATTTATTAATATTAATAATAATATTCTAAACATAATTATTATATAATATATTTTTAATATTAAAAAGAGTTAATAATAATTTTAATTATCAATAATTTTTATTAAAATCAAACTTTTTCTATTTTTAAGATATTCATTACCATTCCTTACTATTTTTAAATTCATTGTCATTCTGATTATTCTGAGTTACATCCGTTCTGTTTGATTAAAATGTTGATGTTTCATAAAGTTTCGTCATTCATTTTAAGAGAACAAGAGCCCATTTAGTTGAACTTATAAGCTTTTTAAAATAATTTATAAGTTGTTTAAATATTTATAAGCTTTCTCAAAGTATTTGATAAAACAAAATCACTCATTCCACCTCAATATTAAAAATAAAAATTTAATTATTTTATATTAATATTAAAATTATAAAAATAATTTTTTTCAAATTATCAAAAACTTATTAGCAAACAGTTTAACAACTTAAAAGCTGCTTAAAAATTACATTTTATAAACTCTTGAAACAATTTATAAGATGTTAAGAGTATATAAAATGTTTAAAATAAACTTAACCACACGAATCCGAAAAAGAATAGCTCCAAAAAGGAATTAAAAAGGATAGGACTTGGGAAAACACATAATGCTCTTGATGAAGAATTGGAAGTAGTAGTATATAACAAGAAACGTTTAAATGAAATTATACGTGTTTCATCATCAAGATATGATCCACAATAAGGTAATTTCCCTACTTCTGATATTAAATATGAATACAATACTGTGCCTCCCCACTGCTACAACCAATTTAGCTAACCTAACCTTTTCATTCAAAAAGAAGAATCTATAAGACGGCGTCACTTTAGCTACTCAACACCATCTGTGAATTGAACAAGTCTTCAAGCTTGAACAGCAGAGTCACACATTAAGTGGATAACTAATGCTGTAACCAGTCCCAGTAGTGCACCAGCAGCAACCTGAAGTTAGACGACGACATACTTCATAGTAAGCAATCCCAGTATCAAAATTCGCTCTATAAATTCAATGCTATTTACAACTGCAGTTCTGATCCAGAAATTATTTCTATTTAAAGCATCAAAGTTGGACCTGAGTAGGAGTGTGACCAAGAAGTTCACGCAGAGGTGTGCTCTCAGCAAGAGGATGCTCAGCCGGAAGTTCATATAAAATTTGATTTAAAACCTGGGACATATACACTCTGTTAGATGTTCCCTGAATGTAGATTAACTGTAATGCTCGTCTCTCTCCTGAATTGATTATGCTGGCCATATGTTAACCAATTTTTGGAGAAATAATGAGTAAAAGTTGTTTGTGAATGTGTACATGCTCATATATATGCACTAAACAAATAGAAGCAAATAACACCAACCTCTGCTTGCCGTCCAGCATGTAATCTTACCCCGGTTGCATCATACATCACCTATCAAACTCTGATAACGTAAGAAAACTCTGCCACAAACAACATTAATGACTAAAAAACATTATGGCAATTGATGGACGATAAGCAATTGACTAGTCAATTAACAAAATAACTTTCTTCGGAACAAGGTGCTAATACAGATGTGAGTATCCAAATCCCTGTAATATTGTTTTTCCATAAGGATATATTTATACATTTTACAGCATTGGTTTTTTTTTTTTTGGAGGGGGCAATGAAAAAGGTGTTTATGTTTTTCATTTGAGTAGTAGAAATGCTGAAAGAAGATGAAGAAGTGCCTGCTGAACCACAAACACTCGTTTTCCTTTATGCAGCAAAACAGTAAGAGAAACTTGAGATTTAATATGCCAATCAAGGGAAGAGGAAGTCAATTTTATACTAAAATAACTTGTCTGTAATATTCAGATCCAGCAAACTGACAAAAGAAAAAAGAAAACGGGAGCATAAAATGTGATTCCAAATGCAAATACACAATGGTTCAATAATGGTTTCAAACAGGATTATAGGTTAATCTGCGTATAACAGAACTAGAGATAATCATACCACACATGCCATGACTAATGCAATTGCAAACTGTGATCCACCAAAACCCTCTGCTAGACCAACAGCGACCACAAGTGCAGTTACTGTCGCTGAATGGGATGACGGCATACCACCAGAACCAATAAGTTGTTTGAGATCCCATCGCTTTTCCTTATACCTGCAGGGATACTTTGGTCTTGAGACATTCAAGACTACCATTCTGTATGAATTGCTTTTTTCAACATTTTATTCTCATGACAAAATATATCAAGAAGCGTTGGGAGGGGGATGTCGTAGTAAGGGAGTACCCATAAAGTTTTACCATCAAATTAGTGATAATATCACGAAAAACATTTAAGTAATTAGAAAAAGTAATTTAAAAACCTCATACATACAGCCTTACTATCTAACTAGGGCTATGAATCCAAATACATTTCCTACAGTGGAAGTAAACATATTAGTAACATAACCTTCTTCGTAAAGGTCTATAGGTAGGAATGAGATTTATATCGAACTAAATTTGAACAACTCTGAATCCTCTAATAAAATGGCCGACATAGATAGTTTTATCCTCTTAGGCCTTGTTCACTTCAAAGGATTGGCCTTTGATAGATTATTTAATCCTTGGTAATCAGTTGTTTGGTTCACATGACGGAGGCCCAGTACAACATTCCAGCCAGGGCCTAGAAAATGGGCTAATCCTCGAATCCATACTTTTGAAAGGGGAGAGGCACCAGGGTCTCATTGTGCCCGAAGTGCCCCGAGGTGCGCTTGAGGCGTGCCTCACATACTTTTGGCAAAAAAATCATTTTATGACCCATACATATATTTCTACCACATAATATCACATATTACTACCAAAAACTTAATAAATAAACATTATAACATAAGGTAAACATAAAATTAACACCAAAGAAAAGAAGATAGACTTCACGAGTTCATTCTTCACACACAAAAACCATGTAAAAACAGCCATCAATTAGTCACTAAGTTTACTATTCCTCAATCCTCATCAACATCAAAATCAAAACCCTCCTCCTCCTCCTCCTCATCAAACATCTCATTATCATCAATGTATTCTTCTTCCTCTTCCTCTCCTTTTCATCAAATTCCTCCTCTTCGTCATCTTCATCTCTAAGTCTAAAAGTTGAGCCTTTTTCCCCTTCCCTTTGTCCACTTGCTCACTCTTACCTTTAGAAGGAAGTGGGGCAGTGCGTTCAGCCATTCTACGGTCGCAGCAATAAACCCAAATTTTTTTGGGATTTTATGTTTTATTATCTATTTTAAATTTGTATATTATTTCCTAAACTTAAAAATTGTTAAAAGGATTAAAAGTGTAAGTAATTTTGAAAAAATGACCTAAATGTGTCAAAAGATTTTTAAAATTTGATTGGAATAAGAATTGGTCAAGAGGCGTGCCTTTGTTGCCTCGAAAGGCGCCAAAGGCTCTCGCCCAAGTATCAGCGCCCCAAATTACATAGAAGAGGCACTGAACACATAACTATGCTCAAATCCAAGGACAATTCAGTCCAAGGTGGGAAAAAAATTTAAAATTTCTAATCCAGTAATTCAAACACATAACAAGATTAGATCACAATTAAGCCATCCCATCATAATATATCCCATCCTTCGAAGCTAAGGTACCCTAAAAATTATACAAACTATTGCGAATATATATTAAGTGATGCATGATAGTTGTTCATCTTTTTGAATGTCTGCAATTATTTGAAGATAATAAATCTCAATCTTGGCAAGATTTATCCTCCTAAGCAGCCTTTTATGGAGTAAGATCCACTAGTTCACATCCACAAAGGATCACCAACACCTATTCTTCGAGCTGAGAAACTAGAAATTGAGTCAACCACAAGTATCATCACAAACTACACTATTTGATAACCTAGGAAATTACAATTCTGAAGAAACTTATGATATCACGTAGATCCTCTGCAATTCAACAATTCGGAAAACAACCAAATAATATCATGTATTCACTCATTCACACACAAATGAACACAGCAATTGCAGATTGAAACTCAAAATTTATACAAACAAAAAGCATGAGATTAATTAGTCAATTGATGAAGGAGACATACATACCAGTAGGTTAGGAACTTAAAGGACTGTGCAATAGCAAAGGCAAGAAAGGCACACGTCAAGGGATAATTGGTGAAAACCGTGGACGTCGAATCCGATGTTGTGGGCGTTTCAGTTAAATCTGGCGTTAACCCCATTGTTGATCCCCTCATCTTTAGAAACGATTATTTCTCAGTAATTTTGGCGCTCCAATTATAATACTGTTCAGCCTAGAATCTTGCGCGGTTGAAGATTGGAAATACCTCCGGAGAAACAAAGGATGAAGGGATGCTACTGCGAAGCACCTGCAGGGAGAGGGAGGTGATTACCATGTGCTGCTTGCTATCTGTCTGTATTTTGTGTAAATCACGGTTTCAAACAAAATTATATTACTTGCCCTAAATTCTCATTTGTTCCAACTAAAATATAGAAGAAAAAACTTGTGTGAAACAGTTTTACGGTGGGAAGGTTCATAAATTAATACTTTCTCCTATTCAAAATATACGCCATCCTAAACTCACGTATACATTTTAAGAAAATTATTTATTTTCTTCTATATCCTTAGGGCATATTTGTTTTGAGTGATTACTAGGGATATAGTTTGTTTTCCTAAAAATCAAGTGTTTGTAATTGTTGATTTGTATTACTTATGGCCCGCAAAAATATGAAAGTCTAATATATGTTTTCCCATTTTTGAGTGAAAATGGATCCCTCCCATGAGGTATTAAAATAATCATCCATTTATTACCAAGTTAATTGACAAAATATCCATTTTTTATTTTAAAAAATAGTAAATGGGGGTATAATTGTAAAATTTTAACTTATCACATAAATTAATCCTCAATACAAACACTTGAAAATATTATGACTCATGTTAAACTATGTTGTAATATATATTAACAAACATTTGATTTGTTTGATTTAATAAAACATATCACACATAAAAAGTCAAATGTATCACATGTTTCACTATCACTCAAAATTTAATACCTCGAAACAAACGAGTCCTTAATTAATAGCTTTGAAATTTTTCGCATGATTTTAAACATAATTATTATCAATGTAATTTTTAAAAGAAACTAAGGGCAAATTGGGAAAAATTATAATTAATTTACATTGAAAAATATAAAACGACATTTAAATTGTAAATAATACGAAAAGTGAAAACGACATATATTATGAATAGAAGGGAGTATTTATTTTTTTCAAAGTTCATGCCCAATTTATACTCTATCACGAAAGGCTTGAGTGTGTCTCCTATGAAATTTGATCCACATTAAAAGAACAAATCAATTGATCTTGCGATTAGCGGTATAGGTAATATCCTTGATTATCATGATTGATACTCTTTTAGTAATATATGACATACTCTTGATTATTAAGAGTCGATACCCTTTAGTCAATATAGGTAATGTACTTGATTATTATAAGCGATATTCTTTAAAATGGATCAAATTTCACGTGAACCTTTGATATTGATAATACTTTTGATCAAATATTTGATATTAAATATTTCAAAATAGTTTCATGATAAATTTATCATAAATCATTTTATATAAAATTTTATCAAAAATATAATATTTAAAAATATAATTAGAACATTTGGAAGAGTATTTTTAAGCAAGTTCAACTAAATAGCAAGGAGGCCCACCCATAATTTATATTGAGATTAAATTACGTAAGAAACTAAATATTGAGCCTTTACGTCAAACAAGGGAATATGCCATTTGCTTTTTTTTTTTTTCTAGAATATGCCTTCCAAAGTCCAATTTTAAAATTGACAAATTCTCATACGAAATATTTCACGGATCTAGAATTCGTGAAGTGACTCATATAATGAAATTTGCGGATCCTAGATGGGTCGGGTTAGGTCCAATGGATATTTTCAAAAAACTCGCGCAAGGGCAACATAAAAAAATTGCTCCCAAGTGCTCTCGGGGTGTTATTATTGGGTTAAACATGTGTTCTTGTAATGATAAATATGTGTTCTTGTAAAATAAATAATACATATTTGTCTAAAACACTCTCCCAAATATAAAATAAAAATAAAAAAATGGTCAAATAAATCTCTAATCTTATATGTGTGCATCAAATAGGTCTATAATCTTCGATAACTTTATTTTCATTAATAGAGTGTGATTTTATTAAGATGAATGACTTATTTGACATCATCAATAAAGAATAATGGTTTAAATGTGTTAAAAAAGTTCATGGATTTATTTGATCCTCACGTATAAGATTTGGGGTAAATATATATTACTATAAGGATAAATATGTGTACTAAACTCACGCAAAGGTAAAAATAAAATTTCACTCTCACCTTGTGTTACTATAAGGTCAAACACGTGTTCTTGCATGAAGAAAAATGTGTTACTATATGAACAAATTCAAGACAACATATGACAAATATTTTATTTTTTAAAGACTAGTAACACGTATTTGCCCTTCTGATAACACATGTTTGACCTTATATTAACACATCTGGAAGCAAGATTTTATTGTTTTCTTTGCGCGAGTTTTTTTGGGAAAAATTAACGCCCGGGGTTCGAAAGTCAACCTTCAAGGTCTCGGCGTACTAAACCCGAGTCATCACTTCTTGAACCATAAAAACCGTGCGAGAAATTCTAGTTTAGAAAATAATAAAATTTATTTAAGTTGCGGCGGAAGATTTTACGATCGCATATTTAAATAGTTGAACTATATTCATAACTTAACAAAAGAGATTAATAGTTATGACAAAAGTCACCCGTCAAGTCTAAAGTTCAACTCTCGGGAAAATCATAGTGACGATTTTTTAACAAAATACAAATTTTCATAAAGTTTGATAATATAAAATGACGTATTTAAATAAAAGAAGAGCGGATGCAGGTTGTCTATTGCGGTTCCCGGGCCTCAATCTCGTAATCGAAAAATATTAGTTATGGGGCGTGAGATAAAATTCCGGTGGACAACTTGTACGTTATACTGATTGACATGAAATCATAAAAGTAGAGTCGTTTATTCTTTATTTTCATCTTCGGTTATTTACTTCCTCATTATAGCGTTGTGTTCATTTGGATAAGGTAAGCTTCATATATAACATTATAGTTCATCATACTTTAACTTTCATCAACCTTAATTTGAATCAGAAATCATAACATTCATTCACGAAACACATATGATTGTCTTATATCCCCTTTTTGCTGAGGCACGGCACTGGTAGCATCCTACCACAACCAATCCTCCTTATCCTCCAAACATTTGGTGTGGCATTTGTAGTTTTTCTACCACATCCAATCTTCGTTCCACCTTATCTCTCCATATTCATATCATATAGGATTTGCCCTCTTTGCATTATTAAACAATAAGTAAAATAAAACTCATCCTCGGATGATTACACATTTATGAGTTATCATTCACATGTTTTTGTTATAGAATTATTTGCAGAGAATTAATAATTGTTATGTTTATTAAGGAGAGCGACAACAATCCATATAACATTAATTAGCAATACAAATAGTGTCACCCACCTGAAAACTTTTATGGAGAAAGTTTAACTTTTTGATAGATTAGAACTCTTGTTGAAATTTCCGACCCTCAATTCATGTCGCACTTCACCTAGCATAGTCCGTACATTTAGTTTTGTTTAATCTTTCGGTTCATTATTAATTTAGGGTTTTTTTCGATCGTATTACGCCGTTGGAAAAAGGACATTCATTTTGTTAAACAAATCTTATGGATTCCAACTTAAGTTCTACGGCTTTTCTAGTGTACTATAGTTCATGGTTCGGGAGTGGGTCCTTCGATTCTATCATATTTCCAAGGAAAACGAGCAAGACACTCTAGTACACATTTGCAAAGCATCCGGCAAAAATATTTAACATTTATAAAGATGATCGTTCTTTTTCTCTTAGTACTAAACATTCAAAGAAGACAACATCTAAACATGCATAAATAAAATAAAATACTTAGACTCATCAAAAAATTATGAAATTATATTATGTTGTACATCTTTTAACATAGAACAATTCGAGTTATAGAAATATAGCAGATTCATTAGAAAACACACACATTTCTAGTTTCGGTAAAATAGTGTCGATAAATTTTTAAAAATCATAACACATTGTAGAAAACTCTAAAAAATATGAAATTTGAGTATGTTATACCTTATTCAGTATGAAACAACTGTCCTTTAGAAACCTAAGCTAATAGACCTACGGATTGTTCCCAGAAAATTCAAGAAGATCTATTTGACCATTGGTTCGATTATTGTACACATTTTACAAATAAAACCATAGCTTATTGGAGAATTGTTCAAAAATCACCAAACTTTAACATGCTATTCTAGATTCACTGGAGAACATCACCAAAACTATTCATAATTTTTAATAGAAGTTAACAAGGTCAAATAATTCGCACAAAACACAGGTTACACATTCGTTGAACATCAACCACATATAAATCAAACAGACATATCTAAAAGACTTGTGCCGATAATGCTTATGAGGAATATTAATAAAAAAAAGAGATTTGTGCAATGAGACGAGATTAATTGTAAAAAGACTTGAAAAATAAGAAATATTGAGAGTAAAATGTTCATCCCAAAAATGACACTCGACTAATTGAGATCCATCAATGCCGATAAAATTTTAAAGGAGACAATTTCCTATCGTCCCGTGTTTCGCAATGACCATAAATAAAAGTTAAGGTCAATCGCTTTTCAACCGTTGGTTTGTACCTTCCAAAGTCCGTTTTCATGCATTGACAATTGTACGTGACATTTTCTAGAGTAAAAAGTTGAAAATGATTGAAAATTCTTTCTTTCGAATCGATGACAAACCATCTAAGTGTACCATAAATGTTGTTTTCAGATAAATTTTTTAAATTTTATAATTTCAATTGTAAACTATTTTTTTATATAAATCAAACGATGAATACAATATATTCTACATGTGTATTGATTAATAAAAATTAAATTAAATTTCAAGAATTTTTGCAAACATAAAAATAGTTTATAAATAACTTTATCTGACAACCTCGCGAACAATCATGGGTATGGACTAGTTAGGTGATATATACAAATTATATAGATAGATATTTAGTACAAATATAATTATTTATTATACATATAATTTCTCTTTCATGTACTACAAATGTACGTAACTAGTGTATGTAAAAATTATTCAAAAAAATTAAATCTCGCCAAACGAGATATTAGCATCCATGACATAATCGAAACATCTAAATAAAATTAAGGCTATGTTCGGGTGGTTCCAAGTTTTTGGTTTTTGGTTTTGAAAGTTAAATTTGAAAACATAACGTGTTTGGGTAAAATGGAGCCAAGTTTGTTTTTTACTTAATTTGAAAACGGTTTTTGCCTAAATCTCAAAACCATAATAATACGTTTTGGTTTTTAGTTGTAACCCGGACCCGACATAAACCCAGTCCGCGTGGGCGGGTCTCGGATGGCCCGACCCGTAAATTTATATATTTATTTTAATTATATTAATAATACTTATAATATTAATAATATATTTTTTATTATTTGTAATATACTTATAATATTATTTAATAATATATTATTTTCGTAATAATATTATTATTATTATCATTTAGAATATACTTATAATATTATCATTTATAATAAAATTATTATTTTATTAATATATTATTAAAAAATGACCATTTATAATATTATTTTATTATTTTATATTACTAATAATATATAATCATTTAATATAATATTAATATTATCATTTAATACTAATAATATTAATACTATTTATTAATATATTATTATTTAATATTAATACATTATTTTAATATTAATAATACAGTACTATCATTTAATATATTATTAATAACATTATAATGTTATCATTTATTATATTATTTTAAAATTAATAATACATTATTTTATAAATTATAATATACTTATAATATTATCATTTATAATATAATATAATATTATTATTATTATCATTTATAATATTATTATTTTTTAAAATAGATTATTTTATCATTTATAATATACTTATAATATTATTTAATAATATATTATTATATTTAATAATATTATTTATAACATACTTATAATATTATTTAATAATATAATATTTTAATAATATATCATTTATAATATACTTATAATATTATTTAATAATATAAAATTATTTTAATATAATAAATAAAAAAATTGATTAATACAAAAACTGAAACTCAATTCACAACCAAAATTCAAAACTCAAAACTAAATTTCAAAACTCAGAACTAAAACTAGTTTTGATTTTTAAAAATTTCAAAACTAAAAACCAAAACCACCCCGAACAGGGCCTAAATTTTCACAATAATTATATATTTTTTGAAAGACACAATAATATATTTTAAGACTAGTATTAGGTCCCATGAAATTCGCGGGATAATGAAAGAAATGTTATGTATATAATAAAAAATAAATTTAAATAATTATAATACATAATATATTTAAATTATAGAGCGAAATAAAGGTGGAAAGAGAAAAATACCATAATCTATATATATTGCCAAATAAATTAACCTATATAATTTGTGTATATCACCAAATAAATTAAATATATATTATATAATCCGTGTATATCACCAAATAAATTAAATATATGTTTATTTTCTCGCATATTATTAATATAATCTGTATATATCACTAACTAAATTAAATATATGCTTGCTTTCTGCACATATTTTATATAATTTGTATATATCATCAAATAAATTGAATATATTTATATAATCTATATATACTCAAATAAATTAAATATATACTTTTCAAATATACCGAATACAAATTGAATAACTTGATTTAAAATTTTAAAATTTTAAATGCGATTTGATCTCTCTCATAATTTATAGACTAATATATAAATAAATGGACGGATGAGATTAAAATTTATAAAATTGATGGATGAGATCAATACTTAAAACTTAAATGAATGAGAGGAAAGGGATTTTGAAATAGATAATGTGGTTTTCCCACATAAGCTTTCCTAGATTTAGTTTTATAAGGTTATAGATTTATAAATATAAGAATAATAACACTTTTAAGACATGATGGACCAGTTTTCAACATTATTTATCAAGATATTCAAAACGTTGACTAATAATTACTAATTGATTTTCAATAGTTATTTCCATAATTCAATCAAATCAGTGTGATATTTGAAAAATATATTGGATAAACGTGGTGTGATATTCAAAACAATATTTTTAGGTAAAACCCATAATCATAAATAGTAATAATTCTTAGAATCTCATAGGAGAGGCGTGGATAATCCGTTAAATTCGGTATGTTTGACTAAATTTATTAGTTTCAAATTAGGAAGACTTTTAGAGAAAAACGAGTAGGGCCGTTAAAACATCCAACCATGAATATCAGTGATGCATAATTATAAAGTTTCTATATATTGGTGATATTTGCAGGAATAAGCAAATCATTTGCCATTTTTCCATTTGGTCCTTCTGTCCTCAAAAGAGAGGAAACGAGGACAAAATGGCTACCGGCGGCGACCAAAAGACGGCGGAGGAGAAGGCAATCGACGACTGGCTTCCGGTGACTTCTTCCAGAGAAGCCAAGTGGTGGTACTCCACTTTCCACAATGTCACCGCCATGGTTGGAGCTGGTGTTCTCAGTCTACCCTATGCCATGTCTAGCATGGGATGGTATTAATTAGATCCTCCTTCTTCTCTTAATAATACAATAATAATTTCTTTAATTCTTGGGATTAATAATTAAATGTATACGTAATTATATGATTTGAAGTTGATATTATTTTAATTGCAATTGCCTTGGAGATTTCTGCCTTCTCGATCCTCCGAGTAGATCTTGTGTGAGATCGTTTAACGGTGAAATGAATATAATTTGATAATGGAGCCTTAACACTTTGAAAGTGACCACAAAAACTATGCTCGTTTGATTTTGGCAGATTTTAAAAAACGTAGATAAAATAGATAAAATAAAAGTATTTTAGAGTATTGTGTGATCCATTTATGAGTGTAAAATCAATAATGTGAAGAAATGAAGTGATGATTGAATAATGAAGCAAAATAAATTGTTGAAAAAAACAGTGTGAGTATATTTTTTTGTGGATTGAGGTAGTATATTTTACGGAGATCTAGCTGATTATCCCATTATAAAAGCATATGGATTGCTAATTTTACTAGACCTGTAAATCAACCCTTGTTTTGATTGATTCATTGTGCTTTACATGGTTTATTGATTAATTCTCCAGATGATAATTTGTTTTTGATTTTAAAATGTGTTTTAAAATACGTTTTTGAGTCTACTGTTTTTCAAATTTAGAGGATTTAAATTGTGTGTTTGTTTTAGATTTTTGAACAGGGTAATTTTTTTATTTTTGTAATATAAAAGTGAATGATTATCGTATTAATTATTATATTTTTTTATTGAGTGTAATTTTAATCATAATTGATATTTGGGTGGAGTAAAAATTAAAAACTAAAATTAATTAATAAGTTTTGTAGATATTTATAGGGATGTAGGAGTACAAGTTTTATAACCAGATTTTAAATTTCAAATTAGAATGAATTTTAAATTTCAAAATTCAATTCCAAATATTCATTGGTTAAGGTTTAAATAATTTTTCTTTACTTGAAGATTGTTTTCTCTTGTTTCAAAAAAAAAAAAAAAAGATTGTTTTCTTTATTTTTTAAACCTAGCGAATAGTGGTACATTTCCCAATTCACCCTTCTTGTCAAAGAGGACTACTTTATGTGAAAGGTTTTAACAGGTCATGTTTTATAGAGACCTATTCCTATTTTTTTTTCTTTAATTTTTAATAATTTACTCCATTTCTCCCACATCAGTTTCCACACCTTCCTTATTAGTTTGTCCCACATTAATTTTCACATTCCAAAAAAAAAGAAACCCCTCCTTAAACTCCATCCTTACAATATTTAGTATGAAAACTAATCGGGGACGGAGGGTAAAAGTTTACAAATTTACCCTTCAATACTCTACTTATCACACTTTTTCTGAAAGTGCGTGCACTAATCTGGAACAGAGGGAGTATCATATTTGGAATTTTTCAATTGAATTTGGTGTAATTGTAATTAATTGTAGGGGACCTGGTGTGACAGTAATGGTATTATCATGGATCATAACGTTATACACGCTATGGCAAATGGTGGAAATGCATGAAATGGTACCAGGGAAGAGGTTCGACAGGTACCACGAGCTGGGGCAATATGCGTTCGGTGAAAAGCTGGGCCTATACATCGTGGTGCCACAACAATTAGTTGTGGAGGTCAGCACTTGCATTGTCTACATGGTAACCGGAGGAAAATCACTGCAGAAGTTCCACCAAACTGTCTGCCCCAATTGCAAGAACATCAAGCTCACCTATTTTATAATGATCTTCTCCTCCATCCATTTCGTTTTATCGCATCTCCCCAACTTCAACGCCATCTCCGTCGTCTCCCTCTCCGCCGCCGTCATGTCCTTGACTTACTCGACTATTGCTTGGACGGCCGCACTTGGCAAGGGAGTGAAGGGAATGTCGACTATAACTTGAGGGGCAAGAATGCGGGAGAGAATGTGTTCAACTTTTTTAACGCACTGGGGGACATAGCGTTTGCTTATGCTGGGCATAATGTGGTGTTGGAAATCCAAGCCACTCTGCCGTCTACTCCGGAGAAGCCGTCGAAAGTGCCCATGTGGAGGGGCGTTATCTTCGCCTACATTGTCGTCGCCCTCTGTTACTTTCCGGTCGCCTTCTTCGGCTACTATATATTCGGGAACGCTGTGGAGGACAACATTTTGATGTCGCTCGAGAAGCCCCGGTGGCTGATTGCTGCCGCGAATATGTTCGTCTTGATACATGTCATTGGAAGCTATCAGGTAAACTAATTAGGATTTTTATGGCACAATTCTCAACCCGAGGCATGAAAGATAAAATGTAATTTATCAATCGGGGCGCGAAAGATAGGACAATTATCAATTCGAGACTGAAAGATAGGACAATTATCAATTCGGGACCTGAAAGATAGGACAATTATCAATTCGGGACCTTAATTTCGTGTCCCGAATTGATAAAATCTCTTAATATTTCAGGCCCCGGATTGATAGTTTTATCTTTCAGGCCCCGAATTGATAATTAATATATCTTTCAGGACTTGGACCGATAAAAACCCTACTAATTAGGATCATGACGGTGAAAATTGTAGTTTTGGTCCCATGAGAATTTTTCAACGACAATGTTAATTCCACGTTCTTTTTTTGTCCTTTTTTGCAAACTCGATCATTATTTTTAGGACCATAACTGTAATTTTATTTAATTCTCTTGAGACCAAAATTACAATTTATCATTCATTTGAGACCAAAACCGCAATTTTCTTGAGACTAAAAATATCGAAATGAACTATGGGACCAAAAGTGTAAAAAAAAAAAAAAGAATTTTTTTGCCTACTACTCATTCCGTTAGGACCAAAAATGCAATTTATCCTATCATGACATGACCAAGTGGTTCGAGCCTACTATACACATGCCCGATAGAAAAAAAAAAAAAAAAAAACTAGTACCATGAGCAAAATTTATTAATTAGTGGTGTTAATTAGTTTATAATTGATGTAGATATATGCAATGCCGGTGTTTGACATGTTGGAGACATACTTGGTGAAGCAAATTAAGTTGAAGCCTTCGTTTAAGCTTCGTTTTACTACCCGAACACTTTACGTTGGTAAGAACTTGGACTTGGTCTTGGTCTTGGATCTATACGTATACGGTTTTGATATGAAATTCAAAACATCATTATTAATTATTTGTACTGTTTACAAGTATTTTATATTGGAAGTAACCTTCCAAGCTCCATATTATAACTCTATATATAGGAAAAGTGATAGATACTTTTTATAGCTTGCAAAACAAAATAATTAATATGCATATTTCTCCATATAATATGCTGCAGCTTTGACCATGTTCATTGCAATGACATTCCCATTCTTTGGTGGCCTCGTTGGCTTCTTTGGTGGATTTGCCTTGGCCCCAACCACATATTTTGTAAGTCCATCTACTTATTACCAAATCAAGAATAAAACTAATATCATGAGAAGGTTTTATTAATAAAATTATTGCAAGTTTTATAATACTTATTATAAAAATTAATAAAAGTATTGTATCTCATTTAAACAGTCTTATACAAAACTTATTTCTAAATAAATTATTCGATTTCCAAATTGTATACTCCCTCCGTCCTGGGTAAAGCTTCCATTTTGCTTTTGGCACACAAATTAAAGAGTGTAATTAAATAATAATATAATACAAATGATGTGATGGAGAAAGATAAAAAAATATAGTGAAAATATGTAAAAATGTATTAAATATATTGTTAGGGAATACCAAAATGGGAAACAAGACGCGTTCTTTGAAATTAAAAGAGACTAAAAAGAAAAGTGAGAAATTTTTAATTGGATGGAGGGAGTTCCTAATTGCAATTTATTTTTCCCCAGCTTCCTTGCATCATGTGGCTCTTTGTAAAGAAACCCAAGAAGTATGGCTTCTCATGGTTTATTAACTGGGTAAGTTTTATCCATTATCTTGATAAATGCTTATATCGATTATGATATGGAGTTCGATGGTGGGTTTCTTATAAGGAACGATATCAGCATAAATTACATGTATCATATACTGTGCACAATTATTTTATTATGATTTTGGATTATATAAAAATCTCACCGTCGAACTCCATATATCCTTATTCACATATAAATATTTAAGCCGTTGTATCCTTACTCACATATAAATATTCTGATTTGATCTTATGCCTCGCAGTGAGCATTAATTTATATGTCCACCACCAATCACGTGATGCCACATAAATAATTAATTAAATAATAGTGGGTTCCACGTATATGTGGCATCACATAATTGGTGATTGACATGCCACATAAGCGGTGAACATATAAATTGGTGCCCACTGTGGGCATAAGATCAAATCTGATAAATATTAAAGCCGTTGTTGGAGTGCAATAATATAATTAATGGTGGAATGAATATTTTGTTCAGCTCTTCATTGTGCTTGGGGTTCTGTTGATGACATTAGCACCAATCGGAGGCCTAAGGAACATCATTCTATCAGCCAAGTCGTACAAGTTCTATCAATAAATATATAATGCTTATTTTTCATTTACATGTGACACATCCAATTGTTTTATCCATGTAAATTATTAATTTACAGAAGGAATACTCATTGCTGGTACTGATGATGATTTCTGCCTTCATAGTGTTTTCAAATTGATTGAATATGGGCATAAAAAGGTGACAATTTGTCTGATTGACCCACTACAAAAAATTAATTGCCTCTGTCGGTAATTACCGACGAATATTCGTCGGAAAAACACTGTTTATAAAAAATTCAAAATTTTGTAGGTAAATCTAAAATTTAAAATTTCGACGGCATTTTATCGGTATTTTATCGGTATTTGTGACGGAATTTGGTTCGTTGGTATTTCATAGTTTTTGTAGTGACCCCTTCCAAAATTGACAAATTATTATATGAAATATTTCATGATTTAGGATTCTTAAAATTACCCATATAATGAAATTTGCGAATTTTGGGCGGGTCAGTCTAGTCCGTTGGATATATCCAAAAAACCTCGCGTAAGGATAAAAAAATAATTTTGCCCACATGTGCTTTCAAAGGTATTATTATTAGGTTAAACTTGTTTAAAGTAATCGCTCAAATGTAAAAATAAAAATAAACACATGATCAAATAAATCTCTAATCTTATATGTGTGGATTACATAGGTTTCTAATCTTCTCATTACTAGAGTGTGATTTTATTAAAATGGAGGCTTATTTCATCTTAACATTAAAGAAAAATAGTTTAAATGTGTAGTTCAAAGGTCTATTTGATTCCACACGTATAAGATTTAAGGTAAATATGTGTTATTGCATGTAAGGGTAAATATGTGTACTAAACTCGCGCAAAGGTAAAATAAAATTTTACGTACTCTCAAGTTGTGTTACTATAAGGTCAAACACGTGTTATTGTATAAAGAAAAATGTGTTACTATATGAACAAACTCGGTATAACACATGAACAAATATTTTATTTTTAAGAATAGTAACACGTACTTGTCTTTACAATAACACATATTTGACCTTATATTAACACACTTGGGATTAAGATTTTAGGAAATATTTCATATTAGGGCTCAATTTTTAGGTTAGTCTCAACTTTAAGTCTTGAATTATGAAGTGTCTCAAATTAAGGTCTAATTTTTATTTTTCTCTCAACTTAAGATTCAATTTTTCTCTGTTTGTCTCAGTTCAAGACCCGATCAATTTGTCTTTATTTCAATTTTTTTATAAAATACTCAAAAGTATAAAAAAATTTCTAATCAATTTTTTAAATATACTCCCTCTGTCCCAGATCGGTTTTCATGATTGACTTTTTCAACGGTTTTGTGTGACAATTATTTCATAGTAATATGTGTACAAAAGTTGTTTTATATGAATGGTATGCTAGTTAATAAGGTTAACTAGCATATCATTCATATAAAATAACTTTTGTACACATATTACTATGAAATAATTGTCACACAAAAACCGTTGAAAAAGTCAACTGTGAAAACTGATTTGGGACTGAGGTAGTAATATATTAAATTAAAAATATAATTTGTATTTGACACTTGCTTAAGATTTATTTAAAAATAAAATTTTAATTTTTTTATTTTTTATTCAAAAAAATCTAGGTGATGAACGTGAGTATTTTTAATCAATACGGTAAGAACAATATAATAAAATTCAAAATATAAAAATATATAAAATATATTTCAAAATGTAGATTAAAGAAATTATTTATAATAAAAATATTTTTTTATAAAAAAGACATAGTTACTCTAGGATACACTCTAGCTCCCAACTTCACTCTAAGGTACAATTACTATTTAAAATCTCTTGACAAATGCATTTTGCCACTTGAAATCTCTAATTTGACCCTAAAAAAGAATAGTGATTGTATATTTCCAAAGAGTGATGCTCCCCTCTTCCACATCACTATTTACATCTCATTACATCATCACTTTTATCTAATTTGCTTCCATCACCTTCAATAATCTTTTTTTTTTTTAAATTTATATATCTATTTCTCTCTCATCTTTAAAATTCAAGCTCCTGTCTCTCATTATATTCAATCTCTTTCTAAACAACCCTCCCCAATCCTCTATTTCCCCAGTCTCCTCTTTCTAAACAACCCTCCCCAATCCTCTATTTTCCTAGTCTCCCTGTGTCATCGACCCTTTTCGTGTTTTCAAGACCGTCTCTATCCACGACATCCCGTCGTCGCCATTCTCGGTGTCGCTATCCCTTCCCATCTCTTCATCTCTCGCTGCCGCCTTTCCCGTCTCCGTCCAACATATTCCATCGCCGTTGTTCCCTATCCCATCTCCGTATCTTTCGGCGATATTGGTAGTGGTGAAGTCTCGCACCTTAGAGGATGAGATAATTTCAAAACGATCCTCGTAATTTTCCCGAATTCATATTTGGTCCTTTTTTTTTATTTTATCAATTGTGGTCCTTTTGATATTAAAATAGGTCATTTTCACCGGATAATTCAAATTTTAGCCGGAAAAATGGCCGGAAATATGTTGTAGCATACAGATTTAAAATGTACCAAAATAACGGGCTCGACAAGAAGAAAAGAAACTTATAGGCCTCGATCCTCACCTCATCGTAAAACACTGGAATTGGTGATGAAAATTGACAAAATTTACGATTTTAAAATTGCAATTTACGAGGAAGGTGTAATCGAAATTTGAAATTAATTGAGGGTTTCTTTGCTTTGATGAGTAACAATTCAAATGAGACTTGACCGGCCGTCGATATGACATGAAAAAATTTAGGACAATTTTCCGGTGAAAATGACCAAAATTGACACCAAAAGGATCAAAATTGATAAATTAAAAGAAAAAGGATAAAAATTGGATTCAAGTAAACATACAGGACCATTTGTGATTTTTTTTCGGTGAATATCATTTGAGAGGATGAAGAGGAGAGAGAATTTTTTTCCCAATTTTTAGGTAAAAGCTGATTTTGGAAAATAGGTATTTTTTTTTAGAAAATACAATTTGTTCAAACTCGCAATTTTCGGTGATGTACACCTTCGAACCACTTTAAATGTGTTACTTGCATTACACCTTTCATAAAAATCATATTTGCAAGATAAGCGGTTGTCACCTTTACGAGTTGGACCTTCATTTGCTACTTATTCTTTGAAAATATCAACATATGTTTTTAAATAATAGTCTTTGCATCTTATTCCGCCGCATTGCTTTCTCGTAATACTTCTCTAAGTATCTCGTAAAAGCTCATCTCTCGAATATACTAACAAAATCCAAGAGATCATATCTCAACAACTCACGAATAGATGTAACTCGTACTCCAGTGTAAGAATTGTTTACTTGTTAGTGTTAAATATTTTATCTAAGAAGGTTTAGTACCCTTCTAAAGAAATTTTTAAGAAGGTCTCTTCACCCCCTTTTAGACCTTCTATCACTTGGGACCATCAACTCGTCTTTGAAAAATCATGCCATCGACCGGTGGAACTTGAGCATAAGGCGTATCGGGCTATAAGGGAGCTAAACTTTGATAGTGATCTTGTGGGGAGAAACGACTTCTCCAAGTTCATGAGTTGGATGAATTTTGTGAAAATGCATATGAGAGCTCAAGGATTTTTAAAGAGAAGATCTTATCTTCAACTCAAGGTTTTTCAATGACTTTTCAATTGATTCATGCATCTAACCTTGATCATTTACCTATAAAAAGGTGAATTATTGTATTAAGATGATCAATTATTATCTAGAGATTATCATATTATTCATTCGTTTAAAGATCGTTTGTTTTTACGAATTATCTCCCTTGTCACTTGGGATTCTAAAATTATTATCTAGATCAGATTATCATATAGTATTCATGATAAGTCTGCCTCACAATGGTCAAGATCATATTTGTAACATTTTCAAAGTGTTACACTCTTTTAACAATATGCGTGAGGTTTCCAACTCTACCATTTTAGATGCTAGATCTTATAACTATGTTGGAGTGGATCAGAGAATACATTATAACTAGGATGCAAAAGAACAGAGAGAAGTGTGAAAAAAATGAGAGGGAAAAGAGGTTGTGGGAAAATAAGATGAATTTTGGGCAACAACATTTATGGTTCCAAGGATCGCATGCCAATAAAATCAAATAAATTTCAAACTCAAGAACATGTTGAAGATCAGGTAAAAATTAGTATGGATTACATGTATAGATTACAAATATTTAAATTCTAATAATTTGCATATTTAGGGGCACACCTCCACTCAATGTTCAAATTAAGACCAAAAGGAGTAATAAAGGAACCTCCACCAATGACATTTACCCTTACAATTTAATTGGAGGTCGTCACATTCATGTTGGTGCTTTCACTTCCAGTTCAATGATAATGACTATTAGTCCAAATACATATGTTGGTTGCAATGTCAACATTGGTGATGTGAATACAAACAGAGATAGCATGAAGTGATTTCATCAGGAGAAAAAAATTGTGACCTTATCTAGTCTAACTGCGGTGATGATATCAAAGGCTTGAAGAAGAAAAATGAGTTGGGGAAAAAATAGTATGTTAGAAGGCTTGAATTATGTTTTGTACTCTTTTTTTAAACTATGGATTGTTGTATTTTAGTTTGTTTAAACTTTGACTTTTGTTACTACTAGTCTATCTATGTAGGTGTGTGATGCACTATGGATTTAGCTTGATGCACTATGGATTTTTAATTTGATAAACTATGGATTTTTGTTTGATTATGTGCTATGCAATATAAATTTTCTATTTGATTATGTGTGATGCACTATGGATTATAGAATAGCATAAAAAATAGTATCATTGCATAGATTTAACACATAAATCCAACACATATGTTGGAACTTTAGGAAAATAGTAGCATCAAAATAATAGCATTGTCCTAGACTCTAAAAATAGATTCAATCCGTCAACTTGAACATAGTTGGTGCCCAAGATACAATTGTTTCAGGGGCCATCTACATATAGGTTCAAAAAAAAAACTAATTACAAATAGGTTTAAAAAATTGAACAAAAGCACAAAAATATTTGAGCAGACGAATAAAAATATTTGAGCATGAACTTATTTGTAATTTTGAATTTTTCTTGAACCTATTTGTAATTTTCTCATGTTTCATTTGTGAAAGTTCTTCTCCCATATGCATCATCGCGCTCTTCATATGTTTGGCTATTTCTATTGCTTATTTCTCCTCTTGTACTACATCCTTTAGCTTGATGTAGGTCCAAGTTCTCAGAGACTAAGGAGTCAATTCTCCTCATCATGTCCGGGAACATGCCTTGCCCACTAATGGACATATATATAATTGATACCCTTTACATTATATATAAGTGAAGTGATAATAATTTATTAAAAAATGATAATTCATAATGGTCTCATGGTGAGACGGTCTCACACAAATTTTGTAAATATATTAAGACTTGGGGACGTGTTTCGTATAAATAAACTATCATGGGACATGACCCTCACGATTTAGGTCCCTATGGTCGAGTTTTGGTCCCGTTCGTGAAATTTCATGCCAAAATGGTCCCGCCATTAAGTTTTCCATTAGGGTTTGTAGCGCTTTCGGTCTCATACGATTAATACACCCTTCAACCCCTATTTTCAAGTAGCTTTTAGAGGGAAAACCCAACTTCTACTGCAATTTTTCTCCATCTATCAGTATATATATGTCCCCATACCCTAAATTTTCATTCAAATCAACACAAAAGCACAAAAACCTCTCAAGGAAAAAAATGAGCAAAAAAGCTTCATCATCTTCCTCAACACAAAGATGTCAACATCAACTTGTTTGCTATTATGGCAAATGTGCTGCCATATATATGTTTCTCAGAGGGCAAAAATAAAGGTAGGTTATTTCATACCTCACTTTTAATTTTTACTATCTTACAATGATATATTTTACATACATTTTTCAGAAAGTTATACTCCCTCCGTCAGGAACTATCTCACAGCTGATTGACTTTTAACGGTTTTGTGTAAGAATTATTTCATAGTAATATGTATTCAAAAGTTGTTTTATATGAATAATATGCTAGTTGATCTTTTGAACTAACATATCATTCATATAAAACAACTTTTGAACACATATTACTATGAAATAATTCTAACACAAAACCGTTAAAAGTTAACTGTGAAGATAATTCCGGGATTGAGGGAGTACAATTTATTTAATGCAAAATGTATCACTTTTTCACATGGCGGATCTACATGTAAGTTAGGGGTACAGTTGTACCCAAAAAAAAAAAAATTGGTAAAATTTAAAAAAGAAAAAATTATTATGTACCCCTAATATTTTTTTCTCTCACGTATTATTATTTTTCGTATCCCCAATTCCAAAATTCTAGATCCGCCACTATTTTTTCAAATTATTATCACATTTCTTAAAAAGTGATACAATTTGATATAAAATAATAATATTTTGTCATCATTTAACCGATTAAAAAAATATTTCTACTAAAAACAATAATAATTTCACAATAAACAATCTCACACAAGACATAGTCTAATAAATTATAGGCTTTGGTCGAGAAAATCTTCTTAGTTCTTAATCTTATACAGTAGAGGGAAGCACGTTTTCTAGAAATAACTGATTTGAATGCACGTACGTGTCTTCCTCTAATGCCCCCTTTTCCCGCGAAAATCTCCGCCCTCATGATCGACCCCACCCAACCCTCCTCCTCGAAAATTCAAGATCCATATCTCTTAATCCCAATTTTCTGCTCCAATTCCATTTCTGTAATTCGATTTACAGAGCAAAAATGCAATTTGGATGAGCTTAATAAATCCACAATGTGTAGTCCCTTCCGCAACCCTGAAAATCCGGGACTGGAGGAGTCGCCTGCGGTTTCCAAGCTTCGGAGGTTCCCGCCGATTCCCCTGAGGCAAAAACCATTGTAGAAGGGAATGATTCAGGAAACAAGGACTCTGACGCCGGCAATTCAAATATCCTCGGACCTTCGACGTTAGGGCTCAATCAAATCAGGACACGCTCTTTGCCTCTACCTCTTGAACAGGAGGATTTGGAGAGTCAAGAAAATGATGAAGCCGTTTCAATACCTAAACAATCTGCCGCCACTTCTATCGAACAAGGTGGAATTGGAATTGCATGGTCTTCTCTATTTATATTTCTGTGGAATAAAAGTTTTGAGAATTTAGCTTACGGTTGATGCTAGGTAGAAAGATGACTGTAGGTGAAGAGCATTTCATATAATTTGATATTACACGATTATCACCTTAGGGTTTAAAACCAGCTTATAAAGTAGGGACGAGATTTTGCAGTAACTTATTTAGAAGGATCAGAAGGAGAGTTGTCAATAAGTAAGTACAAGAAAATGGTTATTTAGTAGCAACCCCTTGACAGAAGTTCAAGACTTAAGCTCTCCCTTTTGTTATCTGTGAGGATTATCTTGAAAAAGTTTCAATTAGATGATCAAATAAACCCGCAGTTTGATGTTTGTTTTAAGTGGATTTTTAAATCCTGATTTGGGTTTTGGGATTTTGATAGGGTGGGATGTTCTCTTATGTCACATCAATAATATGAGAGTTGATGTATTATTATATTGTTGTTGATTGTAATGGTTGAATGATTTTGGGAGTGAGAAAAATGAAGAGCGAGATAGAGTATATCCTTATGTAAAGGATGTAATAAAATAATGTTGGGCGGGTAGGTAAGGTATTAAAGTTTGTGTAGGTACACAGGGTGTGATTGTTTTGGATTTTGAAATTCGCACTTTGAAACCTCAAAGGAGAACAAGACGGATTTGAAAATCTAGAATCCTGTTTTATTGTTTCCCTAGAAAACTTGGATAAATAGGTTGGATTATATATATTTAACATTCCTTCCCCTTTTTAGGTAAAAAGGTTCACTGGAGTCATTCAAAATCATTGAAAGTCCTTTCACCAAGAAGGTCAGGGATAGAGGTAAATAGTTTCCAGTTTGATTGAGTTTTTTCAGTTCTTTTGCATTTTCATTGAGCTTTTTGCAATCTTAAGCCAGTCAAAATAAACTATGTAGCTCATGCTCATTTCATTTTATGTAGGGTTATCAAGCAGCTTTTGCTAAGGAAATGCAGTCTCCACGTTTTCAGGCGATTCTGCGTCTGACCAGTGGCCGTAAAAGAAGTGTTCCAGACATTAAGAGCTTCTCTCATGAACTCGATTCCAGAGGTGTTCGACCACTCCCTTTTGGAAATCTCGTGCCTTTGCTCGCATGGATGTATGTTAAGTTCACATGTAGCCTCCTGTTTCTGCTTGTGAGAACATAGATTGCCATATCTTTCTTCCTCTCGTGGTAATTTTGAATTATTTACATAACTTGCATAACATTACTTTTCCAGGAAATTTTGGTAATGGTACGATCGAAATTCGATAAACTGAAAGATGAAGTTAATGCTGACTTAGGCATTTTTGCTGGAGATTTGGTTGGTATACTTGAGAAGACTTCAGAATCTCATCCAGAGTGGAAAATATGTTTGGAAGATTTACTTGTCATATCTAGGAAGTGTGCACAGATGTCTCCTGGTGAGTTTTGGATAAAGTGTGAAGGCATTGTACAGAACTTGGATGACCGGCGTCAAGAGTTGCATACGAGTACACTGAAGCAACTGCACACACGCCTTTTATTCATTCTCTCTCGTTGCACTCGGCTTGTTCATTTCCAAAAGGAAAATGGTCATGAAGAAGATCATTTAACTTTACACCAGATCAGCGACATTGGTGTATACAACATTCTTGGGTCATCAATTGGGGGAAAGAAACTGTAGGGAGGGACACTTATAATAATGTCCTAGAACAGGAAAAAACCATGCCTCAGAAGAGGTTAGCACTGCAAAGAGTGGTGCTTCATCTACAGGAAGCTTTAAGATGTCATCTTGGAGAAAATTTCCATGTGCAGCCGAAAAAATAAGAAAGGACACGGCTCTGTTGGCTCCCCCTGTAAGGATAAATTAGAGGACATGCAGTACAAAAAGAAATAAGTATTGAAAATACCGAAGCTCCCATGAAATCAGAAAGAGTGAATTGGGGAGTTTGGGACCAGCACCATATGGCTTATGAGGATTCATTGATCTGTCGAATATGTGAAGTTGAAATACCAACAGTCCATGTAGAGCAGCATTCAAGAATTTGTACTATTGCCGACAGATGTGATTTAAAGGGTTTGACAGTAAATGAACGACTTGAAAGAGTTGCAGAGACTCTTGAAAAGTACTTGAGTCGTGGACTCCAAGCAGCTCAGAAACAGGGGTTGGAAGCCCCGAGGTTGTGAGAGCGTGTGCATCAAGTGTGCAAGAGGACTTGGATGGGATGTCACCAAAAGGGTCTGAAGACACGATGGATTGTGTTCATGCGCCTGATAACTCTTTCCTTGTGGATGAGTTTCACAATTCAATGAACATGTTGCCATATGACGGACGGGCTTTAACACTTGTTCAAAGCATGAAAGCATCATCTGTTGGGAGCTTGACCCCTCGTTCACCTTTAGTAACCCCGAATGACCCAGATTGAGCTTCTGCTCAGTGGCCGTAGAGCAATATCTGAACTAGAAAGTTATCAGCAGGTCACATTTATGATGCTTAATAAATCTTTTTCTACTATTGTCATTGATTTTTAACATTTTTTTCTCAGTTATTATGCATTACCATTATTAGTGTTTAATTTCCACAGAAAAAAAAAAGAAAAAAAGAAATAGAGAGAGGGAATTTCTCATCAATCTGGCTTTCTTTAGGAAAAGGTAGTTATAGTATTATAATTGTTAATGAGAACAAAAACTTCCTCTTTATCCCAACATAGGAATTTCCATTCTATTTCTTGTAGAGTTTTGACATTCCCCACTCTTTAACTTTGCCCACAATCCGAACTATCAACACTTTAAGTTAAGAAAATATGTTTCCATAGCTTGGGAAATGATGTAAAAACTTCTGTTTTCAATGAAAGGCCGAATTGTAGAATGCAAAGCAGGTAATAAACGTTGAGAGTTTGCAAAGTGTTGTTATAGAGCAGAATGAGTTGATAAAAAAATGTCTTTGAATGACTAATAAGGTAGGTCAAAAGTGTGTTTTTTTATTCTATATAATTTGAAGTCTTAATTTGGCATGCACTTAAAAATTTGTTTCATCTGTGATGTTGGATGAAATAAATTATTTATTATTATATATGACAACTACTATGCCTCTGTCCCTCTATATTCTTATTTCAAGGCTGTGTTCTCTGGAAACACGTGTTTTTTTTTCCTTTTGTGTTTTTAATAGTTTATTTCCAATCCCTTTGAGGTTTTGCATTTCCCCTTTACCTTATAATTCTTTACTCTACATGTGCATGTCCGACCATTTTAAGTACGCCCTTCTTGTTTTATCATCTATCGGAGCTTTTTCCTAATGCATTCATTATTTATTCTATCTAATCTAGTGTGTCCTCGTATCCATATCAATATTATCACATCTGCTATCCTCAGTTTTTGTTCTTGTCCATACTATGTTGTCTAATTAATTGATTATTAATTACTAGTAATTAGCGAAAATTAGTTATAAATTGATTACACATATACAAACATGTATGCACAGGATTATAATTATACTAGTCTATATACATTTACAGAAACAGCCTATGAATGTATAAATATACATATAATTAGATATATATTATTTAATAGCGTCCTCTCAGAGTTACTTCTTAAACTGGACAATTTAAAAATGCAGTGCTTCGCTTTCATCGAAATACACACCTCTACTTGGTAGAAATTTAGATAAAATTGTGTGCTCTTCAGGTGTCGGCTGATTTATCTCTTTGGAACAAGCTTGTGTTTTGAATTACTTATCATACCATGAACTTGCATGGCAGATACGTAAGCTGCTGGATATTGCTCGATCTGTTGTAAATGTTAACAGGAGTGACTATAGTACATTGGAGTATATGATTGAGAAATTGGAGGAACTCAAATATGCCATTCATGATAGAAAGGTGGATGGTCTTATTGTCGAGACATTCGGGAGACGAATAGAGAAACTAATTCAGTGAGTTATATGCTCTAATCACAAAATGCCATGCAAGTGCTGTCATATATGCATGATTTTTTTTTTTCTGGTATAACACGGTAAAGTTATGTGAGAATTTGCATCCATGCTTGCAGTGGCAACATCTTGTGTTGGTTCCATTTGAAAATGATATGACCTAGATCCTATATTAGGCTATTAGCCCATATAGCATCAGCATCTAGATGCTTGGTTTAAAAAATTTAAACTTAGGGGGCTCTTGGTTTGGTAATTCTTCAATTGGAATGAAAATGAGAATACATGTTAATTATAGTGGTTGATGAGAATAAAAGTTGATCCACAACACTATTTTCCCATTTGATTACCTTTCTCCCCTTTTATAATCATCCTCCTCAATCATTCCCCTATGCCACAATCAACAACCTTTTTTTTGTCCATCTTTTCCAAAATTAGAGAACAATATAGTGATATAACCACAATGGAGACAATCATTCATCCAACATATTTTGAGGCGTAAAGGGAAAAGAGATTTTCATTCCCATTCCCATTGAAGAATTAAAAACAAGCGCCCCCTTAGTAATCTCCTTATCTTTCCCTGAAATTTGATCTGGGATGAACTGGGAAAAAAAAATTAGAAATTCATTCTTCTATATTATTGTTGACTGGGTAGAATTAACGAAATGCAGAGAGTTAACCTTCTTTAGTGAATGTTTAGGATGGAAGCATAACCTGGTTCACCAAAAGGATGTGAGACTATCTTTTATCCAAAAAGCAGGGATGAAAAAGGAAGAGTGAATTAGTGCATGAGTATCACATTGTATTACATAGTAGAAAAATGACATTTGATTCATAAATGATTCACCTCCAAAACTGCAACTTCCCAGGCATATTATGTATTTGTCCTTCAAAATGCAGCAAATGATTTTTATTTGCTACTGTAGAGACTAGAGAGGCTTAAGACTATAAAAATTACAAGGCATCATAGTTTGAGAAGAGTTGGATGAAAACTTAGACATGAGCATGCTGGCTTTATATAGTTTTCTAGATCTTCAAATCATTTTAAAATTGACTTCCATTTTTGTCTGATCATGACTCTTCAGGGAGAAATATGTATTTCTATGTGGGCAGATTGATGATGATAAGGCAAATTCACAAAATTCCATGGCTGATGACGATAGTTCAACAGAAGAAGATACATCTCGGAGTTTGCGTGCAAGCCCTATTAATGCATGTTCCAAGGATCGGACATCCATAGAAGACTTTGAAATAATTAAACCTATAAGCAGAGGTGCTTTTGGACGAAGTTTTTGGCAAGAAAACGGGCAACTGGTGACTTATTTGCAATAAAGGTCAGAATTGGTTCAATAACACTGTCATGTTACTATTGTTGTCTTATAATTTCCTTTTGATAAACTAATGCAAACAAAATCTGTATAGGTTTTGAAGAAGGCTGGCATGATCCGCAAAAATGCAGTTGAAAATATCTTAGCTGAAAGGGATATTCTAATATCTGTTCGCAATCCTTTTGTGGTGAGCAGTTTCGAAAGTTAAGATTGTGCTATTGTTTGTGAGTGAATAAAATAGAGAAAATTTTGAGAACACTTTACTAATTTATAATCTAAAAATGAACAGGTCCGATTTTTCTATTCTTTCACATGTAGGGAAAATCTTTACCTGGTTATGGAGTACTTAAATGGTGGAGATCTTTTTTCCTTGCTGAGAAATCTAGGTTGCTTGGAGGAAGATAATGCACGAGTATATATTGCAGAAGTTGTAAGGATTCTGTTGCTACTGTCTCAAGTACGAGATTCTCACATAATCTCTCCGTCCCACTAAGATAGTCTCATTTCCTTTTTCATACAGATTAAGAAAATATATTTAATATAGTTGGGACTCTAAACTTTTGTCATTTTTTCCTACTATACCTCGCATTACATGAATTAAATAAACTTTGTTGTAAAAAGTGAGATGATTAGGGTTATTTTGGTCAAAAAGAAAAGAGTTAATGACTAAGACAAGAAAACATGACCATAATTTGAGACCTACCGAAAAGGAAAATGGGACTATCTTAGGGAATGGAGGGAGCACTGAATTAATCTCCATATGTAATGAAATTTCTTTGTGATATTTCAGGTACTTGCTTTAGAGTACCTCCACTCCTTAAATGTCATTCACAGAGATTTGAAGCCAGATAACCTCCTGATAGGTCCAGATGGTCACATCAAGGTCAATACATTTATAGTTTTTTTGTGTACACACTAAGCTCGAGATGATGATCTTTATGTCAGATTTTACTTTTAATGAGAAGATAACATTTGACTTTAGTATACATTAATGAAATGCCCTTTATGTTGAGGTTCTAAAAGGTTCTCATTAGCAGGATTCTATTGTTAATGAAAATGTCTGTTGATTTTGATGCCTTGAAAACTTCATCTTGTTACTACCTACGAAGTATGTTTGTGTCAGGTTGAGGTGGATTGAGAAATTCATGAATAGCAAAATGTGTGTGTGGATTTTGTGTATGTTTAAATTTTTTATATGTTTGGATGTGGTAGGATATGATTCTGAAAACGTAGGTGATAGTGAGATAATAACTGATTGTAAAAAAATAAACAAAGATACCCTAAATTGCCTATGGGGACACTTGGTTTGAAAATTTTTCAATGGAAATGGAATGAGAATAAATATATGGTGATTATAGTATGCTCAACTCTATTTTCCTTCCTAAATAAAGTAAGCATTACCTCATTTGATTACCTTTCTCTCCTTATAATCATCCGCCTCAATCATTCTCTTATACCACAATCAATAACCTTTTTTGTCCATGTTTTCCAAAATTAGAGCACAACACTAGTGATGTAACCACCATGGAGACAATCATTCATCCAATATATACGGGAGTGTAGAGGGAAAATAGATTTTCATTTTCATTCCCATTAAGAATTCAAACAAGCACCTCCCTAAGTATATTTTCGTGTGCTTTGCTAAATAGCTACTCAATATATATATGGAGGATGTTTGATATTCCAGTAGAATTTATTTAGCTTTCTTGTTTGGAGTAGCAAGTGAAACTTGTTTGATTGATCCAAGGTGTTTTAATCTTAAAGGAGCTCTAATTTGGATGGGCATATTTCATGTCTCATGAACACCAGATGCATTAGAGTGGATATACTTGCATAATGTCTTTGTTGCATGCTGATCTATATCTATTTCCTATTATTACAGTTGACGGATTTTGGGCTCTCCAAAGTTGGTCTTATAAATAGCACTGATGACTTATCTGGACCATCTGCTTTTGTTGGGGATGATAAACCAAAAGTGACACTGCATTCATCACAGAAAAGAGAACAGAGAAAAAAACATTCAGTTGTTGGTACTCCTGACTATTTGGCACCGGAGATACTTCTCGGCATGGGACATGGTTTGCCTTTTAAGGACTCTAAATGTTTACATGATGAGTGGAGTGACATAGTTATTAGAGGCGTAAAAGTTCCCAAGGCGTGCTTGAAAATTAGGCGCAAAAAAAAGGAAAAGGAAATTTAAAATCTATTTATGCAATGCCCCGCTAGTAATATATTAGTTATCTGATTCCACTAGAGGTGCTGTCCTTTCCACCGCGTGCGACTTGTGCCTCAGGCGCGCCTCTAACGACTATGATGTGTGAAATTCAAATATAGTTTCTAGGGCATATTTACAGAAAAAATTCCCCATGTGTTTCAAAATTACAAATACCCCCTTAATAGGTGCAATTTATAAAACAAAAGCAAATGTCAAGGGTGGTATTTGTAATTTACAAATTTTGTTGGTTTTTTTTTTTTTTTAATTTTTGGGCGCGTAGGTTAAGTCTCATGATTAGTTCTTGAAATTATTACTTAATTTTGTTTTATATATGTCCCGTCTTTTACTTTGTTGTGATGCTCTTGTTGTAGGCGCAACAGCTGATTGGTGGTCTGTTGGTGTCATCCTCACGAGCTCCTAGTAGGCATACCACCATTTAATGCAGAGCATCCACAGGTATGCCATCTTTTCATTTTGGATGAAAATGTATTGGAAGTTATCTTTGTTGCATCTCTTCCTTGCAATAATCCAAATATGAGCTTTTGCATCCATACTTGATGTTGGAACTTCCAATGGTAATGGCAGACTTGATTTGGGGAGCAACTGTTTTCAAGTGAATTGTTCATAGTCTTTTACATATCTTCCATCCATTGGTTTGTTAGACCTATACCAACAATTGGATGCATCAGTCTTAGTATCATTACTTTGGAACTCATTAGAATTGGAATGTAAAAGCACTTTTTTTTTTTTATCGGGCAAAATGTGACTCAAACGCATGACCTTAGGGCATAGGTAGTGGGGCTCTTACCACTTGAGCTACACCACTTCGTCGAATGTAAAAGCACTTAATTTGGTACAGTTGTGGTTTGGGGTGTTTTTTAAGTTAAGCCTCTGGATTTGACACATCCTATAGTTATGGAGCACAGAGCACAGTTCTCAGTTTCACACCATTGTTTAGAGGGCATTTGTTTCGAATTCTTCAACGGGAATTGGAATGAGGTTCTCAGTTCCTTCTATGCCCCGGATATGTTGGATTAATGATTGTTTCCGTGGTGGTTATCACTAGTGTTATGCTCTAATTTTGGAAAAGATGGCCAAATAAAAAGTTGTTGGTTGTGGTGTAGGGGAATGATTATAAGATGTGAGAAAGGCAATCAAATGGTGGTAATGATTACTTTATTTAGGATGGAAAATAGTGTTGCGGATCATTCTTTATTCTCATCAACCACTAGCCAAGCGCCTCCGTAGATTTTTATATGTTTCCTTGTTATGCCGTGTTTCCTTGTATTTTTAGTTAACCAAAATAAATGAATCTCCCCATCCGTTGATGTAATTATTTACTTGGAATAAAGAAACAAGACATGCTATGAATAATGCCAAAAGGTGCCACCAGACTTTGTGTTATTCGTACATGTCTCAGTATTTCCACATACGGAATTGCCCTAAGTTGACCTCATATCCATTAAAGATCCCCTATAATATGCATCTTATAGGTATCCAGTGACCAGCTTCTCCTTTCATCAACAGATTCCTCTTCCAAGGTACCCTAAAATGCTGGGATTGTTTGTTTTGGGTTTTAAAAACCAGGATTTAGGTTTTGAATGAGCGACTTTATTGCCTAGAGAGTTTTTTAGCTTTCAAATTTCTTAGGGGGTGCTTGTTTCAAGTTCTTCAATAGAAATGTAAATGAAAATTTATTCTCTCTTTACTCCCCCAGTTAAGTTGGAGGATGATTATCTCCATGGTTAACCTTCACTAGTGTTGTGTTCTAATTTTGGAAAAGATGGATAAAAAAAAGTTGGTTGTGGCATAGGTGAATAATTATAAGAAGAGAGAAAAATAATCAAATGTGGTAATGATTACCTTATTTAGGAGGGGAAATAGTATTGTGGGTCATCTTTTATTTTCATTAACCATTATAATTACCATATATTTATTCTCATTTCCATTCCCATTGAAGAATTACCAAACCAAGCGCCCCCTTAAGTCCCGAATTTTTCTTTCAAGCATTTATTTAAGCGTTGGGTTCCTTTTGAAACATTGCCTGTTGCCATATCATCCATTCCCTTGAATTTTGATTATCTAACACAGAGAATATGAACGGCTTGACTACATGTATAACCTGATGCTGCTGAGGGTGATAAATTTGAGGACTGTATAGATGAGAGAGGAGGTTTGTTCTATAAGACTATTAATATGAGAGTATATATCTGTTCAACTCCATGAATCTGGAATGAGCTTGTGGCAATTTCTTATAACTACTTGAATTGTTATCTTCTCGAGAATTTTATGTTAGTCAGATTTAGCTTTCTTCAGTCTTTTAACTTGTTAAATTTAAAAGAGAGATATTTCTATCCCTGAATGAACGGAAATTAGATTTTATGGGTAAACAATTGCCAAATATTTTAATGGGTTTATGATGAAGGTTATACCACTGATCTTTAACAGTGAAATCAAGTGTCTTTTCCATCTTTTTTTTTTTTTGGTCTCCCAAAAATTGTTTGTTTCAACCCACAATGTACATGAAGTTGTACCCTTTATGATGTTGGTTAATCTTACCCTGTTTCAACAGCTTATCCTAATAGTCGGTCCAAGTATACTTCAGAAAGGAAATTTGTATTTCCTAATTTAATCTCATTGGCATTTCCATGGAAAGATTTAATTTTTCCCGTGTCGAGTAGATTATAAACAATTGAAATAGTTGGTGAATTAATTTACTTTTTCTTGTTGAGGACTTAAAAATATTTGGCTGTTGCCAGCTTTGATAGGTCTTTTTGTCTGATGCAGCAAATCTTCAACAATATTATAAATCGGGACATCACCTGGCCCAAGGTACCAGATGAAATCAGCTGTGAAGCTTATGATCTTATTAACAAGTAAGTTATATATCCACTCTTCACACTTTGTTCATTTTTGGTGGGCAATGTGATGAAACCTCTCACGAGGTAACCTAGCAACCCAAGAAATAACCTTTAATTATCCTAGTATCTTAGCAATTCAAGGATTGATCTCAAAGTGTTCTAGTCATCAGCAAGAGTACGCTGAAAAATATTTACTCAGAAGTGTTTTCTCATCTCTTTTCCCTCTGAGTACAATATCCTCCCTCCATCCTTTCCGTAAGTTACATGTTTGAAAATGACACAGGTTTTAAAGAAAATTAGTATTTAGTGTGTAGTCAGGGTTGAGATGTGATGAGAAAGGAAAAATATAGAGAAATAGAGAGAAATAATGGTAGAAAGAGGAGTTGAGGGGACACAACTTCAACAAATATGGAAATGGGTAACTTATGTTGGGACGCCTGTTTGGCAATATAGGTAACTTATAAAGGGACGGAGGAAGTACTAATTACTAAGTCCAAAGACTGATATGCTAATTACAGAAAATCAGGAAATAAATCAAGCTAATGTCTAAACAAATCAAATCCTGATCTTTCCTAATTTAAATTAAATCTCATCACAGTGCCATCACCTAAATGCATCCATTGTATTGAAAACCTGGTGCCAGTTTGAATTGTGTAACTTGTGGCCCAAATATCAAGGAGCATATAAAAATGTTATCTGAATTAGAAAAGATGTAATAACTAATAAGACGGTCTGGTCAGATGCTGTAACATACTAATAATTTAAATAATTTAACTTACAAATATAATTTAAATCAATACAAAACAAAGCACATTTAAGTTAATAAAACATGAAATTGAAATTTAATATATAATACTATTAAAAATCTATAACTCAATATTTTAATTAGTAAAAAGCCATAATGATCATTTCTTTCTTTCAAATAACAAACAACCATTTAATGCCCGTTTCCTTAACCAAATGCTCGTTTCCCACCATTTGACCCTCCATTATCCTTGGAGAAGCCTTTAGAGGGTCGTGATCCCTCTCCACTTAGTCTAGCACGTGATATCTCGTTTTTCCCATTGTTCCGTGCAAAAATGCCATCTTAACGCCTGATTCCTAACGCTCAATTCCCACCATTTAACCCTCCATTACATTTGGAGAAGCCTTTAGAGGGTCCAACCAAATAAAAGTAAATGTTCTGGCAAACTGACACTTTGAGCAGAGTTGATTGTCATAGACTAGGTAATTTAGATATAAATAGTGGGATAAATAAAAATCAATAATTTGAAGATTCTGTTTGCCTATTGAGCTCCATCTTCAAAATACTATAATTTTGTCATTTTCAATGATAAATAAAGATTCATAAAGAGCATCATTTTTATCCTGTGGCTGTTAAGGCCTTCACCAGATAAAACATATTCCTTTACGCTGTAAGTGTTGCCAATATACTGCATGACTATGCTTGTTTAGTTGTTTTCACTTACCATGACGATGAATTATTATTTACTGGAATATGTTTATTTTTTGCTCGATAGAGATTTGGGGAATTTATTCTCTATGCTTCTTTGCCACTTTAAATTATCTATTTTGCAACTTCTAGCCATTAAGGCAAGAACTAATACTGTCTTACAGCAGTACTCTTACGTCTTGCTAATATCAGATCAGAGGTTCATGAATCTTCATGTCTGGCATTTTACTTGTAAAAATTTGTTGTTGAGAGTTTAGCTCTGCTCCTTTTCAGGTTGCTGATTGAAAATCCAGTTCAGAGATTGGGTGCCACTGGTGCTGGAGAGGTAATGAGTAAGCCAAGGGGGTCTTATGATAATAAAGAAATCGGAAATAATCATGTTCTCTTTGCTTCTCAGGTCAAACGGCATCCCTTTTTCAAGGATATTAATTGGAACACTCTTGCAAGGCAGAAGGTTTCTTTTTGTACTCCTTGACCCAGTAACACCCCCTTCCCCCAGCACAAATATACACACAATCGATTTTCTTTATGTTAACTTCAGAAATTTCACTGTAGTTCTCTCCTGCCATAGTGATGCAGAGAAAGTGTATGATAAAGAAGATAAAAACATTGAACACACAAGGGCACACACTAATTCCACCGGATGCAGCAAGAGCGTATAAGAACGATGAATATAAGAACACAAGAAACACACTGATTTTGTAGATTCTAAGAATACCCGGAAAAATGATAAATTCAAATACGTTTGATTCATAAAGAATACCGTAAAAAAAAAAATTTTGAGATAAACTCTTGTTTTTCATTAATCAAATTCAACTCCCTAATAACGATGTAGAACATGTCTATCTATTTATGATATGAAATACTAAGTGAACAAGAAACATAAATCCTAAATATAATCAAATCCAATCTTAAATATAAATACAACTAAAAATCTAATATTGACCTTCATCAATATCTCCACCACACAGGCATCATTTATACCTTCAGCTGATTCACACGATACAAGTTATTTCATGAGCCGATACATCTGGAATTTGGAAGAGGAGAATGTTCATGGAGGTAGTGATTTTGACGACATGGAGACTGGCAGTGCTTCCTGCAGCAGCAGTTCATATAGCAACCTACAAGATGAAGATGTAAGTTTATACTTGTTCCATCATCCTCAAAAAGCAGGAATTAGTTAGAATTCTAAGTTCATTGGAGACCTACTGAATTAGGGATCTATGAACAAATGGACATTTAATGAGTTTTGCTGAGATTTTTTCCACATCTTGCCAAGTGTTTTATGAAAAATATATTGTTAGGAATCAAGAAGTTGAACTTAGATGGATGAAGAAGATTAGAGTGTTATTGATTGAATTCTACAGGAAAGGTTCCTGCCCAAGCCAATGGCCGATTACACAATAGATTTTCCGAACCCAAACAAGGTTAGTTCGACCCCCTTTTATACTACTAACTCCTCCAAACTAACTAAGCCTCATAACCAGAATTACAGAATTACAAATACTAACTCTCCTAATCACCATCCTGCCCCTTACGTCTCCGATACACTATATCTCTATCAATTCCCGCTGCTTAAGAACAGCCTTGTCCTCAAGGCGGAATTCAGGGAACTGTGCTCGAAATTGATCTTCGTCGACCCATTTAGATTCATCTTCCGGAAGTTCTTCCCACTGAACCAATATTTGCTGAACTCTGCTGCCCTCTCCAACTTTCACGACCCTGCAGTACCCTGGACGGCACAAATTCTGGGGAGTCGTCAAAGAGGTCTGGGGGTAGCTCCGTCTCAATGGGGTGATCTCCAATCACTGCCTTCATTGTGAGACGTGAAAGACCGGATGTATCTTGGAGCCCTGTGGTAGCGCTAGCCGGTAGGCCACTTTGCCTATTCGCAGGGTTACCTCAAAGGGACTGAAGTACCTTGGGGACAACTTGACGTTCAGCTTTTAAACAAGGTCAGTTGCCCATGTGGCCGAAATTTTAAGAAGACCCGATCTCCTTCCTGGAATTCCACTTCACGTCGATGTTTGTTGGTTTGATAGGTCATACGTTGTTGTGCCCTTTCCAAGTGATAATGCAGCTGGCTCAGTATCTCATTCCTTGTCATTAATTCTTCTTCAATAGCCTTCACTCGAATTTCACCCGGCAGGAATTGCGCTAAGGTAGGAGGCGCACGCCCATAGATTGGCTCGAACGGGGTGCATCCGTAGCGGTATGGTAGCTGGTGTTGAAGCTATACTCTGCCCACGACAACCAGCACGCCCAATGACGTGGAGTCTCCGCCGCGAAGCAACGTAGGTACGCTTCCAGACAGCGGTTAAAGACCTCAGTTTGCCCGTCGCCTTGAATATTTCTTTCCAGAAGGTGATTGGGTCCCAATCCGTAACGATCGAACGAGGGATGCCGTGTAAGCGTACCACCTCGCGATTCATTGCCGTCGCGACGTCTTTGGATGAGAACGGATGAGAGAGCCCAATAAAATTACAGCCTTTCGAAAGGCGGTCGACGACCACGAGGATTACATCCAAGCGATGGGATTTAGGCAGCCCCGATATGAAATCCATGCTTACATCTTCTCAAATCTGAGTTGGTATTGGGAGGGGCTATAAGAGGCCGGTTGGGGATTGTGTGTCCGCTTTTTGTTGCTGGCATATTACATAATTGGCGACAAACTTCGTTATCATGCGGATCATTCTGGGCCAATAAACATAGGCTGCCAATCGCTTATACGTTCTCAAGGCACCCGCGTGTCCTCCCATCGGAGTAAATGAAACTCAGTCATCAATCGAGCAACCCATGGAGAATTTGCGAGTACAGCTAGTCGATCCTTGTAATATAAAACCCCATGAATCATGGTGAAGGGGCGTCACACCACTTCACCTTTAGTTAAGGCCTGAATAATAAGCGCATACTCTGGATCTTTGGCAACCTCTTTCCATAATTCTTCCCACTCGATCCAACGTGGTAGGGTGATGGCGGCTAGATCTGCCTCAGAACCCCTCCTAGATAAGGAATCCGCCGCCGTATTCGTAGGGCCCGCCTTATACTCCACTTCAAAATCAAAGCCTATGAGCTTTGCCACCCAATACTGCTGTGATGGGGACATTATCTGTTGGTGCAAAATGTGCCGTAAACTTCTATGATCAGTGCGTACTACGAACCTTCGCCCTAACAAGTAGGAGCACCAATGTAAAACTGTGTGCACCAATGCCATTAATTCCTTTTCGTAGGTAGATTTCTGAGAGTTTCACTCGGATAGCGCCTTGCTATAGTAGGCAACTGGTCTGCCTTGCTGCATAAGTACCGCACCCATTCCACGGCCGGAGGCATCGCACTCAATGATGAAAGGTTCTGCCAAATTGGGTATTGCCAAGACTGGGGTTGTGGTGATGGCTGATTATAGCTGCTGGAAAGCGTTTTGAGCTTCTGGAGTCCAGCTGAACTTAGCCGGCATCCTTATGCAAAAGTTGGGTCAAGGGGGCAGCAAGCTTCCCGTATCCTTGTATGAACCGGCGATAATATCCGGTTAACCCCAAGAAACCACGCACTTCCTTAATTGACTTCGGGGTTGGCCAATGTAGGACTGCTATGACCTTATTAGGGTCCATCCGAACCCCATCGTGTGCCACTATGTGACCTAAGTACTCCACGGACTGTTGGGCCCAAGAGCACTTCTTCGGATTGATGAAGAACCTTCCCTCCATTAACAGTCCCAGAACTGTATGTAAGTGGTCAATGTGTGTGCCCCGATCTGGACTAAAGATTAAGATGTCACGAATTTCTGGAGTAAGGGTCGGAACAGATCATTCATGATTGCTTGAAAAGTTGATGGCGCATTACGCAAGCCAAATGGCATGACCACGAACTCATAATGTCCGGAATGTGTATGAAAACCAGTCTTAGCTATATCTTCTTCCGCCATCCTAATTTGATGGTACCTTGATTTAAGATCCAATCTGGTAAACCAAGAAACTCCGTGGAGTTCGTCTAATAATTCCTGAATTACAGGAATGGGGTAATTATCCAGGACTGTCCGCTTGTTGAGCTCACAATAGTCGACACAAAACCTCCAACTGCCATCCTTCTTATGCACCAACAAAACCGGGCTTGCATATGGGCTGGAACTGTGCTGGATTAAGCCTGCCTTTAACAACTCTTCCACCATCTTTTCAATCTCATTCTTTTGCACGCTACTGTAGCGATAGGGTCTTACCGAGACTGGAGCAGCCCCAGGTTGAAGGGGTATGTGATGATCATTCTCCTGTCGTGGCAGCAGCCCATCTAAAGGTGTCGTAACTCCTTTAAATTCAGTCAGAAGCTCCTGAACATCTTCTGGTATTGCCTCTTCGATTTCTGATTCCAGATTAGTGATCTCCATGGCCCACTCCAACCATGCGCCGTCTATCTCTTCCTTACTCAACTTCTCAAAGGCTGATATTTGCCTAAAAGCCAATCGGGGATCTCCCTTCAAGGCAATCTGCCTTCCCTTAAACGTAAATGACATTGTCATTTCTGCCCAATTGCCGTTACCTCGCCTAACATAGCTAGCCAAGTGACGCCCAATATTAGATCCACCCTGGTCACCGGAAATACGTATGCGGCTAACTCAAACTCAACGTTGCCCAGGGTCATTATTACTTGTGAGCAGAGCCCCGCGGTCTGCGTGTCCTTTCCGTCACCTAAACGAACCGGTAAAATCGAAGTTTCATCTATAACTAACTCCAATTTTGCAGCCACTTCATGGGCTACGAAGCAGTGAGTTGCTCCACTGTCTATCATCACCACTATGGGATTTCCGTTGATTACGCCCATCAGTTTCATTGTTCGAGGTCCATGAAATCCATAGGCCGAAATTTCAGACAAGGCAAGTTCTTGAAATGGAGATTTTTCTGCCGAACCCCCTTCTTGGTCATACTCTGCGACATCATCATCTTCGGCCTCGTCAACTAGCATTATGCGTAGTGAACGATTAGCACAAACGTGCGTGGGCGAATATGGTTCCACGGCATTTGTAACACAAGCCCCTAGCCCGTAAGTCAGCGTATTCAGAGTGCGTCATATAAGCTGTTACCCCGGTTTCGCGAAGGAGCGACCGATCCCTTGGATTCCGCGGGTGATCTCCGTCCTGTATCATGCCCAGGATGGGAAGATGTTGTGCTGCCCGGTCCCATAGTCCGCGACGGACCCGTGGTGGTTACTGTTCTCTCCCCTTTCTGTTGTATCTCACTGGAAAGGCCGGAATCGGTTCCAAGATTGTGGGTTCCGATGATACGTGCGTGAAGGGTTGAGTTCCCTCTCTATTTCCCTGGCGAGGTGCATTGTAGACAATATGTCTTCTGCTATTGTAGACAATATGTCTTCTGTATCCTTGGAGCGAATCTTTAATCGGATCTCCTCTTTCAATCCATTCAAGAACATGCTCAATGAGATGGAATCAGAGAGTCCCTCTACTGATGAGAGTCTTGAAATGAATAAGTCAATATACTCATCAACAGACGCTGTTTGTCGCGTTGCCGGGAGAGCCTCATACGGTTTCGTACGTGGGTCGTCTCCATAGCGACGTAGCAGCTCCTAAGTAAATCGATGCCACTCCAAATCCGGAAATCGGTTGAGTAACCATTGCAACCACTGCAGCGAGGTGCCTTCCATCGTTATCAAGGCCAATTGAATCTTCATGTCTTCAGGTGTGTTGTCTATACTGAAGTATTGTTCGGCCCTTGATATCCAAGCGGAGGGATTTTCTCCTGAAAAATAGGGAAGTCAGTTCAGCTCGCGTCGATTTTGGCGGCGATCTCTCGTATCTTGCCATTCGGACTGGTTCTTGGCGGCGCTCTGCCATGCAAGACGATTCAGCTTGATCAACGCCCTTGTCTTTAACTAGTTGTTTTAGGAGTGATCCATCAATTCTTGCATTGAACTGATCAGCCATACCTCCGATTCGACCGCTGAGTTCTGCGGCGATCCCTTCAACTTCCTTTCCTAACGTAGACAGCCCTGTTTCTAAAGTCTCTATTCTTGAGTCTCCTTTCACCATGATCGCGATCCAGTAGGTCGGACCAAATGTTAGGAATCAAGAAGTTGAACTTAGATGGATGAAGAAGATTAGAGTGTTATTGATTGAATTCTACAGGAAAGGTTCCTGCCCAAGCCAATGGCCGATTACACAATAGATTTTCCGAACCCCAAACAAGGTTAGTTCAACCCCCTTTATACTACTAACTCCCTCCAAACTAACTAAGCCTCACAACCAGAATTACAGAATTACAAATACCACTCCTAATTACCATCCTGCCCCTTACGTCTCTGATACACTATATCTCTATCATATATTAGCTGGTGAAATATGTGAGAAGAATCCATTTCTCGCATATATTCACTTCCCTGAATGAATTTCTTTAGATGTGATGATGGGCAACTTCCAGAACCCCTGTTGTCTACCTCCAAAAATGGATTGTAAAGGGGTGTTAGCAATTGGTTGTGCTTTTGAAGAGGTGATTTAAATTGAATTTGTAGAAAAATTGAGAGAGGACAGTGTTCAAGAGTAGAACTTAGAAGCCTTGTAAAAATTTTAGGAGTTGAGTGTTTGCTAAATAATCTCTCTCTGTCCAAGAGTTAGCTTCACACTTTGTTGGGCACACATATTAACAACGTGGAGGAATAAGTAAGGATTTGAGGGTTAAATTTTTAAATCTTTATGTATAAGGTAAAGAAATTATTTGGATTGTGTGTATGTGCATTTTGTGTAAAATTGAAGATATTGTAAGGACGGAGAAGGGTTTTCCATTTCAACGATGTGAAGCTTATTGTGGGAGGGACGAAAGAAGAAAGTGTGAAGCTAATACTAGGATGGAGGGAGTAACTTTTTAATAATATGCCTACAAAAAGTCAAGAATCATTTAGTTTTAAGCAGGGCTTTGGCTGCTTCAGATTTCAACTTAGATTAATTAAATCAATCACTTTAAGGAGTTTTCTTTTTCTTTTTTGAGCTAATCACTTTAAGGAGTTTTCAAACAGCCTAAAATCACTTCTTTTTTTTAAAGTGATTTTTAGAGCTTGCAAACGCCGCCTATTTCTGGAAGCTCTATGACAGCTGCTTGCTTCGTAAAACCACCAGTATCTTTGGAAGGTTTTTGAGCCTAGAATTTCTCATTTTGGCCCTTTAACTTCTATATCAAAAGCTCAACTCTTTTATATTTTGATTTATGAAATCATAACTGAGAAAAATAATAGTTATGTTATTATAGATATGAAATATACTAAAATAAAGCATTACATAGTTTCTTGGGCATGGGTGATTTTATTTAATTTTATTTTTAATACTAAATGTGTGTATATCTGATACAATTTTCATTATATCTTGTAAAAGATTTGTTATGTCATTTACATGGCCCGAATTATCAACTTTTGAAATTCCGTAGAAAAGATTTTAAATCAGCTATGAACTATCGAATGATGCCTGAAAATATTCTGCTTTGCTTTACTTAGCATGATAAACTAATAACACTATTGTTCCTGCAATCAGGGAGACGAATGTGGAAATTTAGCAGACTTCAGCACTCCGTCTCTTGTGATGAATTACTCTTTTAGTAATTTCTCTTTTAAGGTAAAGACTCTCTAATCAATTAGAGGCATGATACGGGCAGCACATACGAATCTTTTCATGGACATAACATTTTTTTTTCCTGTAACAAGAATATTCTCGTGGTGCATGTATTTAGTTGGAAGATTAAACAAGATGCTCATTTGTTGCCCCTTCAATAGTGAACAGCAACAGATTTATTCTGTGAAGCTGTGGCTGTGTTTTAGGCAGCAACGTAATCTCTTTAACATGTTGATCTTGTTAAGCCTGCCAAATCAGCTGACCCCTCGTATTTTCTTACTCTTCAATAGAACTTATCACAGCTGGCATCAATTAATTATGATTTGGTTACCAAGAACAAAGAGTCGGGCTGAAGAACCAGCCATCCAGGACGCGGATTATCTTTGTTTACTTGAGCTTAAGACCTGTTTGTTCTAGCAGTAAGTAGTTTACTATGTATATCCTGTTGTGAATCATTGATGTGAGGATTTTAAGGTGAGAAAGTTAACTTAATCGGTTGGTTTCCAGATGATCGAGGTTACATGTTTTATACGCAAGAGCTACACCATCTCAAAATGCAGGACTCACCGGTGAGACGTGATCCTCTTCAGACACTCTAGGACTTGCACGCCTCTCTCCCCATATATATTGCTTTATGATTGGGCATGATTTTTGACGATTAACTTCACATATTAATTGTAGGCCCTTATTTATTTGGAGCAGTTGAATTGTCGTGTGTACATATAATTCAGAAATTTAGGACGCTTTTGTTTATACCCGTTCAATGTAATATAGTCTTGAGATGGCACATGAATATGTCAATCTTTACAATTCAATCTCTTCCGAATACTGCTGGTGGACAGTTATAACTTGTTGAACAATAAAGGCAACAAAATTTGGGTGTAATTAGTACACATTTAGATCCGTGGAAGTCACCCGTCGCTCATTTTGTTCCTTCTCTTCTCGTATTGATGGGCTTTTAGTATATAGTTGATTTGCACGGTGTAGTTAGTTTACATAGGTTCAACTGTTTGATCAAACATTGATAAGTATGATTATTAAATCTGGCTGGAGGATATATATGTTAAAGGACCATACTTGCACGTATCAATTGCATGGTATAACTTGCGTGATTTTAGAAATAGATAAGTCACGTTGGCATATATTTATTGAGTTTAAGAATGTTATTCGCTATAGCGCCAGTTGACCTTGGTGGTTAAAGCTTATTTTTATGTACTCTAAGATGGCAACAGGACGGGTTTGTTCTATTGTAGGACCCGACCACTATAAAATTCTAGGACCCCGGGATCTGCCCTGCTTATAAGGATCCCTTGGGTCCAATCCGTCTCATTTAATTTGTAATTTTTTAAAAGTTATTTTAAATTTCTCAATATCTTAATATTTCATGTTAAAATCTATAATGACTTAAAATAACATTTAATACTCATCATACAAAGTAGGATGACCAAATTTAAATTGTATAGAGCAGGATGAGGTATAGTAGTCTAATAAACTATAAAATTTCGATTAAGTTAAACTAGTATAATCGGCTAAGGTTCTTAGAACTCGAAGTCTTCTGAAAATTATCTTGAAGAAGTCATCGATCGAGACAATAATGAAAAGGTCAAGACAAAGCGAAGATCAACTCGAGTAGAATAAGAAAGGTAGATCTCGGCCAAGTCAATCTGACGACATCTAAAAGAAGATTAGTTGGAGTCAAGCGGCTTTTAAGAAGTTGTTAGATGGTTAGAGTTAGTTCTAACTAACTAACTAACTAACTATCTTTCATATCTTTTAAATAGGTCTAGATACATCACCGAAAATGACTTTTGATGCACTCTTGATTCACTACTCGAAAAGCACACTTAGCAATAATCACGAATAGTTAGAATTCTTCTAAGTGTTTATAGAACACTCTTTGTATCTTCATCTTCATCTTGCCTTTATCTTGAAAGTTAGAAGATAGTTTAGAAGGAAGAAGAAATCGAAGATCAAGTCTTCAAATTGTAATTGTAATCTGTAAGGAAGTGAGTAAGTAAGTTAGTCGAGTCCCTTCTAATTTGTAGAAGGAGAGTGGATGTAGGATATTCATATACGAACCACTATAAATCGGTGTTCTTTACTTTCTGCACTTTTAACGAGATACATTGCGTACTCTATGTAATTTAGAAGATAACTTTGAATAGTTAATCGAAATTCGAAGAATTTTAAATAATCTATTCAACCCCCTTCTAGATTATCTCTAGAAGACTCAACCTCGGGATCAACAATATGTGAGCAGGGATATACGGTAGGGGTATTGAATTTATGAGTAGGGGTATCAACTATATAAGAGGGTCGGAGATAAGACTTGTCTCATGTATGAGACCGCCTCACCTAAGAGTGCCCCTATGAGATAATAGGGGTATGTCTTCTCCCCTTAAAACAACCCAGTATAGTTTGTTTCACTATAAAATTATTTTTTAATTATTCTTTGTAGATAACTTTTACATATAAATAAATATGAGATACAATTTTAAAATTCTTGTGCAAAGCTTCCAAAATGTATATAAATAAAGAGAAATGTTATAATTTAATTATATTAAGTTTTTATTTTATTTTAAATTTAACATTTTGTTTTTTAAGAACATGTTCGAGTGTATGATTTTTTTAAATTCCTATATATATATATATATATTTATATTACTCCATCCGTCCACAATATGTGTGTCTAAATAGGTGATGCACATGTTTCAAGAAAAATGGATAAAGTTAAAAAAATAGATAAAATAAGAATATTGTAGGGGTATTGTGAGATCCAATTATAAATACAGTAATTTATGAATAAAAATAAATGACAATTTAATTAAGTGATTATTAGAAAGTGAAGATAACCTGATTGTTGACATAAACATAAAATTGTTGACGTGCAAATAAGAAAAATGGACATATTTTCTGTGGTTTGAGGGAAAACATAATTAGGGTTCCTGATCAAAAATCTTGGCTCCTTGACTGGATGTTCCGAGGATGAACATAGGGTATCCGTTTCTCTACATCATTTCTCAGTAGCATACAAATGATCATTAATTAATGTTTTTTAAATGTAATTCACGCTGAGTCAGATCTGTGGGGCCTTTCATTTGTATTTTTCCACCAAGAACGTTTTCTAAAACTCTTCCATCCCTGAATTTTGAGTAGCCTACTTTCACGCAATTCACAAGGTTCAACAAACAATCAATATTTTACGATCAAGGGTGTACTACTATTTGTTGTAGCGGTCCTTATATATCGTATTAACAATCAAAATATGGTTTTGGATCGAGTAATTTGATAAATGACCCCATTATCTGGGTTAATAACTTGTAAAGCTGGATTGAACGTGAATATGAAGCTCACATAAGACCCCACACAGTAGAAGCTACAGCAAAGCACAGTACTATATTATGTACAAATGCGTTAGCAACTAGAATTAATGTCATTGCCACAGGAAAAGAAAAAAAAAAAAACTGGGTAAGACAAAACGTGATACCTCAAGTAGTTAGAGCACCACTACCTATGTCTTGAGGTCATGGGTTCAAGTCACGGGAGGGGTGGGGAATTTTTTTATAAAAAGACCGGGTAAGACAGCAGGCTTTAACACACTGAAAAACTTGTCGCCAGATTGTGAGTTTCTTCGGAATAATGAAAGTTTAAACTCTATCATGTAGCTGAAAAGAGAATATTTGGATGTTTGTATAGTTTCTGAACTTGCAGCATCTTCTTCATCTGATCACCTGACAATGAAGTACAAGATTGAGGTTTGGAGGGTCAACAAACTTTCACAATTAATTGAAATGTAAAGAAAAATGCAATCCAATCACATAGACAGATAGATGGTTTCACTTCCATATGTTTCTCAAGGACATAACATTCTCTGTGAGAGGGAATAAATTGATTCCTAAGAAAGAAACTAAAGAGCTGCTTTTAGAGGATGGTGAATTATACAAGGGCAGTAACTTATGATCTGTTTTAGTTGTTCAGGAAGGTGCAATATTCATGAATAATGGTGTTTATGAGACGAATGGCAATATACAGCATTGAAGCAAGTATTCGCTTCCTTATGAATCATGATAACAGCTACGTGATTACCTTAAATGCTGATACATATGCTCTTAATAAAGTTTTTAATGAGAGTTCCATCCTCTGGATCAGAGTGTCATCTTATGGCTCTTTAAGGTTTCTTTTAATAAAACAACTAATTAGACTTACTTCACTGCATCAAAACAAACACAATATTGCAGAAGAAACTCCAGAAGCAATTAAAAGCGCTTTAAAATTCCAATGAACAGGTTACTTTTTACCTCCAGATAATAACTAAGTTCACATCTCTAACTACACTCCACTTATAACTCCATTGATATCCTACAAAATGATGGTCTACAAATGTTAGTTCTTATTAACAAGCTTAAGATGCTTGAGATTTATAAACACCAAGAATAATATTACTAGAGCAGCAGATTTAAAGTCAAAGAAAATGAGTGTTGCTCTCTTCTATGTAACATCTATTTCTATTTATGAGTTTCATTTGTATATCTATGATCATTTACTACATAACTTAAATGAACATCAAATAGGAGATGAGGAAGCATGAACTTTCAGAGAAAAACAAGGTAAATTATGTGAACATTTGATGAAAACCTTCCTAATATACCTCATGAACACATATGGGAAGCAATATCATATGGGACCAAATCAGAACTGATTATTTGTGAATATTTACTGTGACAATTTGAATTGATAGGATGTAATTATGCTTTGTTTCCTTATTTTAGGTTTGACCTAGGGGTTTAACATTTTATAAATACTATAGGAATTTTGTAAGAAAGCATGCAGAAAATTATTATCAATTGAATTGAGATTACAGCGCACTAGGGTTTCTAGGATTCCATCAATTGGTATCAGAGCAATCACGATCCAGTACCCACAATTCCGCAACTTTCATGGAGGTTTGAGGACATGGAGACCTCTATCATTCGCTTGAGCAAGTCACTATCACTGCAGATGGGGAACCGCTTGGACAAGGGGGTGTTGACGAAGAGCGTCAGGACAGGCGTATGCGTCGTTTCAAACGACGCGGAGGGGACGAAGAGCACTTCGGCGAGGCACGAAGAAGGCAATACGATCTGCCCAAAATAGAGGAACAAGGGCAACACCGCAATGCACGTTTCAGTGATGTGCGGAGGGAAGGGCGTTGTGAGTACGGAAATAAGTCCGGTCACAAACACCCTGGGGGCTGCGATCAAAGGGGTCGCAGGAGAGGAGACAAAGGAGAGAGACGAGCGGCACGAGTCGAGTTTGTGAACCCGCTCATTCGTAGAGAGCGCCACCAGGGGGCCGGGTATGGGGAATCAAGGGAGTGGGATAACCCTTTTGCAACCTACCCCGACCCATTCCATAGTGATGGATCCAACTTGGATTACGATGATGAAGATAGGGGACCAACATATGACAACTTGGATCACGATGGTGAAGATAAGGGGCGAAGTATGATGATTCGGATCACGATGGTGAAGACGGGGACCAAAATATGACGAGAAGGGAAAAGTAGTAAGCGAGTTCGACGACCTATTGAATTGGGTAGAGAAGGATACGAGCACAACAATCGTGGACAATCCAGCCCATGAAGAGATCCGATTAAAGAATCTCCAGGTTATAGATCCTGAATCCTCTCAAGTAAAGGTGGCCGAAAACCTGGATGCTTTGGAGGAGCGAATCAAGAAATATATTGAGCAAGAAGTTAGGATTGATGCCAAACACAGAGCTAATGTTGAACATCTATACAGAGAAATGTTAAAGGTAGTACATGTTCTTGGAGCACAGAGAGCAACAATCCGAAGGGGCAAGAAGCCTTGGTTCAGTGAAAAGTTGTTGGACAAGATTACGCGACGTGGGCAATGGTTGAGGACTTGTGGGCGCGATTTCCAGTCTTTAACCTTGAGGACAAGATTCATTTGGAAGGGTGGATGATGATGAAAACCTTCCTAATATACCTCATGAACACATATGGGAAGCAATCATATGGGACCAAATCAGAACTGATTATTTGTGAATATTTACTGTGATTGACAATTTGAATTGATAGGATGTAATTATGCTTTGTTTCCTTATTTTAGGTTTGACCTAGGGGGTTTAGCATTTTATAAATACTGTAGGAATTTTGTAAGAAAGCATGCAGAAAATTATTATCAATTGAATTGAGATTTACAGCGCACTAAGTTGATTACTAGGGTAATTCAAGGATTCACATCCTTGGGTTTCTAGGATTCCATCAACATTTTTGTCTTTAACTAATCTGGAACATATTTCTGTAAACAAGAGACTGAATCTAAAACACAAGTTATTTTCTTTTCAAGGTTCTCGGAATGTGACGAAAGAGATCAAGCAACTGGCCTCCTGATTATATACTTAAAATTTCTCTATTTAAGATGACACGACATATTCCTTGATTATCAAAAGCATATGTTACAATGCTTATAAAACAACTAGTACAACTGGATACCTCAATGCAGCGAAAACTGGGCGAACCCTTTCATATATTTCATCTTCTGAGCCAGTACCATCAATCTGCAGAAAATATTTAATATTTGTAAAGTTGCATCATTAGATTTTTAGAAAAATAAAATTGAACCAAAGACCCCAACCATTGTGAAAAAATAACAAAACACAGATACAGGAAACGGTAGTAGAGCAAGTTGGTTCTTTATTATATGGGCAATCTTAAAACTTCTTTCTCCCATTGCAGACGAAGATAATGAGTTTAGAGTAATATAGTTGTCGCTGATATACGACGCTGATACCTTGTAAAGTTTCCCTTTCTTGGAGTAGTGCTTGATAACAGGCAGGTTGAGTTCCGCAAAATTCTTCAACCTTTCCTTGACTGTATCTATATTATCATCCACTCGTCCCTAAACAAGAAACTTCATTTATTTGCATTGTGGGACAGAGGAGAAGAATGAATAAAACACAGAAGGAAATATATATGTAGAAAACACCTACCTGATTACGGTTTAATACTCGTTTGATCATTTCTTCTTCAGGACAATCAAAGAAAAGCACAATATCTGGTTCAGCCCCAATCTGCATTTATAGTTCACACAATCATTCCAATGACATTATAAAGCAGATATCCTGTAGACACCAATCTGGATCGGTGTTGAAACAAACATTTAAACAATAGTCAGCATGAAAGGAGATGATAGGGAGCACTGCTTAAACAAATTGAAATGAATTAGGAATTTGATAACTGCTATAAGACGATGAGATACTCACAACTCGTTCATATGCTATCCGATTCTCTTCAGTTCTTGGAAAACCATCAATAAGAAATCTATCATTTTCAATCGCTTCAATGGCCTTTTTATTAGTTTAACGGTCACTTCTGACGGAACAATTTTCCCTTCCCTGATAGCATCAAGAATCATGGAACTGCAAATAGGATACCGTCATTGTCAATGTTGAATATATAGGAGCTGATGCGGCGTATCAAACAAGACATACATCTCAGACGAGATGCATATTCTTACCCATTTTCAGTATTAGACGAAATTTCATTTCTTAACAGATCCCCAGCACTTAGGTGGGTAAAACCAAAGTTTTCAACGATCCTTGTACATTGAGTACCTTTTCCGCTCCCTGGACCACCTGAAAGCACAAGTGTAATACTAGAATCATTCCACAGCAATGAAAGTACAGTCGTATGCTTGCTGAATCACATTGCTTCAAAATACAAAATCTCCAGGTAGATTTCTACATATCAAATACACACACATATAGAGATCTGACTTTTCTGCGAGCATGTATGGCTAATTTTCTTTAAGTTAAGATGACAGAGAACAGTCACAACTACAATCATTAAAATATTTAATGGCTTTTGGTTGTTTAAGAGAAGACTTGGGAGAAGAAAGAGAATATATCAGTAACAAAATGCAGTGCAAGATGTAATTAAGATTGGTTGACGTCACAGAGAAGATTTTGGGAAATGGAAGAAAATTTGAATATGCTAGAAAATATGTGATCCATTGTAACTGAGAAAATGTAATGTGTATAGTGGTAAGAGAAATTTCTTTCAGTGGAAGAAACATGATAGCCGCATTATATTGCATATTATGTCTAGCATCAAGGAAGATTGGTATAATATATCATGGACGCATACTATAGTCTCGAGTAAATACTGGGTCTGCATCACCTGAACAAGGTAAAGAAACTCAACACCAATTACTAATTCTTACCAAAGGATCTACAGCAGCCAAATGTAACAATTAAAAGTAAGAAATGATTACAGAAGCATTATTTGATAAAATATACCAGCAACTTGAGTCATCAATCAGAAATCATTAATGAGAACACAGATTAGAGACAACAGGCTTTTCATAATTCTATTACCCAAGACAAAAGTTACAAATGGGTTTCTTCTTCCATCAGAGACTCCATCTTCTGCCTGTGTCCATTAAAGAAAATGCACAAAATCAACATCTAGCTAAAATTAATCCTCCAAGTGGAACATAAACAAAACGACTCTAATAATTCGGTTTTTGATTTACACAACTGAAGGAACTCATGAAACCAAACATTGCATATTTCATAAAGCAAATTTCAAATGCCAAGATTCAAAAGTGGTTGTCTCTCAAGCTACTACTCCTTTCCAACATATAATCCCTCCCTGAGAATGGTGTATGATATGTAATACTGCTTAAACTGGCTAAAACAAGCGAGTAAATAACTAGGCTCTGTAACTAAACAATAATTAGAATATAGGCAAATCCATATACGTGAGAACATCAATTACACGTATTTAGTGCAGCAGCATAACAAAGTAGTTAGCAGAGAAAAAGATGTACCAAAATCAGATCAGCTAAAGCAAACCAAGAAAGTAAATTGTTCAGAAAGGAATCGCACTTTTTTTTTTTTTTTTTTTTGTTAAAAGAAAGGAATCGCACTTATAACCTCAAGTACTAAAATGCGCGAGAAATTAACGGGGAAAAGGTACGAATTCTCCTCCAGAATTTCGGTAAAACTGTAAAAACTAAATGAAGACATTGCCGTCATATTATTCATAACAACGTAATAGAAAGAGATAACTGAAAAATCTAGATTAATATTGATTATTGAAGAAACAAATTCACACGCTACCGGATTCAGAACTTGAGTAGTGAACATTTGCCAAGCATTTATACCAGCGACCTGCATCTGAGGGGAGAAGAACATTCGGTTATCGAGCCAAAATTTCCTGAAAACAAACAATTTGAAGGCAATTAAAACAAAAGGTAAAATACTTGATTTAGAAGGCGTGATTTGGACGAAGAAACCAGCGGCGACACTAAGGCGACGCGCCTCCACATATCTGATCTTTGCCGAAACAAGAAGACCCAGAGAGAGAGAGAGAGAGAGTTTCAGTTACGAGCATGAACAATGGATTGAGCTATTAGGGAGACTTTTTGTCGAACAGGTGACCATGTGCCTGTTAAGCCAAAAGAACTGTCATTAAATGGGATTTGAAGTATGAAATATATATGAATAGTGTATTAAATATATGAAGTATGAGCAGAGTATCACATGTTTGAAAATGAGCATTGATAAATGAAATAATACTACACGATAACCAAATTAATATTATACAAGACTAAAATAATATTATACTCGTAACCAAACTAATATTATACAATACATGAAATAATACTACACCTGTAACCAAACTTTGTGCACACAATTTTTATTGTGCACAATATGCACACAAATACTATTCAATAAAAATTATCAAATAGGAATTTCAAATATTTGAGTCAGATATGCGGTAAAAATTGATCATTTATACATACGTTAAAAAAATAGTTTAATTACAAATAGGTTCAAAAATTTGAATGTAAGTATAAATAATATTTGATCGTAATCACAAAAATATTTAAACATGAATATATTTGTAATTTTGAATTTTTTTTTGAACCTATTTATAATTTTTTAAAAAGAAATTGTCAAATAAAAATATCAAATATGAAAGCATAGGATCAAATATATAAAAAGATGTGTCAAATATATAAAATGAGTTAGAGGTGATATCCATACATTTATGAGACCAACTCACCAAAAAATATACTTCTTTGCCTTTTCACCTTTTCAAGCAATAGCAATTCTAATTAAATAAGAAAATGACGTGTGTGAACTTCAGACTGGAAATTGGTAAATTCTATTCATCCTACGAATACACTAAACTAGTGAAAAAACCACCTAATAAGCCAGAATTGATAAGTATCTTATAAAAAAAAAAAATATATATATATATATATATATATATATATAATAATTATTCTCTATCTAAAAATTTTCCACTCCCCTCTTCTCTAAACTTTTTATTTCTTCTTAATAAATTCTCCCTCATTCCTCCTCTCCTTAGATTCTCTCCTTTCTCTTCTACTCTTCCACTCCTTTATTTAAATATTAAAATTTTATTCACACTAGTAATTTCTCCCGTGCAATACATGATTAAATATTATAAATTTTAAATATATAATTAAAATATAAATTTAATTTATTAATTTTTTTACTATTATTTTTATTAATATATAAATTATGTTGTTTACCCATGAATATAATACAACTATTTAATTAATTCTATAATTTTAATAGTTACTAATCTCATTACAAATATTAAAATTCAACAAAACTTATATAATCTAAAATTAAATTATTTAAATTCAACTCATATAATTAAATCTTAAATAAAATTATTTAAATTCAATTCATATAATAAAATCTAAAATAAAAATAATAAAATAAATATTTTAGATTTAAATTTATTTTTATATGTGCAATACTTATGCTAAATTAAAATTTTTAAAAGAGAATTACGTTGATATATAATGTGTTAAAATTAAATTTAAAATTAAAATTTATGAAAATTTGAAATTGTTGGTGTAAAGTAAAAAAGAAAAAGAAAAGTTAATTCATCCTCTTTAGTGGAGAGTGAGACTCACTATTACACTACATGGTAAGTGCATTTCACTTGCTTTCTCCTTACATTTCACTTTTCTCTCTCTGACTTCTACTTTTATATATTTATAGATTTTAAAATTTATATATTAGATTATTAAAACTAATTCATTTAAAAGTGAATAATTTATAGTAAACAAATAAAATTAAAAAATTTTATTACAATAAAAACTTTAATTTTTTTTTTTTTTTGAAAGGAAAAACTTTAATAGTTATTAAAAATTATAAATTATAAATTTGAACATTTTTATTGACAACATTTGTGGTGAAATTGCATGTTTTTCCTTCATCATCCAAACAAAGTAATTTCAATCCACTTTTGTGTTTCACTATTGAAATGATAACATACAGATTGTGCATGTTTAAAAACTGAAATTGTGTGACATCATCATATGCCAAGAACGGGAATGTTGACTTTGAATTGAAAACGTCGGTGCATAGATTTTTATAAGAACAATCCAGCCTTAAATCAATCATATACTAAATCATCATGATACGGTTTATGGTATGATTACATTAATTTATTAAGAAATTCAAAGAACATTACCTCTGCTAAAATCGTGAACCTCAGGGATATCTCTATTGATAATCAGCCTACTCGCTAACATTGAATTTGATATATTCTTGTCTAATATAAAAAAATTAATTAATAACATATTAATAATAGATGAGTAAGTCTGTGTGAGATCGTCTCACGGATTTCATTTCGTGAGACGGATTCACTTTTTAATAAATTGTTATCACTTTTTAATAAATTACTATCACTTATAATGTAAAGTGTATCATTTTTCAAATTTTTATTACTTTTATACTAATTTGTATCACTTTTTAAAAAGTAATAACAATTTATTAAAAAGTGACCCCGCCTCACGAAATGAAATGTGTGAGATGGTCTCACACAAGTTTTGCCATAAGAGATACTCCCTCCGTCCCAGAATTTTTTCATGATTACTTTTCAACCATTTTTGTGTGAGAGTTATATCATAGTATTATGTGTACAAAAATTATTTTATATGAATGATATGCTAGTTATATATAAAATAATTTTTGTACACATAATACTATGATATAACTCTCACACAAAAATGGTTGAAAAGTAATCGTGAAAAAATTCTGGGACGGAGGGAGTATATAATAAATGGAAAAATTACAAATATGTTCAAAAAATTCAAAAATTACAAGTAGATTCATTATGTAAATATATTTGTGCTTTTGTGCAAATATTTTTGAATCTATTTACAATTTTGAATTTTTTTAACCTATTTGTAACTAACCCATAAAACTTATCATCTGGTTGATCTTTCTTGTATGCCTAAGTTGTTCATACAAACCCTCACAAAGTGTACATGTCATTCGAGTATACCTAATATAAATTGAATACTTTAAATATAATAGGTTGCTGATATATTATTAACCCAATAGAAATAAAAAAGAAATATTATCACTTTTCGGTATCTTATTTGTTCACCATCAACCTTGGACTGACTTCGACCGACACAATTTTGTCAATATGCACAACAAATCCAATTATATCTAGAAGATTGAATAAAACAACATCAATTTAAATATTTAGTGAATATGAAAAATATATTAAAGATTTTTAATAATAAATAATAGAAGAAATTATATAGAACAAATATATCAAATCTCGAAGGAACTTGTCTTCGTCTTTTGTCCTGGCTTTTATTTCATCAAAAGAAATAAATTTAGGTTTATTACTTTTAGGTGTAAATTCCAAGACCCTACTATTATTAGGTGTAAACTTTTAAAAGAATTACTAATAGGTAGAAAATTACAAACCAAAATACCAATCTACCCTTGACTCTCCATTTTGTAAATTAAAGCAAATATTTTACAGGTTTCAAAATTTAAAACACGCTGCCTCTGTCTCTCGCTCTCTCTCCCTTTAGTCAATACAAAAAGGGAACATCGCTGAACATTAGTATGAAAATGAATATTAATTCAGCTTCTAAGGATGCATCGTGTCATGATTTTTCCAAATTTTTACCTATCTCAAAGTTTGATAATATGTAAATTTGTCCCTCCTTAATCATATTTTCAAAATTTTTGAGAATGGTTTTCCGTACTGAAGCATGAATCTTTGTTCCCTACAATGATTATAGTAATATAAATTAATAAAGTTCTAATATTAATTACTTTAAAAATATATTTTTCTATTTAATATAATTGTTTACATTTTCATCACTTAGCACCTCGTAGTTGCTCTTCTTTTAGATTGTTGATTTAATACCATTCAAGAACGTATGACTTTAACACTAGTTTTTGTTCATAATCGTGCTTCGCACGGTGGTTAACATAGTTTACTAAGTTTTAATCGACATATGTTTTTAAAAAAAAAAATTACCCTATTATGACTTTCATTCTGCAGAGGATCAAAACATTCATTGTTTCAAACATTATTTAGAGAAGCAAGTCACAACAATTGATATCAATTACCTTAATGTTGAGATCTTCAATATCTGTGCGATATTCGATCGATAGTATCTTTAAATTTTTAAGTAGATTATTGGACACCATTTTGAATTGAGTAATAATGATATGATATGCCCGTCAAAAAAATATTGATATGATCTCGCTATAAATAATCTGCACAAATAACAATAATGAAAACAATAATATGATCAAAAAATTGACTACAATCAACGAATATATGTTGTTAAATTCACCTAGTATAAAAACTTGAGAAAACGGAGAAAAATATTAGGAAGATAAATCAAAAGAAATATTATTGGTCCACTCGATCAAGTTTATACAAAAGAGAAAATCTAGAAAGGGGGAATGAATAGATTTCCAATCTTACTCAATTTTTCTTTCTACACACTACAACAAAAACTACATATTGCGACACTTTTTTAGGTCATTTTTTTATAAGTGTCTCTAACAATTATTTTGGGACACTTAATTAAATTTGTTCATTATATTTAATTATTGAGACACTTAAAAATGTAGTATATAGACTTGAAAAGTGCCCCTAACTCTATTGGGACACTACACTTGGAGGCACATGTGAATCCGCCAAAATTTATAAGTGCCCCAACAGAGTATATATTGGGGCACTTTTCAATGCCCTGAAAGCCCTTTTTGTTGTAGTGACAATTCGAAATAATCCAAACTGATTTTAGATTATTTACATATCGATTATACAACGGAAGTAATTGTATACTTGATCCGATTGATAATTCTTAAGAACAAGTGTTTGATTATTCAAAGTTGATTATAAACAAGTAAGCAAAACGATAAAGATGAAAGAAAGAACACAACGATTTATAGTGGTTCGATTATAAAAATCCTACATCCACTCTCCTTTCACAATCTTGTGAAAGGGACTCCACTACGTACTTACTTTTTTACCACCTTATATACAGTTTACAATGATAATCTTCGGCAACTTTTGGGATTTAGTGGCTTGAATATATACGTGAAAGTGTTCTATAAACACTATAAAACTATGAACGTTTTTAGCGGGCCGGGGATATTTTCACTTATCACTCAGAAAGCATTTCATAGATCCTGACCATCAATTACCCATATATATTTAAGACATCTATATTGTCATATTCCTCACGTAAAACAATCAAATTTCTCATTCAAACTTATACTCTTGGCCTAAAAATCCTTGTCTCTTCTAAACACTAGCCTTAAAATGTTTCAAGACTTGTCCAAACCACTTCAACTGTTTTCTGAGCCCTCTTAGACTTAAACAACCTTATTTTGAAATGCTTGGATAATGAAGAGATGAGAAGGATAGTAAGGAGACTTGGAACTGCAAAGTTATCCCGAAATGCTAAAGTTGTAGCAGAGGATGACCCATATAACCAATAAAACACATAGGACTCGTTTGTATTAAATTTTGAGCAATAGTGAAACATGTGATACATTTGACTTTTTATGTGATATGTTTTATTAAATCATACAAATCAAATGTTTGTTAATATATATTATAACATAGTTTAACATGAGTTATAATATTTTCAAGTGTTTGTATTGAGAATTAATTCATGTGATAAGTTAAAATTTTACAATTATAACCCCATTTACTATTTTTTAAAAAATAAACAATGGATATTTTTGTCAATTAACTTGGTAATAAGTGGATGATTATTTTAATACCTCATAAAGGAAGGGATCCATTTTCACTCAAAAATGGAAAAATATATATTAGACTTTCATATTTTTGCGGACCACAAGTAATACAAATCCCTAGTAATCACTCAAAATAAACATGTCCATAGTTAATATAGAATAGGTCCTGTGTGAGACCATGTCATGGTTAAACAGAGCATAATTTGAAAATAACGCTTTAACACTTTGCAAGGGATATGTGTTAATTTGTGAACCGTCTCACACAAATTTTTGTCATTAACATAACATAGACTACTCCCAACCAAATGTGGCCTTAAAGGGTACGTCTAATTTCATGTTTTCAAGATACGTAGCCTCACAACATAAGTGGATTTTCATCTAAACAAGTTGGATGAATGATTACTAGCTACTAACCAAAAGAAGTGATCAATAATCATCGATGTTTCGTCTCAATTCTTGCTGACCAATTAACTCTGAATGAGACATGCATGAATAATTAAAGATTCTGCATTAATTTAGGATACAAATAAGAATGGGGTATAATGTGAGAAAGTAAGCACACTCACAGCGTGATGTGTATTAACATTTGACGATACAGCAAAAACAGTTGAGCTTATCTAGCAGATGGGAGTAAGGATCCATTAGAAAGGTCAGGACTTTGGATGTCAAGAAAGGTGGTCAGGAGTGTTTTTCTTGAAGACTGCGGTCTCGATGAATCGATTTTATCCGTTCCCCTGTCGATCTTGACTGCATCCTGTATGGCCAATATGATTTCTTGCATTCTTGGCCTGGAGGAGCTGTGTTGTTCCACACATTGGATTCCCACTTCTGCTATTCTCCAGACGGATTCTACTTTAACACTCCCGCCACTCGAGGATCAATGATGCTGATTACGTCTCCTTTGCGGATCAATGACCTTGCCTGTAGGATGACAACAATAACAATTGATCAGAGCAACAGTGAAAGATTTAAAAATATTTTTGGTCCCGTAACTTTCACCATTTTCGCAAATCGTCCCAAGATACTTAAGAATTCATTTTAGTACCATAATTTTTACTTCGCTCAATTTACGTACAATTTTTGTCAAACGTCATTATTTTTGCACATGCCTTGAGACAATTTACAAAAAAGGTGAAAGAAACAGGACCAAAAAAAGGGTAAGAAACGATGTTGTTCAACAAAAATGGATGCAAAATGAGCAATGCGAATTACGTGTCTAAATTGAATTTTTAAGTATCTTTGGACGATTTGCGAAAAAAGATAAAAATCACTGGAGAGAACGTTTTTCACTCAACAATGAAAATAAATAAATATAAACATCGAGATTACCCAGTGAACAATGCTCCAATCAGAACCATATTCCTCTGGGCACACAGGCTTTCTCCCTGAGATTAGTTCCAGGAGAACAACCCCAAAACTATAAACATCGCTTTTTTCAGTCAATTGTTGATTTGCATAATACCTGGTAGTAATTAAGATGCGAGTTCTGTTAGGTTGTACATAGTACATGCATCAAGCTACGTATGTAGTTAGTTAGTTAGTTAGTTAGTTGTACACTTACTCAGGGTCGAGATATCCCACTGTTCCTCTAGCCACACTTGATATGTGTGTCAGGTCTTCTTCAGCTTGCCTTGAGAGTCCAAAATCTGATACCTTTGCTCTCATGTTAATATCCAGAAGAATGTTGCTCGTTTTCACATCACGATGAATTATGCTGGGGTTGCATCCAGTGTGCAAGTACTCCAGTCCTATATATATTATTGAGTATATACATACTAAGATGATGATGATGATGCTTAAAGTTACATTATATGAGCATGTATAAAGAGTGAGTACCAGTACCTTTTGCTGCATCTTCAGCAATTCGGAGACGTGCTAGCCAGTCTAAGTGCTTCTGGTTGTCGCAACCTGCAAGATATTGTGTGTTAATATTTTATCATGCATCCTCAAGGATACATGTAATATGAGGCGGTCGGGCAAACCGTGTATATGATCCCGTAAGGTTCCATTGTGCATGTACTCATAGACAAGCATGCGCTGATGCTCTTCCTCACAATATCCAATTAGAGGAACTAAATTTCTGTGATGGATTCTCGACAACAGAGCAACCTGTAAGCATGGATCTCGAGTTAATATTTTTGAGCAGACGAGACATTATTACTTACTATATGCGGGTAGATTGCATTTTTGGTCCTAAGAGAATGACAAATTGCGGTTTTGGTCCTAAGAGAATGAGATAAAATTGCAATTTAGGTCCTAAAAAATAATGGCTGGGACTATTTTTGCAAAATAAGGACCAAAAAGAATGGGAATAAAGTTGTCATTGAAAAATTCTCATGAGATCAAATATGCAATTTTCCCTACTTTATGTTAATGGATGCAGAGTACCTCTGTAGCAAATTGTTTGGTCCCATGACTAGAGGAATCAGCCATGGTTTTCACTGCTACTTCTTTTCCATCCTTCATTTTACCATAATAAACTGGCCCAAAACTTCCTTTCCCAATATTCCTAGAAAACGAATTTGTAGCTTCTTCGATGTCTAGGAGTGGAATGTAGTATGCTACACCTTCCTCCATCATAGACCCGCCTCGTGCAATTGAATACGCCTTCGTGCTGCCACGCCAAGAGTTGTCTGAAAAGTTGTCCATTATATTGGTGAGAATGAACTTGGAAGGAGTATCTTTAGATTAAAGTGTAAAGCCACCAACCTTTTCCATTCCTCTGTAAATTTTTCTTGGCCCTAAAATGACGAAGCAGCAATATGCTTGCAACGGAGAGAACAAAAAGAATAGCCAGCATCCCAATTGAAGTTCCGAGGAGTATTTTATTATGCTTCTTCGTTACTCGTCTAAGGTGAGGATTGCCTTCGTATCTGCAAAAGAAAATGGACGTCCCTAGATTATGATGAATATCTATTTTCATGAATCATAATAATCTAGCAGACTTGCCTGAATGTTAAGTTTTCCCTCAATAACGAGGGAGGTATTTCGCCACTCAGCGAGTTGTTCTGTATGTACCTGCCACGTGTTATACTCAAGCCTCAACGTGTGCAGAGATTAACACGAAAGATATTTGGAAATTTCAAGTGATGGAGAGTTACAATGCTTGCAAGTACGGCAGGTTCCCCAAGTAGGAAGGTATTTGACCTCTCAATTGGTTGTTCTCTAGATGCCTGCATACCTCAGATGGCATGAGATACAAAAACATGTATGCTATAGTTGATCAAAGAGACGAGGTCAAATTCAATTATGTCCATAATTTCAGATTTTTCCGCAAAAAAAGTCCCAAAAAAATTTAAATATTCAAATTTGTCCAATAATTTTTTAATTGGTCTGATTTCAGTCCAAAAGTCGTCGAAATTCCACAAACAACGTCGTATTGTCACACATTTTCTTGGGACCTTTTGATATGAGACGATAAGTGCAAAATTCAACAAGAAAAGGATTAAACTCAAAATAATTACAGAGTTATGGGACAAAATTAAAAATTCTATACTGAAAAAGTTCAAAGTTATGGAACGCAATTGAATTTTAATTCTCAAAGAGAGCTTGCTTACAGAATTTTCAGATTGACAAGGTTGCTCATGTCCGGGATTGCCCCAGTAAGCGAGTTCCCATCTAGCCATCTGTACAAGGGTTGATCAATAAATACTAACTTAGAAGACAAAAACTTGTGTGAGACAGTCTCATGACAAGACGGTCCAAAAATTAGTAAAACTAACACTCATCCTTTTCAGAGTGTTAAAGAACCATTCTTAAATCATATTTCGTCTCACCGTGAGACGGTCTCACATAACATGTACTCAACTTAATTGTGATAACTTCTTACAATTCTGTCAACTCTTCCATGTTCTTAAGGATTGGGATCTCCCCCTTCATATTTTTACCTGACAAAAGACTGTTTAAAAAGCTCAGCATACATCATACCTGATAATATATAAACTCATTAGAGGTGAGAATAAGTTACATTTTGGTAATCCTAGGTGGTGGGAGGGTCGAGCTGCAACTAACCCACTCCCAGTTTGTAGGGACACAAGGATCACCGCCTTCCTTTGTGGGAGCAAACATAGAACGCAGGGCATTTAGGGTAATTACTGCCATATGGAATTATAATTAAAAATTAAGAAAGAGTTTAATCATGCAAGTCTGATAATTTATCATCTTCCTTACCATCCTTTTCATCTGTCTTAGCTCCAATTTCAACATATTTGCTAATCTCCATAGCATTCAACACTGGCCCCGAGTCGAATCCCGAGTCTTGACGAATGCAAATGTGAGAACAAAATCGAGAGTGACATTCATGTAGCTGGGTTCGTAGAGGGTATAGCTGCCATTCGCGTTCTCAGCAACGTTCACCACTGCATTGCTATAGTCGGGCATGTAAGGCTGCTCCATCTTGAATTTGCGCGTCTCATTTGCTCCCAAATCTTCAATTTCAGCAAAGTAGGCAAAGGCTCGAGCATTAGCCGGGAAGTCCTCCAGATTCATTCTGTAGCTCAGGCTTCCTTTGGTGCCAACAACTGCCGTCTGCATCACTTTCACAGGCGGGTACTCTCTCGTGTTTATGTCTACGTTTCTGCTCGTGTTGATTCTCTCTGTACCAGGTGCAACACCAACAAGGAAATTAGGTTTTCGATCCAGATCGGATTCCCAAATTCGATCGTACGGGTCATCCGGATACCTGAAAATACAAATTTAACACTCATCCATCTCATCAAAGTCGTTATCGATGGAGAAATAGTAATTAAATACCCGCAAAGTGTACGACAAAAGTTGATTGTGAAACTTGATCCAATATGTCAATCATCACTCATGTGATGCCACATAAGTAATTAATTAAATTATAGTGGGCCTCTGTATATGTGGCATTACATGATAGTCGATTGACATGCCACATAAGCGGTGGACATATAAATTGGTGTCCACCTGTTCGCATAAGATCAAATCCGATTGAAGAGTATATTTTATATTACTAAAAAAATTGTTCCTCCATTCCATACTCGTTGTGACATTTGTCAAAAAGATCCCTCTCGTACTCGTTGCATCATTTCCTTAAATGATAATAAAATATTTTTTTCACTTTTATCTATCCCATCAAACACAACAATATTACATCATATGTCACTGTTTTTATCACATTAAACAAATTTAAAACTATTAAGCAATCCTCTTATTAAAGATTACTCTACCCCTAAAAATTAATATATATTATTAAATAACTCTTACATTAAAATTTGTGTCAAACAATAAATGTTACAACGAGTATGAGAGGAGGGAGTACTAAAAGTATCACCACGATAAGCTGAAGGGTACTACTTATATTATTAAAAGGTATCGGTCGTGATAAATGAAATGTATGACCTATATAGTTATATTACAATAGGACAAAGTTATAAATAGTATTAGTAATGAATGATAATTGAACAGTATGACCTATATTACTAAAGGGTATTAGTTAGGATAATTGAAAGGTAAACTAGATCTATTTTTTCAATATGAGTCAAATTTTACTTTGTGAAACTTTATTTACTGGAGACACACTTTTAAATACTCCGTCTGTCCTAGTATAAGTTATCATTTTTTCATTTTATTCTTGTCTCAATATACGTTACTTATTCTATTTTTGTAATTATTCACTAAATTTATATTTCTATATTTTTTTAATATTTACCCATATGCCACTCGTTTACCTTTATTTTAATCTAAATTTCTTATTTTTTCTTCTTCCTCCACCAAGTATTATATCTATATTATATTATATTATATATTACCCCCTCTCTCTCAAGAATTTATGCACACTTTCCTTTTTTTTTTCCCAACAAGTTATACACACTCTTAAAATGGAAATATCATACAATATTAATACTCTTACAATATCATTTAAATCACAAAAATATCACTTTTATTATATTCTCTACTTTATTCTCTCTCCGCATTTATCTCATTAAATCACCCAAAATACTCTTACACTTTATTCTCATAAAAGTCAACAAATTTAATGTTTTTAGTTTCCGTGTCCCAAAAATGTGCACAACTTCATGGGACGGAGGAGTAAACTATATTATCATATCTTAATCTTTGTGTAAAAAATAAACGGGTAAATTAGGAGGGAGTAAATATTTTTACCTAATAGGTTGGAGGGTGGGAGCACCAAAATTGATTCTCTGTGCGAGTTTCAAGTAGAAATGATCTTCGTAATCAGTGGCGTACATGGAGAGATTCAACGGCCTCAACTCAAGAGTGGAGATGAAGGGGGAGCCGGTGGTTGCACAGCATAAACAAACGTCAATCGAAGCAGAGGGTGCTCTCATAATCATCTCTTTCACGTAAACCCTAGAAGCTTCCATCACCGTCACCGTCGACCATTTTGTGGCATCAAGGTACAGCTGAAATTTGGGGTAAGTTCCTTGAGTCACCGAAGTTCCGTACAGGAATGTCGCCCGTACAATATATCGCCGCCTCTCTTGTGTGGGAAGTGTGTAGCAGTATTTCTTGGTGTCCGTCGGAAAATCTCTTCGTGTTTCATACTGCGGCAGGGAGTTTCCGGTAATTTCCCCCACTGTCACTGATGTGCCTTGCCCGGCCCCATCGGAAATCCAGGTCAGCCCGGTGCTTTTGTCGGTGTAGTTACTTCTTCCTCCACAGTCTATGCTGATGAACTCTGCATACTCTTCACATCAATTTTACACACTTTATGCTTATATTCACTAATTTATTGGATGAATTAGACTCTCTCTCTCTCTCTATGCATACTCATGAGATGAAAATTACACAGTTTATGCTAATATTCACTTCATTTCTTAGATGAATTAGACAGTTTCTCCCACTCTCTCTCTCTCATGAGATGAAATTTACACAGTTATGCTAATATTCACTTCATTTCTTGGATGAATTAGACACTCTCTCTCTCTCTCTCTCTCTCTGCATACTCATGAGATGAAAATTACACAGTTTATGCTAATATTCACTTCATTTCTTGGATGAAATTTACACAGTTATGCTAATATTCACTTCAATTCTGGGATGGATTAGACACTACGAGCTGAATTACTCTTTCTCTCTCTCTTTCTCTCCCCAATTTTTTTTTCCACAATGATTAAGAAGAAACAGAGTGAAAAAGTAACTGACCTGTAACTTGGCCCAAAATGGATGGGATCATGAAGCAAAGAATTGGAAGAAATACATATGCAAGAGAAGCCATATTTGAGAAACCTGTGATTTATGTTGATGATGGTGCAATTTGTGGTTCAGAGAATAAAATGCCACTCATTCACTGCAATGTTCATTCACGGTCCTTTGATTTTTCAAATCTACTTTTTCCCTTGAAAGAAGATAAAAGATGTTGAGGTTCGTTTTCACGGCCAACTTTTCCTACTTTGGAACAGAATATTATTTTATCACACACCCCCTCTGGAAATCATCAGAAAAGTTTTTATGCTTATTGGTTGTTACAATCTTATTACATTCACAATCACAAAAACATAATAAGGCGATTGTTTAAATAGCCAGGGATTCTCATTGAATTATAAGAGTAATTTAATTTAAATTAAATTTATTTTATCCACCTACTAATTAATTTTTGGCAAAGTCTACCGTGAACAAGGGTTCTCACGATTTAAACTTCGATCATTTACTAAAGAGTATCGATTGTAATAACTAAATAGTATTATCTATATTATTAAAGAGTATCGGTCACGACTAATACTCTTTAACAATATAGGTAATACTCTTCGATTATCACGACTAATACTCTTTAACAATATAGGACATACTTTTCAGCTTATCATGACTGAAACTCGTTTAATAATATAGGTAATCGCTTAGTTATTACAATTGATACATGATCAAGTTTCACCGTGAACTCTTGCTCACACTGCATACAGCTCTTAATTTTTTATCATTACTTTTTATTAATTTGTAAATATTATATTATATATACAGGTGTTCTATACTTTTTTAATTATGTACGTAAATTTTCCATAAACAATAAAATTTATAAGTAATTTTAAAATTCAACAAAACTTATATAATTTGAAATAAAATTATTTAAATTCAATTAATATGATTAAAATCAAGACAAAACACTTTAAAAATAATAAAATAATATTTTAGGTCTAAATTTGTTTTTTATATAGTATATATGCTGAATTAGAAAAAAATAAAAGAATATTTATTGGACATATAATGTGTCGAAAATAAATTTAAAATTAAAACTTAAAATTATAGCTGCAAAGTAAAAAAAAAAACTAGTAATTGATAAAACTAAATCAAACTTAGGAGATTTGTCGTCACACTTTCTTCTCAATTTATTTATACAACTTAATTGATTTTTGTCGTCAATATTCTTATAAAAAAGTACTACCTCCGTCCAAGATTCAACTTACACCATTTTGTGGGCACACAAAATAAAAAAAGTTGAATAATGAGTTGAGTTTTGAGGGTAATTTTGTAAATTTTTATGTATAAAGTAATAAATGAGTTGAATTGTATGTATATGTGGATCTAAAAATAATGATATTTTGTGTAAAATTGTGGATAATGTGGGGGTGAAGTTTATGGTGGGTTTCTATTTTTGGGGTGTGCGAAGTTATTTTGATACGCTCGAAATAAAAAAATTGTGCAAATTATTAGGGGACGAAGGGAATATGAAATAAATTAATAAACTTTTTACAGATATATACAATTAAAAAAACAAACTATCAAAATTGGTTTTCTTTTGGTGAAATGTAGTGAATTATTTATGTGACATGGATGTAGCATCGATGCAGCAATTCCAATGTGGGGTTACCTCTACCACATGTGTAAATGACTAAATGCTTGCCAAGCTAGGATATTTATTTCATTTAAGTTCTACGCCTTCTTCCCAGTATTCTAAAAAAACGATTTGGGTGGCCGTCTACGACTTTTGCTTCAAAATGACTAGATTAGACGGTATTAAGAGGTTTGATTTTACGCCCACAAGTAAAGCCAATTTATATGTTCACCGCATGTGGCGTGTCAATTACTTGTTATGTAATGTCACATATACAAGCGGCTCACTATCATTTAATTAATTATCATGGACATAAGATCAAATCCGATTAAGATTAATCCACGATCCCCTTTCAAAAAAAAAAAAAAAAGATTAATCCACGATCCCTTTCAAAAAAGATTAATACACGATTATTCGGGGTTAGTAAAAAAAAATGCATTTAAAAAGTAGATAAATTAAAAAAATGATTTTGTATATGATATAAACGAATTAAAGCCTAGCCTAAATGACACTACTGGGCAACGAAAATCTTTCCCATATGGGAGGTCGCGAGATTATACTCATATCTTTTTTATAAAATATAGGGTTAATTACAATTTACAACCCGTACTATATCACATTTTACAATTTGCAATATGTACTAAATTTTTGTAACAAATTGCAACTCGTCTTATGTAAAATTGACAGACTAGTACCTCAAATACAAATTTTATTCTTTTTCGGGCCAAATTAGGGATCGATTCTTTGTTAAAAAATAAACATTTGGTAAATAAATAATTAATAAACCTAAAAGGACAAATATAACCTTGTTCTAACATAATTTGGTCGGAAAAAAGATTAAAATTTGAGTTGAGGTACCACTTTGTCAATTTTACATAGTATAGGTTGCAATTTGTTACAAAATATAGTATAGGTTGTAAATTGTAAAATGTGATATGGTAGAGGTTGCAAATTGTAATTAACCCTAAAATATAAGCACATATTTTTTCTTTTAACAAAATTATATATATATATATATATATATATTTAAAATATATATATCACTCTTCAATCACTTAATTACTCAAAATGTAATTAACTTAAACACTTAAAATAATTATTTTATTAATAAATGGACCTCATAATACTCCACAATACCCTACAATAACCTTTTTTTTATCGGCCAAATGGTAACTCATACCCATGACATTTTGGTCATAGGTAGTGGAGTTTTAACCACTTGAGCCACACAATATTAAACCACAATACCCTTACTTTATCTACTTCACACAACAACAAAAATTTTTTTCATAAATATTGTGCATACACTTTGAGCCCATTTGTTTTGTGGTATTGAATTTGAAGGGATATATAATCATGTGATAAATTCGAAGGAATTTGAAAAAATATTTCTCATTATTACAAATACCACATAAACGATGATGTGCAAAATCACTATAAAATAAGAAATGAGATTGTTGACTGAAGATAAACTAAATCAATAATAATAGTAGTAAAAAAATGAGGGATAGTTTTTATTTCACTTTTTATTAATAATAACAAACGCTCTCTTTGAGCATACATTTGACAAGGGTATTTTTTATGTGCATGGTGTTTCCTTTAGTCTCGTGTTGATGTATTGGTGGATTGTTTGAGGGTAATAAAACGAAACAATTTCCTATGATAGGCTTTGGATGCAGGAAAATGGAGGTTATCCCATGCAAAAGCATCTTTTGAGATAATTATAGTATTATATACTCTGTTTTATGTCGCTTTTATGCTTTAACCACTAGCTTTAGCTTTTCATGCCAACAAGATCTCCTTTATGTTGTCACTTTTGACTGGCTTGTCTCGCACTTTATAAATTTTGTATAACAAAACATTTTATCTGCAATTACTTAACACCATAACCTACCTTACACTTTTCTTGGGTTTTAGTTCGTGTCTTGTAATGAGAGAAAAGGTGGAATTTTAAATTGGTAATGGTTTTTTTCTTTTTCGAATTTATAGTAAGCTTTTACACTTTGCGTCCAATTTAAATTCAGTAAAAGAAATTTATACGGATTTTAAAATATCATTAGTCTCGACTCTTCAAAAATGAAAGAGTACCCATGTCTACATGGATATGGGTATGAGATACATATCGACTTCTTCGCTTTTTCGCGGACTCTCGGCGGTTTTCAAGTGCTAATATTTGGTGGCGCGATACTTATTTTTCGGTGGCGCGGCATAATACGAACCGAAATTGCGGTGAAGGCGATGAAGGAGAATTAAGAGCGATGAAAGAGGAAGATGAAGAGTGATTAAGTGTGGTTACTTTATTCTTCATCTAATCAAAATTAATTAACTTAATTTCAAATTCAACTTACCTTTTAACCTCTCCTAAAAATATGGAAGTGATATAATGACATAAGAATATTAACGGTTCTTAGGACTATTTAAGACCAAGTCTTGAATGTCAATGCAAATATTATCTTTTAATTTAATGCTAAATAGTTTTACATGAAAAAATATATATATTTGTAAAATAATGACTCAAACGTATCCACGCACCCGTGTTCTAATGGATATTTTTTTATCGTGTCCACATATCCTGAATTTGGAAAGCTTGAGTGTCGACACATATCCTCGCACCCGTGTCCGACACCCGCACCCGAGTCTCGAGCAACATAGCTTCTTCTCTCACATTTTATAATTTCAATCAACGTCCCAAAAATGATATACTTTTTTTTCTCATACCAAAAATGACAGAAAAATAACTATATTATCTCAAACTAAACTCTTGTAGACATTTATTATTTATATTTTATGTCACTCGATTGCTCACTCTATCATCTCAAATTAAAGTAACCTCCTTCTAATAATGTAGAAATGACATATTTACCCTAAATTCTATACTTTTTAAAACTAATAAACAATTTTCTTATAAAAACTCTTGTCATTTTGATTTAAACAATAAAAAATGGGACGAAAAGTATATAAAGTAAATATATTGGAGGGTGATAATGCATGGGGTATCGTACCCCTTGAGTAGAGAACTCCCGATCATCTGAAAGTGTACTCGTCGATCACCGACTTGGGAGGGCTTTTTGAATCGTCGCATAAGACGAGGTTTTCCTCATCGTCGAATCAAAATCTGGTAAATAGAACTTAACATTTGATATATATATGCTCATCTTATGTAGATCATCGGAAATCTTTGTGACGTCATTTGTTTCCTTAAACTCAAAGTAGACTCATCAAACACAACATACCGTGTTTCTTCCACACATAAGATCGTCTTATTGAAAACTCTATATGCATTAAATGTAGTGGAATATCCTAAAAATATTACATCTCGCAAACTTGGCATCAAAGATTTTCAACTGAGATTTTCCATTATTATGGATGAACACTGCAACAAAAAAAACGAAAGAATGAAATCCTAGATGATCTACATTTCCATATTTCATAGGGGTTTTACCTTTGTCTTTAATGATAAGATATCTATTCAGAATAAAACAAGCCGTGTTAATAGCTTCGCCCAAAACCTCGTGAGGAGTATTATACTCGGATAACATAGTCCTAGCACTTCTTTGAGAGTTCTATTTCTCCTTTACTACTCTATTTTCTTTGGGGTGTCCTATGCCTTTGAAGTTTCGTGGGCTATACCATTCTTGATATAATAATTAACAACATGAGAATTTAGGAACTCAGTACCTTTATCACTTCTTATCTTGATGTTAACACCTTTTTCATTTTGAATTCTTTTAAAGAACTCGAGATATTTTGGTCATCGTCTCATTTTTCTTGTGCGGAAAATAACTCAAGTAAATCTAGGGTAGTCATCTACAATTGCCAAGGTATATTTTCTCCCACTAAAACCGAGAGGAGTTACTCGACCAAATAAATCCATGTGAAGGAGTTCCAAAATTCGTTACGAAGAAGGTTTGTTAATTGTCTGAAAGATATTTTGGTCTGTTTGCCTTTTGGCGAGGCATCACAAGCATGACTTTTTGAAAACACCTTATCCGAGTGTCCTTTTACTAAGGATTTTCTTATCAACTTGTTACGAGTTTTAAAGTTTAAGTGACCAAGACGTTTATGCCATAGCCAACTTAACTCTTTTGAATTCTTAGCATCTAGGCAAGCATTTCTAGGACAACTTTTGAAATTAGCAATATAAATATTGTCCTATCTCGACTCCGAGATAACAAAATGCTTTCATCAAGATCGCTTAATACATAGCAGACATTACAAACAAATTTCACACTATAACCTTTATCACAAAATTGAGAGACCGATAAAAGATTATGTTTCAAACCTTCCACATAGATACCTCTCGCACATGATTGTCTCCAATCAATAAAGTGCCAACACCTTTGGTTTACCAAAGTTGTTATCCCTAAACATAACACAAGATCCATCAATCGTCTGAAAGTTCGAGAGTAAACGTTTCTCAAAGGTCATATGTTTTGAACAACCACTATCAATGTACCGGATGACCTTGAGTACGCCTCGCTCTTTCTCTTTGGACTGTGCTTTCTTGCATTCAAAGATCATCTCTTAGGTACCCGTGAGCTATTGTGTCCTTTTTGGTTAACTTGCGATTTTGGTATCCAAAGAAATAAATCCAAATTCTTTAAGACGAGTGATTGCAGGTTTTCTAACTTACTACACTTATCGGATGAAGAGCTTGTAGAAATCTCACCATACATTCCACCTTGAATGTAGCTTGGACTTATTACAAACCCTTGTCTCGATTTTCATTAGTTAGATTTTAAATTTGTTCCTTGATACTCAAATTTTCTGTCTCTATCTGTTTATAAGCGAGATATGGCGGTCTTTAAATCTTCCATAAGTTTAGTAATAAGAAATTGACTGATTCGATAAGCTTTTCCATCATTATCGGATGAGGAATAATAGCTTACTTCACATGTCATAAGGTTAAATCTTATCGTTTGGTGAAACCGGATGAGGACGATGATGATGAAGTTTCTTGGACTTCTTCCTTTTCTCGCCATAAGAGTCTGTTTATCTGCATACCTCTTATCTCTTTTCTTTCTCTTTTCCTCTCGCTCCTTGGGAGTTAGGCGAGGACAATCATAAGCTGTAATGACCCGGTTTGTTACATGTATAACAGGTATTACCTCTTTCGGATCTTGGGCTGCTTTCTCCTCGTCTAATAGGTGACTTATATGTTCTTGGTTGATCCTTCTTTTTCTCGCTATCAATTTCTATCTACTATTTCGGATCTTGAGTTTTTTCTACCTAACTTTGTCTTTCTTGTTCCTCTTATACTTCATCTTGACCTTTCATACTTCTTTTTGATCAAGTAAAGCCATCTCTTCTTTGTGAGATAAATAGATGTCTTAGAAATTTTCTCCGATTTTTCTTGGTGTAGAAAAGCTACTATTTTTCCCAAGGTTGATGATTTTGCGTCATCTTCCTCATGCTTAACTTGGATGTCATACTCTAGAGCCTTAAGATGGAAAAATAAAGTATGATGAGAAATAGATGATGATTTTGAGTAACCTTAAGAATATTCGCTTTTTCTCTCAATCTTTTGCTTAATGCTCTAAGAATCTTGTTATTGACTTCTTTCTCAATATATGATTTTCCCAGATCTGAAGCTTAGTTAAGTAGGTTTGTCATTCTAATGTTCATTTAATCTATGGTTTCCCTTCCTTCATCTAGAAGGTATCAAAAGAATGTAAAGCTGATTGTAATTTGTTCTCTTTCACTTGATCGGACCCTTCACACATATTTGCTAAGGTCTCGCCACATATCTTTAGTTGTCTTGCATCGCTTCACTTTTTCAATCCAATCTTTGCTCAAAGTTTCTATAATTTACTGTTCTAGCAACCTAATCCAAATTGTGGATTTTCCTTTGTTGGGATATGAAATGAAATGTAGTTTTAATTAGATCCCAAAACCTCTTAGTATGATGACTACCTATTAGGTTAGGTTATTAGAGTCGAGTTAGACTGCTTCGAGTTAAACAACTTATTTGTTAGGAGGTGTATACTTGAGTGTAATGTAAGGAGATTTATTTGAGGGGGAACTCATTTGAAGACTAAGAGATCATCTGAAGCACCCGATCAAACCGAAGACATGAAGACTCAAGAAGGAGGTCCACTTATATAGGTCACCAGTACCTAAGCTATCAAGTGAGGTCATAAATGATATCTTTGCCGATAAATATTTACACATACAAAAGTGATTTTAGGTAGAATAGTTGTAGTTTTAATTTTTTTATAACACTATTCATGATATATATTCTCCCCACTCTCTCTCTCTCTCTCTATATATTGGTTAAAATTATTTTGAATTTTGTAAGTCAATTAGCAAGTGAATCTTGCTTTTCATTAATGCCGGAGAAAAACTAAATCGGCTTTTGTCCAGCTTTCTCATTTGGACAATTTCACAATCCATTCGTTAATAATAATTTTTCGTATTTTTTTGACAAATTGTAAGAATATTACTACCTCAGTGAGATCGGTTTTCGGTTGACTTTTCAGCGGTTTTGTGTGACAATTATTTCATAGTAATATGTGTACAAAGTTGTTTCATATGAATAGTATACTATTCATATGAAACAACTTTTGTACACATATTACTATGAAATAATTGTCACACAAAACCGTTGAAAAGTCAATCATGTGAAAACCGATCTGACAGAGGAGTATATTTTTTTGTTCTCTTTGTTGCACTAAGTTTGCATGTTTGAGGAACGAAATATTTATCGATCGTTGTTTGACCTACCTCAATGAAGACTTTTTTATATTTTTAATCTTATTCCTTTTATTAATATATATATATATATATCATGAACTTATAACTATTATCTTAGTTAAAAATTTAAAATTAAAAAAAAATCGGCCGAGGTTCCGGCTGGCCCAACCTAAGTCCGGTAAATTTACCGGGCTTGTCGGCCGACCAAATCAATCCGATTCTTTTCGGGCCTATGTTTTTAAGGCCTAACCCTTCCTAAAACACGGACCAACCAGGCCGATCCATCGGACGCATGCACTCGCTCGATCCATTTTCATTGTCATTACCCGGGAGATTAGAAATTTATCATATTTAGTAATATTTCACCCTCTTTCATTTTACGCTCACCTCTATAATTATTCATGGCGGGAAAATCATTCACAGCAGAGAACACACAGTTCACACACTGCTATTGTCCATGGAGTCCGATTCAGACTCCGACGGGTCTCACATCTCCGCCACGCCACCCAGTTCTCCGCGACCAACGGCGGCGGGCCATCCGCCTTCGGTGGGGCGGCGCGCCATCCCTATCTCCTCCACCAAATTAAGAACCAAAACCTCAGTCTCCACCTCAGCCACCTCAAGAACTATTTTGCTTCCCAAAATCTGCAAGAAAAACCCTAACCCTAAACCCAACCTAAGTCCACTTCAAAAACCGAATCCGAATCCGGACCCAGTTCAGTCCACCTCTTCAATCTTCTCCAATTTGCCTTTCCAAATCAAGAATGCAGCTAATCCCGAAAATGTCAATAATACCTCAGATGGTCTTCTTCCTAGAGGCCACTGCGCGTCGAAATTTGCAATTTCTTTCTCGAAATCTCAAGGTAGAAATCTCAATTTTGAGCCGGATAATTTAGTTGAGATGAAAAGGGGGACTTCCGTAGAAACTGCTGATGTGGGAGAATCTGTAAAGCAGGAGGTTGTTGGTGAAGGGGCAGCATTGAAAAAAATGAGAAAATCCCTCGGTTTGATTGGAGGTAGTAGTTCTGATACTATCACTAGTAAAAGGGTTAAATGTGCAAGTGAAGGGAATTTTGTGAAGCTTAACATCAATGGCTATGGGAGGAAAAAGTTTTTGTTTAAGAGTAAAAGAACAGGCTATAATTCTTCCAAAACACGTTGGAAATATTCCAGAAATAGTAAGAGAGGGGAAGGAGGTACTGTAGGAGAAGAAACTGGTGTTTCTTATGAAGAGGGTGTGGGTGTGGAAATTGGAAAGGGGCAGAAAAATTGAACCCTCATTCGGAATTGATTGAAGAGGCTGTGATGAGGGTGAGAGACGAGTTGTCGGATGAGAATTTGCTTAAGTTGTTGAAGTTAACACATGGTTACGAATCGTTTAGAGATGGCCAGTTGGAAGCTATAAAGATGGTGCTTTCGGGAAATCGACAATGCTGGTGTTGCCTACTGGTGCTGGAAAGTCCTTGTGTTATCAGTTACCTGCATTGGTGTTACCAGGGGTTACACTAGTGGTTAGCCCTTTAATAGCTTTGATGATTGATCAGCTCAAGCAGCTGCCTCCTGTTATTCAGGGGTGGTCTTTTAAGTAGCAATCAGGTTGCTTCTCTCTTGTTGATTTAAGTATTTTCTTTGCATTTGTATCAACATTGGATTGCTTTTTACTAACTTTGTATATTTGGTTGTTGGTTAGACTGTAGAAGAGGCTTCTGAAACACTCCGGTTGCTGCAAGAAGGAGCCATTAAGGTTCTTACAGTTCTGTTTTATTTGTCTGCTTATGATTCTAGTCATTTAATAAATAAAATTTGGTGTTCCAAAAACAACAGAAATATGGGGAATTTACCATCTCAACTTTTAAGGTGGACGGGTTTTCATCAGCACTAAGAGCACTAGTTTTTTTGGCCTGGCATTAAAAAAGTTTGAATAATTTGTACCAGTTGCATCCAAAAGCTTATTCTCAAATTCTTTGGTGGACCTTCGTTTTTTTGTCAAAATCCCTTGAACGATCTTCTAAAGAGTTGATATTCATGTTACAGGTCCTTTTTGTCTCTCCCGAAAGATTTCTGAATGCAGAATTTATTTCCATATTTTCTGGCCATTCACAATTATCTTCTGTGGTTGTTGATGAAGCACACTGTGTCTCAGAGTGGTGAGTGCTTGTTGACATTTTTTTCTCTGCTTGCCAGATCTTGTCACGTACTTTTTAGCACTATTCCCTAGCTTCATTGTTTGCAACCTTGTTCTTCTCCATAAATTGTTGCTAATTTTTAAAAATATTTGGCAGGTCACACAATTTTCGACCTTCATATATGAGGCTTAGAGCCTCGTTGCTGCGTGGTAACCTTAATGCAGGAAGCATTCTTGCAATGACTGCGACTGCAACAAACAGAACCTTGAGTGATGTGATGCATGCTTTAGAGATTCCTCCCTCAAATCTTATTCTGTCAACCAAGTTGAGGGATAATCTGCATCTCTCCATTTCAATTAGTAGGAATAGGTGTGTGCGTGCACATCATCATGCTTTTCAATGATTCAATTCTGGTGGTGGCCATGTTATCTGTGGATCTAATACCTTCATAATTCAACAATTTTGCAGAATGAAAGATTTGATGGCACTTCTTAAATCTTCTCCATTTTTGAATATTAAAAGCATCATTGTTTACTGTAAATTTCAGGTATACATGTCCCACTGTAAATTGTTTACAACAATAGCTTTAGCATTTTCAATTCTTTAATTGGAGACTTTGTTTTAATTCATTAAGAGATTTTATTATTATTATGCATATTGAATTTCAATTAATTTTTTTTTCTCTTCAATTTTGGTTTATAGTCTGAAACTGACATGATAAGCAAGCATTTGTCTGATAGCAATATTTCTGCAAAGGTTAGTGTTGCATTTGTATGCTTCATTTGGTTGAAATATAGCTGCTTTCTATCTGTGAACTGTTCTCTACTTGTGTGTTTATGATAATCTTTTTGTTTTTCTTTACAGAGTTACCACAGTGGCATTCCTGCGAAAGATAGAAATCGTGTACAGGAAATGTTTTGTAAAAACAAGATTAGAGTGGTAAGAAGTTTAGTGTGCAATGTGTTTATATTTTAATGTTGAGATACGATAACTATTTTGGTTTATTAATGTGAATTTTCTGTTTCTGAAGGTTGTTGCAACTGTGGCATTCGGCATGGGACTTGATAAAAGTGATGTTGGAGCTGTAAGAGAATGTTTCATTTGTATTTCTTCATATTTTCAATTTTATTACCTATAAGTCATGATTGTTGTGAAAATATGTCTTTTTAGGTCTTATCCATACACGTATCAGTATTCAAAGGCCTATATTCTGACAAATCTATGCTCAAGATTTTGATCAACACCCATCTATCACATTTAATGCTTTAGAATTAATGAACTACTAGTAAAATAGTTCAAGGAACAACATTCAGAGTGCAGGCTTAAAGTGTTTTATTCTAGATATAAAACTCCCCGATTGTATTGATAACTTATTTGATTTGAAAATCTGCTGCACCAATTTGTAGCGGCCTTCGCGTTGATGCAAATAATTTTTCATGGATGCATTTGATTTTTTCTCAATTAATATCCACGTTTGTGAAAATTTCTGCTAAACTCCCTATTGCCTGTCTCAGGTAATTCATTATAGTTTACCAGAAAGCTTGGAAGAGTATGTTCAGGTAAAATGTTCACACTTATTGCAATTACCTACTAAACATAGATTGTCTTCCCAAGTAGTTCAGTTAAGAGATGAATTTTATGTCAAGCTGCTAAAAGCCACATGATTCATTCAGGAAATTGGTCGTGCCGGACGTGATGGTAGCTTGTCTTATTGCCATCTTCTTTTTGATGATGCAACATATGTTAAGCTTCGTAGTTTGATTCACAGGTAATTGACTAGAGCATATGAGATCAGTTCTTCGTTTGTTATAATTTAATATCTGGATTTTGCTAACATATATTTTGTTATTCAGCGAAGGTGTGGATGAATATTCTGTCAACAAGCTGCTCTGTCAAATCTTTACAAGTGACAGATTTTCAAAGGAAGAAATCCATTCAATAGTCAAAGAATCAGCATCTCGTAAATTTGACATGAAAGAAGAGGTCCTTCAAACTGAAATCCTTGTCCAAGCCCTTGCATATTGAACTTGAAGCCACTTTTTCTAGACCTTGGGAACCTATTTATTTTTTAATGAGCTAACTTACTTTCACGAATTATGTGCTAAGTTTTGAAAATACTGACCCATGAATATGTCAATGTATCAGATTTGTTTAATATCAATTTACCAATATCGATCTTAATCTTTTGATGGTTGATCATCAGTTTTTCTTGGTATGCAGGTGATTCTAACTATTCTGACACAGTTGGAGTTGGGTGTAGTGCGGTATATAAAATTGCTTCCGCAGATAAATGTCACTTGCACTCTGAATTTCCATCAGGTGGATATCTCAGCATTTTTGTGAAAATTTATCACATACAAGCATATTAAATGTTTATGCCATTGTCTTGGGATATCATCCAGCATTCATGTACATTAATACAATTTAGACTTTTCTGATCTTTTTCAAATCAAGTTTTCTCCGGCCTGAGTCTTGATATTTTTCCCCTACTGCAGACTCAACCACCAATTCTTGCAGCTAGAGATATTATGGTTGCTGCAATCTTAAAGAAGTGAGAACTATTTACTTGCTCACACTGTTTTTCAAAGATATTACTCCCTCCGTCCCTCTTTAAGTTTGACGTTTGCTATTTTGGGCGTCCCCTTTAAGGCTTTACATGTCATATTTTAGAAAGTTGTGACCCCACTTTTTTAACAATTATCCCTACCTTTACACAAAATTACACCAGTTGCCACTCACTTTTACACTCTCTCTCTACCTTTTTACTTTTCTTACACTTTCCACCAACAACTTTACATAAAATACTATATTAATTAAAATCAGTGTCATCCCCCAAATTTAAAGATTAAAGGGGGCGGAGGGGTATTATCTATTAGTCAATTATGGTCTTTTCACTTACTTACATGTGCCTTGTAAACAGGTCTGAACTGAAAGGCGGACAGTATGTGTTTAACATTCCATCTGTTGCAAATAGCATCGGAGTTCAACCTCTTGAGCTATCAAATCACTTGCAGAGTCTAAAGGTAATTGCTTTGAAGTCAGTAATTAACAGCTGACTAAGGGTACTGAATCTGTCGTCTACATCTTCACTTTTTGCTGCAGACAATTTAGAGAGAATAATTGTATGAACTATTCTTATACTGTTATCTTTGTTTCATGTGATAAATTATAATTTTATCCCTGTTAAATATTGAGGGAAGTTAAAGGTTGTGGTTTCCAATAGCAGTAACTAGTTTTGTTTTATAATAACCAGTTCATCAAACAAGAAAAACATACACCCGTGATACTTATTTTATGTATCTAGTTTTACTTTATCCAAGTTTTGGTTATAGATTAGACAGTGAAAAATGTTTTGTATGTTCATATAATACGGTTTATACCGTCGAAAGAGAGCGGGAGGGTGCTTTTCTTGGAAATGAAGTCTTATCTGGCCATGAAATCCTATAAAGTAGAAGTGAGTCATGCTGAATATTTAAGCCATATGTTTATGAAATAGTAACTTCATCAATATGCCTCAGAGCTTCAAGACGTCCTCTCATCTCTTGATATTTGATGCATGCAATGATTGGAGTAGCAATTAGAAATTAATAGAGGAAATAAATTCAATTTTTTTACTCAAAACTGAACTTTCATAACTATTAATTATCTTCCACATATTTGATGAGAATGATATGTGAACAATTTTATGCTTTTTTGGCTTGAGTATGTACTATTTTACTATTGGAACTATATCTTGTGTCTTGTACAATTATAAACCTACTATGTTCTTTTGTTTTTTAGTTTTCTATTTTAGACATACTATTGATAGGACTTCCTTTTATTTTGGGCAGCTGAAGGGGGAAATTTCATATGAATTAAAGGATCAAGCCTTTTGTTATCGAGTTGTGGAGGTCCCAAACGATGTTTGTTCTTTGGCAGCTCAGTTAACAAAGTGGCTTGGGGAGGTTGAAACTTGTAAGGTAATTGTCATTTTTCATGCTATTGGTTGTTTTCTTTTTCTTTCAGTTATACATGATAACTGGTTTACCATAATGGAAGTTTGCAGCATTGAAGTCTACATTTCATGTTTCACTGGAAAAATGTGTGTTCATAATGACCTTCTAGTTAAACTTGGTATATAATTATTTTGAGATTTCTCATATTTCAGGTTGAGCCTGTCATTTTTGTTTCTGCCCAGCGCAGTTTGTTGGTAGATTAAAATTTCCAAGTCTCCTCTATGTTATTGTTGATGAAGATTCAAAAGATCCGAGATCACTGTCATTAGTTTTTTTTTTAATAATAGTGTTTCTGGTAATTGATTGAAATTCTTTGTGCCAAACTTCTGGTTTGGAACTAGTATATGCCTGTTGTGCTCTAAATTATCGTTTGGGAAAAAGGTTTTTTAGTTTGGTAGTTTGTCCATTTTTGTTTCAGGACACTCCACTTTCTCTAATTGAATAAAAATTTGAATTTTGAAAGTTAACTGGACAAACTTCAATTCGTGAAAGTGGAGCGTTCTGAAACAAAAAGTGGCAAACTTACAGGACCAGAAAAATTTTCTCTTATAATTTGCATTCTCATAGTGACGTAAAATTGCCTCAATATAGGTTCGTAAAATAGATACGGTGTATAATGCTGCACAGTTTGCTGCAAAAGTTTGTGACTGTGCACTTGGTTGCCATAAAGACCAACATACCCCTTGTTTGCAAACTAAGATTCAGGAGTACTTCAATGGGGATGGTGATGCAGATGTACCTATTCAGATAGTTCAAAACAGGTTGACGATCAGTTGTTCAGAATTTTGCACATTATTTAAATTGTTCAATTCTTTGCATGGAGTTATATATCTATAACCACCTAATAATAAACCTGTAGTAAGCGCAATCTTAATTCTTGCTGTTTAAAAATATCGATCAGAATACTGACGTTGACGTGTTTTAATTTGCAGTCCATTTTTGCGGGCCGATATAAAGGTAAAACTTGCTAATTTTGCATTCTTGTTATCCTGCTGTAGAAAATCTTTATAAGGTGAACTTTTAATCTTTCATTATCTGGTAATGCATTAGGTTTTTGTCCAGAGTAATGCACAGGCGAAATTTACGCCCAGAGCGGTTGCAAGGATATTGCACGGACTTTCCAGTCCAGCCTTTCCTTCTGCTACTTGGTCAAGAACTCATTTCTGGTATTATGGAGAAAACTTTGATTTGTTTTATTACTTACGTAAATATTTTTGAGAATCTGGCTTTGGTTTTTCCACATTCTTATTCCTGCGGCATTATCTTCTCCAAGAGATATATAAGGTGTTATAATCGCAGCTAAATTAGAGTAATGCAAAATCTGTGCGAGTATCATGCACGGGGAATAAGGTTTACAAGGTTTTGCAGGGGAATGGCATTCCATCGTTGGTGCATAGAAGTATTTGTCTTAGTTTCAAATATTCGAGTGGATGGAGATTATCTTTGCATGTCATACTAATGATGTTTTTCCAACATTTCACCACTCTAGATTTCAACCTTTTTTTTTTTTTTTTCTATAGTTGTAGGATTTCTCTTTGGTATGCAAAGCTTAAGTGCAAAAACTGAAATGAATTGCAGGGGACGGTACGTGAATGTGGACTTCAGAGCCATAATGGAGGCAGCAAAGCAAGAGCTCGTAAATTTTGTTGGAAAGAATATGTCGTAAACCACTTACATTTCGACTGATCACGGTACACTTGGCCTCACTAAACACAATATTATGTGTTCTTTTCAGCATTCGCAGTGGCATAAGACGCGATAAAACATGCATACTTGTGACGAATGAGCATTTGCATGTTGGTGAAGGAAGAAGCATTTGATTTGTTTGTGGGAAGAAGGGAGCCTCTGCTTCATGTAAATATCATTCTACTTGGTTCTTATATTTAGTAGGGGAAACACTGTTTAGTAGGGGAAACACTATTTAGTAGGGAAATATGTGATAAGTTGTTTGATAGGATATAATAAGAGATTTAATATAGTACTTGGTAGGATGTGCAAAAGTTGTATAATTTTTATTGTGCTTGGTAGTAGCTATTAAAGTTGTACAATTTTTAAAAGGTGTTTGGTAGATAATATAGTGTCTACATTGTAATTAGACTATTTTACCGCTTGTATAATATATATATATATATATATATATCACGATCTCATACACTCGGGTTAATTTTCTTAACCGACTTCCAGAAACCAATATCATCTCGTCCTATCCAAGTAAGACGCATAATTCCAATCTCTTGCATTACATTCATCCCCTCCATCGGCGTACAATTTCTTTGGTTTGAGAAATGAGGGTGAAAACGAATATATGGAGCTAATATATAGACATATATGGTAACGAATTAATTATTAAAACAACTTTGTTTTAATTATTTTATATTAAAATTTCTGATACTTTGTAATACATTATTGCATTCACATAATAACTAAATTCAAAACTACTAATGACTTATTTAAAAAATAAAGCAGACCAAATTATTAACAAATTAAAATTATATGTTCATAATCTTACTTTTTTATTAAATTATTTTAATAATCTGTTAAATTATACTAAAAAAGACGTGATATTTTATAAAGTAAATTTAGATTAAATTTAAGGAGTACAACAAATTCTTGGGAAGATCATAGTGAAATTAGTTGATTCTTAAAGTGAAATTATGATTTATTTTTAATTTACACGTTTATTCTATATAAAATAGTTTATTTGATTAAGGCAGGACTTAAAATTATCATTTTGATGTAATTTGATTAGCTGATATAATAAATGGTTTTCATAATTATTATTTTGAAGAAAATAAGAAACATTGATAGAAGTTAATTGTAGAATGATTGACTAAAATGAAATAAAAAAATTTAATTAATCTATTAAATTAGGTCGAGAATTAAATTGGTCGGATAATGATTAAGGAAATTAGAAAAATATTTAAATTAGGAAATTTTTTTAAGACACGTTCTAAAAATTATAGTCGTGAGCCAAAAATTAAGCTATTTGATTTGATCAAATTAATCATGAATCTAATTTTAGAATAATTGACAAAGTTAAATTTTTTAAATTAAACTTGAACAATGTTATTGACGTTCGAATGTATGTAGACAATAAATTAGAATGTATGTAGACAAAAAAACTTATAAAAATATATGGTCTGCGATTTCGATCTATTTTATAATATGTTTTTAGAATGAAAGAACAATAAATATAATTAAAATTGAATAATTAAGCTATTTGATTTGACCATATCAATTATAAAGCTAATTTTAGAATAGTTGACCAAGTTTAATTTAAATACATTGTTTAATTAATTAAATTAAAGGTGATTTTAGGCATAATTAATGTATATGTTGGGTATAAAAACTTAACGAATGTTATAAGTAATAATAATAATAATAATAATGATAATAATAATAATAATAAAGATATAATAATAAAACTTAAAAATAAAATTTATTGGTCAAACATTCCACAAAACATAATATTTGACCAAAATGTACGGTCAAGATGAAGATCGGATTATTGATCAACGGCTCTGGAAGAATGACGCCAAAACTATTTTCGACATGTTAGCATCATAATGGATGTATAGATATATGTATGGATAGATAGATTCACAAACTTGAGATCCATAAACTCTATTGAAACCATTCAACAAATTTTAAATGGATTCAATATATAAGTTTGTTATAGACTCAATTTATAAATAACTAAAAAAATATAATTTTTTTATAGACTCAATTTATAAATAAATAAAAAAATACTCCTATAATTTACGTAAACTGTGACCTTGATTCCAAAAATTAAGAATCTACCACACCTAACCTGTTTGGAAGGTATGAACATGATTTAACACTTTATTTTCATACCATTGTTTACAATTTCATCAAACACCATCTAAATTTGAACAAGTATTACTCTTGATTTTTTAATCAAAGATAAAATCAATTTTCAATCATAACCAATAAATATGACAAACCTATGTATGTGATGGTCTCATACATTATACAAATCTCATTTACTTATATATTACATACAAAGTGAAATATGGTCAAGTGATTAGAGTCTCATTACCTATATCGTGAATTCATGGGTTTAAGTCATCATTGATCGATAAAAAAAAAAAAAAACTTATATTACATGACCCATTAATTTCTGGAGTTCCAACCCAAATATATTTTAAAGAAGAATGTGCCTCAAATACTTAAATTGAACACTATCTCATTTGTATGAGAATGTATCACACAAAAGTGTAAAAATAACGAAATTGTAAATTAAATGATGTAAAATATAATTATTATTATTTTAAAAAAATATATTTAGTGTGGATGACAGATATAGAAACGTTGACTCAATTCTTGTGGCATTAAAAGTAATACTTCATTTGTCCCATATTAAATGCATCATTTGCCATAAAAATTTATCCGATACTAAATGTTCATTTTCTAAATAGCAATAAAACAACTTTAACAATTTTATCAATTTCCTCAAACACCTAATATTACACTACATATTAAGAAAAAGTGGAAAAATTATTGGAGAGAGAATAAAATGTAATAAGGGTATTTTGGGGTTTGAATGAGATAAAATGCAGACAGAGAATAAAACAAGAATGTCATTTTTAAAATTTAAATGATATTGTAAGGGTGTAGTTTATGGAGGGTATTCTTTTTTAGTGTGGGAAAGTAATGTTCGGACGTCCAAATAAGACAAATGTGAAAATAATATTGGGACGGAGAGAGTATTATTTTTTCCACACAATGCCAATTTAATACTATTAAATAATTATATTCTAACCCATAAAAAATAACTTATATTTACATCAAAATTTATATCGAATAATAAATATCACATTAAATATGAGTAGGAGAGTATAAAAAGATTTTAAAATTATTATATAAGCAATTTTGTTTGTGAGGGACAGATGGAGCTTATACAAATAAGCGTAGGTTCGATTGCAGAGAATCCCAACCACCCAACTAACAGGACATTGTACTCATCGCCCACATTCGACATTTCCGAAGCTCCAATTTTTTCTTGCTTTATAATGCACTAGAACTGTTTGTGTTTATTCCTCACTGGCCTCTTTCCTTTTCTCTCGTTTTCTTCTTCAGCCCACGATACTCGTCAGAATGGCTGCCGCTGGATCCGCCGTTGTTACTTTCAATTCCGCCGGGATTTCTCATCGCAAAATCGCTAATTTTAAGCAGGTTTCGACTCCGGTTAAGCTTCCGGTGTCCCTCGATTGGCAATGCAGATCTCTTCGCTCCGCTTCTTCTTCAGGTACGAGCTTGATTTAGTGCTTAAAATTCTCCGTTGACTGAGTTGGTTTGAATCGACGGGTTTTTTCCATAGTAAACCTGATCTCCTTTTCCTTTTTCATCTTGTTTTGTGGGAAGACATCATGATTGAATAGTTTGTTACTTGTGACAATATTGAGAATATGGAATGTTTCACGTTGAATTATTGAAAGAGGTGAGATTAGTTTATAAGCCCAGTGAACTACTCCTTCTATTTTTCAATTTGTGGGACAAACACCAGACGCATTCCGATTAATTTCTACGTTGTAGAAGAGCCGGATCGGCTGTCAAAAAGAATGAGTGATTCTCTCTTGATTAAAGTCACATGTAGGGGGCGTGTTAAGAATATTGAAACTTTGTCCCACATGGAAGAATTATTAGAATTATTGAAAGAAGTAAGACTAGTTTATAAGCGGAGATACTCCTTCTATCACCAATTGATTTTAGGATGAACCCTACTGAGGAGCACATATTTGGTGCGCTCACCCCTGACAACTTGAAATCACAGTGGTATTAGAAAAGCTGTGGCGTCATTGTGTTGTTATATTTTGTTTAATTGAATGTATCTGCAGGTATAAAGGCGCAGGTTGCGGCTGTTGAACAGGTGGGTAGTGAAGCAGGACAAAAAGTGGAAGCCCCTGTTGTTGTTGTTACTGGAGCCTCCAGAGGGATTGGCAGAGCGATCGCGTTGGCTCTTGGAAAAGCTGGTTGCAAGGTTTGATTCTTTACTTCATTTCTAGACAAGTTTAGATTAAGCTGTACACCTTTAGCGTATGTCTTGTTTTGATTTTAAATTTCTACAGTTAAAGCTTGAAGCTTTTGTTATTGATTATTTAAAGTTCATGCAGCACCCCTTGCTAAGTAGCATTAGAGGTGCAATTCGATTTCTGATTTATTTTATGAAACTACTTTCTGGATCACATATGGCTTTCTATATCTTTTTACTTCTTGAGTTCTTTGTTGGTTCAATTAAAATTATGTTTATAAACAATTTCATGTAGTGTATATATAGTGCTGAGCAGTGGGAGGGAAACCCTGTACTATAGCATAAACAGCAACATATGGGATTTGTGAGGTTTATCTTTCACCTTTATCATTACTGATAAACCATTATTAATGCAGGTTCTGGTTAATTATGCAAGGTCATCGAAGGAGGCAGAAGAAGTTTGCAAACAGGTAAATTAACACCTCATAAATGCGTAATGTGTATCTTCGAACTATTTGTGTATGCAGAATTTCTGTTTTTTGCATTATCTCATCCTCAGTTCTTTTAGGACTTAATGACCATCTGCTCTATAGACTGAATATTTTACTTCATTATTTTGGGAAAAACCTACTACTGAACTCAATAAGATTATGATGTGAGTATACTTCACTTAGTATTATGTGTGTAATTGACTCATCATTGTTGTTTTATCTTTAAAATGTGTTGGAGATTCGGTTTTAATATATACAAATTTATATGCCTTCTCCAAGAGGATTGGGTCCCTTGTACCCTATTCGAGCTGTCAAAAATGAAGAGGAAAAACTCATGAAATTGATCTTATGGATGTACCTATTTTTGTTGCTTTAATGTAAAAGTTAAATTGTTATTGTTACTTCTTGCAGATAGAAGCATCCGGGGACAGGCGATTACTTTCGGTGGGGATGTTTCCAAAGAAGCTGATGTGGAGTCTATGATAAAAACTGTGAGATAGTTCTTCGATTCTGTTAAAACAAACTATGTGCCAAATACGTAATTTTCTGAATCAAGTATAACTGACACATCTGCAGGCAACTGATGCGTGGGGAACAGTAGATGTTTTGGTCAATAATGCAGGTAGTCAAAGGGTCAACCTTCTTTCGTTGCAAATCCATTTCGTGGTTCTGTTCTTCTAAATTGTGTGTATATTCGCAGGAATTACTAGGGATGGTTTGTTGATGAGAATGAAGACATCTCAATGGAACGAGGTCATTAATTTGAACCTAACTGGAGTGTTCCTTTGCACACAGGTCAATCTGTCAAACCTCATATACTTTGATAAATAATGCATCAACTTTCGTACAAATTAATTCAAACTTTTACACTCTCTTCAGGCAGCTGCCAAAATAATGATGAGGAAGAAAAAGGTACCCAACTTCACTTATTTTTGATAATAGTTGTACCTCATTTTATCTTTGTAATTTTATTTTCTTTGTTTCAGCATGTCACATTAATATGGCCGGTTTCTTTTTGCTTCTATCGTAATGTTTTTTCTTTTCGTGAGTGGGTGCTAGAACTTATGTCGTTTCTTGTAGTTGGATTTTATAGTTGCCTACATTTGTGATGTTTGTCAGAAATTTGCAACTCTTGAATCTTACTATTTCACTTTATGTTATTCCCTCTGTCTCTTTTTAGATTGCTTTAAAATCTCAAAATGAATGTTTTTCTTTTTGTTTTCCCATATCCAAAATGGCAAAAAAACAACTATATCATTTCAAACTAAACCCTTAGAAACATCTCTTATTTACACTTCCTGTCACTCAATTATCCACTCTACCCTCTCAAACTAAAGTAACCTTCGTCTAATAAAGTAGAAATGACTCATTTACTCTCAAATTTACACTTTTTAATACTAATAGATAATTCTCTTATTAAAACTCGTGTTATATTGGCTTGAGCAATTAAGAATGAGAAGGAGGGAGTAAATTTTACTTGTCTTGAGATTCTAATGCAAGATTGTTACCGACTGTCTAGGGTAGGATCATTAATATCGCATCTGTCGTTGGTCTAGTCGGTAATGTTGGACAAGCCAATTATAGTGCAGCAAAAGCAGGGGTAATTGGACTGACAAAGTCAGTTGCCAAGGAATATTCAAGCAGAAACATTACTGTGAGTTTCCTGGAAGTATTATCTTATTTAGCTGTATGCATATGGTTAAACATCTATCTCGTGCTACATTTCGAAATTTAAATGAATGCTTGTATTAACAGGTGAATGCAATTGCCCCTGGATTCATTGCGTCTGATATGACTTCTCATCTAGGGGCCGACTTTGAGAAGAAGCTATTGGAAGCCATCCCATTAGGTACCTTATTTCTCTTAATTTTATCAATCTCAATTTTTTTCTTTCATTGCTTATTACCTGGCCTCATTGAACATGTTCTAGGGAAGTCACGGTGTTCTAGGGACGTGATTTAGAAAGCTGTCAGATTGAATTAGAGCCTGTTTGGCTAAACTTATTTTGAACATATTATAAGTTATTTCAAGAGCTTACAAGTTGTTTTAAAGAGATAAGCTCAGCCAAATAGGCTCTTAATGAACCTTTTAACATGATAACTTGCCAAGATACAATCATCCAACACTGAGCTTTGATCTGCAGAATCGAATTAGGGTCCGTTTGGCTAAACTTATTTTAAATATTTTGTAAGCTAACATCTTATAAATTGTGCTTACAAGATATAATTTTTAACTAGCTTATAATTTTAATATTAATATAAAATAATGATATTTTTATTTTTTATGTTGAGGTGGGAGTGCATGGTGTGGGTGGGTGTGTGATATTTTATTTTTAAGTACAACTTGAAAGATTTTAAAAAAGTTATAAGCTCAGCCAAACCCAAACGGGTATTAATTTGCATGGGGGCGTTTTGATTTTTACTAACAGCTTTGGTATACTAAATTCAGGGAGGTATGGGCAGCCAGAGGAAGTTGCTGGGCTGGTGGAGTTCTTGGCGCTTAGTCCTGCTGCTGGTTATATCACTGGACAGGTTCGTAACTCGTCATCTTGTTGACATCATGTTTGGTGAAGAGCGTTCGACAATTACCATGTTATGCTCTTGTTAACGTCCGCTAATTTCAGGTATTAACAATCGACGGAGGTATGGTCATGTAAGGGCTTCTGAGATGAAAGAATGGCATTCCCAGCCAACTCTGTTTTCTTGAGGCGACTAGTTTTAAAATAATGTAGTGAATACCGAGTTTGTTTAAGCGTAGAAAGTGCGGTAAATTTTGTACCCAAATTAGTTTTGAACGGTATTAAAAAGACGAAACGAACTATGAATTGATACAAGAGCTCTGTATTTTTGCTCTTTGCTTCAATGCTTGCTTCTTTGCCGGCAGACAGCAGTAATATTGATGGTTTCTGTGTTGGTAGTAGAAAAGAAGAGGCTTATATTGACTGTTTTTTTGGGTTTCCACCTGAGGAATTAAAGGGCTTTCAAATTGAAGTAACATAACTTGATAATGATGCCATGTAGATATAAGCTATCATTGATGCTTTGGACTTAATATTTTTACTGTTGCAGCCATAACGATTAATAAATTTATTTCCATCAACAACTAGTATTTTCACCCGTGTGAATAATATAAATGTATAAGTATAATCATGTTATTATTAATATTTTGATATATATATATATATATATATATATATATATATATATATATATATAAATTATAAAATTGTATTTATTATTTATTTTGATACACATTAATATCACGTAACGTAGCATGTTATTTTTTGATAACTTACTAAATTGATGTCGTGTAAAATCAAACTATGCAATAAAAGAAAATAAATTATGGTAGGATATATTCTTTATATACAAAGCAAAACATGAGATAGTTAAACAAAAACACATTACAAATTTTGAAAAACTTCCTTGTATACAACATTTTTGTTGACCGACTGTCATCACCCTCTTGATCACAAATTAAAATTTTGAGTCATTTCCGATTAGTAACTCTTGAAACCGCAACATACAATCGACCATGACTAAAAACGAGGTTGTTTCAACAACAAACCAACATGTGAAAGTGATTGACCTTGACTTTTATTTATTGTCATGGCATAAGAAACGATCAACGAAAATTGTCTTCTTTGAAATTTAAACGGTAACCTTGAATCGGATGGAGTTAATGACATTCTTGGGAGCAAAATTCGATGACTGCATTGCTTCCACCCATAATCTTCACTTCTAAAACATGTGATCCAAGCTTTGTAATTATCATTCTAGTCCCGTTGTACAAACCAAGTGAATGATCTATATTTCTCAACAACATCACGGAAATACCAACCTTCAACTTTAGCTCATGATTAGGAATGCACCGAACACTTGATTCCATTGAAACTCGACTCATTTGTTCTCATGCTTGATATTTCAGTGGGTAACAATTTGGTTGTGCAAGTATTCATTGAATCCAACTTCTTACGAAAATACCGTGTATGAGAAATTGCAACTAAGTAAAATAAATAAATAATGATGATGAATACTATAAATTAAAAATTAATAAAATAAATTAGCACTTACCATCTGTAATATCACCTAAAAGACATTGTGAAGGCATTACAATAGATGTCTCTTGCACAATTTGATCACTGAAATTATTGCCTGCTTGATTAATTTGTTTCCCTATCAACAACAAAAATATAAATTGTACATCACAATTTATTTATCAATGCTTACATATTTTTCATCATTGACTGGAAACAAATAATATGCCATAGTATATATATTTTACTTAAGGACATATATAAAATATTTTATAAGTAGCCAAAATTTTTAATAATTGTACGCTAGTAATAAGAAGAATGAACAATACCAAACATTAACCTACCAATAAATGGTTTACTTGAAAATAACTTTGGTATAAGAATAAATATTGCGTTACACTTAATGCATACATATATTATCAAACAATTAATCAACATACTTTTTGTAGTAAACTTTTTCTTTTGATCCACAATTAATTTTCTTCTTGATCTAGTTTGTTTCCCCGATCATCTCTAAGTAAAAATATATATATTAAGTTGTATTTATAAAATTAAAATAAGTCCAATTCATTATTTACCAAACAAATTACAATCTTCATACATCATTATATAATTAATTGACCCATATATATAAAAAAATTGAAATATTCATATTTTGACTTCATATCTTAAATAATTTGTATAAGTTCTTACTTAAAACGATTGTGCTAACAAAAATAATGCTATGTTCAATACATGAAATATGTTTCTTTTTAAATATTTTTCTACTTAAAAATTATTTTAGAGACTTCTTTTATAATACTCTTAAATTTTCCAAAAAGATTACATTTCTGGGATATTTTTTTCCAAAATGTTGATCTATTTTCAAATCTACTTTCAGAAATATGTGGGTGTGCTAAAAATTTGGTAATTTTTCAAAAATATTTCCAAAATGGCAAAAATTCGTATGAGACGGTCTCATGCATGAGACGGATTTTAAAGTATCGAGATATATTAGCAGGGGATATCAAATATGTGAGCGGGAGTATCAAATGCCCGAAAGATGAGAATTGAGAACAAAAAATATGTGAGCGAAATATCAAATAAGTGAGCATGAATATCAAATATTTAAAACTCGGTCACGGTGAGACCCGTCTATTGTACCCAGTGCCCCTTCCAAAATATGATTGTTTTTTTAAAAAAATTCTGAAAATTTCGTTAGATATTTTTTTGTAAAATATGATAATTTTTTTTTTTTTGTATTTTTTCAAAAATAATTTATGAATTTTTTTCTTTCAGATTTTATACTGCACTCCTATTTTTGTAAGTATACCCAAAGGATTAGTATACCTACCTATTTTAACCATAAGAATAATTCAGCCATATTGGAGTATGTATAACCAAGGATGAAAATATCGCTATCGCAACAAATATCGCAATTTTAATTTTACGGATATATCGATGGATATATCGATATCGCATATCGATATCGCAAAAATTGAAAAAAATGACGGAAACTTTATTAAAATCTTGGAAATTTAACAAGATATTTCAGGATTATTATAACATATTATTATACACATATTCTATTCAAAATTACAATAAAATTATATGTTTAAAGCAATCATATGATTAATAGATTATATAAATATTGTCCGACACAAAATAATTGACAACATAATATATAATACAATACAAAATGATTAAATATACATAATAAAATACAATTAATATCAAAATGAAGACGTATGAGGTTCAAATATAGTAGTAGAAATTTCATTTTTGTCCAAACAATATTGGTGTCACCTCTTCAAAATATCATTTGAATAATTAAAATAATTAGTAACACAAATAGTTTCTCTCCAATACAATTGAAATAATCTTAATTTAAAATGAAAATAATTAAAATTAATATGATTAGAGTGTGTCTCATTCGAACCAAATTTCACGATGAAACTTGATCCATATTGAAAAAACATATCAATTTACCTTTCAGCTTATCCTAACTAATACTATTTAGTAATATAAGTAACATTCTTGATTATCATTACTAATAGCCTTTAGTAATATAGGTAATACAATTAATTTATCACTACTGATACTCTTTAGTAATATAGGACATACTCTTGATTATAATGGTGATCCCTTTAGTAATATAGGTAATACTCTTTAGTTATTACAAGAGACTTTTAAAATTGATCAAGTTTCACCATAAACCCTTGTTCGTAGAATTTGCCATATAATTAAAGATGTGAGGAGATTCTCAATTTCATACCTTGAATATGTATTTATACTATTTTATAGATCAATGTATCATATAAAAAAAATTAAAGAAGAAATTCAAATGAAATAATAATTAAAAATTAAAATTGATTGATATGACAATAAGAATATATATTTTATGTATAAAAATTAATAAAAACCCAAAAATATATTTTTAAAAAATTGCGATTTTTAAGGATATTGCGATATTGTGCGATATTTCGCGATATTTCCACGATATCAGGAAAAATTACACTACGCCCGATCGATATGGATATCGATGGCGATATTTTGCGATATTTCGCGATATTTCGCGATATCCGGGAAGAAATACATTTCCTAATATCCATATCCCAACTTTTTTGCGATATATCCGCGATATATCCGCGATATATCGCGATATTTGCATCCTGTGTATAACACGCTTTATATTTTCCCTTTATTAAAAATAATCCCTAACCACCTTAATTTTTCCTTTCTCCTCTTATCTTCCTCCACGCCACCGCCGCCTCCTCAAGTCCAGCGCTGCCCGCTTCTGTTTTTCTTCTTTTTTTCGGTTCCCTCCACCGCCGTCCGTGCTCCTTCAGGTAATTCTCCATCACTCATGCCTCTCTCCTCCATCATTTTTCCTTTTCTTTAGAGTGATCTCCCTCTCCCAATTTTTCTGATTTGATATATTTTGTTTGTCAAATTTTTAACCGAAATTTGTGACTTTTTTAGGCATAAGTGATCGAAATTTGTGGCTTTTGTTTTTATTCGAATTTTTCGCCGAATTAGAGGGTTTTTTCAAAATTTATTTTCGAAATTTTTAGCTTTTGTTTCTTTTCGAATTGTTTTGCTGAAATTTGTTAATTTTTTTGTAGACTTTAGTAGTTTGTTTTGTCGAAATAAGTGGAATTTTTCTAAATTTATTTTCGAAATTTGTCGCTGTTGTTTTCGTTCAAATTGTTGTCCAAATTAGCAGAATTTTTGAAATGTATTTTCGGAATTTGGTTCTTCGTTCGGCAGTTTTTAGGTGGATATTTTTAGAACACACTGAGTGAGTTTTGTGTTGCCTTATTATTAAAAATAAAATCTGAATTATTTTATTATTAATTTACTGTTCACAGCGGTTGAATTTCACGCTCTCTCCTGAGCGAGTGTTGTTCACGGAACTGCTGTTTATATTTATATATATATATATATATATATATATAAAAAGATAGATAGATAGATAAGAAGGATTAAAATTAATTGTGTGAACAAGTTTAATATCCTTTATCTAAATAATTAATACTCTAGAAATAAATTTCATGAAATTTGTTCACACAATACTTGCCCAACCATTTGATCGTGATTGCTTGCTCTGTCAAGTAGATACTCTTAGGTTCCATTTGCATGAAGCGAATTTGAAATTAAAAGATTTGATGAGAAGTGAGAGGATTTCAAATGCCTAGGTTTTGTTGGGTATTTGAAATCCTCAAATCCTCGATTTCAAATCATTCCATCCAAACGGAGCCTTATGGTTGTTGGTCACCAAAACAAGAAACCATTCTTAAAACGCAACTCTAATTTTGTGCAGGAAAGTTGATTACGTTGATATTTTCTGGTTGTTTAAAGAAAGTAAGACACACAAGGCACTGCGTTGCTTTCAGCTCTATTATAACAGAATATTCTATCAGCACAAAGTATTTCTTTCTTATAATTATGTATGTATATTGCCAACCCGTGCATGTGATCCACCTGATATATTCAAAATAAACACATTGCCCTATGCCTCCCTGAATTTTTAATCTCTTCTTCTTCTTCATCTCTCATCTCTCTCTCTCTCTCTCTCTCTCTCTCTCTCTCTCTCTCCAATGGACATCCCAAAAGTGTATGATTCCCCTCTCCCTGTATTCACACTCTGGTTCATCTTCATATACATCATAGGATACTTGATCATCTTCATGAATTGGGACAAGAAATACAAATCTGAAGCTTCAAGCTGTCTCATGTCCCTAGCTCATGGCACCCCTTCACTTATACTATCCCTATTCTCAATCCGACAATCTCAGAACAACATACTCCAACTTGATTACACTTCTCCAAACACTCCCTTCCAAAATTTAGTTCTTGAATACAGCATTGCCTATTTCTTGATGGACCTCTTGCACTATCTGGTGTTGATACCTGGTGATGTGCTTTTCATTGCACACCACCTAGCCACGCTCTACGTTCTAACAACATGTAGATATTTGTTTGGACATGGGGCAGTGGCCATCCTAGGTACCCTGATCCTTGCTGAAGGTACAACCACATGCCAGAACACATGGAGCCTTGCTAGTTACAGGAAGGTTGACTCAGCTAAGGCTGCTGCTTTGTTTGACTTCTTGTCACCACTTTTCTATGGCTATTACACTGTGGTGAGGGGGATTCTTGCACCATGGTTTGTGTACAAGGTAGGATTGGGTTTTGCAAATGTGGATGGTGTGATTCCTAGGTGGGGTTGGATTTCTTGGATGGTTGTGATAGCTGTGGGAATTGGGGTTAGCATCTTTGGGTTCTGCATCTGTGGATTGATCTGTATAAAGAAAGATCCAAGGAGCAAAAGAAATTGACTTAGGTTTTATTTTTTTATTTTTATTTTTTTCTATGCATTCGAAACTCAGCAGGTGGATTTGATGAATAGGTAAAAATATATTTGAATTTTGTACTCCCTCAGTCCCGAAATTTCTTTCTCAAGTAAGAGGGCACACACAATAGGAAAGAGAAGTAATGATTGTGCTTATGCATGAAAATAAAAGTAATAACATTTTGTGTCAATTTTTGGATATTGTTAGGATGAAATTTATGAAGAATTTTTTATTTTAAGAGTGTGAAAGTTATTGTGAAACGGAAAAAAAAAAAAGTATGAAAGATATTTGGACGTAGGTACTTTATATTTGAAAGTATAGATTTAGTAGGATTTGATAGTTGGATTATTATATTGTAAAAGATAAAAATAATTTGAGTGATTGTTTAATGATTGATGTATTCTAAAGTATTTGAAAAGGCATAAGGGAGAGTGTTGAATTGGGTAGATACTAATAATTAAAAAGTTGATAATAAATTATTATAATTAAAAAGTTGATAATAAATTATTGATTGTGTATTAAAAATAGTGTTCGAAAAAAATAAATAGATGTTTTATAGATATTATATGGTAGAATTAATTCGGATTTGAAAGCGTGAACCAAAATATTATTTGACAAACAAACATCCCTTAATGCATTCATTGTTTAGTAATGTGGATTAACACTGAATGCAGCAAATTAAAGTGGAAACTATTGCATCATCAAATGTATTTCATCATCTCTCGTGGACAAAAATTTATATACAATATTTCATGGATTTAGGATCCGTAAAATAATTCAAATAAAGAAATTTGCAGATCTTGGATCGGTCGAGTCCAATGGATATTTTTAAAAAAAAATTGCGCAAGGGCAAAAGTAAAATTCGCTCTCACGTGCTCTCATGGGTGTTACTATTAGGTTAAACATGTATTACTTTAACAATAGATATATGTTCTTGTAAAACAAAAATGCATATTTGTCTAAAAATAATCACTCAAATGCAAAAATAAAAATGAAAAAAATGGTCAAATAAATCTCTAATCTTCGATAATTTTATTTTTATTTATAAAGTGTGATTTTATTAAGATGAAGGCTTATTTGATCTCAATATTAAAGAAAAATGATTTAAATGTGTTAAAAAAAGTTCATGGGTCTATTTGATTCCCAAGTATAAGATTTGAGGTAAATATGTGTTCTTTGTAAGAGCAAATATGTGTACTAAACTCGTGCAAAGGTAAAAATAATTTTACTCTCGAGGTTATATTACTATAAGGTGAAACACGTGTTCTTGTATGAAAAAAATTTGTTACTATATATTTAATTTTTTAAGTACTAGTAACACGTACTTGCCTTCACAAGTAACACATGTTTGAACTTATATTAACATACTTGAGGTTATGATTTTATTGTTGTCTTTGCGCGAATTTTTTTTTTTTGGATAATATTTGTTACTATATGAACACAAACGTGTTACCGTATTAAGAAAGATGTGTTATTATATGAACAAATTAGAAATAGAGTAATAGTTGCAATATTAATTCTAGATTAAACGAAACAAAAATTTATCATCGAAGTTCGCATAAACTTTGTATTCATCACTATTTAAGTTTTCTTCACTACTCGCTTTTATCAATCGATTATCCAACACCAATTATTTGATAATTTTCGAAAAAACCATTCATGTCTTCTCTTTTTTTTTTCGTATTTTTGCTTATTCTCCTCAATTCGATCTTGTAGTCGAATTCCGCTATTATTTTCCATCGGAGCTCTGCTTTTATCGCTTCTTGATCGTTGGCGTCTTGCACCTTAAAGAGCTTTGGTGCGTGGTTGATGAACACAAGCACTGGAAGATCGATCTTAAGAGCTTATTAGTTGTAAAGGGATTATTTTAAGAGCTTATAAATTGTTAACATCTTATTTTACCAAATAATTTGAAAGATCTTATAAGCTCCTAAGTAACTTATAAACTTATAAACTCAGTCAAACAAGTTATTTTACTAAATAGCTTATAAACTGTTTTAAAGAGTTTATAAACTAAACTTAGTCAAACATGCTTTAGGTACTATGTGAACAAATTTTACTGACTAATTACAATTAATATCTTTTAATGAAACAATTAATACCCTTCAACTAACACTCCTTAATGAAACAACTAATAACATTTAAAAACTAATACTATTTTATAGTAAAACAATAATACCTTTTAATGAAATAACTAATACTCTCAAAACAAATTTCACGATCAAACTTTTTCACCGCCTAAACAGAGTTATTACATTAATCTTCCATAAAAATTAAACAGAGTTATTACATTAATCTTCCATAAAAACTGTCGAGCATTCATAACCATAAGCAAATCTCAACACATTATTTTAAGTTGAATATTTACATTAACCAAGGAATAAAATACAACAAAAATTACACGATTAACTTAATAATCAATGTTGGCAGAACAACATTAAAACCACCTAACATTGTCAAATTAACACAAAAGCTTCAAGCTACATCAAATTACAACCCTTCTTATCATTCCCATAAAGCCACTGTTCATACAGTCAATTCCCCTTCTCCACATAACCATCTATTGCCTCTGAAGAGGAGTGTATTTTAGCCCTATAATTCTGCAAACACAAATCAAATATTTCCGAGGGCATCGCGGTGAGTCCTCTGCCCTGCTTTCGACATTTCCATCAACATTTTGTCAATGCCTATCAATGATACATAGCTTCTTTAAACCATCTTCATACTCGGATAAATTGTTCTTAATCCTTCGAGAACATTTACAAAGGATAAACAATCATACTCAGGATGCAAATTAGCAAGAGAAGAGATGCTCATGATCTTAATGCAATCTCATAAAACTATTAAATATGACAAGTTGAATAATTCCTATACAGCAAGTTAAGCAATGAATAAATGTCTTTGGGAGATTGTTCAGAAAAATATTATTCATATTTGTGTAAAAGATGAGATACCAATTTATTTTCCATGCAGCTAGTTGAAACTTTTGATTGCTCATATACAAGACAGGAAAAAAAAAGAGAAGTATTAGCACACACAAATTACCAGTCAGAGTGATTTCATTTTCTTCATGAAACCTTCAACCATCTCAGCTGCATCATACATGTTCTTCTCTTTGATTTCTTGCAAAAGCAACGAACATGTTATATATCTGGGTTTTATGTTTTGACGTATCATTTCCCCAAATAGCTGGTACGCGCACTCGCATTTATTTGCTCTGCATAGTCCATGTATTAAAAGAGTGTAAGTTGCCAAGTCAAGGCATAAATGGTGCTTCTTAACTATGTCATCCAACAGAATCATGCATTTATCTGACTTCCCATCTCGAAAATACAATTTCAGCAAAGCATAGAATGACTGCACATCGGGTTTACAATACGGTGATTTTTCTAAGTTCCTTAGGTATTCCAGGGCCCTTTGCTCTTGTCTGTGATGGCAAAACATAGCAATCATCGAATTGTAAGTAGACGTATTTGGATAAATTTTATTCTCGGGCATTTCCTTTGTGAAAATATTTAATGCCTCTTCAACACGACCGCCCTTCCCCAGCGTATGTATCAATGCATTATAGAACTGTGTATCAGGTTTACAACCAACTGCTTTCATCCTCTCAGCTATCTGTAGTGCTTCCTCTATGTCTCCGGACCTAGTGAGAGAATGCATAATATTGGTGAAAGTGACAACATTAGGAGGGCATCCTTGTAATTCCATTTCATCAAGAAGCTCATAAACCCTGCAGAAATTGCTTTGGGAACAATAAGATTGGATAATTATAGAGTAGCTGATGACACATGGGTGAAAACCCTGCCCCTTCATCTCTTCGATTGTCCATTGTGCCTCCTCAACCCTCCTTATTTTGCACCAGCCATGGATAAAAATGTTGTAAGTGTTAGCATTTGGTGGAATGTGTGGCTTCATCTCCAAGAATAGTGCACGTGCCTGCTCGACTTTTTGCTCTTTACAGAGGGTGTCCAGCAACAAATTCATGGATTCGGTGTTCTTCTCCAAACCATATTTTTCCAACTCCTCGAAAGTATTCACAGCATCTTTCCACTGGCCTGCGCCAGAAAATCTTCTCATCATCTTTGCCACAGTAATGAGGGATACAAGATGGTCTTCACGCATCTCCTCAACTAACGCTTTCATTTTGTCCATTTGTTTCATCTTTCCCAATATGTCTATCATTTTATCATACAATTCTGGCGAGGGTTTGTATCCTGAACACGTTTCTGCCCATCTTAAAACACCCAATGCAGACTTCCAATCATCTTGGAAACGATGAAGCAACCTCGTGATTAAGCTATGTGTGATCTTTATAGTGTTGCAATCAAAGTCATGCACCAGAGACTGAAAGACTTCACTTTCACTTTTGGCAGCAAGAACTTTGGCAATGACAACATCAGCGTCGTGCTTCCTTCCAAAATCTGCGCATTCTTCAGGTTGATTGGTTACTGCTAAACCATGTGGAGTAGAAAAAGACGAAAGCAGTTTTCGTGAGACAACTGTAGAAACCAAATGAGTTTCCAATGGAAAAGGAAGGAAACTGTTAACTTTAGGAAGGAGTCTGCTACACAAGGCCATGAATGGGACACCCACTTAAATCATCCAGCCTGAAGTCTTTTACACTCAAAAGAAATTTTAACGACTTCAAATCCCATTATCAATCCGTTCTATCGCGTGAACAATGACCTACATAAATACCAAGGAGGAACATTGTAAATGTCGTACATCTCTATAGTTGGTACAATATTCTTCGAAGATCTAAAACATGCATGTACTCAAGTAGTAAGAGTTCAATGGTCTCCACATTATTAGTCCTTTAATTTATCTATTCTAAAATTTGTACGCCCTTTCAAAAGTACATAACTTTCATATGCAAGATGGTCCAAACTCCCAACAATAATAAAACAAATTAAATGTAAGTGGGTAATCGGTTTTGCTGGAAATTTCAAAATAAAGTAGTCACGACCTGCCATAAATTCATTTAGCAATTTTTTAATCTATATTATATAAGCATAACTATTAACCATCACTATCCAATTGGAATGATAGTAATTTTATGTCATTATCATCTCGCTTTGGCCTTCTACATTGTAGTATTTAAGCCATAGTTTTAAAAGGCGCGCGCGCGAGGCGCAAGGGGCCCTTGGCACCTGAGGCGCGCCTCTTGCCCTTTTTCCGAAAATGATCCCTATAAACACTTTTCACAAATATTTTTCTACATAAAACCACATAATACTACCAAAATGTCAATAAATAAACATTACAAGCTTAGAACATAATCTAAACATGAAATTAATACTAAAATAGTGAAGTTAAACTTCATTCACACACACAAAACATCATCAAATGTTAAAAACCATGAAATTAGTCCCTAATCATCATTCTCATCAAACTCAAAGGCCTCTTCCTCCTCATCATCATCAAATTGCACATCATCATCGGCGGCGGCGCAGCAGCTTGCAGTGGAGTGTTGTTTTCTATTCTAAACCCTAATTTCTTATCTAACCTAATTTTAATATGTATATATGTATTTCATATTTAAAATATGCTTTTAAACCTTAAAAGTATTACAAATAAACCTAAAGTGCTACTCTAACTTTTAAAAATGGGCTAAAAACGTTTTGACCATAAAGCACACCTTAGGCGCGCCTCGGGAGCCTCAGAAAAGGCGCACTAAGGTGCGCGCCTTACCCTCAGTAAAAGGCGCAATACACTGAACCTTAAACTATAATTTAAGCTCAATTTTAAACTACATATCTATACATACATATATAATAACAAAATCTTTTATTAAAAGTAGAAATAAAATTTTTAAACCAAAAGTTTATTACTAAATATATCAAGGAATTTTAAAAGTCACATATAATAATTAATAATATTCAACATATGTATTAAAAAATGGACATTAATTAATAATGTAGATATTAGAAACATTTTGTAAATAGATATTACATATTTGAAACTTGACTTACCTAATAATGTAGATATTTTTCATATTTTGAGCGCAAAATATCTTATGTGTCTAATTCAAATGACAATTTCATTGAAAAAAAAAAGCGATAGTAGTATATTAAAATAAAATTTGAAACGAGAAAATCAACAATAAACGTGGTGTACAAGAAAAGAGTTGGCAAGTGGAACGTGAACTAAGGAGAAAAGAGTTGACTCAACTAATTGTAGTATGCACAAATAAGAACCGTTAGACTTAACGCAATTAAAAAATTTATACTTAAAGTCAATGAAGAAGATTCATAACGAAAAATGGAATCAGTATCATTTTTTTCGAACAGAATATATATATATATATATATATATATGTGTGTGTGTGTGTTACACAGAAGTAGGGGTGTAAATGAGTCGAGTCGAGCCGAGTAGTCTTGAGCTCGAAACTCGACTCGATTGCAATACTCGAAGCTTGAGCTCGATTCAAACTCGATCGAGTTTATTTTTTCAGCTCGAGCTCGACTCGATAACCTTTTTTGTTATTTTTAATTTACATATTTATATATAATGTATTTAATTAATAAAATAAATGGCAAAATTGTAAATATAGTACAAGCTCGATAAGGCTCGCGAGCCTTCGAGTTGAGTATCTGTGAGTTCGAGCTCGATAGCTACTCGAGTAGCTCAAAACTCGACTCGACTCGATTAATTTCGAGTCGATTTCGATCTTTTCGAGTCGGGCGCGAGTAGCTCGTGAGCTGGCTCGACTCACTTACACCCCTAACAGGAAGTGCTCAAAGTTATACATACACTCCACTGGTTTAAATCTCAGCAAACAAAGAAATCAATATACACCAAAAAGCCTCACCATCACACAAATTAAAAATGACACACACCAACAGAGCCTCACCAAGACACCAACACACCAATTAAAAATGGAATCAGTATCATAACTAAAATCAACAAAATTATTATGAATTTAATAATAAATATTTCACCTTCAACCTCGAAATCAAAGCCCCAAACAATGTGACTCAGAACTAAAAAAAAAAAAACGCAACGAATAAATCAAATAGATCAAGATTCGGATTCCGTTTGCATAATATGAATTCGAAAAAAAAACCCCAAATTAACAAACAGAATATTGCTGCGACTTCCCACAAACCGACAATCCAAAGCAATTATTTCAAATCGGCACCATACATACATACATAATTCATATAGCAAACCCAGAAATCATCAGGCCCGAAAATTCATGGGAAGAGCTGAATTTAAACGGAATATACCTGAATTTTCCGCCAAAATACTCAAAAACTTTTTTCGGTTAAGGAGGTCGAAAATACAGTCTCTTTCCAAACTGATTAATCGAAAGATGAAAGAAACAAATGGCAGATCGTACGACGATGGCGGTGGTGCTACAAAGTGGCGGTGGAAAAAACTGAGGGAAAAGAAGTTGTCGGTCGAGCTGGGTATTGAGAAGAAGGCAAGGGCGGCGCTGGAACGACGGCAGCGGTGACGGCACGAAAACAACGACGGCGGCGCTTGGAGGCGCTGGAGAAAAATGTTTTCTTTTTGGGCAGGGTAAAGAGTGGGCCAATAACCTTTTTTATAAAAAGAGTGGGCCAATAACCTGGCCTTAATTTTAGCCCAGATTATGTGCACACACATTTTTATTTAGAACACTATCGTAAAAATAAAAAAATAAAATAAATGTGGAATGACAAAAGTGTCCTTATTAAAAAGTGTAAAAATTTTCGGTAAATTTTTTTCAAAAATACATCAAAATTTCGACATTTTTTTCTGAAATTTAAGGTTTGAATTTCTTTTTTTGGAAAACTTATTGTTCTCACATTTTTGCGAAATTTCTTCAAATTTTCTAAATATTTTCGAAAAAGAACACATTTTCGGATAATTTTTCCGAATTCTGAATTTTCTTTCCTAAAACCTATTGTTCTCATATTTTGGCGAAATTTCTCCAAATTTTGAAATATTTTCCGAAAAAGAACACATTTTCGGATATTTTTTCGAATTTTGAGGAAAAATTTTATTCGCAAAAGGGTATTTTAGTGAATTATTGGGGGTGTACTCAATAAATGGTGTGTGTTTTTATAATGTGGGTGTTCTAAATAAAAATGTGTGTGCAGATAATCAGGGCCCTTAATTTTTTGACTTTATTGTTTTGGTTAGTTCTAGGCCCAAGTTATTTATATGCACCCCATTTTTAGTAATTACATTTACTAAAAAATTAAATAAAAAATAATATTACTCTTAAAAATAAAATTCTTAAAGTTACCCCCTCATATTCATAATATATGTCATTTTGATTTTTTGTATTATTTGCAATTTAAATGTCGTTTTACACTTTTCAATGTGAATTAATTATGGTTTTTCAAATTTACCCTTATTTTTAAAAAAATTACACCGATAATAATAATCTTTAAAGTCATGCGAAAATTTTCAAAGCTATTAATTAAGGCTCCATTTGGATGGAGTCATTTGAAATCAAGGGATTTGAGGATAATACATTACACATTTACAAATCAAAATGGAGAAAAACTAAATGAATGGATTTGGTTCACACAAATATTACTTATAAGTGGGAGGATTTCAAATACCCAACAAAACCTAGTCATTTGAAATCCTCTCACTTCTTCCACTTGTGCTTAATATTTGAGTGTATCAAATCCATTCATTTAGGTTTCTCTATTTTAGTTTATGTGAATGCATGGTATATTATACTCAAATCCTCGATTTCAAATCCACTCCATCCAAATGGAGCCTAAGGGTATAGAAGGAAGTAAATAATTTTCTTAGAATGTGTGCATGAGATTAGGATGACATATATTTTGAATAGGAGGGAGTATTTAATTTTGTCTCTTAAAGCTATTTAATTTGATCATTTATTATGGTCATGTACGAACCAGGATCCATGAATTGCAAAAATGTATGGGTCGATCCATTAATAACCAAAACAAACCCTCGGCGTCGATTTTCTAGAGTTTCACAAGCGGTACTTTGATTTTTTTATTTTTGATGTGGTTTGATTTTTTATTTTTGCTGTTGTGAAACGATGGTTTGATGTGATTTGATTTTTATTTAGTTTTTCTTAAAAATTATGCACATGTGCGATGAACTACAAATGTACAATAAATTTGCACATGTGCAGTAAATAAATTTGCGATAAACTACAATGTAGAAATTCTAGTTATGAGATTGTAAATAGCACGGTTATTGATCAATGTAGAAATTATATGGTCAATCTCTTTCTTCTCCTTGATTAGTTAATATTTTAATGTCGATTAATCTGTAAATTTATTTTGTATTATGTTTGTTAAGCTGCAAAAACTTAATGGGGATGAAGAATGAGACTAATCGTTGATTACGATGTGTTTGAATGAAGCATATTCAAACGTGATGCGTCATTCAATCTCTGAAAATAACGAAATGAAAGTAATTGGAAAAAGAAAATAAAAATGACAGAAATGAAACAAAAAAGAATAGTAGCAAAATATGTTAAAATGTGGGAAGAGAGGGTAATTTGAAAAATCGACACAAAATCTTGTATCTAAAAATAATTACAAAATATCTTGTAGCGGATAGTAATAGGGGTTCTAATTTTATAGTGGGTAGTTATTGACCCATTGTAATATATATATATATATATATATATATATATATATATATATATATATATATATATATATATATTGCCGTAAAATGAATGACATAGGCAATTTTTAATTAATATTTAAAATTCAGAATAAATAAAAAATAATTTTTATATTTAAAAAGTATTATGATCTAAAATTTAATTTTTATTAAAAAAAAAAAGAACAATACCGTTACCCTGGTGTAATATGCGCACATTCACTTTACCGATATCCTGGTGATAAACAGTTGTACATAGAAAAAGTATTGATATCGTCCTTTTGTTAAAAAAATTTTTGTTGCAAAGAAACGGAAGTGTTAAATTAAAATTTTTTTATGCAGAAAAAGTGAAAGATTTAACTTTGATCACAAACAAAAAAATTAAACGAAACATCACCCCGAACAATTTATTTCTCGAGTAAATAATATAAATGCTACAATTTATCTCATTCAATTGACCATTTTTAATATATGTGGTTGAGGACGTGTATGGTTATTCCTATATGATACAATTTGATTAAATAAATTGAATTTATTAAATTCTTATATAGATATTTTTTTGAGCAGATTAAATTCTTATATTAATTGCAAAGACTCTGACTTAAATATTAAAGTTAATTGCATTAAAAAAAAAAAAACCAAATTCGTGGAATTCATTACCTTTACGATGGCGTTTTGAAAGGGAAATGAGATCTTGAGCGCTTTCATAGCTCTCATTGTTGGCTTTTTTTTTTAAGCATGTGTAAATACACCTATTAAAAAGTAATGAAATCATTTTTAGATGATTATTTTGGTTGCTCGTGGGTTTCATTTCATCTTACTCTAGTGTTTCGAGATGGGGAAGAAGGTTAAGTTTCATGAATTTGGTTGAGAATTTGAGAACTTTCATAGCTCTCCCGTGGGCTTCATTTAATTTGATCATATGGTCTCAAGTCATCCAACTTAAGACCAGATCAACCACGGTAATTTTTGACAGTGATGAGATTTATGTTCCAAGCATAATTTTATACTAATAGTTTTCTTTAAAGTCTAATTTTCATTGATAAAACATTGAAAAATCATATTTTTTTAATGCAATAAACTCTAATATTTAAGTCTAAGTCAAGTTTCACTATTGTTGATCCCGAGATTGAGTTAGACTTCTAGAGATAATCTAGAAGCGGGTTTAAATAGATTATCTAAAATTTATTCGAATTTTAGATCGTCTCGCTCAAATCAATCCTCTAAATTATCTAGAGTAGTCAGTGAAAACTTTATATTCAATCTTTTCCAAATGGATCTAAAAACTTCTTGCTATGATTATAAACAACAAGATAAGTCGAGAAAAGTAAATGCGAAAGTTAAGAACATCGAATTTATAGTGGTTCGGATTATAAAATCTTACATCCATTCTCCTCCTTCAATTCGAAGAAGGGACTCCACTAGCTTGCTTCCTTACTTTCTTCCTTCCTTCGATTACAAATACGATTTGAAGATTCGAGATCTTCGGACTATCTTTCTCCCTCTAAATTATTCTCAATTCTACAATTACGGTTCAGATTTCATAGAGGAAAAAGATACAAGTAAGTGTTCTACAAACACTTAGAAAAATATTTTATACTTCTCGATTTAATAGCTAATTAGTGTGCTTCTAAAATGTGTGGATTACAAGTATATCAAAAAAATTTCAAAGCGTGCCTAAGTCTATTTATAAGGAATATGAGACAGTTAGTTTGTTAGAACAACCCTAACCGTCTAACAACCTTTCTTGAAAATTGCTTCAACTTTAGCCGATCTTCTTGAGGTTATCGTCAGGTGACTTAGCCGAGATCCGTCTTTCTTATTCTACTCGGTGATCTCCACCTCGTTTCGAGCTCTTCATTATCCTCTCTTGGTCGGATAACTTCTACAAGACAATTTTCGATGACCTTTGAGCATTGAACCTAAGGTGACTATCTACACTAACCTAGTATGGAATTTTGACTTATAGACTATATTACATCAATTTATTCTATACATCTTCAACCTGGTCATCTTACTTTTTCATGAGTTATCTAACTATTACATTTTAACACATCAAAACTACTTCGATCTAACAACTATGAAGCTGGTTTGAATGGTATTAATTGTTTATATTATAAGGTGTTAGTTTTAAATGATATTCGTTGTTTCATTAAAATGTATTAGTTGTTTTATTAAAACATGTGATACATTTGACTTTTATGTGTGATATGTTTTATTAAATCATACAAATCAAATGTTTGTTAATATATATTACAACATAATTTAACATGAGTTATAATATTTTCAAGTGTTTGTATTGAGAATTAATTCATGTGATAAGTTAAAATTTTACAATTATACCCACATTTACTATTTTTTAAAAAATAAAAAATAGATATTTTTGTCAATTAACTTGGTAATAAGTGGATGATTATTTTAATACCTAAGGGATCCATTTTCACTCAAAAATGGAAAAACATATATTAGGCTTTCATATTTTTGTGGGCCACAAGTAATACAAATCAACAATAACAAACACTTGATTTATAGGGAAAACAAACTATATCCCTAATAATCACTCAAAACAAACATGACTTTAGTTGTAAACCAATTTTATGGTGAGAATGATTCACACCACACCAATATGTCATCAAGTTCCACAATCTTACTATATTTATCTATTGATTTAACTTACATTATGCTCAAATATTTTTATGTAAAGGTATGAAATAATTTTATATAAATAATAATTTTGACTTATATATTTATGAAATAAGATTTGTTTTTGAGAACAAAAGTTAAGAAACACAACCTTAATTTTAGTTTTATTTTAAGTATTTCTGATAAGATCTTATTCAAGTGAATTTTTCCTTCTTAATTATATTCATTATCACAAAATCGATGTGTACTTGCTTTTAAAGTATGAAATTAATATCATTACATTTATTCATTGAGACCATAACATTCATTTATTGATATTATTATACTTATATGTTAATATTATAGTATAAAATGATTCTCGATAACAATAAATGAATGTAATGGTATCAATGAATTAATGTAATAATATCAATTTTATATTATAAACAAGTTTGATAAGAGGGTACTCTTCGCACTACAAAAAAGCGTGAAATACCGACATACCAAATTCCGTCACAAATACCGATAAAATACCGACAAAATACCGTCGAATTTCAAATTTCAGATTTACATACAAAAATATTGTGAATTGAATTCGGTATTTTCAGCGAATATTAAATCGGTAATTACCGACATAATACCGGCGAATATCGATAGGTATTTATGGATGAATTAATTTTGTTGGTATTTTGTGACGAGAAAAATACCGACGGATGACTATTGTTTTTGTAGCATCGTATATAATGGAATCCATTGTCACAGCACAATCTCATTTTGCGTACCATGAAAGTGTATGATGATGTGTAAACCAGTTGTAGAATCACACCACATCCATCCATCATTATACTAAGACCAATAGAAAGGATAGAAAAATTCTCATCTAAGAATTGCTAGCTTAATGTTAGACGAATTTTGAAACTTGATCTGGAATTTAATTTACTCATTGGCAGACTAACTTCAGTTTTAATTTTTTTCAAAATAATTAATTAGTTTTAATTTATCTCAGGTGAAGGAAGGTATCTTGTAGGATGAGGTCAATGTATTAGGGATAAAAACACTAATTTATAGAACATCAATGATGACTTTTATAGACGAGATAGGAATAAATAAACAAAAAAACTGGAAAGAAATTACAAGGTCAATATTATGGGATAATTTACACTTAAGTTAATTTTCACAAATTTCAACTCATAAAGTGTCTTATGATTTTCCAATTTCATATTAATTTCTAACTTATCGAAACTCAATTTTTAAAAAATTTTAAAAATATAAATACATTACTCGTAAATTAACCTTAAACCTTTATTTAATTAGTAAGAAACGAGAGTCTCACATAGGGGTGCAATCGAATCGAAGTGAATATCGAAATTTTGTATTCGTATTTGATTATTAATCGAATCGAATATTTTTATTCAATTCGAATCACAAAATTTCAAATACAAATATCAAAATACCGAATCGAATAACATATTTAATTCGTTTACAATCCTACCTTTAAATGGTTGACAACCAATCTCTTCTCTCTTAAATATGCAGTACAAAAATAATTAGGTTCATATTTCTTATTCATAATATATAAACTCTACATAATATGAATAAAGGTGCGGCAATTTATTATTAATATATACGTATATTAAATATTATTAATTATTAGTATTAATTTTTTTTTCCGAAACAATTATTAGTATTAGTTAATGTAGTAATTTTTAGAATTCCTTTACATATTTAGATATAAAATTTTTGGTTTCAAAATTTTTACTTCTATACGAAGATTTTGTTATTATATATGTATAGATAATATATATATAACACATAAATATATAATAAATATTTAATCGAATATCTACGAATATCGAATCAAATATCGAAATTTTGTATTCGTATTTGATTACCAATCGAATCAAATCGAATATTTTTATTCGAATTCGAATCACAAAATTTTAAATATGAATATCAAAATATCAAATCGAATACGGAATCAAACAAAAATATTTGATTTGTTTGCAACCACACCTCATTAAAATATTAAATATAAATAGTACTCATTTATTGGTTTTAAACCAAATTTCTCCACCAAAACACAACTCTTCCATAAATGAGTCATAAAAAATTTGGTAATATGATATATATATTTTTAATGCAAATATGCATGTGAGAGAGTTGGTGTGGTGTGTATCACTCATCACTAGCAATTTATAATGCAATCCATATAGAACACCATCACTCTTTACTTTCATCTATTATAAAATTCTGTGTGGATATGATTCTTCATCAACTTATTTTATTCTGGGAAAATCTTATATTCTAATTATCATTTTTACTGTACAATAGAATATACGATTTTGTCATTGTCTATTAACCTTATATTTTTCTTTTTAAATTTAACTGTAATACTGAATAAATTAATGTAAAACAAACTTAAAAGGTACCTAGAAAGTACTCCTCTGCTCCGTCCTAAGTGTCCCATTTTACCATTTTAAATCGTCCCACTTAAGTGTTGCATTCCTTTTTTATTCATACCCTACTTTTATATTATTCTTATACTACATACTTACACAATATGTCACTTATTTAATATATTTAAATACATTTTTTATCTCTCTCCATCACATCACTTATACAAAATTATTATTATACTATCTTTCATCTCTCTATCTATCACATCACTTGTACTATATTATTATTATATAACATTTCTTAATACTTGTGATCAAAAGTGTTGGGATACTTAGGCCGTAACGGAGGGAGTATATATTAGTAGGAGGATGTAGTCGAACCGAGCTGAGTCAATGCGACACTTATGGTGTAATTGAGTTAAGATGATTTATTATGAAGTTGAATTTGAGCTTAATTATCAAATATATTGTCGAGAATTTTTTCAACTTTAGTTGAGTTTGTAATGGCGTAAATGCATTTAATTATATCAATCTTTATTAAAAATTAATATCTACTAAATTCTATAATTTCACTTAATTAAATAATTTAGTTTAATAACATATTCTTACATTTATCATAAATATTAATTAAGTGTAAAGATAAATATAACTTAAAGTCTTTATAACTTAACGGCTCTCTGTCACGACCTTACAAATTGAATAACATTGAACTTGAGTTTGTTTGCTTGTATTGACGAGTTTATTCATTTGTTATAATCGACAACATAGATAAACAATTATCATTTATTCATTTTTTTATCGGTAAATGTTAGTTTTTTTTTGATCGGTAAATGTTATTTGTTAGTGGTAAGAAATTAGTTTACCAAGCCTCCTTCTGATTCCAAATTCTCCAAGCCTCCTTATACCTCCCACTCCAATTCATTCCCAAAAGGAATCGAACTGGTCTCCCACTTAACCGAGGAGCCCGATTATTCATGAGACAAGTAGAAATTTTTTAGAGGGCTGACAAACGCAGAGTAAAAAAATAGCAATTATTCCAATAAAGCAAACATGCCCGAATACTACATAACAACTTGATTTGATTACATCATTTATCTTTATTTGAAAAAAATGGAATTGGCGTGTGTATAAATTGTGGAAGGAAAGATAGGAGAATGGGCATAAAGATGAGAAATATGAAGGCTTACATTGCTGTGATCATTGTACAGAGCAGCATCGCAGGGATGTTCTTGTTAATAAAGGCATCCCTATCTTCAGGCACAAAGCCTTGCGTATTTGTCGTCTACAGACTCGGCTTCGCAGCTCTTGTTTTGACTCCATTTGCTATCTTCTTCAGAAGGTCTATTTCATTTCCTTTTATTTTAAGATCAATTGGTGATAAGAACAATGACGGAGCCAAAAAAACGAGCGGCTATATAATAAATACCCTCTCCTCCGTTAACTAAAAAGTATGCTTTCGTTTGGTTTTGACGGGTTTTAAGAAAACGTAGATAAATTGATAAAGTAAGGGTATTTTGGGGTATTGTGTGGCCCATTTATGAGTATAAAGTCGACAATATCTGAAAAAATTAAGTGATGGTTAAATGGTGAAGCGAAACAAATTGTTGAAAAAAGCAGTGTGAGCATACTTTTGGAGAGAGTACAATACAAAATTATTAACAGTATTGAATATGGTTTGGTGGTGGTAAAATTTGTCTTGCTTCTTCCTTAAAGGTCATATATTCAAATTCTTCCATGTGACTTATAAACTAATCTCACTTCTCTCAATAATTCAATGTAATACAATTTACATATATAATTTACCTATTATCAACAATTTATATCCATTCTATTCTCTCTCTCTCTCCTTTATTTCTACAGCAAGGAGTCTCTTCCTCTTACATGTCGTGCACTCTGCAAGATTTTCATCGTATCTACATACGGGTACGTACATCCTGCATGCTTTTTAATCCATCTAATTAATATAAATAAATTAGTTTCACATCTCTCTATAAATTCAAACTTTTAATATGATCAAAAAAATTTCATGGTATTGGAGTGCCATATGAAACTCCACTCATAATAAATTGTTCATTTGTTGAGCTTTCTCCCGAGAAGGCGAGAATTGAGAATACGGCCCACGAGTGAGGTGAGTATAAAGTTATTAATGTGTGTGAATTATATTTTTGGTCCCAAAAGATTGAGTTGTCTGTAAAATGATCATTTTTTCAATATTTTTGATCCCATAATTTTTTTATATTTTTGGTCTCAAAAGAATGAGGTAAATTGCAATTTTGAACTTGAAAAAATAACGGATGAAACCAAATTTTGCAAAAAAAAAAAAAAATTTGCTTTCACACATAGGTATCAAATGTGTTTTGAACTCATTGTTTGGATCAAAAGCAATTTACCCGTAAATTAATATAAATAGATTAATTTTAGACCTTTTTATAAATTGATTTTTAGATTAAATGAAATTCACTCGCGGGCTGGTGTCAACTCTATTACCGGAAAAAACTGGATAGTGTCAATTTCATTATAAGGAGGATTGAGAAGGTCCAACAAGTGTATAATTTAAATGGGTGAAACTACTTTAAACCCAGCTCTAATACTATAAAAGAGATTCACCATATCTAATATATATCTAATATATTTATGTTTCTGAGATGCATGCATGGACGTTGCAGGCTTGCCTTAAGTTTTAATCTTAACTTTGCTGGGTTGGATTATACTTCTGCAACATTTAATTCAGCCATGGCAAATCTAATTCCCCACTCGTCTTCATGATGGCCGTCTGTTTAAGGTAAACAAAAATTAATTATCCATTACATGATTTTCTTACTTGGAGTATAATTTATTAAAGAAACATTAGGGTTCGTTTGGTTGAAATTCATCAATGAAAATGAGAATTAAAATGAATATAAGTTATGAGAGTTAATGTAAAAATATGAAATGATCAATGATATTATTCTCTCCTAAACAAGATAATCATTACTAATTTTTATTAATATTTTTCTCTTCTATAATGATTTCTCCTCAATTATTCCTTTCCACCACCACCACTAATAATCTTTTTGTCTAAATATTTTCAAAATAAGAGCACTACCATTAGTGATGTAATCATTATGAAAACAATTATTTCTTTAACATTAATTCTAGAGACATACAGAAAAAGATATTTCATTGTCATTCTCATTGATAAATTTTTTAACCAAACGTCCACTAAATATTAATATTTATTTGATTGAAAACCTAGTGTTGAAACCCTTGGAGTACAATTAATTAAAGAAACATTAATTATTATTTTTCAATATCTAATTTTTAGCACTCCTAATTAATCAAATACTTGATACTTTAAACGTTTTTTATTAAAAGTATTTTAAATTTAAAAATTAGTATAATACAATATTTTCATTTTTTTATCAAAAAAAGGCTTGTATATCTAAACAGCCGGGTATAAGAAATACCCAAAGAATACATAGCTACAACTCTATAAATCAGTTAATGAGTGTTCTAGGATCTATCAACCAACTTTGAAATTTTCCATTACAAATATTTGGACAAAAATAGACATCCAACTCCAAAGCCTACACTTAATTTCTTCCAAAGTATTCTCCCATCTGAAATTTTTTCATCAAAGAGCACTTTGTTTCTTTCTCTCCATATGATCCAAATCAAACATATCCATAAGTCATTAGTCAATTTTCACATTTTCTTATCTCTCGAAAGCACCCAACATGGAATGGAATTGATCCTGCACATTATTCATAATTGAAGAACTAAAGTGCAACCAATTAAAACAATTGTATGATTTGAGAAGTTCCGCTATAATGCAAAAATATGTGATCTGTGATTACATTTGCATTCTTGCAAAAACACACTTAATGTCATCATTGTCTCCCGGTATCCTTCTTTTCGACGTAAGTTGTCCTTTGTCGGAAGCCTATTCCGCTCCGCACGCCATGGCGTAAGCTGCCGTTTATGAGGGCAATCTTCCACAATTTTTTGAATTGAACCTGTTCTTTATGTGAGTGTTACTCTATTAATCAAAGAAGTCAATGCATCAAAAGAGTTGAGATCCTCTCACGAAAATTCCTTCTCCAACTACAACTCCACTTCTACCTCCCGTTACTCCAAACACCTTTATTCCTCACTAAATCCTCCTACTCACAGATATGAAATAACCTAGAAAAACTAAATTTCAAAGGATATTTTCCAACTCAAATATCATCCCAGAAAGATGTGCCTTCCTCATCCCCCAATTTTTTTCTTAAATTTCCCGAGAACCACCTCCTTCCTTCTCCCGAACCTATCTCGACAACATCCTTCCACCATCCGAACATCTACCCATTCTCCCTCTCACACTTACTCTCTCTGTACCCAAGGACAAACCCCCATACAAAGAATCCACCACCCTCACCCACATTGCCTCCTTATTGCTAAAGTAATTTCATAACCAATTACCTACTAATGCCTTATTGAAATACCCAAAGTCCATGAGACCCAAACCCCAAGAGATTTTGGATCGCACAAGTCATGCCAACTAAGCCAAGCAATCTTACGGTGTTTTTCATATTAAATGTGAATAATTAAGTAATAAATAAAATTAATTATTATTTGATACTCCCTCCGTCCCATAAAAGTTTTCACACTTTTATTTTTCGTCCGTCCCATTAAAGTTCCACCCTTAAAATGGAAAACCCTTTATAATCTCTACTCTCACAAATTTCACTAATTTACACAAATGTCATTATTCTACTCCCATATACACGTAACCCAATAAAGTTTTTTTTACTTTATACATAAAAATTTACAAAATTACCTATCAAAACCTCAATCATTACTTTTTTTTTAAATGTGTGTTTTCCTGCATATGAAAACTTTTCCGGGATGAAGAGAAAATTTTTCAATAATAATTTCTTGATAAGCTTCTCATAAACCTTTTTTTTATATAAATTGTCTTATTTATTTGATTTGTAGGATTGAAACCCTAGGAATAAAAGAGTTGGGTGGAAAGGCGAAGGTAGCGGGAAGCATTCTAGGATTTTGTGGAGCCATGGCCTTTACTTTCTACAAGGGCCCTCCTTTATATTCATCTGCTTCCACCCACCATTCTGTTCAAAAGGTTCACACAAAACAAGAATGGATCAAGGGCTCTTTTCTCTCCATTTCCTCACAAGTCTTTTTATTCCTTGTGGATAACTATGCAGGTAAATATTACTTCCTCCATCCCGATATAAGTTATTTTTTTGAACAAAGATAAATGTATGATAATATAATATAGACATAGTACAAATGATGTGATGAGAGAGAACAAAAAGTAAGAGATTTAAATAAAAGTAAGAATAAGTGAATGACATAAGCGTAAATAATAGAAAAGTGTAGAGATATAAATTTAGTGGGTAATTGCCAAAAATAGAATGCGTAACTTATAATGAAACAAACTAAATGGAAACATGTATAACTTATAGTGAGACGGAAGGGAGAGTATAATTTTTAATCTCTAACTATAGCAACAAAATGAGTTCAAATTCTCTTTCCTATCTGTGTGATGATTTGCCTACTATGGATCTCGGTAAGATAGTAATTTAGGGACAGTAAAAGAAAATTGTAAGTTCAAGTTCTCTCACTGGATTTAAAAACCACTAGTTTAAAAATTCAAAAAAATGGGGGCAAATCAACTCAAATTTGGTCAAAATTCGAAAATTAAGGTCAAATTTGTCGAGAACCTACTCAAAATCAGGATGACAATTTTAAACATGTAGGTTTAAAAATTCGCAAAATTGAGAACAAATTGGTTGATATTCTAATCAACCTCAATTTGATTGTTAGTTTGAGACCTTTAATTAATTTTTTACTACTATTAAGTTACTGCACTTAAAAAAATATTTATATAAATCTCTTAGGCTTCATTTGGATAGAGTGGATTTGAAATCAAGGAATTTGAGAATAATGTACATGCATTCACACAAGGTAAAATGGAGAAAAACTAAATGAATGGATTTGATTCACTCAAATATTAAGCACAAGTGAGAGAAGTGAGAGAATTTCAAATGACTAGTTTTGTTGGGTATTTTAAATTCTCTCACTTATAAGTAAAATTTTTGCGATCAAATTTATTCATTTAATTTTTCTCCATTTTAATTTGTAAATGTATGGTGTATCATCCTTAAAAATCCCTTGATTTCAAATGACTACATCCAAATGGAGTCTTAGGTTTTGCTCAGTGAATATGACTGATGAATTTTATATATATATATATATATATATATATATATATATATATATATATATATATATTATATAGGCTAGACTTCAGAAAGAATATCCAGGGAAATTGCGGCTCATCAGTTTGCAATGTGCATTCGGTTGCTTAATAGCAGCAGTTTATGGTGTATTTATGGAGAGGAATTTATCATCGTGGAAGCTTGGTTGGGATATTCGTCTTCTATCTGCCACCTATTCCGTATGTAATTCCTAATTTCTTCTACCCATTTTTACTTTTTTTTTTAATTTGTTTGAGACACAAATACCCCTCAAAATGGGTATAATAATTTTTTATCAAGTTGAGGGTGGGTCCCCATAAGATAGTCACTCACTCGTCTCTCTCGATTAGGGGTGGGAATAGGCCAAAGCCCGACGGCCTACGGCCTCGGCCTACTAAAGCTTCTGGCTCGGCCGTTTAATAAATAGGTCAGCCAGGCGCTTTTAAAAGTCTTTATTTAATTAAATAGTAGAGGCTTGAAAACTTTCTTGTAGGCCTTTTAAGCCCAACAGTACTTCTATTTAATTATATATATAATAATATAATATATTATATTTATATATATATATATATATATATATATATATATTAATAATTGTGAGATAATCATATATTTTATCTCATAAATTTACATATTAGTAAAAATATTAATAATAAATAAAATAACTTACGTTAATTTACATAAAATTTTGTTATTGCTTTTGCTAATTGATAATTCTTGGTATGTTAATTTTATTCGTATTTTGAATTGTATAGTATTTACGGTGTAATATAAAAATGCGATTTTTTAAAATTTAATGAAGAATAAAAAGTTGTAGCAAATAGGCCTTTAAAAGGCTTTCGGGCTTGGCCTATTTATTAAAGAGGCCATGCCGAGCCTTGAAAAAAGCCTATCATAGATAATAGGCCAGGCTCGAGCCTAAAAATTATCTAATAGGCCTAGGCTTTCTTAGGCAAAGTCACGGCTGGCAGCCTATTCCCACCCCTACTCTCGATCGACATTCATATTTAATTTGTTAGTTAATTGTAAATTAGTAAAATCATATAACAATTAAATAAATATTTTAGTAATATTAATGGACTATATGGATAGGATATATTTATTTAATAGATATTAAAGTATTTTTATGTCAAAGTGGGTAGAAAAGATTTTACATTTGAAGTGGGTAAAATAAATTTCAAATTTATGAAAGTGGGTTATTATAAATGACAAAGTCTTATGTATTTTGTATACACAGTAATTCATGCCTTAATAAATAGTTTTAGTTTTAATAAAAAAGTAACCATAGAAAAAAATAATGAAATTGAAAATTTGTTGTTGAAGGAAAATGTGAAAAATTGGAAGGGGTAATGAATTTGATTTTGAAGAAGTGATTGAAAATTATGATACACATGTTATACTATTTAAAATTTTGCATTGTCTTTAAGTTCATGTAATTAAAAAATACAAAGAACCTAATCTTAAAATCGACCCAAACTTTATAATTAATGGGTCGGGAGAGAGCTCACAATTATTTAATTAATTATTAATGTGACATGGAAATATAAATAGTGAATATATAAGTTAATGTTCACGAATCGACATGTGATATTTTTATCATATATGTTTTAAATTAAGGCAAATTAATATTATTTTTATAGGGAATTGGTGCGACAGGATTTGGTTACTTGCTGCAAGCTTGGGTTATTGAGAAGAAAGGTCCTGTATTTAGTGCAAATTTTGGGCCATTAACGCTAATTATATCTGCATTCTTTTCAGCTATTTTCCTCAAAGAAACTCTTCATTGGGGAAGGTTAGTATATATATCTCTTTTCTCCTTTTACTTTTACAATTTAAATTTAAGAAAATGAAATTGAGTATTAATCATGACTTCGTTGCTTTTCTCAAATATTTAAATTGGATTAGTATGACTTAATTTGGGCCTTAGAAATTTTGATTGGGTTTAAAAGATAAATGAAGTTGAAAATATTAATTAGAATGCAAATAGTTGGCAAACATCTGGGTACGTGAGCTTTTGATACAATTAATGAAAAATTAATGAAGATAATGAAAAATATTCACTTTAATAAAAATAAAAATTTACTCATTCTCATAAGAAAAAAAAATTATATTCATTTTTTCATCGTAAATATTCTAGTCCAATTTTATCATCAATTCGATTATGAAACTACTGACCCATCTACCACCTACAAAGATTAATTTCCCCTACCACAAAAATTAACTCCCAAAATTAATTTCCTCTGCCACCAAAAATTAACTCCCTCACCAATCAAAATTAGCTTTACCTCTCAATTTACACCCAAAGACCGCTGCTAAGAACTTTCTCTCTTCTTAATTTTGAAAGTCACTCTAGACTGTAATTTTTTTCTTTTAGGATCGAACCATTTGTAAAAAAATTACAGTGGAACTATCTTGTCACCTAGCCTCCAGTTTCGGGAAGAGTTTATTGCCATTACTACTTGCAAAGTTTGAGGTTATACTCAAAGAAAAATTATGTTCTTACCAACAATTCCAAAATTTTGCACAGAAATATAAAAAAATAGTAATACTTTTGGACTAAAAGTAATTGTTTGCAGAAGTGATACATAAGTTTTGCTAATAAAAATATATTTTATATTATTTTGAAAAATATCACTTTTTAATTAGCTTTATTTTTATTTTTACATAAAAATACTAGTCCCTCCATCCCATGACTTTTTGCACGGTGTTTGGGTGGAATTTAAGAAAATGCACTTTTGGAAGTTGACCATGTGTAAGTTAAGGATATAATTGAAAAACTATGTGTAAGTAAAGTAAAGGGTTAGTTAATTGTACCTGTAAACTTATTTTTCTATTTAATATATGTTTATTTGTCCGATCAAAAAAGGGGGGTTAATTAATTGAGTTGAAAAAGTAATGACATTGATGTAAATAAATGTGTATTGTGAGGGTGTTAAAAATAAAAGGGGTTTCCATTTATAGGTATGCAAATACCTTTGGGACAAACGAATAAATTAAGTGTGCAAATGCATGTGGGACGAGGGAGTACATTTTTATACGTGACACGCAAAATACATTTTATGAGAATTTCGACTAGGGCTTGCTAGGGTAAAAAGGTCCAATTTAAAAGGATTAATATTTATTTTTAATGAAATTTGATTAATATTAAGACAAAATTCCTATAAACTAAATGTGATTACATACTGTAAACCAATACTTTTTTATGGTATTTATTAGAAAATTAATATAAATGAATAAATTTTACACTTTTTCATAAGTTCGAGTTTTTAAATTAGATAAAAAAAAATCATGGTATAGAGACTTAGGTTCACACCTATGTCCCGAGTTCAAATCTCACTAAAAGAAATTTCACACGTCATTGAGTCTCCTTAAATGGAAGGGAATATTAGAAAATTATTATTAATGAACAGACTTCTTTGTTTTTTTAAAAAAAAAAAAAAATGAACACACTTCTTTAAAGTTGAACATTTATTAGAAATTGGAAATTCTTCAATATTCCTATGGAATTTTTCTTTTCTTAGTTAATTAATAATTTATAGATTGCTAAATTGACTCTACGTATATATTGTGCAGTATTTTGGGTGGAGTGCTCTTAGTTGGTGGGCTGTATAGTTTCTTATGGGGTAAAAATCAAGAACCTCAAAATAGTGCCCTACAAAAATCAGTTCCCGCAAAAGAAGTACACTTACAAAGCATCGTAACATCTACACCATCCATTGAGCAAACCATCGTAACATCTACACCGTCCGATGAGCAAAAGGCGAAAGAGTCGAATAATATTTGTCATTCATCAATAATGGGAAATTAGTCCTACTTTTTTCGTTTTCTAATTGATCATTCACCAAAACCACATTTATAAATAAAATTATTGCAGTGACCTTCTATTACATCGGTTTTATGATATTTTCTTTTTGGAAATTAAATATAATCACATAAACCAATATAAAACTTACTCATCTCATTATATATATATATATATATATATATATATATATATATATATATATATACTCCCTCCGTCCCAACATAATCTTCACACTTTCCTTATTTGGACGTCCCAACATAATCTTCACACCCAAATAAGGAAAGTACTTTTTACACTAATACCCTTAAAAGTCAAACACTTTATCTTCTTACACTTTATTCTCTAACACTTTTTAAAAGTCAACAACCCAAAATACCCCTACAATTTATTCTCTCTCATACCACTTTATCACCAAAAATCAACTTTTATTAATCTCCGTGCCTGTGAAAGTGTGAAGATTATCCCGAGACGGAGGGAGTATATATTATGACACCCACTAACGAATCGGTCCCCATAAAATATTGAAAATTATTAATATATATTAAAATTTTAATTATTATTAATATTGAGTTAGAATTGGGTGAACCATTTTTATCATAGATCGGGTTCCAAGTACTGGAAAACATGCCGGAAGGGTCCCGACGTAGGGACTCCGACGCTCAAGTCGATGAACAAAAGATTTCGGAAGAAGGACCTTAATACCCGGTAAGGAGCCTCTTTTAGCTAGTATGAGCTATCTAATAATATGATAAGAAAATATAAAGTCTTGTGCTTGAAGTGTGATAAGTGTATAAGTGAATTCGTATTTTTAATGGTTATGCCGATCGTTTATAAATAATACGAGAAAGAACAGTTTATGTCACCCTCCAATGGATCTCTCCCATTCACCATCGTGTTCCTCCCACTTTCCGTCTTTCTTCTATGTCTCATTCCCATTCCGAGACAATAACCGCTTCGAGATCTTTTCCAATATGAACTTACGGCTCCGTCGACAAAGTCAACGTCTATTACTTGGCTAATCCCCTATTTTGAGGATTTAGCTAACTACCTAGAGCTTAAGTCGAGTATTATCTCAATTCCCCCTTGATATACGTATTATTGAGCCCATATTTGTAATCATGGGCTTACTTACATGTAAACTCCGTATGGACTCTTCTTGGGCCTTGACCCAATCCAGACCCCTTGGCCCAATTCGTTAAGGCCCGATCCAAAGATCGCACTTATGCCATATCAATATATATAATAAATCAATACACATCTTTCATCAACTTCAAATATTTTATTGAGGCAATCTCGATTTGATTGATTTCCAAATATACATAAGAGTATCTTCTAAATTATTAAGCAAATGAAGTGATACATGTGAGTGGGCAAATTTATGATAATTGGAAAAGAAACATCTATATGTACATTATCATAGTTGTTGCAAAGCAAATATGGCACTTTAAGGCTACCTAGCTTTGATATAGTTTAGTAAATATTGGTAATCATCCACACTCATTAATGGTTCTAACAATGAACTCATATCTCCAAGACAACATACTATGGTTAATTCTTATCTACAAATCACATAACATATTCACATTAGCATTTTCACAAACACGTTATGGGCAGAAAATGAGAAAAATTCGAAACAAACTCCTAAAAAGGAAAACCACACCTTGGTGGGGAAGAAAACTGATAATGGTGGAGCAAGAAAGCGGTGGTGACGACGCGGCGAGGGGGTGTGGCTTCGGCGGCATGGGGACGCGGTGTCTCCGACGCGAAATTAGGGCACGCGTGATTTAGGGCTCGCGAGCGGGAAGAAGGAGTAGAGCGAGGAAGCGGTGGTGACGAGCGACGGAATGGAGGTGGTTGCCCTGCGGCAGGGAACGAGAGTGGTGATTTGTTGAGCAAGAGAATTGTGTGTGTGGCTGAGTATACAATTTTGAGAGAATTGGGTGTGGGTGAGTATACGGTTTTGAGAGAATTGTGTGCGTGGTGAGTATACGATTTTTTTGTTTAAGGAGGAAAGAAAATATAAGTATTGTTCATATACTCCCAAAAATTAGAATTTAAAGAAAAAAAGACAACGTAGAAAGACGACGGTTGCTAAAACCCGTTGTCTTTTGGTGCAAGCCCATTATCTAAGACAACGGGTTTTATACTTAAGACAACGGTTAGAACTGAAAACCGTTATCTTAGACCTGTTGTCTTAGGCTATTTTTGGCATAATATTTGTGTACTGCCGCAGACAGGTAAACAATATTACATCAGCAAGGTGAAGATATAACCTGTAAAACAAGGGAAAGTCATCTTCCAATTCCAAGAAGTACTTCTTAGAACGTTCAACTTCCTCGGTAATCTCCAACAATATTTTTTTCATATCGCAGGGTCTTCTTCATATAAAAATCAAATGACTCTCCCATTTGTGTATCATCGATAATATTTTCGTTCGAATCATACACAAATCCTCATTAACCAGTGAGTCGCCATACATGACCTCCCAATTAAGACAAAGAACAATGAATCGTCACACATAGCCTCCCCATCGGAGACGGCGATAACAAATCTGGGATGATCGCCACCGTAACTCTTCTAGAGATGGCGTCAATTCATCCATGGAATCAATTTAGGATTTCTCGGTTTCACCCTCGATTTAGGATTTTTGAAAAACTCAAAAATCGGTAATTTAGGAGTTTCGAGAGAGGAAAAATCGAGCGTGTTCTTACATAGTGGGATAGAGAGTAGTTTATCAAAAGATGAGAATCGATAGAGGTTTCGAGCCTGAATTTCAAGAGAGAGAAGGATCGAGAGTGTTCTTGAGATAGTGAGAGAGAGTGTGTTTTTGAGAGATATAGAGAAGATTGAGTCTAAAAGACGGTGAGAAGAATCGAGAGTGTTCTTGAGAGTGGGAGAAATCACAAATTCGAAAGTGTTCTTATGAGTGGAGAGAGACAGATTTGAGAGTATTTTTGAGAGTGGAAATGATAATCAGCTAGGGTTGGGGGTTATTGGGTTTTAAAAATGAGTTGTTGGTGTTATTGAGTTAGTTGGGTTAGTTAAATAAAATGGGTAGTTGGGCTAATTGGGTTAGTAAAACTAAATGGGTTGATTACTTAATTTAAGTGGATTAATAATTTTGTTTAGTTTATAAATATTGTGGATTTAGTAATGACATATAAGTAAATAAATGTATACTAATTTCGAATAAACTTACCATTTTAGGAATGTGCAAATGAGTGTGGGACGGGGAGTACTAAATATGTGCAATTTTGTAATCTTATCTAAATAAGTCACTCTCCCATATGAAACTTGTTCATATTATGAAATTGATACCATTATAATCACCGATATCATTACATTCATTCACCGATACTATAGACATTTTATATTGTAGTTGTAATGATATCACTATATGAATACTATGATATCAATAAATGAATGTAATGATATTATTTTTATATAATGAAACTGCTTCACACTAAATTTTATATATTTAAACATGAGCACAATCGGCATTCAAATAATTAAAACAATTATTGGTATGATGATTGGACGTTCAAATTTTTTCACGGAGGCATGTGATTTGCAAAAATATTATTTCCTCATTCATGCATAATAACATTAACATAAACTTAGATGGGATTAGATGATTTACCGATTTCATTTTGTGAGATTGTGATATATTACATGTATTCTACCTCATTATATTGATAGTAAACTAATCAATTAAGTTGTGCACAATTTAAATTGAAATCTCATTTCATAAACTTTTGAGATCTTCCCCTATAATTTACGTCCTCTATCCAATTTAAAAGGTTTAAAACTTTTACACTATTTTTAAAAAAGTATTGATATTTTATATATAAAGTGGATATGTTTGAGGTAATTATGGGGTCTTGTGGGTCCATTTATAAATAAAATGATTGTTTATGATAAAGTGAATGACAATTTAAATAATTAAACAATTGTTTGGAGAGTGAAGATAAAATGTTGTGTGAATAAGTTTCATAGTAAAAGCTGGTTTGAAAGGTATTAGTTATTTATACTATAAAGTATTAGTTTTAAATGATATTAACTACTCCCTCCATCCCCTAATTATCTTCACATTTTCTTTTCGTTCCGTCTCAAGATTAGTTTCACACCCTTAGACCGGAAAGTGTTCCCTAAACTCCACTTCACAATATCTTCGCATTTACACAAAATATCATTATTTTTGGTCTCATGCACACACACACAATCCAACTTATTTTTACTTTATATATAAAAACTTATAAAATTACCCCTCAAATCCCTACTCATTCCTCCATTTTCTTAATTTTTGTGTCAAACAAAGTGTGAAGATAAATTTAGGACGGAGGGATCGAGTATTTCATTAAAGGATATTAGTTGTTTTATTAAAAATATTAATTATTCTACTCTAAAATATTAATTGTAAATTAATTTTATTATAAAACTAGTTCATATATCTCCAACTCATCTATCATTTTATAAAATCCAATTTGCTTAAAATTTATAATACATTTGAAAAAGATTTTAATCTAATTTCATCCAATATTAAAAAAACGGGTATGTGTAGGTAGGAATCAAAATATTGGACCACTCTAGCGATTAACTTTATTATAGTGCAATAGTGGTCATATATATAGCTTCCAAAAACACTTGATACACAAATATAACAGCTCTGTTAGTTTCCTACCACGCGAACACCACAATCCGTACAGTGCCCCTCATATACACCCACGTGTCTCCGTCCGACGTGGTGAAAATGCACGCTTTTGAATTGTACACCCACCACCCACCTGCCATGGCCTTCCCCAAAATCTTCCTCTGAAATGAGGGATTCGTTGATGAGTTGTACAACATATGTGGACACCACCGCCAGGTGCGCACACACCCATACGGATTTGATCTTATGTCCGGTGGACATCAATTTATATGTCAACCACCAATCATGTAATGCCACATAAATAATTAATTAAATAATAGTGGACTCCCTTTATATGTGGCGTCATATGATAGGTGATTGACATCTTCTATGCGGTGAACATATAAATTGGTGTCCCACTGTAGGCATAAAATCAAATCCGCACACCCATATTAGAGAATTTGGATTATTTGTAAAATAACGTCTATTTATTTATATTTTATTATATATAATATATGTAAAATATATAGAAACAATCATTTAAATATCATCATCAATTTAATAAATAAACTATAATAAGATGAAGCGTCATCGTGTTGTCGTGCGGTCGCGTCGTCTTGCCATAATGGAGTGTTGTAGCTGGAGTTGGAGTTGTGTGTGTACACGTGAGTTTTATTTGAATTTTAAAAATATAAATTGAAAAGTGAAAGGGTGAAAAAGGTGAAGGAAAACAAAATTTAAGTTTTAATTTTGAATTTTAAAATTTAATTTTTAGAAATTTCAAAAAGGTTCTAGAAAAATTAAAATTTTCAAAATTGGCCCCACCACACCCTCGTCGTATAGGATTTTTGTGATTGTCGTTTCGCATTAAACATCAATTTTTTAGGGATTCGCCACGTGGTGAATCCCACGTGAATCTCACCCGCACACCCACCCGCACCCTATGAGAATTCGATTCGACATTATAGTATTTTGAAGAATTCATGCATCATAGGATAACACACTTTTGCTCATGATACATTTATCGAGAGTGTACTACTCCATACGTCCCAAATTTAATGATACATTTATCGTTTGTACGGTTATTAAGGTAGAAGTTGTTTATTGATATTAAATTAAATAAAGTAAGATATAATAGTTCATTCTAGCTACTTTATTATAAAAAAATATATTTTTGTTAGTATAAATAAAGTAATGACATTGTGTATAATTTTTAGGTGTTTGAAGGGAATATCGTATATATGAAGAGGTATGTTGTTTTATTTCCTTTTACGAAAATGCATCATAGAGTTTGAGAAAGATTTTTAAAAAAATGTATCATTTAGTATGGTAGAGGAACTATATAACTTTTAACAGTATGAAAAATAGAGCAAAGGACGCAAAAAAAAAAAAAAGGAAAAAAATAATATAAATGTAAAGTGTAGAGATAAATGTATAGGAGTGATATGTAAAAAAATGAGAAACTTTTATTGAAACAAATTAAAAATATAGGAAAGCTTTTAATGGGACTGAAAAAATATATTATTTAGTGAAATAATTAATATTTTTTAACAAAATACCTAATATCATTTAGACAATTATGAAAAGATCGTTGTCGCAATAAATATTGCAAACTTAATTTTACAGATATATTATTGGATATATAAATATAACATATCAATATCATAAAAATTTGAAAAAATGACGGAAACTTTATTAAAATGTTAATAATTTAACAATATATTTTAGAAATTATTATAACATATTATTATGCACAAGCCATTCAAAATTACAAAATATTTATGTTTAAATCAACCATATAATTAATATATTATCTAAGTATCATCTCGACACAAGATAATTGACAACATAATACATAATATAATACAAAATAACTAATATTATATAATTAAATACAATTAATATCAAAATGAAGACGTATGAGGTTTAAACATATATAGTAATAAGAATGTCAATATTGTCCAAACAATATTGGTCTCACTTCTTTAAAATATCATTTGAATGATTTATATATTTATTAATGCAAGTAGTTTTCCTTCAATGTCAATGTTATTTGTAATAAATAAAAAATAAAAATTACAATTGAAATAGTCTTAATCTAAAATATAAATAATTAAATTAATATAATTAAAGATGTAAAGAGAGACTCAATTTTATATCTTAAATATGACCAGTGTTCATTGTGGATTTGCGATGTATTTATATTATTTTATAAACAAAAATATCATATAAAAATTTAAAAAATACAAAGAAAATAATAATTAAAGATTAAAATTCTTGACTGAAGTTGAAAATTTTGCAGCCTTATATGACCATAAGAATATGTTTTGTGTAAAAGAAATAAAAAAATTATAAATAATTTTAAAATAAATTGTAACTTTTTTGGATATCGCGATATTGTTCGATATTTTGCGATATTTTCAAGATATCCGTAAAAATACACTACGGTTGACCGATATCAATATTAATATCGATATTTTACAATACCTTTGTGATATTTTCACGATATTCGAGAAAAATATATTATCCCTAATATTTATATCTCAATCGCATTTGTTATAATATATCCATAATGGCAAAGTCTTTTATGAACAAGGTTTATGGTGAAATTTGAACCATTTATCGGAGGGTATCGATTGTAATAAATAAAAGGTATTACCTATATTACTAAAGGGTATTAATTATAATAACTAAAGAGTATGTCCTATATCACTAAAGAAAGATTGGTCGTGATAACTTAAGGGTATTACTTATATTACTAAAGAATATCGGTCGTGATAATCTGAAATGTATGACTTTATATGGTTATATTATAACCTGACAACATTACAAATAGAGGTGTCAAATCGGGCGGGCCGTGCCGGACGGGCCGACCCACCGGCCAAACAAAATTTACAGGTCGTGTCAGGCAGGGGCCAAAAATTGATAGGGCCTACAAAATGGAGGTTAGTCTGGCCCTCGTATGGACCGGCGGGCCATCAGGCTGACCGACCATTACTTCTTTTTTATATAATTAACAAAAATTGTAGATAATAATTGTATTAAAAATAGTGATCATATAATATTTATTTATAAAAATAAGTTTAATTACCACTTACACATTACTAATAAATCTATACAAAAAGAAGATAAAAATAAGTTAATGTGGAATACATAAACTATCATAATTGATAATTCATAAGTTCATTATATTAGTCCATTAAAATTCATAAGTCCAAATAAAAATATCAATGAAGCAATTGAATATTGATGAGATAGGGTTTACTTTCATAATTTGAAAATATTATAAATTATAAAAAAATTCATCAAGAAAGTTGAAAATTTTATTAAAACTAAAATGGTTCAATCAAAAGATATTTGTGAGGTCATAATCCGGTTTATACAAACTATAGATGTTAGCCAATCAAATGCCACTAAGAATATTTAACAAATTTAGATGAATAAAGATCTTTCATAATTTTCTCTCTCACAATATGTTCGCCATGAAATATGATCGCATTTCTTGTCTTCCAAATTAACCAAACAACACATTCTCATATAAATAATAAATTATAACTATTTTAACAGAATTATAAATTATAACTATTAGTTACTAACTTAATATTGATTTTATATTAATATTGATCTATTTATACTCAAATATAAAATTTAAAAAGAAAAAGTTTGCGAGCCAACAAGCCGGCCCGTTGACGAAATGGGTCCATCAAGCCCGATGGGTCAAATGGGTCGGGCCAAATTAGCTCGGCTTTTCGGCCCTATAATTATCTCGGTCCACCCATTTAATTATGCGGGCGGGCAGGGACCCAAATTATCGGCTCTAATTACAAAGAATATTAGTAATGATAATCTGAAAGATATAACCTATATTACTAAGGGTATTAGTTAAGATAACTGAAAGGTAAACCGAATCTATTTTTCAATGTGGATCAAATTTCAACGTGAAACTTGGTTCACAAGTGACACACTCATTCATAATATATATGTAATATTTCGCGATATTTTCATCTTTGGTCTTGACCTATGTTGCTCGGACTCTTCAAAAATAAAATAGTACCCATGTCGATCGGGTATGACATGGATATGGGTGTGGCATACGTAAACACCGGATTCTTCGCTTTTCCACTGACTGACAGCTTCAGTGCGCCGATATTTCAAAGTGGCAAGATGCTTATTTTTCGGTGGCGAGGCGTGATACGAACCAGATATTCCCGTGAAAGCGATGCAAAAGGAATTAAGAACGATGAAAAAGGAACTAAGAGCAATGAAAGAGGAAGATGAAAAGTGACTAAGTGCGGTTACTTTATTCTTGATCTAATTAATCAAAATTAATAAAATTAATTTCATATTCAATTTACCTTTGAACCTCCCTTAAAAATATGGAAGTGATATAATGATATAAAAATATTGACAGTCCTTAAGACTATTTGAGACATGTCTTCAAAAAAAATTTACACGCATAAGTTTAGAAAAATAAAATAGTCTATGTAAAAATTATCTTTAATTTAATGTTTAAATAGTTTTACATGAAAAATATATATTTTTGTAATATAATGGCTCAAACGTATCCCCGCACCCGTGTTCTAATTTTGAATAATTTTTGTTGTACCCACATATCATGAATTTGAAAAGTTTGAAAGTATAACACATATCCTCGCACCCGTGTCCGAAACCCGCACCCAAGTCCAAGCAACATAGGTCTTTGTCATAGGGTGGGGCGAAGCCCACCCAGTAAGAACAAAATTGTTAGATTTATATATCTATCCGGTATTTAATTTCTATCTATATATATCTGCGACATGAAATTTATTTTTATATTCCCTTTTAAAAGAAAATTATTTTTATATTTATATTCATATTTAGAAAAAGAGATTATTACAGAATGAAGACATGCATGATGACATTCTCTAGGCAGAAATTGTAAGCAGCCTTCAGAATAGTCGCAATTAAATAAAATTCAAAAGGCACGGATCAGATTCTGGTCCCATTTTTTTATTTTTAGTTTTAGATTTTATGTGCATTTAAAGAAATAAATCACGGGCAAGGATAGTGATGTCTCGTAGACTCATGTCTCATAGACTTAAAGATTCTATTGATGTGAGCGATTGATTTCTTTTGTTCACTTTCTTAATATTCGGAACAAACTCCCTTTCATTAAATTATTGAACTAAGTTTTTGGATATAATATAAGGCCCATTTGGATGGAGTCTTGGATGGAAATTTATTCAAAATCGGAATTTGAGAATAATACACTATATATTTATAAATCAAAATGAAGAAAAATTAAATGAATGGATTTGGTTCACACAAATATTACTTATAAGTGAGAGAATTTCAAATATCTAATCATTTGAAATCCTCTCACTTCTCCCACTGTGATTAGTATTTGAATGAATCAAATTCATTCATTTAGTTTTTCTTCATTTTAGTTTGTGTGAATGTTGTCAAATCCTTTGATTTTAAATCCACTTCATTCAAATAGAGCTCAGAATAACAAATTTCGTGAATTTAATTTATAAAAACACGAAAAGGTTTACAATTTGATTTTAATCGGATTGAACCGATTAAATTTTAGCGGACCCTAGCTCTAAATTTAATCCTCGATTCTTCTCTTCAAAATTGGTGTTGACTTAGATGATTTGACGGATTTGATGGACTTATAACGTTAATCCAACGGCTTAAGAGCCTTATCTTGGATTAAACGCTATTTACGGAGACTTTTGGATGAACGCGTTCTTGAATCTTCAAGAGGCCGCGATGAACGCCTTTGAATCTTCAAGGAGAAACGTCTGATCGGAGGGTTGAACACCTTGATCCGGACGGACTGCTCCTTGATTTGCTTGAAGAACGCCTTTGAATGCCGCGAAGAACGTCCTCGAAGTCCGCTTCTGAGCCTGGAATTGAGTCCGGAGTTGCCTCACGAAATTGTGTGTAATGAATGAATGAAGACCCCTATTTATAGTTGTGGGGTGAGATCGATTTAATGGGGTGAGCTTAGAAGCCCATCGACTTGATTTGATTTGATCCGATTTGATTTGACTTGATTTGATTTGTTTCCATGTGAATTTGATTTAACTTTCCATTTAACGAGATTTTATACGTTATATGGTAAGTTAATTACTTTGCCACCAAGTTACGAATATTTAAAATTCGTAGGATTTAATTTCAAATTTCACGTGTATATTTAGTATCAATAAATTATTTAATTTGAGAATTAAATTAATTAAATTCTCCAAATATAAATAATTAAATTTATTTGATATTAATACTTAATTTTCCACGTGTCGCCATTTAATTGGGCACAAAATTAATGTGCTTACAGAGCCTAAGATAAAAATTTGTCTCACGAGACCATTATATGGTAGTGTTTTTTTACCAGCTTAAATGGTAACTCGAACTCATAATTTTTGGGCATAAATAGTGAAGCTATAACCACTTGACTTATATCACTTCATCAAAAAAATTATATGATTGTGTATATTTTTTTAAAAAAGGTATTATCACTTTTTAAAATTTTCAAACACTCATTCTCCCATAGTTATGATTTTCTACGAGTTAAAGGAGCTCGAGTGGTGGTACGAGGCATGGTTGCATGTAATTTGTGTGTTTTCATTTGTAATTTCAAATGATTATTTTGTAATAAATCTTGTTTATTCAATTATAATTTTCTTTAATTAAGTTAACAAGTCAATTTGATAGTGCCTCACTATTACGTTTAAATTGGGCGTTACAATTACTTTGGTAAATTTTTTTGCAGATGCAGATTCATATTACAAAGAATAAAAGCATCGTTTGATAATCTTCAACAAATGTATTCTCTTTTAGGATTTTACCGTTTGATTTTCTATGATAATTATACATCATAATTGTTTTGTTTGTATGTTAACTTGTTTTTTCTATTTTTTTGTGATCTACAACTTCTTAATTATCTGTTAAGATTTAATTGACGATCAACTAATTAAAGGATTACGAAGAATATTTAATTTACATTGTTAATTTGTATCCATTGATAATTTAGAATATAATTTTGATGGACAAACAATTAATTTGTATCCCATTGTTGAATATTTCTTACGAATTAATGTAAATTATGATTTTATGTTGCATTTTCATCTTCAAACACATTCTTTTTGTTTGTCGAGTCTTTTAATATATTTAGCCGCATAATAATGGAATCTTAATTTTTTATTTTAAATAAAAAAATTATTTAAATTCTTAAATAATTTATAATTATATCACGATAAAATCAAGGTAATTTGATCAATTCTACCAAAATTATGTTGCACAACTAAGACAATTATTTAAAAAATTAAATATTTAATTAAAAAAGATTAGTATGATTTTTTTCAGGAAAAAGATTAGTATGATTAAAATCAATTAATCAAGTCAATTAATTTAATTATGGTAAATTATATATATATATATTGCTATAATAAATTTAATTTAATATAATTATTCATTATTTCAATTTCTATATTAAGATTCGTCAAAAAATCTAGATCTCATGTCATAGTGAGAAATACAAATTCATTAAGTGAACATACAAACTCTACGTTTAAAATTTTGAAATTTCAAATCAAGTTGTTCAATTTGTATTCAAATATTTGAAAAATGTATATTTAATTTATTTGATAATATTTATGATTATATAGATATATTCAATTTATTTGATGATATATACAATTTGTATAAAATGTATGCGTAAAGCAAACACATATTTAATTTATTTTGTGATAATATGCAGAAAACAAACATATATTTAATTTATTTGGTGATATATAAAGATTACATAGATAAATAGAAAATTTATATTTAATTTATTTTGTAATATACACGGATTATATAGCATATATTTAATTTATTTGGTGATATACACATATTATATAGTGTATAGTTAATTTATTTGGTAGTATATACATATTATAGTATTTCTCTCTTTTCCACCTTTAATTCTCTCCATAATTTAAAAAAATAGAACATGTATTATAACTATTTAAATTTAATTTTATTATTATTATTATATATATAACTTTTTTCATTATCCCATAAATTTGCAGAGCTTAATACTAGTATTTAATATAGAGAGTATAAAAATTGAATGAAATTTAAAAGTAAAATACTGTAATCTTACTATATATACGAAAAACAAATTAAGGACATTGTCTTTGATTTAAAGATTTTATTCATGTGATCGATTTTTTTAAAATTTTGATTTTGGAACAAACCCTATTTCTAATTACTAAATTTTGTGATAATATAAAATAGAACGAATATCTTCTTTTCTCATGTAATTTAATAGTGCATTTTTTAATTTTGACTTGTGTTTTCTATTATTAAGGATATCGTCCTTGTTAATAATGTAAATTTTAGCTTCTTATATATACCTCCCACTTTAATGTTTACACTTTACACCTAGATGTATAATTTTAATTTTTGCACTCTTACTTTACTAATGTTTGCTCATTTGAGAGGAAGCAAACAGCAAAGTATTTTATGCACAATTTTTACCATAAAATTTATTTTGTGAGTATTAATTAATTATTTTATCAAAAAGTATTAATTATTTTACTTTAAAATATTAATTTTAAATGATATTAGCTGTTTCATTAATGTGTGGTATTAATTGTTTCACTAAAAGAAATTAGTTATTTCACTAAAAAATATTAATTATAAACCAATTTTACGATGAAACTTGTTTGCACAATACTTACTCAAAAACACAATTGACAGATGATAATATAAATGAAATATACGGGACAAAAATATTTGAAATTGAAAAATGTAGGGGAAAATAAATATAGAAAAAGGAAATGTGAAGAACAAGAAAAAGAATTCACAATGTAAAACGGATAGAATAAAAAAAACAATGTAGAATGGAAATAAAAAATGGAAAACAAATAACGAGTTCAAATTGTAGGAATAGAAAAGGAAAAAAATTAAATGTAATAAGGTAACCTAATTCTGAATTAAAAAAAAAAATCTGAATTAAGATTTTAAAACCTGGGAGTTAACCCCTCACCACATAGCAGTCTATATTTGCTTGCCAACTTTTTTTTTTTTAAATGCCAACTTTAATAAGACACACAAATTTTATTGGTCAAAAACTCATTCTAACCCATATATATATATATATATATATTTTTTTTTTTCGGTAAATATTAGTTGTTAGTGGTTGAAAATTAGTTCACCAAATCTCCTTACAATTTCAAATACTCTAAGCCTCCCTATACCTCCCACTCCAATCCGTTCCCAAAGAGAATCAAATCTAACCCATATTTTTTTATCAATATATTTTTGCATATACTTTTCTTTAATAAATAATACTCATACTTGCATATATTTTTTTAATAAATAATATCATAATTTGAACTAGTTTGTCTTCTATAAAATATTTCTCAATTTTCAAAAAGAAAGAAAATATTAAAGATATGGTAATAGACAATAACACCCCAAAGATACAGGAGATCGGTCCAAAAATCAACATCAGATTTTACAAGATTTATGGTAGATTGTTTCCGTATAAATAAATAATTATTTTCCTTGTATCTGCGATTTAATTTCTTTAAGAAGAGAAAATTCTTTTGTATATATATTTTACACCATTGATGAATGAATACCTCCAATTAAAACCATCTCTGCATAGCAACATACTTTGCTCCACTCAACGCCCTTTCTCGCTATTGATGCTGAATGATGCACCTCATTTGTACAAGGTAACAAATTGTATACTTATTATCCTAAGTTAATGTGATTAATTTTAATATTTTTATTTTTTTAAACTCGGTATTCGGCCCAAAGACCGACTAATCGGTGGACCGACCTATTTCAGAATTGTTTGCACTCAATGAGTTTCAAACTTGAGACCTATAAAACATCACAATCTTAAACTTCAAGCCCTCACCACTAGGCCAATCTCTGGGTGTTTGATTAATTTTACTTTATATGATATAATTTTAAATAAGTGATTTCTCTTAAATCATAATATTGAGAATATTGAGTGTAGTGATTAATTCTATTTTATTATACAATTTTAAATAATATATAGGAGTATAAATATTACTCCTTCCATTCCAATTTTGTTTGCTAAGGGGAATTGACATAAAGATTAAGAAATGTGTTGTTTATTAGTATTAAAAGGTATAAAGTGAATGGTAAATGAGTATTTTCAACTTTATTGAAAGGGTTAATTGAGTGACATTGAAGTGTAAATAATAGATGTTTGTGAGAGTTTAATTTAAAAAGACAGTGCTATTTTTTTGCTATTTTGAATATGGGAAAACAAAAATAAGACGTCCATTTTTGGAATTTTGAGCAATTAAAAATGGGACGGATGGAGTACATTATAATAAACTTTAATTTCTATTATATGATATTTAAATACTTTATAAAATTTTAAAATATACATAATCGAAAAATTATTACATATATATATATATGTATATACATATTAGTTGAATATGTTTATTTTATAATATAATTATATTATTTTACACTATAAATAAATAAATTTATATATATATATATATATATATATATATATATATAGTATATTATGTTATTAATTTAATTTAATAACAACCCCGTAAACGTGGGTACTAATCTAGTCATTCTTTATCCATGAAAACGTTATTACTTGCCTCCATTGATGTGAAAGATTAAAACAGTGTAACTTATGCCACGGATACATATAAATTAAATATAGTTAACGTTTTCTTTTCTAAATAAATCTCATGAGAGTGCTTTTAGAAAAATTAATTCATCCACTATTCTAAAACGAGTATGAGTACAAAAGCACTATAACAAGTTTACTATAGTGGGGGTAGGCGTATAATATCTGTATATCATGTGACACCTTTGTTTTGCTAACTTTTGAACAGCACATTGCACACACTTACCCACCCCCTCACGAGTCTCTATTTTTCACTACATGTTATGGGTAGGTTTTGTCTAAGTCAGTGATATAATTTAGTACGAATAAGTGTTAATTTATGAACCGTTTATGCCCTGATTCATATCAGTTGTATTTCTCTATTCCACTTTTTTTTTTATTTCATTGAGTGTTTTATTTTGTTGTATTATTAACATATATCGATATGACATATATTATATATTGTTTTAAAAAATTACATATCTTTCATCTACAATAAAGAAATAAAATACCTTCTCCTATTCATAATATATGTCGTTTTGACTTTTTGTATTATTTACAATTTAAATGTTGTTTTGCACTTTTCAATGTGAATTAATTATGATTTTTCCCAATTTACCCTTAGTTTTTTTTTAAAAAATTACACTGATAATACTAATCTTTAAAATCATATGAAAAATTTCAAAGCTATTAATTAAGGGTATAGAAGGAAGTAAATAATTTTTAAAAATGTGTGCGTGAGTTTAGGGATTTACATATATTTCAAATCGGAGCGAGTACTAAATATAAAACATGTGATTTCATGTGGACCCATGCCTTGTCCCCAAATCAGCAAATCTCTCTCAAAAAGAGGGATCATTTGATGAGGTGTAGGTACAACGGATGTGGTGCGCCCACACACTCACGTACAATGTTTTCAATGTTATTTCTCTTTCAAAATTTCATCACATGAATTTAAATTAAATATAATATTTACTTATTTATTAATAATAATCTTCATTTGGATTTTTTCAAATTAAATTACTGAAAAAACATTACTCCATCGCCCCTATATAATTAAGCATTTGCAAAAAAATGTATGTGTCTTATTTAATTGAATATTTTCTAAAATGGAAATAAAACAGTCAGTCTTTCTTAATTTTTTATTCCTTTTAAATATCTCAAAATTATATATATATATATATTTTATTACTTTCTGATACTAATCTTACCCAAATTTGTGTCAAAAGATAATTCAACTTTTTTTTTTTTAAAAAAATATTATTTCACATAGTACTAATAAACAATTCACATTAAATAATAGTCGACTCCTTCTATAAAATTATTTAGCCCCCAAAGACATAGACGGTTGGTAAGTGGGCAAGGTGACTGGAAAGACATACACTCCGACATCCCGGTTCGATTCCGTGTGTTGACAATTCTTTGCAAATATTGCGGGGTTGTTCTTTGGATTCGTGTCTCCCGAAAGTTCTCTCCTCAGTATGCCTGTCACTTGTCCACATCCCTCGATTTACAACCCGCCCGACTGGGACATCCTGCACAGTGGGGTTATGTCTTCGGTTATTTCCTCCTTAAAAAAAAAATAAAAAATAAAATAATAATAATAATAATAATAATAATAATAATAATAATAATAATAATAATAATAATAATAATCGATCTCCCTATTTATGGGGGTCATAATAAAATTGGTGGAAATATGATCATCTTAACTATATCTGTGTGTCTTGCTAGTTTATCTAGAGAATGAGCGAGTATAAAAATATATTGTGATTGGACTAACTTTGTAAAAATAGGTTGGCATATATATATATATTTAATAGAAGTAAATATGAAAGTCGGTATGATCACATTTGGATGTCCACATCTCAAAACAAACACCAGTAATAGATTTTTTTGGGTGAGTGTAAATTGAAGGAAAATAAGGGAAAGATAGTTAAAATGGCTAATAATTTAGTTTAAAATTTAGACCATAAAAGACCATTTATTGCGTAAAATGGACCCCATAGTTATATTCAATTATACAGTAATCCGATTTTTAATTTTCTACCATATATTTTTAAGATGAGATAGCTTTACTGGATATATAATGTCTTTTTAATTTCACAATACATTTATTGATAACAAAAATATATTCTTAATACAATCTCTCCATATATGGATAGCGTAATATATTCTTAAAACAGCGTTGGTTTTATTGGGTTGATATTGTTGAATAAATTTATTATATGGTTTAAAATAAATACTTAAGAGAGTTGAAAAAATTTCAACCGGAATAAAAATGAGCATATGACAATTATTGTTAATGAGAACAGAAATATAAATAATACTATTTTTTCTCAAGCAATTTTATTATAATTTTCATAGAATAACTGCCTCATAATACTTTTTAATGAAACAATGAATAATTTTCCATTACTGTCTATTAATGAAATAATTAACGGTAATGCTGTTTGTCTGGACATCCAGAAATTAATTTTTAAATTAGTTAATGTCAATCTAATTATACTCCATAATATTGTCATTAATGGCGCCAATTTTCCCTCCTTTATAGCTTACAATAAATATTAATGTCGGCTTCCAACTTCCAAACAACATTATTAATATTAAATTTTCAAGATGAATCATCATATCTCCCATCCATATTTCACTGTAAAGAAGATCAAAATATCTCTCATATTCTATGAAAGATTATTTTCCACCAAAAACAAATTATATAAAGGTCAAAATAATACTCTCTCCGTCCCAACATAACTTTCTCATTTTCATTCTTTAAACATCCACAACAAATTTTTTATTATATAAATGGCAAAACATACTCAAATATATTTAATCTTTATCCTCTCTATTCAAATAATATTAATAAACTAAATATTCTTTACATGCTTTCGAAAAAAAAAATTCTTTACATCATTCATATTATTTGACTTTAAAATATAAATCTTAAAAAAAAAACACAATCTTCAAAATTTAAATCTATGAAAAAAATTAAAAAACAAAGAAAAACATTGAAATAAACTCTTATATGAAATATGCATCTATAGAATAGACATCTTGGTATAGTAAAAAAATTAAATACTGATAAAAAATTTTAACATATAAACAATTAAAAAGACATCAAAGCATATGAATCTGCAAAAATAATAATTTTTGAAAGAAAACGAAACATAAAGTAACGAAAATCTTGATCATAATTTTTGAAATATGAAAAACAATCAAAAAAAGAAAAAAAAAAAGATTAGCATATTAGAATATATGAAATACATTAAATTATAAATAAACAAAAAGAGATTAGAACGGCATGACATATGAATTAATATACATATGCAAATATGTAAATAGATGGATGACTGAGATTAAAACTTATAAAATCGATGAGTTAGATCAATTTTTAAAACCTAAATGAATGAGAGAAAAAGATTTTAAAATAGAAGATTGTGGATTTGACACATAAGGTTTCCTAAATTTAATTTTATAAGTTTATAGATATATAATATGCACATTAATTAGATAAATAAAATTTTTATGTCATGATTTTTTTAACACAAAATGTGCAATATGGATATAAATTAACATTAAATATATGGATAGAGTAAGAAAAGTCAAATGTTGGAATTTGTATGATGTGTTAAAAATATATAAATTGGAGTGAGAATCAAATTTCAAATTTAAATGGATTTGAAAATACGTTTAAATCACATATTTTTCTGTTAGGGGTATTTTTGACATTTACATTAACACTTAATAACCCAGAGATTGTTCTAATGGTATCTCAAATATGAAACTCATAACGCGGAATCAATTCTTATGTACAGTATGATTGTCCCCCAAATGAATACTTCCTCCATCTACTAAAAATTTACTCTTAAATGTGCTAATTACTTTATGTTAACAATCATATCTTCAATCACAATAGTTTGCCATTATTTTATACAAAAAGTTTAATCAATCCAATTTTGGGCAGAATAAATCCTAGCTGTCATGGTTCCACATTTGGGCAGCCCAATTTTTAGTGGAATTCATATATATATATATATATATATATATATATATATATATATATACACGGATTTGATGAACAACGGTTTATATGCATGATTTATGTGATATGTGAATCACCTATTATGTGATGTCATATATATATATGAGAACCCACTATTATATAATTAATTACTTATGTAGATCACATAATTGGTGATGGACATATAAATTGATGTACTAATTGCGGGTATAAGATCAAATCCGATAATATATATATATATATATATATATATATATATGTGTGTGTGTGACGCACAATTTTTGCAATCTTCCCTCTCCATATGCGGAAGATACTTGGAATGGGGGAGGAGGGCGAGCCACCTTCTTGTTTTTATAACGTAAGATTAGATAAGATAGAATTGCTCAATTTATTGAATTTATTATTCACTATTTCTGCTTTTTTTTTTTTTGAACACTATTTCTGCTATTTATTAATTATATGGAGATACCGCCATTTCTGTCATATATATCTGCTACAGGAAAATATATATATGCACACACATAAGGATAAGAAGCGAGTTTTATACGAGTGTATATAGATACAGAAAATGCTGTAGAATGAAGACATGCATGATGACATCTTACACTGCACAAAATTGACAGTAGCCTTTAGAATAGCCACTTAAATAAAATTCAAACACCACTGTTCAGATTCTGGTCCCATTATTTTATTTTTCCAGATTTTAAATAGAAAATAAGAATAGAAATATTGTTAGGTAACCTTTATCATCTTTTAACTTTCAGGTGAGTTTCTTTCTATTCACCAAAAGTATCTTCACACTCGCTTTTTTCAACAATTTGCTTTTGCTTCACTATTCAACCATCACTTAATTTTTTTCACATACTATTGACTTAATACTAATAAACAACCACTTAACTTATAAATGGACCACACAATAACCCAATATATTCTTACTTTATCTATTTTATCTGTGTTTCTTAAAATCATCAAAATCAAACGAAAGATACTTTTAGCGGATGGATGGAGTACAATTTTTTCTCTACAAATTTAAATTTTTAGATAAGATAGAAATTTGAAAATCCACAAGAATTCTATATGTATATATAAAACAAATAATCCTAGGCAAGATGCACATTGCAGTAGACCATTAGTCCACCATGCCTAAAGCTTAGATTCCTTTCCGTGTTTCACCAACCTTGAACTGCCCACGTGCTTGATCCAATTTGGATATACCTCCAGCATTATAGTATGTAGAAGATAATCCCTCGTCTTTTCACCTTTTAATTAACGGAATTGTTGTAGTAGCAAAGTTTGTTTTTTTATTTTGTTGCTGTGTTTTTTAGTGTTGAGTCTGTTTCTACTGCAGGAATATTGATAAAATGTTTATTGAGGAGTGCAATTGGTGTTAAGTTATGAGTTTGGGTTTGTCAATGGATGTTAATCTGAAGCTTGTGGATGTGGGGTTTTGCTTGCTGTTTGTGGTATGGATTCTTTGGGGTGCTTTGAAGAGGAGAGAGAATGGTGATGAGAGAGAGGGAGAGAGGGAGACATCAACTCTTTCCCTTTCTCCCAAGATTATCATTTCATTGAATGCTGTAATCACCTTTTCTTATTTAGGATTCTTTCTCGGTGAGGTGTGGGTATTTGGAATTGTCTCCATTGATGCTGTTATCTCAGCTATTGCTTGGTTTTTGTCATGCATGGTGGCAGTTTATTCAGTGAAAAGAGAGCAGAGGAACTGGCCACTGCTTCTTATTGTTTGGTGGGGGTTTCCACCTCTTGTGGTTTGATTCAAGTGGTGTTTTTTTCATAGATTTCCAGAAATATCTTCCAAAATGTAACATGATTGATTTTGGTGCTCTTCCCTTTTCTCTTGTGCTGTTTACCAACTCTTTAAGAAGCATTAACAGCAAGCAAATGAGTGATTTTGAAAAGCCATTATTAGACAACAATTTAGGAGGTGAGAGTGGTCCATTTTCCAGCGCTGGAATTTGGAGTTTACTCACATTCAGGTGGCTGAATCCTCTGTTTGCAAAGGGTCATCATGATAAACTCGAATTCGAAGATATCCCACCTATTCCGGACACAGAAACAGCAGATGAAGCTGTTTTATTGCTTGAGGAGTTTCTCAGAGAGCAGAAAACTCAGGCTTCCTCCCTCCCGAAAGCCATATTCGACGCGATTCAGACTCCTTTGGCGAAAAACGCAGTTTTTGCAGGTAACTTCTGATCTGCCGGAGTATAGTTGTTCTTTATATCATTGATATGAGTTTGATACAAGGAGAATGTGCAGTAAATTGTTTAATAATGACCAACTTCAGTTGTACTCTGTTTTTCGTAATTGTTGCATTGCATACCCTTAGTGCTCATTTGGTTTGCATGATTAGAGCATGACAAATGAGTTAACATGAGCTGACAAGTGTTAAAATGAAGTCAATCGTGTCTGCCGGATAATTAATGAGGGAAACCAAACGAGCACTTAGAGTAAAGAGAGAGAGAGAGAGACCAAGACTAGTTGTTACTAAGTTCATTTCAGCTGTAAAACTTCTTTATGTCATTTTGACTTGTAATCTTATATTTGGATTTCAGTTTCTAGATTTTCTGAATTTCCAATGATGCTTTCAGGGATCAATACAATTGCTTCTTACATTGGTCCATTGCTAATCACGAGCTTTGTCAATTTTTGTCAACTAAAACTGAAAACTCATGGTACCGTGGTCTAATTCTGGCGTTGATTTTGTTTACCGCGAAGACTGTGGAGTCACTGTCTCAGAGGCAGTGGTACTTTGGCGCTCGTCGGATTGGCATAAGGGTGAGGGCAGCCTTGATGGCATTGATATACAAAAGATGTTTGGTCATTAAAATGGTGGTACTGGTACAGTCATTAACTATATCAGTGTGGATGTTGAGAGGATTGAAGAGTTTTGTTGGCATTTCCATGGCATTTGGCTGCTTCCCATTCAGGTTATTTTTGCTCTGCTCATCTTGTACAGGAATTTAGGAGCTGCTCCTTCTATTGCTGCTCTTTTGACGACAGTATTCGTGATGATAAGCAACACCCCACTTGCTAATCTCCAAGAAAGGCTCCATTCGAAGATAATGGAAGAGAGGGATTCGCGCATAAAAGCTACTTCCGAGACGTTGAAGAGCATGAGAGTCCTGAAGCTGCATTCATGGGAATCAGCTTTTCTGAATAAACTACTCAAGTTGAGGGAAAATGAAAGAGGTTGGATGAAAAAATACCTCTACACGAGGTCTGCTACTACTTTCCTTTTCTGGGCGTCTCCCACGCTAGTTTCGGTTGTTACTTTTGGGGTGTGTGTTGTGTTGGGAACGCCGTTAACATCAGCCACAGTTCTCTCAGCTTTAGCCACATTCCGAATTCTTCAAGAACCAATCTACAATCTGCCCGAGCTTTTCTCCGTGATTGCTCAAACTAAAGTCTCGGTTGATCGTGTTCAAAGTTTTCTCATGGAAGAAGTTCACAAGAGATTGGTGCAAAATCATACTCTGACTGCACCACGTTTGGGTGTGGCCATTCAGATTGAAGCTGGAGAATATGCATGGAAGAATGGAAATGCAAAGAAACCGACCATAAAGATAACTGAGAAACTCAGAATCATGAAAGGGAGCAAGGTGGCGATTTGTGGTTCAGTTGGCTCTGGTAAAACGAGTTTGCTCTGCAGTATACTCGGTGAGCTACATAAGATATCCGGGTCGAGTATCACGACCCGTGGGTCGAAAGCTTTCGTGCTTCAGAGTGCATGGATACAAACAGGAACTATCAGAGATAATATCTTGTTTGGTAAGGAAATGAATCGAGCTTTCTACGAAGACGTGGTGGAAGCATGTGCACTGAATCAAGATATCTCTATGTGGGCTGATGGCGATTTATGTATTGTGGGGGAAAGAGGATTGAACTTGAGTGGAGGGCAGAAACAAAGAATTCAAATGGCAAGGGCAATCTATAGCAACTCCGATATATATTTGCTCGATGATCCTTTCAGCGCCGTTGATGCACATACTGGAGCTCATATGTTCAGGGTAAGAAAAAGTTTAATTAATTATCATGTTTTAGAAATGAAAACTCAACTTGCTTTTATATGAATGATTAAGTTCATTATTCTGATGGACATTATGCAGAAATGTTTGATGCAACTCTTGCATAACAAGACCGTTGTTTATGTTACTCATCAGTTGGAATTCTTGGATGCTTCTGATCTAGTATTGGTAAGTTATTCGTATTATATTCAAGCAATCATAGATAGAGCTGGATTTTTCTGTTCATCGTCTTAATTACCATGATGCAAAAATTTGAATAGGTTATGAAAGATGGCAGAATTGTTGAATCAGGAAAGCATCAAGATTTAATTTCGAATCCTGATGGAGAGCTTATGAAACAAATGAAAGCCCACAGTCGATCTTTAAATCAAGTGAACCCCCAACGTCTACGTGCGTAGCTCAGAGTCGTCACGAGACTAAAAGCGTAGAGTTAAGTGAAGTAAATTTCGTAGACCTTAGCAGAAGCAGCAGGTGTTCGGAGAAATGCCTACATGAAGAAACGGAAAGTGGGAGGGTAAAATGGCACGTGTATGCAACCTTTGTCACCTCTGCATACAAAGGAGCTCTTGTTCCTATCATCCTACTATGTCAGGTCTTCTTCCAGTTGTTACAGATGGCAAGCAATTATTGGATAGCTTGGGGATCGGAAAGAGACAACAGCGTTACGAAAAAGCAATTGATCGGGATATTTGCTTTGCTTTCTGGTGGAAGCTCCTTCTTTATCTTGGGAAGAGCAATTCTACTCTCAACTATTGCTATTGCCACTGCTCAGCGTCTTTTTCTTGGAATGATGTCATCCGTCTTTCGTGCACCTTTGTCCTTCTTCGACTCCACCCCTTGAGCAGAATTCTTAATCGGGTTAGTAGATTCCAAGTCAGTTTCCATGCACTTTGCGCTTGCTGATTTTTTTGTAATAGAAATGGTGTTGTGGATCACAGTCTTCTACAGATCAGAGCGTGGTAGATACGGATATTCCGTACAGGTTAGCAGGACTGGTGTTTGCGTTGATTCAGCTATTAAGCATCATCGTGCTCATGTCCCAGGTCGCCTGGCAGGTCTTCTTCCTCTTCCTCGTCGTTTTCATCATCTCCATATGGTATCAGGTAACAATACCCAGACATTTCAAGCGTTGCTCTTTTCTTTTCATTAGTTAGTGAGGAACTAATGATGGATTGTTGAGTGCAGGCATACTACATCAGGACTGCAAGAGAATTAGCAAGAATGGTTCCGACTCATCAAGCTCCAATTCTCCATCACTTTTCAGAATCGATAGCTGGAGCCACAGTGATACGGAGCTTCAATCAGGAAGACCGGTTTTGGAAGAAAAGTGTGAGTCTCATTGACGATTACTCTCGTGTATCTTTCCACAACTATGGCACAATGGAATGGCTTTGCGTTCGTATCAACTTCCTCTTCAACCTCGTTTTCTTCTTCCTCCTCCTCATCCTGGTTAGCCTTCCAAGATTTGCCATTGACCCAAGTAAGCACTTCACCATCCTTCACATTATATGCATGCATAAATCATCAAACTTAATTAGCCATGCTTGTTTGCAGGCTTGGCAGGACTAGCAGCTACGTATGGTTTGAACCTAAACGTACTCCAAGCATGGGTGATATGGAATCTATGCAATGTAGAAAACAAAATGATATCTGTCGAGAGGATTCTTCAGTTCACCCGCATACAGAGTGAAGCTCCTTTAATTATCGAAGATCACAGACCCGAGAAAGATTGGCCCCATGATGGAAGAATTGAAGTTAAAAATCTCCATGTACAGTACAACCCTCTTCTCCCCAATGTTCTCAGAGGAATAACATGCACATTTCCTGGTAAGAAGAAAATCGGAGTTGTTGGAAGAACTGGAAGTGGGAAGTCTACTCTAATCCAAGCTCTATTCAGAGTGGTGGAGCCTTCTGAAGGATGTATCGTGATTGATGGAATCGACATTTCCAAGATAGGCCTACAAGATTTGAGATCAAGGTTGAGTATAATTCCTCAAGATCCGATTTTGTTTCAAGGAACCTTGAGGACAAATGTTGATCCTCTACAAGAGCACTCAGATCATGAGATATGGGAGGTGAGGGCCAGATATATGTATATATATATGTGCAAAAGTATATAACATGAATCATCCATGACTTATATTTATAAATTTCTTGCATTGTGGCAGGTTTTACGCAAATGTCATGTGGCTGACGATAGGCTCCTAGACGCGCCAGGTGAATACTTGTTCACACAAATGTTATTAGTATTAGTATTAGTATGTTATGTTGAGCGGTTGGTAAAACTGGTGCAGTTGCTGAAGATGGAGAGAATTGGAGTGTAGGACAAAGGCAACTTGTATGTCTAGCTAGAGTGTTGTTACAAAGGAGAAGAATATTGATCCTAGACGAGGCTACGGCTTCAGTAGATACAGCAACAGATAACTTGATTCAAAGAACGATAAGAGACGAAACCAATGGGTGCACTGTCATAACGGTGGCCCATCGCATACCTACAGTCGTCGACAATGATCTGGTTCTGCTCCTGGCTCAAGGTAAATTACTTGTCTTAATTAATATCTAAAAGATTTAAAATGACTAGATTTTGTTGGGTATTTGAAATCCTCCCACTTATAAGTAATATTTGTGTGAATCAAATCCATTCATTTAGTTTTTCTTCATTTTGATTTGTAAATGTATGGTATATTATTCTCAAATCCCTTGATTTCAAATGACTCCATCCAAATGGAGCCTAAGTGTATTGTGTTTGATGAATGTGTTGTGTGGTGCACAGGTCAAGTTGTGGAGTACGACTCGCCGGCCGAGTTGTTACGAGATAGTAACTCGGCCTTCTCCAGTTTGGTGATGGAGTTCTTGGGAAGATCATCTACAAACAACAACTTTGAATAGATAACACAATTTTGTTGGAGCTTAATTGATTACATTGGAGGAACATATTTAGGCAGGGAGACGAGATATATGTAGTAATAGTATAAATTTTGTTATAGCTAGCAAAGCTAATTAATAGAAAGAAAGAACAAAAGAAATCGAGTACGTCTACTTTAATATTTTTAGATATTATTTTTGCATATTATTACATTCATCATTTTAAAATTAATTCTCTAACCACGTTTTTATTAATTATTAAATAATAATTTTGAAATCAATTAAAATAACTACTCACATATAAAAGAAATAATAAAATATGTATATTATAAAACTCATGCATCATATAGTGTGTAATAGTGTATATAAAGACTAATTTTAATTAGAAAAATAGATTTTGTGTGAGATGAAATATAATTTGGAAATAAAATTTTAATATTTTAAAATGTGTGAGTGTTAATTTGTGAATCGTCTCAGTATGAGATCGTTTCTTTTTTTTTTAAAAAAGTACTAAAAATTTGTGCATATTTGTATCTTCTATCTAAATTCTAAGATGAATAGTCAAACATTTGAGGATGTCGGCTTCAATTAAAACATTAAATTCAAACTTCTTCTTCCAATATTAAAGCCAGGCTAGCCTGAGTTTTACTTTTCATTTCTGTCTTCATCAAAAAGAACAAATTTCCAACTACAGTATTTACTACGAACATAATTCATCAATTAATTAATTTTTTAAATCTTAGTTGAATTAGTGCGTGTCACAGGGTTTATATAAACATGTTTCATAATATAAATTATTATTCAATTTAATGAACTACTATTAAATTTTTAATATTCTTAATTAAATATTTGATACTTTTGATTAAATACTTTATATATATATATATATATATTAAAATTTAATTTTTAAACTTAAATATTATAATATTATTTTTATATTAAATATAAATAATTTAAATAGTAAAAAAATTAATTGTTGTTAGTACTCTTGAATGATAATATGATACTATTGATCTTAATTCTTGATACTTTTATGCAATTCTTAATACTTTTAATCAAACATTTAATATTTAAAATTTTTTAAAATAATTTCATAATAAATTTGTGATAAATCATTTCCATATAAAACTTTGTAGGTGGCATAAAATATGAATCAAACATTTAATCATAACAATGTCAATAATTAAATCCATATACCACAAATAATGTAATAATTGAGTAGATTTTGGGTGACCCTCACTAGCAGGATCTAGAAGGAGACATGAGTTACAAAATGTACTTCCAAATTGATTTATATTCATGTTCATAGCTACATTATACAATTAAGTAAAATTTGGCCTAGGAGGTAAACTCCCTTTTCTACATCTATTATATATTTTTAATTCCAACTATTCCAAAAGCTTTTCTCTTTGTTCTTAATTTCCTTGGTTCAAACTCTACATCTATCATTTTTAATTCCAACTATTACAAAAGCTTTTCTCTTTGTTCTTAACTAAAGTGAAACAATTGTTTTCTAAACCGGAAGCTGGTCATGAGACATATTATATTACCCTCACAAAATTATTTTTCAGGTTCAACTGATTATAATACCATTTAAATTTAAAAAATATCATTCTTACTTTATTCTACTTTATTCTTTCTCCTACACTTTATCTCATACAACCATCTAAAATACCCTTAAATTTTAATCTCTCTCCTACACTAATTTAAGTTTTTTTAATAAACGTGGCTATTCACACGTGAAGATAACTCAGGACGGAGGGAGCATATTTTTCTATTATTTATTAAATTTTGGACAATAACATATTTTTATTCTTTTTTATTTAATTACTTTTTAATTTTATTAAACAAGTCTCTCAATTTCTAAAATGGTCTACTGTGTATGTTTAATCAATTCTCTCTTATTAATTTTAGTATTTTTAGCCATTATTCAATTATAATATATTAAAATAATATTGTGTTCTAACCAAGGGGCTTAGCCCACTTGGCCACGGCTCTCACTTAAGTGAGAGACTGGGTTCGATTCCCTTTGGGAACGAATTGGAGTGGGAGGTATAAGGAGGGCTTGGAGTGTTTGGAATTGTAAGGAGACTTGGTGAGCTAACTTCTAACCACTAACAACTAACATTTACCGATCAAAAAAAAATAATATTGTGTTCTCTATGATTTAATTGTATTTATTTCAATATGAAACTCATAAGTTATGATTTTTACAAGTGCATATTTATTTTCTAATGTTACATAAGAAATATATAAAAAAATAGGCAGAAATTCTTTTAATGGTTGGATCGGCGATTAAAACGGTCCGGTCCAACCGGTTGTAATAGGAGTATGAATTTATTTGTTATAGAGTTTATGTTATTTTTGCTACATGTATGTCAAATTAATTTAATTGAAATAAATAAATATTATGAATTGTCCATTCCATTCTATATCATTCTTTTATTGAAAATAATGTGTTTTTAAAAGTTTCAAATGATGATGTCATTAATTGCATTTAAAAAATAATACTAGACGACTTTAATTGTAATTTAATTTCATTGCTATATGTACATTTTTATTACTTGAAAACTGAGTTGTATAACTTCTAAGTATTAAATAATATTTTATTAATTATTTTTGTATCCCCAAATATGAAATTTTGGATCGCCACTACTCACTAGAACATAATTTGAAAATGATATTTTAATACTTTAAAAAAATTGAATATTAATTTGTACTCGCTCCCTCCAATAAATTTATTCTCACTTTCTTTTTTGGTATGTCCAAGTAAATTTATTCTCATTCAATTTTTAAAATAATTCTACCTTACACAATTTTATCATCACATTTCTCTAAAAAAAAATAAAAATAAAAATTATCATCATCCTCTAAAGTCTAAACACTCCATACTACCCATTTCTACTATATTAGAGTTGAATTCTTTGCAACGGGGTAGTTGCAATTCAGAAAAGAGTCAAATTTTTCTTATATTGAATCATTCATATATGTAGATATAGCCAACACATAGATTTGTTATGGATTCATTTGGTTCTTTTGAGTCTTGCCCGAGCTGGATGATAAAAAAATTATCATGTCCGGTTCCTTCGGGAATGGATCTATAAGAATTCACCTATCCCAATAACAAAAATCCCGATTTGAATGATCATGTATTAAGAGCTAAATTGGCTAAAGATATGAGTCATAATTATTACGAGAGAACCCGCATGACCTAATGATCTTTTGTATATTTTTCCAGTAGTAATTCTAGTTATTATTGCATGTAGCATAGGCTTAGCGGTTCTAGAACCGTCGGTGACCTTACTTATTAATTAAAACCCGTACCAAAAATAAAATGAGAAATACATTTTATTAAATAGAGATAGTATTAGTTTGTGAACCATCACACAAGTTTATGGCAAACATTTATTTCATTAGTGAATTAGACATTTCACTACATGATATAATTCAGATTGAAAAACTAGCTTAGTGACATACATTGTAGTAATTAGTATATATATACTCCAATAAAATGACATCTAAAATCTAGTTGACAAAAATCTTGTTATAGCATATATATAAATATATATATATATATATATAAATATATATATATATATAATGTGTATCTATACATCTCTCACTTAGGATCAGAAAAGTAACCATTGATGGTAGGCATGACCTGAGGAGTCCTCCCACGGACGTACTTCCTTAACCTATGCTCTGCGTACTTTTCGCCTTCTGCAAAATTATTCAGTACACCAGCACCTCTATTCTCTTTCGTCACCCTATCAGATTTACATCAATCAATTCAACACATACACATGCATTACATTATTGCCAAAAATTTCGGGTAATGACTCATTAATCATTCAGATTGATGATGTTTGATAATATTTATAATTTGGAATTGATTTAAAAATAAAATAATCACTAAATTATTTTGATTACATAATATCTCTCTTATAATCAATCATTTAACAATCATTCATTTTTCCTCCGTTCAATTTTTTTCTCGCTCAAATTTTTTCGTACTCAACCTTCTTTCCAAAATTCATCAATGGGAATGAATCACTAGTCATTCCTATTATCTAATTCTAATGCCCCAACCAAGCGGTCCTTAGTTGAGATGATTCCATAATTTACTACTCCTACTAGCTACTACTTGCACATTTTGTGTGACACATATGTTTTCATAAGAATAAAATGTAGGAGAGAGAATAAAATGTAGAAATATTTTCTAAAGAGTGCTACATTTACTCACTAGGTGGATTATCCAACCAATTGAAATATGTAAAATAATATTCTTTTCGTCCATCTTTACATTTAATATTTTGTCATTTCATTCGGTTCTTTTAAAGCTTAACATTTTTTTTTGAAAAATATTTGCCTTATACTTACAATGAAATAATATATCTTTTACTTTTCTTACACTCTTTTTCTACCTTTTACTTTTATTGCATTTTCTACCAATAATTTTATAATAAAATACTATATTGATTAAAACCCATCACCCTCAAATGTTAAACTTGAAGAAGAACGAAGGGAGTATAAAAATAAGAGTTAAAGGGAGAGAAACATTGTATAATGTGTCAACCACTTTTTGTAAGTTATATGTGGTAAATAAACTTTTTTCAATACTTGTGTGATATAATGATATAAAGTGTATGACAGAGAGAATAAAATAGAGTAACACAAGAGGGACATATTTTAAATTTAAATGAATCGTGAGGGTATTAATATTATGTGATATTTTTATTTTAGGGTGTGCAAGTAGTTATGATATGATATATTATATAATTATGGTAAAGTATTGTGTGAATAAGTTTTACTGCAATTTTTTTTTTTAAGAGTATTGATTGTTTCACTAAAATATTAGTTATTTTACTATAGGATATTAATATTGAATGAGACTAGTTGCTTCAATAAATGACATTAGTTATTAATTGTTTCAATATAAGATATATAAATCAGTTTTACAGTTGAACTCATACACAATCAATTCTTCATTAATTTATATATGAAATCTTAATCGAATCATCTTTTAAAGAAAAACATAACTCAAATACTAAATTAGAGTCCCATCTTATATATAATTAAAATCCTATTGTATAAGATTTTCACTACAGTTTAAGTGTTAAATTCAAAGAATTTTCTTTGTGCCTTGACAAATGATTGATCATGATAATTTATTATACCTTTCGAGACTCAATTTTTATTTCTTTTACCTTAATTCAAGATTTGATTTATTTTTTCTCTTAATTTACGACATTTTTTTATACAAGACGACAATAAAAAACGTACACCTATAGTTTTCTTTTTCACATTTTTATTACTTCAAGTTAACTGATAAATGAATTTCTCGTTAAACCTTCTTCAATTAAAGCAAAAAAAAATTAAATCACCCTCGACTTGAGAAAGAAAAAACAAAGCGTTTCTAAAATGAAGGTCTTTTTTAAATTTAATCCAGAAATTAGGTCTTATAAATATTCTTAAATATTCCATTATATTATTAACATGTTTTATTACTTCATAAATGATTTACGTAAACAATAAATAGAAGAAGAAAAAAATATGCTCATTTTAAAGTTTAAATTTATAAAAAAAAGGTATGAAATTAACTAATTTATATTAATTTTTTTAACATTTTTCCGCACTTATATATTGAATTCTTAATTTACTTCATCATTGTAAAAAGAATTAAGGTCCGTCAAATGTATAATTTAATAATTACACCTCTCAATTGTATAGAAATCGAGTGGTTAATTTAATAGTTACACCTCTCGGTCGTATAGAATGTGTAGAAAAAAAAATGTAATTTTATTATGTAAATATTTAATTATAGATAAAATTAAAACTTTATTATTAATTGTAAGTTAATTTAAAACTTTTAAATTTTTTATTAAATAAAATCTCAATTTTTTTTTTTTTTTTTGTTAATTAAAACAAACAGACATATTTTCTCATGCCCAAATGACATGTCAACTATTCGACAATACATATTTAATTGTATTAATATGTCTAGATTTATTCGGATGACAAATTAACAGTCATTTTCATACCGGAGAAAGTATGTATGTTAGGTTCTAATTGTTATAAAAAAATATATATTTTAATATGACTCAAAAAGATTAAATTATAATTTATGTTAAGGTTGATCTTTTTATTTACAATAAAATATGGAGACTAGTTATAAGGTATGATTAATTATTAATTACCTGACTTCGGGGTTGTGGGTGATATTTCTTACTAGTTGCATGGCCATTAGACCCACCACTGTTCCCACGGCTCCAAAAAGTGGATATACCTGCAGTTTATATATATACTAGATGAGCTCCTCGTATTACGCAGATTTTCGTTAAATAAATTTTACAACATAATATATTATATATAATATTTTCAAATAATAATATATATATTAAAATAATGTATATGTATAAAAAAATTATAATTATAATATTAAATTTAAATAATGGTAATATTAATTGTTTGACAATTCATGCTAGTGATTAGAATTATTATAATTATGTGAAAGAATTTACTATAAGATTTGTTTCAAATTTATTTTACAATTAATAAAAAAAGGAGACGATTAATAGAATTTTTTTATATAATTGATGTATAAATATTACTCCGAATAATATATGTATATCGTATATTTACAATAAATATCATATATGATTATATTAAGTTTTTTTTTTTAATAAAAGTTGATACAACCACAATTTTTCTTACATACATTTATAGGCTTAAGTTAAATATAATTTTATATTTAAAAATTGTCATATGATAGCATTTTTAGATATAAAATAGATATTTAAAATATTTAAAGATTTATATATTAAATTATTTATTAAAAAATATACATATTGTGCAAGAGGTCTAAGGTTCAAATCTCCTTAGAAATATATTTTTAATTAATTCCTATATTAAAATGCCACATAGATGTCATATATTAATTATAAATCAATAGGAAAATGACACATAGATTATTAACATATATATGCATTTAATAAGAATGTGACACCTCATCCAAATTAATCTCATGACGACACCTAAGCAAAAACAAACTCCCTATTAGTATTATAGGGATATATATATATATATATATATATATATATATATATATATATATATATATATATATATGCATCAGTTCAATATTATTATTTATTTTGTTTTCAAATTAATAAATATTCAAGTGAAGAAACGAGTTTGGATTACGTCCGCTCTGAGCAGTCATGTGCATTGTCCTTCTATACAATAGATAGATCTATTTTGTATACTTCTTCCGTCTTCATTTAAGTTTTATATTTGGGGGTTGTCACATGTTTTAATTAATATAATATTTTATATAAAGTTGTTAGTTGAAAGTGAAAGAAAAATAAAAATATAGAGAGAGAATATAAAGATGTGTGTTTTAATTTTGAGTGAATGATTATCAGTTTAATTTTGTGTAAAAGTTTGTATAAAATATGGGGCCACAACTTCAAAAAAAAAAAAAAAATTAAAGGGAACGTCTGAAATGACTAAGCATAAAGCATAAAGGAGGGGACAGACAGAGAGAGTATTTTTAGGCAAAATCTTGTGTGAAAGCAGTTTCATAGTATGAAATTAATACCGTTAGAGTTATTCAACGATACCATAATATTCATTTAGTGATACCACACTTATAAACCGATATCACAAGGTATAAAATAGTTATGATATCGGTGAATGATTCTAATGGTACAAGTAAATAATTCTAATAGTACCAATTTCATACTATGAAACTGCTTCACGGGAGAGTGATTCTATTTTTTAACTACACAACATTTGTTAAAAAATATACCATAGACTCTTACAAATTAAACTATTTGCACGGGATAGTGCACATAACAATTCTATGTATGACAAAAATCCAAATCAATGAAAAATACCTCAGGCTTCACCCATCGACTCATTTTCTTGAGCTGCAAAGTTAAGAAACTGGAGAAGAGAGAGCTTCTCCTTTGCTTTTTCTTTATTTTGCCGCTCAAGAAATTGCAAGACTGAATGCCACAACAAGATATGGTTATGTTATGGTGATGAGGTGTTGTATTTATATACGTAGAGTGGAAGACATATTTGTGTACCAAAATTGGACTACTTATTTGCCATTGATGTGTATGGTGCTACTCAAAACTAGGCAAACTTTCTTCCCATGGTCTGCTTTATTTCTTTAAGTTTTAATCAATTAAAATCAGCCAAATTATATACATAATTAGTAATTGTTAGGTCATACATAGTTACTCGATAAACCAAGCAATTTGTATTATTAATTTTCATCTTCAATAAGCATTTTTAGTTATTTTTTAACAAGAATGACCACTATAAATTCAAATTTAAAAGTGTACGATATATTTTTTTATACAAATATAGAGTAAAAACAATAAAAGGGTGGCGTGGTGTAATTGGTTATCACATCAATCTAAAATATAGGGAACATTCTTGTGATACTTGTTGGTTTATAGATCACCAACGATGACTATTACAAAAAGAACGGAGATAAACAACTAAAAAAGAAAATAAAATATTACAAAATGAGCTAATGCTCTTTAACTTCCAATAGTATCAGCTTGCTAACTTCAATAATATTAGTTGCTCTTTTGGACAGCTTTTATTTTGAGCACGAACGCTGAACAACAACATGAAAAATCACGAACATAAGAACAAGTCGAGTCAAGGATTGAATACTTTGCCTACAAAATAAATATGTCCCGGCTATGCCGACAAAATGACATAATATTTTTAAAGGTAGTTATATGGATGCAGACAAAACAAAACATATTGAATGCTATGAAGTTTTGAAATTTCGCAGAGAGAGCTCACGATTTTCGGGTGAAAAACAATATGACAATACACCTTATTTATAGGCACAACACTTGATGCAGGAGTTTGAGGAGTCTTTACGAATTTAACTCAACAATTATAATGGCATCTCTATTATACTAATAGAGAGTTTGATTTTGATGATGTGTCAACCTCACATTCATTTGGCTTATGTGTCAAACTCACATTAATTTGTCTTATATGTCATCCTAAAAATAACTTACTTGAGCATATGTGTATAAAACTTATGTGTCATCTATGTGGCTCTATAAAATCTATTTAAAAAATACATCCACATAGATTTGAACCTTACACCTCATAAATGACACTACTAATATTTTTACCAACTATGCCAATTTATAAATATTAAATATCTATTATATTTATCTTAAATCTAAAGTATATTAGAATTTTTGTTAGTAATAAAAACAAGTAAATTAAATATATTTATTTTATTATTACTGAATTTATTAATTAAATTATAAAATATTCTAATTATGTAATTTTTATATTTATTTTAACGTCTCACTATATTTGATGATTTTTCATTTAGAAAATCATGAAAATTTCAAATATGTAATTAAATATATAATGTTTAATGAAATTTTAAAAATAATATTGAGTCTAATTAAAAGAAATATAATCACATGGATTTGAAACTATTATAGAATTGGCGTAAATCATAATTAAATTGAGATTGAAATTAAAGGTCGTGCATTAATAAAAGAATAACTTATAATTTTATACATATATTTTATTTGAATATATTTATTATATAATATAATTATATTATTTCACAATGGACAAATTAATTTATGCATACATAATATATTATAATATTAATTGATTTTTATGAAAATCCGCTGTAATACGCGGGGACTCATCTAGTTCATTACCATTTTGGTGAGAGTTGATTTCATGGTCGACTAGTCGTCGGACTTGTAACAAGCCGAGTTATTCTGAGACCTTTGAAACATCCATGAACCTCGACACCAAACGTCTAGGTTCGTTAGAATTTGAAATTCAAATTCACATTCAATCCAAATGAAATTCAAATTCATTCCAAATTCAAATTCAGTGAGCTTCAATCATCTAGGTCAGAATATTCAAAGAAGGTTCAAGCTTAAATTTTCGGGTTCCAAAAAGACGGGAGGGCTCCCTGTGCCCAAGTCTCAAGTCCATCCAAGTCCATGCCAAGATCCAATGCCAAGGCTAATGGACCACGGGACACGGGTGTAGGCTTCTCACGGACCACTTAAAATTTGAATTATTTTAACCATCTCCTACATTTAAGGAGTGATTTTATTTTCACTTTAACCAATGTGGGATATTAACTCTCAAGTTAATTATTACTAATTCCAACACTTTAATTCATAAAGTGTGTTACTTTAACATTTCAACATCATATATTAATTTCTCATTCACTGAAATTCGATTTCAAGATCATAAATATTTAGGAAAATATGGAAGAACATCAACGTTCACAACCTTTTTGTGAAATAATCCTGCACATGAAAAATAAATTCTTAAAATCACTCTTTGTATCAACACAATGATTATTGATGCTACCGAAATGAGCATTTAAGGGAGAAAATAATCCACTTAATTTGTATATCGGACAAGAAATCTTTAAAAGGAGTTTCATCGTTTGAACACAATAATTTGCAATCTCCCGAGATATTTAATTGTGAAAATGACATCAAAAGATATTATTTCCGAAATCAATAAAATTTGGGCAAAAAATGATAGAAACTTGGGTAATTGAGGGGAAGAGATGAAAGATGAAATATGAACTGAAAAATATGAAATTTGAATTTCAATACCTAAAATATTCAAAAAAAAAAAAGCTGGATTTTGAAGCTCCGTGACGTTGAGAAGTAACGTTGAAAGTCGACACTAAAAACCCTAGTTTTTTTGCCGTCGATGGAAATAAAATGAGGGAGAGAGAGAGAGAAACAGTAGGAACAAAAAAATTAACCAAGAAAAATGAAGATACATTTGATGTTGCTAACACAACAATTAGGCCGTGTTTGTTTTGAGACTCACACGGATGGACTTTGGACTTTCCGGCCCCGTCCCATACGAGTTGGGGATTTGAAATCCAGATTTCAAAATCCTATACTCAATCCACACCTATAAAACCTATTATTACTCTTCCCAATACAATTTATTTTATACAATTTACTTTCTCTATCCATTCTCTTTCCTACTTTTTTCTTACACTTGATTTGACATAAAGCAAAATCATATCCTACTAAAATCCCAAAACAAACATATAATTTTACTATTCATCAAAGATTTTACATCCCATGGATGTAAAGTCATGACTTTCCTCGCACACTTAAATCCCAAAACAAACATAGCCTTAATCCCTTACTGTGTACACCGCCTCACGTGACTAAAGAATTTAAATTGGGAGCTAATATCTAAGGCTCCATTTGGATGGAGTCATTTGAAATCAAGGGATTTGAAGATAATACACTATACATTTACAAATCAAAATGAGAAAAGACTAAATGAATGGATTTGGTTCACACAAATATTACTTATAAGTGGGAGGATTTCAAATACCCAACAAAACCTAATCATTTGAAATCCTCCCACTTTTTCCATTTGTGTTTAATATTTGAGTGAATCAAATCCATTCATTTAGCTTTTCTCCATTTTAGTTTGTATAAATGCATGATATATTATCCTCAAATCCCTTGATTTCAAATCCACTCCATCTAAATAGAGCATAAGGGTAATTTCGGAAAATGCCTAAGGCCTCGTTTGGTTTCCTTTATTAGGGGTGTATTGATCCCTAATACAACTTTATTACTTGTTTGGTTTGTTGTATACATTATACTTCCACCCGTTATTAAGAATGAACCCGTTCAAATAATACCTAATACATGGTATTATAACTTCCAAGTTTCATATGGTATTTGTAATACTTATATTTCTCCAACATCTATTAAATTTTAAAATACCAAAAACACCCTTCACTTTCATCAAAATGTGTTTATTATTATTTTTATTTATAAGGACAAATTAGTCTAAAATAAATTAATACTAGTTATAATACTTGCTACCAAACATAATATTGATAGCTAATCACTAATTATTTAACTCAACTTTTTGAAACCAAACAAAATATTGATAATAAACTGGTATTACAAATATAAGTATTATAGTTCGGGTATTATCCAATAAAGGAAATCAAACGAGCCCTTATTATATTTTATCTATGAGTAATTAGTAGGAAAAATTGTATCTAAGGGTCATAATTCCTTTAAATTAATTAAAACCAAATTTCCCCAACAACATTCTAGTTTTTTTCTCTCCACGGGCCTCATTTAATGCTCCCATAAAAATAGAACAAAATATTTTAGATTTTTTTCGAAAAAGATGAAAAATTTGGTAAAAATATAAAAAAATTTGTAATCTTTTTCGAAAAATCAAATTCGAAATCTATATTTTTTTGTCCAACAACTACATGAAAAGAGAGAGAGAAAAAAACTTGAACGAATGAAATGATTTCTCGTGCGTGAGGGGATTATGCTTTGTTACGAAATATCGGGTAACGAACAAATAAAATAATTTATGTATGTGTGAGGGGAAATTATTTTAGGAAATAAAACAAACTTGGGTAGAAGGGGAATTATGCAGGAGAGTGTGAAATGAAGAAGACAAAAACTTGAATGAGGCATAGAGATAATTTATAAATTAGTACATATATCGTATTTAAAATGTTAAAATATAATTCGCAAATTATATTCCGTTCATCGTGAAACGGTCTCTAACAAAGCCTACTCAATGAAGAAAAAGAAAGGAGAGTTGTCGAGAGGGGTGTACTAATTTAGGGGTGTACTAAATTCTACAATAGGGGAGACTCATTTAGTGGGTGTCCTGATTAAAAATGGGGGTGTGCATAATATGGGCCTAAATATGTGGCCAAGACCAAAATTCCAACCGGCCCAACTCAAGCCTGGAAGACGTCCAGTCACCGTTGGATATCAATGTCCAATCGGACGGCAGATATTTGGAACCCATGCAGCGCACGATAATCCCATTCTGCCAATATGCGCACGATAGCTGATCCACGCCACTGACTTTTATCCTCCTCCATGGATGCGCATTGTTCCCTTTCCGGATCTTCCCCGCCATTCCGATATCTCTCAAATTTTCTCAAATTTTGAAAAATATTAACGGCTACTGGCATTTTCCCCAATATTTGGTAAGCTGATTTATGCCAATCTCTCTTCATTTTGTCTCATTGCGGAACATTTCATCGGAATTATGATAATCGAATTTTTGGAGCTGGGGCTCATTTTATTTTGCATTCCACATTATTTTGGTAATCATAGCTGTTTTCGGGTAAATTCAATTGATTTTTTCAGATGCTCAAATCAAACTTGTTACGACAATGTTTCCGAGGATTATTCGGTATGGAGATCATTTGGAGGTTCTAGGGTTTTCATGATCTAATATTTTTGCTGGTAAGTAGAACATTAAATTATTTTAGCTGGACTACGTACAAATAGCTGATTGATTTAAAATACATTTGATTGTTATTAACACAAACTGCAGTATATAGTGAATATTTGAATTGTATTAGAAAACTTTGGACGAAACAAAATTGCAGTACTTTGTGGTCTTTAGTTTATAACGTAAATCGAGCTTGAATGAGATACAAGCTTCTCTGTCGGTGGTTGCAAAACACAACATGATGCATTGAGATAATTTGACATTTAGTTTTAATAAATTTTTGCAGTCACCATATCTGGAGATTGATTTCTGTTTGTGGCTTATAATGTCTGAGCAAACAAATATACTCAAGGAAACATCTGAAAATGGATCAGAATCGTCTCCTGATGATAGTGGCAGTGGCACCATGGAGGAAATGCCTGAAGACACAATCTTATCCCAGCTTACATCTGTCAACCTTGTACCTTTCATTGGGCAGAGATTCGTATCCCAGGATGCTGCCTATGAATTCTACTGTAGCTATGCTAAGCAATGTGGCTTTTCAATCAGGCGTCATCGCACTCGTGGAAAGATGGTGTAGGCAGGGGAATCACAAGAAGGGATTTCACCTGCCACCGTGGTGGTTATCCTCAGCTAAAGCCCACAGACGATGGAAAAACACAGCGCAATAGGAAATCTTCACGCTGTGGGTGCCAAGCTTATATGAGGATTGTTAAAAGGGCTGAATTTGATGTCCTAGAATGGAGGGTCACTGGTTTTAGCAATGCCCACAATCATGAACTCTTGAAGTCCAATGAGGTGCAGCTACTCCCAGCCTATTGTACAATGACCTCTGATGACAAGGGTCGTGTTTGTATGTATGCTAAAGCTGGGATGTCTGTGCGTCAAATGCTCAGGTTAATGGAGCTAGAGAAAGGTGTTAAGCTAGGTTGTTTACCATTTTCTGAGATTGATGTTAGAAATTTGCTGCAGTCATTTAGAAATGTGGAACGGGATAATGATCCGATTGACCTTCTCAAAATGTGTAAGGAGAAGAAAGACAACGATAGCAACTTCAAATATGATTACAAAATAGATTCTAATAACAGGTTGGAGCACATTGCATGGTCTTATGCTTCATCTATTAGATTGTACGAGGCTTTTGGAGATGTTGTAGTTTTGATACAACACAGCGCTTGGATGCTTATGATATGCTTCTAGGGATTTGGATTGGAGTGGATAATAACGGGACATATTGCTTCTTTGGCTGCTTGCTCCTTCGGGATGAAAATGTGCAGTCATTCTCCTGGGGATTGAAGGTATGTGTCTTGTTTTTGTTCACAGCATATTATATAACTTTCTTTACCTTAAATCCAGCTGGTTTTCAAAGCAAATTGAGATTGTGGATTGGTGTACTTTGTTGCAGACTTGCAGTATTTGCTAGAAATCTATCTTTTCATCTAGATATTGAAGAACCCTGTCAAACTAATGAGATGTGATTTTTGTGAGTTGATAAAAATTAGACACTGGTGCAAGTTAAAAAGAACAATTTTTTTGGAAAGATTATAATTATACAAGTCCTTTCTCATTTTTGTTCTTATTGTTGTGTTTGCCAGACATTCTTGGCTTTTATGAATGGAAAAGCTCCAGGGACAATTTTGACTGATCAGAATACATGGCTTAAAGATGCACTTGCTATGGAAATGCCTGGGACTAAACATGCCTTCTCTATTTGGCATATAATATCAAAATTTTCGGATTGGTTCTCTGTGTTACTTGGCTCCCAATACGACAATTGGAAAGCTGAATTTCATCGTCTTCATAATCTACATTCTGTTGAGGAATTTGAAATTGGATGGAGGGAGATGGTTAGCATATATGGACTACATGGAAACAAGCATATTGTCAGCTTGTATGCACTACGTGCGTATTGGGCACTACCGTTTCTGAGATCATATTTCTTTGCAGGAATGTCAAATACATTCCAGTCAGAGTTGATTAACTCCTATATCCAACGATTTCTCAGTGCACAATCTGTACTTGATGATTTTGTGGAACAGGTGACGGTTTAGTCTATCTCTCTCTGTCACTCTTGTTTATTAATTTCTATTTCCCTTTTTTTAAATGAGTAGTTAGAGATTCCAATATTTTGTTCTTTTCACAGGTGGCTTTAAATCTTGATGCTAGAGATCAAGGAGTAAAACCAAAGATGTTGCAAAAGGTCCTAAAGCAACTCTTAAAACAGGATCGCCAATAGAGTCTCATGCTGTTACTGTCCTCACACCGTATGCGTTCTGCAAATTACAGGAGGAACTAGTCTTGGCTCCACAATATGCAACAATGATGGTGGATGAAAGTTATTATATTGTGAGGCACCATACTGAAGTGGATGGAGGGTGCAAGGTATTATGGGTACCACAAGATGAGTTCATCACTTGCAGTTGTCGTCATTTTGAGTTTTCAGGCATCCTTTGCAGGCACATTCTGCGTGTTCTATCAACTAATAACTGTTTTCACATTCCAGACCAATATCTACCTCTGCGTTGGCGTGACTCATCATCAACGAAACCTGCACGTGGTTCAGCAGGAAAGATACAGTTGTTGCAGTCGATGATTTCATCACTGATCACAGAGTCGATGGAGACTGAAGATCGACTCGATGTTGCTTGTGATCATATTTCTTTGGTTCTAGCTCGTGTCAAAGAGTTTCCCACAGCAGCAGATGGTATTGATGCCATTGTTTATAACAGTCCTGGTTCCTTCATTCTTCCAGATGTTGAAGATTCTGATAGTATTGCTCAGAGTTTCAGTGGGAATCCACATGAATGTTTAGCATTTGCCAAGCTGAAAGACAAAAGGTCGAGAGATGAACTAGACATGTACAGAAAGAGAAGACGTTGTACAGTCCCTTGCTGTGGGCAACTAGGGCATGAAACTGAAAATTGCCCAATGGTGGGAGATGATGATTTAAACTCTGACGGGCTAGGTTTTCTCTAGGATAACCGGCGACAACATATGGCAGCCCAATATCCTTGTTATACGAGAATTCTCAAGTGACAGCTGCAGATTTGAAGTCTTTCTTGCTTTCTTCAGATTCAGTGATTCACAGGATAGATATGTTCCTCACATGATTGAATAGGTTCATTTTATGAAATTGTTTGTGCCGTTCAAAGATTGAAACATGAGCCTTTCTCTTTATATATAGCTCGAATCAAGTTGGTAACATGTATAATAGTTTAAAGATTTAGCAAATGCATTACAAATTTAAGTTCATGATGCTGGAACCATATCATATTTATTTTCATCTGCAGACATTAGTGAAAATTGATATTTAGTTATCAGGTTCATCTGCTATAGAACCTCTGCTTAGCCTACTTGGTATTCTCTTTGTGCCACTATTTCTGGCTCTTCTACTCCTTCTCTGGTGATGGCTGCTCGTCGTGCTAGTACTTTTACCAAACTGGATTTTGTTTTCCCTCAACTGTCTTGCACGCTTGCGGGATACAGAGGTATGATCCTATAGGATATATCCTGTTCAAGTAATGTTGTTGTAGCTGCAGTTAATAGACATTTTATTGCTTCCTTTTTCGGCATCCATCTGGTGCAATTTGTTGTTGTCTTGCTTAAAAGAAACAGGAATCATAGATGAGAGTAGATGGATTTAAATACCAGTAATTTATTGTATTGTGTATTAGAAAAAGTGAAGATTATGGTAACAGGCAGTGGTGCAAGGTAAGGGTGGAAGCGCTCTAAAGCAAGTTTTGCCTTGACCGACAAATATTTATTTTCTTGAGCATGACATTAAGAAAAATATGCCCGAAATGAAAATAATTGTCAGATATTCTCTCTGTGGAGTTCACATTATCTGTTTCAAAATAGTATTGTATCTTCTGTTTAACTATATTAGTCTCTGTATACAGATGTTATTTTTGTACACATACGGGATGCGATATTATTCTGCAATAAATGATTTTAAATTACTCTCAGAGCCACTGTATGTGTTCCGTTTTGCGTATGGCATCGCCACTCTCTTTGATCCACTAATTTGGTACTTAATTTGAAAGCCATATTTCACCCGGATGTTTTCGGGATGCTGCTAATAACCAATGAATGACAAGCGTTTTTCCTTGTGTGGATCCTATTTCAATGAGAACTTGATGAGTGATCCACCTACACGTCTTGCTTTTACTGTTATATTGGGAGACACAATGTGAAATTTCTCAGGTGGTCCCTTTCAACACAATTTTGATCATGTGTCCAATATATATATATATATATATATATATATATAGTGGTATCACTAGACATGTGACATATACTACTTCAGTGGGATGCAAAATAATTATTCTTGCAACAAACAAATTCAAATTCCTCTCTATGTTGTCTTTCACAATGCAATTTTTCTTTCATTTTTCTTAACTAGTGGTCAGGTTCAAGATTGGAATCAATGTTCTACTGTTCATCTGTTTCTTTGATTTTATTTTCCTTTTTATTAAGTGAATGTGTTTGTCATTTCTGAAGAGGGTTCTCAGTTTATACAATAAAAATTATAGTAGTTTTTGTGGTGTTTCTTCACCAATATTTTGTGGGATCAGTTGTTTGGTTGCAAGGGTTGCTCTGCAGAGGGATGATGTAGAGCTTGTTGCTGTTAATGATCCTTTCTTCAGCCCTGAATACATTATATAATTTTCAATATATGTGAACAAAATTCTGTTGAGTGTATATTTAGTGTCTATGATCTGTTTGTGCAAGTATGATAGTCAGACATATATGAGGTAATCATCTTTTATTTATTATTTTAGATCTCTAATCCAGACACCATTTCATTCATTAGTCAATGTTATTCTAGAAGTCAGTCCTACCGTTGATTTAGTTAGACCTTTTTGGAAGGGTGGGCCTGAACACTGTTTATAGCCAGATCCAAGGGTCTGATGCATATTCATTGGCCAATCAATACTAGTTTTAACTTGTGTATGTAGTAGTGTTAGGATTTCTTTGTAAGTTTCAACCTAGAATAGCCCCCTAATCATAGCTTGTAACTCAGTATTTTAGTAAAACTTGTGAAAAAGGAGAAGGTGAAGAAAAAGGAATATCAAATATTTGATCCAAATTAGTATCTTTTTCTAACTTCTGAGGAAGTGGAAAAGGGATTAGACATATCAAGTTTTCTGTGGTTTCAAATCCCTCCCTCCTGTTTCCTATTCACCCAGACACCTAGGTTGCGTTTGTTTTAGGACTCACACGGATGGACTTAGGACTTTTCGGCCCTTGTCCCATACGACTTTCAAATCTCATACTGAGTTAAGAAAAAGAATAGGTTTTCTTGGGTAATGTGTGAGCTCTCATAGGAATCTGGGATAGATAGTCAAGAGAAGAAAAAAATCACATAAAGGCACTACTAGTTGCAGCCACTGACTATGAACCTCAATATGTTATTCGTTTACTCCAGGTACACTGAATTCATATGCTCTGTTTTGTTTAGAGTATATATATAAATGGTAAAACTAAAAATATGAGACATATATGCAGACAAAATTGCGTATAGGCTTGGCAGAACAAACTCTTGGCAGCACTGGGGAACACTAGTGTATATTGCGAAAAACATTCAACTCATCCTACAAAGGCTGATAACTCTCTTGAAGAAGTAAGTTATGGCTTTCAACCATTTTACTGGAACCAACTCTTATTCTTTCTTTTTCCTACTAATGCGGATAAATAGCTTTTTGTAAAGGTTTTTGGGTGCTTCCATGCAACATGTCTGGTCGTTGACATAAAAAGTGATATAGAAACTGAAGAAATGTAATAGTAATAGATGAAATTGGACATGGTATTTGACTCCATCTTAAAATTTTATTCTAGTCACCATATATAGGAATGAGAATGCCATAATGAAATTTGTGATGCACCTTTTGACTTTGTAAAATTATTTTCTGTGATTGTCATTTCAGTCAGTACAGTGTCCAGCAGATGGACTTTTATGATTTTGAGACCACATAGTATATCTTTTTTCATGTCTTTATGCTTAGATTTATTATGGAAAATCTTTTATCTCAGTACTACATTGTATTTGTTGTAATAACTACATGTGGATGCTGAACATTAGGGCGGAATTATAGTCTATAGTATTGATGCAATAGTGAAGAAGTTTTGTTAAACAACTTATTTTGATAAATAAAAAAGGACCGAGGGTCTAGAATGTGGAGCTGCCTCTTCAAATCCAAGTTATTTTCTTTTAGTCCACTGGCTCCAACATACCTTTGCTAGTTCTTATAATTTATCTGGTTTAATTGACGCTATTGTCTTTATGTGCATAAGAGACCTGGGCAGGTATGCCAGCCGTACAATTATATTTGGAATGTTAATGTAGTATACTGAAATTATATAGCAGTATATTTAAATAAAAAAAAACTAAATTGCCGATCTTTTAGGAGGAGTATATTCTGGAGTGTTAAACTAAATTGCCGATTTTTTAGACTATATAAGAAGGGAGTATATTTTTAAACTAAATTAAACTTAAACATGTATCCATTTGGTAATTGCTAATACTGTCATTTGAATATTGAACATGTATCCATTTAAACTTAAGCTATTTTTTGTTTTAAATTTAGCAATTTTTAGTCTTCATCTATCTGGTGTTTCATCCAATTTAGTTCTATCAATTTTATAACCACTATCTCCAACATTCATAGACCTGGAATGGCAATGATAGATCAACCCTATTTGTTTGGTCTGTTCTAGTGACAGCATTCCCACTTTTATTATCACTTCCGATGCTAGCAGGGGCAATCAATTACCATGTTATTAACTGATTGAAACTTTAGTACAACCTTTTAATCCTGCTGGAGGTGGAGACCCTATATTATACCAGCATCTCTTTCGGTTCTTCGGTTTTAAATGGCCCTTTTAAGATTAACAAATATAGAAATTTTGTTGCACGAGTTCCCTCGACATGAAAATTTACAGGATTTTCAATTTATCTTAATATTCACGTTAAATAATTGTACATTAATTTTATTAATATCCAGATGTGTTTTGTGCAAGTCGTCTTAATGTCAATACTTTAGGTGATGGGTACCTAAAATGGCTTATAAAAATACTTTTGTATATAATTAAAATTAAATAAAGCTGACATGTACATTATTTAATGGGATGGAAATCAAGAGTGAATCGGAAAATTCTATCAATTTTCGTCTTGAGGGAGCTCGTGAAATAATTTTTTTGCTTAAAGGGCTTTTTAAAACACAAAAATAGTTTAGGGACCTTTTGATGCATTATGTCAAATAAATATGCTTAAACTCTTGAACCTTGGAACAAGTAGAGAGTATTCTTTGCTGTAATTGTTAACTTTCCCTTTAGATACACTATTTGGAGAATGGCACAGTGGAGATATACAGTAGAAATGCAGAGCGGAATACTGGAAAATTTCTGGATGTTGTTGCTGATGTCTGTTAGAGTCAAAGAGATCGAAACAAGAATCCAAGAACTCTAAATTGAAATACGGGAGATTCCCGTCCTAAGCCTTAGGCTGAAATTTCACTAATCAATTCTCAATACTCAAAATAATAGATCCTGGCCTATTTTATAAGCATGACAACCCCCAAACAGAAAATAAGGCACTAACTAACCCCACTAATACTAACTGAACAATTAACTACTACTAACTGAACAATTAACTGCTGCTAACTACTACTAACTGTTAAGAAAAGAAAAAGTCTTTCTATGATGGTAAATTTATCGTATCAAATCCCTTCTCCTTTAAAACAACCTTGTCCTCAAAGGGGAGCTCTTGGTTCCTCGGTGAAGGGAATCGACCGTCCTTCGCTTGAAATTCAACTGCGTGGTGGTAAGGTATGGATGCCGTATTGGGTGTGCTTCGACAATGGCTTTGATGGATTGAGTTCCCGATTGATTTCACGTGCGGGATGCAAAGTGGACATTATTTCTTCCAAATCCTTGGATTTGATTTTCCAACGAATTTCATCCTTGTGACCGCTCAAGAACATGTCCAAGGCAACAGAGTCGGAGAGATTGGTTTCGGCGGACAATCTTGCGATGAAAAGATCGACGCATTCGTCCCACGGATGTTGTTTGTCGGGTCGCGGCTAAAGCTTCGTGACGGATTTGTTATTGGATTGTCCCCGTATCGCCTTAGCAATTCAATGATAAATTTTTGCCATCCCATTGTTGGAAATCTTGTCATCATCCATTGAAGCCATTGCAACGTTGTACCCTTCGTGGCGTTCAATGTCAATTCCATCTTCATCTCTTCCGTGTGTTGTCAATTCGGAAGTATTGTTCACGGCAATATCCATGTTGAAGGGTTCTCCCCGAAAAACATGGCAACTCCAACTTTGTCGGGTCGGAGTGGCGGTATACGCTGGGTACTCAAAACGCGCTCCGGATTGTACCTCGTTGGTGCGCGGTTGGATGCCAAATCGGACGTCTCTGCGGGTCCCTTCCCTTATCGTTCACGATCCGTCGCAGCATAGCCTCAATTCTCTCCAGGCGTCCGCTGAATTGGATCGATAAACCTTTGATTTTCTTGTTCAATTCTTCCTTCACGTAGTCGATCCCTCTCTCCGACGTTGCCATGCTTTTCTCTAGCGTGATGATCTTCTCCTCTGATCTCGTTATTGATCCGGTAGGTCGGACCAATTTGTTAGAGTCAAAGAGATCGAAACAAGAATCCAAGAACTCTAAATTGAAATACGGGAGATTCTGTCCCAAGCCTTAGGCTGAAATTTCACTAATTAATTCTCAATACTTAAAATAATAGATCCTGGCCTATTTTATAAGCATGACAGCCCCCCAACAGAAAATAAGGCACTAACTAACCCCACTAATGCTAACTGAACAATTAACTACTGCTAACTGAACAATTAACTGCTGCTAACTATTACTAACTGTTAAGAACAGAAAAAGTCTTTTTATGATGGTAAGTTTTATCGTATAAATGTCACAAGGTAGTCTTAATTTTAATGAATAGCTACATGCCAATTTCCATCTTTTTGGGACTCAAGTTATGATGCCTAATTATGGGATAGCTGTCCAGAAACCGTGGTTATAGCACTGGTCTTATAATATATCCTTCTGCATAAATTGATCCAAATAAAATATGAGGCAGATTTCTCGCATCTGATATTCGTAATGCTTATGCTAGAGAAGCAATGATTCCGCAAAAGGGCTATGCTTTTGTCTAATGTTTCTGCTTATATCAAGCTTGAGTTAGATTGAAAGAAACTGATATGGATCTGATTGATGGTTTCATTCATATTCTTTTCTAAAGCGAGTAGACTTATGTGCCTTTACACTCTAGTTTTGTATTTCTAACTGGGTTCCTAACTACAAAGAAAACTAAATAACTTTTTGAATTCTCCATCCATATAATTGAATGCAATCTTTGGTCTCACTCCTAGAATATTCCAGCAGTGCCCATTTTGGGTAGTTGGAATCAGGAATGCATGGAGAAAAAAATGTGTGTGGATATTTTGTTAGAAAAATGTAGTTTGCTGTATGTGGGGCGACTATCTCAATTGTTGTTGTCTTGTAAATTGTAAATGCCTTGTCATTGCCGTTTTATTGTATTAGGGGTGGTATAACATATAATATTAGTTACGTATTGTAAGAATTGATTGGCATTTTAGGGAATGAAAATGCCATTTCCTCAATACTTGATCACCAAACACATGTTGTCATGGGAGGAGAGCAAGAAGTAATATAGAAAATATGAAAAAATTGATTTAAATTTTTAAATGATCAATGCTGCACTATGCTGATAATATGTTAATTCTTTCAAATCTCTGAAAGTTAGTACCTTTGTGTTGCCCTTTTATAATCTGATTCTTCCTGCCTTAGTCACATTTATGCAGCATATTTACGGATCTTTTCAAGAAGAAACTGGTTTTTTCCCGTTTGCCACTGCTATAACCTCAAATGATCTTGAGGAAATACAATTTTTTTAGATGATGCTGTTAATTCTAGGTAAGTCTAATATGTCTGTCTTCTAGTTGCTGACATAATATATTAACCAAAGTTTTGAAGTAAGATAGGTTTCCACTTGCCAGCTCTAAGGGATGGATCATCAAAACATTGAACAAAGATGCTACTTATGAGTTGGTGTGCAGTTGCCGGCACCCAAAAATAATATTTATAAATCACCTTGATGCATCCACTAATATGTAGAAGGATAATTAAGGACCTGGATCCCACAGGGAACGTGGAAATTATTTAAGTGTCTCAAGAGAACTTATGAGGTCTCAAATAACAAAAGAGGGTTTTAGTGAGACAAAAAATGACTTAAAGATAAGAATTAAACAAAGAGAATTAATTAATAGGCACTTGAGAAATAATAAAATTAATCTTTTTTTTTTTGAAAGCAAAATTAATCAATTTTTAAAATATTTCAATTCACAATTCATTTTTCACTTATTCTTGACTATGTTAATTAAACGTAATGATTTTTCCGCTTTACTCTACGATTAATGACCTTCAATAAATAACAAGTTTTATTTATTGGTTTTATCCCTTAATATTATTCAATTGAACAAACCTTTTAAACGGAGAACCTAAATACGATCTAAATTTAATTCGATAAAAGCATTAAACACTAGGATAAAAGTTAAATAAATTCTGAATACACGAGTTTGATTTGAAAGAATTCGATCTATTACTTGTGTTGTCTCTCGAATGTTCCAATATTCTGTCTAAACACCCCACACACACCTTCAGATATATAACAAATATAGTAATGGCCTTTGTCACTGCCATCACTTCGACCTCCATCGTCATTGCGGTGTTGCATCTTTTCTCCTCCGCTTGTGTCTCTTCTTCTTGTTCTCTCTTTTCTTTATCACTATCTTTTTTAAGATCAAATTTAATGAATATATAAATGGAAATGATCAAAATTGAATAAATAGAATTTCCTCTCAATATAATAAGATTCATAAAACGATCTCACATAAGATTTTCTTTTTAAAATTTTCTGTAAGACCGCTATTGTTGCTAAGTGATGTGAAAGCTGGCTCTACTCATAGTGCAGGCAAAATAAGCCATGCCCGCCAGGTCTTAAGGCATAGTTGAGCTTAATATATGGAGGCTCGAAAAGAAGTGGGTCTAAAAAGCCCAACTGTCGGACTAACCGAGCTTGGGCCGATATTAGTCGTAATTCCGCTAGACTTTTCCAAAAGACCGTCATAATTTTTTGTTTTTAATCTTAATAATGTATCATGTAATATAAATATGTTAAAATATTAATACAAATTAATTAATATTATAAGAATTATGTTTTTTTTTATCGGTAAATAAAATTTTGTTAAAAAAGCAAAGTAAGAAGGCAAGAGGTATACCTTTGTCTTATATTACACATTTGAAATCAGACTTCCAGAAATCTAAGCACAATTATGTATCTCAATTATTGATAGGGCATGCAACCCAACTAGAAAAGATCTTCACGAAACAACCCCCTTGCCTATTTAATACCCTACCTCCATAAACGATATTTAATCTCCTCCACTATCTCTGTTGAGTGTTGTTGTGAAAAGATAATTGTATTTCTCGCCTTCCATAACATCAAAATTAAGGGCCCGCTTGATTGGGAGTATTAGAAGTAGGTGAATGAGAATGACTCATTAATCATTTTCATTGATGACGCTCGGTGATATTTACAATTTGGAATTAATTTAAAAATAAAATAATTACTAATTTATTTTGATTACATAATCTCCCTCTTATAATCAATTATTTAACAATCATTCATTTTTTATCTCGCCTAACATTTTTCTCGCTTTAAATTTTTCGTGCTCAACTTTCTTTCTAAAATTCATCAATGAAAATAAATCACTAGTCATTCTCATTCACCTAATTCTAATACCCCCAACCATTCGGCCCTAATTATATTAATTAATAAGAAGAGAAAGGATAAAAGGAAACAAAAGCCTTAGGCCTTTGAATTATTGTTCATTGTTGGATTCAAACTTATTCTAATTGTCAATTAATTTAAATTTGTTATGGAGTGTTGAATTTATTAATTTATTATCAACTAATAATTTTTGTTTGTATTTTTGTTATGAATAGTTGAACTTATTATGAATTGTTAAGTCGGTTGTTTGAACTTATTATGAATTGTTGAACTTATTATAGATTATAGAATTATTATTTGAAGTTATTTTAATTTATATTTTTTAAAAATTATTAAAAAAATCAGGCCATTCTAGCCCGATAACCCAGATTACTGTCTAGGACCTAATTTGGCCCGAAAAATATAAGTCCAAAATACAATTGGTCATAGTCCGATCCCGATCTGCCACATACATGTGGTTCGGTGGGCCAACAATTGGCAATGGGCGGACTCCGGAGCCCACCGGGTCATACTGGGCCCATCGGTCCGTCCATTGCCACTGCTTAGGTCACATGTGCTGGATTTCACTTCAACCAACTACTTATTATCTAACCTTCCTGCTTCTTAAATTATAATTTAAATCAATTTATTATGATATGCTTTCACTGTGTTACATTACCTCATTCCCAATGAATCATCATTACTATTTAATTAAATCATAGAAGTTGCATAGTTGATGGCCCACGTTTATGTAGGATAACTTAAAAAATACCCTCTAGATTTTATCCATTTTTTAAAAACTATACTATGTTTTAGCCCTTCAGATGGTGGAAACATCTTCCGAAGTTTGTGTTTTCTTACATGTATGATACATCTTCGAAATGGAATTTTGAGGATAAAGAGGCAAATGTTGAGAAAGATATTTGTAATTTATGTGTTTTGAAGGGGTTATAACTTTTTATAAGTTTTTGTTATTTTAACGTACAATTTAAATATATTTTTAAATAATACTTCTTCCGTTCTATGATTTTTTTTTTATATGGAGGAGGGCACACTTATTAAGAAAACTAAAATTAGTGTAGGAGAGAGAACAAAGTGTAAGAGTATTTTGAGCGGTTGAATAAAGTAAAATAAAACAAGAGTGATATTTTTTAAATTTAAATGATATTGTGAGGGTGTAGTTTATGGAGGATATTCCATTTTAATGGTGTAAAAATAATTTTGGACGGACGAAAAATGAATGTATGAAAGTAATCGCGGAGCAGAGGGAGTAATAATTATTTTTATTAAACAATTGCATGATAAATCTTATGCATGGGCAGTCTTGGACGAGCAAGGTACTTAAATACTCAAAGCCCGTCCCGTACATCGCCCTATCCGCCCCATGCCCCATTGTGGTTGAAAATTTCGACCCCAAACTCCGCCTGTCCCCTTTTTTTTTTAAAAAAAAATCTAATTTAATTATGCAAAAAGTTTTTGTAGAATAATATTATATTTATTATTATATAATATTACATATATAATATATAATATTATATATATATATATATTTATATATATATATATATATATATATATATATATATATATATATATATATATATATGTACATGTGTGTGTTTGCATGTGGGGAGTAGGTGGGGCGGCCTTGGGAAGTGACCGTTTTTATCATCCTTACCTCCGTCTCTCTATCAATTTTTCCAAAACAAGTATTTCAATATACGTTATTCATTTTGCATAATATTAATTTCAAATGATATTAAATATTTTATTAAAAATAATAATCATTTGTAAATCAATTTTACATAAAACTTATTACACTGTAGCATCTCAAGTAAACTTTTGTTAATAATACAAGATTTGGAGCATGAAAACAAGAAAATTTTGGTGATCATTGTGTGTGATGATTATTTCTTGGTATCACGTGTTGTAATTTTGGCATCTGTAACAGTTGAGAAAACGATAAAACAAAAAATAATTTTAACATGAGACGACTGCACGCCCCCACCACTAAATTTTCTCTCCCCCTTTCTGATGACATCCATCCATCCATACCATACCCATTCCAAAGAATCTCCACGGAATTTCAACATTTCTTTAATTTGATCACTTCTTTTCTCTGACCACAAAAATCCCAAACAAAAATCTCTTTTCCCACCCGCATATATATACAATCGCATCATCAGCTGCATAATTTTCTCACAACTCTGTTTTTTACGAGTGATTCTTGCTTCTTTTAGTAATAATTAGCTTCTTTGGATCCCAATAATTCCTTCCACAATCAATCAATCAATCATTTGGGCAAAAATGCCTCCCACACACATCCTCCCCTGAGATGGGAAAGCACGGGAGATCGATGGTGGTTTGCTTCTCCCATCGACTGGGCAGCTGCCAACGGCCACTACGATCTGGTGCGGGAGCTTCTCTACATCGACACCAACCTTCTGATCAAACTGACGTCGCTCCCCCGCCTCCGCCGGCTGGAGACCGTGTGGGACGACGACGACGTCGCCAAGTGCAGAGGGCGGGTGGCGCACAAGCTCTTCCTGGAATGCGAAATGAATGGGCACAACTCGTTGATCGGAGCCGGCTACGGCGGGTGGCTTCTGTACAGTGCTGCTGCAGCTGGAGATGTGAATTTTGTGAAGCAGCTGTTGGAGAGGGACCCTCTTTTGGTGTTTGGGGAAGGGGAATATGGTGTTACTGATATGCTCTATGCTGCCTCTAGGAGCGGCAATTCTGACCTTTTAGGCTGCTCTTTCGTTGTTGTGTTGGACATGTGAAATTAGACGTCCCATTCGAGATGGAGAATAGGGCGGTGCACGCGGCGGCTAGAGGCGGCAATTTGGAGATCTTGGCGGAGCTTCTGGGTGGTGGTGGTGGTGCTGATGTTTTGGCTTACCGGGATGCTTGGGGTTCCACCGTGCTGCATTCAGCCGCCGGTAGAGGCCAACTTGAGGTAATCCATTACTTCTATTGAAAGTATTAGTTGTTTTAATATAAAGTATTAGTTTTAAAAATAATATTTATTGTTTCGTTTAAAATACTCCCTCTGTCCAATTTAAATATGACAAATAGAAATGACACATGTTTTAAGAAATATTAATTGTTTATTTATAAAGTAGATGAGTGGAGGTAAAAAGTAAGGGTATTTTTGTCAAATTATTAATAGAAGAGAGAAAATTAATTGAAAAAGAAGGAAGATAGGGCGGAGTCAAATGTGAAAAAAATGTAAATAAGTGTATGTTGTGAGAATAGAGATTAGTGAAAAACTTTTTATTTTGGGATGACATATTTAAATTGGACCGACCAAAACAGTATATCGACTAATTTAAATTTGATGGACGGAGTAGTACTAAAAAAATATTAATTCACTGAAAAAATATTAATTATAAATCAATTTATCAGTCGAAGTTACTAACTATATTTTTACAACTGGTGTCGCTTAATGCCTTATCACTTAGGCCCCTATTAGGTCACGTAATTCTAATATGATGTGTCTATTTTTAAATGGTTAAAAACATTTTTTTATTTAATCCGAATATTAAAAAAATATCTTTAAAATTACAAGAAAAATGTAAACAATGTCAATTTATGTCATATAAATACAATTTAATTTGTGGCATAAATTAAACAACACTATGTAAGCTGTGGGCCAGAATGGACCGCATGCCAATTACGATATCAAAATTGAACACTTCACATTAATATAAACCGATAATATTTTTAATTTTCCTACAATTTAGGAGTAAAATAAAAAATTAGTGTTGAGATTAAATCGAAAAAATCAGTCAATTAATTTAAAAAAATATCAATCTATTAATTGTGTAATCATTCGACAAGTTACCCAATTTTTTTAATCTAATGTATACTAAAACGACATATATTATGAATAGGAGTGAGTACATTTATAAAAGGAGAGATGTACGAGCAATACGAAGCATAAGATTGTTATTGAATGTGAGTTGTTTCCAACTATGCAGGTAGTCAAGTATTTAATATCCTCATACAAGGGCATCATCAGTTCAGTCGACAGTCGAGGCAACACAGCCTTAAATGTTGCTGCCTACAGAGGCCATCTATCCGTACTAGAGCTTCTCATATCCACATTTCCTTCCCTGGTGTCCCACTCCAACGATTATGGCGATTCTATTCTTCACATGGCTGTTTCCGGTTTCCTCGCCCCCGGCTTCAGAAGGCTCGATCAACAGCTTGACCTCATCAAACGCTTGGTTGGTGGCACGCTCGTCGACATACGAGACATTGTCAACCTGCAGAACAGCCAGGGCCGAACTGCGCTTCACTTGGCTGTAGTCGAGAGCAAGGTCGTCGACCTGCTCATGTCCGTGCCGTGTATAAACTTGAACATCCGCGATGTTGATGGGAATACTCCCCTGGATCTCCTCAAGCAACGGCCTCATTCCCAGATTTTGATCAGACGGTTGATATCGGCTGGAGGGATTTCCAACTGTGAGGATCGGACGACGAGGAATGCACTCGTTTCCCATCTGAGGAAGCATAGCATTGGTGGTAGTCCAGGGAGTTCCTTCAGAATTCCTGATTCTGAGATATTGTTGTACACTGCTGGCTCTGGCAGGGCCAGCAGTGATTTCGCCAGCGGCGAAATTGAAGCTGAATCTAACAAGGTGGAAGCGCGTTTCACTAACCTTCTCCGATTTTCTAAGAAGAAAAAGAAGAAGGAGAGAAATGGAGATGATGTGTCGGATGACTGTTCTGTCATGTCGTCCAGACACAAGAGCCCAATTCCACTGAGAGTTCAGTTCTCAAGAGCATCATCTCTCCCATGTAATAAAAGAGTACAATCAGCTTACATGCTTCCGAGTGCTTCCACGAAGAAGAAGTTTACGATGGGGCTAGCGCAGGGTGTCCTGCAGCTCCTTCCGAAGCCTTACTTTCGATCCCCTTCAGTGTCGTCGTCCTTTTCGTCGCCTCGGTCTGCAAAGGGTGTGGATGATGGAAGTAGGAGTGCGAGTCCAAGTGCAAGTCAATCTCCCAATTTGGAGAACCTTAAAACGAGGCGTGAGCACGGATCTTTAAGGTCCATGAACAGCTACTTGTGTTTTGCTGCACGAGCAGACGACTCCATCGACTCCCTGCAAGGCCCGAATCAGGAGAGTTTAGTTGTATGATGGATTACTTTGTGTAAATCTTTTAACCTTTATCTACCAACTATTATCACTTGTATTTCACAATGTGGGATAGTTTTCTTGTTAATACTTCCATTTAAGTGAGCTTTTATTATTGAATTATAGGAAACATTATAGTTTTGTCCCATAAAAATTTTTCAACGACAATCTTAGTTTCATGTTTTTTTATCCTTTTTATTTTTTGGCAAAAATAGTCCTCATAGTTATTTTTAGGACCAAACTGCATTTTATCTCATTTTTTTGGATCAAAATCGCAATTTATTATTCTTTTGAGATCAAAATTGCAATTTTTTGGGACAAAAATATCAAAAAAATCTACGGGACTATAAGTGTAAAAAAAGAACCATTTTGCAGATCCAATTTACCATTGAATTATTAGTACTTTCGAGTTGTTAAGGTTAAGGAAAACTATTTTTTTGGAAAAATAGAAAAAATTGGATGAGAGTCTCTAATGTATGTTGTGATTTTCTACCGTCAAGAAAGTTTTGCCCTTTCTAACCCTAGAAAAACCCTTTGAATACCATTAAATGATTGATCCAACGTATATATTTTTTTAAAATGATTTGCACTTTTATTTAAGCATTTGCACTATACATACTCAATTGCAATGCATAATCTTATTAAAATATTAAATTAATAAATATAATGACAAAATAGTTCTTTTAATTTAAAATAGTTAAAAATATTTTAATTATAAAAATTACATGTAACATCTTATCTTTAAATTAAACAATATTAATCATTATTAAATTAGAAATAAAATATGACTCGTCTTCATCATCAACATTGATTATTCTAATAAAAAAAAAAAAATATTTCGTTGTATTGGGATTTACTATTAATTAATCCTAAAAAAATTAGGCAATGAACTGGAACCGTATATGATGAAGAAAACAATAAATCATTGAGTCCGGGGATGGAAATATTGACCATAAATCATTATTAACGGAGACCGTTTGTAATAAAGTACTTGTTTTTCGTAATATTAATTTGTTTCTTGTGACTGTATACAATGAGTAATAATCGAGGCATGATGTTTGTCACTTCATTTCTTGTGCACTGATTAATCGTCTCGAGCATTTGCCATATTTTGACTTTTTTTTTTGGACTGGATCATTGGCTGGGATTCAGGGTGTATACGGTGGAATTGATGTATTATCTGTCATGACTCAGTTATCCCATGTTTAGGTACATGCTACTCCCTCCGTCTGGACACACATTTTAAGAAAAAGTGTAATGGGTGGAGTATTGAAGAGTAATTTTGTAAATTTTTATTATTAAAGTAAGGGAGGTGGTTGAATTGAGTGTAAAAAGTAATGACATTTTGTGTAAATATATAAATATTGTGATGGTGGAGTTTAAGGAGAAGTTTCCTTTTTGGAATGTGAATTTGTTTTCCAGTGGAATTTAAGATTTATCAAATTGTACAAATTTGTTTGATTTGCAGTTGAGGGATAATAGATTAACTGGTGTGTTACCTACCCCATCTTTGATGAATTTGTGAAAACTTGTTAGCATCACTTTACAGAACAACAGATTACAGGGCCCTATTCTTTTGTTTCAAACACTCAAACACTGTTAAGGTTACAATTGGGGATACCAATAGTTTTTGTATAGATAAACGAAGGCCCTGTGATCCACATGTGAGTGCATATCTTGAAGTTGCTAAAGGCCTAAAGGGTGGAGATTTATTAGCTGTGATGCATAGGAGAAAAATGTGACAGTTGTGGAAATGCCTAGGCAGGGTTTAGCTGGTAGCATTTTTCCGGCATTTGTTTTATAGGATGAGATTGATTAGTTGAGATAAGATGGAATAGGATTACTTTGTCTCAGCTTCAGATTCTTCATGTTTCTAACAAAAACTTATTCGGGCCCCACCCGGTTTTTCCTGGTCTTTGTGAGGTTTAAGTATAGTGGCAATCGTTTACTTGATAAAAATGGAACTAGTCCCGTGATGCAAGCAAGTCTAGGTCGTCTAACGAGGTTTCGTTTGATCTAGTTACAAGATGAAAAATTGCAGATAATATGAGAGCAAAGGTTGCTGATTTTGGATTGGTGATGAGAAGTAATTTGTTAAGATTGGCACCAACATTTGGCTATCTTGCTCCTAAATATGTTGGTAACTCTGCCTAAGTTTTTATTTCCTAGTCAAATTTAATATTAAAGTATCATATGATGAATAACAAAACTGCAAATAATATCTGGTTGTTTTCTACTCCTTCCGTCCCAAATATATAAGTTGGTTGTCATTTACACATAGATTAAGAAAGTCTTTGGAAAAGCAAATTATACAATCAAGTTCCTATTTTAACTTTATTTACTACGGTGTGATAATATTTGGATATCACATTTATATTCAACATAATTAATGCACCTTTTAATGATTATATGCAATGAAGAGACAATATGATTAAATGAAAGAAGACGCGGATAATTTATTTCTCTTATCATTTACTAGTAAGACAATATGATTACATTTTAATGATTATATGCAATGAAGAGACAATATGATTAAATGAAAGAAGAGACAAAGTAAAAAAAAATTGCTAGTAAGACATTAAAATTTGCTACTTATTTCCAATTACATTTACCTCTCGTATTATCATTTCTCTTTCTCTCTATATATAGAGAGAATGGAAACAAGACAGTGTAATATTGGGCATAAATATTGGAAACAAGGCAGTGTAATATTGACATAAATATTGGAAACAAGACAATGTATATATAGAGAGAATGGAAACAAGACAGTTGTAAAAAAATTTGCATTAATATTGGCACTCGAATCAAGCCCATGACTATCACCATACTTCATGATTAAAGGTTCATGATTTTGAAAACGAATCTTTCAACCCATATTCTATTTTTTTTTATTTCTATTTAATTTTTTTCTTTTTCCCATTTTCAAATTTCGAGCATGTATACAAGGGACTAGATGAGCTCCGCGTATTACGCGGTATTTTCGTTAAATAAACTTTACAATATAATATATTATATATAATATTTTCAAATAATAATATATATATTAAAATAATGTATATGTATAAAAAAATTGTAATTATAATATTAAATTTAAATAATGGTAATATTGATTGTATGACAATTCATGATAGGGATTAGAATTATTATAATTATGTGAAAGAATTTACTATAAGATTTGTTTCAATTTTATTTTACAATTAATAAAAAAATGAGGCGATTAATAGAATTTTTTTATATATCGGTGTAATATGAAAATTATGAGTATTTTAATTTAATTAAAAATAAAAAAATTGAAAATAAACCAAACATTTGTGTTCGTATATGTGACATTAGTAAGTATATTTATTTATTAATTTATTTTTCCATGATTGGACCGTGACATCGGTGTGTGCATATAGCCCATACCAATAAATATGCATAAACTCTATTAATTATAAAAATAGATATATATTAGACTAGGTGGTGTTTGTAAATGAGATTGAAAATTAGAGAATCTTTTTATTTTTTAATGAAGTTACCAACTTTAAAAATAAATATGATTACGTAATATTAAGTATTTGTCAAATCATTGTGCGTGCATATAGCCCATACCCGCGTGAAGTGGATGTCAAATCGGTGTGCATATAGTATCACTCGATACTATGGTATACCAATCTAATCAATAAATAGTGTGTTGGAATCAAAAACACATTTTTTAATACATAGACATACGTAATAGAAACTTGTTGAGCACAAAAGTCAATATGATTTAACTAATATGTGTTGTGCTTTTAAAATTGTGTAAAATGGGAAAAAGGTTAAATTGGACCTTTCATCCATGATATTGTAGTCATCAGCAATAATAATTGGAAAAGTATAGCAATATGCACGCTAATATGCAGTAGAATGTAATAATCCCTAACAAAAAATAAGTCAAGTTGGCGTACCACCCCAAGAACAGAAGGTACAACACTTTGACAAACACTTCGTCGCACACCGTTGACTGTTGACCGTTGACATTAGCAATAAACCCTTACAAGATCTTACCTGTACAGTAAATATGATTTTCTTCATCGCTCTATTTCGTGCATAAAAAGCCTCATGCGCAGGCGGCGGTGCACCGGTGGGGCGGCGGCGACAGCAGAGACTGGTTGCGATCCTTTTCCGTCGTAACAGATCTCGGCAGCGGAGGCTCCGCCATTTTCGGCCGCCAAATGCAGTACGAACCAGCCGGAATATCGTCCAATTCATCGGCCTCCGATGAGGAACACGACGGAGGATAGTCACGCACGCTATCCTCTTCAGTGAAAAGTAACGGAATCACGACACTCGACTTCGATTACGGTAGCTTGTCTTTGCTGGCATCATTTTTAAGCGAATCGCGATTAAGTACGGGGAAAACTGGGACTGGTTAGTAGCAGGAGGTGATCGGTAGAAGATGTCAGCGATATATGATAACTGGGAGAGGTTAGTAGCAGCAGTTTTGAAGAAACAGCAGCTTTGGGAACTTTTTCATCAGCAATCGAGGAGTCCGAGCATCCTTTCCGAAGCATCCGATTGGGGTTCTTCAAGCTTCAATTCGAGTGATTTGGGCTTTGAATTCTCAAGTTCATCAAAATGGCATAAATCGCATCCCAATCTTGTTATGGTGTCGGATTTTAGTCTCCGATTTGATGTTAAAGAAGCATCTCGGGCTTCTTCTGAATTACTTGGCAGGGGAACTTTCGGAAGTGCGTATACAGCTACAATAGATGACGGCGTACAGATTGTAGTAAAGAGGCTCAAATCAGCAACTGTTTCGGAGCTGGATTTCAAGCGGTACATGGAGATTGTTGGAGATGTAAGGCACGAGAATGTGGTGGCGTTAAGGGCTTACTATTCTTCACAAGATCAACGCCTCATGATCTATGATTACTACGGCAGAGGAAGCGTGTATTCATTGTTACATGGTATGTTCAAATTGCCACTTCCTCTTGTTGTTTGTTTAAGAAAAATCTATACAAATTCATTGTTTATATGATTTATTTGCTGGGATTTGTGGCTGCATTAAATCCTTTGACCATGGCCTTGGCTACATTATTTATTTACTGCAACGATTGATTTGAGACTGCGCCTTCTGATTATATATATTTTGTAAGCATTTGAATTACCAGATTGAGTACATCAGTGCAATGCAACTTTGTTGGGTGATGATTAAGTATTTTAAAGAGTTTGTGTCCCCTTGCTCCTATTCATGACTGTCATCATATTAGTTGTATGTATTTCCACCGTAATAAAATACATCAGTTGAATGGTTTTAGATTGTGAATGCTTTTGTTCAAGAGGCACTGTTTAAAGATATCACTAGTTCAGCTCTCGTAATCACATTCTTGCTTCGGCTGTTAAAAATGATACAAAAACTTTCTCAAATTTTACAGGCCAGAGAGATGAAAATAGGGTGAATGTAGACTGGGAAACCAGACTTAAAATTGCAATTGGTGCAGCTAGAGGTATTGCTGTGATACACAGACAACTAGGTGGGATGCTAATCCATGGAAATATAAAAGCATCAAATGTCTTTCTTAATCAAGAATCATATGGCTGTGTATCAGATCTTGGCTTAGCAAGCATGATCAAAACAACATTTGATCCATTTGTACGCTGCCATGCTCCAGAAGTGAAGAATACTCAAAATATATCCCATGCATCGGATGTGTATGGCTTTGGAATTCTGCTACTCGAACTACTCACTAGAAAGTCTAGTGTTGATGTCCCTGGTGGTCCTGCAGCTGTTGACCTAGTCAAACTAGTCAATTCAGTTAAGAGCAAGGAGAGGGCTGCTAAGGTTTTTGATGCTGATCTATTGAAGCATCCCAGCATAAACGAACAGATGGTAAAAGTGTTGCAAGTAGCAATACAATGTGTAGCAAAATCAGTAAAGAAGAGACCTAAAATGTTTGAAGTGGTGAAGAAGCTAGACGACATTATTACTTCGAACCCAATAAGTCAGGAGCGAAACAAACTTGTATTTGTTGAGGATGCTAATCCCACATTTGACCTTGAAGATCTGTTAAGGGCATCGGCTGAGGTGCTCGGGAGAGGAACATTCGGGACTAGTTACTTGGCGAAATTAGAAACTGGAAACACAGTTGTGAAGAGACTAAAGGATGTGATTATTACACGTATGGAATTTCAACAGCAGATGGAGGTATTGGGAAGAATGAGGCATGCAAATGTTGTTAAATTGCGGGCCTACTACGTTTCGAGTGATGAAAAGCTTTTGATGTATGATTATTGCGGTGTTGGCAGTGTATACGCTATGCTTCATGGTACGTAAAGCTAAAACTCTCTGCCTTGTTATCTTGAGTAACTAAGGATACAATATCTTTTATGACCTATCCTCAATATATATAAGCTTGATGCATAAAGCTAATTAATATATTTGGAGTTATGATCCTTAATGAATATATGCTATTGCAGTTGAATGAGTTTTTTCCAACTTTTGCAGAGAAATTAGGTGAGTATTTAGACTGGGGGCCAGATTGGAGATTGCAATAGGGGCCGCAAGGGGAATTGCTCACATCCACGAGAAAGATGGTCAGAAGATGGTGCATGGAAATGTGAAATCCTCAAACATTTTCTTCAATGGACAAACCTTTGGCATTATCTCCGAAGCTGGACTGACGAAATTTATAGACCCTATGAGTTTGGCAAGGGTGTTATCTCGGGGCTACCGGGCCCCTGAAATCAAAGCCACATTGAAAGTGTCCCAAGCTTCTGATGTCTACAGCTTTGGTGTAGTGTTGTTTGAACTCGTGTGTGGAAGGCCAGCCTATCACCAACCAAATGATGGTATTGCGACGACACTAGTTAAGTGGGTGCGAGCTGCAGTTATTGACAACATAGGGATTGGTCGAATATTTGATGAAAAGTGTCTTAGGTTTGAGACCGAAGATGCAATGAAACATGTATTTCAGATAGCAATGGATTGTGTGAGCACTGACCCCGAACACAGACCAACGATGACTCAAGTAGTGCAGGTGTTGGAGGAAATTAGTGGCATCAAGTCGGAACAAGAGTCGTTGGATTGGGAACAAGAGTCGTCGGATTGGGAACAATTATCTCTCAATATGAAGTTGGAATATGTATTGGAGGATCTATTGCCTACGCTCACATCATAAATCGGATTCGTGCAGAATTCCTTCTGTTTCTGCTCATCCATCAACCTGTATGTAATTGCTTACCCTCAAAACTCCCCTTGTTCTGCTCTTTCAGCAAACTATTGTAAATGATCTGTATATTTAATATAAATGTATCTAAATTGGAAGCAATCTGTGTTAATACTGTCTAGAATTTTACAGAAACATGTATAAGTGAGGTTTTACTTTCAAGATTAATAAGTATTGTATAGGACATAATTTTTTATCTCAGTAGTTTATATATATGTGTGTGCTAAGATAAGTCTTGTTTCTTGTGCTCGTTTAAAGTGTGGTTCTTTTGTAAAATTTCCTGCTAGAACGCGTGTGTAAAATGTGGTGTAATGCTCAAGGAAATATTGTTTTGATTGATGTTTAAGTATATGCAATTAGACTTCTTTAGAGTTTGATTATTGATGAAACCAATGTTGAGGTTTTCATGACATTTATTTGATTATTGATATTCATATTATGTATTCATAATAAAAACATATAAAAAAACTAATAAATCTGATTTAAATCATGACCAAAGGTAGTAACTTGCAAGTAACGACCAATTCGAATACCAAACTTTCAAAAATTTGTGAATACCATGGTATACCAATCTAATCAATAAACATAACTTTCAAAAATTTGTGAATACCATGGTATACCAATCTAATCAATAAACTTTGTGTTGGAATCAAAAACACATTTTTAATAGGATTTATAACTATTAGATACTATGTTTAGAAATTAATTACTATTAGGTACTACTAGGTCAAAAACAAATACTATTAGGCTCCATTTGGATGGAGTAGATTTGAAATCAAGGGATTTGAGGATGATATACCATGCATTCACACAAACTAAAATGGAGAAAAACTAAATGAATGAATTTGATTCATTCAAATATTAAGCACAAGTGAGAGAAGTGAGATGATTTGAAATGACTAGGTTTTGTTGGGTATTTGAAATTCTCCCACTTATAAGTAATATTTGAGTGAACCAAATCCATTCATTTAGTTTTTCTCCATTTTGATTTGTAAATGTATAGTGTATTATCCTCAAATCCATTGATTTCAAATGACTCCATCCAAATGGAGCCTTAGATACAATCAGTTTTTCTTTTCCCATTTTATCCCTAAAGCGAGACAATTTCCACTCTCTCCTCACACACACTTTCTTCTCTGTTCTCTCTCTTCTCAATCACTCTCTCTCTCTTCTCTTTCAAAACTTCGGTTCTCCCACTCTCCACCGCCGATTTGTGATATCGGTCGCCTCCCTTTCTCGATGGCCACAGATCCGAGATACGCGGAGAGGCGGCGGCGTTAGGGCGGTTATATTTTGTGGGAGTGGGGTTTGTTCCGTTTAAGAAACGCGATGCGCGACGCAGCCGTCGCTCGGCACGACGAACACCACCGCGGCAGGAGTAGCGCCCAAGATCGGCGAACACCACCTTCTCAAGCGGCGCCCCAGATCGGCGAACACCACCGCCTCAAGAGCGGAGCCCCAAGATCGATGGCCACGGATCTCGCCACACATCTTCGCACTCAACCGCCGCAGAATAGAGTCGAGCACCGCCGCGACACGAGAATAAACTTCGAGATCGGATCGCGACGGAGGTCCGACGAAGAAGATTCGACGGTTAAATCCGCGGCGTTTTTGCGACAACCACCACTAGTGGCTCTGGTGGTTACTTGTTGGGTTGTAAGAAATTCTTAATTTTTTTGTATCGGTGATTTTTTGTAATTTATGTGTTTAAATCTCTATTACGGAAATTGGTCGATTTTTTTGTAAGTTTTTGGGATTTTTTCTTAATCAAGTGGTTTGATTTTTGATTTATGTATATGTTTAATTTTTTGGATTTTTATTTTGTAGTTTTCATAAAAAAATTCTGCACATGTGAATGAAGTTGCAAATGTGCAATAAAAATTGCACATGTGCGAGAAAACAAGAATTATGATTATGATGTTGTTGACACTTCGGCCCTATCAAAAGAGTTAAACAAATCCTGGTTATGATGACCTTAATAAAGGTTTATTTGTTTTCGTCGTCAAAAGTGCAAAAAACCCTCTTTTTTCATCGTAAAAAAACAATGAAACCAGAGTTGTATATATCGATAATGGAATATGTATACCTTTCAAAAAAAGTTAATGGAATATGTATAGGCAAAAGCAATGAAATGTGTATCGACTTCCTTGGGAAGACAAAGGTGGTACGTCGAGTCATAAAAGTATTGACAAGCTGCACAATTAATAAAGAAGGGTAAAATGAGAAAAAATAGCAAAAATATTGTATCTAGTAGCAATTAGAAAAAAATTGTATCTAATAGTTATGAGAATCTTAAAATTGTACCTAATAGTTATGAGGATCTTAAAATTGTACCTAATAGTTACTATCCCTTTTTAATACATATACATACATAATAGAAACTTGATGAAGAAGGAGAGTCACAAAAGTCAATATGATTTGATTAATATGTATTGTGCTTTTAAAATTGTATAAAATGCGAAAAAGATTAAATTTGACCTTTCATCCATGATATTACATAGTCAAACGCAATAATTGAAAAAGTGCGTATACAATATGCACTAGCTAATATGCAGTAGAATGTAATAACCCCAAACAAAAATATTTAATGAATCAAGTTGGCGTACCACCCCAAGAATAGAAGGTACAACACTTTGAAAAACACTTCGGCGCACACCGTTGACGGTAGCAATAAACCCTTACAAGATGTTGCCTGTACAGTAAATATGATTTTCTTCATCGCTCTATTTCGTACATTAAAAGCCTCATGCGCAGGCGGCGGTGCACCGATGGGGCGGCGGCGACAACAGAGACTGGTTGCGATCCTTTTCCGTCGTAACAGATCTCGAATCCAGATCCATTCGATAAGCTCTTATTACACTGGCTCGGCAGCGGAGGCTCCGCCATTTTCGGCCGCCAAACGCAGTACGAACCCGCCGGAATATCGTCCAATTCATCGGCCTTCGATGAGGAACACGACGGAGGATAATCACGCACGCTATCCTCTTCAGTGAAAAGTAACGGAATCACGACACTAGACTTCGATTACGGTAGCTTGTCTTTGCTGGCATCATTTTTAAGCGAATCGCGATTAAATACGGGGAAAACTGGGACTGGTTAGTAGCAGGAGGTGATCGGTAGAAGATGTCAGCGATATATGATAACTGGGAGAGGTTAGTAGCAGCAGTTTTGAAGAAACAGCAGCTTTGGGAACTTTTTCATCAGCAATCGAGGAGTCCGAGCATCCTTTCCGAAGCATCCGATTGGGGTTCTTCAAGCTTCAATTCGAGTGATTTGGGCTTTGAATTCTCAAGTTCATCAAAATGGCATAAATCGCATCCCAATCTTGTTATGGTGTCGGATTTTAGTCTCCGATTTGATGTTAAAGAAGCATCTCGGGCTTCTTCTGAATTACTTGGCAGGGGAACTTTCGGAAGTGCGTATACAGCTACAATAGATGACGGCGTACAGATTGTAGTAAAGAGGCTCAAATCAGCAACTGTTTCGGAGCTGGATTTCAAGCGGTACATGGAGATTGTTGGAGATGTAAGGCACGAGAATGTGGTGGCGTTAAGGGCTTACTATTCTTCACAAGATCAACGCCTCATGATCTATGATTACTACGGCAGAGGAAGCGTGTATTCATTGTTACATGGTATGTTCAAATTGCTACTTCCTCTTGTTGTTTGTTTAAGAAAAATCTATACAAATTCACTGTTTATATGATTTATTTGCTGGGATTTGTGGCTGCATTAAATCCCTTGACCATGGCCTTGGCTACATTATTTATTTACTGCAACGTTTGATTTGAGACTGCGCCTTCTGATTATATATATTTTGTAAGCATTTGAATTACCAGATTGAGTACATCAGTGCAATGCAACTTTGTTGGGTGATGATTAAGTATTTTAAAGAGTTTGTGTCCCCTTGCTCCTATTCATGACTGTCATCATATTAGTTGTATGTATTTCCACCGTAATAAAATACATCAGTTGAATGGTTTTAGATTGTGAATGCTTTTGTTCAAGAGGCACTGTTTAAAGATATAACTAGTTCAGCTCTCGTAATCACATTCTTGCTTCGGCTGTTAAAAATGATACAAAAACTTTCTCAAATTTTACAGGCCAGAGAGATGAAAATAGGGTGAATGTAGACTGGGAAACCAGACTTAAAATTGCAATTGGTGCAGCTAGAGGTATTGCTGTGATACACAGACAACTAGGTGGGATGCTAATCCATGGAAATATAAAAGCATCAAATGTCTTTCTTAATCAAGAATCATATGGCTGTGTATCGGATCTTGGCTTAGCAAGCATGATCAAAACAACATTTGATCCATTTGTACGCTGCCATGCTCCAGAAGTGAAGAATACTCAAAATATATCCCATGCATCGGATGTGTATGGCTTTGGAATTCTGCTACTCGAACTACTCACTAGAAAGTCTAGTGTTGATGTCCCTGGTGGTCCTGCAGCTGTTGACCTAGTCAAACTAGTCAATTCAGTTAAGAGCAAGGAGAGGGCTGCTAAGGTTTTTGATGCTGATCTATTGAAGCATCCCAGCATAAATGAACAGATGGTAAATGTGTTGCAAGTAGCAATACAATGTGTAGCAAAATCAGTAAAGAAGAGACCTAAAATGTTTGAAGTGGTGAAGATGCTAGAGCGACATTATTACTTTGAACCCAATAAGTCTGGAGCGGAACAAACTTGTATTTGTTGAGGATGCTAATCCCACATTTGACCTTGAAGATCTGTTAACGGCATCGGCTGAGGTGCTCGGGAGAGGAACATTCAGGACTAGTTACTTGGCGAGATTAGAAACTGGAAACACAGTTGTGGTGAAGAGACTAAAGGATGTGATTATTACACGTATGGAATTTCAACAGCAGATGGAGGTATTGGGAAGAATGAGGCATGCAAATGTTGTTAAATTGCGGGCCTACTACTTTTCGAGTGATGAAAAGCTTTTGGTGTATGATTATTGCGGTCATGGCAGTGTATACGCTATGCTTCATGGTACGTAAAGCTAAACCTGTCTGCCTTGTCATCTTGAGTAACTAAGGATACATTATCTTTTATGACCTATCCTCAATATATATAAGCTTGATGCATAAAGCTAATTAATATATTTGGAGTTATGATCCTTAATGAATATATGCTATTGCAGTTGAATGAGTTTTCCAACTTTTGCAGAGAAATTAGGTGAGTATTTAGACTGGGGGCCAGATTGGAGATTGCAATAGGGGCCGCAAGGGGAATTGCTCACATCCACAAGAAAGATGGTCAGAAGATGGTGCATGGAAATGTAAAATCCTCCAACATTTTCTTCAATGGACAAACCTTTGGCATTATCTCCGAAGCTGGACTGACGAAATTTATAGACCCTATGAGTTTGGCAAGGGTGTTATCTCGGGGATACCGGGCCCCTGAAATCAAAGCCACATTGAAAGTGTCCCAAGCTTCTGATGTCTACAGCTTTGGTGTAGTGTTGCTTGAACTCGTGTGTGGAAAGCCAGCCTATCACCAACCAAATGATGGTATTGCGACGACACTAGTCAAGTGGGTGCGAGCTGCAGTTATTGACAACATAGGGATTGGTCGAATATTTGATGAAAAGTGTCTTAGGTTTGAGACCGAGGAGGCAATGAAACATGTATTTCAGATAGCAATGGATTGTGTGAGCACTGACCCCGAACACAGACCAACGATGACTCAAGTAGTGCAGGTGTTGGAGGAAATTAGTGGCATCAAGTCGGAACAAGAGTCGTTGGATTGGGAACAAGAGTCGTCGGATTGGGAACAATTATCTCTCAATATGAAGTTGGAATATGTATTGGAGGATCTATTGCCTCCGCTCACATCATAAATCGGATTCGTGCAGAATTCCTTCTGTTTCTGCTCATCCATCAACCTGTATGTAATTGCTTACCCTCAAAACTCCCCTTGTTCTGCTCTTCCAGCAAACTATTGTAAATGATCTGTATATTAAATATAAATGTATCTAAATTGCAAGCAATCTGTGTTAATATTGTATAGAATTTTACAGAAAATGTATAAGTGAGGATTTACTTTCAAGATTAATAAGTATTGTATAGGACATAATTTTTTATCTCAGTAGTTTTATGTATATGTGTGTGCTAAGAGAAGTCTTGTTTCTTGTGATTGATGTTTAAGTATATGCAATTAGACTTCTTTAGAGTTTGATTATTGATGAAACCAATGTTGAGGTTTTCATGACGTTTATTTGATTATTGATATTCATTTTATGTCTTCATAATAAATTTTTTTTTTTTTGTCTTTTTTATACATATAAGATTATTGATGAAAACGAGGAGCAGAAGTCTGATTCAGCGTTTGAAAGCGATTGACCTTGACTTTTATTTATTATTATCACAAAACACAATAGAATTGAAAATTATGCTCTCGAAAATTTATCGGCATTGATGGATCTCGAATTACTTAGTGTCATTTTGGAAACCAAGGGGCTTAGCCCACTTGGCCACTCCTCACTTAAGTAGGAGACTGAGTTCGATTCCAAGTTTTTGATAATTAATTTCGTTTCTTGCACAAACTTGTTTTACGATCAATATTTCTTATTAGCACTATCGGCACACCTTTCTTCAAAACCAATCGATGGTTTATTAGTTGAACACCTAATAGAATTAAAAAAAAATCGAAATTAATAAATATCAATGTCAACATGAGGTAATTAATAAATCATAAAAGTTCAATAATAAATAAATGTAATGGCATAATGCATAACTAATTCCAATAAACATGTAATTTTAAAAAGATTACTTAACTTATTTGTCTATAGAGTCTATAGAATAGTAATTTAGATTGAAAAAAATTAAAACTACTATAAGATTAGCATAATCTTTAAACCACATTTATTACTTAAATAATAAAGTTAAAATTTATTTTTCGATAATTATAATATAACTTTGATTGGTGATTTTTCATAAATAGCAAAAACTTTTAAATTAGAACTCTATAAACATGTTTAGAATTATAAATCTTTTAGAGCAGATTGACAACAATAATTTAACATAAATTTAGAAAAATATAATGTATGTAAATTAAAAATTATTTTTATACTGATAATTAAAATAATATTTGAGAAATATTAATTACAAAATTTGAGAAATATTAATTAAAACTACAATTATGATAAATAAATTATTTATACTTTTTAGCTATCAAAATAGTAAAAGAGGAGTACATATACATATATACATACAAATATATACCTACAATAAATATATTAAAAATTAAATAATATAATTTATCTGCACATAAAAAAATTTAACATAAATTCAAAACTTAGAATTAACGTTGATAATTAAATCTAATAAAAGAAGGTAATTGAAATTAAAATTTTAAACATACAACTAATTTGAATTAATAATAGCATAAATAATCAAATGCAATTGATTTTCAATTGCTAATTAAAGGAAATAAATTTTGAAGAACAAATTTTGTAATATTTCTCAAATTATCATATTGATATATAGACATATAAGGTAACAAAATAATTATTGAAATTTGTCGAGAATTAAATTGGTCGGATAATGATTAAGAAAAAAATTTAACATAAATTCAAAACTTAGAATTAACGTTGATAATTAAATCTAATAAAAAGAAGGTAATTGAAATTAAAATTTTAAACATACAACCAATTTGAATTAATAATCGCATAAATAATCAAATGCAATTGATTTTCAATTGGTAATTAAAGGAAATGAATTTTGAAGAACAAATTTTTGTAATATTTCTCAAATTATCATATTGATATATAGACATATAAGGTAACAAACTAATTATTGAAATTTTTAGAATTAAATTGGTCGGATAATGATTAAGAAAATTAGAAAAATATTTAAATTAAGAAATTTTGTATGACACGTTCTAAAAATTTTAGTCGTGAGCAAAAAAATTAAGCTAAATGATTTGATCAACTTAATTATGGAAGCTAATATATATACATATATGGTAATAAAATAATTATTGAAACAACTTTATTTTAATTATTTTATACTAGAATTTCTGATAGTTTGTAATACATTGTTCCATGCAGATAATAACTACATTCAAAATTACTAACGACTTATTAAATATATAAAACAAATGAAAGTATTAACAAATTAAAATTGTATGTCCATAATCTTATTTTTATTAAATTATTAATAAATTTTAATAATCTTTTTAAATTATACTAAAAAGACGTGATATTCTATTAAATAAATTTAAGAACTAAATTTAAAAGTATAACAGACCATATGAAATATTATAGTTAAATTAATTGACTCTTGAAGTGAAATTATAATTTTTTAATTTACACGTTTATTCTATATAAAATAGTTCATTTGATTGAAACATATTTAAATTTACCATTGTTTTGATATAATTTGATTAGCTAATATAATAAATAGTTTCCATAATAATTATTTTGAAGAAAATAAAAAACATTGATAGAAACTAATTTTAGAATGATTGACAAAAATTAAATAAAGAAATTTGATTAATTTATTAAATTAGGTCAGAATTAAATAAGTCGAATAATGATTAAGAAAATTAGAAAAGATTTAAATTAGGAAATTGTTTTAAGACATGTTCTAAGAATTATAGTCGTGAGCCGAAAATTAAGCTAATTGATTCAATCAAATTAATTATAGAGCTAATTTTAGAATAATTGATCAAGTTAAATTTATGAACTATATGTATAATTAATTAAATTAAACTTGAAGAATGTTATTGACTTTTGAATGTATGTAGAAAAAATATTAGAATGTATGTAGATAAAAACTTATAAAATATTTGGTCCGCAATTTCGATCTAGTTTTAATATATTTTAGAACTAATTTTTGCTCGTAATTGTGCTTCGCACGATGGTCAATATTGTTTACTCGGTGTTAATCAATATAATTTTTTTAAAATTTTCTTGGAAACGCATATAAATGTAATATGTTGATAATGCATACTAAATAATTGGTATAAATAAGAAATTAAATTTGTTTACATTAAATCAATTACAATGCAATATTTTTCAATAAATATACATTTATCTATAGAAATTGATTAAAAAATTATATTATTTTACACATTTCTAATTTATACTTAACACTAATATTAACTTTGATCCAAATTTAGGTCATTCTGTAAAAAAAAAAATCAGAAAAAAATATATTAGCTTGTAAACATGAAATTGAAGAACCTAAGATTGATAGCATTAATAAGAGTGATGGATAATAAGGAATTACTTGTGTATTATTATATATGATGATGATAGCATTAATTTAATTGACATCATTAATAAGAGTGACGGTGATTATATGATGATAGCATAAGATCGATAGCATTTAATTAATTGTATTACATTACAATTATAGATATATAAAAAAAGAACCTCCTAAATTACAATGTAGAGCCAAGATCAAATCAACACATTACGATCAATGGTCCTAAATGTTTCCCTCCAATTCTCAATATGAAAACCAATTGGTGTATTATATATTTATAGATGAAAGAACAATAAAATAATTAAAATTGAATAATTAAACTATTTGATTTGACCATATTAATTATGAAGCTAATTTTAAAGGGGATTTTAGGACATAATTAATGTATATCTTGAGAATGAAAATTTATCGAATGTTATAAGTCAATTGAAGAATTAAGTTGAAATTGCCAAAAATCAAGCTAATTGATTTGATCAAATTAATAATGGTTATAATTTTAGAATAATTGACAAAGTTAAATTTATTAAATTAGACTTGAAGAATATTATTGACTTTCGAATGTATGAAGACAAAAATTAGAATCTACGTATGTAGACAAAAACTTATAAAAATATATGGTCCGCGATTTGATCTATTTTTAATATATTTTTATAATGAAAGAACAATAAATATAATTAAAATTAAATAATTAAGCTATTTGATTTGACCATATCAATTATGAATCTAATTTTAGTTTAATTTAAATACATTATTTAATTAATTAAATTAAAAGGTAATTTTAGGACATAATTAATGTATATGATGGGTATGAAAACTTATCGAATGTTATAAGTCAATCGAAAAATTAAATTGAAATTGTCAAAAATTAAGCTAATTGACTTGATGAAATTAATAATTCTTATATTTTTAGAATGGGGCACTCTTGTGTGAGACCGTCTCATGCATGAGACGGACATGAGACGAGTCACTTTTTAATAAATTATTATCACTTTTTCATAATTTGTTATCACTTTTTCATAAATTGTTATCACTTTTCATAAATTGTTATCACTTTTAAAATTGTTATCACTTTTGTACTAATTTGTATCACTTTTTAAAAAAGTGATAACAATTTATTAAAAAGTGATTCGGTCTCATGTATGAGACGGTCTCATACAAGTTTTGCCTTTTAGAATAATTGAAAAAGTTAAATTTATTAAAAAAAAATAGTTGTAAAGGATCAAAATTGGAACAAAAAGAACTATAATTGATAATGTAAAAAAGTTATAGGATTGTTCCAGACACGAATAAAGTTACATGACCTTTTGTGATTTTTTCTCTATTATTTAACGCTCATGAGAAATTGAACAAGTGAAGGATTATCAATGGTTAGGATTCACTAACCTATCTCTGCGGAATAATCGAGCCGATTGGATTTCTATGTACGTTGTGATCCTCAGAATCCGAAATACATTTACGTCACGAAATGCATTCAATTGTTCACAATTTAAGTGCCTTTGACGATTGAGTATTTGTGATTCGTATGAAGAAGTAGTTGAACGTATTAATATATGCGAGAGAGAGTGAGAGATTTCAGAGATTAATGTTAATATCATTTGAAAAATACGCGTGTATTATTATCAAATAGGATATGGAAGTTATTTCACTAACTTCCATCATCCATATCCACTCTCATGTGTGAATTATTAAATAAATAATAATTTATTTATTTAATTACTTTCAACAAGTTATTACTTAGGCAGCGGGATAATTGCATTTTTAGTCTTATAAGAATTTTCTCAAAAACTTTTGGTCCTTATGGTTAAAAGTAGTCTTCTTCTTCTTCTTTTTTTTTTTTTTTTTTGGCAAAATTGATCCCAATTGTTAAATAGTTAACATTTTTGTCACAAAATTGTATTCAAAATTGCAAAATTAGTCCATTTGTTTAACGCTTGGGACCAATTTTACAAATAAAAGGATCACTTTTAAATATAGGAAACAAAAGTATTTTGTGAATATTCCTACATAACTTAAAAGTGTAATTTTCCCCTTAGGCAGCAGCAACAATAACAAATTGGCATGGCTCAAAGATGGACACCGCTTATTTTTCATAATGTTGTTATTTCTCGATAATTCTAATCATATTTATCCTTTTACATATATTCACGAGACATATCAATATATAAAAATTTATATATAACAAAATAAATATTTTGATATAAAAAAATTATATATAACAAAATATTTGTCTATGTTCATTAAAGGTTGGTGTTTCATTCAAACTTTTGAAATAATGCACATGTCAATAAAATAAATTATTCATTATTAATAAAAAAGATAAAATTAAAACTTGTATGAAACATATCTCATTTACTCTTAAGTTCCAATCACTTAAAAAAATTCAAAAATACCAAAATTGAGTACCCTTTAATAATTCATGTTACTATTTTATTACTTCTCTTAATTTTTTAATGTTAAAGGAAAACCAACAAATCATTTTTATCACAATATATAACAAATAAAAATTAAACTATTCATACATATTTATTAAGAGAAAAAGGACAAAATTTGAAAGAACAAGATAATAACAAAAAATAATAAATAAACAAAAAACTAAGTTTCCATTTGGATGGAGTCATTTGAAATCAAGGGATTTGAGGATAATACATACATTTACAAATTAAAATAGGAAAAAACTAAATGAATGGATTTGGTTCACATAAATATTACTTATAAGTGGGAGGATTTCAAATACCCAACAAAACCTAGTCATTTGAAATCATCTCACTTCTCCCACTTTTGCTTAATATTTGAATAAATCAAATCTATTCATTTAGTTTTTCTCCATTTTAGTTTGTATAAATGCATGCATATTATCCTCAAATTCCATGATTTCAAATCCACCCCATCCAAATGGAGTTTAAATGAATTTAATATATCACACTTAATTAGCGGTTGAACCTTGATTGTTGGAGCGAGGGATTCCAGAAAATACACTATAGATAACGCTTCGTATTTTGGCTGCTCTACTTTTATTTGATGATTCAATTCACGGAGTTTTCTTAGACAATAAGATCAACATTATAACACATTTTCAATGTCGTAATGTGATTATATTAAGCATATGAGTTTTAATGTATTTTTTATTTTATCAAAATTAATTATTTTCACCCTTCCATCTTCACTTAAACTAACTTTTGGGGAAAAAAAAATCTCTTGTAATGAGCTGAATTTTGAGGCGTAGATTTGTAAACCTTTTATGTATAAAGTAAAGAAATGAATTGAATTGTATGTATGCGAACCCAAAAGTAATGACATTTTGTGTAATTGTGAGGTGGAGTTTATAGGAAATTTTATATTTTTAGGTGTGTAAATTATTACAAGATGAAGGGAATATAATACTTCATCTGCCCCATTTTATTATTAAAGCCAAAATGACACGAGTTTTAATGATAAAAATGTTAAAAGGTGTAAAATTGAGGATAAATGAGTTATTTCAACTTTATTGGAAGGAAGTTGCTTTAGTTTGAGAGGGTAGAATAGGTAATTGAGTAACATAATGTGTAAATAAGAGATGTTTGGAGAGTTTAGTTTGAGAGGGTAAATTTATTTTTTCGTCAATTTGAGTATTAGAAAACAAAAATAAAATATTTATTTTTTAATTTTGAACAATTTAGAATGAGACGTAAAGAGTACAAAATAGTTTAAAGCTATACTTCCAATTTTTATCTTTTCTAGTTTGTTGGCCCCCTAAATAAAATTTCTGACACTATCATTGACTAATGTATTATTAATGTTGTAATCAATTCTTCTTTTCTTTGTATTCAAACAAGTCTTTTCAAAAAACAAGTCTTTTCAAATCAAATACTTCCTCCAATATATTTGTCATTTTATATTAATCAAGAAGAAGTTAATAGTCGGACAAATACCGAGTTATCAAAAAAAAAAGAAGTTAATACTGCATTCTAATTTCACCCTTCTAATTGAAGTTCGTAGGGAGAAATACATCCCACACTGAACATTTCTATTTACTTCAAAGGGTAAAAATATCACATATGTTTATTATTGTTTAATAATACTCCCTTCGTCCCAGATTAGTTTTCATACTAATCTGGGCACGCACTTTAAAAAAAAAGTGTAATGAGTGGAGTATTGAAGGCTAATTTTGTAAATTTTTATTATTAAAGTAAGAGGTAGTTGGATTGAGTGTAAAAAGTAATGGTATTTTATGTAAATATATGAATATTGTGAGGGTGGAGCTTAAGGATGAGTTTCCTTTTTGGAATGTGAAAACTAATGTGGGACGAATAAAAAAGAAAAGTGTGAAAACTGATGTGGGACGGAGGGAGTATTTTTTTAATTTGTGTGATACAATGAATAATAAATTAAGATGGAGAGAGTAATACTTTGATTGATTATCAAAACATGAGCAGACATAGTCAACATATTTCTGATAATAAGAAAAAAGTACTATATATATAAGTTAATTTATAACTCGAACTCATAACTTTACGGTATAAATAATTATGATCTAATCACTTGAGTTATTCCATGATCTCAAATGGGATAGGAGTGAATGCATTCAGCCCATACTCCTTTTTGGGCCTCATTGATAATGGGCCTAATGCATTCCCAGACCAAACTATTGCATTTGGGCCCACTTCCCATCCCAAGCTGCCACACCCTGTCACCCTTGTGAATTCTTTGCTTAGCTTCCATGTAAGAGAGTTGATACCACAACGATGAAGAAGACTGATTTCCAAACCTATGGAATGTCATCAATGCAGCCTCCATGTCTCTCTCACCGAGCCTCAGTCCTTTCCCGATTTCTCTAATCACCGGTTTTCCCGAAGCTGGAAGGCAGAAATGTTGCACCACTTTCTTGAAATTTGGCACGTATATTTCGGTCGACTTGTCCGAATATTTCTTCTTCATTATGGAGAAGGCGTAGAGTATCATTTCTGTGTATGGGAGAATCTTTTTCCAAGTATGGTGATGTTCGACCGGAGGGTTTCTCCAGCCACCTGTGGTGTGGACACAAAATAACATAAGACATGATGATGGATAATTAATTTTGAATTAAAACTAAATAATTAATAAACTATATATCAACAAAAAGAGTACAAGTTGATAAATTTGTCAATTTCATTTCATTATTAATATGCGATGCAATGATATTAATTTAATATACTTATAAAAGAAAAAAAAATCATAGATATAATTAATGTAAAGTTGATAGTAGAAATTACTCCCTCCGTCCCTACAGAGTCTGCAGACGGTTAACTTTTTCAACGGTTTCGTGTGAGAATTATTTTATAATAATATGTGTACAAAAGTTATTTTATATGAATGATATGCATAGTTGATCTTATTAACTAGCATATAATTTATATAAAACAACTTTTGTAAGCAGATGCCCACAGGTGGGCTCCAATTTATATGTCTACCGCCTACGTGGCATATCAATCATCTATCATGTGATGTCACATATACGGGAGCCCACTATTATTTAATTAATTACTTATGTGGCATCACATAATTGGTGGTGAACATATAAATTGATGTTCATCTGTGGGGCTTAAGATCAAATCCGTATTACAAAATAACCCTCACACAAAAACCGTTGAAAAAGTGTTAATACTATATATCAACAAAAAGAGTACAAGTTGATAAATTTGTCAAATGCAAATTTACAATTTAAATTTCATTTCATTATTAATCTGTAAGTATTGCGATGCAATAATATTAATTTAATATACTTAATTATAAAAGAAAAAAATCATAGATATAATTAATTTAAAGTTGATAGTAGAAATTACTCCCTCCGTCCACGAGAGTTTGCTTGATTGACTTTTCAACAGATTTTGTGTGAGAATTATTTCATAGTAATATATATATAAAAATTATTTTATATGAATGGTAAGATCAATTAGCATATCATTTATATAAAATAACTTTTGTAAATGTATTACTACGACATAACTGTCAAACAAAAATCGTAAAAAAGTCAATTGTGCTTACCAGTAGTAAGTCCCTAGTGAGAGTAACACCAGTGAGTCCATGAAAATCCTCTTCCCTGATGGCAGAGTAATAGCCCTTGTCATCAAATGCCCTGTGTGTCCTCACGCTATGAAGCAGCTTATACTTAGGCGCATGATGTGTTTTGTTGGTCAGCAGAATCGCTGCAGCACCCATTCGGAACACGCAGTTGAGCACCATCATCGCCTGCTCCTTCCCCGGGTACCACCCCGTCGAAAGAATCTCCGTACTCAAAACCAGCGCATTCGAATTGCGCTGCGTTTTGAGTACGTTTCGCGCCATATCAATCGCCAGCGCGCTCGCGCTGCACCCCATTCCGCTGACCGTGAAGCTTTTAACGTCCTCTCTCATGCGAAACTTGTTCACCATCATGGACGACAGCGACGGCGAGGGGCAGAAGCCGCTGCAGTTTACGATCAGGATGTCGATCTCTGATGGGGACGTTTTTGTTTTCTTTAGAAGGTCTTCGAGGACGGGCGAAAGGACGATGTCCACCTCGGCCATCGCTTCCCCGTGCCCTGATTTCGGCGGGATGTAGTGGATGGCCGGGGGTAGATACGTACTTTCGCCCTGCCCCGAATGGGAGACGACTTTTTCATGAAGTCGACGCTGTTTTGGTCGAGGAAATCGAGCATTTGGGTGTGTTCTATGTAGGTTGAAGTGGGCACTCTGCAGAAATTTGGAGGCTTTAGGCATGAGAAATCCACCAGATATACTGCAGATGAAGATTTTGAAGTGAAGTGCTTTGTTGCAAAGGGTAAAGCTAGACAAAATAAGGCTGACATTAAATGGTAAATGGCTTCCCTTTTTGTGTGATGAATGTGGCTTCTACTGCAAAGAAAAGTAGAAAAATTGAGAAGTTGATGAATTCGGACAGCATGTGGGATAATAGCATCTTGTGGGAAATTGCTATATTGGTCCTCATATTGGTCTCTCAGGTAAATTAAGGATGTTGGAATCTTTGGGGATTTAAAGCAAACTGAAATGGGGGTGTCATGCTTATCTTCAGGCAATATATATATATATATATATATATATATATATATATATAGCTGTTACATGAATTTTGGGTATATTACAGTTTTGGCCATAAGAGAATTTTTCATTGTGTTTTCAATTATGGTTGATAAGTTTAGATAATTTTAAATACGATATGATAACACGATATAAAAATTGCGAGTTAGTGTTTGGGCTTATTATGTCAACCTTATAAGGACACGAAAATTTTGTGTCGTGTCAACCCGTTAAACACCAAAAATTAATAAATGACATATTAACTCGTTAGCAACATGTTAAGTTGTTAGTGATCGATATACATTAGTAATATGTATCGATAATAACCCGATAATTACATGTATACGATTAAAACACGATAAACATATAAATTTTAAAATTATTAATTAAATATTTTATATATCATATCTTCTAAATCTCAAATTTCATAGTCACATTCATTCATTACATTTATAGCGTAAAAATATATAAAAAAATTAAAATTCTAAGAACCATTAAAAATAAAAAATAAAAATTTAAATTTTGTGTCCTTATCGTGTCGTGTCGTGTTAGCACATATTCTTATCGTATCGTGTTCGTGTTTCACCTCATCGTATCATGTTGTTTTCATGTCATCGATTATACGATTTGACACCCCTAGTTTTAATTAGGATTAATTCTATATTAAATTTACAACCATTAGACTCAATCTCAATTTTATCATGACTTTCAGGTATTCTTATGAAAACTCACCACCTAGTTGTTTCAATATGATGCACGGTTTGCATTTTCAACAAAAGTTTTTCGATGTGTGAGAGTGTGTTAGTGCTTGGATCGGAGGTCTCCTATACGAATAAAATTGTGTCGAGAGAACAAGAGAAGTATGTAACACGTGGTTGGAAAAATCATGTCATAATTTAAAATCGTGTATCGAATTGAAAGAACTAAAGAGGTGTTAAATTTTCGTACAAATAATGATAATTGTGATTAAATTGACATTGAGCGTAAAAATCATGAATTAATATATAATTAACTTTTTAAATTATATTAGCATGTATATTTTAGTTAAAACTAATATCATGGTTTAGTCAAAATTAATATTTTCTCTATTACAATTTAGATTGCTTAAAATTAAAAATGAACATTACAATTTTATTTTTCCTTGTCAAAAAAAAAAAAATTATACCTTCTCAAACTAAATTCTTACAAACATCTTTTATTTATATATCATATCATTAAGTTCTTCACTATAATTAAATTTTCACCACACAATTACGCATTCCAATAAAGTTGAAAAATCTCTTTTACCTTCACTTTACACATTTTAATACTAATAAATAATATTTTTATTAAAATTGATGTCATTTGATTTTGATAAAATTGGTATTGTGTGAACAAATTTCACAGTTAAAATATTATTGTTTTACAACTAATGCCCAATAATAAAACAAAACTAATATCTTATAATAAAATAACTAATATCTTATTGTTAAACAACTAATATTATTTAATGAAATAACTAATACTTTCAAAATAAGTATTGGTAAAATTTATTCACCCAATATTTTGTATCTGTTATGATTTTTCTATCTTTTTATATATATATATATATATATATATATATATATATATATATATATATATATATATATTGGAGATACAATATGCACGGCGTATTGACTACAAGAAACACAAAGGGATTTTAGCAATGAACTTCATTTTGTCAATAATACCTCCTTCCTTCTGTCAATAATTGCTCCTTCCGTTCCAATTATACACTTATTTTCTTTCTATTAATGTCCCAATTATATAGATTTATTTTCATTTAAAATAATATTTTCTAATTTATTTTTAATATAACTAATCATATGCATTAATTATGTTGACTAAGGGTTATGATATAAATATTACTTATATAACTTATCTTTTCAACAAAAATTTTAATTTTTATGTAAAATCCAATCAAGTTATATAATTGAAAGGGAAATTAGCTAGAGACATTATAAATAGATGGGACAATAAAATCCTATTAAGATCAAGTCAACTGTTGACTCCAACTCGAGCATTTAACTTTATGGATCAGTGTTTGACTCGGAACTTGAATGTCAGGTCAATGTCGCTTCCACCTTACATGTAATAATTTATGATATTTGACTATGTACCATAAAGAAATTTATTTTTATTTTGCCCGTCTCGATCAATTACTAGCATATGATTTATTGTGGGAAACGAGTTGACATGAGTGAAAAATGGAAAAACGAAAATTCAATGTTCTAATTATAAAAAAATTTCATTGTGATATGGATGGAATAATGCATGGAAAATTGGAGTTTCGGTTATATGAGAATTTTTTAACGACAATTTTGATTTTATATATTTTTTTGTCATTAGCAAAAGCAGTACCAACCATTATTTTTAAGACCAAAGTTATAATTTTACCTTATTCTTTTGGAGTCAAAATTATAATTTGTCATTTTTTTGGGACAAAAATTGCAATTCTCTTGAGATAAAAATGTCAAAAAAATTACGAAACTAAAAGTATCGAAAAAAGCGGATTTGATCTTATGCGCGAGGTGAACATCAATTTATATGCCCACCACCAATCATGTGATGCCATATAAGTAATTAATTAAATGATAGTGGATTCCTTGTATATGTGACATCACATTATTGATTATTGACATATCATATAAGCGGTGGACGTATAAATTGATGTCCACCTATGGACATAAGATCAAATCCGTCGAAAAAGAACTATTTTGCAAATACTTGAGATAAAAAAATGCAATTTATATTGAACGAAATTTTCTCAACGGAATTAATTAACACTCCCCAACTGCTAAATGCTCACCAATCACCTGCCTCTTCTTTTATTTTGACTGCACTATATTTTATTGTTTTTTAGGGCAAATTGTACATATGTTAGTAATTGTTACGATGCCATAAATGTGCATGTTTGTGTATTATACACGCAACGCATGACAGTGCAGACACATTTATGATGTGCTATCTGTATCAATATTCAATACGCAATCAAGTTGCATTATATATATATATATATATATATATATATATATATATATATATATATATATATATATATATATATATATATATATATACTAGGTTGGACAACATTCTTGAATTGTCCACGCATTATTTTAACATCTAATGTTTATTGTTAATGGTGTTAAATTAAGATTCTACTCTTTTTTAATGAAAATAATTGTAAAATTAATGGTGAATAAATATTTATTTAAACTTAACAATATATTACAAACTAATTAAGAACATTAAATTACATTTATACACATACACCATATTAAGAGCTCTTCGTAAGATGACAGCCCATATATACAAGATTGAAGAAGAATCGTCTTAATAGGTTTAATAGTTCTTTAACTTCTTTTTAAAACCTATAATTAAATTAGTATTGTTCATAGTTAACGCAGGTACAGTAACAATTACTTTCCATGAGCTGGTTGATGACCTGTTTTTTGTTGTTGATGGTGTGAAGATATATATAACAAAAGAAACCATCAATGCATTGTCATGCTACATTGCATTTAGTTGTGGCCAAGTGATGTTAACAAAATTTAAGATTAGTGTTATAGATATCTTCTATTTGGTGACAAAGTTCTTAGTCATAAATAGCATGTGTCAAGTTTTGCCCTTAAAAAAAAAATAACATGTGTCAAGTTAGAATTTATTGTAGAAAATAAAAATTTGGCCCAACATTTTTAAAATACATTTATCTTGTATCCTACTAAAATGGTTCACTATAAATGGTCCAATAATTAATAAGGTGAATTAATTAAAAAAATTATGTCATTATATTTGTTAATTATCTCATTGTTTCATTGTTTATAATGGGATCAGGAACAAAATTGTAATTTTACAATAATATTTTTGGAAATTTAACTAAAGTTATTTAGTGTAAGTTACTTAGTATGATCTTTAATACTATACAAAAGAAACAAAAATTTATGTTATTGCTGTTCAAATAAAAGATATAACCATAAAAGATTATGATTACCCTAATTTTTTGTTTTGAGTCAGCTGCAAAATGGTACAAAAATAGGTCCATCACAGGAGCCTCAGTCTTATTTGTTACTCCTTCCATCCACTAAAAGTATGTTCGTTTGGTTTTAACAGTTTTAAGAAAACGTAGGTAAAGTAGATAAAGTAAGGGTATTTTGGGGTATTGTGTGGTCCATTTATGAGTTAAGTGGTTGTTTATGAGTATAAAGTCGACAACATATGAAAAAATTAAGTGATAATTAAATGGTGTAGCAAAATAATTGTTGAAAAAACAGTGTGAGCATACTTTTGGTGGACATAGGGAATATATATTTTTATCTGTGTGTCTTGCATTTGCTGCGGAATCGAGCCCTCTTTTTACCAGCTGGTTTTGGGTGGTGTTCAACACGATTTCTTTGAAGGAGACCTTCCTTGATGGTTGAGGTGTCTTGTTGAGTTTCAGCCATTGTTATGTATGTCACTAACTTTTCCTGACTACTTGAGGAGGAGGATGCCGAGGAAGAGTCGTTACATTATTTTGAGGCTCCTAACCTTGTCCTGAAGCCCAAGCTTTGAATTATTTTACTATGATATTTGTTTTATTCTAAGTCCAAACTTCATTTACTGTTTTATTAGTTGTGAGTATTTATTTCACTTTTGTTGATTTTGTTAGAGAGACACTAGTATATGTGGTATCGAGGTGTTCTTCTCTTTCATGTTATTAGCCTTCCGCTATGTTAGATGTTTCCTGAAAAATTTGGGATGTTGAGTGTGAGTTGGATGGTGAGAGGCATGCTATATATAATTGTGATTTGTCTAGAATTTTTGCCCCTGAATTCGTAGATGGATATCCTGTTATGGAAAAACAACTCCTTATCCCTGAATTGTTCATTGATGTCATTAGTTTTCAGTTGGTTCCCTTGTTATTGACAAATTGAATAAAAGTCAAGGTAGTTTCGAATAAATATTTGTAGTGGATAATTCTGGTTTCACATGACACATACTTCCATCTCTAATTCAATTATCTTTTCACCCGACATTCATACCAATATATTTATCTCTATTTGCTCCAATATAAGTGGCTGGGAGTTCCAGACGTAGTTTCAAAACCAAATATAAGAGACCATTTTCGCTCTCATTTGGGAATTATTCAGAAGAAAAAAGGTAATAAACTTGTTATTTATTTATGGGAGTGTGTAGTTTAGTCAATGTGGAAAGCATGAAATAACACTTTATTTAGAGAAATGGGGAGGGTGTGAAGTTGGTGTTTAACTTAGAATTTTGTCCATTATAATACTTCTTTAACTGCTTGGTTTCAAAATCCTATGATGTATTCTTTATAGTTGTGTAACTGTTTTTCTTGATATTCTTATACTGATATTTATCAATAAAATACCTTTGTCCGAATAAAAAAATCTAAAAACTCAATAGATAAGTATATTCTTAATTTTAATTTAGAAGAAGAAAATATTGAAAAAAAAAAACCTTAGGCTCCATTTGGATGGAGTGATTTGAAATCAAGGGATTTGAAGATAATGTACCATACATTTACAACTCAAAATGAAGAAAAACTAAATGAATGGATTTGATTCACATAAATATTACTTATAAATGGGAGGATTTCAAATACCCAACAAAATCTAGTCATTTGAAATCCTCTCACTTCTCTCACTTGTGCTTAATATTTGAGTGAATCAAATCCATTCATTTAGCTTTTTTCCATTCTAATTTGTATGAATGTATGATATATTATCTTCAAATCTCTTGATTTCAAATCACTTCATCCAAATGGAGCCTTAATCTATTTGCTTATCTGCCAAATCTGCAAATTGAACGCATTACGTAAATGACGTGAGTTTGTAGATGTGGTAAAGGGGTAGCTCTTCATGTTCACTTGCACGCTTGATGTAAGCGCTTCTATTAAGGGTCATTTGGTAGCTTCCCGATATTTTCCCGATAATCTATTTTTGGGACTGTCAATATGGATATCTAATGGAACGATAAGTTTTCCAAAATATCGATAAATATCGGGATATATCGATATCGGTGAATTGTAGTTCAAAACTTGAATATCGGGATATTGTGGTGGAAATATCGGTAATATATATGTCGATGTTTCTAAAATATCAATTTTTTTAAAAAAATTAAAATAAACACATTGGTATTGTTTAGACTAAGATGATATTTTCTCTTTTACATTTGAGCCTAATAGGATATTATTTTAATATTAATTGTTTAATATTAAATAATTTTGAATAGTTATTGTATAATTTTACCTGCTTATGTATTTTTATTGATATGTTTATCATAAAATATTCATTTTGTTGAAATTTTAAGTTAAATTGTGTATTAATGTTAGTAATAATATTTTATAAAATTTCATGTTAAATTTTCATCATTTAATAAAATTTCCATCAATTTTCCATTTTCTGATATTGATATTTGATATCGATATTTCCACCGATATATCCGTAAATTCAAAATACTGATATTTCCATCGCTAGCAATATTTCCATCCTTGACTTAACCTAGCCATATTGGGTAAGTTTGTTGTGAGCTCTTTGATTACGTCATTCTCAATGTAGTAAGTCGTGTACAGGTCAACAACTTTGTTTAGCTGAAATAATCATAAAACAAAGGTTAGACAAAGTAACTAGTGTAGTAGGTGTGCTTAAAGGGTTTTACCTCTTTGTTAATAAAGACAAACCTTTGTTGATTTATTCTATTAAGAAAAATATGAAGGATTGATCTCATTAGTTAAAAACATAAATAGTGGGAGAAAGAACTATATAAATTTACAAGCTAAAATTTCAAAAATTGTTCAGATTTACATTGATTCCTTTTCTTTATAGGGGGACTATTTTGAATTATCTATACTAAATTTAGTATGTACTTGAATTAAAAGAAAATTTTCTCTTAAAAGATGTTGATTAGGTGTGATAAAAGTTTGGTAATGTAATAAAAGTTTCATGAGTCGATTCTTAACGCAAATTATACTACTCCCTCTGTCCCACATCAATTTTTACACTTTTCTTTTTAGTTTGTCCCACATTAGTTTCACATTCCAAAAAGAAAACTCCTCCTTAAACTCCACCCTCACAATATTCATATATTTACACAAAATGTCATTACTTTTTACACTCAATCCAACCACCTCCCTTACTTTAATAATAAAAGTTTACAAAATTATCATTCAATACTCTATTCATTACACTTTTTTCTTAAAATGCGGCATACTAATGTTAACTATATAAACCGAACTAATCGGGTTAAATGCAAAAAGGTACCGCTCATTGCATTTTTGGTAACATGCTCGAAAATGGTCATTTTGTGTGTATTTTAATTGCAAAACTAAATCCACAAGGACCATTTTTACACTTTTATACAAAAAGGACTATAGTTGTTAAAAAAAAAGTACCATATTTCATGAAGGTTTATTCTTATGTGATCACTTCTACAATTTTCCCGAACTAATCACATAACTTAGAAAAAATACACACAGACAATTCACAGCACACATGGTAAATCCTTACCTTTCACATACTTTGCAATGATAATTAAGGTCATCAAGATTTCCTGTTCATTAGACATGGGTGTGGATTCTACACTCGCTTGATACAACCAATTGAATTTAGTAGATGTAGTTTAAATTGCACCTTGATCTAATCCTATCAATTTTAAAGAATTACAGAACATGACGAAATAATGAAATTGACACCCAACAATATAAATGATAATGTAATGTCGAGTTATGGGACAAAATCGAATTAAATTAAATTTGATCCGCCTTATGTGAAGTAGTTTTCCATTTCACAAAGAGTGACATTTGTGATTGAGATTGAGAAATCATTTTATAAACAACTCATTTCTTAATTAGCTAGTTAGCACTGACAAATTAATTGTGAAAAAGACAAGATCCATGTTACATGTATAAGTGATGTTCAATTTTTGCTTTAAACTTTACTCGGAATAGACAAATCAACTTGAAAGTCATTATGATGGCACAACACATGCCACCTCTCATGTCCCAATCTCAACTTTTTCACACCAATCTCAACTTGAAGTGATTCAACGTACGAACATCAAAAAGGGGAAATGTGAAAAAGGTGTGACAACAATACTAGCCAAACCTTTCTATTTTTTTATCAGAAAAAGTGAAATTTTATTTAAAAGAATAGTAAACCTTATTTGACCTCTGTAGGTATGATGACTCTATTAAGATGGAGAGAAAGCATGTGGGTGTTGGCTCCGGTGTAAATTGGGACGTAAGTTGTACAATTTGCAAAAATTGGGACTAAATTGACACATCACACTTTATTGGGACTAAATCGAAAAGGTAAAAAGTTATGGGACCATTTTAAATTTTATCCCGAAAGCATATTAAAAAATACAAAATACATTTTTTTATAAGAAAACTACAAAAGCTAATGAATCATGTGTAATTGCAAATCTATAAATATAATTCTAATACACACAATATATATCTTTTCCATTTGGGGATTGAATTGCTAACTCATGTATGGTGCTGAGTTGTTAAAATGTTGTAATCTGTTGAGATTTATGAGACACTCTCATACAATAATTACTCGTGGAATTGTTATTTTTTCTGTTTATATTAATATGCTCTGACAAGTTTATTTTTGGAGAAAATTATAAATATTTTCAAGAAAAATTCAAAATTGCAAATAGTGGTTCATGATGTTTAAATATTTTTGTGAGTCTGTTCAAATATTTTTGGATTTATGTTTAAAATTTTGAACCTATTTGTAATTAGGTTATTTTTTAAACCTATGGTATAAATGACCTTTATTTTTGTGTTAGTTATTATGAAAACATGTGAAAGTTAGAAGAAAACTGAAGTCGTTTTTCACTGACAAAAGAAGAAAAGAATATCATAAAACAAATTTGATGATTTACAGATTTTTATGAAATTTATTCTACATCTTGCTGAATAGATTTATGATGTGATTCATGTGTATTATTATAGTCTGTGGCTTGTTAACTTGAATTGTTTCATAAAGGTTTGCGTATTTTTCCTTTTCTCACATTTCGTTCATTTATTTTGGTTTGAGAACAAATTTTCATTTTAGTTAGAAAGTTCCATTGTTGTATTTTCTTATTTATGAACAAAAGTGCTTTATTAAAAATAAGATAATTAGTTAAAGAAAAAACAATAACTAAATAGACAAGAAGATATAAATGTATACATTCCCCTTAAAAATAAGTGACATTTTGACCTTTCATTTTATTTTCAGATTATATGATATTTTATACTTTTAAAGTGAATTAATTGCATTTATTTAAAGTTACTCTTAAAATCATTAAAATATTTAGATAAATATATTTTTGTAATTAAAAGATACTCCCTCTGTTTAAAATGTATATCATTTTTGCTATTCATATCATTTGCAATTTATATATCATTTTGCAGGTTTTTAATGTTAATAAACTATGCTTCTTCTTAAACTCTTTAACAATAACTTAGATAATAATAGTTTTTAAAGTCTAATGCACATCAAAACTATCAATTAAAGATATATGAGAAAGTCAATTATTTTCTTAGGGGAAAAGGTACAACCAGGTAGACATGTTATTCGAGCCGAGGCTGAGCCAAGCAGAGTATTGGATGTTCGAGCTCGGCTCGATAATATTAACGAGCTAGAAATAGAGCTCGGCTCGATTCGCTAACGAGTTTAACGAGCCTAACGAGTTGAGCCGAGCCTAATGAAAATTTAAGAAAATCTTATCTATCGAGCCTAACGAGTCAAGCTCGAGTCGGCTCGTTAAGTAAGCGAGTATTTCGCGAGCCCGAGCTCGACTCGTTTAACACTACGAGTCGAGTCGAATAGAGCTCACGAGCAGCTCATTTATTTTAACAGCTCTACAACCAGGACCTGAACTATTGCTCCAGGTACAAATAGACCCTTAAAGTATATTTGGGTTCAAATAAGTCCTCTAACTTTAATATTTGGAACAAAGAGGTATTTCTATTTAATTTATCTAACGAATTTGACGGATTGATTGTCATTTGACTTAATTTCTATTAAAAAATCCTCAAATATTGAGTATAAAAATAACTACCATTGAGAAAAATAAAAATATACAATGCAAAAGATTATTTAAAAAAGTAAAAAAGAGAAGGATCAGAAAGAAAAAGTAAAAAATAATGAAAGTACAAAAAAATAGTTTGAAAGCATTCTAATTTATACTCGTACTCATGGCCTGCATGTGTCAATAGATATCGTTTGACATTAATTGTATATCTTAATTTTTACGTTAATTACGTAATATATACTAAGAAAACATAATGTATCATTCAATAATATCCTCTTAAGAGTTATTTTAATTAAATAATTTGAATTTTGAAAATTTCAAGTTCAACATTATGTGATAATGATATCTAGTTGAACTTATTTCATAAATTTCAAAAATTAAGCAAACAATGAAAAAAATAAATAACAAAAGGTGTTGTAACAACAAAAAAGACGACAGTAGGGTGTAGGAGGGTGTCAATTTTATTTTTATACTCAATATTTGGGGATATTTTTTAATAGAAATTAAGTTAAAAGATAATAAATTCGTCAAGTCAGTTAGATAATTTAAATAGAAGTGTCTCTTTGTTTCAAAAATTAAAGTTAGAGGGTCTATTTGAGCCTAAATATACTTTAATGGTCTATTTGTACTGAAGCAATAGTTCAAGGTCTGATTGTACATTTTTTCTTTTCTTAGTATGTATGCATTGATCTAAAATGACATATATTTTGAATATGAGGGTAAATACTTATTAAAAGTATATTAAAAATCAATAATTTTTATAATATACATGTATTCATTTAAAATAATACTCCCTTCGTCTCAATTATATATGTTGATTGAGATTTACACAAAGATTAACAAATTTAATTTACGAAGTGGAATAATTCAAGTGGTTAGAGCTTCACTACCTATGTCCAAAAGGTCATGAGTTCGAGCAACCATTTAACCGATAAATAAAAATTAATAAATTAAATTAAAATGATAAATTAGACAAGTAAAATTTATATTATAACTTTAGTTAATAAGTGTCATACTTTCTAACATAATTAATGCATAGAGTTATATTAGTATATGAATTAGTAAAAGTTACTCAAATTGAAAATAAACATATGTAATTGAGACATAAAAAAATAAGTCTATGTAATTGGGAAGAAGTACATAGGGTGTGTTTTGAAACACTATTCACTTTTAAAAGGTGATATTAATTAATTTTTGTACTAAACTTAAAAGTGATGTGTTTGGGAAAAATATAATTTTAAATCAAATTAAAAAAATGAATATTTACCAAAAAAAAAAAAAAAAAAACTACTTTTACTAATAGTGGGAATAATTATATGTAAGAGTAAATATTATTTTTTCCATCTCAATAAAAATTGGTTTTAGCTAGAGAATGCAAAAGTAAAACTTATTTTGGTAAAATTAATTTTTAAATATTAAAAAAATATTTCCAAACACTATAAAAGATTTCTTTTTAAAAAAATAAAAATAAATGGGGTTAGGCCTGTTTAGTTTGCAAACAAACCACATAGTTTGTATAGAATGGAGTAATTAATTTATATCTAATCATAAACAAGAATTGTCTTCCCAATATATATAGCTAGCTAGCTGCCTAAATTCGGCTCCCAATATTTAATTTAATATACTAATTTGATGTATATCACATTTTCCAAACATTAGCATTAAATGCTTGCTTGCTAGTGGCTGCATCAGTCCGAATGTCAAACCCCAATTTATTTGGTACGAGTCCCGCCTGATGTGGATTTTCATAAAAAATAATTATATTATACTTCTTCCATCACGCGATTACTTTCACACTTTCTTTTTGTTATCCCACAATTACTTTCACACTCTTAAAATTGAATACCATATATAAATTATACCCTCACAATATCATCTGAATTTCAAAAATGTCACTCTTGTTTTATTCTACTTTATTCTCTCTTCTACACTTTATCTCATTCAACCACCCAAAATACTCTTACATTTTATTCCCTCTCCTACACTAATTTGAATTTTCTTAAAAAGTGTGCCACTTCACACGTGAAAGTAAATGAGGAAGTATTGTATTATGTATACATAAATTAATTTGTCCATTATGAAATAATATAATAAATATATTCAACGACAAGATTAACAGGGCTTCGTATAATCAGACAAATTAAATCCCACGTCCTGGCTAGTAGGAAATCCCTCATTTAATCAATTTTCCTATCTTTCAATACAAAATATTAATATGATGAATCTCAAAAATTATTGAAATACTAAAACATGCCCGTCGATATACACATAATTGAATCAAACGAGTCATGATTCTTTTTTTTTTCCGAGTGGGAGCATTGGGTAAAAATTAAGAGTGTAGTGGAAGCTTCAACAAGGTGGTTTAGTGAGTTTGAAAAAGATGGTGTCATTCGAATGGGGATGATTCATCCTCATCTTATTCTATTTTAAATTTGCACATCCAAATCTAAATTCAAATACTCATTTACCCCTATAATAAATCTATACACTTATTTTTTCGCTTATATAATCACATCATCATTATAGGATATGATTCGATTAATTTGGGTTATCTCCCTATAATATGTAGCATATGTATCACTGTGAATCAATATGTTTTTACATGTTCCATGAAAAAAAAATTAACTTTACTTTTCTAAAAATTTGATGCATGCATTCGGGTTTGGTATTAAGTGACGATGAAATAAAGAACCTCGCTCTGTTGGAGATAGAAAAATCTTGCGAGGTTGGGGCAAGAGCTTGAAAGATTTCGAATCAATGCGATTCAGCGGGAGGATCATTCTGTGAGCTGTCATAATAAATTAGTGCACGATGAGATGCGATATGATCGAACATCTTTGGTATCGAACACGTGAAACTCCTCGGCTTGATTTGACAGACGAGCAACGAACGGTGTATGAAAGCATAATAAATGCGGTTCAAACCAATAGTGGAGGGGTCTTCTTCGTCTACGGATATGGGGGAACAGGAAAAACATTTGTGTGGAAGACTTTGTCCACAACACTTGAGATCAAAAGGAGAAATAGTATTGAGCGTTGCTTCGAGTGGAATCACATCTCTTCTTCTACGGGAAGAAACGGCCCATTCACGTTTCGCTATTCCAATTAATCCAAATGAGGACTCAACATGCAACATCAAACAAGGAAGCCATCTTGCAGAGCTTATTACTCGGTCCAAACTAATAATTTGGGACGAAGCACCGATGATGCACAAATCATTTTGAAGCCTTGGACGAGCGATGAGAGATATCATGCGATTCGCTAATCCAAACAGAGTGAAACGCCATTTGGAGGAAAACCGTAGTGTTTGGAGGAGACTTCCTGAGATATTGCTGTAATTCCAATGGGAAGCGGAGACCGAAATAGTTCATGCTACGATCAATACATCTTATCTTTGGAGAAATTGCACGATTACTCCGTTTGACAAAAACATGAGGCTGCGAGAATATGAGCACCGAAAGCGAGGCAGCCAAAAATCGAGAGAATTCTCGGAATGGATTGCAACCATTGGAGACGGAAAAATTGGGGAACAAAATGATGGCTACGCAGAAATTGTAATCCCCGATGATATTTCTTGGCGATTCGAGATAATCCTATATCAACAATCGTTGAGAGCACTTTTCCTTCATTCGAAAATAACGGTGTTCATAGGAGAATGCTACATGACCGGGCTATCTTGGCTCCCACTCTCGATGTCGTTGGCTCCATTAATGACTACATGATTTCATTAAACTCCGCAGAATCAACAACTTATCTAAGTTCCGCGCTTGCAAATACGCGAACGTGGATTTATTGGGTGACGTTCATACACGAAATGTTGAATGGAATCTCATGTTCGGTGTACCAAATCATAAAGCGACTCTAAAAGTCGGAACTCCGGTGATGTTGATGCGATATAGACCACTCGGTAGGATGTGCAACGGCACAAGATTGGTTCTCACAAAGCTCGGTTGTCATGTTCTTGAAGCGAAATCCTAAACGGGAGCAATGCGGGACAAAGAGTGTTGATTCCGAGAATGACTATAACTCTTTCGGATACGAGGCTCCCTTTCAAGTTCCAGAGAAGACAGGTTTCTGTAATGATTTCTTATGCCATGACCATCAACAAGAGCCGTGGTCAATCATTTGAAAAATGTCGGGCTTTTTTGAAAAAACCAGTCTTGATCATGGACAATTATACGTTGCGGTGTCGCGAGTAACCAACGAGAAGGGTTGAAAATTTTAATTTGCGATGACGAAGGCAAAAGCAAGAATACGACCACTAATGTAGTTTATAAGGAAGTTTTCCATAATTTGTAGCCACGCTTTTTTTTTTTTATAAGATAAAAAAATTCCAATTCTTTTAACAAAAGAAAATCTCAACAACACAAGAAAAATTAACAATGAAAAAAAAATTGAATACCCTATATAAATTATACCCTCACAATATCATCTAAATTTCAAAAATGTCACTCTTGTTTTATTCTACTTTATTCTCTCTTCTACACTTTATCTCATTCAACCACCCAAAATACCCTTACATTTTATTCTCTCTCCTACACTAATTTGAATTTTATTAAAAGTGTGTCACTTCACACGTGAAAGTAAATGAGGAAGTATTGTATTATGTATACATAAATTAATTTGTCCATTATGAAATAATATAATAAATATATTCAACGACAAGATTAACAGGGCTTCGTATAATCAGACAAATTAAATCCCACGTCCTGGCTAATAGGAAATCCCTCATTTAATCAATTTTCCTATCTTTCAATACAAAATATTAATATGATGAATCTCAAAAATTATTGAAATACTAAAACATGCCCGTCGATATACACATAATTGAATCAAACGAGTCATGATTCTTTTTTTTTTCCGAGTGGGAGCATTGGGTAAAAATTAAGAGTGTAGTGGAAGCTTCAACAAGGTGGTTTAGTGAGTTTGAAAAAGATGGTGTCATTCGTATGGGGATGATTCATCCTCATCTTATTCTATTTTAAATTTGCACACCCAAATCTAAATTCAAATACTCATTTACCCCTATAATAAATCTATACACTTATTTTCAGTCGCTTATACAATCACATCATCATTTTTCTCTCAATCACCATCTCCTACGTTTTTCCCAATCACACTTTATCTCTCCTACTTTTTCTTACTCACTTATTCTCTTTTATATTTTATCTTCTACTTTTTCTCACTCAATAATTATCCTACTAATTAACAAAAATAAAATAACACAAATTATTTTTTATTCGACATAAACTCTATCCATCTCTATTTCTCCATCCCTAACCAAACACATATTTCTTAATCACTAAATTATTCTCATCCTCCTTTTCCATATCCATGTCACCCACTACCATCCCTAACCAAACACCACAAGCAATCCCAATGATAACCTAATTATTTGTATAGACAAAATTACTAGAGTTTCTTTTAGGAAATATTGGCAATTATATGAAACATCATCCTCCCTATAATATGTAGTAGCATATGATCCGTTTAATTTGGGTTATCTCCCTATGATATGTAGCATATGATCCGTTTAATTTGGGTTATCAAATTTAGAGAGACAGTGAAACATGTGATGCATTTGACTTTATATATGCGATATTATATTTTATTAGATCACAAATATCACATGTTTGTTAAGAAATATTACAAAATATTTCAACCGTTTGCATTGTGAATTTTTCATGTGATAAGTTCAAATTTTACAATTATACCTCCGTCTAAAAATATTGGGAAGAGTTTTGTTGGAGAAGAAAAAGTTAATTTTTGTCAATTACTTACCAATGATAGTGGGAGATAACATTAATATCACATGGGATGAGATACACAGATTCACTCGAAAAAGAAAAATATATATCGGGCTTCCTTTTATTGTGGGCTTTAAGTAATAGAAATCAACAATAATAAATACCTAAATTTAAGGAAAAAGAAACTATATCTCTAGTAATCACACCAAACAAACGGGTCCACATAGAATTATAATTAAATATGTAGATAACCTGATTTCCATCATAATTTAGAGGCATGCAACCGGAGAAGCTTCACTTTCAAGCGTGGCAACCCACTCTGTAATGATGGAGTTCACTTCATTTGGCAGCTCATCATGAGGGCAGTGCCCTGATAACAAAGGAATAGCAATTGGTTGAGGACAGAATGGTAAAACTAAATGATTAATCATGAGTGCAGTAAATTTACCAGCATCTATTTCTTTTATTGCAATTCCTCTACAGTGCTCTCTAAACATAGCTAACTTTGATCTTGAGTCGACTAGTGGATCCTTTGTTCCCTAGCAAGACGAGGAACCATCATGAACAACCAGAAGAGGAATCAAACAAAGGCCATTAAAAGGTTTCGAATAGGACACTTCACCTGGATTACAAGTATCTTCTTCTCGAATTCCTCCAATAGATAATTTAGAGGAAGTGAAAGATCAAAGCTGAAGATGCTTTCCAAAACGAAAATCACACCAGGGTCGTACGACTGCAGAATTTATCAAGGTGTTCTGCTTGCAAAACATAAATCTAACTACTTTAATGTAAACCTTTTATAAGGGAAAATAGTTTATTATAGTCCTCTAAGTTACCCCTATTTCAATTTTAGTCTTGTCGACTTTCACAAATTGAAAATAGTCCTGCAACTTTCAATTTTTAGATATTTTGGTCCGGTGACCGACTGTAAAAGATGAAACATTCGCTTGACCAATTAGACTTTTCAACCACATCAACGTCATCCTGATGTTTCACCTTCTACAGCCGGTTACCAGACTAAAATGGAGAAAGTTGGAATTTCAGGATTATTTTCTGCTCGTGAAAGTTAACAGAATTGGAACCAAAATAAATAGGGATAACTTATGGGACTAAAAAAATTATTTCCCCTCTTATAATTTTAGTAGAGATATAGAAGTTCGGACTAATTTTCTTCCAGAAACAGATGTTGAAGGATACAGCTCTAATCATCTCATTCATGAGCCAATCATCGACTCTATCAGTTCCCTGCAAAACACGGTTTTAGGATTAAATAGATAATAGCACAGGATAGCAGGAAACAAGCAAAAGTATGATAGCTCTTACTGTTGGATAAAATCCCCTCAGTATATTCCTGATATTGAGCCTCAAGTACACCAAAAGGAGCCTAGCACCCAACCACGCTGCTCCTGAAATTCGCCTATCCTAAAATATAACTCGAAATAAATGGGAGAAGAAAGAAAGGAAAACCAGAATAAGTGATCTACCAAAAGTTTGTGCCTGCAAGCAGCTAATATCACAAAAATTCCACAAGTAAAGAAAAAATCTATCAGAGAATCAATTGGCCATAAGTTTCAGTATTCCTTACTTCCGAATAACCCAAAGGAGAATATCCAGGAGCGATATTGCCAGCGCTATTCATAAGAACAACAGACTTGGCTAAAGAAGGCCAAAAACCAGCAACAATAGCAGCAGCATATCCTGCAAATAAGTTACTGCAAGTGAATCAAAATTTGCAGACATAATTTCAACGAAATGGACTTTTGAAACCTTCATTTATCCACTTCTTCCCCCAAAGAAGAGGGTAAACAGGACATTTCTAGTTTTGTCTATTATCATTATTAGGGTAAATGCTTTTTAGTCCCTTGACTTCCATCAATTTTGATTTTTGTTCACTATTTTGTTTACTTTGAATTTCGTCCATTAAGTTTACAAATCCAATTTTTTCATCCTATTAGCAGGTTAAAAGGGCGAAAAAGTTGAATTTAGAAACACTTGAGACATTATTTTCAAAGTCGAAAAGGTTTGCAGACTAAAATTCAAAATTGGTGAAAGTTAAAGTATAAATGAAAACGTTTACTCTTATTATTATTGTTATTGTTGTTATTATTATTATTATTATTATTGATCAAATTAACAATTGTGTTGGAGGTTCCATGTGACATACCACCAATTGAGTTCCCAATAAGATGTACAGGTTCCCTAACAACCTCAATAATAAAATCTCGAAGCAGTTCAGCCCACAGAAGTTCAGTGTATATGATATTTGGTTTTTCTGATTTGCCAAAGCCGAGTAGTGTGATTGCCCAAACTCTATTTCCTTCTGCAGCTACAGGATGTAGGTTATCCCTGTAATGCTCCAGAAAAGCACCAAAACCATGTACAAGAAGAATAGCCGGACCCATATGACCAGCAACTGTATACTGGGAACATTAATCAATTCATATTAGATAAAATATCACCAAACAAGATAAGGTTAATCAACAGAGTATAAACTAGTTCCCCACAAATTGGATACACAAATACTTACTTGTATTAAATAGTTTTTCCATCTCCATATCCGAAATGAGATATTGCCTGCCTTATTTCTTTGGTTTTTCAGAGCCAAAAGCCAATACCACTGCCGAAAGTAACCATTCATATTAGAATGAGAGCAAAAATAGGATCACATAAATTAAACTAATGGTTGAACGAATTAACCCAATTGTGTGCTTCCTTAGTACAAGCAATGCAGTGTTTTCATAACAGAACCTGTGTCTATTTTGATAACTAAATATATTTTATATACTCACTATGTTCTATCATATTATGATATACAAGTAATTTTTACCAAATATTAAGTTCAGTACGATAAATGGGTACAAATAAAGTGATGTAAAAATACAAATAGCTTCTTCGTTGATTTAAAGAAAATTGTAAATCACAAGTCAAATACCTCCCTCCCTCTCTCTCTCCCCCTCTTGGACAGTGTTTTATTTACAGCTATAGCAATATCAATCCAATTATGTGCTTGACTATGAAAAATAAGTTTATCTAGAGCATTCACTACCCGTGTAATCAGATATTGAGATATACTGATGATTTAAACATTCTTTTAAACAAACTAGAGTTGCACCATGTATTTCACTATGAACAAATGAAGAAAATAATTACTATTCTTCTTAGTTTCTATTTTTTAAATGTAAAGTGGTTGAGCTCATAAGTAAATGAAGAAACATACTTACAATGCATCACAGGCAGTAATACCTCTATTGAAGACACACCATTGATTGAAGCAGCCACTGTGGTTGTAGAATACCCAAATGGTGATAAAAATCCACCATTTCGTTCTTTCTCGTATTTGATAGCTTCAAAATACACTCTTCTTCTAGAAATGATTCCAAGAAGAAGGGCAGAACCAAAAAGGGCTTGAAACGAAGCTCCTTCTCGCTCTTCGGTTAAACGTAGTTTTGCATGAACCCTGAAACATAAGTGAGAATTCTTCAGTTTCCCATGCTTGTAATCATAGTAATGAAGTTTCTAGACCTCGTAGGGAAAACCATTAAACAATTAAAATCATGTCCAACTGTGGCACGTAATTTCATAGCACCAGTTCTTACCTTGAACATTTTCCACTCATTGAAGTCATGAATATGTGCAACATTATCACGGTACATTAATTTCAGCTGAATTAGTTCTTACAGAAAGATAGAAGACCAGATTAGCACAGCATGAAATTGCTGAATGAAGTGAAAATATAGCAAGAATGATAAATAGTGCATTCAAAGAAAACCTAATACTTTTAAACCATTGTTGTCGTCATAAAAAAGGTACACTAATCTCATTTAAAGGTGATCTCGCTCCTATCCAGCAGACCAATTGTGAAAGCCAAATTAATGGCAGTACACTAGCAAATAAGAAACATACATGACTGTCATCATCACATAGGATTGGTTCTTGAAAGATTAGCTATGGTTGTAAAAAAATAATAATAATTGCAAACGTAGTAATGAGCAGTTCACATAAATAAAAGGAAACAGAAAGTGGGAAAAATAAGAAATTAAAATTGAGACGGGAATTAAGAAATTCATGTATAAAATAGTAGACCTACTCCTGGAATTCATATCGGGAAGTTCCTTCCAGATATCTCAAATATGCAGCCAAAGCAATTAACACAAGGCTAGCTCCACCTCCAACTAAGTTCCCTTGGCTTGTCACAAATGCTGATTTTTCTGATTTCATTCTTTCAGTAGTATTGCTAACAGAATCTTTCTCATTGCTATTTTTCGATTCTGCTGACTTTTGTTCAAGATTTCGCCTTTGCTTCTTCTTTTGCAGCATATTTAGAGCAGAGCTTTTTAAAATTGATGTCCACTCTTTTTCATATTGCCTCCATCAGAAACATCATCCATAAATTCTTTTAAATCAGCCAGGGTTGGAAGAGGACCTATCCATTAATAGACATTGTATTACACGTCTTAACAAGAAGTCAAAGAATGTGGGCATACTAAAACCAAAGAGAACAATAAATTAAAACCTCACCCCAGGACAAATCCATGATATTAGCCGGTAACTCTGGGGGTTCCAGGCCAGCAACAACAGGGAGCTTTAGCTTTTGGAAGTCATCAAATGATGATGGCAGATCATTCAAATTCTATGATAACATCATAAACAGTCAGTTAATCATCCACAAACTCATTCAACCATATGGTTTGCCTAAATATAAAAACTATTGTAGTCATTATAGTGATACTATTATGTGTAATAATAGGGTACAGCAATAATAGCCATAATATAAATATTAGTAACAGTAATATCAAATGTATAGAAGAGTCTAAACTGAACCGGGCAATTACCTTGACATCGTAAAAGGAGAACTCCACATCACAATCTCAGGGTTCTCCTCCTTAAAAGATAAAGAAGATAATGACTTCTTTACAGTATCTAGCATTGTGCAAAGTTCATACTCCGCTTCTTCTTCTACAAAAAGACTGCTAGCCTGGACCTGTTATTATCCTTCAGGATGAACATAATAAATGGGTAGAAGGGCCCTTGAAATTTTCTTATCAGCGTTGATAGCTCTATGTATATCATACTAAAAGGAGCGAACTAAATGAATATAACAACCTCTTGGACCAATTTGCTAATGACATTTTCGGCAGTTCCAAACCTGATCATTAGATTGGAACCCTTCTCCTTCAGCAACTTCCTTAAATCCTCCAATGCAAAGAGGAGAAGTTCTAGCATTTCGTCGGAAAATCCTGCACACATGAAGTCCTCCAAATTAATGAAAGTAACAACAAAATAAAACCATACCACATTGATTCAAACAACAATTTATATTTAACGTTAAGAGTGCATGAACAGAGAACCATGACATTAAATTTCAAAAACATTCAGCAATGTATACATGTGGCAGATGTACTTAACAGAAGCTGCAATAAGTGATTACGAATGAGAGAAACCTGAAGTAATCCAGAATTAGAAGAAAGACAAGCAAGGTACTTGTAATATTTGCTTCAATTAGACCGTGAGATATATAAACATACATCCTGAACTAATTTTCATACACAAACATATCCAATACATTTGAAATGTTGATGATCAATTATGATACATCAATCATCCCCTGTTCTGCAATATCTGCCAGACGAATCCCCACTTTAAACTGATCAAAACTCATGCGATTCATTTTCATCCAATTTAAATTAATCACGACTCATTCGGCCATCGTCGTCCTAAATTTTTGTGATATTTTCAGAAGATTTCCTAATTCCAATTAATAATTCCAGTGAAATACCCAATCTAAGAGTCAGTTGTAACGAGAACATCTATGAGCGGACAATGTAATTTCATTTCCATCAGAAGCATAGAGAATACGTAGGCGCATTGGCATCACTTACGTGAGAGAATGCGGCGATCAAAGAACGTAAAGAGGCACAAGAGAGCGGTGGCGGGAGGCGGCAATGAGGCCAGGGTGATCTTCGATACGAAGGTCGTGCTTGTACCAGAGAATGGCAGTAGTACCAGTGGTGGATTCTACTCTCACGGCGGAGGCACAGAATCGGAATGGAGATTTGGGTGTTTTTGTAGGAATTGAAACGAGGAAAGGGCGGGGACGAAAGAGAAGAGCCATGAGATTGAGAAGAGGGAAATGGATTGTGAATTCTTCTCAGGAAATCCATCGAATGGAAGATTTTTTCATATATAGTGATTCTACACTGCAAAGAGATTGTGGTGTAGAAACGCAGCTGAGATTTTTGTGTGTGTTTGTGGCGTAAGAATTTGTTCGAGGAAAGAAAACGTTTCTAGGAACCTAACTAGCGTAGTGTATTTCTGGATAAGATCTTGAGAAAATATAAAGCAAATTTCTTATTTTTTAAATAGTTGATAATTTAAATATTATTTTTAAAATTGATATCTTAAATTTAAATATTAAATGTGAATAATTTAAATAATAAAAATATTAATTTGTTACGATACTCTTGAAAAATAATATGATACTCCCTCCGTCCCACAATATCTTCATTTTTTTAATGATTTTTGTGTGAGAATTATTTCGTAATAATATGTATACAAAAGTTGTTTTATATGAATGATATGCGATGCATGGTTTGAATATTGATAAATTAAAACTATTTTTGCATGTACACATGAATTATTATTAATTTTTTAAGTAATACTGTACTCTTTAGTACTATATAAATTTTATAAGATAGTGTATACTTCATATGAGTATCTTACTAAATTAAACACTAAATTCATTATATATACAAAATTTTTAAACGATATTAAAATTTAATAAAATTATAAAATCAAAAATTGAGAATATAAGATTTTTGTGAATTCGTTGAAATTGAGAGGTGAATTTCAAAAGTTAGATTTGAATGATTGAAAAAATTTCTATCAAATTCCCTATTATTTTTGTCCATTTTCATATTGGAAATAAAAATTTAAAGGTGTATTAATTTCCTATCAACATTTTTATATTTATATAACCTATTATTAATATAGTATAAGGTGTATTACTAGAATATGGAGCAAAACAAAAGTTACTATAATTAGAACATTTTGTTATTGAAAAAATTTCTATCAAATTCCCTATTATTTTTGTCCATTTTCATATGGAAATAAAAATTTAAGGGTGTATTAATTTCCTATCAACATTTTTTATATTTATATAACCTATTATTAATATAGTATAACTAGAATATGGAGCAAAACAAAAGTTACTATAATTAGAACATTTTGTTATTATATAGTTATACATTATTAAAACCGCTAAACTGACCGAAACTGTATATTATAATGCATTTAGAAAAAAAAAAAAACAAAAAAACACCAAAATCGAGCCCTTATCAGTCCCAGAGTGTAGAATTTGATTGAGATTTGAGAGTTTCTCAATTGAGAAGGAAAACGAAACAAAACAAAAAAAAAAAAAAAAAAAAAAAGGATGGATATTTTATATATACCATGGAAAAACAAAATACCTAAAAATGGCGCTAATACTTCACCCAGCATCATCTTCTTCTTCATCTTTCACCACCAATAAACTCCATCTGCTCCTCCATACACCACCGCCCCCAAATTTACCAAAATATTCATCAAATCCCAGCAGCAGGATTCTTCCGCAGAAGAAACCAATCCAAAATCTGCACAAAAATCGGGGAATTCTTCAGCGGGTTCGGGATTCGGCTCATCGGCTCCAGCTTCGGCAACGGCTCCTGCTAAGAAAAAGCCTTCAAAGAGAAAGAGAGAGAGGGATTCGATTCTCCGTCGAGAGCCGTTCGAAAAACCTAGTTTCGTCACGCCGCAGCAGGCGGCTCAAGCCGAGGAGCTGAGGAAGAATGAGACTGCTTTCCTTCTTGCTTGGTTAGGGCTTGGGGCGATTATTCTTCTCGAGGGCATTTCTCTCGCTGCATCAGGTTTGAATTTAGCTGTAGTGGTAATGATTGATTGTTCTTCTGTTAATTTGGTTTGTTTGAAGTTTATTTGAAGGCTTGTTAGTTAGATTATTATTATTAATTTGGATGATTTCCTGCTATATTGGGTAGGAAAACTGGGGGAGAAGCATTGTGATGAGGCTCCGTCGATGATTTAATTTGCACTTACCTGTAGTAGCTTAAGAAGATATCAAATGTTTTAAGAATCATAGGTGAAAGGCAAAGTGTTTTGTAAACAAGTTTCATCACGAAACTAGTTTTGAAAGTATTAGTTGTTTTAGTAGAGGGTACTAGTTATTTTCCTGTAAAGTACTCTCTCCGTCCTAAAATACCTTTCATAGATAATTTTGTAAATGTTTTTGTATAAAGTAAAATAATTGGTTTATGTGTATGCATGGTTCAAAAGTAATGACATTTTGTGTAAATTTGTGGATATTGTGTGGGTGGAGTCTATGGAGGATTTTTCATTTTAAAGGTGCAAAAGGTATTGTGGGAGTTGGACAGACGAAAAAAAAAAGGTGTGAAAGATATTTCTCTAAAGAGTATTAGTTGTAAACCAGTTTCATGGTGAAACTTGTTTACACAATACTAATTCCGGGTAAAAACATATTTGGGATAAGCTTTTATCCTTTCAAATTGGACTGTTCACAGTAGCAGGATATGATCCTCATAGCCGATCCCAAATTGTGGGATTAAGGCCTAGTTTGCTGTTGTTGTATGTATAGATTCCAATGTTTAATTTAGAATATATTTTTAAAGAATTTATATCTGAATTGCCTCTTCATTCAGCAAGTTGCTGAAGATGGCTATTTTTGGTCTAATTTTTATTCTTCTTGGGGACTATTCTTGGTAGGGATGACAATCCTTTACACGATCAATCTGAATACCAACACACAATAAGCTTGACAAGCAACACGACTTAAATTCACGAATTTTATGTCCAGAACACGACGCCATAGCACAAATTGCCACCTCTAGTTTTTTAAGATAGTTTTCTGAGCTGTGAAACAGGGGAATGTGTAGAAAATGAAATGTATTTGGATATGTTGTTTGACAAAAACGATATGATGCATGTCCGAATACGTTCTATTATGGATGTTTGCCAATGTTATAGTCATAGTTAGTAGAATTTAACTCTAATTGTAGATGTCTTGAGTATTATTTTGTTATAGATAACCAGGAAATGTGACTGTTTGATTGAACTAATGAATTATCAGTAATTGAGAGAAATTTGGGTACATATTCATTCAAGGAGAAGGAAATCAAGCATAGCGATAGCCTTGCCACCATAATTGATACAATCATATCGGATGAGACAATTGTTTGGTTATTATATACTCCCCCTGTCCCACTATAAGTTTTGTGTTTTTTTCTTTTTTGTTCTTCCTACTATAAGTTTCTCATTTCATTTTTGGCAAACATTTCCTGAATTTATATCTTTACACTTCACTTTTATTTACATCTATTATCACTCAATTATCATCGCTTTTGCCTTAATGTCTTGCTTTTTCTTCTCTCCCCGTCACATCACTTGTACTATATCTATTATTTTTTCACTTGTCTTAATCTCTGTGCCCAAAAGCAACAAGAAACTTATACCGGGACGGAGGAAGTATGAAAAAGAGATTACATTTGTTTGTTTTTCTTTGATAAATAGCTGATTTTATGGGTGACTTGGTATATATGGTTGTTTCAGGTTTTCTACCAGAAGCATGGGACAAGTTGTTTGTGAAGTATGTGTACCCATCTTTCACCCCAACAGTCTTCTTGTTTGTTGCTGGAACAACTGCCTATGGAGTTCTCAAGTACTTGCAGAATGACAATTCCAATACTCGAGACTGAACCTATATAAAACTCTGTATCATTTATCTTCCCTCTCTCTGAGAAAAAATGTATTAACATTTATCTAATTTCACTGTACGTTCCAACAGTAATAATTATATAATAATATATTTTTCTTTTGGCAAAAATTAGGTGCATCTCATTTATCCTATAAACTCGGTTTGTCCTATCACTGTTATATACAAATGTTTTCACTGTCATGCATTAGTCTTTTACGGGTCATGCAAAAGTTCTATCACTGCATGCACAACTACTAAAAGATCGTGGAAAATTGATACGTGTAACAGAAAGGAGAGAGAATTGAGAGTGATTTCTCACGTAAATTATCCAAAAACTGCAGAATAAAATTGGATAGCAGGTATTTATAATGCCTGGTCTGAAACAGAGGGTTCAAATACATGATTCAAAAATGTAAAACTAAAAATGCGATTTAAAAAAAAAAAAAACGGTGATTCCTTCTCCATGTGTCGCAACAGCAAGTCTTCTTCAGGTCTGAGTGTAACATTCCCCCAACACACTGCAAGCTTGTCCTCAAGCGCATAGGTGAGGAAACTCTTTCTTTATATCTTCAAAGTCTTTCCAAGTGGCTTCTTCCTCTAGCAAGTGAGCCCACTGCACCAATACTTGAGCTGCCGATGAGTTGCCTCTGCGCGCAATTCTCCTAGTAAGTATCTTCACAGGATATAAGAGCATTTTCCCTTCAGTATCAAATTCTGGGATATTATGGGCCACAATATCCTTAGGACCAACTCTCCGTTGGAGCAAGGAAACGTGGAAGGTCGGATGCTGGCAGCTCTAAGGTGTAAGCCGTTGAACCCACCTTTTTCAAAATCTGAAATGGGCCAGCATACTTGGGACTGAGTTTCAATACGTGATTCCCTAGAAGTGAGCTATGTCGATATGATTTCAATTTCAGGTACACCGTACTTCCCTTCCTGGAAGTTTTGTTCACTTAGATTTTTGTTGGCAAAATAACTCATTTTATCTCTGGCGTGCTGTAAGAATAATTTCAATTTCTGAATGATCTGTTATTTCTGCTGAATTAAGTCTTTCACCCCCTGTACAATATCTTGTAGAATGGGTATACAACTTTCGAAAGTCTAGAGACAAAGTTTAAACGCCTCATTAAACTTATGAATGATTTATAATATTTCAAATAACCATTAAATATTTTATAAAATCACGACAACAATTGAGGATCTGGGTCCACAAATAGTTACTTTCATGGTTCCACCATCCAAAATAAGTATCTCACAAAATTTTAGGCATATAGTTTGATGATATATTGATTTGGCATTTCTCAGGGGATGGTTGGTACTTTGTCTTTGAAAACCTGTAAGTTTTGTTTGAAAGATTCTGTAAGTTGTCAGTCTTTTCTACATTATTGATCTTCTCATACTCATAACTGACTCTTTGAGTGATCTTGTGGCCTGGATATGGATACAACTCTCCATTTTGCTATGGTGTTGTGGCAGATATGGAGGGAGAGATGTGCTGCCATGTGGAACGTGAACATAGAGTTGTTGTGTGCTATTATTGTGGCTAATTGTTTTCTTGGAATAAGATGAAATGAATGTGCTTTAGGAGTCGGTCTTAGGCTGTGGTAATTTGCATAAGCAACCTATTTCATTTATAAAGGTAAATGTCAACACTTTTTTTATGATACTTTGGAGACCGAAATTGATATGGTTATTAATGATAATGAGAGGACTTTTGTAGTTTTTCAAACTTTGTTAATTTCGGGCTAACATCGGAGAAGTAGACAAAATTTTGATTTGGTCGTGGTTTTGTCATACATTCAGGAGTTGGATTTGGAACGAATTATTATCGAAGTTGATGCAAAACTATTTATGATGCTATACAAGCTTTTGCTGTGTATGATTTAGTGCTTGGAAACTTTGTACTCTCCGTTCAGGAATTTCACACTGACTTTTTCAACGGTTTTGTGTGAGAGTTATTTCATAGTAATACGTTAACAAAAAGTTATTTTATATGAATGATATGCTAGTTAATAAGATCAACTAGCATATCATTCATATAAAATAACTTTTGTAAATATATTACTATGAAATAACTCTCACACAAAAATCGTTGAAAAGTCAAGTGTGAAAGGTTCTCTAGGATGGAGGGAGTATCATCTTGTAGGCATCTGTTGCGTTTGAGTTCATCTTTTCATTTTAGTCTCATTCATCGTATTAATAATTTTTTGGTACATTGTCTTGCTAGGGTTGCTTAGTCTTTTCCTACTTCTCATTATTGTGTTCATCCTCCGACTATTATGAAAGACCTTCTTGGCATCTATTGTTTTGTTTTATTCATGAGTAATGATATCTTTTTGTGTTCAATTTTTCTTTTATTTTAAAAAATTAAATTGAATTTCATTATTTCATTTGTATGGTGTTGTGGCGGATATAGGAGAGAAATGTTGCCATGTGGAACGGGAAACATATAGTGCTCGTTTGGTTTGCATGATTAGAGCATGACAAATGAGTTAACTTGGGTGACAAGTGTTAAAATGAAATCAATCGTGTTTGCCGGATAATTAATGAGGGAAACCAAACGAGTACATAGTGGTTATGCAAGTCGTTATTGCGGTTGAATGTTTCCTTGACAGTGAAATAAGGTAGAATGGAGACACTTTTAAGGGCATCGTTGTCAGTGTGGTAATTTGCACAAAAGACCTATTTCTTTTATGAAGGTAATTTTTGTCACCGCTTTCTTCGATGATACATTGGAGACCGAAATCAATATGATTGTTCATGATGATGGGGGACTTTTGTGGCTTTTCGACCTTTGGTAAGTCGGGAAATTTCGGGATGAAGAAGGCAAAATTTTGAGTTTGCACTTGTTTTTAGAGCATCAACGATGGGAGGTTTGAATCCCATGTGGGATGCTACCTCACACCACAAATTGAGGAATGAATGATTGTAGGTGTGATGATGTGGCAAAGGAATGAAAGGTGGGGAAGGAAAATTTATTCCTGGGAAGGAAAAAAAAAGTGAGAGTGGGGGAGGAAATAGGGGAGGGGCGTGAAAGCCAACCATTGGGCTTATTGATTAAATACAACGCGTGGGGAGGTGGAGAGGAAATGGGGAGGTGAGATTTAAATTGTGGGGCTAACATTCTTTTTTATTTTTTTATTTGTTTATATTTGAATTTGTTTGTTTTTAGTTGTAGAAAATATTTATATAAAAATTTGACTTCAAATGTGTAACGGTCATAAATATATATTGAATAAAATTCAGCTTTTGTCATACAAACAAGAATTTAAAATGATATTGAAATAGTAATTTAAAACGGTAATAATTTTATCAATAAATAGAGGTTATTAGTTAAGATTTTTCGTGCATCAAAATTTTCTATCTCCATAACAAAAAAAAAAAAATCTTAATCATTCTCTCAATATGGATCACAATGTTGGGATGAAATACTATAATTCTAGTAGTTTTGGAGAAAATTCGTCCTTCTCAAAATTTCAATATTCATCCACAAAATTTTGATGCTCGTCCTCAATATTTCGATATTCGTCCCGAAAATTCCAACTTATCAAATTTGCCAAATTTTTCCAACTTTTCATATCCTCCAAATTTTTCGATGAATCCGATGGGTTCTTCCGAGCTCCGCTTTATCAATATTCTTCTATGCCTCCCTTTATTTGTATGAAATATCTCATTCAAATTCATCGAGAAGGGCCAAAGACCGATGGAGAGGGCGGGACACCATCTTCTCGGGAGAACGTCTCAATTTTAAGCACAATTTTCTCCCAGTGTGGGTGGCATTAATATTAGTGGTGGGTCGAAAATGACGGAAACTTCACAACAACATATACTTGATGAAGAGAGTGAATTGCTAGTAGAGTGTTGGATCAATGTTAGCATGAATTTAGTCGTTGAACCGATCAAAAGTTGGATCAAATGTGGCAGAGGATCGTTGTTGAGTACAACAAAAATTGTCCCGCAAAATAAACCGAGAGAGAAATTCGCAATCTATGTTAAAAACAAAATAATATGCAATTCAAAAAGCAGGTAAAGCAGTTTTGTGCAATCTACAATGAGCGATTGGACATGTGGCCGAGCGGTAGTAGTGATGCTAATATCTACGAGAAGGCACAAAAAGTTTTCAAGAAAGAACACCTTAAGCATGGTTTCAAACTTTGCGGGCCGACAACGTCACGAAGAGGTGTCCTAAATTCGAAATGATATACATCCAACAAAGAAGATGAAGATCAATGAGTTTAGTGGATACTCGTCTTCCAACCCAGATAGGAGTGAAAATGAGGATACAAGTGCTCAGGCGTACTCAACCAATTGGGCTGAAAGTGGCAAAGAGAAAAGCTAAAGGAAAAGCTAACCTTAAATGGTCGAATAGTGGAACACGAGGTCAAATGTGATCAAAGAAACAATAGTTGGCATACAAACACACAGAGGCATTGCAAGCATTGAGAAAAAGGCCGAGTGGAAAGTCCTCATGAAAAAGATAAAAACATGACGCCAAAGACAACTTGAGGCACACAACTTGTATTGTGACGAAATCAAGAAGAAGTGGGAATGCAGTGATTGTCTATACTTATTTCTACTTATTATTGTTTGAATTGGTTATCTCGTACTTTATTTAATATTGTAGTTTACTCCTCGTTGCAACTAAATTTGTTGCAAAAGTAGCCGTTACAAATCTAGTCGTTGCAAAAAACTAGCCATTGCAAAAAATTAGTCATTGCAAAACTAGCCGTTGTAAAAACCGGTCGTTGGAAATATCACTTTGTATATATTTAGTAGCTGATTTCTCATTTCTTCACTACATAAGTTTCATAATTCTCATAAATATTTTCAACCATATCAAACATGTCTTCATCTTATAATCACTCAAGCGCTAGTGACAATAGTGTGATGTGACGAAAATGAGTTAATGGAGTTGATTAATCAATCTCCGGTGGAACAATTGATGAGTGAGGTAAAAGAGCAACGACGACTTCTTAATGAAATGATGAATGCGTCTTTCAACACTCGAAAGAGAAAGTACATCAATCGAGATCGTGAAGGTGCACACACTCGTCTTGTGAATGATTACTTCACGAAAATCCAACATACGGAAGTAATATATTTCGACGATGTTTTCGAATGGGTCGAGATCTATTTCTCCATATTGTTCATGAATTGGAATATCGTGATCCATATTTTCGGTGGAGAGTTGATGTAGTGGGAAGAAAAGGTTTCTTACCACTACAAAAGTGCACGATAGCAATTCGTCAATTGTCATATGTAGGTCCGACCGATCATTACGATGAATACTGCGGGTTCTTGAATCAACGGCCATCTAATGCTTGTTTAAATTTTATCGATGTATGATTGATATATTTGGTCCGTACTACTTAAGGACGCCTACCGCGCCGACGTCCAACGCTTTGTATCAAATTCACGAGCAGAGACACAGCCTTCCAGGGATGTTGGAGAGTCTTGATTGTATGCATTGACAATGGAAAAATTGTTCGATTTCTTGGAAAGGTCAATACACTCAAGGTGATCATGGAGTTCCAACGATTATGCTTGAAGCGGTCGTGTCACAAGACTTATGGATATGACATGCTTATTTTGGTGTCGCGGGATCAAATAATGATATCAATGTGCTTAATCAATCCTCTTTGTTTAATGAGATTGTGTTAGGACGTGCGCCGAATATGGATTTTGTCATAAACGGTAGGCAATATACACAAGAATATTACCTAACCGATGGGATGTACCCGAGAATGACCAACTTTTGTCAAGAGCTTTCAATGTCCTCATGATCCTAAGAAAAACAAATTCAAGGAAATGCAGGAAGCCGCCAGAAGGATGTTGAATGGGCATTTGGGGTGCTCCAAGCTCGTTGGGCAATGATCGTGGTCCGTGTCAATTTCGTACAAGAGTAATTTGAAAGAAATCATGATTACCTGCATTATATTATATAACATGATAGTCGAGCATGAAGAGGACACGATAATGGATTGATCGGATGAAATAATCACGAACAACATCAACAACATCTATAATCCATCCGTAAAGGATCTACCAAAGCATTCACCCGCTACCTTAATGCAAGATTCGAGCTTCGTGATAAACGTAAATATCAACAACTACAAAAGGACTTGGTTGAGCATGTATGGTCACGATATGAAGAAAATTAGAAATATTATTATAATTTATGAAGCATTTAATTATTTTTTTAATTTATGTTCGCAATTGTTGTATTATTAATTTTAATTATTTATAATTTAAATATCATAATAAATATTTGATTGAAGAAGTTAAATTATAAACAAACATGACTAATAAAATTAATAAACAAGAAAAATAAAAATAAAATTTGATAGTGGGACCCATGTATAGTAACTTTTGAGGAAGAGGAAAGAGTATTTTGAGGAAGGGGTATGAAACTTTTAAGGTGGCACACATTTGTCAAATTCACACCTCAAAATTCATACCCCAACATTGGACGTGCTCTTAGAATTTTTATCGATTACAAGTCCCGAAAGATATGTTATTTATCAATTCGGGCACGAAAGATAAAATTTATCAATTCGGGACCTAAAATATATTTATATTAAGGAATTTTATCAATTCGAGACCTGAAAGATAGAACTATTATCAATTCGGGGCCTTAATTTCGTGTCCCGAATTGATAAAAACTCTTAATATAAACATCTTTCAGTCACCGATTGATAAATTTTATCTTCGTGTTTCGAATTGATAATACTCCTCCGTCCCACCCAAAGTGTCCCAACACTTTTGGGCACAAGTTTTAAGAAATGTTGTATAATAATATAGTACAAATGATGTGATAGATAGAGATGAAAGGTAGTATAATAATAATATAGTATAAGTGATGTGATGGAGAGATGAAAAAATATAATTAAATATATTAAATGAGTGGCATATTGTGTAAATATGTATTTAGTAAAGGGATAATTATAAAAGTAGGGTATGAATAAAAAAGAATAAGACACTTAAGTGGGATTTGACGAAAATGGTAGAAATGAGACACTTAAGAGACGGAGGAGTATCTTTCACGACTTTTACCAATAAAAACTCTTGTTTTTATCGTACAAGTTTGATTTGGAACTCATTATTGTCGACGTTGATGTGAAAATTATTTTTGATGCGATGCAAGATCTTTCAAGCATTTGTTGCGTTTAACCTCATCTTTATCATTTAGTTTTATTTATCGTAATGCTAATTTTTTTGACACATTATCTTACTAAGACTATTTAATTTTTTTAGTTCTTATAGTTGGGTCCATCCTCCAAATACCTTCTTGACATTTATTGTTCTTGTTATCCATGAGTAACGATATCTTTTTGTGTTCAATTTTTTAAAAGAAATTTAAATTGAATTCCATAATTTCATTTGTACAAATACTCCAGTATTTATGTATAGCTACTCCGGCAGCTAATGAATGTTAATGACCTGGAATTCCAAAATTTGCAATTCAAGCGCAACACATGTTTCACTTTCAAATAATTAAAGCACTTTTTCATCATAAATAGAAACAACGTCGCTTTCCTCTTCATCTTTTCTCCCATCTCTTCCTCTGTCACACACCCTATTTTTTTATTGTGCAAAATCACCGAAAATCTAGTCAAACTTCGTTTAAAATTTTAATAAAGTGGAGGTGAAACCGTGAAAGTGCTTTTTATAAAGCGGTTGTTGTGAGGTCGTCTCACGAATCTTATTTCATGATACAAATCCAATTTTTAATTAAATTTGATTATTTTTATACTAAATTGTACTTCATCACTATTTAAAAATGTATGTAAAATATATATTTAAATAAAAATTTAAAAGTAATACACTTCGTATTAAATGAATTGAAAAATGATACACTTCACATTATAAATTATAATAATTTATTAAAAAGAGAGAACAATTTAATAAAAAATAGTAATGATTTTACAACCCTCTCACGAAATGAGATCAAGTGAAACAGATGTCACACTATAATTTGCCTTGAATTTGCCAAATGATTATTAATTAACCCTATTTTTGTATTTTTATAACTAAAATCTTTAATTGTTGATGCCATAAAATTAGTCAAACCAATAAATTAATAGCACAAAAATTTGGGTGAGACGATGATATTTTTATTCATTTTTATAATATCACTATTTGAAAAATATAATCAAAACATGTAAAAATATTACAATTCATATATGAGATGGTATTACGCAAAACTTCCTCAATGCAAATGAAAATTGAGCTTATAAATACTTTGGGAAGATCTCCATGAGACTATTTCTTCGAAAAAAAGTGTGAATATACACAATTTTAACCGATGTCCATCTTAACAGTAACACATCAAAATGAAAGTAATATCCGTATGAATCGATTACATACGATAAACTCTATTTTTACTATCATCACATATACATATTAACTATCATTGTTATACACATATATTACTACCGTTATAAATAAATATGATAATGATAGTAAATTTACATAATAAAAATAAAATTCATTGTATAATTTCACCCAAGTTTTTGTGTCAAAATAACAGTTGCCGTCTATCACGCCTAAAATTCATGAAAGTAACTATTTGTGGACCCAGATCCTCAATTGTCGTTGCGATTTTACAGCACAACATATTAGCATAAATCACTGCAGTAATAGTTTCTTGCAATTTCCAAAAGAGGGTCCAAATTTAACTAATTTGTTAAAATCTCACCTAGTTTTTTACTATCCGTGTAATAACAAATATAGATTTATTTTCTATTTTCATCTATCCCATAAAAATTGGACACTTACGTGTTATTTGTTTTTAATTTACATCTTTACCTCTATATAAAACATCTTGTTTTTTTTTCCAAACTAATATCTAAATACTTATATAAGAGCAAAATTGGAATAATACAAAAATTTAATGTATTAACTATAATAATTTTCAGTTTTTAATCTGTGTGAAAATAATTATATTGTCTATCTTTGTGGGACCCTCTTCCCAGTTTTTGGTGGTCACAAAAAAAAAGAATGTTAAGTAATGAGTTGAATTTTGAAAGGTAGTTCATAAACTTTTATGTAAAATGTAAGAAATAAGATGAATGTGGGCCCAAAATATTTTGTGTAAAATTGTGAACAATGTGATAATGAAATTTATAGTAAATTTTCTATTTTTAAAGTGTGCAAATTATTTTGGGGACATTTAAATAAAAAAATGTGCAAATAATTATAAGAGGAATAAAGTACTGCTTTATCCTCATATTTGAACACTTAAAAACCTTACCATAAAATGCGTGTGGGCATACGTGCAATTTGTCGTCTATTAATATCGCTCATATTTTTTAGAGTTGGGAACCAGGCGGCCAATTTGTTAGCAAAGAGGCACGTGAAGAAATTTTGGTATGCTAGTTGCCCTGATTTTATTATGTCACAATTGTTTAATGATATTCACATTAAGCTTCATTTTTTTAAAAAAATTTTTGTTAGTTATGTATCAGAGGAGTTCTCTTTTTTTCCTTGATCGGCCGGAGATTTACCTTAACAAGATTTTTAATGAGATCAGAGGAGTTCTCTTTTTTCCTTGATCGGCCGGAGATTTACTTTAACAAGATTTTTAATGAGACCACTAAACTATTTTTTTATTTTATTTTGGATTAATAATTGAGTGAATACAATAAATTTTATTTTTATTATCACTATCACGCACATTCACTATTATTATCATAAACATACACTATTATAAATAAATATGACGTAATGCATGACAACGAATACGCTGATAGTGATAAGAAAAATAAAATTCATCATACGCACTCAATTCACACAAATTTTTGCATTTATTTCATCGTTTTATGCACCTGGTGTACAAATCTACACATTTCATTTCGCATTTATATTAGTATACACTATTCATTTCATATTTACTATTTTAGTCTCAATTACCTACACTCGCCCCGTCTCATTTATATTAATATACACATTTCATAATATATTCTATGTCTCATTTATATTAACATACACAATTCATTTCATATTTATCAGTCTCAATTATATTAGTATGTACATCTCCTTCATTTCATATTTACTTAATTCAATATGCACTATGAACTAATTTAATTAATTATAATCAATAATCAACCACCCAAGGAAGAGACCAAACATACTAATTTTATAAAAATAATAATAATAATAATAATAATAAGCAAGAAAAAGAAGAGCATAATTGGTATTTTCAGTGATCAAGAGCATTAGGGCCAGTGCAGTAATTAAGAAGATGGTTCCAAACCCACTGGACCAAAAACCTCCGTCGGATGCCATTCATGTTGAACGTGGCACCATATTGATCGTTCATCATCTGCCCTGTGTAGGACCCTCCTCCTCCAGTTCCATAAATGCCCTCGCACAAATCAGATATTTCCACTGGGAAAACCGGGTCGCCGCCCGCATACCAGGCGTTCACCAACGGGTTAGTGGCAATCTCCGCTATCTCATGCGCTATCACGCTTATCATAGCGTCCACCCCAACGTCGTCGTTTGGGGATTTCACGGCCTTCAGACCCGGAATGTAAGCGGGTACGGAAAACGGGTACCCGCACACGCCCGGGCACAGCTTAGCGGAGTTCCCCACCCACGCGTAAGGTAGCGTGTACCCGACAATCGACGGAAAAGTAAAGTAATGGAAACCGCAGACGTTGTTGCAGAAATCCTGCACGTACACGTCATCCGACGTAAGCAGGAGGTAAACGCCGCTCTTCGGGTTCACCGGCAGGGGCGCGTGGAGGCGGAAACCGCCGATCTTATCACCGATTGCACGGAGAGGCGCGTGAGCGACTTGCCGTGGGAGTATAACCGGTCGTTTTTCTCAGCGCCGATGCGGACGTTGCCGGAGATGTTGGCGCCGGTTTGATCGGTGTAGAGCTGGACGGTTTTCCACCACCCGGAAACCGACGGCGGCTTGGAATCGGCGGCCGAGATGGCAGCGATGAAATCGCGGATAATGCGCTTCTGCGAGCTCCGCCAAGTGCCGTACCATATGGGGTAGATGGTGATGTTGGCGGTGAGGACAGGGCCCATGTGGTATTTGAGCTTCACGAAATCCGACGAGCCTTCGTACTTTTTGGAGGCGCCGTACAGAAAATCGGTGGTGTTGAGGGGAGAATTGGGCCATGGGCGCCAAGAGATGACGGGGACGGCGAAGATGGAGAGGAGGAGGAGGAGTGGCGCCGCCCTCATTGTAGCAGAGTGAGAAGCGGATAGTGAGAGTGAGGATGACAGGGTGGGTGGTTTTAAACGGTGAGAAAAGTTTCGAAATTGAGGATGTTTTCGGTAGTGGAGGCCACACTACTTTGATTTTTTTTTAAAACAGACGTGGGGCCTACCTCCATAAATCACTTCTCCAATACTCATACTCCCTCCTGTAAACAAAAGTATTACTCCCAATTTAAAATATATGTCATTCTAATATCACGCATATATTTTAAAAAAATTATTTACTTTTTCTATACCTTTAATTAATAGTTTTAAAACCTTCACATGACTTTAAAAATTATTATTATCAATATAATTTTTTTAAAAAATTAAGGGTAAATTGGAAGAAACTATAATTAATGCACATTAAAAAGTGCAAAACGACATTTAAATTGCAAATAATAAGAAAAGTCAAAACGACATATATTATGAATGGGAGGGAGTATGTGTTTTCGTAAATTTACGTTATTTTACTAATACTCTTGGTTAAATATTTGATATTTTATATGTTATTTTTCAATTTTATCAATTTTTTTATATTTTTGATCAAATATAATATTATTAACTCTAATTCTTGATATTTATGATGAAATTCTTAATATCCTTTATCAAATATTTGATACTTTAACTTTTTCAAGAATAGTAACACCGTAAGCTTACGGTATATACAAGACACAAGAGACATACTCTTACAATTTAGATTGCTCAAAATCAAATGACACGAATTTTAATAAAAGTATTATTTTTTAAGTAACACTTATGTGAACTGGGTGTATGAAAAACTCTATTTTACTATCATTGTCATTCACGTTTACTATCATTATCATGCACATACACTATCACCGTTATAATTTACTTATAATAATGCATGTGTATGACGTGATAATGCATGCAATGCGCATTTAATGATAGTGAATGTGCATAATAGAGATAGTAAAAATATAGTTCATCGGCATTTGGTTCACACGAAGTTTTTGCCTTATTTTTTAGTACTCTCTCCTATTCAAAATATATATCATTTTGGATAAATGCACACATACTAAGAAAATAATTGATTACTTATTATTTCCTTAATAAATATTTAGCCATCTCATAAAAGAACACATTTATTTAAATATTTTAATGACTTTATGGGTAAAATTGGAATAAATGTAATTAACTTGTATTGAAAATTGTGAAACTTCATCTAATTTGCGAGATAAAATGAAATGACAAAACGATATTTATTTTGAATGGAAGAGAGTATTAAAATATGTAAAGCGAATGGTAAATGAGTTTTTTCAACTTTATTAGAGTAAATAATTGAGCGACAGAGATTTAATTGTAGTGGGAAATTGAGTATCATGAGGTGTAAATAAGAGATATTTGTAACAGTTTAGTTTGAGAGAGTATAATAATAATAATAACAATTATTATTATTATTATTTTGTTATTTTGAGTATGAGAAAATAAAATTGTCGTCCATGTTTGAATTTTGAGCAATCAAAATTGTAACGGAGAAAGCATCAAATAAGATAATCTATCATCGATCGTAATGTCTTGTAACACAATAGTGTAACATCTCCTATTACACTCATTAGATTGATGACACATAATTTTTAGGAGAAAGAGAATCATTCTTATAAGATATTTATTTTAAGTATAATTATATTAAGAAAATCAAATATATAATTTTATCACTCCAATATCATATCACATCCATATTTCTTTCTCATAAAAGACACATGTCATTAATTTAATAGGCCTAATAAGAGATGTTACACTATTATGTTATAGGACATCTTGAACGGTCTACCATTATTTATTAAATTGTTTATGTAGCATCTTTAATATGTATATTTTGGATGTCTTGATTGGCCTGATAGTTTTTTTTTAAATATTAATTAATGAGTGTTGTGCTTACATGAAGGTTAATTTATATATATTCATTCCTTTTATTATTCAAGACAATAGTTATTCATTCATTTTGTTGTGCTAAATATCAATTGAAACAAAATATTTGAAGATATGATTTTAGTATTTTTCTTTAATTATTAGATTCTATTGGAATTAATTTAAAGTTATTTTATTGGTTAATATGAAATTTTATAAAATAAAGGTTGTATCTAATTTATTAATGGTGCTCATGGATTGTTTTTGCTCTAGCTAATCTGTCTCATTTAATTTTTTGTTTTCTATTTGTTGTGTATTAATTGTATAATCTTATTAATTTAGATCATCTCGAGAAAATAAAATTTTAATTAAATTTCGAGGATGATTTTGATAATGAGTGTGACGATTTGGATGATGAGTGATGAATTTTGTAATGGACTAATGTTTAATTGTTTATGGGCTTATAAATTATGATATATATATATATATATATATATTGTCGAGATATGAAATATGATAGTTTATGAAGTCTACATTAGTTTTTTTAAATATTTTTAGTATATATTTTTATGTGTAAAAACCGACTAGTTATTCCCCACCCGAAATATTCGTCGGTCTAGCCGGGTAATTCCACGTAATCACTTTATTCAAGAATTCAAAATGCAAAACACACCGGAGGGTTCTCCGGCGTAGGCACTCCGACACTCAAGTCGGATCAGCTGGAAAACTCTCACAAAAATATATTCAAGTGCATAAGAAATCAGTTAAATTGTATTCTTTACCTCCTTTTATCTTTATAGACGTAAATGTACTTACAATTATTCTCATTCGCTCATTCTCTAACGTGGATTTTCCACTTTTAGACGTGATCGGGTTCTTTCTCCGGAAAGAACCGTAAATCTCTCTCTTTCTTTGTCCTTCTTCACTGGACTTAGTCAAAGCTTAAGCGATCCCAAGAATATTCTTTTCTTGTGCCTCAATCCTCTTATGCATCACAATCTGCCGATCTCAATTCATTCCTATCTCTGTCTCTGTGGGGAATATGGACCTTTATCCTCTATCTCTCCGGCCTTATTCCCCATCAAGGCCCACAACCCATCAACGACTTTACGGGCTGTGGCCCACCTACAATCGAGGTGGGCTAACTACTTATTTACCTCCTTATCCCGAGAGGGATTAGTTGTGCATATTGGGCTTAATTTCATACGGACCTCTACCCTATTTGGGTCGGCATTTTTCTCGCATCAATTTTATTAGTAATGTGTAATTGTACCGTTAGCCCACGAACAAAATTGGCGGACGAAATAGTTGATGATGACGGCGAAGGGAGAAGCGGACGGTGGCGGAGGCGTACGGTGGTGGAGGTGGGCGTCGACAGAGGCGGCAGCAGCGGCGGGAAAAGGGAGAAAAAGAGTGGAAGGGAGGGGAGATGGAGAGTGGACGAGAGGAAAGAAAAGAGAGGAAGGAGAGTTTTAGATAGAAGGGAGAGAGTTTTTGGTTTATTTTTTGAAGAGAGTACTCTTAACTTAAATTTTAACAAAATAAATTTTTAATGATAAATATATCAATAAAAAAATATATAAGTAGTGTAAAAATGATACAATAATTATTCATAATTATAATACTAGACCACTATACTAAAACGATGTTCTATGAGACTCAAATATAAAAGAGAAAATATCATCTTGATCTAAATAGTATCGATGTATTTTTTATTTTTTTGTAAAAAAAAATCGATATATTACCGATATTCAGAAAATTTTGAATTATAACTCACCGATATCGATACCGACATATTCTAATATTTTATCGATATTTTGAAAATTTTCTTATTCTAGTATATATCTATATTAAGAGTCTTAAAATATAGATATATCAAAAAAAATATCCAACTATTTACTTTCTTGTTTTACATTGAGTTCTTATGTTGAGCAACGCTGGGATGAATCATATACATACTATTTGACAATCACTCCCAACTCACCAAAACTCTCTATTTCAAAATACTCAAATTCTATACATTTGAGCTATTTATGGTATCTTTTATTTAATTTCTTTCAAAATTAATGCATATATTCATTTTCATTAATTAAATTTCAACCATAAATTTTCTCTTTCATATTTTATGTTTAAAATTAGGTTTTAAATATACAATTTAATTTGATATTATTGGGATAGATTTTATTTTTTTATTTAAAAATTTCAATTTATATTTTAAAAATATATCATATTAATATTGTAGAAAATTATAAATCTATAACTTCAATATACAATCATTTAAAAAGACTTATCATATATTACCAAAAAATTATAATTATAATACATAGATAATTTAATATTAAAAATGAATAACACATTTTAAAATTATAATATATGTTGGTTTTCAAAAAAATTATAATATATGTTTAGAATAGAAAAATAATATATGCTAAAGTTTTAATTTAATAAAATAATTACACCTAACACCTCTATCAAAAAAATTCTACACCTCTAATTTTTATTTAGAATTTTTAATTTTCATAGAGGACAATAAAAATATGTATACATTCTATCCATAAATTTTGATCAAATAATAGATGAAATTATATATATATATATATATATATATATATATATATGTATATTAATTTAATTACTTAATTAGTAAAATAATTACACATTTATGATTAATGAAATGAATGATACACATCTATAAAATAAAACCTACACCCTCTAAGTTTTATTTGGAATTGACTTGCTACAAAAAAATACTCATATAATTAATATTCAACATGCTTTAAAAATATATTTAAAAAGAAATATATAACATATATACAATTTTAAAAAAATTAACATACTATTTGGAAATCACTCCCAACTCACCAAAACTCTCTATTTCAAAATACTCAAATTCTATACATTTGAGCTATTTATGGTATCTTTTTATTTAATTTATTTCAAAATTAATGCATATATTCATTTTTATTAATTAAATTTCAACCATACATTTTCTCTTTCATATTTTATGTTTAAAATTAGATTTTAAATATACAATTTAATTTGATATTATTGGGATAGATTTTTTTTTTTAAAATTTCAATTTAAATTTTAAAAATATTTCATATTAATATTGTAGAAAATTAACTTCTAACCACTAACAACTAACATTTACCGATAAAAAAATCTATAACTTCAATATACAATCATTTAAAAAGACTTATCATATATTACCAAAAAAATTATAATTATAATACATAGATAATTTAATATTAAAAATGAATATAACACATTTTAAAATTATAATATATGTTTAGAATAGAAAAATAATATATGCTAAAGTTTTAATTTAATAAAATAATTACACCTAACACCTCTATAAAAAAATCTACACCTCTATTTTTTATTTAGAATTTATAATTTTCATAGAGGACAATAAAAAATATGTATACATTCTATCCATAAATTTTGACCAAATAATAGATGAAATTATATATATATATATATATATATATGTATATATATATTAATTTAATTACTTAATTAGTAAAATAAGTGCACATTTATGATTAATGAAATGAATGATACACATCTATAAAATAAAACCTACACCCTCTAAGTTTTATTTGGAATTGACTTGCTACAAAAAAATACTCATATAATTAATATTCAACATGCTTTAAAAATATATTTAAAAAGAAATATATAACATATATACAATTTTAAAAAAAATTTAATTTTATTTAAATCATATTAATTAAATTAAATAAATATTTGAAGTATTTACTCTAAAATTAATATTTTTTAACCGCGTAATACGCGGATTGCGCTCTAATTTTTAACTAAATGCAGTACGTTTTGGCGGGAAAATGGTATAGATGGGGTGCCACGCATTTATCTTTTGTTTGTGGACCAGGGTAGGGGGTGGGTTGGGGGGCGGTATACGCCAAAACTCGCCTCTTCTCCATGTCTTTATTAGATTCTCCGTTCATATTCTATCCATCTACTATGTTTTAGATTGAATCAAATTTATTTATTGTCTAAAATTAAATTTAACATTTATTTAATTCAATCAAATTAAACATTGACTCGTCATGAATGATATTCGAGCTCTTTTGCGAGATGTGTTGTGGTTAAGTCATTTTTGGATTAGACATTCTCAAAATTTAGTAACCCATGAGTTGATAGGGTAGATAATTAAACCAAGCTATTTGATATTCGATTTGAAATCGTTCGATAAAAGTTCGTTTAAATTGATTCGACATAGATACCAAACAAATTTGAGCTCGTTAAGTAAAAGATATATAAAACTAATGTAAAAATATTAAACTACTTGAGCTCGACTCGTATTTTTGGCTCGATAAAGCTCGCTCGAGTTCGACTTGATTAATTATCAAACAAGCTCAAACATAAATTTTAAACAAGATTGAATAACATTGCGTTCAATTTGTCTCGATTCATTACAGACCTATGAGTTGGCATTGTATGCTAAAACTTGTATTGATTTTTCAAATTTTGTTCACTATTTTTCAGTGCCTATTATTGTTGGTTGATTTCAACCTTTTTAATTTAACTTTAATTTCTCCGTAAAATAAATTTTGCATTGTACCCAAATATCTTTTTCATGCAAAATCATAGTTTGACGAGTCGTTAAATTGATATTTTCAACTTAAATAGCTCTCATAAAATATCTTTTTGGCGAATATTTGTGTGCACAATATTTTTACTCTACCTAATTCAATATGACCAAAGACCATAGCATAAAAAAATAATACTACATGTAATCAAACTAATATATACAATGATATGCGAAATAATACTATGCAATGCCCGAAATAATATTATATTGTACCCTAAACTAATACTCGTATTATACAATGCCGAAATAATACTACACTGTAACCAAACTAATATTATACAAGACTAAATAATACTATACTTTAACAAAACTTTGTGCACACAACTTTTATTGTGCACAATATGCACGCAAATACTACTCATATCTTTTTCTACCGATGCGAATATTAATTATAAATTAGTAGTTTTGATCATCTAAGGCCATATAGACTCAAGAAGAAATATCTTTTTATCTCTTTATATGTGTTGTATGACGATTTATTCACCCCAAAGCCCAAGAGCCACCGGGTCGGCCCAATCAATTCGGCCGAGCTCGAAGGAGCTCGGCACCACCGAAGACTAGCTCGCGGGGCACGGCGAGCAAACCCGGCAAGCGAGCAGATCCTCCGGGCTCGGCCGCCGAGGGACACTTCGCCTCGCCAAGGCGAGCAGAGCCATCCGGCGAGCGGACAAAATCAAGCAAAGTGAAGTCCTGAGGCATGGCACGAGGTGGCGAGCTCGGCGAGGACGTGTGCCACCCTTCGGCGGATCGAGAGACTTGCCGACCAAGCCACCAGAGAATAGTAACAAGTGCGGTGTAGCGGTGTTAATTTAATGGCAACCTTACCTAGTAGGGAAAGAAATTCCCTCGGTAGACAAAAGATCCCTGCCGGCGGACAACCGGCGAGGATGCGAGTGGCCGCTTTGCCAGTGCGGGTGGTACACCCCAATTAAATGGGGTTGTATAGAATTAATTGTAATTGTACTTTTTGTCGCCAAAAGACAACAAAAACCATGCATAAATAAGACATATAAAACACAATAAACGGATCCGAAGCATCCACACTTAAGCACAGGACTAACACTCCCAACAATCTTTTTGTTCTTTACTTGCTTTCAGCATTCATGTCTGTATTCATATCTCATCATTGCTTATGATTGTTTTTGATATTTATTATCATAAATATCTCAATCATTATTGTTTTAACCGATTAAAAAGCCACATCAATCACTCATAAATATTTCGGTTAACAACAATATGTAAAACTAAATTAATTTCCTAATTCATTTGGAATAATTAGGTCTGTTAAATAATTTATTTTACACATCTTTTTTTTAAAGATACTGTTATTTTTATATTGAAAAATGTTTATTTTGACCACATTTTATTAATATGTTGAGTGACAATTTAATAATACATTTTATGTAAATGAATTCAGTTGATCTGACTTCTCAATGCCCAATTAGAGCGAATGAAAAAAATAATATGAAAGCTTAATTGTCATTTAATTCGTGATTAATAAACATGAAATTAATGTCATGTCTTTTCATTAAAAAATGGTGATTAATATATAGGTTAAAAAAATAGACTAATTTTAAATAACAAATTCTCATATACAATATTTTATGGATCTAAGATCCGTGAAATAACCACATATAAGAAATTTGCGGATCCTAGACGGGTTAGGTAGGGTCTCGTGGGTATTTCCAATTACGTTCTCGCTAGGGTAAAAAAATTCGGCTCCTAGGTGCTCCTAGGTGTATTACTATTAGGTTAAACATGTGTTATTGTAGCGTAAATATGTGTTACTATAAAATAAATAATACATATCTATGTATAACCTTATAAAATTAAACCTAGGAAAGCTTATGTGGCAAAGCCACATTCTTCTATTTCAAAATCTCTCTCCTCTCATTCATTTAAGTTTTAAGTATTGATCTCATCCATCAATTATATAAGTTTTAATCTCATCCGTCTATTTATTTGGATGCATCATATTGACATATACAAATTCATTAAATGAAGATACAAAATCTACGTTTAAAATTTTAAAATTTTAAATCAAGTTGTTCAATTTGTATTCAAATATTTGAAACGCGTATATTTAATTTATTTGATAATATATACAAATTATATAAAATGTGTGCGAAAGCAAGCGTATATTTTACTTATTTGGTGATATATACAAATTATATAGATACTACTGTAGAAAACAAATATATATTTAATTTATTTGGTAATATATATAAATTATATAGATAGCACATAAAAAACGTATATTTAATTTATTTTGTGATATACATAAATTATATAACATATAGTTAATTTATTCAATAATATATTTTTTCATTATCATGAAATTATTTGGCTTAATACTAGTTTTGTATAAAATGACAAACTCTTGTGTGAATAAGTTTCATACCATGAAACTTCTTTTCGCTTGTTTTGATTCAAATTTTGTGAGTAAGAATGTGTAAGAATTAGGGCCGGATTTAATGGGCAGGAAATATATCAAATACAAGTTTCATATGAAACTTGTTTATAGGAGACCGAAAGTAAACAATTGTATCTACTAACAAAGAATAAAAATAATTCGTTATTAAATTGATAAAACATACTCTCTCATTACCTTTTACACCCTTAAAGTAGAAAATATGTATCACAATATCCTCAAATTTACATAAAAGTCATTACTTTTGAGCCCACACATACACACACAATCCCACTGATTTTTTATTTTATTTTATACATAACGGTTTAAAAAGTTAACTCTCAAATTTTTACTCATTCTTTCATTTTCTTAATTCGTGTGTCCTCCCTCTTATAAAAGGTTTTATGGGATGGAGAGAGTAATTTAATTAAAATATGTAACGATTCTTATCTCACATTAACATTTCATACAAGAATTTATCTGTGGAAAATAATGTTTCCCATATTATTAAATCCTGTCACGCCATTTTATATAAATTATTGATATGCATGAGACATCAAATATAATACTTTCAGTGTGAGGTATCCTCATATTTATGGGGGTATCAACTAGTACCACATGACCCTATTCAATTTTGAACTACTTTATGTGCATCCCATATAAACATATTTAGGAATTTATGGGTGGACCACAGACTCAATCAAAATTTAAATTCAATTTATTTTGAATGTAAAAGTAAATTCATTTTCATTATATTATATTATACTAATAGTAGAGGGGCGGATGTAGCCAAGTGGATCAAGGCAGTGAATTGTGATTCCACCACACGCGGGTTCAGTCCCGTCGTTCGCCTATGATTGACTATAAAAAGACTTTTTTCTTTACTTCAATTGATTTAAGACTCATTTGGATGGAGTGGATTTGAAATCGATGGATTTAAGGATATATAATATATTATACATTCACTCAAATATTAAACACAAGTGGGAGAAGTGACTAGGTCTTTTTCGGTTATTTGAAATCCTCCCACTTATAAGTAATATTTGTGTGAACCAAATCCATTCATTTAGTTTTCTCTATTTTCATGTGTAAATGTATGAAAATCCTCGATTTCAAACGACTATATCCAAATGGAATCCAAAGTAACCTCTTAATGAAATTGAGAAAAATCTTTTTTTTTTTTTTTTTGACGGTTGAAATTGAGAAAAATCTAATTCTAAGTGTCTGTTAAACCTTATTCAGAGTTGGTTATTATTTCTTTATTTGGAATGAACTAATGAATTTAACCAATATTGATGTGGATTAAGATAAGCACACTCTTATTTATGAGAAAATGATTCGAACATGCTCACCTAGCAATGATCTCCGAAAGTGTTCTGGATCATGGTGTTTATACTCCAAAAATGACTTATAGGTCTGAAAAAATGAGGCAGGGGGAAGCTTCTGATAAAAGAGACTTTTGATGCTTAAACCATAGACTTGCTAGAGAGAAAGAAATATTGGCAATGTAATCGTTGAGTTTATGAAGTTTTGTTACCTTTGAAAAGTCAAAAGGGTGAGTATTTATACCTTCTCATATGCAAAGACAAAACAATATTTTCAACTTTGGATCTCAACAAACCGTAGTCACATCATCAATATGGATCTAACACTTTTTGAGATTTTTTGATAGTTTTTTTATAGTGTCCGTTTTCACCTTGATACAGACGACGATATTAGGATGCGGCTTGTTTCAGTTTCTTGATGAGAATGAGAATAAAATTGTAATTTTCCTAATGGTCTTAGATATATTGGAGGAAGAATTGTCTCCATGGTGTTACATCATTAGTGTTGTGCTCCAATTTTGAAAAAAATGAGATAAAATAAGCTTGTTGGTAGTGGTGGAGGAGTGATTGAGGAGAAATAATTGTAGGAGGAAATAGGTTAAATCAAATTGGGTAGTGATTACCTTATTTAGGAGAGAAAAATTGTGTCATGATTATTGGTTGTTCTTATTAACCACCATAATTGAATTATAATCATTCTCATTCCAATTCCTATTGAGGAATTTGCAACCAAATGCCCCTTAATTGCACGTTTGTGTCGGAGTGAGAATATTACATTTGCGTGTCCTCAAAGCATATGTGCCTCAAAGCACTAAAAGGTCACCAAGAGTATAATGCCTCTCACAACTAGGGATGTTAGACGGGTGGCCCCTAACCCTATAGGGCCACCCTACAGTGGCTACGAGTCTAAACGGTTTCGGGCCTTATCGGTTCATTTTAATCGGTCCACTAACACCCGAAACCTAACCCTAACCCTAGCGGTCCGCTGGCTAAACGGGCCACTAACGGGCTCCGAGAAAAAAAAATAAGTTTCAATATAAAATATAGATTTGTAATTGTAATACGCTACCATTTAAAGTGAAAATTTGAAACATTGTTCATAAAGTTCATAATTGTTCAAAAAAAAATCTAACATTGTTCATAAAATTCAAACATTAACAATAAATTCAATTTAATATAAATATCGCAAGACTCTTCAATCTTCGGCATTCGATCCTTTCTTGGACAATGACAAAACATCATCTTCCAAATCACCACCATCATCATCATCATCATCTAAAACATACACAAAAACATAAATTAGTTATTAATTATGTAAAATAAATTATTTATGAAATAATTATTTATTTATTGATGCCGAGTGTAGTGTATGTGAGTGAGGAGGGAAAAAAATCCGGGCTAACCGGTCCGGGCCAAAAAGGCCCGGTTTTAAGCGGGCCGCCATATACGTGAACCTAACCCTGCACGGTTCCGGGCTAAACGGGCCGGCCCGCCAACCCGCTGTCCGTTTAACACCCCTACTCACAACTGTGATACTCATACCTTTGTATGAAGTTGTGCCAATTTTAAGTTTTTGGTTTGTCACGTCAGATCTGGCAACAATGTCTAATGGCTAAATGATCTGTTAGATTTTAGTTGGGTTCGGCTTAAGGGCCTGACAGCTTCAGAACTGAACTGGAACCAAGGAAGAAAATATAGGTGTCGATAGAAATATCGGTACTTTAAATTTACGGATATATCGGTGGAAATGTCGATGTATCGGTGAAAATGTCGATATATCGGTGGAAATGTTGATGAATCGGTGGATATTTTTATCCATGACTGGAACTATTTCTACGGGAAGGTATTTTAGTCTGGAATGAGCTCGACTCCATCAAACATTTTGTACTCTAAATTGGGCTTGACCCAGTTAAATGGTGTCCTAATATGGGCTAGGTGGAGCCTAATTAGCTCTTTTGACCTTGGCTATATATCAATTGTTCGCACTACTCCAACTCTCCAAGTGACTTCAGAGATATGATATCATTCGAAGTAGTCATTTTAATAATCTCATCCCTGACACAAGTCTGATTTATGTCAGTATATGATACTTTGCACATTAAAAATGCACAGATTCCCGCAAAGATTTGAATTCAAAGGGTGTTTTAGGGGGTGTTTGGTTGGAGGTAATGAAAATAAAGCAATAAGAATGAAAGTTAAGTAGGTGTTTGAAACACTACTTTTATTCCATGAATAGTATTTTGATTCCTCAATTTCAAGGAATCCCCATTCCTCAAGTTTTTGTGAGGAATAACTTTGATTCCTCACAACTATCATTCCAATTTCCTTTTCCATTCCCTTGCTCATACCAAACACCCCTTAATCTAAATCGTCCATCTATGAGCGCCATTTCACCTTCTCCTATATACGTTGTACAAGTATAAGAGTTTGAGAGGACAGTTATGTCTCCCTCATTTATAGTTCAAGAGCATAATTTTATTTTATTTTTTTAAAAGAGTTGCACTTTTGTGAGGTGTGTCGAGAATTTATTATGATATTTTTAGTTAATTTTATTAGCAATTTTTATTTTTGTTTGCATGATACTATTGTACTGTGAAATAAATGCATGAATGAAGTAACATTATATGAAATTAATCCTTTTAAAAAGGGAGAGATAAATTTTATCTTATTTCTTTCTTGTAATGAGGAGTGCTTTTGCCCATCCAAAATTACTTATTTGAGAGAGAGGAAATGGATTCTGGCAATAGTGGGAGTCTGGTCCTCATTGAGTGGTGGTGATGAGAATTTACTACATTATTTGGAATGATCTATTTATCCTCTCATTTGTTATATATTTTGAATATTTTACCTCTATAATAAGCTGTTTTCATCTTTGGTTCCTCACTTTAGTGGGTGATTCGGGTTCGATTCCCTTTGAGAACGAATTGTTTACCGATAAAAAAAAAAAAACTGTTTTCATACTTAACCTTTATTTGATATTATCATTTCTCTTTTCACATAAATTAAAAAAAAACATTTCTCTTTAAGTAGCATGTTTCTTTCTCTTTTAATTTTTTTAATTTTCATGGGTTTGTTTCATTTTATAATGTTTGACTAAATTTACATGTGCTTGGTTGTGATGACCCTTGGATGAATTAATTAGTATGATGATCATGTGATTGAATGTTTCATTTATTGAGGTGATTAATTATTCTAATGTGATTTGCATGATTTAATTGCTAGATTGAGCTTTGATCCTTTGTTAATTGATTTGATTTGCTCAAAGAGATTTGGTTTATTGAATTGATGCTTTAGTGTTAGGCTTAGTTTTTGGATTAATTCAAGGAGACGTGGTTAATTTTCATTAGAACCTACATTAGGATACATTAATTGCTTGATTTTATATCAAGTAATTAAGTGGGGAGATTTAGGGTGTCGTCTAAACTATCTTACGTGCTTATTTGATATATTAAATCTAGCCTTATCAAGTACGGTTGATGTGTGATTTTTGTTAGATAGCTCCTATTATCCCTCACTAATTGGAACCCGATCATGTGTGATTTGTAATTAATGATTCCTTGGTAATTTGCACCAGTACATTTTTCTCATATTTGTTATCTTTTGGTTAATTGTTTGTTGCGTGATTTAGTAGTTTAATTGAACTTTAATATTATAAAAGCGAGCCCGACTCTATAATACTATGACAACTCTTAGTTTTGGGAATCCTTACTCTATTAGTTCCTTTGGGTTCGATAACTTGGTTATCTCTTAAAAATACTTGCTATGAAAGAACGCAATCAATGGTTCTTTAACATTTTTAAGTTTTATTTTGGATTGTTGGATCAAATACGTGGTGTGAAGATTAAATGCAAAATTGTCCAAGTTAATTGCTTTAAGTTTGTTTTGTTCGTATTCACCGAGAACCGGTTCTTATTCGGTCCAAATCGGGTGTTTCGTGAGAACCGGTTTGAAGAAATAAACCGGTGGTTAAGAAATCGATTATGTTCGCAATTGTGTTCTGGTTTTAGTCCGTTGGATGTGATCTCGGTGAAGGAGTTCAATTAAGCTTTGGGCATTATTCGAAAGGCGGTTAGCAACTAATCAATTCGGTTTTCCCTCTTGTTGGAGATCGAATTGAGTCAATTGCGAAATTAGGGTTCTTAGTGTTCTTCGTAAGAATCTGAAATAATCTTGATCAATTGATGATTGTAATCTGTAATTGATCCAATCTCTCATAGTAGATTTCTTCCCGATCCCGTGGATGTAGGTGGATTTCACCGAACCACGTAAATTGTTGTTGTTCTTCATTTTTCATTTTCTTCAAACTGCAAAGTGTTTTGTTTGTTCATCGAGTTTAGCTCACCCTCGATTGATTAATTCACCCACCGCTACTTACAATTGGCGCCGTCTGTGGGAAGTGATGGCTACTACAATGAAGTTTGATGTGGAGAAGTTTCTTGGTAAAAATGATTTTGGTGCATGGAGAATAAAAATGAGGGCATTGTTAGTTCAACATGGTTTGGATGAGGCATTAGAGGAACCCGCTTCTTGAATCATCATCTGAAACAAAGAAAAACAAGGAAATTCAGAATAAGGCGTATAGTGCTATCATTTTATGTTTGGGAGATCGTGTTCTCGGAGAAATTGCCAAGGAGAAAACTGCTCTTAGTATTTCGAAGAAGGCTGGAGGAGCTATATCTCACTAAATCTGCTTTCAAATCGTCTTTTGATGAAACAGAAATTGCACTCATTTAAGATGGTAGATGGGAAAGATATCTTTGGAGCGACTTGATGAATTTAGTAGAGCTGTTGATGATCTTGAAAATCTTGAAGTAAAGATTGAGGATGAAGACAAAGCATTGATCCTATTGAACTCATTACCAAAATCATTGAAGAGTTTCGAGACACATTGATCTATGGAAGGCAAACTCAATTGATCTATGATGAGATTCAAACTGCCATCAAGACAAAATATCTTGAAGGTGATGAAGATAAGAAGAATCAAAATCAAGGGAAAGTCTAAATGTGAAATTTAAGAAAGGAAAGAAGAATTTCAAGAGCAAAAAGAAGGAGTTTGATAAATCAAACAAGTCGATCAAGTCTAACACCGATTTTGTGAAAAGAAGGAAATGTTTTTCATGCCATAAGATAGGCCATCTAAAGAAGAATTGTCCAGATAAGAAGAAAACTCAAGATGGACGAGAATCGGAAAAGGGATGTTGCAATAGCGAGAAGAGGGATATGATAGTGCGAAGTTTTGATGGTCGGTCATGAAAAACTTCATAATGAATGGGTATTAGATTCAGGATGTACTTTTCATATGTGTCTGTTGAGCATTGGTTTGTTAATCTCAAGAAATTTAATGGAGGTCTTGTTCTTTTGGGGAATGATGAAAGGCTGCAGAGTTAAGGGAATTGGATCAATAAGGATCGAGAATGTTTGATGGTTTGGAGAGGATATTATCAAATGTTAGATATGTTCTGATTTGAAGAGAAATCTAATTTCTCTTCGATCTCTTAATGCCCTTGGTCTTGAATTCAAAGCGAAAGGGGTTGCTTGTTAATCACAAAAGATGGGAGGACAGTCATGAAAGGAGATAAAATCAATGGTCTATATTCTCTGGTTGGTGAAACAATATCGAGCCTGCAGATGTAACAATGAGTCTTTCGATACACTTCTTTGGCATAAAAGATTGTCACATGTAGGTGAAAAGGGGTTGGTCGAATTATCCAAGAAAGGTGCATTTTCTCGGAGGAGACATCAAGAAACTTCAATTACGTGAACAGTGTGTTCTTGGCAAATCAAAGAGGCTTCCATATAAGAAAGGGGTGCATACCACAAAAGAGGCTATGGATTACATACATTCGATGTTTGGGGGCCATCCAGAGTTTCTACTCATGGTGGAGGGAGGTATTTCATCACTCTAATTGATGATTACACAAGAAAGGTTTGGGTATATATTCTTAAGCATAAGAATGAAGCTTTTGCAAAATTTAAAGACTGGTTGATTGAACTAGAAAACAAGAAGGGGAGAAGCATTAAGCATTTAAGGACAGATAATGGCACGGAATATTTGTCTGAAGAATTCAATAAGTTTTGCGTATCAAAGGGGATAACAAGGCACAAAGCTGTTCCATCCAATCCACAGTAGAATGGTCTTCTTGAAAGAATGAAACGAACTATATTGGAAAGAGTGAGATGTTTGCTCACCGATGCAAAGCTTCCAAAGGTTTTACGGGGAGAAGCGATCAACACCGCTTGTTCCTTAATCAACAAATCACCTTCATCTCGCTATTAATTTCAATACTCAGATGAGATGTGGTATGGAAAATTATCGATTATTCAAATTTAAAGGTGTTTGGGTGTCGAAGCTTATGTTCATGTCAAACAAGATAAGCTGGAACCTAGGGCTTTAAGGTGCATTTTTATAGGATATCCTATGGGGGTTAAAGGCTGATTGTGGTGCTTAGAACACCCGGAAATCACGAGATGCATAGTAGCAGAGATGTTACATTCAATGAGAATGTAATGGGATACAAACATGAAGGAGATTCTCATGATTTGGATGGGAATATTTACGAAGATGTTACTTGTTGAGGTGGAGACTCCTACACCTTTCTGAGAACATGCTAATGATCAAGATCGGTGGTGCAACCGATAGAGAACATCAATCTGATTCAGAAGAAAAAGATCAAGAAATTGATCTAAGAAATTATAGCCTTGCCAGAGATAGACAAAGAAGAGATATACATCCTCCAACAAGGTATGGACAAGCGAGATCTTGTTTCATTTGCATTCTTTCTTTCTTTGAAGAGTTTGAGTATTGTGAGCCCAAATCCTATGAAGAAGCAATATCGGAAATGAAAGAGATAAATGGATAGAAGCTATGACCAGAAGAAATTCAATCATTAGAAAAGAATCACACCTGGATTACTGGTGGAGAGGCTGAAAATCGAAAGTTATCATTTGTAAATGGATATTCAAAAGAAAGGTTGAGGTTGGCAAGAGTGTTCAAGTCGATTCGAGGCAAGACTTGTGGCTAGAGGGTTTACTCAAAGAGAGGGAATTGATTTTCATGAAGTATTTTCTCCTGTGGTCAAACACTGCTCTATAAGACTACTTTTGTCAAAGGTAACTCAAGAAGACCTTGAACTCCAACGACTTGATGTAAAAATTGCCTTTCTCCATGGTGATCGATGGAGAAAATTACGATGCAACAACCAGAAGGTTTTATAATGTCGGGGAATGAAAAGAAGGTGTGTTTATTGAAGAAATCTTTGTATGGACTCAAGCAAAGCCCAAGGCGATGGTATAAAAAAATTTGATCGGTTCATGTTATCCATTGGATTTAGCAGATGCACTATGATACATGTGTTTACTGGAAAGACAAGATGGAGAGGTAATTACATATCTACTGTTATATGTAGATGATATGTTAATAGCAAGTAAGAGTATCATTAAAATCGAGTTTGAAAAAGAAACTTGGTGATGCTTTTGAGATGAAAGATCCGGGAGAAGCAAAGAGGATACTTGGTATGGATATTTTCATAAATAAAAGGGAAGGAAAACTATTTCTATCTCAAGAAGCTTATTTGAAGAAGGTTTTGAAGAGGTTCCTTATGCATGAATCAAAGCCTGTTTCTACTCCTTTGGGACAACAATTGAAATTATATAAGGAGCAGGATGAGTAAGGTTCCATATGCTAGTGGAGTGGGCGGTCTTATGTATGCAATGGTGCAGTGGGCACGATCTTGCATACTCCATCGGTGTTGTGAGCAGTACATGGCAAATCCAGGAAACTCTCATTGGGAAGCTCTTAAATGGATCATGAGATATGTAAAGGGATCATCAAGTTTGGGACTTCTATTTGAAAGAACAAGTGATCGAGAGGTCACCTTTACAAGGCTATGTGGATTGATTTTCTTTGGAAGTCTAGATTCAAGAAAATCATTAACTGGATATGTGTTCACATTTTATGGAACAACCATCGGTTGGAGGTCGGTTTTGCAATCTTTTGTGGCTTTATCTACTACCGAGGCCGAATATATAACCATGTCGGAAGCTGTCAAAGAAGTAATGTGGCTTAAGGGGATAATCAGAGACTTTGGTGTGAAGCGGAAGGCTATTGTCATACACTGTGACAATCAAAGCACCATTCATCTTGCTAAGCATCAGTGTATTCAATGAAAGATCAAAGCATATAGATGTAAAGCTTCATTTTGTGAGGGACATCATAGAAAGAGGAGTTGTTCGATAAAGAAGATAACAACCGAGGATAATGCGGTGATATGTTGACAAAGGCACTTCCTAGTTGAAGTTGATTACATTCGAGAGATGATTGATTAAAACTTGGGATGTTCACTAATGATAAAGGTGAATTGGAGATGATGGGATAATTTTACGCATTGAGGTGGAGAATTGTGAAGATTAAATGCAAAATTGTCCAAGTTAATTGCTTTAAGTTTGTTTTGTTCGTATTCACCGAGAACCGGTTCTTATTCGGTCCAAACCGGGTGTTTCGTGAGAACCGGTTTGAAGAAATAAACCGGTGGTTAAGAAATCGATTATGTTCGCAATTGTGTTCCTGGTTTTAGTCCGTTGGATGTGATCTCAGTGAAGGAGTTCAATTAAGCTTTGGGCATTATTCGAAGGCGGTTAGCAACTAATCAATTCAGTTTTCCCTCTTGTTGGAGATCGAATTCAGAGTTAATTGCGAAATTAGGGTTCTTAGTGTTCTTCGTAAGAATCGGAAATAATCTTGATCAATTGATGATTGTAATCTGTAATTGATCCAATCTCTCATAGTAGATTTCTTCCCGATCCCGTGGATGTAGGTGGATTTCACCGAACCACGTAAATTGTTGTTGTTCTTCATTTTTCATTTTCTTCAAAGCTGCGCAAGTGTTTTGTTTGTTCATCGAGTTTAGCTCACCTTCGATTGATTAATTCACCCACTGCTACTTACACGTGGAAGATGGATTTTGTAAAAATAATGTGGAAGACGTATAAATTTAGCTGGGTGTTTTTAATGATTTAGGTCATTTGATATTTTATTTAGGGTTAAGCGCATAAAAATACCACGACCTTTTAAGTGTTTATCAATTACAACATGACCTTTTAAAATTTGTAATTCGATACACGATCTAATTAATTGTTGCAAATCGATACACTTGGTCAAATTTCCTCCAAAAATTCTGCCCTAAAAGTGTTTTCCCTCAAATTTCAGCACTTAACAAAATCCGTTAACTTAGTTAACGGTTAGGATAAATATTCATGTAAAATAATTATTTGCAAACATAGGGACCAACTGTGAAATTGAAAAATTCCTATAATACCAAACGTGCAACTAACCCAATACAAGTTTGATAAACAATTAATACAGTTTTAGACAAAAACGCACGATTAAAGTCGACTGACATTATTTTAAATATTTTTCTTATAAACATGCATGTTTGTAGGCTGTTGCTGGCATTTTGAGTCAGTCTTACAATCCAGTATTAACAAAGGTTCATTTGATTCATTCTGACATTGGCAATACCACGACAAGAATTCTTTTACTCAGTTATGATTGAAACAGATAAAAAAATGGAGTTTAAGCTAACTACCATTTGTTTATCGAGCCTCTAAAAATGTAAAGCTCATTGTATTATTCGAACTTGTCATGCTTGAAGCTGCACTTCTGCATGCATCTCTTCTAGTGAAAAAACCAGGACGTTTAGCTTCAGGCAGGGTACCGTCATTGCTCAGCATCTGTACAACTGAAGCCATGCCCGGCCTATCTTCTCTGTGTTCTTGAACACATAAAAGACCGATATGGATTGATCGTTGAATTTCTGCTAAATAGCTTGAATTTCTGAGACAAGGATCAGCTGCTTCTTCTGACCTTTCTTCTTTATAGAGCATCCATGCCTGTTATATTTTAAGGATTATTTTCATATCAAATAAGGGAAAATTGTAGTTTTGGTCCAATAAGAATTTTTCAACGATAATGTTAATCCCAAGTTCCTTTTTGTTTTTTTGTTTGCAAAAATCGTCCCAACCATTATGTTTTATGACCAAAACTGCACTTTTATCTCATTCTCTTGGGGCCAAAACTGCAATTTATCATTCTCTTGTGACCAAAATGTAATTTTCTTGAAAATAAAAATATCAAAAAAAAAAACTACGGTCATTGATCCGCCCACACTAGTGTAGTATTTACAATTCGCTGGGGATAACCGTGTCAAAACAAAGATCATTTTGCAGACGACTCATTCTCGTGGAACTAAAAATGTAATTTACCCTATCAAATAAAGATTAATTGAAGGTTCTACTTACATGTCCAAGAAGGTTGAGGCGGTGATCTTTATTCATAAATCCCCTGTTTCTCTTACCACTCACAATCTCAAGGACTACAACTCCAAAGCTAAACACATCTGATTTCACTGAAAAGAGGCCGTCTACCGCATATTCTGGGGACATGTAGCCACTACATGAAAATGATTGCTATAAAATTAAATTTCAAGAAGAGGAAGTGCATGTAATTAATCAAGACACAGAATTATACGTACAATGTTCCTACTACTCGGCTTGTGTTAGCTCCGGTTTCATTCCCTCCAAAAGTTCTAGCAAGACCAAAGTCTGATATCTTCGGGTTCATATCAGAATCCAGTAATATATTGCTAGCTTTAAGGTCTCTGTGGATAACCCGGAGGCGGGAATCTTGATGAAGATACATAAGGCCCGAGCAATACCATTGATAATGTTGAGGCGCCTAGGCCAATCTAGTAAAATGCTTTGTGTAGGATCTGCAGAAAGAGAGGAGATATATATATATATATTTATTGTCTTGTAGAATTGGTTTTAAAAATGTTATGAATATAGAGTAAAAAATATGTTCTAGTAAACTTACTGAAGAGTATTTTGTTCAAACTTTTGTTGGTCATATATTCATAAACCAGCATCATTTCATCTCCTTGAGAGCACCATCCTAGAAGCTTCACTAGATTTCGGTGCTGAAGTTTAGCAATACAGACTACTTCATTCTTGAACTCGTCTACTCCTTGATGAGATGTTCTCGATAGACGTTTCACAGCAATTTCCTGTCCGTCTTCTAGCACACCCTAGTATCAAAACATACTAATATCATGATGCATACGATTTTACTGAACTTAACATGATTTGGAATCACTTTATCTTGATTTTCGATCCTGATCAACTTTTCAGATTTACTTAGCTCAATGTAATTATGCAAAATGCTTACTCAAGGCTCAATTACTTAACTTGAACACCTGAAGCAACAAATATAGATTCTGTTTTACCTTGTAAACAGGTCCAAATCCACCCTCTCCAAGCTTAGTGTTGATCGAAAAATTGTCAGTAGCTTTACTTATTGTGTATAAGTCAAACAGTGGTAGCTCGAGTTCCTCATTATGATTTAGACTAGGATGATTATTCATGTTGTTCAGTCTCGTCCTGCCTGTAAAACGAGTGATTAACTATAGGAGATAAAATAAAGATATGGTAACAATTTACATTGTATACAACAAGCATTATATTTCTACATTCCTTAATTTCACAACACAAAATAACTCACGTCTCATACCTGTTTCCAGAATCTGATGGTTAAACTTTTTTCTTTTTGTGAGTACAACGTCAGGCACAGGCTTAGAAGCAATATTCCGGTTACCAGGGAAAATACCACTATAAATATTTTCCGTTTCCTTCCTCCTGAGTCTGTAAAATTATATATTGCAATAAAACATTATTTTTACTTGTCGACAGAAAACTGAAAGCATAGTGCAGAAAACTTATATAATAGCAAGAAAACTTTAAATACCAAAACTATAGTTAAGGAGGATGATATTTATCTGAGAATCAGTTACATCTGTCTAATAAGTATAATCTACACATAAATAGATTCCATGAATCACAGCTAATACTTATACATCATAGATAATTGATTATTTTTTTAGATAAATTCTTACCCAACTCAGAAGAAGCCAACCTTATATAGATATCTTGTCCTGAAGCAGAGTCTCTGATATCAACAAGGTCACCGAACCAAAGCAGACATCCATTTTCACCTCTGCTTATATCTAGACTTGCATAGGCCGTACAGGAGCAGTCGTTCAAACATTTTACCTTGCATTCGTCGAGAGTCATAGTCGTGTTGTACCAGGAATGCCGAGTGTTTGGCAATTTAATACCGGAATACTTCAAAAACCCATCTCCACTCTCACAATTCAAGAGCGTGCTTCTTATGCACCCATTTGACCTATCTCCTCTACCCCAACTGTCAGGGTCTTTTGGTTTGAATTTATTCAAGCATCCACAATTAGTTGTATTATCAATATTACAGATACCATGGGCACCGCAAACATTATAGATATCACAATTATCTGTTGGTAAAGTAAGAAAAAAAAATCCATCTTTGATTCTGATACTCCCAAGTCCACCTCTGTCCAACCCCAGTATCACTTAGTGTAAACCTTGAGTATACTGACTCATTGAGAAGTTCAGTGTGATAGTATGCCTCCTTCTTGTTTATGGCCACCCCAAATGTGTAAATGGGGTTCTTCCTCAAGGTATTACTCCCACTAAAGCTTACACCATTCCACGGCCCGGAGCTATACCTCAAAACTTCACCATTTTTATCACATTCTGTGGATAACCAGTAGGATCACAATGATATGTAAAACCTCCTGATGCTGACGTTACATAGACATCTACGCCAGTCTGAAAGTTCACACCGAGCTTCATCCCTGGTAAAAGAGTATCAGTTGGACGGTCGAAACTCTGCCACAGGAAATTCTCCGGGTTATCATCGTTTGCATCTTTCACTACGAGATTCCCTGAGTCGAGCAATTGTGCGACTGGTCTTTGCACAGTTGTTGATATATTAGTAGACCAAATACTATGATTAGTACCGTTTACAAGAACTAGAAGTCCTGGCTCTACGATTTTGAGCACACCTGATTCATCTTTGAGTGGATTATCTCTGTTAGCAACCCATACCACAGTTCTTGCTATTTTCTTGTACCAAATACCGACATACCGGTAGTTGGAATTCTCGGGGCTGAAAAAACCGAGTTCAAAGTGTCCACCAGATGAAATCAAGGTACTAGTAGTGTTATCTCTGAATGTGTGAGAATTAGTTATGGTGTCTGTAGGTGTTGTATAAGATACTTGGTGAGTAATGATTAGAAATAAAGGGAGATAGTAATTTTTGAATGTGGTATTCATGGTTCTGGTCGGGTTAATGCAAAAGCTGAGGCTTAGGTTTAATAATAATAATAATAATGTCAGGAGTCAACTCAGCGAAGGAGACTTTGTTTCTGTCTGTGAGCCTCATATTTCTTGGATTTGATCTTAAGCGGTGGACACCAATTTATATGTCCCACCGATTATTTGACATGTCAATCACCTATCATGTGATGCCACATATACAAGGGAGTCCACTATTATTAAATTAGTTACTTATATGGCATCACATGATTGGTGGTGAACATATAAATTGATGTCCACTGCGGGCATAAGATCAAATCCGCATATTTCTTAACCTCTGTCTTGATTAGTCGTGGTATTTTAGTCGTGCACCATATATATATATATATATATATATATATATATATATATATATATATATATATATATATATATTAAAATAAATTTATTTTTACATTATATAAGTTTTATTGAATTTTAATATTTGTGATGAGATTATTACCTATTTAAAAATTATAGATGATAAGTGGAATATCATGTCTATTTTATGTGGTTAATATAATTATTTTATTGTCAATTAAGTGCCACAATACTAGTATTTCCACTTATTATTATTTTTGTCGCCTTTTCTTGTGATATTTTATTTCTTCATTAAATACAGTAATTAGGCGATTTTGGGAGCCCGAGAGAGAAACCGAGAAGTGGAGCATCGAAAGTCACACTTGCCTTTTTGGAAGCGCGTTAGAATGGAAAATAGAGTGATTGAAGAGGAAATTAATTATTTTCCTTAATGCAAAAAGTCAACTTGGGGAAGAGGGGACGAACACGGGACGTGGAGAAAAAAGAAGGAGAAAGGAAAAAAAAGAACGCAGGAAAAAGTGCGTAACGGGGAAAAAGTGCGAGAACGTTGTTGGAATATCTCGGAGAGAAAAACAAGAGAACATTTTTAATCATTTACCTTTGTAATTTCTATTCGAACAAATTCTTGTAATCGTGCATGTCATGGCCTCGTGTAGAGGCTAGACTATTTTCTAATCCGAGGACGCCGTAACACGAGATGCTTCGTCGTTTTTAATCGTAACGTATTTCTGTCTTTAATCGTTTTACTCGTTGTCTGTTTAATTGCTAAGCATAGTTCGAATTATTGTTTGTGTGAGCTTTGATCATCTTGCATGCCTAATATTCGTTCGTAGCTAGATTACATGCAATAATTCGTAATTGTTATATGTGTGTAGAGCCGTCAAAATGGGTTAGGCCCGTTGGGCGGCCCCGCCCGCCATGCTTAAAACGAGGGTTGGGTTAAATTTTTTTAGCCCGTTTGGAAGCGGGCCTATATGGGCTGGCCCGTTTGGGCCTTGGGCTTTGGCGGGTTGGGGCGGGCTTTGGTGGGCCGGCCCGCCTAATTTTTATTTTTATATATTTTTTAAATATTTTTATATACAATATTAACAATTATAATATCATTTTTAAGGATATTTTGTAAAGTTTATATTTATAGATGATAAATTTAATTTGTAGGAGACTATATTTTTATTTATTATGGTTAATGTATTATAAACTTAAATTTGTAAGAAATTATTTTGTAATAAATGAACGATGAACTTTATTTGTGAGATAAATATTATTTTTATTTATTTAAAGTGATAATCACCAACATAAATTATTTGATTATATTTGATTGTGATAAATTTAATGTATTAAAGCTTTAAAATTATTATTTTTAAAATTTTAAAGAATAAAAAAATATAAAAAAATTAATGTGGGTTGGCCCGCCTAAACCATGACCCGCGATAAGTGGGTTGGGGTTTTGCACCCGCCATATTTTTGGCTCGCCCGCCGCCCGCCAAAAGACAGGTTTTGCGGGTTTAGGCCCGCCCGCCCGCTGACCCGTTTCGGCGGCTCTATATGTGTGTAATCGTAGTTACAAATAGAGTTTGTAGCTCTAAGGACAACGAGTTTTAGATTGTATGATTCGAGCGTTTCGTTTTCATAGTCTAGTTCACCCTATTGGTTTGACTCGTTAATGCATTGCATGAATGGAATCCTAGATACATATTTTGGGGTTATTCGTGGAATAGGTTAATTAGGGTCGTACTCGCTAATTGATTAAACCTAAGAACCAATTCGGGCTAGTTTGGTCGTACCACTAGCTTAGGGGCGAGATTCGAGATAAGACGAAGTATTAGTTGCTATTACGAATAAGTATTTCAAGGGAGGTCATCCTTGCGTTAGATTGATTCTGTCATTGTTGTCAAATTCATTGCGTTACATTAGTTTTACTTTTTGCTTACATTACGTATTAGTGAGATATCCAATATCCCCCATTTTATTTGTTATTTCATACGCTAATTTTTTCAATATAATTAACGAGTCCCTCCGGGTTCGACCTTACTTACCCTACCGCATTAGTAGGTTAGTTTGAGATTAAAAATATTTTTGGAGTCTTTGGCAGTATACCAATAAAATTAATTAAACAATTGAAATATATTTATGTGCAAATAATATATATATATATATATATATATATATATATATATATTAATAAAAAATAATAACAATAAATTAATAAGTAATAATTACATTATAATTTCATATTTAAAATTTATAATATTCAATTCGTGTATATCACGGGAGAAAGTACTAGTATATATTTAATTCCAGCATATGCATGCATGTTCAAATTTAGTGTATTAATAATAATAGAAATGATAAAGAAGAAAAATAAACTAAGTAAAAGAATTATCCATGGTATTCATATGAGGCCAAATTTGTTATTACAATCAAATTACAAAGACGGCTACATCGGCATCTACTTGTCAACAACGCGTTTGGAATTTATGAAGTATGTATTATTTTCATGCTACAAGTTATAAAACCCTCCATCGACTTTCCATTCAAACAATGCAAGTCATTTTCTTACCTCCCAAGTGGCAAGGGAAAAGATGAAATTTGGAATTGTCATGTTGCTGAAAAGTTAGATAAGATTAAAATTCACTTAAAAATGTTGACAAATTCTGGGAAACAACAGTACCAAAGAAAAGTTTGTAGACAAAAATTGATGAGATTGTCCTACTATGAGTTGGACCTTGTGCTATATTGCACGGTATAGTTCATTAACATATATAACCAAAACATTATATATGGCAGAACATTCATCAATTTTATGTAATACACTGATTTTGGAATGGTCCTTCTTCTTCATACATATTTGGTCATATACTACTATTCCATCAAATTTTAACGGATTTTGAGCGCGTATAAAACACGCGTCGTTAAAATTGCACTTTTAGATTGGTAGTGTGATATAATTATGGGCTTCAATTTTTATATCCAGATTTGACAAAATCTCTGCTCTAATTTGCCAATGGGTTTGACAAGTCAGCTCTATCCTTCTGGTTTGCCTATGTGGTAAAAGTCATATTCATTTTGTTATTGTGTTGACTTTTATGGTCCTGAGGTAAAAGTCGCACCTTCCAGCATGTTTGCATACCTTGCAAGATATTTTTTGCATATTTTGGGTTGATGTATGACTGAGTTTTCAATCTCCATTTCATGCTCATCAACTTCAATTTGCGGTCTCACATACATGTGGGCAATGCAGTTTATGAATTCAATTACGATTAGGAGGATTTTAAATCTGTCTTTATAGATTTAAAATATTATTTTAAGAATTTCATAAATAAAAATGTTATTTTAAATAATTATTTTAATATTAAAATATACTCCCTCTTTCCAAAAAAAACATGCTCACACTGCTCATTCGTTTCAACAATTTGTTTCTTCAACATTTAACCATCACTTAATTCTTTTATATGTTGTTGACTTTATATTTATAAACAACCACTTAACTCATAAATTAACCACACAATACTCCAAAATACCCTTATTTTATCTACTTTATCTATGTTTTTTAAAACCTCACAAAATTAAACGAAAGATATTTTTAATGGACAAAGGAGTATATATGTATATATTGTATTTTAAAATTAATTGAAATATAAATAAAGCACGATGGATTGGATCCGATGGGTCCAGGTGGCGGATTCAAATTTAATGGTTCTTCTCCGAGTGGATATAGGGATAGGACAAATCCATCTCAAGAGCAGTAACTTTCGGAACAATCCCTATTACATGTATAGTGTGAAAATTTACAGGACAAAAATCAAAACCAGAACAAATTAGAGGATAAAAAAATGTATTTACCCTTTAAACGGAGACCTGAGGTTAATGTGAGAACAATAGACTTTAGGATTGATAATGAGAATCGTATTTGCATTAGTATGAATTTGATTACAGAGGTAAATTTAATTGTGTGGTGGTTTTATATTTCACTGTGCTGCTTGAATAAGTCAAATTACTCACAACACTACACTTAGTTCAAACTCATATATTTTTCTCAATACTAACACTATTCTAATATTAAAATCATACTAACAATAATATTTCAAATCATATACTAACAACAAATTCAGTTCAAACCAATATATACTAACAAAAATATTAAAAGTATACTAACATTCAACTTATATAATACGAATATTATGTGTATGGAATTTAAAATTCAAAATTGTTTAAGTATTTAAAAATTATTCGCCAAAAAATTTACTGAAATTTGTATGTCAGCAGGAACTTCATCTACATTCGGGAACTATATTTTTTTCAATTTGACGACTCATCTTGTACGAAAAACTTGTCGGATATGGAGTTTAACTCGGGTGAGAAACTATCGGAAATATTTGAGAGGGAGTGAACTAAGGGAGAGAGAGAGTGAGCCGAGGGGTACTGACTAGGGTCTTGGGAGTGAGGGGGCCTTAAAAAAGAGAGTATTAGTGGGACAATATTGGATAATGGGTAGAAAATATTTTTTTACACAACAATTTTTGTTTTATGAAAATGAGTATTTTTTTCAAAATTATCAGTTAAAATATGAGTTATCATAGGACGATGAGGATTTCGTGGTCCAAGATTGAATAAAAAATTATAGAGAGTTGGTTTTCAAAATTAGACATCCATATTCATATTATTAAGGCTGTACGCATATTTCAAGGCGTGCGAATACTGCAGCTTTTATATATTTTTTTATTTCTTTCTAAACTGTTTTGGATTAGAGGATTTCTGCGAATCCCTTTTCAGAATGATGCAAATAGTTAATGTTAATTTAAAATGGTTATTTATTTTTATTATAAAATATTATTTTCTTCATCTGGAAAAATATTTCATTAGTAAGAGAACGCATAAAATGACAAAGTAGTATAGTTAGTGGTTAGAAACTCCACTATCATGACCCAAAGGTCGTGGATTTGAGTCACACTTTGCCCGATAAAAAAAAAAAAAAAAGAGAACGCATTAAATAGAAAAAGAGGGTAATATTAGAGTTTTTAAAGGTAATTTTGTAAACCTTTTTGTTTAGAGTAAAAAAATTAGTTGGATTATGTGTTATGCATGAACCCAAAAATAATATTATTTTGTGGATATTGTGAGGGTTGAGTTTATAGAGAGTTTTTCATTTTAAGAGTGTGAAAGGTATTGAGAGACGGATGAAAAAAATGTAAAAGTATTTCGAGACAGATGTAGTACTATCAAACTAATATCTTTTAATGAAAATAATTAATATTATTAAAAATATTAACAAAATTTAATAATCTCATTTTCTCTCTAAAAGCCTAGATTTTCAATTTTGACAGAATCTAATATTTAAAGGGACACTTATTTCAAAAGTACATATTTAAAACCCCGTCAAAAAAAGTACATATTAAAAACTAAATAAATTTAAGGAAGAATTTCATATTATGGTTTAATTTTTAAGTTGAGTTTCAATTTAAATCTTGAATTTTGAAGTGTTTCTAGGATTTAATTTTTGTTTTTTTATCAATTTAAAATTCAATTTTTCTTTTTGTCTCAATTTGAAACCCGATCAATTTGTCTTTATTTCAATCATTTTTTATAAAATATTCAAGTATAAATTTTTCAATCAATTTTTAAATATAATATATTAAATTAAAAAATTATTTTTATTTTAAAATAAAATTTCAAGTTTTTAATTTTTTAATTTGGGTGATGAACGTGAATATTTTTAATAAAATGTAATGGAAATAATATAAAAAAATTAAAATATATAAAATATATTCCAAAATATAGATAAAAAATTATACATAATAAAAATAATTCTCTATAAAAAATGAGCAGTGATTAGAAATGACAAAATAAAAAAATAAAAAAAGTTTTTAATTGAGACATAATGAATAAAATTGTATCTTAAATTGAAATAAAAATTAAAATTAGATTCTCATTTATGATACTTTGAAATTTAAGAACTAAATTGAAACTTAATCTATGAGTGCAACAAAATTCTTCAATAATTTAAAAAAAAAAAAAAAAAAACAACGAATCGATGTTAGGTAGCTCAAGTCTATTTATATGGGTTCATTATTTTGTAAGAAGCCACTACTCGCACTATTATGGACATTGAAATAAATAATGGTTGTTGACATAAGTAAATATTTTTCAAAATTCAAAATTGAAAGTGATACATTTACTGTTATCGAGATTTATCATACCAACAAATTTTATTAAAACGTCGAATGTTTCGGAAACAGAATAAAATTAGCTTTCTAGCTAGCATTTTTATGGTAAAAACTTTGGATGCTTTGACTACAATTTTATCAACTAAATATTTGACTGTCATTTTGATTGAAAAGTAATGGAAATTCTTTGACTAAAGTAGTCCATATTTAATGGTTTCTGTATACATTATTTATAACATGCACTCCATTTGATATTACTTATTTCAGTAAATAGTTCAAATTAGTCAATATATTATTTTAGTTCGTCTAATTTAGATATGTCATACCAAAATAAAAAAATTCACTAATCTCCACCCTCACAAGTCACAACATACACTTATTCATTTGTCATTTGACTCCTACACTATCTTTCATCTTTTTCAACTAATTTTTCTCTTTCCTATTAATGATTTGACAACAATACTCCTATTTTTTACCGCCACTCATCTACTTTATACATAAATAATTAATATTTTTATAAAACCTGTGCTAAAGCTAATCCTATTTGCCATATTTAAATTGGACGGAGAGAGTATTAGTTAAAATTGATTGCACTATGCACTGGCTAAATAATATTATTCATTAATTGAATATTATATTCATTTCACTAAATGGTATTATTCGAAAATCGATTGTATTATGCATATTAATTGAATCGTATTACTCCCGATAAAAAAATTAAATAGTATTACTCATTTCCTTAATAGTTTTGCTTGTTTCAATGAATAGTAATACTTGAAAAATCAGTTGCGCTGTACAATTGATTCATTACTTATTCACCATATTCACATTAATATCATGTTATTCTATGATTCTGATATTAGATCTGGAGGGGTGATGGTTGGAGGGGTTTGTTTTTAAAATCCAAAAATCTCCAGGTCTGTTGGGTAATTTTAGCAAATCTCAAATTAGATTTTTTTTTTTTACGGGATTCAAATTAGATAATTGATCATCAAACAATACATTGAAAAGAAAGTTTCCATAGTATATGATGAGGAGCACAAACGTCTCATCACAGTAGCAAATCAAGTGATGAAGGTAAACTCAAGGTTGTTGAAGTTGGAAATCTGCTATTAGGACGATTTTGTGTCGCTTAACGCTTGGGCCGTCTTGGCATTGCCTAGTCGCTGTCAAGACGGTTGGCTTAGGCGGTCTGTTTTTATTTTATTTGTCAAAAATTGGTTCAAACTACAAAACAAAGATGTAACAATATAACTTAATAATATGATTTCAACAACAAATTAAGAAAAATTAAAAGACAAAAAAATATACAATAAGTTAAAAAGTAATTCCTATGCAACTAGCCAAATAATTCAACACTTCAACTACTATAGTACTATTACAAAACAAAACACATGTTTCACTTCATAAGTTCACATCAAATTAATCCAACTCAACTGCCTAAGATCTGCCTTGAAAATCAAATTTGCAAAAGATTGCATCGGTCGACAACCGCTTAGCGCCTAGACGGGAATTTTGCTACAGAGGGTAAACTAATCCATCAACTACAGCACAAATGCATGTTCAGTAGATACAAGAGGATGAAGGAGAAAATCTCTCAATAAAGAAACTAATTAAACTAAGCAGAATCAACAGCTCGATCGTGTTAAACTATCACCAATCTAAAGAATCTGAATTCCATGACATGATGAGAAATTACCACAGTTACTAAGTTCTTCGACGATCGACTCCATCGACGGTCTCTCTTCCGGAGATTCATGGGTGCAGAGCACGGCAACTTTTGCAACCACTGCAGCTTCGGCTTCACTGAACTTCCGGCCAAGATTTGTATCTATAAAGTCGAGGCTAGACTCAGCAGAAGCCCGCATAGACGTTGCATACTTTCTCTTCCCGGAGAGGATCTGGAAAACGAGCACCCCGAAAGCATAAACATCGCTTTTCTCAGTGAATCGACCTGTGGTTGTGTATTCGGGAGCGAGATATCCCATAGCAGCGCTGGCTTTGAGAGCTGAGAAGACGGTGTCGTTTGTGAGAAGCTTGTGAAGGCACGAATCGGATAGCAGGGGATTAAAGCGTTGGTCGATGAGCACATTGTTGGCTGATATGTTTTGGTGAACCAAAGAGGGTTTCTTCACCATCCACCCGTGCAAATACGCTATCCCTGCTCACATAAAAATGTGAACAATTTGAGAATCCAAGAAAATACTATTATGAGTATTATGCTAAATTCATATTAAAAAATTATTTCAACTTTTAACCAAAGGCATAGGTTTGTTTCAATGACATATATACATATATATATATATATATATATATTAGGTTTAATTGCAAAAAATTATAATATTATTGCAATTTGCAATCTAATCTAAACTTTTAAATATTGTTAACTAAACATCAATTTAATTTTTTTGGCAATTAGAACCAACAGACATATTTTTCTTGTTCGAAAATGACGATTAGTTATTATTTATCATTCGAACAAATCTAAACATGTTAATACGATTAATTATTGCTTGTCAAGTAGATAACATGTCATTTCTGAGTAGGAGAAAATAGTTTATTTATTCTAATTGCCAAATAAAAAAATATTGAGATTTTGTTTAACAAGATCAATATTAGGTTGTCATTTGAAAGGCTGTTTTCAATGATAACAACACCTTAAAACACAATTTTAACATGGAACTTGGTCACCTATTATGCTTTCATAGAGTGAATCTTACTCAAATGAACACAAGCTGCAAAAATATGTAAGAGATGAAATGGAAAACATTAGATAGATCGGCAAGAAACTGACCTTTTGCAATCCCATTGATTATAGAAACTCTAGTAGACCATTCAAGAATGTGATCATCACCTTCCTTCAAATCCAGATAACGAGACAAACTCCCGTTCGAAGCGAAATCATAAACGAGGAAACATTCACCACGGCCTCTAGAGCAGCAGAAACCTCTCAACATAACCACATTTTCATGCCTCAACGAGGTCAGCGCGTTTAATCCCTTCAAGAATTCAGCTTCCTCCGACTTGCAGCTACTCTTCGTGATTCTCTTAACAGAAACAATCGATCCATCTCTTAACATCCCTTTATACGTCACCGAATAGTTGCTCTTCCACAGCACATTCTTCTCAGCAAAATACTGAGTAGCTGTCTCAACCTCCAGAAGATTCAGCCTATAGTTTTGCAAAACCTCCTCAGAAACACCAACACTCCGATCCTCAGCTAACGGGTCCCACCCGTTGGAGTATTCGAGGCTCACAAGTGGCGATCCATTCTTTCTGTAGCCCTCTTTCACATGGTCAGTAGTAGTACAGAGACGACTCTCTGACGTATCGAATGCGCTCCCCAGTTTTTGCTTACGCCTTCGGTACAACAAGAAAGACAGGATGCCCACAGCTGATACAATAACAGTTGCTACTATTACACCAGCAGCCACTGAGGCCTGTGAGGTCTTAGATGTCCTTTTGCACTGACTTTGGCTGCAGTTCAAGTTCAGGTTAGCTGTCTCCGGAATGTTCTTAGCCGGGAGACCAGTCGATCCTCCTGCATACGGCTCTGGCCTCTCCGAGTCGGGATGATCGGAATCACTGCAACTTCTCAGTGAAGGAAAACCAGATCCACACAGTCCTGGATTGTTTTCGAAACGAAACCCTTCCACCAATCTCTTCAGAGCTTCAACCAAATGAAATTACATTTCAACCCTTTAGAACTGAACAAATACGTAGATGACACACACACACACATACAAAAAGGGGGCTTCAACTAGTGATTGATATGTTATTACCAAGAGGGACATTGCCAGAGAGAGTGTTGTTTCGAACATCCAGGACTTCCAGCAACGGCGAATCAGCAAGTTTCGTCGGAATTGATCCGAAAAGCTGGTTGAAACTCAGATCAAGCCTAATTAAGACTCCCAAGTCCCCCAAGCTAGCAGGGATTGCACCGCTCAACAGATTCAATTGCAGAGCTAGCACATTAAGCTTCTTCAGAGAACCTAGCTCTGTAGGTATACTCCCACTCAGCTGGTTATAACACAGCTGCAGAACTACAAGGGGAGAGCAATACTTGAGTTAAAACTTCAGTAAAAAATACTCCCACCGTCCCGGTGAAGCTATCACATGTACGACGGCACAATTCAAGAAAAAATGATTTTTAGCAGAATAATTTCCTTTTTAAGGGTGTGAAATTGTAGTGTCACAAAATAGAAAGTATTAAAATTTTTATGGGAGAGAGAGAGAGTACAACAATGGAAAACATAAATTTCAAGAATCTCCCCAAAGATGGTAGTTAGTATATCCACGATATGGAAAGCAAGGTCGTGTGGAAGATGGTTGGTGGGGGCATGGTTCTACTCAAATGGATAAAGATAGTCATAGAACTATAACCATGGTGTGAGTTGAGAGAAAAATCCCCACGGAACAAAAATTTAATATATTAACCATAATAACTTTCATTTTTTAGTCATTGTGAAAATGCTTCCATTTCTAAGCTTCAAACCAAAGAAAGAACTAATTTAAAAAAAAAAAAAAGAACTCCAAACAGCTATAAAAAGTGCAATGAGGGTAACACATTTCAAAAAGAGACTAAAGAAAAGATGAAGAAAGAAGAAAGCAGTACCTTGCAAATTTTGCATATCTCCAAGCACAGAAGGGATCTCCCCGGAAAGATTATTAACATTCAAGTAAAGATCAGTCAGCTCACTCAAATTTGCAATCTCAACAGGTATCTCTCCGTACAACGAATTGTAATGCAGATACAAGCCCGTCAAATGCTTCAGGCCGCCAATCGCCGGCGACAGTTTTCCGGCGAGCCCTTTTCCCTGCAGAGAAATGTTAGCCACCTGCCCTTTCTCATTGCAGGCGACCCCCTCAAATGAACCGCCGCACGGGTCGCCGGAAACAACCCACGAACCCAAAAGCAAGTTATCCGGGTCAAGACCCGCTTTCAAATCCAATAAGGATGTTAACTCGGTATTCGGATCCCCGGAAGAAAATGTGACCATCAGAAAGAGCAGAAACAAAAAGGGAGAAAAAGCCATTCGTCTGAGGACAATGATGGAAGGCGATTGTGTGTTTATGTATGTGGGTGCTTTTCTGATTCGGGCATGTTTGGTCTATTTTGATTACTGTTTCTTGAAAAACGGTGTTGGAATTATCGGTGATTGAAGCGTGCAAAGAGATAGGGAGAACAGGGACAACTTCTCAGCTCTCTCTCTCTCTCTCTTCTCTCTCTCTCTCAAGGGCGCACACACAGAGAAGAGAGCTTCTTGGATTGGATATGTCTTCTTGTCCCATTAAAAAGAAAAAGGAGAGGAGAAGAGAATCGACACGATGTACAGAGAAAAACGTCAGAAAGAATAACAAATTTAGCTAAACTTCGTCTCGATAGTGAAACCGGACTCTCATAGGCAAAATTTTGTGTGTTTTTATACATAATGTTGTATTTTATTTTTTAATTTTTTATACTTTTAGTTAAATATTTAATATTTTTTATTAAATTATTATTCTCTTTGTTACTATTTAAATTGTTTAAAATCAAATGACATATTTTTAACAAAAGTGTTGTTTATTAGTATTAAAAGTGGTAAAATGAAAGATAAATGGTTTTTTTAATTTTATTGGAATGAGTAATTGAGTGAGGAAGATTTAATTATTAATTTTTATTTTAAAAAAAAATAAAATTATATTTTTATATTAAATATAAATAATTTAAAAAAGAAAAAAAAAGAGAAGAGAATCAGGGAAACACGTAGAAGAAACAATTTAGCGAACAGTGAAACGAGGTTCTAATAGGCAAAATCTAACTCCTGCTCATTTTTTATTACTCAAAATCTAAAAATTAAAGTCTTATTTTTATATTTCTATACTCAAAATAGCAAACAATTAACACTACCTTTTTAATTAATCACTCACAAATATTCTTTATTTACACCCCAATGTCACCTAATTATCTTTTTAATAAAATTGACTTTAAAATAACTCATTTCAATAAAGTTAAAATTACTCATTTATCATCCACTTTATACCTTTTAATACTAATAAACAACACATTTTGTAATTTTTGTATCAATTCCCCTTGAGCAAACAAAATTGGAACGGAGGAAGTGTATGTTTCGTAATATACGGTAAGTTTATTATGTTTTGCTTTTTAATTTTATCCAATTTTTTATAATCTTAGTTAAAAATTTAATATTTTTTTATTAAATACCTGATAATACATTAAATATTAATACTTTTAAATTTAAATATTATAATAATATATTTTTATACTCCCTCCGTCCTAGAAAAACTTTTTATGTAGGAGGGTGCACACTTTAAGAAAAAGAGTAGATGATTGGGGTTTTTGGGATAATTTTGTAAACTTTTATGTACAAAGTAAAAAAATTATTAGATTATGTGTATGTGAGAGTAAAAGTAATGACATTGTGTAAATTAGTGAAAATTGTGAGATTTGAGTTTATAAAGGGTTTTTCATTTTAAGATGAAACTTATAATGGGACGGACTAAAAATGAAAGTGTGAATGCTTTTATGGGACGGAGGAGTATTAAATATGAATAATTTAAATAGTAGAAATCTTACTTTGTTATTGATATTTCTGAAAAAAAAATGATATCATTTATCATAATTTTAATACTCTTTATGAGATTTTTAATACTCTTGATTAATTTTTTTATATTTTAATATTTTGAAAAATAATAACACGATAATTTTTTTATATACGAAATATATAAAACCGACTCTCAAGATAATGTGCAGAGAAAAGCCGAAGACATTAGATACTGTTCAAAATAGAAAATGGCTTTAGATTCGAACACGCCGGAGAAACAAATTTAAGAAACGGGACTCTGTAAATATATGTTGTTAATTACTTTTAAATTATGTATTCGGCGTGTTGTTTAATAGAATAACAAAATGAAAAAAAAAAATCTAAGTTTATGATACATTTATGCATAACATTAATATCGTGTAAAAATTAATAATTAATACGCTATAGTATAAAAATTTGATGTTTTGAGGAAGTGCAATAATTTCCAGTGTTGTAAGGAAACAATGGAGTGTATAGGCATGCAGGACCTCATGTACACACTCATTAGAGGAAGAATCACCAATCATGAATTTAACGTTTAAATTGGTCAGTAGAATATTTAGGTGAAGTGTTAAATCTTTGATGACTAAGTTGAATTCTGAAGCCATTAAAAAGGAGTATTAGTGGTTTGATTCCCTTTGGGAGCAGATTATGGAGTTATAAGGTGGCGTGGAGAAATTCTTGGAGTGTTTGGGTCTTGGTAAACTAACTACTAACAACTAACAAACTAATATTTACAGATGAAAAAAAAGAGTATTAGTCGACAAAATGGTATATTTCAAATGGTTAAAATTCCATTATTTATGTTCAAAGGTAATGAGATCGAATCATCCTATAAATAAAAAAGGAATACTATTCAATTAAGACAAATGAGACATTTGGTGTGGGAACCAAATGATGGCAAGAGAGAAGAATGTTATAGAGTTAGAATGATGAAGACAAAAAGCATACAAGACGAAGCAATCGTTAGCGAATGAGCAGTGTCAACTGAAGATAATTAAAGTCACCCTTTCCAAAAAAATTTGAAGATAAAGTCACTGATACAATTATTTAATAGCTCGTTTGGTTTTCCTCATTAATTATTGGACAAACACGATTGACTTTATTTTAACACTGTCACCCCACGTTAACTCATTTGTCATGCCCTAATCATGCAAACCAAACGGCACTAATTGTGGAGGAGTCGATTACTATCCTACCTTTAGCTACAAGGAATCGCAATTGATTGCAATCTTGAGAAGCATGAAGAAATCATAAGATGATCTATATATCAAAAATTGATTGCAATCTTGAGAAGCATGAAGAAATCATAAGATGATCTATATATCAAAATGGTGGGCTTGAAGAGAAGAGCAGTTTGATATATGGCTTGACTTTTGATTCACCGAAATATGGTCGAATGCCACTCTATCACGATCAACATGTATAATTAAGATTCGTTTATCCCTCCAATGTCCTTCGTAGCAAACCGATCAGAAAACTGCTTTCTCAACTTGCTCACCTCTCGAGCACTAGAGTCTTCTATAAGGCTACATTTGGATGGAATGGATTTGAAATCGGGGATTTGAAGATAATATACCACACAAGGTATTGAATCGGCTTCAGCTGGTACAACCGGTCATGGTATCAGTTGAGGCTCATCATTTGATTCTCCGTCAATCTTTGGAAAAAGCACATCTACAAAGATTATTTCTGCTCATGGTTTGTCAGTTAATCAACCTTTTTAATCAACATCTTTTGGAATTACCTATTTCTCATACTCATATGAACATTCATCAAATATAACATGAAATGTTTCTTCAACAACTGGGGTTCAACGGTTAAGTACCTTAAATGTTTCATTAATGGAGGAGCACTTTAGAAATAGTACTCCATCATCAACTTTGACATCGAAGGTGTTCAATTGATGTTACGCCCCAATTTTCAAAATAATAAATTTTGGGAAATAATTAATAATTTAAAGCAAAAGGCGTGAACTAAAATTTTAATTTAAGTAAAAACTACAATTTTATTTGACAAACAATGGAAGAATTATTAAAATAAAATTTAATTTAATTAAATTCGGAGTCTCAAACATAATATAAATTAGAACTTGTCACTAGGAATTTAAATGAATAACTAGATAAAATTAAAAGTGAGCTATTTTAAGTCTCCGGGTTATGCATCCTCCGTTGTACCACGTTGGCTCTCAACTGAAAGGGAAAAAAAAGGTGAGCAAACCACGCTCGGTGAGGGACATGTTTGTCAAAACTAAATGCAATAAGTAATTGAATTAATCAATCACGTTAACATGCAAACCATTAACATCACCTCGTTTATAAGACCGGAAGACCTACCATGACCTCGTTTATAAAAGTCGAAGACCTAACGTCACCTCATTTACAAAAGTCGAAAACCCAACATCACCTTATTTATAAAGGTTAGAAGATCTATCGTCACCTCGTTTATAAAGGTCGAAGATATTATTATTGCCACCTCATTTATAAAGGTTAGAAAATATTTCCCGATAAATATTTCACATGAATGACAATAAAATCACAGATCACATTTAATAAAGACAAACATAGTAAGATAGAAATCTCCACCTCAAAAGTACGTTGTGGATGAAGTGGATACAATAGTCTCAAATCTTAACTCTTTGCTGTTACCGTCGCCTAACAAAGATAAAATTAGATCTACTTATAAAATAATATAACTCTCATATTAAATTGATCAAACTCCTACATAAATCCTCCAAAAATTATTCTATATATATATATATATATATATATATATATATATATCTAATCTGAGATAAATTTTGAAACTAGTTTTTGGAACTCATAACAAGTTATACCTCCGTCTAAATATACTATGATTTAAATACTAAACATAATTAACTAAACTAATTCCAATTAATAATTAAGTCAACCTTATAAGTATTATTAATTATTTATAAACTAATTTGGAATAAAGCATACTGGAGACAAGTTTTAGCTATTAATAATAAGCATGATCAAAACAGTACTCAATGTCACAGCACTTTCTGAATAAAAATCATCTAATTATAAAATTCAATTCCAATCTCCTTAGTTCATTAACACCAATTTAGCTATGAATATATATATACACACACATCAATAATGAGAGAAATGATTCCGATTATAGAGAAAAAGTGCAGAAAATATTAAAGAAAAATTGTGAGTATAAATTTCTAGGCTGGGTAAGGTCTCATATAAATAGATATTAGATAAGGACTTGGGATTGGGATTGGGTTTGGGTATAAATTTTGTGTGAGATAAGGACTATAATTTAAATTTCAAATGATTTTTGAATTTTTATCTCAAAAGTAGTAAATATAACAATATCTAAAAAAATTAAATAAATAATTTAATACACATATAAATGTTAATAAACACCACGGGTATCATTGATGTGAATAACACTAACAATAAAAATATGAAACTAAAATACACAAGGTTTCCTGTTATCCAATATCTTATATGGTACTTTACCATGCTGCTTGATTAACACGCGCCAATTTTAAGTATGACAAGTAGCGTTAATGGCTTTAGCCTAGTAATATTTTGGTAACTCAACTTCAATTATGGCCATAACCACTTCTTTGAGAGTGTGATGTGTCTCTCAGCTATGCCATTTTCTTGTGGTATTCTTGAAGCTGCATTATAAAACTCATTGCAAAAATTCGATATGTAGTTGTTTATAATTTTTTTGTTCTAATCTGATTTTTACTACACATAAGATGGTTTTGACGATTATAGAGATTGAATCATTTTTCGTCTCATGCATGACTTTACACCTTTTTGTAAAATCTCCCAAAATAGTCAACTTTATTGCAATTGGTCTCACATGAAAATTTACAAAACAATATTGTTGTAAATCACATGAAAATTAATTTTGGAATTCGACAAATTTGTTAACGACGCCCTTGTACAATTTTTCCCCATAATTTCTACTTATTTTTGCAAAAGTTACCAAAATATTTACTTTATTAATTGGTCAAATCATCAATTAATGATAGTTCATACTTTTCTTTTTTATTAAATTTAGCACATATTTTTCTCTAAATCCTTATACTCATAATTTTCACTTTTATTAAATGTAGCACATACTTTTTCTCTTAATTAAATTATTATGACTTTTGATCTAGGCATGGGGTGAAAAGTAGGGATGGCAAAACGACCCGCTCCGAGGCCGCCCCACCCCGCCCGTTCAAAAATGGGGCAGTCCGCCCGCCCCGTGCACGGGTCAGTCGGGTATGTGTTACGCCCACCCCGCCCGCCCAACACACACACACACATATATATATATATATATATATATATATATATATATATATATATATATATATATATATATATATATTATGTATTTAATATTACAATATTTATAATATTATATATATATATATATATCTTATGTTATAAAAATATATTATTGTATAATATAATATTACATATATTGTATGTATTCAATATATATAATATTATTTGGATTTTTAATAATTTAAATTAAAAAATTAAAAAAATTAAAAATTAAAAATAAAACGGGCCGGGCGGGGCGGGCTTGGGGCGTAAGTTCTTGACCGCGGTGGGGCGCGTGGCGAGCGGGGCGGATGGGGCGGGGGTGCGGGCGGGCACAGGTATTTAGATACCCGTCTGCCCGCCCCATTGCCATCACTAGTGAAAAGGGAGATGAGCGAGAAAAGGGGTGCGGCGATCTCTTACAGTACGGCTAATAGGGTATCACTTCTTGTGCTTAAAGGTATTAATACTTTGAATTAATGAATTTTGCTTGGTTTTTGTCTCGTTTTGAGTTTTCGGAATTTAACGAAATGAAAAGTATCGGGATTCATATGGCGACAAGACAAATGCGTAGAGTGAAAACGGGCGTCGAGGTACGTATTGGGCCCACAAAATTCCTGGACTCGACCCATAGTCGAGCCAGGCAAGCTCGGTCGAGCCTCATGCATAGATGGAGAAAATGGCTAACTTTCATGCGGCTCGAGTCATGCTACATCCCTCGAGTCGAGGCTTCAAATCTCGCTCGAGTTGAGCTACTTGGTTGCATTTCTTCTTCAAATTGGATGATCAAAGGATGATTTCTTAATGTTTGGATGCTAATTAGGTAATACCTTACCTTTAATTTTAGTTTTGTTGGCTCAATCTCTTGTAATGACAATTATTTTTTTATCTTAATGTGATGGGTTTATTTCAATTTATTATGTTTGACTAATTTCTTAGTGCTAGGGTGTTTTGATGCTTATGGGTGATTGAATTTGTGTTGAATTCTTATGGGTAATTTTGATTGTTGATCAATTGATTTGATTGATGTGTATTGAATGATATATTTGTTTAATTGATTTCTAATTCCATGCATAGTTGCTTAATTATCACAAGGACACTTGGGTAGTTAGATGAATCATTTGGGTGAGGAATTAATTAAGTAATTAGAATGAATATTAGCTTAATACAAGGAGACTTGGTTAATGCTATTAGAAATGCATCAATTCCACACTAATGCTTAGACGATCAATCAGGTAATTAGTGAAGAGACCATATGTAAGGTGGCTTAGTATCAAAGGGGAACACACTAGAGAAACCTATTGACCCGTGTTCTTGCCCCGGAGGAAAGGGTGACTTAGTCCTTTCAATCTTTTGTGCGTGTATTGTAACGTAATTCCTAGGCTTACCAAGTACGGAGTTATTGCTTGTTTTAAAGATTGCTCTTATTAATTGATTGACATGATAAATGCTCATTTGAATTCGTTGCATATTTCATCCCCATTTGTTGATAAGCACTCGGGCACCTCTTTATTATTAATTGCATTTCGAGCTAGTTAATTTCGTTGATTGTTCTTGATTAACTGTTGCTTGAATCATTGATCTTATTGAATGACTTGTGCTACAATTGTAACTAAACTAGTAGATTTAGGGATATCTCCCACTTGATTCCCACGGATCGATAATTTAACCGGATAACTTACTAGCTACACGATCCCTTTAGTCTAAACTTGATGCCTCGTAGAGCTTCTTGCATCCAATCCCAATTAGATCGAAAATGCCATGGAAATTTGGGGAACTATATTTGAAAAGTGAGACCACATAAGTTGAGTCCGACTACAAAATTTTTATCCCATCCCCTCAAAATAGCCGTAGAAACACCCTCCATAGCAGCCCAAACTTCTACTTCATAAGCTTGACCACGACTCCATTTTCCTTGCAAATGCAGCTTCTACAAACCCCATTGAATTACGAAAAACAGCTCCACCCCGTATAAACCCATTGATTTTGCTACCGTCAATTAATTTTGATAAACCCGCACGGATGGGCGTCGAAATTAATTTCTATTGTTTATTTGTATCATTTAATTATTTATTATATGATTAATTAATGTATGTTTTTGGTTTGTTTTGATTGTTTTTTATTTTGTATATTGTAAAACTTCGCAATTATATTAAAATTTATTTATTCATAATTTTGGCAATGTAAATTTATTTTATGTTGAATTTAATTCAAAGTCTTCACATTTTTTTATAATAATTACACAATCAAAGATTAATATGATTAAAAAATTTCACCATATATATTTTTCTACCATAAGTTAAATGAAAAAGAAACTTATTCAAATTCTTGGCTATTTTTATTTCATAATTACATCACAATAAATTTATTTAATCATCTAATACTTAAAAAAATAGAAGAATTATCTTCAACAAAGAAAGTGCGAAAAACTTGCAAATTCATTTTTAAATTTAAAGTTAGGTAAGATCGTGAGAGAATTATATAGAAATTATATAGATAATCTACGTAAAGTGTATATATAATTTATTTGGTGATATATATAGATTATATGAATTGTATACAAAAACACATATTTAATTTATTTGGTGATATATCTGATTATATAGATAGTCTACCAAAACGTATATTTAATTTATTCGACAATATATCTGATTATATAGATAGATATTTATTATACATATAATTCCTCTTTCATCCTCGCAAATTTTGTGAGGCTAAATATTCTAATATATAATATTGAGTAATATATAAAATATTATATAATATATATATAGAATTCCCATGGAAAACGAGGTAGGAAATATGATTTATGTTCCCGCCCCATCCCCGACCCCGTGAGGATAATTTTGGAGATTTTTCCGCTCTTTTGGGGTGGATCTCCACGAGAGATGAGGATTTTCTGTTTCGTTGTCAAATCTATCCCCAAGTGACTATTAGATTATGATTCTATTTTTCTATACAAAACTATTTTAAAAGATTAAAATAACCAAATAAAATTTAGAATTATTTTTTAAAATAATGAATTAACGAAATTGAAATTTATTTTGAAATTAAAAATACTACTCCCTCCATCCCATAAAAACTTTCATACTTTTTTCGACGTCCTATACCAGCTTTTACACCATTAAAAAGAAAATTATTCACAACTTAAAACCTTTCACATAACTAGTTTTATTTCAAATTTACCACTAAAAAAATATATTTTCTTAAAGTGTGTCTCTTCCTATAAAAACTTTCGGCGGTGGAAAATGTATTCTTAGAGGTCGATTTACGGAAAATGAGATAAAAGAAGCGGTGTGGGGATGTGACTCTAATAAAAGTCCCAGACCGGACGGTTCCTCGTTTTCCATTCATAAAAGAGAATTGGAGCAACATGAAGGGAGAAGTAATGCGAGATGATGGGGAATTCTTTGAACATGGGAAAATCATGAAAGGATTAAATTCGGCTTTTATTATTTTAATCCAAGCCAATCTCATTAATTGGTTGTTTATACAAGATTATTGCTAAAACTTTGGGCGAACAAGATTAGCAAGGTGCTTGATGTGGTAATTTCGAAAATCAATCGGCTTTTGTGGGAGGAAGACATATATTAGATGGGATTATGGTCCTCAACGAGATAATGGATGAGGCAAAAAGAAGAGACTCAAAAGAATATTTTCAAGGTTGATTTCGCAAAAGCGTATGATACCGTTGATTGGGATTTCCAAGAGGATATGATATAAGGGCTTAATTTCCCAACTAGATGGCGTAAGTGGATTCGCGAGTGTGTGTCCTCTGCATCGGCCTCAATGCTCATTAATGGTAGCCCATCGGATATCTTTAATCTCTAGCGAGGAATCGGGCAAGGTGACCCTCTGTCCCCTTTCATTTTCTTATAGCGGCAGAGGTCCCGAGTCTTATGGTGAAAAGAGCGGTATAGAAAGGCATTCTTGAGGCCTCGGAGGTTGGTAGAAGAAAGATCGATGTGACACACCTCCAATATGCCGATGATACTATATTCACTTGCCCCGCAAATATGTCCAACATTGAAGTCATCAAACGGATTTTGTGAAATTTTGAAATAGTATCGGGCTTAAAGTAAATTTTCACAAATGTGTTCTTTTGGGAATGAATACGAGAAAATGCAACAAAGTGGAAAATATGGCAAGACACCTTTGTGTGGTGAGTAAATTTCCTTTTTCATATTTGGGAATGAACATTGGCATCAACCATCGACTTTCACGATCTTCAACACCTCTTATAGAAAAAGTCGGGGAGAAGGTTAAATCCTTGGAAGGGGAAGAATCATTTTTGGAGAAAGAATTACTCTAATTCAATTTGTCCTTTCAGTTGTCGATCTACTACTTATCCTTCTACCGTATTCCAAAAACAATCATTTGTCGATTAACCAAAATTCAGAGGAACTTCTTATGGGGGTGGTGAGGGGACATGTAAAATCTCTTGGGTTAGGTGGGGTGAAGTTTGCAAGGAGACAGAGAATGGGGGTTTAGGTATTAGAGATTTGGAGAGTTTCAACTTAGCTTTAATAAGGAAATGGGTGTGGAGGATCTTGAATAATTTTAAGATGCTTTGGGTGAGAGTTTTGAAGTCAAAATATGGAGAAAAACCGCTAGAGTGTGGGGTAGGAGAGGGATCAAATAGGGGTCGAGGGAGTAGGGGAGCTTCGGCTTCTTCGAGATGGTGGAAAGATGTGTGTGAGTTATATTGGGGGAATGAGGGAGACGGATTAAAGAGGGAGTTTGTGAGAAAGGTGGGAAAAGGGGATAGGACTTTGTTTTTGTTAGATTGGTGGGTATAGAGTTTTGCTTTCGGCTTTAAGTGGGACCACCTGCTAGTGGTGAGATTGGTCCCAATTAGTCGGTCCTTGGACTGTGCGAGTTATAAAAAAAAGAAAAAATAGGAAAAAAAAGGAGGAGGACACATGGTTTTGGAGACCGGCACCGAGAGGTATATACACCACGAAGGCGGCCTACAAGAAGATCACAACAAAGTGGAATACATATGAGAAGACCCGATAGCAATAAAGTCGTACAAGATTCCGTGGAAGAACAAGGCACCAAAAAGGATTAAAGCAATTGTATGGAAAGCATTGAAAGGAAGATTGCCAACAAAAGTGGAGCTTCAAAACGTGGAGTCCCAATGCCAAACAATGACACGGAATGTCCTCTATGTGGAGAAGAAGAAGAAGAAGAAGAAGAAGAAGAAGAAGAAGAAGAAGAAGAAGAAGAAGAAGAAGAAGAAGAAGAAGCGGTAACTCACATCCTTTTCACTTGTAATATAAGCTGAAAAATCTGGTCTTTGTGTTACAAATGGGCAAGGATGAGGATGGTACCACATTTTAGCGTGATTCATCATTTTCTTCAACATGAATTTCTACCGGGTTCGAAAGAAGGGAGAAATTTGTCGGCTACGATATGGATAGCAACAGTATGGATGATATGGAATGAGAGAAACAAACTGATTTTTGATAGTAAAGAGTTTCGAGTTAACGGGTACTTCTCGGATATCAAGGCTAGAGTTTGGGCATGGATTGTAGTCCGGGAGAATTCTATGAAATCTTTGGCTTTTTCGTAATGGAAGTCATCTACATATGTAGGAATTTGAAGTGAAACAAACTTGAAAATATTGTAAGGGTTGGAATACCCCTTGTACTCTAATAGTTATGATATAACTTTTATTTGTCGATCAAAAATAATAATAATAATAATAATAATAATAATAATAATAATAATAATAAAGAGTAAGTCTTATGTGAGACCGTCTCACGGGTCTCATTTCGTGAGATGGGTCCAATTTTATTAAAATTTTATCACTTTTACAATAAATTGAATCATTTTTTTAAAAATGTATGTAAATGTCAATTTAGGTCAAAAATTGAAAAGTTATACACTTTGTATTAAACAAATTGAACAATTTTACAAAAAAATATATGTAAAATATATTATTTTATGATAAAAAGTGAAAAGTGATACAATTTACATGATAAGTGATAATAATTTATTAAAAGTGATAATAATTTATTAAAAATAATAATAATTTTACAATGTGAGTCGAGATGGGATGTGTGTGACAATTTTTTTCAATATTAAAAAATATCCTTAAAATTCGAATTCCATATAACTAGCGGCCAACGTACATGTGGGAAGTTGATATATTCAATACAATTTAGTTCCCTGCTCTTTTTCTATGTTTGCATTTACTTTTTATCTGAACAAGTTTTACTATTTACTATAACACAAAGCAAGAATCTGTCTGTATGCTCTTCAACTTTAGTGCTATTTTTCTGAAAAGATGATATTTTTATTTATTTATACTTTTCACCATAACCAAAGGAATAATTAACACTTTTAAATATGGGAATCAATTCCTTCCATAATTGGTATTAAAAATTGTTCGTTTCATATGTAGGTTGCAAGCATAGGATAATTTTTTTATATTCTATTTTTTCCCTTTTGACATTAGATCGATTGAACAAATGAAAATTTGATTGACAATTTATTGTTATAATTTGTTGATTGACAATTTATTGTTATAATTTGTTGATTGACAATTTATTGTTATAAATTAAATAAATTGAAAATTTCACGCAACAGTTACAAACCACCAGGGGCCGTGCAATTACCTCTTTTATTTAGGTGGGTTCAAATTACTCAACACGACTCATTAGCTGATTTCCAAGTTCAACATAAGATCATGTCTAATTAAATAAACATATTTATTTTATTATTAAGTGATTTATTATTATTATTATTATTATTATTATTATTATTATTATTATTATTATAAAATAACTATTAGGGTATTGATATAAATAAAATATGTACTTGTTGAGTCTCCCCATGACGGAGTTGAAATCAGTCCGTGATCCTCTCCATGATGGAGTTGACACTCCCACGAGTGAGAGATATTAGGGTATTGATATGAATTAATTAATTTTCAATCTTTCTATAAATTTGAACTTTTAAAATGAGGCGTAATTTTTCCAATAGCTATAAGAATGTGGGCATTCCATGTACTACCCTCCATTTTCAACATTTTTTCATAATCGATAAAGATGTCGCAAATTGAAAACCATAATTAAATTGTTGGTTTGACAAAATTGAGAACTTTTGTGGTGTGCCTGAAAAGTAACAAGAAGGCATCCACCTGTGGAGCCTCCCAATTTCTACCGATTCATTAATTCTTTCTTTTTCTTATCTTTGATAGCAGTGGTCCATGCTGCATAAGATTCTGCCCCTACCAGGTGCAGTAGGGTAGGGGGTGGGGGTGGGGAGTGGGGAGTGAGAATTAATCATTTACTTCCACCTGGTGCTTAAATTAAATTTTAATGAGAAAATTATTTATTAATATTAAAAGTATAAAGTTAAGGATAAATTAGTTATTTCAATTTTATTAGAAGGAAGTTGCTATAGTTTAAGAGGGTAGAGAGTGGGTAATTGAGTGATATGAGGTATAAATAAGAACGGATTTGATTTTATGCCCGCAGTGGACATCGTTTATATATGCCCACCACCAATCATGTGATGTCACATAAGTAATTAATTAAATGATAGTGAGCTCCCCTATATATGTGGCATCACATGATAGGTAATTAATTAAATGATAGTGAGCTCCCCTATATATGTGGCATCACATAATAGGTGATTGATATCGCATAAGCGGTGGACATATAAATTGGTTCCCACCGTGGCATAAGATCAAATCCATAAATAAGAGATACTTGAAACAATTTAGTTTGAAAGTGTAGAGTTATTTATTATTATTATTATTATTATTATTATTTATTTATTTATTTATTTTTTTGTTATTTTGGGTATGAAAAAATAAAAAATAAGATATTTATTTTTAAATTTAAGTAATCTAAAATTAGATGTTGGGAGTATTTAGCAAGTAGTACATTAGGGCGAATCACATTTTAGAGTAGCTAGCCTATGATAAATTTTGATGTACTTATTTTTGATGGGTGTGGTTTGTAAATTCACAAATTTTTTTGGACAAAATTGAAATATCCCTATATTACTAATAGAGAGTTTGTTTCTTAGATGTCGTCATGAGGTTAATTTGAATGAGGTGTCACATTCTTATTAAATGTATATATATGTTAATAATTTATGTGTTATTTTTCTATTGATTTATAATTAATATATGGCATCTATGTGATATTTTAATATATGAATTAATTAAAAATATATTTCTAAGGAGGTTTGAACTTTAGACCTCTTGCACAATATGTATATTTTTAATAAATAAGTTAATATATAAATCTTTAAATATTTTAAATATCTATTTTATATCTATAAAGTGTTATCATATGACAATTTTTAAACATAAAATTATATTTAACTTAAGCCTATAAATGTCCTGTAAGAAAAATTGTGGTTGTATCAACTTTTATAAAAAAAAAAAAAAACTTAATATAATCATATATGATATTTATTGTAAATATATGATATATTATGCATCAATTATATAAAAAAATTCTTTTAATTGTCTTTTTTTATTAATAGTAAAATAATTTAAAACAAATCTTATAGTAAATTCTTTCACATAATTATAATAATTCTAATACCTAGCATGAATTGTCATACAATTAATATTACTATTATTTAAATTTAATATTATAATTACAATTTTTTTATACATTTACATTATTTTAATATATATTATTATTTGAAAATATTATATATAATATATTATATTGTAAAGTTTATTTAACGAAAATACCGTGTAATACGCGGGAGCTCATCTAGTATAATAATATTCACAAATTTTTTTGAAACGGTTTACTTTGAAAAGGTATAGTTATTTTTTTCTATTTTTGGGTAGTGAAAAAGAAAAAAAGACATCTATTTTTTAATTCCTATATAATATTCTCCCTCCATCCAATCCAAAGAATTTAGTCTTTTTTTTTTTAATTTGTTCAAAGAATTTAGTTTTGTTCCAAAAAAATATAATATTTTATTTTTACCCTTTACATATTTTTGTAATTACTCAAATTGCTATTGATTTTATTCATAAACAACCATTTTATAAATAATAGACCCCACAATATCTCATAATCCCCTTCAAAACATATCTACTTTACACATAAATTACTACTTCCTCTGTATTAATTTAGATTGTCCAAAATTAAAAATGGACGTTACAATGTTATTTTTCACACACAAAAAGCAAAAAAAAATATATATATATATATATATACACACTCTCTCAAACTAAACCATTATAAACATCTCTTATTTACATCTCATGTCACTCAATTTTTCACTATAATTAAATTCGTTCACTTAATTACTCACTCCAATAAAGTTGAAAAAATATTTACCCATTCTTTTACACCTTTTAATACCGATAAATAATATTTTTATTAAAACTCGTGTAATTTGATTTTGAGAAATTAATAAAAGTTACAAAATATACAAATTGTTGATATCTTATTTGTTGGAATCGATCGAATGTGTTTAATGTGTACCAAACAAAATATGAATTCGATGCAACTATGAATGTTGTGAAGACAATATTTGGGGGAGTCCTCGAATTCCCTTCTAAACTGATCTTTGTTTTGAAAATGTATTTAATGATGATATATAAGCTAATAGAAGCTAACCTTCCGTATTTTTGGGCTTTAACTTTCTTTTGCCCGTTTGGTAAATTGGTAGGCGTGTTTAGCTGATAAGATAAAGCTCTCAAGCGGGCACTTATAGTGTTACATGACTGTTTTACTTGAGTGGATTTCAACCCTTTATTTTAAGGTTGAGATTGTCGCCTTACATGTGTCATGGGACAAAACGGTGGCGGATGACCCTAAGAAGCCTACTCATAGGCATGCAACCTGGTTCACACAAATTAAAATAACTCCCATAAAAAATATGTTTTCTTCACCACACCCACGCAAAAGATAAACTCTAAACTTTAATATTATTCAGAACACCAACATGGAAGACAGAAATCACTGTAAATTAATCTCAACATTAAATCTCTTTAAATTTAATTTTTAATTAGCCATGTTCCTCCATTTTTTTCCTGTGGAACACCAAATATATGGTGTAAAAGGAAGTTCAGGTATACAAACACATACCTATTCCTGCTTATTCCCTTCAAATTACAAGGAAGAGATACAGCAGGCATGTTTTACATAATAAATCATAAACATCAAATATATATATGTAATAAATTTGCATGTGCTCGAAAACCTTCAGGAAGTATTAATTCCAGAAAACAAGCCCCCACAAAACATGTACTCCCTTCCTTTATAAATTTCATCATTCTAATTTTGATAGAAAAATTAAGATAAGTGATGTAATAATTGAAAAAACTCAACTGTATATAATTTAAATGGGTGGAGTTGCTTTTATCGTAGTTTTGCTACGATACCGTGTGATGCGGATAAAAATGGCGGGCCCAACTACACGTAGGACCCAAATGCGACCAGCCCAATAGGGCCCGGTGGCGTTATTAGATACCCTAGATAAAGGAAGGAAAAACCCGAGATGGGCCCGAGCCCCGGATCGGCCGAAACTAGGCTACGAAGCCACTAAACCTACCTACGGGGGGCCACGAGGCCCAGGCACGTATGAAGAGGGGCCATGAGGCCCAAGCCCAACTACAAATGGGCCCCGAGGCCTAAATCCAGATACGGGTCACGAGACCCTAAACCCGGCTGCAGGTGGGCCGCGAGGCCCAAACCTGGCTATAGGTGGGCCGAGAGGCCTAAGCGAGATTTAGAGGAGGCGCGAGCATTTGACCAAGCCCATAGCGGTTATCTATCCGATAAGATCGAGAAGTGACGAGTAGTTGAGATAATTGAGGCCCAAGTCAAAGAATATTCCCTATATTCCTCATTGACTGGGTCCAACCTCCGTCCAGGGGAATTCGTAGATACAATCTGATTTCTTGAGGAATAAGTTTTCCACGCACGACATCATGGCGTAACGTGCGGGATAATGCCTAGAGATCATGTTGACGGTTATTGCTCTTAACTTACGTATAAGTAACACACCCGAAGTGAGGTAACGGTATCGAATCACTATCACTCTCACTTAGCTACCTTATACGTACTTTCTTGAGTGTTTTCCGTGATCCGACTTGAGCGTCGGAGTGCCTACGCCGGAGAACCCTCCGCGTGTTTTGCGAGTGCACGTTCGTTCGAGGGAAGCTAAGGATCTTAAGTGCGTAAAGGCTTTACCCACGTGAACCCGGTGGGGAAGCGGGCCCAGTCGGTTTTACGCATCACCATGAAAAAATTTCGTCTCATCTAAAAGTCCGAACTTACAGAGAGGTTGAAAATTAATTCATTTATATTAATACCCTAATAATAATATATATAGTACAACTAATGTAATTGTGAGAGAAAAAAATAATAGGTTTTAAGCAAAAGTGAGGTTAATTGAGTGACAATAAGTGTAAATAACGATAAAATATATAAAATAAACTATAAATTTAAAAGATACTTGCAAAAATAAAATGAAAAACTTATAGTTTGACAAAAAAAAAAAAAAAAAGGATTTATTACTAGTAGGTACAATATTTCAAGAGAAATAGCTATTAGATACTACATTTTCAAAAAAATACTATTAGATACAAAGAAGTATATGAAAATACCAAGTATACCCTTTGACCACTAAGTATCAACAAATACGTTAATTTTTCTTCATTTGAATAATTCCACTATCTCTAAACCACTCCATGTCTCTCTAAAAATCATGAACCACCGCCACAAATTGTCGGCGCCTATCCTTCTCCCTGCCACCAAACCCTCACTGCGTGCAACTCGGCCGCGTGTCTCAGGTGAAGGTTGGAGTTGTGTGTAGTCGAGGAGGTTGTATGTGCCGGATCGGCGGCGACATCACGACCAAGGAAGCCGCCGCCTCAAGATCGATGCCCAAGCGACGGCGACCACCGAACCCAAGCAATGGGCCCACCGCGCCGTTGTCATAGATCGCCCTAGGAGAGCCTCCACCTTCTCGGAATGCCGCCTGCCTCACCGTAGATTTGGTTGGTTGGTTGGTTGATCGGCTTTTATTTTCATTTATCTTTAGTTCTATTGAAATTTTTTGTTGATCGAATCATACACAATATATCGTAGATCCATTTATTTTTTCGTAATCTCCTTTCGCAAGTTGTTTGTATACATAAGGACAAGTAAATGTGCAGATTTTCCTTCTTCACATGTGAAATGAATCGACACATGTGCAACAAAAATTTTATCCGGGTTGTTTAGTTTACGTAATGATGTAATTTTTTTATGAAATGAGTAAATTTTTTTACAGATCGATAATTTTTAATTAATCAACGATGGATGATGTATTTTTTTTTCAATTCTTAATGTTGAATCAATGAAAGAATTGATAATAAAAATATAAAGGTAAAAGTTCAAAGAAAGTAGATAGAAAACCCACGAAAATTGATCTAAAATGGATTCAAGAAGTTAAAAGTGTGGAACTCTTGTATTGGGAAAGGTAAAAGTTTTGTGCAGAACTATGTTGCTCGAACTCGGGTGCGGGTGTCGGACATGAGTGCGAGGATATGTGTCAGACACTCAAACTTTCCAAATTCGAGGATGCGTGGACACGGTAAAAAAGTATCCAAAATTAGGACACCGGTGTGGGGATACGTTTGAGTCATTATATTTTTATTTATCTAAAATTATGCGTGTAAATTTTTTTTTTTAAGACTGAGTCATATATAGTCTTAAGAACCGTCAATAGTCTTATGTCATTATATAACTTCCATTTAAAAAATGGGAGGTTGAAAGGTAAGTTGAATTTGAAATCAATTTAATTACGCCGCGCCACCGAAAAATAAGCATCGCGCCATCGAAATATTAGCGCTTGGAAACCGCGAGAGTCCACGAAATATTGAAGAGTCCAGACGTATCCCACACCCATATCTATGTCATACCTAGGGGTGGGAATAGGCGAGTCGAGGCCAAAGCTTTGCATAAGAAAGCCTAGGCCTATTAGATAATTTTTAGGATCGAGCCTCGGCCTATTATCTATGATAGACTTTTTCAAGGCTCGACCTGGCCTCTTTAATAAATAGAGTCGGGCCCGAAAGCCTTTTAAAGGCCTATTTGCTACAACTTTTTATTCTTCATTAAATTTTAAAAAATCGCATTTTTATATTACACCGTAAATACTATACAATTCAAAATACGAATAAAATTAACATACCAAGAATTATCAATTAGCAAAAGCAATAACAAAATTTTATGTAAATTAACGTGGCGTAAGTTATTTTATTTATTATTAATATTTTTACTAATATGTAAATTTATGAGATAAAATATATGAGTATCTCACAATTATTAATATATATATATATATATTATATATATATAAATATAATATATTATATTATTATATATATAGTTAAATAGGCCGGCTTGTTAGGCTTAAAAGGCCTACAAGAAAGCTCAAGCTCCGGCCTATTTAATTAAATAGGCTTCTTAAAAGGCTCGAGCCGACCTATTTATTAAACGGGCCGAGCCGAGCCAGGCTTTAGTAGGCCGTGCCGTAGGCCCCCGCTCGGTAGCCTCGGCCTATTCCCACCCCTAGTCATACCCGATGGACACGAGTACTTTATCATTTTTGAAGAGTCCGAGCAACATAGCACATGGTAGATGAATTATATTCACCATAAAAATATTAGGGCTCATTACATATAGGTGTTAAGTATTAGTAGTTAGTACAACAAAGTTGTTGAACAGTGACTTCTTACAAAATGGTGCAAAAAGGGCTTAAATTAGTTATAATTTGTTCTTTTTGCCCTAATAAACCAATCACAACAACCACCAAGAGCCCTTGATTGATAGCACACCACGAGATATATACTTATCGGTATTTCTAACATAATTATACGGAACCCCAAACGTGTTGCATACTTAATCAAGGACTCCCTAAATTCTACTTGCACCACCAAGGAAAACCGTGTCAACCCCACCCTTCATTAGATCAACCCAACCATCGGATAGATAGCTAGTTTTACTAAGGGGAAGGCTTACATCAAAGAAAGAGACACTGTTTAAAACCAGAAAATTCTTCAATAGGAACAGAGGAAGAGGCACTAGAAACATTGTGCCTGGCTTAGAAACAAAAAGAGATAAATCGCACACACTATTTTCTTTATCAAACAAGCAACAACCAAGATCATTATTCTCCAAAATAGACTGATCTCGTATATTAACAAGGGTAACAAATATCTCAACATCAACCACATTAGAAGAACAATCCTTGCATATATAATGTACGTTAACAATATCCTCGTCTAACTCCAATAAACAATTTTTCAAATTCTCAATAGAGCATGAGAGAGAAAACTCACATTGCTTCAACTCGGCCAGCTGATTGATAATCTTGGAAGTTAGATGGAAGAATGTAAGAGTATTACCAAGTGATATCGTTTCATTCTACCATTGCATTTGACCGCATAAAAATTGTGATGGATGGATCACTCATAATAAGGATCTTAGCAAGGGATTCAAATTTGTTAGAAAAAAGGAAACAAACGATGGAATACTAAATAAAAAAACTAAAAAGAGGGGATTCTTCTAAAATTTCCAGGAAAGGATCGTTGGGCAAGAACGACAAAAAAATGTTTATTTGAGGAAGAAATATTATACAAAAGAAGGAAAAATTTAAAAATTTGAAAATAAAAGTGAGAGTAGAGAGAGAAACGCGAGACTGATGATGAGATGACATTCTTGGGTTTCTTCAGCCGCAATTAATTTTCCGAGGCGGAGAGAGAAACTATAGCAAGAGGAGAGAGAGAGCAATGAGGAGGGCTATGAGAGAGAAGGGCATAAACGGGAAATCAGCGGATATGGAGGGCCCGGTTTTTTTGAACTGCTTTGAATTATATATAAGAACCGTGTACTAATCTATAATAATCCCAAAATATTAATGGTGGTGTTTGATTAATGAATGTGCACATATTCAACTCATCCAATTTTCATATTTTCACATCTACTTTCATATACATCCCTATAAAATACATATACACACACTTATTTTAATAAAATTGAATACAGATTCACCACCACCTCTCATTCTCTCTTCTACGTACATGCTATCTTAAAAGACTCTCCCTCTTTTATTTATCTCTCATTCACTGCTTTTCTCACACATACTTATTAATAAAATATAATATGACATTATTTTTATTTACATAAAACTATATTTTTTCTACTATGTCATTCTTAACTAAATACTAATTTATAATTAGTTGATCTATCTTATCCACCAAATACATATTTAAAAGATCTAGTGAATTTTAAAATCTAATTTAAAAAACTTAAATTAGAATAGAATTTGGATTTCAAAAATTCCAAACCAGATATCACCAAAGATTTGCAGCAAGGGGAAGGGGTGGGCACAATTGTTGTTGGTTAATTAGGTAATCCCTCCGTTTCAAAATATTTTTCACTCTCTCTTTTTATCCGTCTCATACTTTTACATTTTTAAAATTAATAATTCTCCATAAATTCCACCCTCACAAGTATTCTCAAATTTTACATAAAATATGATGACTTTTGGATATACACACAATCCAACTTATTTATTTACTTTATGTATACTTTAGTGTATGTTTTATATGAACATGGTTTATGAAATGAATCAATATTCAATTTCATGAACATTATCCAATTTTGATATTATTAATCTAATACTTAATACTTTAAAATATATTTTTAAAAACATAAAATTATAATATTGTGTTTTATATTAAATATGAATAATTTAAATAGTAAAAAGATTTGTTGATATTCTTTAAAAATAATATGATATCGTTGAACCTAATTCTTAATTCTCTTGTGAGATTCTTAATTCTCTTGATTAAATATTTGATACTTTAAATTTTTTTAAACAATTTTATGATAAACTATATAAAATTTTGCCTCTATTCTAAAGTTTAGAAAAATTATTCCTTAAAATTCCAACTCATACCTCTATTTGTTAAAAAAATATATTTGATCTTTGTTCGTAAAAGATATATTAGGAGATGGATGGAGTATACATTGAGGATGACCAATGGTTACAGCAGGTCTTGTTTTTGGAATCAGAAAGCCATAATTGCTGGTGAAGGCCCCAGTTATCTTTAAGAATTTATATGGCTTGAATTTCTGCAGAGAATGTAAATGTGATGAGTCCTTTTCCTTTTTCTTAATTTTGTGTAAAAAAGGTCCACTTTCTAGCTACCTTGCAAAAGCAGATAAAGAAATTTTATGGTGAATGTACCTTCCTACTATGTAGGAGAAATAGGGATAAAAATTGACTGGGTCTTCGTAGTGGCAAACACATTGATATAGTTGATTGAAGTTCCGTGTTCGAGTGGGCTGTGTTCAAAAACTCTTTAGAGGGTTTTAGGGTATGGGAGCACTGGTGGAATCTACAGATGAAAATAGTCACTTTAAAACGTTTACTCTACCTTAATTCATTCGGGTATTTCCTCTTTATAAAAAAAAATAGGGATAAAAGAAAAGTAGAGTAATTAGAAGGAAAATATAAAGCAAAGATCTGTGACCATAAATTGCACCGTAAAATTGATTTTGATAGTATTAATCAATTTATTAAAAAGTAAGTATTAATTGTTTTTACTATAATGTGTTTTCTCCGCCCACAAATAATAGAATGCACACAATTTTAAAAGAAAATATAGATAAAGTAAGGCTTAATTGCAAATAAAATCACTACTTTTTCGCAAATTGCAATTTAATCTAAACTTTTGAATCTTGTTAAAAAAACTTCAATTTAACTTTTTTTGCAATTTAAGCTTACGGACGCTTTATCCTTGCCCGAAAGCCGATGTGTACAAAAACGCATTATCATCATCCCAAAGAAGCATCCACATGAAAATATGCATAAAAAAGGCTTAATTGCATATTAAATCACCACCTTTCTCGAAAATTGCATTTTAATCTAAACTTTTGATTTTTTAAACAAAACTTCCATTAATATTTTTTTACATTTCGATCTTACGGTCATATTAGCTTCTCCTTAGGTGATGTATCGTTGAAATTTAAGGATTTTATTTTCTTTGCTTAAATGAAAACCGACTATAATTTTAATTTTTTTATTATACTTTTACTATACATTGTAAAATAAATCGTATAAAAATAAATCAAAACTAAAACTTAAAAATTAAACTAATTTTATTTTATTTAAATTAAAATATTTTCATAAATTAAAAAATAACAAATTAAGCAGCGTCATTTCACTCACATGTCGGTCACGTGCGTACATAATCCGTAAAAGCGGATGGCATACAATTTTTATCTCTGTGGTGACATGTTGACTGGGTATTTCAATTCATTGGCGAAACGGATGGCGATACAATTTTTATACATGTGACATGTTGATTTGGGTATTTCAATTCATTGGGAACTTAAAAAATTTATTAAATTGGAGTTTTGTTTGCCCAAAATTTAAAAGTTTAGATTAAAATGCAATTTCGGAAAGGTGGTGATTTAATATGCAATTAAGTCGCTTTTTTTATGCATATTTTTCGATGTGGACGCTCTTGGGGACGATGATTATGCGTTTTTGTACACATTCACCTTTCGGGCAAGGATAAATCGCCCGTAAGTTGAATTGCAAAAAAAAATTAAATTGAAGTTTTTTTAACAAGATTCAAAAGTTTAGATTAAATTGCAATTTGCGAAAAAGTAGTGATTTTATTTGCAATTAAGCCATAAAGTAAAGATATTATGGGGTATCATGGGGTCCAATTATGAATAAAATTAATACTTGTTTATGAGTAAATTAGTTTAATGATAATATGAATAATTAATTGATGATTGGAGGGTGTAGATAAATTTATTGTTTCCATAAATGGTATGAGAATAGATTTGGTGGACGGGTGAAAAGGCAAGTGAGAATAAACTTTGTGAACGGAGGGAGTATTAATTATTTTATAAAAAAGTATTAGTTAAAGATATTATTCCCTCGTCACATAATAACTTTTATACTTTCATTTTTCGTTTGTTCCACAATAACTTTCACACCTAAAAAAATAGAAAGTTTTCTATAAACTTACCCTTATAATTGTTAGGATGTATACTATAAGCCTAGCTTTTTGTATGAACATCTTTTTGATATGAGATTCTTTATGATCAAAATACTTGTTTTTATGATTGTTACATATATCATTGTTTTTGTCAGATTAATCTATACTGCAGATAACATGGTGTGTGGTGTCACACGAGAAGATCATCTTATCAGTTCCTTATAGATTATAAATAAGAGCTCACAACCAAGATGAATTTGGACAAACCATTGGAGCGGTTTGTGGTGTAATTTGGTATTAGTCTATCTTGACTATAAAATTGCACTAGTACATTTTGTATGTATTGAGCGAGGATCATATGAGGTTGTTCAATTTGTCTTGACTATATAAAAGAACAAGACCTTTGTTATTATGGATGTATGTCTTCTTAATCCCTATATAATAACGGGCACGTGTACTCGAGTGTATGTTTTTGATTTACCAATGAGTGAGATTTATTAAATCAATAGGCTCGGTGAATTGGGAGATAACACTGTTTATATGGTGTGTTGTTGATTATAGAAGGAATCCGTGTCCTAATTATTTAGGATGATGATGTTCCTTGAGGAGCTCATAAAGATTATCATGTAAACCTGCAGGTGGATTTAATCCGACATGATAATAAAGATGAGTGGTACTACTCTTGGAATTAGATATAAATTAATTAAGTTGTCATTAACTTATTTAATTTATGGACATGCGATATCTTAAACACGGGGGAATAAATGTACACATAATAAAAGAGCCCATATTATAATATGGGATTAGGATGGTAATTCAATTATAACTTTTTAGTGGATCGAGTTATAATTGATGGGCTTAAGTAGAGTGTTTAGATAGAACATAGGACATTTAGGCCCATCGGGAGGCCCAACCCTAATTCCTCCTTAGGGTCCATGTTGTAGTCTATAAATAAACCCTATATCGAGCCTCCAGACGTGTGAAAAAACGTGAGATTAGAGAGAGGCGGATTCGATTCCTTGGAGGATCGTCGACCACTCGGCGTCCAAGGGAAAGGGATAGGGATACGGCGGAAGATCGTGAGGTTCGTGGCTCATCCTTGATCCGCGATTCGACCTTAGAAGCTGGTTCGATTTCACCGATTAAGGTGAATAGGTATGCTTTATATTTCCGCATGCGTTTTATGCATGTGATCCCGAATTAGATAATCACATAGAGTCGGTGATCCGGTGGTTCCAACAATAATATCTTGATATTACACAAAATATCATTATTTTTGTCCCACATATACACACAATCTAACTCATTTTATTACTTTATTCATAAAACTTTACAAAATTATTATTAAAAACTCACTCATTGCTCCACTTTTCTTAAATTGTGTGCCCACACAAATACAAAAGTTTTTATGGGACAACGAAATAGTTGTTTTTAAACTATAACTTATTAATTGTAAATCAATTTTACGATAAAATTTATTTACAAAATACCAACTCAAATATAAAATGTATCATCCTTTAAATTTCCCTTTTTCCTTTCACATAAATACATTTTTGGCTTGTTTTTCCTTTTCGTTTTCTCCATCTATCTATATTTATAAGAACAGGTCTGATGCATTTTCAATTGCTGTTGCAGTTTTTATTTTAAAATCTTTTATTGGAAATCTTAAAGCAGTAACTTCATTGTTTCAAATATCTTCTAACCCGTAATATATTAAACTAATTTTTGTTTTAATGATCTTTAAACTGACACTTTTATTGCGCGCATATCCAACAAAAAATGTAAATATAAAATGATGGTGTATGGTGGTTTGAAGATTTCTTTAATTATTGAATTTCAATAGGTGGGGTTATATATATTTATTACTTTTGAGTAATTGGGTATGTTTAATTAACAATATATATATTAAAAAAACACAAAAATGTAGTTGACACAAAGAAATTATACTTATGAAATTACATTAACTAATAAAATATTTTTTTAATAATAATAGCAATAAATTAAGTGTATATCGCATTGACACATTTCTAGTTGAAATTATACATGAAAAGCCTCCAACTTTGAGATTAAGTAATTTATTTCAGATAAAAACTTATGTGAATTGGATTCATGAAATAAACTCTATTTTTACTCTCAATGTTATTCACATGCACTTTGTTGTATTATCATTGTCACATTTATTTATAATAGTGATAGTACGTATACGTAATGACGATAATAAAAATAGAGTTCGTACACATAGTTAACACAAATGTTACTCTTTATTTTGGGCGAACACAAACAAAGTTATTAGATGTCAAGTTATTTCAGATTCCAACATATTCAAGAGAGAGACCAAAAAATAAAATTATGAGAATGGAGTAGACTCTACGGAGCTTAGAAGTTATCAAAATAACTACTAAAAATTGTGGGGAAAATTAATATACATGAATTAATTTTGTATTTTTAATAAGTTTGAATTTTTAGATGAGATGATATTTTTGATGATATTAGAGTTATTAGACACACGTCCACTTCTTGTGTTCAAATTTCACTGAAAGCAACTATATTCAGTATTAAATTGTCTACTCGATGGATCTCCTCCACAGAAAGGAGAATTGACCCGATCAACGAATGAGGGGGAGTGTTAGAGAATTAATATAAGAGTGTGTCTCATGTGAATCAAGTTTTACGGTGAAACTTCCATATTGAAAAATAAATTCAGTTTATTTTTGATTATCCCAACTAATATTCTTTAGTTTTTCCTCCGTCCCACAATTACTTTCACACTTTTTTTTTCGTCCGTCCCACAATTACTTTCACACCCTTAAAATGGAATACCCTATATAAACTAGACCCTCACAATACCATTTAAATTTAAAAATATCACTCTTATTTTATTCTATTTTATTTTATTTCCTAGGCTTCGTTTACTTTGATGGATTAAGTTTGATAACAATTATTTATTTAACATTATCACTTATTTACTTTGATTGAATTTTTTTTTATTTTATCCCATGACCTGGGATAACCCGGATTTTTTCAAATTTCAAGAATATAAAATCCCACTAAAATAGATGGGATGCGTTATTTGAATTGGGGATATGATGTGTAATTACTAAATTGCCTTCTATATAATAACACATCACATATATATTTATATTTAAAATTTAAATTTTATATCTTCGTCTATATTATCAAATCAAAGATATTTTTAATTTGAAATTTAAATTTTTTATTTTTGTCTATATTATTATCATATAAATATTATTATTCAAGCACATGTTAAATATGCGGGATAAGAATTGAATTTTAGACGTTACGCAAATTCCTTTCTCTTGTCTTTTTAATCTCAATATGTTTTGGCAATGGAGGCATACCACAACCGCCGTAAAAATTGTTTTATGTAAATTGGTACGCATATCTCGTATATATATACGCAATCGATTGAGAATATTACGAGAAAGTAATTATGTTTGTCAAGATCATACGCATCTAATTTGCCTCTTTATTCTTATATTTTATTCAGGATTTATTTTTGGATGTCTCAATATAGCATAATATTGAGTTGAATAAATAGAGTTGGAATATAAACGATAGAATTGGATATGTGTAGGGATGTAAACGATAGAATTGGATATGTGTAAGGATGTAAATAAGCCGAGCCGAATACCATCGAGGCTCGAGAAGAGAGTACCATCGTGCTCGAAAAGAGAGTATTGAACTAAACTGGTGTTGAATTTGTAGAGGTGGCAATTTCGGACACGATACGATAACACGATACGAAGCGACACGTAAATTGCGGGTTAGTGTTTGGGCTTATAATATTTTTAGATTATATTTTTAGTTTTAATATTATCGTGTTGTGTTGACACGAAAATTTTCGTGTCGTGTCGCGGCCGCACGTATCCTTATCGGATCGTGTTCGTGTTTCACCTTATCGTATCGTATCGACACGATTACACGATTTACCACGCCTATGAATTTGTATCCAAAATTGAATTATCGGTATTAAGTTATTCAACAGAGTTGGAACCAAAATCGGATCAAGAATTCATTCCATAGCAAGGAGAACCGTTAAAAAAATCTTAGGGAAATAATTTAGAGAAGAAAATATTTTACACGTAAAATTAATTTGAAGGACATTTTAGTAAAAATATTATTTTCTCACAAGATATTGAAGAATGTATTTGAGAAAGTAAATGTGTGATAAAATAAGAAAATGTAATCTTTGTTCCCTATTTTATCACACATTATCATATCCAATCTAATTTTTATTTTAAGTAAACTAATTTGAGTTTTCTTAAATACCGTGTCACTTCATATGTGAAAGTAATTTCGGGACGGAGGGAGTAATATAAGTCATATCCTTCATTTATCATGACTAATACTTTTTGTAATGTTTTCTTGGTATAATATAAGTCATACCCTTGATTATCACTACTAATACTCTTTAGTAATATATGTAATACCCTTCAATTATCACAATTGATATCCTTTAATAATATGTGACATACCTTTTCGGTTATTACGATGGATACTATTTAGTAATATAGGTAATACATTTAAGTTATTATAACTAATACCATTTATTAAATGAATCGTGTTTCACCACGAACTCTTGTTTATAGTAGACTTTGTCTTAATATCAATGAATTAATTTAACACCTCTTTACAAATTTAGATTTTTAGATGAGATGAAATTCTTCCAAATAAAAAATATCCATTGATTTTTCACTTTATCTAAACCGAATTTAGTCATGTTCTTTTTATTCTTTTCCAAAAATTTAATCTTGTTCCCAAAAAGGAAATACAATATTTTATCCTTACCTTTCAAATTCAAACATCTCTTCAATTATTCAAATTGTCATTTTTTATCCATAAACAATCATTTTATTTATAAATAAACTCCATAATATCCCATAATACCCTTCAATATATCTCTTTTACATATAAACTACTATTAAATTTTAAAACTTATGAAAAAGAAACAAGACTAAAGGGCTACTTGGTATTTTAATAAGTAACGGAAAGGGAATTGGTTTAACAGGAGTAATGGGTATAATCCCTCATAAATGTGAGAGGTATGGTTCATTCCTCCAAAGTGAGGAGTCAAAACTTCTGTAGAAAAATCACTCCCGCGCACCAAATACTAATTTGATTATATGTAAAGTGAGCAGCAATTTACATGTAAAATAGATATGTTGAAATGTATTATGAAATATATTGTGGAGGCATTAAGAATAAATTAAATGGCAAAAATATGTTTGAAGAGTTATAATAAAATGTTGTATTATTTTTAGAATATAACTAAATTCTTGGACATACTAAAAAAAAAAACACTAAATTCTTATGATGGAGAAAGTATAAATATGTATGATGGATTCACAAATAGGTTTGCGGGCGGGTTTGACAAAAATCAAGACCCGTTCCAAATTCGCATGGCCCAGTTCAAACCCGTCTGGACAAAACGTGATCAATATAAGTACAAGCTTAAACCCGCCCATTATCATATCTAAAAAAACATTGAAACAACAAAAATCCACCATAAAATACAGAATCACTAAGGCTCCATTTGGATGAAGTGAATTTGAAATCAAGAGATTTGAGGATAATATACATGCATTTACACAAACTAAAATGGAGAAAAACTAAATGAATGGATTTGATACACTCAAATATTAAGCACAAATGAAAGAAGTGAAGAGATTTCAAATGACTAGATTTTATTAGATATTTGAAATCCTTCCACTTATAAGTAATATTTGTGTGAATCAAATTCATTCATTTAGTTTTTCTTCATTTTGATTTGTGAATGTATGATGTATTTTCTCAAATTCCTTGATTTCAAATGATTCCATCCAAATGGAGCTTAAAACTTTTTGATATTATATTCAACAATCACCAGAAATTGTGCAGAAAACATGGAAATTTGAACGCTTGGACATAAATAAATAAAAAGAAATATAAAAACAAACCATTGAACAACTGGTTTCGAAATTTGAAGTGCATTTCGACCCGCTTTGATAAAAAAACATATTGGATTTTCAGGAAAATAAAATGTCACAACTAAAAAGTCACCAATAAAAACTAGGTTTAATTTCATGCACTCACTTCATGCATTAAATTAAATCCACAATAAACTACATATTTTAATTGAAAATGTCACTTTCTATTAATAAAATGTGCCAGTATAATAATAGAAAAATGCTAAGTGTTATCATCATTGAAATGTGTCAAAGAAATTAATTGAGTGCATACATACACAGTACTCACCTCATAAGACAGCAACTCTAAAAACTAATAGTAGAATAGCTAAGAACACTGACGTCATCAAGATTTAGATGCAAGTCCAGTGTACAAACAGGTTGAACGACAACACCAGAAAAGGCAGAAACTGTGCGTACTCCTGAATAACACAAGCTTTTTGGATATCACAATAATAATGAAGGAATGTAAATTCACTACATCACACCAAATAAAAATCTACTCTAAAGGAAAGAAAGAAAGAAAGAAAGAAAGAAAGAAAGAAAACACGGGTTCACGCTTCAAGTAGATGAGTGGGCACGACCAGAACTCAGATCACCTGCACCCAAATACAAGATATTTCATACTATTAAAGAGCATCTCAAATATTGTTCATACGGAAATGCCACTTCCATTTTTCTATTATGGGAGGCTAATCATTATTAACCGTCTTCAGCAAGTAAAGTTCAGAAGATTATATCAGGGAAGAGTGTCAGTATTGCAGACCTTGTAACCAAGAACAAGATTGGCTGCACATTTTAGGGTGCGTGTACTTCGGGTGATAGGGTTGAATAACGATAAATTATTCAGCTTTATCACCCGTCCGCTTTGAGTGATCAAAAAGGTGTTCTTATCCCCGGATAGACACGATTTACGAGGAAAAATGTATGATATGCATCCCTTCTCCACCCTTCTGATATTTTATCCAAGGTGGTATGTATGATGTACTATTACATTCTTGCCTTCACTGTAGTCAACCAATTTATGATTTTAGACCTTCAGGGATCTTCCTTACAAATAACACTATCATTTTCTGTAAGTGGGAGACAAGGAAACAGATCGACAAGACACTGATGTTTGACTCAGAAAATCAGTGTGGCACATAGTCAACTCAGGCAAGGAAGTTTACAGATAAATACCAATTTTGGAGGCTTGGAGTTCACCATTTTGGCTTCAAAAGTACATTGTCTCTCAATTTCCTCAAAGTAAACAAAGCCTAATTAGTGCTCTTGCATAAGACTCTGAACACCAAGCCTCTGGAACCCCAAGGGGTTGGTCTTGTGTTGTAGGCTTGGGACTTAGATCTCAGGTTCAAAACACCCAAGTGCGATCAATTCCTGTGTCGGGTCAGTGCATACAGAATTTTGCTTTGACTTCAATTGGGGCCCCGCTAATGGACTGTAAGATTGGTCCCGAATTAGCCGGTACTTGGGCCAGATACCGACTCATAAAAAAAAAAAACCAAGCCTCTGGATAACTTGATCTAGGAAGCATGTGCAAGGAAACAATGAATTTTTGGATATTCTATTGCTTTTCTACATAATTTTGAACTGTTTTTTTCCTTGTTAAAAGTATATCTCAAAGTGAAGGTTAGGGTATAGGGAGAAGTAGCTGAGCAATATAATTATGAGAAGAGTTCTCTGCAGTCTTTGAAGGCATTTGGATGGCTTTCTTTGCACAATTTCTCATCTTCAGATTTTTTTGCAATTTTAATTATTTCTCCTTCAATCTATTAACGTATTAACCTAACATAGGTTTCGTGTTTTTCTGCTTGGGCTCATAATTAGCTAAAAGTTATCTGCTTGGGAATTTCTGGGTTTTAAGGTTTTTAAGATGTGAAGATTCATGAATACTGTTCTTCTAAAAGGAAAGACCTTAGTAATGTAGTTGAGAGAAAGAGGAAATTTGGAGGAACATCTAGTGTTAGTTACTCGAAGAAGACCTTGAACCTAAATGTGATTGCTGGTTTGGTATTTTAACAATTTGGGGAAGATAGAAATGTGAGGGACATTTAATTAAAATGGTAATATCTAATTTAAAAATCAAAGAAAGTAAATGCAAAATAAGATAAGATTGTATCTTATACTTACGAAATCGGTCAAAGAAAGTGGTGGATAAGATGAAATATTTTAATCTTCATCCCATACCCCCCATCCCACCTTATCCTATTCCACCATAATCCCCACTTTACAAAGTAAACGCACACTAGAGGATTGAGCCTGTGGATGTGCACGACTTGTGACCCCTCCTTGCCAACCAACAAACACGGAAAGTCCCTTTGCCTCATTTCCCTATTCAGATAATCAAATGATTACACATAAGACCATAGTAACTTGACCACTCTTCACCCCTCTGGCACTTTTTATTCTTTAAATTGTTAATAGCTAGATTATGGTTTAAAATACTATTTTGCGCATGGGGAAAGAATAACTACAACTTTCTGACAGTTAGATCCATTCCTTCACCAGTATGTTAATAGCAAGATGAAGTCAGAAGTTGTACATGTTATAGAAATAATTCAAACAATAAATGAATTAATGAAAAATGCAAAACTGATGCTAATATAGTAAGCATAATGAACGCAAAGTGAAATTCATATTCTTATTCACTGTACAAAATAGAAACCAAAAAAACTCCACGCATGATCTTCAAAGTACTCAATAGAGTAATGAAGGGAAATGCAGTGTAACATCTCATCCAATTAAGATATAAGCTCTAATAAGCTAAATAAAACAACACTGCATGTTTTACTTAGTTCTTGTGTGAATGAGGTGAAGAAATAGTTTAGACATGTTGATTGTGTGCGAATGGCCTCGGTTATTAAATGACGAGATATGAGACCTTATTGAATTAAGGCTCAGGTCTCACTCTGGAAACATAGCCAACCCCAAATTTGAATTAAAGGCTTGGTTTGTTTGTTGTTTTTGTTTGTCTCACTCTGGAAACAGGTCAGGTCGATAGTCTATAGTTCCTCCCTGGTCTAGGGAGGATCAGGAGCCCATAATGGTGAAATGCTAAAGGGTACAAGTAGGAAGATGTGGTGAAAGAAAATGCAAAAACAGAGAAGACAATTTTGGAGTGGAAACTGTGAGTGAAATACAGAAAGCAGGCAACTAGGGAGACGGAAGAATATTTTTTAGCAAGCTCAGTTGCTTTACCAGGTTTTCTCCATTCTTGATTGGAATTAGTATGTCTACCATATCATTTGCTATTTCTTTAGTCTCTTTTTTTTTTTTTTCTTTTTCTTGGATGGGAGGAGAAGAGGAGGACAATCTTAATCACTTTAAACAATTGTTGTTAGAAAAAGAATTGCTGGTTGGATAACTTAGTTATAGGGTTATAGCATAAGTCAACGAGCTGTTGAGTACTGTAGAGATTAGAGTTTGAATCTGGATGCATATTTTAATTTCATACAGGAGGACAGTTACCAATCATAAGTAATGAAGTATGCAAACATCAAATATTGTTATACAGTACAAACACTACCAGTGAGGTTTGGCCTAATCAAGAAAGAACTCACAAAAAGTATCTCCTTACAGTTTGCACCAAAAGGGGGTAGGAGTGTAAGGAAAATATAAACCTCGAGAGGCCATTTGTAACTTTTGGTAAATAGTCTAAAACTCAAGAGAAATTGTTATAATTGTTGTTATTACATTGACTTTCAATACACACTATAAGGCAATCCTCAATATTTCTTAACTTTCCTTCTATGGTTAAAATGTCTTTAGATTTTTATGAACAGGCTTGGCAAGGATGAACCACATAGACATTTCTTGATGATGGTTATGAAATTATGAGACACACATGGACTGGACGCACTATGATGTTGATATCTGTCTATTCAATTGGGTTCATGGCTTATAAAAGACTTGTCGATTAATATTTTTGACCGGAAAAATTAATATCAGATCAACAAAAACATGATTGCTTAGATATAGCACTAGCACCAACAGGATGCTGCATAATCACAGGTCTCCTGGATGATTTGCAGTGAAGTGAACTATAGTCAATTATCCACTATTAAAGAAAGGTAATTCAGGAATAAGCAAGGGCAGTAAATTATCATGCTAACTTCTATAACAAAGGAATACAAGAGCAAATGATGCGAGGGATATGCAAGTACTAATAAACGTATGCGAATTTGCTTATTCCTTGAGTAATGTCTTTCGTACGATTAAGGGTACAACCTCTGTCTTTGATTTTTTTACAGGATGCTGCATAATCACAGGTCTCCTGGATGATTTGCAGTGAAGTAACTATAGTCAATTATCCACTATCAAAGAAAGGTAATTCAGGAATAAGTATCTTCCATGAGCAGCAAATTATCATGGTAACTTCAATAAAATGGAATAAGAGCAAATGATGCGACGGATGAGCAAGCACTAATAAACGTATGCAAATTTGCTTATAAGAATATCTCTACCTACCCAATAATAACTTTCAACATGACCTCATTATAGAACAAAATGCATTCTGCATATAACAGAAAACAGCATAACAATTTCTAAAAGACCACGCAAAATCAAAAGAGAGAAAAGGGAAACAGCTGGTTTATCATGATTATGGAAAATGCAATCTCAGAGGCCTCGAGAATCACCTTCTTATTTAGCGACCATGCGCGCGATGAAATCCTCGTACCGGATCTTGCCATCGGATCCGACATCCACCTCGCGGATCCACTCGTCAAACTCCGCAGGCTCTAACTTCTCCCGATACTGGTGAGAATGTGCCTGAGATCCGAAACGACCACGTATCCAGTGCCGTCCTTATCGAGCACCTTGAACGCGTCGCGGAGCTGGCGATCGAACGGCTCAGGCTTCAAATGCTTGGACATTAGGTCAAGGAATCGTTTGAAATCAAACGGCGCATTAAGCTTCTCCTCAGCGATAATAGACTTGAGCTGAGCCTGAGTTGGGTTTCCGCCGAGGGAACGCATCAGGATTCCGAGCTCCGATGGCGCAATCTTGCCGTCTCCGTCTGTATCGAACAAAGTGAAGGCCTCCTTCATTGATGATACCTGATCGTCGCTCAGATCTTTCCCCATGGTCAACAGCTCCCTGATTTTGCGGCCCTGTATCAGTTGATTTCTGATTTTCGTTGGTGTTTTCCTTTTCGTGATTAAGAATGTCTGCGTGAGGAGTACTTCTGACTTTTGAAATGAAGGGGTTTGAATGAAAATCACAATAAAACTGAGGACCAGTTTAATGATAATTCTAAGGGGTTATTGGTAAATTTATGAGGAACTAAAAGAAGGTAGAAATGAAACGAGTATGAAATTAAAATTATTAAAGTATCTCCATCTATGTACCCACTGTTATGCTAGGTATATTCCCCTATATACTACTCATAATATCCAATTTAAGTATCGTGTTAAAATGGAATACAATATTTTATCTTTACCCTCATAACATCTCTTTAATTATTCAAATTGTCATTGATTTTATTCACAAATAATCGCTTTATAAGTGAACCCCACAATACCCCATAATATCCTCCAACATATCTACTTTACACATGTTGTTACCTGCTCTAAATCTAAGAGATTTGTAGTGGAATGTGGCTAGATTAACGGATAAAATAAATAATAAATAAATAACACAAGAATAGGGGAAGAACTCCTTGAAGATGGCTTTGGGTGTCCCATGGGGACCCCTAGCCTTGGATGTTGTATATATGTGCGTTGGAGAAGATGAATGATCTCCCTTTTTACAATGGGTTGGGGCTCTATTTATAGAGCTCTCAAGAATAAAAACTAAAAAGCCAATAATAAATATAAATCCTTTATTTTAGGATTTATTTACAACCATTGATATAAAATCCTCGACAAGATCTATTTTACATTAAATGGTCTTGTCTTGTCTCACAAAGGTGTCGTATTTTGTCATTTGATGTCTTTGCCTAGCCGCTGAGTTGCCGAGCCGCCAAACTGCCTAGCTGAGCCGCTAACTTAAAGAGTTAGGCACGGAGAACAATCTAGCTTGGAGAACGGCTTAGTGTGCTTGTCTTTATGCCTAGGTCGGGATACCCTTATGAGACATTGACTTGTCTTTCAAGGTGGAGTATTTTATGAAATATTCGGTGTTACAACAACACATAAACTATTAATATTTCTTAAAACTCGTGTAAAAGTTTTATGCATACTAATATTGAACGGAGGATCTTGAGATTTATTTTACTTATGTGTTATATTCTTATTAAGTTTGAGTAAGTTATGATGATGTGTCAAAATTATATTGGTTGAATTGATTGATTCATATAATTAACTAGTATTAGGCTCGCGAATTTCATGATAAAGAAAAGTTATTTATATATATATATATATATATATATATATATATATATAATAAAATAATTAAATTTAAATAGTTATAAAACATGATCTATTTAAATTATAGAGAAAAATAAAAGTGAAAAGAGAGAAATTGTATATATTACCAAATAAATTAACTATATGTTATATAATTTGTGTATATCACCAAATAAATTAAATATATATTATATAATCCGTGCATATTACCAAATAAATTAAATATCACCAAATAAATTAAAGGCCCTAAATTAAATATATGCTTGCTTTCTGCACACATTTTATATAATTTGTATATATCATCAAATAAATTAAATATATCGATATAATTTTTATATATCATCAAAAAATTTAAATATACACTTTTAAAATATTTGAATACAAATTTAAAACTTGATTTAAAATTTTAAAATTTTAAGTGTATCTTCACTTTATGAATTTGTATATCTCAATAGGATGAATCGATTATTTGACAAATCGATTATAGAAATTGAAATAATAAATAATTATATTAAATTAAATTTATTATAGCAAAATATATACAATTTATCATAATTATGTTAATTATCTCGATTAATTGATTTTAATGATACTAATCTTTTGTTAAATAAATATTTATTTTTGTATTTTTGTTAATAATTGTCTTAGTTGTGCAACATAATTTTAGTAGAATTGATCAAATTACCTTGTTTTTATCAAATTTTTTGTTGATTGTGATGTAATTAAGAATTTGAATAATTTTTCCATTTAAAATTAAAAATTAAGATTTCATTATTATGAAAAAAATACATTGAAAGACTACGATTAGTGTGAAAATTGCATGATTATTGAGTGTTTAATCGTCTCAATTTGATATCATTTTCATGTTAATTCACTATTAATTGACCAATTGCATTTGATTATTTGCTTTGATGTTTTGAACTTTAAATTATAGGTTATCAAAAGAGAAATTGTATGATTGGAAAGAGGGCCGAGAGGCGTCCATAACGCAAAAAGAATCGGGTCAATCAGACGCCCTATTAATTGTGCATGTTTGCTACCTAAATTAGATTAGATGTTTGGCCATATGGATGACCATGATGAATAATCAAGAGTACGATCAACGGACCACGCGAAATGATGCCAAAACCCAATTTGGAATGTGAGCTGCTATTACATATAATAAGATATAAGATATAAGATAAAATTATAATAAATAAATTTAAAATTAAAGTATACATTTATATATTATTTATGATTCTAATTACTATTACTTAAATTAAATATTATAATCACACAATTTTTATATATATATATATATATATATTATTTAATAAATAATACTTATTTTATAAAAATTATATTATTATTTGATGAAAATATTATATATAAAATATATTATATTGTAAAGTTGAATTTAACAAATATTTCACATTATACACGGTACTCGCCCTATTTATCCAACTAGTAATTTCTCCCGTGCGATGCACATATTGAATATTATAAATTTTAAATATGTAATTAAAATATAAATTTAATTTATTAATTTTTACTATTATTTTTTATTAATATATAAATTATATTGTTTACCCATTAATATATTACAACTATTTAATTAATTCTATAATTTTTAATAGTTACTAATCTCATTACAAATATTAAAATTCAACAAAACTTATATAATCTAAAATTAAATTATTTAAATTCAACTCATATAATTAAATCTTAAATAAAATTATTTAAATTTAATTCATATAATTAAATTTAAAATAAAAATAATAAAATAAATATTTTAGATCTAAATTTATTTTTATATGTGCAATACTTATGTCAAATTAAAATATTTAAAAGAGAATTAAGTTGATATATATATATATATATATATATATATTTATATATATATATATATATATATAAATAAAGGCTTTTGGCTAAATTAATGCCTTTCCCTAGTAGAAATGCCTTTCGACTCCAGCTCATCTAAACCCTAAGCCCCAATTTCCAGAAGCACCCTAAAACCCTGCCAAAACCACGTCGGAAATGGCCTCCGGACTCCGGTTAGTTACGGAAAGAATTGGAGATGGCGCCGGACAACCAGTCTTAGATGGCGACAACGGGGAGGAGCTGATTCACGTACAACCAGCTGTATCAATTGTTCTTGGGAACCACCACCACAGCTCACCTGAATCTCTCGGCACTCTTTACATAACAACCAAGTATTTACATATGGATGTTTCTTCTTTTTCTATGCATATTTCCAGTTCCTGCAGTAACTGATTGTGCGATTGCTTTGAATTTTCGTTTGGAAAGGCAAGTGGTGTGGTTGAGTGACACTGATAGAGCTAAAGGCTACGCGGTGGACTTCATTTCGGTGTCGCTTCACGCTGTATCCAGAGATCCTGAGGCTTACTCTTCTCCTTGTATTTATACCCAGGTAATCACTGCTTTAACTCAATATCTCTGCGCTTTCATTGGTAAATTACTTTGTGTTTTTGACTAGCTGTTTTGTTGCTTTAGTTTTTTGCCTGTGCCTCTGCTATTGAGATTAGAATGGGATTGGTTACTGTTCTAGAATCATGGTGTTCTTCATACCCGTTATGACCGAGGATTGTCAGAAGACACTTAATATAAGAGTAGGTTTTGCGTGAGATGGTCTCATGGTGAGACTAAACATAATTTGGGAATGTCATTTTGGTTTGTGCTAGTTTGTGAACCGTCTCAGTGTCTCACCGAGAGACCGTTTCACGCAAGTTTTTGCCTTAATTATAGTGGTGTGGTTAAACATTGTAAAGACATGTATCCTAGGAATAGCGATTAGATATAGAACCAACAATCTGTTCTTCTTCCCTTAACAGTTACACTTGCTGCACTTGCATTAACTTTTTTAGCTTGGATTAGATTTTGTATAGACATGTTTTGAAAGCGGACTACATGTTTGGTGATTTTTCCTATACCAATTAGACAATTTCTGCGAGATAATGTCCTGATGAGTTGGCATTTTTATTGGCTGGTGTTAGGCTTAGATTCTTGTTCCTTGGAATGATGCATCTAAGATTAAGACATCTCTTGTGATCGGTGATCCCTGTATGGAGCGACTTTGTTCAACTTGAGCATGCATTGTGGAAAATGTATAACTATCGTTTTTACGTGATCTATTGGTATAAAGAGTTTTTATATTCTTTGAACAGATTTATGAAACAAATTTGTTAGGAGCATTTAGGCTGTCCTGTTATCTTTGTTTTGGAGTTATTTATCAATGTTCAGGACCTAAAGCACTTGTTATATTTTATTTAATGGACTAATGATGGGACATCTTTTCAAGATTGATACAGGGGCCGAGGAAGATGAATCTGAAGACTCAGGTTCCGAGAGTGATGATGCACTAAATTTATCAAAGATAACCGAGATGAGACTAGTGCCCTCAGATCCTAATCAATGTATTGAGTAACCTACCATTTCTTAATAATATTCAAATATTGTGGTTCTTCATAATTCCATATCCTATTTCTTTCATTTTGTCCATGGTGATAATTTTCTCTTTGATTTGTTATAGTGGATACGTTGTTTGCAATATTTTGTGAATGTGCCGAGCTAAATCCTGATCCCATAGAAGGTGATTATGACTCCTTCATAACAATATTCGACATTTCTCATTATGTTTTTCCTAGGTTAACTTACTGCTTTGTTATGCTTCGTGTAGAGGAAGAAGTTGAACATAACTGGGTTTTCAGTGCAGACCAACTTGAATTCGATGCTCATGGTATCAATATAATCACTTTCCGTTCTTCCCCTTTAGTTTTAGCACTTTATGTGATCTTATGTTATGCACTCTATTCTTTGTCTGTTGATCTTCAGAGGGTGAGGACTCAGAATGGGCTGCCCCGAAAATTTAACCCATACAATCGGGGCTAATGGGAGCATTGACTTGGCTCGTTCAGTGTTGCAGGTACATATGGTTCAAAAGAAGTCCTCTTTTATCCACTACTCTGAAAATGCTGCTATAACTGATAAAATAAGCCCAAAAAGTTCTGCAAAATTGACTCTAGCATTGTTGGCATCAATAGACTAATTAATGAAGTGATTTCTCAGTTTTGTTATGTGCAGTGAATTGCAAAACTTGAGATTGTGCATGCAATACATTTTGCCATGTAAGTGGATACAAGACTTACATAGCCTCTTTGTTTTACAGCTTCAGATAAACGATAGGCGCTTTGATGATGCAGATGAAATGGAGCAGGACGATAAAAATGGTCACGAGTAAACTGCTGATTTCTTCTCTTTCAGGTTATGATCTTCCGTTTGCCCATATGATCATTGTAGACAGAAAAATATACGTTGTAAAATGGAGATTTTTGCGACTACATTTCTTTTTATTGATCGCATTTTCTCTACATATTATAGCTGTGGGTTAATTGCACGAAACACCCCTGTAGTTTGGAAATGTTGCGTGAAATCTCCTCGTGATTTGGAAATTGCACAAACACCTGTGGTTTCAATGTGTATTTCATAATGTCTTCAATATTCCAGTATTTGAAAAATTAGAGAAAATAGGGTAAATAGATAATACTGTAAACTCATTTCTGAGAAAAAGGGAGTGTTTAATTTATTTAATAAGTCATGTAATTTTTAAATCCAAAAAAAAAAAAAAAAAAAAATTCATGTAATTTTTAAAATACAAAGGGATTTCGCACAATATTTCTACAGCTCTTCTGCACCATTTTGATTAGTTAATAAAAAATTTCCATGTTCACCCATTCTAACAAAGGAGAGGTAAGAAAAGGAAATGACATCAGATAATGAGATTCAATATAATTAATTATTATCTAATTTTGATTTACTTATGTCTTCCTTTATACTCCCTCCTTTCTGGGCACGGAGATTAAGAAAACTTGCTTTTTGGAGATAAAGGAATAGAAGAGAGAATAAATTGTGGGAGTATTTTGGGTCTTGACTTTTAAAAAGTGTAAGAAGATAAAGTGTTTTGACTTTTAAGGGAATTAGTGTAAAAATACTTTCCTTATTTGGGTGTGAAGATTATGTTGGGACGTCCAGAATAAGGAAAGTATGTAAGATTATGTTGGGACAGAGGGAGTAGTTATTTATCTTCAATTATTTCACTATTCTTAAACTAACAATTATTTTTCTTTAAAAAAATAAAAAAATTAACAATTATTTTCTGTTTCTTTATTTTAAAATTAGATTGAAACACAAAAAATTTAATCTGCATTAAATAGTCTTTCCTCCAATATATTATAATCGAGTATGACTAGGGTGAATTATGGTTCATCATAAAACTAGATCCATTTTATAATATGAATCAAAACACATAACCCATTTAGTAAATATGGATCAAACATATAGGCCATTACAAGTTGGGCCTAATTAGAGTTTTAGAAAAAAAAAAAAATCTCCATTGCAGCTCTCTATCAAGTATAAATTCCCTTTATTGAAGAGCATTAAGATTATTTACTAAAGAGTATTAGTATCGTTTCTTGAAGGGTATTAGTTCTCCACTAATACCCTTTAGTAATCAGGACTAATACTCTTTAATTATCTCGCTCAAGACCTTTTGGAAATATAGGTCATACCTTTAGTTATCACGACCGACACTCTTTAAGAATCGACTAATACTCTTTAACTATCCCGACTAATACCCTTTAATATACAAGTATTAGCTCAATCACTAATCTAAATAGAATCATACCACATATTAGTGAAAATATAACATCTTCTAAAACAGATTGGAAAAGGTAACACGATTGTCGGATATAAAGATCATTGAACCCATTTTCCTTGTTAATCAGATTCTGTGCAGCACACGAAAGACAAAATATATATATATATATATATATATATATATATATATATATATATATTTCTAAGCTCGAGATTATTATTGGCAGACAGTAACAGAAGGCATAAAGAGTCAGACAGAGAGAGTTTCATTCAAAACTGCTCTGCTATATTGCTTCCTCAATCAATCAAAATCATAAGATCGCAGCCTAAAATGTAGAATTGACGAAGGGGAAAAAGGAAAGCAGAAAACAAAGCGCGGATGATATTCAGAACAAAATTAAAATCAACGAAGAACACACGATATGGGTATTTGGTATTTGACCCATATTATAAAAATAGACTCATTATAAAATGAATCTAGTTTCATGGATATTGTGTGAACCATGATTCGCACTAGACTTTGCCATTATAATCCCGTAGAGATAAAATAGATTCTTATTATCGTTCGCATGGAAGAATATCTCCCTCAGTGTACAATAAAATTTTTATAAATTAATATTGTTGAGACAAAAAAATTATTATTTTAGAGAGGTATTAATTTATATATAAATTATTAATTTGTTAATTCAAAGAGTACTTTTTTAGTGCGATGAATAATGTTTTTTTTTTTTTTTATAAAAGTGAGTACAATTAATTAATACATGCATTAATTTAATAAATATTTTCATCATACATACATAACATAATAATGCGTAACAATCAAATATATAACCGCAACATAACCGCTGTGTTCCATCTCTCCGATCTCTGCAGCAAAGGTATGGATCCTGTTACCTTCCTCCACCCACCTCAAACCCGTTTCTTTTTTATGCAGAATCAAAATTCATCATTTCTCCCATTTCAATTTAGATTGAATGCTTCCCGTCAAAAACAAAAAAAGATTGAATGCCTCACTAGCACATTTCTTTCAGGCATTTCATCAAACACCTTCGTCGCATCAACTATACTCGTGCATATGGCATACACATTCACATCAAAGTTAATTTTCACCGCTCGACAGTGGACAGATTGATAGAAACGGTAATGTGAGAAAAATTGAACTTTTCTCCTCACTTCTTATTCAAATGATGGGCACGGTAAGAGGAGGAGGAAATCAGATCTCTGTTTTCTTTGAAAGGTCATGAGTGTCCAATAATGGAGTATATTTAGTAACTGCCCCAAGAGGAATTTTGTCAACGGCGGTGGTGGTCCAAGAATGGTGGGGTTGGGAAGTGAAATATGAGATGCAAAATCAACATTATTGGCAGAGTCGACTGAATAGTCTCAGGTCAACCATGACATACGACAGAGTGTAAGAAACTTGAGGCTCACATTCACATCAATGCACGTTCACGATAAGAAGCGTAGTTTCCTGCATAGTAGATCTCACACTGAGTTGACTTCTAACATTTACATTATTAAGCCTCTGCTTTTGCTCTAAGCGTTCATTAAACTAGAACCATGATTACCATATCCTGTAAATACTGTATCTCTGTATTTCTTATTATAAACTCCTTGTTCATATCTCACGCAGCAGATACCCTGAATAATTCTCAGATATTCAGAGATAACGGTACAAGTACCTTGATTTCATCTGGTGGACACTTTGAATTGGGTTTTTTCAGCCCGGATAATTCCAATAACCGATATGTTGGCATGTGGTACAAGAAAGTAACAGGAAGAACTGTGGCATGGATTGCCAACAGAGATAATCCACTCATAGGGACATCTGGTGTGCTCAAAGTCGTAGAGCCAGGATTTTTAGTTCTTATAAATGGTAGTAATGATATTATTTGGTCTACTAATACATCAAGATCTTTGCAGACTCCAGTTGCACAATTGCTCGACTCAGGGAATCTTGTAGTTAGAGATGCAAATGATGATAACCCGGAGAATTTCGTGTGGCAGAGTTTCAACCATCCAAGTGATACTACCTTGCCGGGGATGAAGCTGGGCGTGAACTTTGAGACGGGCGCAGAAGTGTATATCACGTCAGCTAAGAACAGCGGTAATCCAGCATCAGGAGATTACTCCTTTCATTGTGATCCAACTGGTTATCCACAATATGTCATAAAAAGGGTGAAGTTTTGCAGACTAGCTCAGGGCCCTGGAATGGTGTAAGCTTTAGTGGGAACATTAACTTGAGGAAGAATCCGATTTTCACATATGGAGTGGTCATAAACAAGAAGGAGGTGTATTATCACTACGATCTCCGCAACAACTCAGTATACACGAGGTTTACACTAAGTGATGCTGGTGTTGGACAGAGGTGGATTTGGGAGAATCAAAATCAAGGTTGGATTTTGTATCTCACTTTACCATCGGATAATTGTGATATCTATAATGTTTGCGGTGCACATGGTATTTGTAATACTGATAATACTCCTAATTGTGGATGCTTGAATAAATTCAAACCAAAAGACCCTGGCAGTTCGGGTAGTGGAGATGGGTGCATAAGAAACACACCCTTGAATTGTGAAAACGGAGATGGATTTTTGATGTATTCTGGTATTAAATTGCCAAGCACTCAAATTCTTGGTACAACACGACTATGAATCTTGAAGAATGCAAGATACGATGCTTGAACAATTGCTCCTGTATGGCCTATGCAAGTCTAAATATAAGCATGGGAAAAAGTGGATGTCTACTTTGGTTCGAGGACCTTGTTGACATCAGAGAGATGACTCCAGGACAAGATATCTATATAAGGTTGGCTTCTTCTGAGTTAGGTAAGAATTCATTCAAAAAATAAACAACTATCTATGATGTATAAATATTAGCTGTGATTCATGACAACTGCTGTATAATTGTTACAGAATTCATGGAATGGGAGGGGGGTGGGTGGGTTTAACAATTTATGTGTAGATTATATTTATTATACAGATATCATCTTCCTTATTTATAGTTTTGGTACTTTAGGTTTTCTGGCTATTATATAAGTTTGTTATTCTATTTTAATTTCTATACAATAATATGAATGTCATGGTTTTCTGCACTATTCTTTTAGTTTTCTGTCAAGATTAAAAATAATGTGCTATTTCAATATATAATTTTACAGACTCAGGAGGAAGGAGACGGAAAATACTCATAGTGGTATTTTCTCTGTTAAGCGGAATATTGCTTCTAAGCCTTTGCCTGATGTTGTACTCGCGGAAAAGAAAGAAATTGAATCATCATCTTCTGGTAAAAGGTATGAGACGTGAGTCATTTTGTGTTGTGAAACTAAGGCATGTAGAAATATAATGCTTATGTTATACTATGTAAATTGCTACCATATTTTTATTTCATCTCCTATAATTTATAGCTCATGTTGCAGGCAGGACAAGACTGAACAACGTGGATAATCATCCTGGTCTAAGTCATAAAGAGGAACTCGAGCTACCTTTTTTTTGACTTGTCCACAATAAGTACAGCTACTGACAATTTTCGATCAACAATAAGCTTGGAGAGGGTGGATTCGGACCTGTTTACAAGGTAACACTGAATCTATTTATTGCTTCAAGCGTTCAAGTTATGAGTAAGTATTTTGTTTAATTACTGAATATATATACATTGAGCTAAGTAAAAACTTGATTAGAAAAATCAAGATAAAAATAATATTAGTATGTTTTGATACTAGGGCGTGCTAGAAAACGGACATGAAATTGCTGTGAAACGCTTTATCAAGAACATCCAATCAAGGAGTAGACGAGTTCAAGAATGAAGTAGTCTGTATTGCTAAACTTCAGCACCGAAATCTAGTGAAGCTTCTAGGATGGTGCTTTCAAGGAGATGAAATGATGCTGATTTATGAATATATGACCAACAAAAGTTTGGACATAATACTGTTCGGTAAGGATTCCTCATTCAGCGATCCTACTCAATTACTACATGTTTACTAGAATAAGTTTTACATGGCATTTAATGACATTTATTTCAAGACAACAATGGTATTATGACATGCATACTTTGATTCTCAATTTAATGAAATAAAGTATCAAATAAATATATATCTCTTTCCTTTTGGCAGATCCAGCAAAAAGCACGGTGCTAGATTGGCCTAGGCGCCTCAACATTATCAATGGTATTGCTCGAGGCCTTTTGTATCTTCATCAAGATTCCCGTCTCCGAGTTATCCATAGAGACCTCAAAGCCAGCAATATATTACTAGATTCTGATATGAACCCAAAGATATCAGACTTTGGTCTTGCTAGAACTTTTGGAGGGAATGAAACTGAAGCAAACACAAGCCGAGTAGTAGGAACATTGTATGCATAATTCTTTGTGGCTCGACACATTACATGCACTTCCTTTTTTTTTTTTGCAATTTAATTAATAGCATTCATTTTATGTAGCGGCTACATGTCCCCAGAATATGCTGTAGAAGGTCTCTTTTCAGTGAAATCAGATGTGTTTAGCTTTGGAGTTCTGGTCCTTGAGATTGTGAGTGGTAAGAAAAACAGGGGATTTATGAATAATGATCACCGCCTCAACCTTCTTGGACATGTAAGTATTACATCCTATAGAAACTTGAATCTTCATTTGATATATGTGCAACAAATCTTAAGAATTACAAGTAAATATAACAGGCATGGATGCTTTACAAAGAAGAAAGGTCACAAGAAGCTGTTGATTCTTGTCTCAGAAATTCAAGCTATTTATCAGAACAATTGAGATCAATCCACATCGGTCTTTTATGTGTTCAAGAGCACTCAGAAGATAGGCCCGGCATGGCTTCAGTGGTACAAATGCTGAGCAATGATGGTCCCCTGCCTGAAGCTAAACGTCCTGGTTTTTTCACCGCAAGAGATGTATTCACAACTCCAATCTCAATTAGCCCAAGCTCAACAAGTTCAAATAATACAATGAGTGTTACACTACTAGAGGCTCGATAAATAAATGTAAGTTAGCTTATACTCCATGTTTTGTATCTTATTCAATCTTAAGAGAGTTCTTCTTTGGACAGTGACGTCTGTCGTGCCTTCCCTTGTCCATATGCACTACATTTCTTGTTGTCTTAGTCTGTGGACTGTTGTCCATATCTGAATGAACTTTCTGTTAATACAACATTCATTTTTGCAGAAAAAGATTGTTGATGCAAACTAGGCAGGCAACTATAATAGTGTTGAATATTGTTTCTAGAGAAGGGCTGAGCAACAAGATGCTGTGCTCAAATTAATGAGAGAAACTCTCATTTTATGGCTTGCTTTGAACTCGGAACCTTCTTTTCTTGTTCGAATTTTATCGCGATTCGTGAATATGAAGAAAAGTAATCATTGATTTAAACTGGATACTGTGATTTTTTTTAGACAACTAGGGTATGTTTGATTTGAGATCTTGTGAATTTTGAAATCTAGTGATAAAGAGTAATGGTGTGTGTTTGTTTAGAGCTTTAGGTAAGGCAATATATAGTTTTATGTAAAATTAATGTTATATTATTATATTATAGTTGATTGTAATTGTGATGAATAATGATTGAATGATTACATATTGATTAGTGTGTCTTTTAGAATTTGTAGAAGTTGGCATAACTTTGTAGGAGGTAGTATTAGGTATGGAGAAAAAACCTGTCAATTTTAGATAAAGGGTATTTTAGTCATTTTGCATTTTTTTTTGTACAAATTCTATATGTATTTCTTTAAATTTAGGTTTTTTTCTTCACACATTTTGTACCGATTTTATTATATAGTAACACATTATTTTTCTATATATACCTTTGTGTATCAACATATTTTTCAAGTTACTTATCCTCAGATCTAGGAGCGTGTTATTTTGTTTACTTTTGTGCGATTAATTTTTTTTTTTTTTGAAAAAACCAATTTGACCCGGAAGAATCTGTGAGCTTTCTACTCTTTTTTTAAATGTGTTAATATTACATATATAAGAGAGTGCTTCTTTTTAAAAGGAGTGAGTAGCCAGTGACTGAGAAATATATATATATTTTTTTGAACGGTAGTAGACTGAGAAATATGCTTTCAAAATTCAAGACAGATCGTGACTTGGAGGATATTAATCACTTGACGGGCTAAACCAATTAAATATGTGTCACTCACGTATAAAACTTGCTTATAGTATGAAATTAATATCATTATATTGATTCATAGATACCATAACATTTTATAATGTATATTAGTTCATAATTATAATAATATCACTAAGTGAATGACTATAATGATATTAATTTTATCTTATAAAATTGCCTTCGTTAGATATGATAGGCCATGTTCGGTGTCCAAGATTAGCCTCTAATCGTGGGCTAACGGAGCCTCAAAGTTGTTTGGTTCACATCTGGGAAGCCCAAAAGAATAGCGAGGCCCGTGCCTATTTACTGTTCCAATTGGGTGGATACATCGGAGAAAAATAGCGGAGTTTTTATGTCAGGTTGAAATAGCAACTCAGATAACTAGATGCATTTACTGTTTTGCCCCTTGAGTATATATTGATGATTCCGCCGTTCCATTTTCTACTCTTCGATTTTGCTCACGCGTTTTCTCTAGTTCTTGGTGTGATTCTGTAATTCCAAGAAAGCGTTTATGGCTAACCCATCATATTTTCGATCATTTTGTGAGCTGCAATCTTGGTGGGTATTCCAAAATTTATTCCGGTTCTTGTTTGGTATTCTCGATGTTACTAAATTTTGAATGTCTTGATCATAGGTTTGTGCCAAAAGATCCGAATATAGGACGAATTTCAGATGTGTTCAGGGATTAAATTGCCGGATGCCAGAAATTATTCGAATAATTGGACAATGATCTTGATGAACATATATCAGATTGTTTGAAGAATTGTTCTTGTATGGGGTTCACACAGTTGGATATTAGGAAAGGGAGGGGATGTTTGATTTGTTTGTCTCCAAAAGGCAGGTTGTTACATATCGGTGGATTTGCAGCTGAAGTAAGTCAGTATCATGTATACTTTGCTATTGTTGGGCATCAAAAACAAAGTTGAATTTTGAGTAAATAATTTTTTCAGGAGGATAGAATTGTCAATTGGCATTAAAATATAATAGCTGGATTACGTTAATTGCCACTCCTCCATCCCAAAAAGTTATGCAAACTTTCTTTTTCGTCTGTCCCAACAAGTTATGCATACTCTTAAAAAGAAAACACCTCACAATATTAATATCTTCACAATATCGTTTAAATTTAAAAAATATCACTATTATTCTACTCTACTTTATTCTCTCTCCTACTTTATCTCATTAAATCACCTAAAATATCCTTACACTTTATTCTCTCTCTTACCTTTATTCTAAAAAAATCAACAAAATTAATTTTTTTTTAGTTTCGTGTGTCTCGAAGTGTGCATAATTTCGAACGAAGGGAGTAGTACATGAATGTACAACCAAACATGTGGCCTATTAAGTTGCCATGACATCAAATCATTGCGTTTTGAAATGACTCTTACTATCTACAAACCAAGCACCCTCTAAGTAGATGACCGTCATAGTAAAATTTGATTGTAATAACAAATTTGGCCTTGTATAATACCATGGATAATTCTTTGGCAAAAATTTGTGTGAGACCGTCTCACGAATCTCATTTTGTGAGGCAGGTTGTCTTTTAATAAATTGTTATCACTTTTTAAAAAGTGATACAAATTAATATAAAAGTGATAAAAAATTGAAAAGTGATACACTTCACATTATAAGTGATAATAATATATTAAAAAGTGATAACAATTTATTAAAACGAATTCATCTCACGAAGCGTCTCACGCAAGACTTACACTAGTTTGAACATGCGTATACTGCAATTAAATATATATTCATAAATAATACGGGCAGGTCGTATTCAATGGTTACATCAGCGATTACAATCATCACAGCAGGGATTGACCGGCAATGAGAAATCATGAGCCACATAATATGGCAAGAAAATATTGAACTGGAAAGAAAAATAAGACTACATAATACATATATACTTCTTGATCCTCATACTGTCGTGATATTCCAAAAAAAGTCTGTCCCATATTTGTTGCACATTTCTTAAATGGTAATAAAGAACTTTTTCACTTTTATCTATCCTCCAAACACTACAATATTACAATAATTTTTTCCACATTAACATAATTTAATACTATTAAACAACTCTCTTATTAAAGTTGAAAAGACTATCTTACCCCCATAAAAAATAACCTATATTATTAAATAACTTTTACATTAAAACTTATGGCCAAACAATAAATATCACAACGAGCATTTTTGATTTATGAGTATCTTTTATTTATTTATTTTCCTAAAACCCAGACTATATTGTGTCCTAGAGAAGGAAGACTTTATACATGCTAGTATGGGTAAAAGGGATCCTGAATATGAGCTAATTTAACAGAAATGGATGCTTATCGAGAAGGAAGGTCATTGGAATTGGTTGACTCTTGTCCATAAAACTTTAATAAACAAATAAGCATGAAATCTATCATACGTTAGCATGCTTAAATCATTGCAGCGGAAAATAAATACATCCGCCATTGCTATGGATCAGTACTCACGGTTGATTGATGCTTTCTAAACCCTTCCTAGAACGTATGTATGCCAAATTCAGGAGTTTAGGTGGTGCGAGGAAGGTGTTTGATGAAATGTCCGACAGAAATTTGCTAGTATCCAATGCTTATGCAGCTGGCAAGGACGGGTTTGAGCTGGGCGGAGGAAGGTTACAAAGCTAAAGACATCTAATTTCAAGGTCAAAGCCAAATTTCAGCACTAGACGGTGGGCAGAATGATAATGTGAAAAGGATGAACTTTTCTTCTCACTTCATCTTCAACTGCTACTGCTAGAAACAGTAAACTTAACGCGACTAATAAGTGACTGAGGTTAAGAAACAAAAAGTCTCCGTCGCTGAGTTGACTCCTAACATTATTATTATTATTATTATTATTATCAAGCCTAAGCCTCTGCTTTTGCGATCACTAAACCAGAACCATGAATACCACATTCAAAAATACTATCTCCCTTTATTTCTCATCATTACTCACCAAGTATCTTCTACAACACCTACAGACACCATAACTAATTCTCACATATTCAGAGATAACACTACTAGTACCTTGATTTCATCTAGTGGACACTTTGAACTGGGTTTTTTCAGCCCGGGGAATTCCAACTACCGGTACGTCGGCATTTGGTACAAGAAAATAGCAGCAAGGACTGTGGTATGGGTTGCTAACAAAGATAATCCACTCAAAGATGAATCAGGTGTACTCAAAGTCGTAGAGCCAGGACTTCTAGTTCTTGTAAACGGTACTAATCATAGTATTTGGTCTACTAATATATCAAAAACTGTGCAGAGACCAGTCGCTCAATTGCTCGACTCGGGGAATCTCGTTGTGAAAGATGCAAACGATGATAACCCGGAGAATTTCCTGTGGCAGAGTTTCGACCATCCAACTGATACTCTTTTACCAGGGATGAAGCTCGGTGTGAACTTTCAGACTGGCGTAGATGTCTATATAACGTCAGCATCAGGAGGTTTTACATGTCATTGTGATCCTACTGGTTATCCACAGATTGTGATAAAAAATGGTGAAGTTTTGAGGTATAGCTCAGGGCCCTGGAATGGTGTAAGCTTTAGTGGGAACATTAACATTAACTTGATGAAGAACCCCATTTACACATTTGGGGTGGCCATAAACAAGAAGGAGGCATACTATCACACTGAGCTTCTCAATGAGTCAGTATACTCTAGGTTTACACTAAGTGATACTGGGGTTGGACAGAGGTGGATTTGGGAGTATCAGAAACAAAGTTGGATTATTTATCGTACTGCACCAACAGATAATTGTGATATCTATAATGTTTGCGGTGCCCATGGTATTTGTAATATTGATAATACTCCTAATTGTGGATGCTTGAATAAATTCAAACCAAAAGACCCTGACAGTTGGGGTAGTGGAGATAGGTCAAATGGGTGCATAAGAAGCACACTCTTGAATTGTGAGAGTGGAGATGGGTTTTGAAGTATTCCGGTATTAAATTGCCAAACACTCGGGATTCCTGGTACAACACGACTATGACTCTCGACGAATGCAAGGTAAAATGTTTGAACGACTGCTCCTGCACGGCCTATGCAAGTCTAGCAATAAGCAGAGGCGAAAATGGATGTCTGCTTTGGTTCGGTGACCTTGTTGATATCAAAGAGATGGCTCCAGGACAAGATATCTATATAAGGTTGGCTTCTTCTGAGTTAGGTAAGAATTCATTCAAAAAAGAAACAACTATCTATGATGTATAAATATTAGCTGTGATTCATGACAACTGCTGTATAATTGTTACAGAATTCATAAATTTATGTGTAGATTATATTTATTATACAGATATCATCTTCCTTATTTATAGTTTTGGTACTTTAGGTTTTTTGGCTATTACATAAATTTGTTATTCTATTTTAATTTCTATACAATAATATGAATGTCATGATTTTCTGCACTATTCTTTTAGCTTTCTGTCGAGATTAAAAATAATGTGTTATTTCAATATATAATTTTACAGACTCTGGAGGAAGTAGACGTAAAATACTCATAGTGGTATTTTCTCTGTTAAGCGGAATATTGCTTCTAAGCCTTTGCCTGATGTTGTACTCGCGGAAAAGAAAGAAATTGAATCATCATCTTCTGGTAAAAGGTATGAGACGTGAGTCATTTTGTGTTGTGAAACTAAGGCATGTAGAAATATAATGCTTATGTTATACTATGTAAATTGCTACCATATTTTTATTTCATCTCCTATAATTTATAGCTCATGTTGCAGGCAGGACAAGACTGAACAACGTGGATTATCATATTGGTCCAAGTCATAAAGAGGAACTCGAGCTACCTTTGTTTGAATTGTCCACAATAAGTACAGCTACTGACAATTTTTCGATCAACAATAAGCTTGGAGAGGGTGGATTCGGACCTGTTTACAAGGTAACACTGAATCTATTTATTGCTTGAGCGTTCAAGTTATGAGTAAGTATTTTGTTTAATTACTGAATATATATACATTGAGCTAAGTAAAAACTTGATTAGAAAAATCAAGATAAAAATAATATTAGTATGTTTTGATACTAGGGCGTGCTAGAAAACGGACATGAAATTGCTGTGAAACGTCTATCAAGAACATCCAATCAAGGAGTAGACGAGTTCAAGAATGAAGTAGTCTGTATTGCTAAACTTCAGCACCGAAATCTAGTGAAGCTTCTAGGATGGTGCTTTCAAGGAGATGAAATGATGCTGATTTATGAACATATGACAAACAAAAGTTTGGACATAATACTGTTCGGTAAGGATTCCTCATTCAGTGATCCTACTCAATTACTTCATGTTTACTAGAATAAGTTTTACATGGTATTTAATGACATTTATTTCAAGACAGCAATGGCATTATGACATGCATGCATACTTTGATTCTCAATTTAATGAAATAAAGTATCAAATAAATATTTATCTCCTTCCTTTTGGCAGATCCAGCAAAAGCACGTTGCTAGATTGGCCTAGGCGCCTCAACATTATCAATGGTATTGCTCGAGGCCTTTTGTATCTTCATCAAGATTCCCGTCTCCGAGTTATCCATAGAGACCTCAAAGCCAGCAATATACTACTAGATTCTGATATGAACCCAAAGATATCAGACTTTGGTCTTGCTAGAACTTTTGGAGGGAATGAAACTGAAGCAAACACAAGCCGAGTAGTAGGAACATTGTATGCATAATTCTTTGTGGCTCGATACATTACATGCACTTCCTTTTTTTTTTTTTTTTTTGCAATTTAATTAATAGCATTCATTTTATGTAGCGGCTACATGTCCCCAGAATATGCTGTAGAAGGTCTCTTTTCAGTGAAATCAGATGTGTTTAGCTTTGGAGTTCTGGTCCTTGAGATTGTGAGTGGTAAGAAAAACAGGGATTTATGAATAATGATCACCGCCTCAACCTTCTTGGACATGTAAGTATTACATCCTATAGAAACTTGAATCTTCATTTGATATATGTGCAACAAATCTTAAGAATTACAAGTAAATATAACAGGCATGGATGCTTTACAAAGAAGAAAGGTCACAAGAAGCTGTTGATTCTTGTCTCAGAAATTCAAGCTATTTATCAGAACAATTGAGATCAATCCACATCGGTCTTTTATGTGTTCAAGAGCACTCAGAAGATAGGCCCGGCATGGCTTCAGTGGTACAAATGCTGAGCAATGATGGTCCCCTGCCTGAAGCTAAACGTCCTGGTTTTTTCACCGCAAGAGATGTATTCACAACTCCAATCTCAATTAGCCCAAGCTCAACATGTTCAAATAATACAATGAGTGTTACACTACTAGAGGCTCGATAAATAAATGTAAGTTAGCTCCACTAGCTATGACCCAAAGGTCATGGGTTCGAGTCACCCTTTGCCCGATTAAAAAAATAAAAAATGTAAGTTAGCTTATACTCCATGTTTTGTATCTTTTTCAATGACGTCTGTCGTGCCTTCGCTTGTCCATATGCACTACATTTCTTGTTGTCTTAGTCTGTAGACTGTTGTCCATATCTGAATGAACTTTCTGTTAATACAACATTCTTTTTGCAGAAAAAGATTGTTGATCCACACTAGGAAGGCAACTATAATAGTATTGAATATTGTTTCTAGAGAAGTGCTGAGCAACAAGATGCTGTGCTTCAAATTAATGAGAGAAACTCTCATTTTATGGCTTGCTTTGAACTCGGAACCTTCTTTTCTTGTTCGAATTTTATCGTGATTCGTGAATATGAAGAAAAGTAATCATTGATTTAATTAAACTGGGTACTGTGATTTTTTTTTTTAGACAACTAGGGTATGTTTGATTTGAGATCTTGTGAATTTTGAAATCTAGTGATAAAGAGTATTGGTGTCTGTTTGTTTTGAGCTTTAGGTATGGCAGTATATAGTTTTATGTAAAATTAATGTTATATTATTATATTATAGTTGATTGTAATTGTGATGAATAATGATTGAATGATTGCATATTGAGTAGTGTGTCTTTTAGAACATAACTTTGTAGGATGGAGGTAGTATTATGTATGGAAAAAAAACCTGTCAATTTTAGATAAAGGGTATTTTAGTCATTTTGCTTTTTTTTTTACAAGTTCTATATGTATCTCTTTAAATTTAGGTTTTTCTTCACAAATTTTGTACTGATTTTATTATATAGTAACACATTATTTTTCTATAAATCTTATATCTACTATTTGAGAATCTCTCTCACCCCTTCAAAACTTATTATTTCAAAATACTCAAATTATATGCATTTGAGTTATTTATGGAATTATTTTAATCTCAACCATCCATCCCTTTTAATCTCAACCATCCATTAGATTTTTAGTTTCTATATAAACTTCATCTTCATCCTTGCAAATCAACATAATTTTACCTTTTCATTCTTTTTCGTCTATTCATTTGGTTTTCTTATTTGGAAAATAGATTCTCATCGTTCTTCAGCTCGTCTCTATCTCATTTCTCAACGAAAGATACGAGTGGTGAATTTTGGTTTGTGTATTTCTACATTATTGAATCTTATGTAATGATGTAAATGATCAAGTTGTAAATATGACATTTTGATCATCATTTATTCATTTCAATTTGTATGGTTTGTATTTTTTTTTTTTTTTTTGTGTTTTACAATATATATTTTTCATGAAGATCTTACGTAATGATGTAAATTTTCAAGTTGTGAATATGACATTTTGATCATCATTTATTTAGTGTCAATTTGTACGATTTATTTTTTGTTGTTTTACAATATATATTCTCTATAAAAGATCTTATCAATTGCATTTGGATTAGTAATACATAAGATGGAGTAGAAAAATAGTTGAAAGAAATAGTTGTACATGTAAACCTTAAAGCTTAATCGGCAATTGAATGTCAACTTCGGAACTAATTGCAAAAGGTTAAGTAACTTAATCATAAAATGATACAAAGAATTGTCAAAGATCTCGGAAACATCAATTTCGAATAAGAATAAGGATGAAAAGTCTGTTCATTGACTTATAGGAGAAACAATGTTTGTTGAATGTATTCATGGTCTTTCACATCAATCCTGACTGATTTCACGATATAATTAATTCCACAATATTTTCCTAATTTATAATTCCATTTTTATACCTTTAAACTCATTCAATTATTTATTTAAGTTCAGTTTCCATTCAGTAAAATTTTACGTTCTCATTATTGTATAGATATATAAATGGCTGCCATATCTTTATTTTATCTCCTATGATTTATCGCTCATGTTTCAGGCAGGACAAGTCTGAACTACGTGCATAATCATCCTGGTCTAAGTCATGACGAGGAATTTGAGTTACCACGGTTTGACTTATCCACAATAAGTATAGCTACTGACAATTTTCTGATCGACAATAAACTTGGAGAGGTAGTTTTGGACATGTTTACAAGGTAAAACAGAGGTTTTGCTTTGGTTAAAATTTCTTCAATGAAAATAAGAATGAGAAAGGATTTATGGTAATTATGATGGTTCGTAAAAACAAAAAATGATCAATCCATTATATCCCTTCGAGATAAGGTAATCATTATCTCATTTTGATTAACAACTTCTCCTTGTACAATTATTTCTCTTCAATCATTCCTCATTTTATAATCAACAAATTTTTGTTGCCCACTTCATTCCAAAATTAGGGCAACAAACTAACAATGTAACCACGTACAATTCTTCCTCCAACATATTCTTTTCATTATGAGAGTATAGAGGAAAAATATATTTTCATTTACCATTCTCATTAATGAAGAATTTCAACCAAGCTCCTCCCGAGTCTATACTTATTGCCTAATGTGTTCAAGTTATTTAATTGAGCCTTGAGTAAGTTTGCATCATTCCCGGTCCCATAATGCACATCTTTGTCCTCAAGATAAGCTCCGGACCGGTCTCTTATTTCTTGTAACTTCAAGAGAAGAAGACAAGATTTTTCCTCTATCGAAAATAAAAAAGTGACCATCCAAAATTGAACGAAATCGTGTGAATTCTTCCACTTTAGCCATCACAACATTTTTCTTCTCATTCCCATTCTTAATAACATCTTTATTAAACTCAGGCTTTGGAATTCCGAAATCAGAAAGTTTAGGATGGAACCCTTCATTCTTTCCCTCAATGTTGAGTTGTGAGAAGACTATTGTGTGTGTTGCATCATTAGATGCACCACTGATCCAATAATTCTGAGCGGATTCACTTGGAGTGTTGATGAAAAACTCTCCAGAGTTTGAATCATAAGTAGTTATTGTTTCAATGCCTCAACAATTGCTTCCATGACCCAACTATGTCATTGAAAAACAACACTTTATCAAATATTTCTCAGTGGCACTTGGCCACTTGTCATAATGTCGTTTTGTGCCAAAAAACCGGATAGCACCACCCCACAAAAAAAGGTGGACACCAATCTTGTTAGCAAGAGAGTGCTCGAAAATCTCAATGACCTCCAACAGAGCTAGCTTCCTCATCTCAACTTCAAGCCCTTTACCTGTGAGCCAACCCTCAAACACCCCATGATCAAACAAGTACTGAATTCTCTTCATGGTGATTTCCCTCTGCTGCTCCATCGATTGGTTAATTGGGCACCACAAAAACTTTTCCACCCCTCAAATTGGATTGAAAAGCTTGCTCTGTATCATTAAATTGAAAAGCCAATCCCTGTCCTCAAAATTGTGCCCATCCATCAATGTTCGCATCGAATTCACGTCGAACGAAAAGGTCTTCTCGAAAATCTCCGGTGGCGTGTAACTAAGGCATGGAATCGGGCCGGTGATTGGAGTTGGATTATGCTCTTTGTCACACCCCTAAAATTTACAATGAATCTTGACGTTCAACTACAATAAAATCCACCATAGTTTTTTATGGTTTTCACTTATAACTATAATTTGACTTATTCAAGCAACATAGTGAAATATAAAACCACCACACAATTAAATTTACCTCTGTAATCAAATTCATACTAATTATGCACATACGATTCTCATTATCAATCCTAAAGTCTATTGTTCTCACATTAACCTCAGGTCTCCGTTTAAAGGGTAAATACATTTTTTTTTTTGTCCTCTAATTTGTTCTGGTTTTGATTTTTGTCCTGTAAATTTTCACACCATACATGTAATAGGGATTGTTCCGAAAGTTACTGCTCTTGAGATGGATTTGTCCTATCCCTATATCCACTCGGAGAAGAACCATTAAATTTGAATCCGCCACCTGGACCCATCGGATCCAATCCATCGTGCTTTATTTATATTTCAATTAATTTTAAAATACAATATATACATATATATTCCATTCGTCCCATTAAAAGTATGCTTCATTTTGTTTTGACAAGTGCTTTTAAGAAACGTAGATAAAATAGATAAAATAAGGGTATTTTGGAGTATTGTGTGGTTAATTTATGAGTTAAGTGATTGTTTATGAGTATAAAGTCAACAACATATAAAAAAATTAAGTGATGGTTAAATGGTGATGCAAAACAAATTGTTGAAATAAACAATGTGAAAGATACTTTTGGTGGAAAGAGGAGTATATTTTAATATTAAATAATTATTTAAAATAACATTTTTTATTTATGAAATTCTTAAAAATAATATTTTTAATCTATAAAGACAGAGATTTACAATCCTCCTAATCGTAATTGAATTCATAAATTGCATTGGCCACATGTATGTGAGACCGCAAATTGAAGTTGATGAGCATGAAATGGAGATTGAAAACTCAGTCATACATCAACCCCAAATTAAAGAATCCAAATAATGCAAAAATATCTTGCAAGGTATGCAAACATGCTGGAAGGTGCGACTTTTACCTCAGGACAATAAAAGTCAACACATGACAATGAATATGACTTTTACCACATGGACAAGGCAGAAGGATAGAGCTGACTTGTCAAACCCATTGACAAATTAGAGCAGAGATTTTGTCAAATCAGGATGTTAAAATTGAAGCCCATAATTATATCACACTACCAATTCAAAACGTTTTGTGTGTCCCCATTAGAGTTTGAATAGTATTCTTTTGTAGTTTCTGCATTAAAATGCAATGAGTATGAACATTGATTAATATCAAGTTGTTAAAATTTTTCTTACGTTATTCTTTGTTGAACTTAAAATAAATAAATTGTTTCAGTTTTGATAAATATTGCAATGACTGATTCCTCATATCGTCATTAACCTGTTTGAGGTCAACCATAAGATACTATAAGCTATTCCCCGTGGAGATCATGCTGAGTTGACTCGATCGAAACGTTATTACGCCTCTGCTTTTGCGATCACTAAACCAGAACCATGAATATCACATTTAGAAAATACTATCTCCCTTTGTTTCTCATCATTACCTCCTTCTTCTGCACTCACCAACAAGACACCATAAATAATTCTCAGATAATCAGAGATAACAGTACTAGTACGTTGATTTCATCTAGTGGACACTTTGAATTGGGTTTTTTCAGTCCAGGGAATTCCAAGAATCGTTATGTTGGCATTTGGTATAAGAAAATAACAGCAAGGACTGTGGTATGGGTTGCTAACAGAGATAATCCACTCAAAGATGAATCAGGTGTGCTCAAAATCGTAGAGCCAGGACTTCTAGTTCTTGTAAACAGTACTAATGATAGTATTTGGTCTACTAATATATCGAAAACTGTGCAGAGGCCAGTCGCACAATTGCTCGACTCGGGAATCTCGTAGTGAAAGATGCAAACGATGATAACCCGGAGAATTTCCTGTGGCAGAGTTTCACCATCCAACTGATACTCTTTTACCAGGGATGAAGCTCGGTGTGAACTTTCAGACTGGCGTAGATGTCTATATAACGTCAGCATCAGGAGGTTTTACATATCATTGTGATCCTACTGGTTATCCACAAAATGTGATAAAAGATGGTGCAGTTTTGAGGTATAGCTCAGGGCCATGGAATGGTGTAAGCTTTAGTGGGAGTAATACCTTGAGGAAGAACCCCATTTACTCATTTGGGGTGGCCATAAACAAGAAGGAGGCATACTATCACACTGAGCTTCTCAATAAGTCAGTATACTCTAGGTTTACACTAAGTGATACTGGGGTTGGACAGAGGTGGATTTGGGAGTATCAGAAACAAAGTTGGATTATTTATCTTACTGTACCAACAGATAATTGTGATATTTATAATGTTTGTGGTCCGCATGGTAATTGTGATATTGAAAACACGCCTTCTTGTGGATGCTTGAATAAGTTTAAACCAAAAGACCCTGACAGTTGGGGTAGTGGGGATAGGTCGAGTGGGTGCATTAGAAGCACACCGTTGAATTGTGAAAATGGAGATGCATTTTTGAAGTATTCTGATATTAAACTGCCAAACACGGCGCATTCCTGGTACAACACAACGATGAGTCCTGATGAATGCAGGGTACTATGCTTGAGCAATTGTTCCTGTATGGCCTATGCAAGTCTAGATATAAGCAGAGGCGAAAATGGATGTCTACTTTGGTTCGGCGAACTTGTTGACATCAAAAGGCCTCTACAGGACAAGATATCTACATTAGAATTGCTTCTTCTGAGTTAGGTAAGAATTCCATTGAAAAATGTTGTATAAGTGCTCGTTTGGTTTGCATGATTAGGACATGACAAATGAGTTAACATGGGCTGACAAGTGTTAAAATGAAGTCAATCGTGTCTGCCGGATAATTAATGAGGGAAACCAAACGAGCATTAATTGTTACAGAATTCATGGATGCATTCTGTTGAAAAATAATACTACTGTATTAATTTCATATATCATTCTACAGACTCAGGAGGAAGGAAACGGAAAATACTTATAGTGATAGTTCCAGTGGTAGCTGGAATACTACTTCTAATTAGCCTGAGCCTGATGCTGTATTTTAAGAAAAGAAAGAGGTTCAATCATCAGGTTCTGGAAATAGGTATGAGTTATTTTGTGTTGAAATACAACAATGCTTGTATTGTATCATTGTTAATCTCTGACGTTGCAGGCAGGAAGAGAGTGAACAATGTGGATAATCATCCAGTTCTAAGTCATAACGACGAACTCGAACTGCCTCTGTTTAACTTATCCACAATAAGTAAAGCTACTGACCATTTTTCAATCAACAATAAGCTTGGACAGGGTGGATTTGGACCTGTTTACAAGGTAAAACTGTACCTATATTTATTGCTTCAATTGTTGAAGTTATGTAATTGAGTTTACATAAGCATTTTGTATAAATACTGAATCTCAGAAGTTGACTAGAAAAATCAAGTTAAATAAAGTGACTGTATATGAAATAATGAAGTAATCTGTAAAAAAGTGAGTGGCTGTGATGTTTTGATACTAGGGCGTGTTAGAAGACGGGAAGGAAATTGCTGTGAAACGACTATCAAGAACATCCCATCAAGGAGTAGATGAGTTCAATAATGAAGTAATCTGTATTGCTAAACTTCAGCATCGGAATCTAGTGAAGCTTCTAGGATGGTGCTCTCAAGGAGATGAAATGATGCTGGTTTATGAATATATGACCAACAAAAGTTTGAACAAAATACTCTTCAGTAAGTTTACTAGAATATATTTTTTACTCTATATTCATAACATTTTTAAAACCAATTCTACAAGACAATAAATATATATGTATATATATATATATCTCCTCTCTTTCTGCAGATCCTACACAAAGCATTTTACTAGATTGGCCTAGGCGCCTCAACATTATCAATGGTATTGCTCGGGGCCTTATGTATCTTCATCAAGATTCCCGTCTCCGGGTTATCCACAGAGACCTTAAAGCCAGCAATATATTACTGGATTCTGATATGAACCCGAAGATATCAGACTTTGGTCTGGCTAGAACTTTTGGAGGGAATGAAACCGGAGCTAACACAAGCCGAGTAGTAGGAACATTGTACGTATAATTCTCTGTGTCTTGATTAATTACATGCAGTTCCTCTTCTTGAAATTTAATTTTATAGCAATCATTTTCATGTAGTGGCTACATGTCCCCAGAATATGCGGTAGACGGCCTCTTTTCAGTGAAATCAGATGTGTTTAGCTTTGGAGTTCTAGTCCTTGAGATTGTGAGTGGTAAGAGAAACAGGGGATTTATGAATAAAGATCACCGCCTCAACCTTCTTGGACATGTAAGTAGAACCTTGAATTAATCTTTATTTGATAGGGTAAATTACATTTTTAGTTCCACGAGAATGAGTCGTCTGCAAAATGATCTTTTTTTTACACTTTTGGTCCCGTAGTTTTTTTTTTTTTTTGATATTTTTATTTTCAAGAAAATTACAGTTTTGGTCACAAGAGAACGATAAATTGTTGTTTTGGCCCCAAGAGAATGAGATAAAAGTGCAGTTTTGGTCCTAAAACATAATGGTTAGGACGAGTTTTGCAAAAAAAAGGACCAAAAAGGAACTTGTGATTAACATTATCGTTGAAAAATTTTTATTGGACCAAAACTACAATTTTTCCTTATTTGATATGAAAATAATCCTTAAAATATATCAGGCATGGATGCTCTATAAAGAAGAAAGGTCAGAAGAAGCAGCTGATCCTTGTCTCAGAAATTCAAGCTATTTAGCAGAAATTCAACGATCAATCCATATCGGTCTTTTATGTGTTCAAGAACACAGAGAAGATAGGCCGGGCATGGCTTCAGTTGTACAGATGCTGAGCAATGACGGTACCCTGCCTGAAGCTAAACGTCCTGGTTTTTTCACTAGAAGAGATGCATGCAGAAGTGCAGCTTCAAGCATGACAAGTTCAAATAATACAATGAGCTTTACATTGTTAGAGGCTCGATAAACAAATGGTAGTTAGCTTAAACTCCATTTTTTTATCTGTTTCAATCATAACTGAGTACAAGAATTCTTGTCGTGGTATTGTCAATGTCAGAATGAATCAAATGAACCTTTGTTAATACTGGATTGTAAGACTGACTCAAAATGCTAGCAACAGCCTACAAACATGCATGTTTATAGGAAAAATATTTAAAATAATGTCAGTCGACTTTAAACGTACGTTTTTGTCTAAAACTGTATTAATTGTTCATCAAACATGTATTGGGTTAATTGCACATTTGATATTATAGGGATTTTCCAATTTCACTGTTGGTCCCTATGTTTGCAAATAATTCTTTTACATGAATGTTGGGTCCTAATCGTTAACTATGTTAACGGATTTCGTTAAGAGCTGAAATTTGAGGGAAAACACTTTTAGGGCAGAATTTTTGGAGGAAATTAGACCAGGTGTATCGATTTGCAACAATTAATTAGATCGTGTATCAAATTATAAATTTTAAAAGGTCATGTTGTAATTGATAAACATTTAAAAGGTGGTGTATTTTTTGCAGTTAACCCTAAATAAAATATCAAATGATCTAAATCATTAAAAACACCCTGCTAAATTTATATGTCTTCCACATTTTTTTACAAAATCCATCTTCCATGTATTTGATCCAAGCAATCCAAAATAAAACTTAAAAAATGTTAAAGAACCATTGATTGCAGCTCTTTCGTAGCAAGTATTTTTAAGAGATAACCAAGTTATCGAACCCAAAAGAACTAATTGAGCAAGGATCCCTAAATCTAAGAGTTGTCATGTAATATTAAAGTTCAATTAAACTACTAAATCACGCAACAAACAATTAAACAAAAGATAACAAATATGAGAAAAATGTGCTCGGGTGCAAATTACCAAGGAATCATTAATGACGAATCACACATGATCGGGATTCCAATTAGCGAGCGATAATAGGAGCCGTCTAACAAAAATCACATATCAACCGTACTTGATAAGACTAGGTTTAATATATTAAATAAGCATGTAAGATAGTTTAGAGACGACACCCTAAATTTCATCACTTAATTACTTGATGTAAAATCGAGCAATTAACGTATCCAAATGTAGGTTCTAATAAAAATTAACCACGTCTCTTTGAGTTAATCCAAAACCAAGCCTAACACTAAAGCATCAATTCAATAAATCAAATCTCTTTGAGCAAATTAAATCAATTAACAAAGGATCAAAGCTCAATCTAGCGCTTAAATCATGCAAATCACATTAATTAGAATAATTAATCACCTCAATAAATGAAACATCCAATCACATGATCATCATAATTAATTCATCCAAGGTCATCACACCCAAAGACAAGAGAAATTTAGTCAAACATTATAAAATGAAACAAACCCATGAATATTAAAAAATTAAAAGAGAAAGAAACATGCTATTTAAGAAATAAACCACTAGAATTAAGAGAATAAAGATGAGTATCAACTTGATTATACTTGATTGAATGAAAATCTATCACTAATTTGCAAGAAATTAAAAGAAAATTGAAGAATATCTACTACTACGTGTGATTGTGTGTTTCTAATTTCTAAAGTGTGTGTTAAAGTGTGGAGAGTCTCTTTTACCATCTGAAATGAGGGATATATATGGGCAACTAGATTAAGTATTTAATTTTTGCAATTAAGCCCCTAAAAATAATTTAAATTAAGCTTTGAAAAGTAAAAATGCGTGAAAATTGAGATTGACTCGGCCATGAAGAAATGACTCGGCCAAGTCTTGATGGCCTGCCCGAGATGGACGTATTGTGTAACTTTCTCACTCGACCGAGAGAGAGAATTTCTTTGAGTCGGATTTTGTGTCTACTCGGCTGCTGAAATGAAGACTCGATCAAGTGAATTGGTTGCCCCAGGGTCGTGTAGAGACGGCGAGAAATAGGGGCTTTTCTGCGCTGGAATTGCGACGGCGAGAATGGCATCGGCAACGGTGTTCGGCGAAGAGGAGCGGCGGTGGTTATCACGTGTTGGTCGCGCGACGACCTTGGTGTTCAGCGGTAATTTGCGATGGAGGTGAAGGTGGGCGGCGAGGATTGCCGGTCTGGCGAGGAAGCTTGCGCAAATCTGAGAAGCGGCGGCAACGAATCTGTTCGCGGTGGAGTGGCGAAGATTTGTGGTAACGGTGGTCGCGATGCGAGGACGACGATTCACGGCGAGATGGGCAGTGACGGAGGTGCAGCGGCTATGACGATTGTGATCTGCGGGAGTGATGCGCAGGTGGTGGTGACGATTTATAGCAACGGTGGTGTCGCTGTTGCAATTGGTGGTGGGTGGTTGTTGATGGGTTGCTGTGTGAGTGATTGGTGGTTTCTGCAATGGCGTTGCTGCTGAAGAAGATGATGGGTGAACTCATTGGCTGGTGGGTGTGGTGGTGTACTTGGCTGGTGGGTGTATTCGGCTGCTGTTGCAGTGGTTCACCGAGCCTCACTTCGTCATTTCATATCTTTTGCATACGAATTCCGATCAGGATGATTTTTTTGCTAAGCGAAGCTCTCACGGCCCTCTTTCCAAATATTTAGACCTTTGATTCAATTGGATGCATACACAGACCTTAATTTTTAAGCGAAGCTCTCACGGCCCTCTTTCCAAATATTTAGACCTTTGATTCAATTGGATGCATATACAGACCTTAATTTTTTCTAAAAAATGGTCACTTACCTACACATTTCTACTTAAAAATACCAAATCTCATATCAAATAAAGTTAGCCAATTTAAGAGTGAATTAAGCCATAAATCATCATCAAATTAAGATAATTAAGCACAAAAATTATATGCATTTTTACCCTAATCAACCATAAAAATGAAAAGAGAAAAAAATATATAGAATCTACAACGAATTTACGATGACGAATAAAAAGAGAAAAAATATTTGCAACAAATATATTTTTATTTATTTGCAATAGAGTTCATTTTAGTTTCAAATTAAATTTTTTTTTGCGATGAATTATTTTATTTTTAAAATTTATTATTTTATTATTTATTTGTGATATATCTATGTTAGAATTTTAAATTTATATTTTATTATTTATTTACTATGAATTTTCTTATTCTTATTTTTTATTTATGCACGATAAATTTTGCGACCAATTTTTTTATTTTTAATTCTATAATTTATTTTTAATAGTATATCATAAAGTAAAATGAATTATCATTGAAAATTAATAAATTAAATATTATTGTAATAAAATAAAATAAGAATTAGTTAATGTTAGATACAATATTTCTCCATATATTACTCTTAGATACAACTCAAAAAAGAATACTACTAGATACAATTCACTATTATCAAATACCCTTTTACCCTAAAATTACCAAGTCAAAACCCTAGCACCCTTTAGCACGGGTGGCCGTCGAATGGGAGGGCGGTGTTAGGATGAGACGACCGAGAGAGTTATGTCGTTTGTGATGAGAGAGAAAGAGGGCAAGCGAGAGTGAATGGGTTTGATTTTTAATTTAATTTCTTTCTTGACTTGTTTCGCCGCATTGGGTTTCTTTATTGATTTTTGTAGTACGTGCATATTTTTTACTTTTGCACATGTGCAAAGAAAATTTTTCTATTACTGCAAAATTTTTCTTAGTTTTTGGGTTTGATGTGGTTTGATTTTTAATTTAGTTTTTCTTAGTTTTCTTGCAAATCTGTGAAGAAGAAGAAGAAGAAAACAAGATTTTTGGATTTGATTTTTAATTTAATTTTTCTTAATTTAGTTTCTTTCTTGATTCTTGTTTCTTGATTTTCTTTGGGGTAAATTGCAGGTATGGTCCCATGAGAATGAGCCCTCACGAATTTGGTCCTTTTTTTTTTTATAAAAGTAGTCCCATACGATTTTGCCATTAGTATTTAACGGATTTATCCGCGTGATATACACGCCTGCTATATGTTTTAAAAAAACAAAATTAATCTCAATAGTTAGAAATTCGAATATACGCGTTCATTCTAACTCCCAAATTGCAAAAACCCTAATCTAATCGCCCTCAACCTATTGTCAAATCTCTCAGTAAAATCTCAAGAATATAGCATCTCGAAATCGAAAATACCCCTAATACACATGTTAACCCCAAAAATTATAGCCAAAAACGAATCCTCCTCAAGAACCGAGATTACCGTAATCGGATTGACGCATCAAGAAATGTTGTACCGTGGAAATGCAAAAGATGCAAAACCTCCTCTATATCGTAAGTTTCTTTTGTTTTTATTGAGTCTCTGTAAAAATAAAAGTTAGGGTTTTTAAAAAATTCTACAATTTTTGGGTTATACTTGGTTTAAATGAGGGTGTGATACTTTTATGGTTTTGGAATAGAATACTATGCATGCTATGAAACGAACATGGGTATACTTTATTTTCTTGGCACAATAATGGGGAACATGTGTGAAAAAAATATGGATGGGTATACTATATTTTAGAGGGTTGTGTTCCCACCGTAAATTTTGTTTCTCACTTTTTGTATTTAATTGGTATGGTCCTACGCGCATGACCGTATAGCAACAAAATTTTCATTTTATTAGACCCATTCACACGGTTAGTTTACTTTGACTCTACATACCAATTGAATTTTCAAAGTTTTTTTGACAGGAATTGAATTTTCATTTTCAAAGTTGACTCTTCTATTATATGGCCAATTCTTAGTTTGATAAATTTCTTGACAACTTTTCACATATATAAATTATATATATTTGTTTGATAAATTTCTTGACAAATTAGTTTGATAAATTTCTTGACAACTTTTCACATATATAAATTATATATATTAGTTTGATAAATTTCTTGACAAATTAGTTTGATAAATTTCTTGACAACTTTTCACATATATAAATTATATATATATATATATATTAGTTTGATAAATTTCTTGACAAATTAGTTTGATAAATTTCTTGACAACTTTTCACATATATAAATTATATATATATATATATTAGTTTGATAAATTTCTTGACAAATTAGTTTGATAAATTTCTTGACAACTTTTCACATATATAAATTATATATATTATTTGATAAATTTCTTGACAACTTTACACATATATAAGTTATATATATTAGTTTGATAAATTATTTTGATAAATTTCTTGACAATTTTTCACATATATAAATAATATTATTAGTTTGATAAATTTCGCAAAAATGGCAGACTTCTTCAAGAAAATTAGTTTGATAATTTCTTAACATTATACTTTTTTTTCTTTTACGGTTGGCAATGAGAAGCGGTAAGGGTAAGGTCATTGATGATGGGATGGGTAAGGTCACCGATAAAGGCAAGGGTAAGGTTAGTGATGAAGATAGTTTGGATGAAATTATTGATAATTATGGTAATTATGATTTTAGTGAGGGGAGGAAGAATCGGGTTTAGAGGTCGGGGAGGAAGAATCGAGGATAGTGAGTTTGTTATGGGATACTGATAGTGAAAATAGTGAAATGGATGATGAATTCTTTGAAGGGGCATTAGATAAAGAGGTTGAGTGGGGTGGTATAAATGAGGGAGGTGGGGAGGGGGCTAAAAATGATAGTGGATCTAGTTCTAGTCTTTGAGGTAGAAGGTAGTGATGATGAGGACTTTAGTAGTGATGTTGAAAATAAAGTTGAATTGAATAATTCCTTTAAAAGTTCTCTTGTGTTTAACCCCGAGTTCTCAATTGGGCAAAACTTTAGTTGTAAACAGTTGTTTGAGGATGCTATCATGTCTCATGGTGTTGTGATGAAAAGAAATGTCAAAATAACAAAAATGATAAGAGGAGAATTTATGCTAGGTGTTTAGATTGTGCTTGGTTTATAAATGCTTTGAAGGTACCAAATGAAGAGTCCTACCAGATTAGAAAGATAAATCCAGAACATACATGTGTTGTAACTTTTCATGTGAAAACTATGACCTCAACTTGGTTATCAAAACAATATGTTAAAGATTTTAGGTCGAGATCCTAAAAAAGATGTAAATGGCTTTAGGAACTTTGTTGCAAGAGAGACCAGTGGTTCATGTCTCAAGACACCAAGCATATAGGGCTAAGAAAAAGGCTAAGACTCTCATTGAGGGTAGCAATGATGATCAATATAAATTGATTTGGGATTATGCAAATGCTCTTAGTGGTGAGGAATCCTGGTTCAATTGTTAAAATTTGTGTAGAGGAGGGGTGATGGAAAAAATAAATTCAGTAAGTTGTATGTGTGTTTTTAAGCTTTGAAAGTTGGGTTTCTTCTGGGTGTAGACCATTCATTAGGGTAGATGGGACTTTTCTTAAAGGTCCACATGGTGGGGTCCTATTAATTGCAGTTTATGTGAATCCAGATAACCAAATTTATCCCATAGCATATGCAGTAGTGACTACCGAGAACACATAAACTTGGACTTGGTTTTTAACTTTGTTGAAAGAAGATTTGAATATTGTGAGGGATGATCTATATACCTTTATGTACCGATAGACAAAAAGGGTTGTTAGCTGCCTTTGAGGTCATTTTGCAGTGTGAGAACCGATTTTATGTGAAGCATTTACATTCCAACATGAAACTTGCTTTGGATTTAGGGAAATGCTTTCAAAAATGGGTTGTGGAGGGCTGCTAGAGCTACAACCGTACATGAATTTGATTCAGCAATGAAAGCGATAGGGGTGATTGATAAAAAATGTTTAGTTTGGTTACAAAAAAACCTGCTTCCCAGTGGTCTAAGTCTCACTTCTCTACATATCCTAAGTGTGACATGTTGCTAAACAATATTTGTGAGTCTTGGAATTCGGTGCTTGTAGAAGCAAGATTAAAACCTATCATAACCATGTTAGAATGGATTAGAATGGGTTTGATGAAGAGGATACAAGAAAACAGAGATAAGTGTGAGAGGTTGTGGGAAAGTAAGACTATATGCCCTTCAATTAGGAGAAAATTGGATAGGAGGATGTCAAAGGCGGCTGATTGCATCCCATTGAAATCCACATCACACTGTATGAAGTTGAGTGTTTTGATTGCAAAACCTGCTCTTGTCGGTTGTGGGATATATGTGTAGTGCCATGTAAGCATGGATTGAGTGCCATAGGAGCTGAAAAATTGAATCATGAAGACTTTGTGCATCCATGCTATACAATTGAGACATATAACAAGGTGTATATGTCGGCTTTGCAACCAATGGTGGGAGAAGATTGGCTACATACCACCACTTCCTCCAAATTTTGTGAGAAAAGAGGAAGACCATCAAGAACAAGAAGAAGAGGGCTGGATGAAGAACCTTTTGGTGGAAAAAAGAAGAAAAACACAAAACAATTGCTGCCTAGACAAGTTCAACGTGAAATGCGGTTGGTGTAGTAGGAAAGGCCCTAATGAAAGGACATGTGAGTGGAAGAAGTTTCTTTGAATAGTTTCTGATGTGAGTATTCTTTTTATTTCAGTTTGTAATATTTAATCAATAATTTTATTTTGGTGAATCAGTTTCTAACTTTTTGTTTTTTATTTATATGTATTTAGGAAGAGGAAATGACACAACTTAGTAACATTCCCCTCCACTCAAGAGGAGCAAATGACAAAGCAGTGAGTTATTTTTTAATTTCGGTCTTTTTAATTTCTTGAATCAGTTTCTAACATTTTATTTTGTTTATATATGTATTTAGGAAGAGGAAATGACACAACTTAGTAACATTCCCCATTCCACTCAAGAGGAGCAAATGGCAGCAGTGGTTATTATTTTTTTCAGTCTTTTTAATTTCTTGAATCAATTTCTAACATTCAATTTTTTATGATATTTAGGAATTTGATCATGAGGGCAATATTTTGGCTTTAACTCAAGAACTCGGAATTGTTGAAACTGTAATTTTAAACCTTTTCATACTCTTTGTTATTTTTTGTTACATATTCTAATTTTATTCATTTTTTGTAGGAAAATCCACCAATGGAGGAAATGACACAAGCGATGATATTCCCCTTATGACTCAAGAATCACAAGTTCAGGAAATTGCGGTGAGTGTAAATTTTTTTAATGATTTAATTTTGAATTATTGTTTTAATCTAATTTTTTTTTAAAATTCAAAATTGTAGGATAACAATAGAGGGAAAAATATTGGTTTCCATTTTCGGCAACCATTGTTCCTGCTCCTTTCAAGCCACCTCGACAAGTACCATCTTCAAGGGTTAACATTCGAGTACCACCTCCCATAACTCTGCACCCAAATGAGAGCTACTCCGATGAAAGAGGAAGTATGAAGCCATCATCATCAACTCCTCGGTGTTCCACCGATCAAAGTTGGGGGAAAAAGTTTGTGACAATGGCAAATTCTGAGGCATCAATGACTCAAACATCAAAGAAGAAGAAAGGTGGCAAAAAGTAAAGTATGTTATTTTTTTCTCGTTTTTGGGTAAACTTTTGTTTTGTTTTGTAATAAGATAGAAATAATGTTCTTTGTTAGATGGTTGCCGTTGTCTTAGATGAAACAATGCCTTTTGGTTTTACTTTTGGGTCTTTGAAGTTGTTTGCTTAAACTTTAGGTGGTTTTTGTGCTGTGAAGGTAGTTTTTGTGTTGTGAAACAATACTTTTTAGGCTATGCACTTGTTAGATAAATTTGTGATGGTTATTTTTGTGTTAAACTATGCACTTGTTAAATGAACTCAAGGCTTTTGGCAAAGTGAAATGTAATTGTATCATTTGGCAGAAATTGATATGACTATCAAATGCCACAAGCTTCCTCTCATTATCAAGAATGGAGAATTCATGATGTGAGAGCTATCTTGAAGGAGATGCTTGGGATGTTGTTGAAGAGATTTAAGGAAAATGACTCTAGATGTGAAAAAATGTTCCCCTTGTATGAGAACATCTATGAGACCAATGCAATGATTGATGCAATGATGGGAACATAGAGATCACCAAAGCTCAATTTAATGTTCTAATAAGTCAACTCAAAGCTTTTCTATTCCAAGTCGAGAGCATAACCATCATGGAGAATCATCAAGAAGAAGGGAAAAAGAAAATGAAAATGAAGATGAAGAAGAAGAGAAATGGAAAGAGAAAGAGAAATAAGAGGGTCCAAGCAAGAAGGATGGAATAGAAATTTCCTTGTCGAAAGTGATGAAGATGAATGTCCATTGATGGACATGAACAACAATGAACAAGAAAATTTAGAAACATCGAATGAAGCATTGAAGAACGAAATGATCATTTCTAAACCTTCAAACTCTTCAATTTGTACTTTAATTGAGATTGATGCTTCTATTGAATTTATTTTACCTTTTGTGAACTTTGATTATAGGAAGGAAGTAATGAAGTAATGAAGTGTTTGGGCATCCTTGGAAAAAATAAACGAAGAAAGATGATGGTGCGAGAGAAAGAGGAGGATCCATCGTCTACCAATGATGATAACCTCCATGATTTTGAAGCTCAAAGATGTAAGTATTGTGGCAAGGAGGACCGATATCCTTGACCATTCCGATGAAAAGAGTTGAAATGAATGAATAAAATCCAGCAAATGACGTTAAACCTAGGGCTAGATGGGAGACAACCCATTCTTTTCTTGTTTTCTTTTGTTGCTTTGTTTTCTTGCTTTGAATAATTAAGTCTTGTGATCTTTGTAGGAAGTGAGAAGTGCTAGGAAGCTTGATGAGCCCTACATGCATGAAGGAAAGATGGAGTTTGAAGGCTTTATGGTACAACACTTGCTCTCAAACTTAGACTTGTCTAAGTTTGGGGAGGTGTTCTTCTTTCCTTGCCAATCTTTTATGCTCTTGTATATGATTTTTGGGTGTGATTCATCATTGAGCTTTAATTTGTGGATTTCATGCATATATTTGAGTGATATTTGTTGAGATGATATAGGGAGATTGTGATTGAGATTATGTACATGTGCACTTATGCTTGATTGGAAGGATGATTTGAACTTTTGATATGATCATGAGTTGACGTGTGGTTTGAAGCTAGCATGATGAATGATTATGTGATGATGAATGTGATTGAAAATTCTTGATTCATTGCTCAATTTAAGCCCGTGAGCTTTTGTGCCTTAAGAATCGTACGTCTTATACGGTTGAAATTCTTTGTGAGTGTATCGTTCATAGATTTGTATGCTAGAACTTGTCTTTGGACTTGTTGAAATTGATCTTTGTGTGATTTCTTGAATATGATAAGAGGCCATGTTTGAATTGAAAAGTCACTTAGCCAAATTTTTCCCCACAAAAATATTTGATTTCCTTAGTAAGTCATTTTGAGCCTAATATCCTTATTCTTTGGCAAACCAAGTGAAATAGAAGCCATTTTGCTTATTTTTATGAGCCTTATTGTCCTATATTTAGTAGAGCTTGATTGTTGGCTAGAAGATGGTGCATTGTATGAAAAGTGTGGTGGAATGATGATGCGCTAAGTTGATTGTTGAGAAAAGAAGGGGAAAAAAAGGTTGAGAAAAAATAAATTGAAATTGAATTGAGGAGAAATGGTGAAAGATAAAAAGAAGAAAAATTCAATTTATGAGCTTAAAAGAAGAAAGTTCAAAAGAAGGGTGGTGTATTAACTTTGAAAAACATGAAGAAGAAAGAGTGAGATTGATGAAGAGTTGTAAGAGAAGTATATTGAATTGCTTAGTTAACTTTCAAGATCTCTACTAATTTTTGAGTAACTCTTACCTAAATTCATCCACCCATTCCAAAGAGCTTACTTTACAACCTTGATGAAAGACCTCTTTGATTCTTGATTGAAACACAAAAGAAAATAATGGAGATTGAGTCATTGGGCAAGCTTATGGGATGCATGTTTGTGAATTTGATGATTGAGTGACATTTAACCCTTATACACTTGAGAGATGAGAGAAATACTCCATGGAAGTAGCAATGATGTGAGCATTGGATTTTGCATTTGTTTGAGCATGATTCATTGTGATTGCTAGTTGAGAGTTTGCATTGAGATTTAAGATCATTGATGAGTTTGATTGACCTAGTTTCTTCTATGGTGCCATGAGACATAATTGCAATTCACTCTTTTATTCTTAATTGTTTCGTTGCTTGAGGACGAGCAACATCTTTAGTTTGGGGGTGTTTGATGAGAGTGAATTGATGCATGATTTTGAGGTAATTAATTGCAAAAGTGATGAAAAGTGTTAGAATTTGTGCTTTAAGGTGTAGAGTATCACTCTTTTGAAATTAAGGTATTACTATGTGAGAATTAATGGTTTTTCGAAGTGTTTCGTCTTATTTTCAGGGTTTTCGGAGGAATTAGACCGAACCAAGAGTACCGGGATTCATACGGCGAAGAGACGAACACGTGGGGCGTAAATAGGGGTCGGAAGGTCAAGTCGGAGTCCAAAATCCCCTGGACTCGACCATTGGTTGAGCCCGAGGGAGCTCGGGTAGAGCTTGAAGACCAAGTGAGGAAATATTGAATTTTGGTGTGCACAAGGCGTATAGATATTATAAAGGGCGAGTTTATAACCAAAAGTAATCCCAGCCTAAGCGGCGAAGTGCTCTCCTTATTCGCGCGTCGTCGTGTTCAATCCCCGCTAGTGATGGATTTTTTCTTGATTTTTATAAAGCAGCCACACTTGGAAAGTTTGAATATATATAATAAAAGGTGTCTTTATTAACAAGATCGTGACTAGTTGAGATGGTAAATGTGCTCCCTTGTTTGCCCATAGACTTGGGTTCAAATCTTGGACATGTGAAATATTTCAATTTACATTTTCTAGTTAGATTTTCATTGAATTGTCCCCCTTGGACGAAAAACAGAGAATAAGTTAGTTTAGGAAGTTACCTTTCGGTTTTGGGGCGATTTTGAAGTTCCAAGCCAATTTCTCCTTCCTAGATCATTAGATTTACATTTTCTAGTTAGATTTTCATTAAATTGTTGATTAGCTTAGCATTTTCTCCATTAGATTAGACAATTGAGATTGTAATTCAAGTGAAGAGAAGTTTACAATTGTGGAGATTCAAACATTCAATTCCTATTGCATTTGAAAAAATTGGTGATGTTATTTCTATCTCTTGATTCTATTTCTCTATTGTTTTGATTTTCATGTTGATCATGCTCTTTGATTTTTCACCCATGGATTTTGCACTTTGCACCACGGGCTAATTCTCTTGTGCTTGAGATAATTGAAATTAAGGATGATTTGATTGCTCTAGCTATAATTATTGATGATTGTTGTTTAATTGAGATAGATAGTTTCCTAATTGTTGATGCTTATTGTGTTTCATGCATTTTTATCTCTTTTGATTAGTGTTTGATCACCCTAGCAACAAACGAAAGTTGAGCTAACGTGATTAGGGATTAATCGAGTTATAATTGTGTATGATTGTACGAATTAGGTGCTTCATAATTGAGAGATAAGTTGCCCTAAGAATACTCATATTTAGGCATTGTGTGATGAATGGAGATATTATTGCATGATGTGCATACTTTCTATCTTGATTAAATGGTGATTTGATACAATTATAGTTGTGATCATTGATTTCCTTGGTGGAGATAATCCCTAGCATCCTTTCCCCTTGAAGTTTGCTTAGCTAGTTTCATTCCTTGCTAATAGCCTAAATCATAGTTTAATTGTTATTTGATAGTCCTTATTGCATTTTAGTTGTGTAATTGGAACCAAAACCTTGCTTGCAACAATAGTCGTTGAACACTCATGTCCTTGGGTTCGATAAACTAGATTTGGTCTTAATAACTCTTACCCGATTATACCACAATCAACATGAATATATTTCAATTGTTTAATTAATTCTATAATTTTTAAATAGGTAATAATCTCATCACAAATATTAAAATTCAACAAAACTTACCAAATATTATTTCGTCTTTGTCTAATTGTTCTATTTCCTTTATTATACGTTGTGCCAATATTTGGGCACATCCGATTGCTAAGACTTCTCGTTATTTTGAGAGCCCTCATTCTTGGAGTGACCCATGAGTTTGTGATTGGGCTTTCAATTTCTCTCGTGCTCTTGTGAGCCGTTAATATAGTCTTCTAATTTTTTGGGAAAAAGGTTTTTTTGTCCTCTAAGTTTACCACATTTTGATTTTGGTCCCGTTGACCTTGACTTTTTGAGACCAGTCCTTTATCTTTCAAATTTTGATTTTTCGTCCTCCGACTGCTACACTGTGTCACCTTCCAGTCATTTCTGACGTGGCGTGATTTTTTATTTATTTTTATTGAAAAATACCCATGTGGCATGAATTTTGGTTCCGTTGACTTTGACTTTTTATTTTCGTCCTCTAACTTTCATTATTTTGACATTTTCGTCCTTATAATATACATATTATATAATAAATTCACAAATATTTTTTTATATTTTTGCTATTCTAAAATACAAATCATTTTAGAATAATATAATTTAACAAAATACATTAGATTTTATTTATTTTAATATTTTTTATTTTAAAATATTTACAATAGTTTTTATATTTATTAAATTATTTAAATTAATATTTAGTTAAAAAATTGGTTGAAGTGTGAGGAAGTGTATGAAAGTTTCGATGTGGATGGGGTGACGACTAAACAATTTATCAACTAAATACATTGGATTTTATCTATTTAAAAAAATTATTTTAAATTATTTGCAATATTATTTATATTTATTAAATTAATATTTAGTTAAATTGGTTGACGTTAGTGAGGAATGAGCTGTTTTATTTAGATTTATGTATTTTATGATTTTCTATTTTAAATTTTTTTCAATAGTATTTATATTTATTTAATTATTTTAAATTAGTAATTAATATTTAAAAAATTATTTGTGAATATATTACATATTTATATATATCCTAAATATGTGAAAAGATATTTTAAAAAAAAATTATACTAATTATAATGAATTTTATGATTTTTAAGGTTTATATTGATTTTTCAATTAAAAAAATGTCACATCAAAGAATAGTCCTTACCAAATTTGTGCCACATGGATATTTTTCAATAAAAATAAATAAAAAATAACGCCACGTCAGATATGACCGGAAGGTGACCTAGTGTAGCAGGTCGAGGACGAAAAAATCGAAAATTTGAAAGATAAAGGACCGGTCTTAAAAAGTCAAGATCAACGGGACCAAAATCAAAATGTGGTAAACTTAGAGGACAAAAAAACTATTTTTCCCAATTTTTCAGAAAACAAAACTTATATAATATAAAATAAATTTATTTTAGCTCCACTCAATATATATATATATATATATATATATATATATATATATATATATATATATATATATATAGTTATAGTGCACCACTAAAATACCACGACTAATAAGTGACAGAGGCCAAGAAATATGAGGCTCACATACAAAAACAAAGTCTCGTTCGCTGAGTTGACTCCTGACATTATTATTATTAATATTAAGCCTAAGCCTCTGCTTTTGCATTAAACCAGACCAGAACCATGAATACCACATTCAAAAATACTATCTCCATTTATTTCTCATCATTACTCACCAAGTATCTTATACAACACCTACAGACACCATAACTAATTCTCACACATTCAGAGATAACACTACTAGTACCTTGATTTCATCTGGTGGACACTTTGAACTCGGTTTTTCAGCCCCGAGAATTCCAACTACCGGTATGTCGGCATTTGGTACAAGAAAATAGCAGCAAGAACTGTGGTATGGGTTGCTAACAAAGATAATCCACTCAAAGATGAATCAGGTGTGCTCAAAATCGTAGAGCCAGGACTTCTAGTTCTTGTAAACGGTACTAATGATAGTATTTGGTCTACTAATATATCAAAAACTGTGCAGAGGCCAGTCGCACAATTGCTCGACTCAGGGAATCTCGTAGTGAAAGATGCAAACGATGATAACCCGGAGAATTTCCTGTGGCAGAGTTTCGACCATCCAACTGATACTCTTTTACCAGGGATGAAGCTCGGTGTGAACTTTCAGACTGGCGTAGATGTCTATATAACGTCAGCATCAGGAGGATTTACATGTCATTGTGATCCTACTGGTTATCCACAAAATGTGATAAAAAATGGTGAAGTTTTGAGGTATAGCTCAGGGCCATGGAATGGTGTAAGCTTTAGTGGAATTAATACCTTGAGGAAGAACCCCATTTACTCATTTGGGGTGGCCATAAACAAGAAGGAGGCATACTATCACACTGAGCTTCTCAATGAGTCAGTATACTCAAGGTTTACACTAAGTGATACTGGGGTTGGACAGAGGTGGATTTGGGAGTATCAGAAACAAAGTTGGATTATTTATCGTACTGTACCAACAGATAATTGTGATATCTATAATGTTTGCGGTGCCCATGGTATTTGTAATATTGATAATACTCCTGATTGTGGATGCTTGAATAAATTCAAACCTAAAGACCCTGACAGTTGGGGTAGTGGAGATAGGTCAAATGGGTGCATTAGAAGCACACTCTTGAATTGTGAGAGTGGAGATGGGTTTTTGAAGTATTCCGGTATTAAATTGCCAAACACTCGGCATTCCTGGTACAACACGACTATGACGCTCGACGAATGCAAGGTAAAATGTTTGAACAACTGCTCCTGCACGGCCTATGCAAGTCTAGATATAAGCAGAGGGAAAATGGATGTCTGCTTTGGTTCGGTGACCTTGTTGATATCAGAGAGATGGCTCCAGGACAAGTTATCTATATAAGGTTGGCTTCATCTGAGTTGGGTAAGAATTTATCTAAAAAATAATCAATTATCTATGATGTATAATTATTAGCTGTGATTCATTACATAAAACTGTTGTATAATTGTTACAGAATTCATGGAATCTATTTATGTGTAGATTATACTTATTAGACAGATGTAACTGATTCTTAGATAAATATCATCCTCCTTAACTATAGTTTTGGTATTTAAAGTTTTCTTGCTATTATATAAGTAAAAATAATGTTTTATTTCAATATATAATTTTACAGACTCAGGAGGAAGGAAACGGAAAATATTTATAGTGGTATTTTCCCTGGTAACCGGAATATTGCTTCTAAGCCTAAGCCTGACATTGTACTCACAAAAAGAAAGAAGTTTAACCATCAGATTCTGGAAACAGGTATGAGATGTGAGTTATTTTGTGTTGTGAAATTAAGGAATGTAGAAATACAATGCTTGTTGTATACAATGTAAATTGTTACCATATCTTTATTTTATCTCCTGTAGTTAATCACTCGTTTTACAGGCAGGACGAGACTGAACAACATGGATAATCATCCTAGTCTAAATCATAATGAGGAACTCGAGCTACCACTGTTTGACTTATCCACAATAAGTAAAGCTACTGACAATTTTTCGATCAACACTAAGCTTGGGGAGGGTGGATTTGGACCTGTTTACAAGGTAAAACAGAATCTATATTTGTTGCTTCAGGTGTTCAAGTTATGTAATTGAGCCTTGAGTAAGCATTTTGCATAATTACATTGAGCTAAGTAAATCTGAAAAGTTGATCAGGAAAATCAAGATAAAAGTGTTTTTAAGTTCAGTAAAATAGTATGCATCATGATATTAGTATGTTTTGGTACTAGGGTGTGCTAGAAGACGGACAGGAAATTGCTGTGAAACGTCTATCGAGAACATCTCATCAAGGAGTAGACGAGTTCAAGAATGAAGTAGTCTGTATTGCTAAACTTCAGCACCGAAATCTAGTGAAGCTTCTAGGATGGTGCTTTCAAGGAGATGAAATGATGCTGATTTATGAATATATGACCAACAAAAGTTTGGACATGATACTGTTCGGTAAGGATTCCCCATTCACAGATCCTGCTCAATTACTAAATATTTACTAGAATAAGTTTTAAATGATATATAATGGCATTTATAGCAGTACAACAACAGTATTATGACATATATACATTATTAATAGCTAATCAACATCATTTACTTTTGGCAGATCCTACAAAAACATGTTACTAGATTGGCCTAGTCGTCTCAACATTATCAATGGCATTGCTCGGGGCCTTTTGTATCTTCATCAAGATTCCCGTCTACGGGTTATCCACAGAGACCTCAAAGCCAGCAATATATTACTAGATTCTGATATGAACCCAAAGATATCAGACTTTGGTCTTGCTAGAACTTTTGGAGGGAATGAAACTGGAGCCAACACAAGCCGAGTAGTAGGAACATTGTATGCATAATTCGTCATGTCTTGATTCATTACAGGAACTTTCTTTTCTTGCAATTTAATTTATAGTAATCATTTCTATGCAGTGGCTACATGTCTCCAGAATATGCTGTAGAGGGTCTATTTTCAGTGAAATCAGATGTGTTTAGCTTTGGAGTTGTAGTCCTTGAGATTGTGAGTGGTAAGAGAAACAAAGGATTTATGAATAAAGATCACCGCCTCAACCTTCTTGGACATGTAAGTATTACATCCTCTAGAAACTTGAATCTTCATTTGATATATGTGCAACAAATGTTAAGAATTACAAGTAAATATAACAGGCATGGATGCTTTACAAAGAAGAAAGGCCACAAGAAGCTGTTGATTCTTGTATCAGAAATTCAAGCTATTTATCAGAACAATTGAGATCAATCCACATCGGTCTTTTTATGTGTTCAAGAACACTCAGAAGATAGGCCCGGCATGGCTTCAAAGTGGTACAAATGCTGAGCAATGATGGTCCCCTGCCTGAAGCTAAACGTCCTGGTTTTTCACCGCAAGAGATGTATTCACAACTCCAATCTCAATTAGCCCAAGATCAACATGTTCAAATAATACTATGAGTGTTACACTACTAGAGGCTCGATGAATAAATGTACGTTAGCTTATACTCCATGTTTTGTATCTTTTTCGATCTTAAGAGAGTTCTTCTTTGGCCAGTGACGTCTATCGTGCCTTCCCTTGTCCATACGCACTACATTTCTTGTTGTCTTAGTCCGTAGACTTTTTTTTTTATCGGTAAATGTTAGTTGTTAGTGGTTAGAAGTTAGTTCACCAAGTCTCCTTACAATTCCAAATTTTCCACGCCTCCTTATACCTCCAACTTCAAATTCGTTCCCAAAGGGAATCAAACCCGGAGTCTCCCACTAAAGTGAAGCGCTCGGTGGCCAGGTGGCCTAAGCCCCTGGTTGTCTTAGTCTGTAGACTTTGTCCATATCCGAATGAACTTTTTGTTAATACAACATTCATTTTGCAGAAAAAAGATTGTTGATCCACACTAGGCAGGCAAGTATAATAGTGTTGAATATTGTTTCTAGAGAAGTGCTGAGCAACAAGAAGCTGTGCTTCAAATTAATGAGAGAAACTCTCATTTTTGGCTTGCTTTGAACTCGGAACCTTCTTTTCTTGTTCGAATTTTATCGTGATTCGTGAATATGAAGAAAAGTAATCATTGATTTAAACTGGATACTATGATTTTTTTAGACAACTAGGGTATGTTTGATTTGAGATCTTGTGAATTTTGAAATCTAGTGATAAAGAGTAATGGTGTCTGTTTGTTTTGAGCTTTAGGTAAGGCAGTATATAGTTTTATGTAAAATTAATGTTATATTATTATATTATAGTTGATTGTAATTGTGATGAATAATGATTGAATGATTGCATATTGATTAGTGTGTCTTTTAGAATTTGTAGAAGTGAACATAATTTTGTAAGACGGAGGTTGTATTAGGTATGGAGAAAAAACTGTCAATTTTAGATAAAGGGTATTTTAGTCATTTTGCTTTTTTTTTTTTGTACAAATTCTGTATGTATCTCTTTAAATTTAGGTTTTCTCTTCACACATTTTGTAACTTAAGAAAATGCGGATGAATGAGAATGTCACTGTGAAGAGTCAAGAGAGAAACCAATATGAAGATGGTGAATAGAATATCACTAAACGATAGGAGATTCGGTGGAGAACCGGGAATGACGTAGGTGAACACAAATTCACTTAAGACTAGCCTAAAGGTCCAAAGAGGACCAGACGAAGGTGAAGTGTAGATATAATCGGGAAGTGAGTAAGAACTCATTTAAGATTGGATTAAGGCTCAAGAGAAACTGAATAGAGCCTAGGTGCAAGAGAAGTTGAATAGAGCCCAAGTAAATAGAAATTTACTTGAGTCTTTCTTAAGGTTTGGAAAGAACATACCGATTATTGAGTAAGTTACCTACTCTCTCGGGCCCTTCACGTCCCAAGAGAGGAGGGGGAGTAGTAATTGAAGTAACATAAATACGATATTGGGCGGTGGCTAATGGATTTGATTTATAGGGCGTGGGCCTGTGAAAGCCCAATAAAGGACTCCGTGGAAAGCCCAATAAAGGACACGAAGTAAGATATGTGTAGAGGAGCCTGTAATCCTAAATATGGGCTCAAGAATATAGATATCAAGGGGTTAGTTTAGATAATACCCGACTTAACTCTAAGAGGAACCAAAATAGATATGATTAAAGACCACTTAAAGTCCTAAAGGGTCGGTATAAATTCAACATTCGGAAGGAACCTAGGAGAGAAATAGTGAATAAAATTCACTAAGTACCTTGAGGTGAGTAAGAACTCACTTGAGGTCGTTCAAAGTTCAAAGAAAGAATCTAAGGAAAAATTTCGGTAAAATACCAAATACCTAGAGGTTCGGATAGAACCAGGAAGGTAAGTAAGAGCTCATTCAAGGTTTAATTTGAAGGTTTAAGAAAGAAACAAAAGAGTTCAAGGTTCTTAAAGAACCTGAATAGATTATGAAATTTACCTAGAGATTTTTAGTTCATGACCTTTCAAGGTTCTTAGGAAGAAATTAAGTAAATAGATAATTCACTTAGAGTTTTTTGGGCTCGAGAGAGGGACCAGATTGAGCTTAAGGGAAAGAAATTCACTAAGCACTTTTTGATGCTCACAAGGGACTACAAAGGGCCTAGAGGCCCGAAACCTCAAATAAGATATTTCATTAAATAATACGATGAATTTGAAAATTCCTCACTTGAGTTTGAGGCCACGAGGCCAAAACCTAGTGAAAATTAATGATTCGCTAAATGAGTGCGGAGAATCACAAGTGTTTAATTAAGGCCCAAGAGGGCTAAGACCTTGAGGTAATAATACATCAAAATCATAAGATACTTGACTATTTGTTGAGATGAGAAGATACTCGATTATATTACCGATTGAATTTAAGATGTTGAGATACTTGACGGTGTTTCGATTGACATTAAGATCAAGGAATGCTTGGTCATACTTCTAGTCACTATTGAAACACTAGGTGAGAGAAAAGAAAATTGATAGGGCTCTAGAGGTCCGCAAAAGTTTGATTGAGGTTAAGATGTTAGATTAACGACGAGTTAAAATACTTTTGAATGATAAGTCCATAACAAATCGCTTGTTTGAGGCTAGGGGCTGAACCGGTAATGAAACCAGATGTTTAGAGTAGGTCCAGAGGGCCTAAGGGAAGTTGATAACTTGAATCGAGACTGTCTGTGTTAAGGCCACTGGAATTTGCGATTCTCTCTTACTACTCTCTCGGGCCCTACACGTCCCAAGAGAGTAGGAGGGAGCCGATTGATGTGGCATAAATATGATTTGGGCGAATAGAGCCTGTGAGGTTAGAAGGCCGAAGAGTAAGCGAAAGCCCAATAAGAGGCCCAGAGGAAGAAAAGATAATAGAGCCCATAAAGAATGACCACGTGAGATATACAAAATCAAACCCATACGAACATATTGAGCTCATATCGATAAGATGAAGCGGTTGAGGTAATATCTCGAGATAAATCCCAAGAAAATAGCTAGAACCCCAAAAAATAGGAGGTTAGTTGGATATAAGTGTTGAACGGGTCGACAGAGCCGGATTAACGTATGAAGAATATTCTAAAAGCGGGATTCTCTCGAGAGTGGGAATGGGACGTGAAAGAAAGACGGAAAGTGGGAGGAACATGATGGAGAGTGGGAGAACTCCATCGGAGGGTGACATAAACCGTTCTTTCTCGGTATTATTTATAGGCAATCAATATAACCCTTGAAGGTACGAATTGACTTATCTACTTATCACACTTTGAGCACGTTATACTATCTCTATTATCACTTGGTCACCTAGCTCATATTAGCTCCTAGAGGTCCCTTACCGGGTATTAAGGGCCCTCCTTTCATACTCTTTCCGATCACCGACTTGAGCGTCGGAGTCCCTACGCGGGGACCTCTCCGGCGTGTTTTGCAGGTATCCTGAGCTCGGGTACGGGTGTGGATCGCAAGGTTATAGTTCGTGTTCAAGGCGTGATTCTACGAATCTCGTGCACGGGGTTCGATTCTTGCTAGCGTAACATTATTGTACGTATCACACATGTGCGGTAAAATTTTTCTATTACACCCGCAAAATTTTTCTTAGTTTTTGGGTTTGATGTGGTTTGATTTTTAATTTAGTTTTTCTTAGTTTTCTTGCAAATCATGAAGAAGAAGAAGAAGGAGAAGAAGAAGAAGAAGAAGAAGAAGAAGAAGAAGAAGAAGATTTTTGGATTTGATTTTTAATTTAATTTTTCTTAATTTAGTTTCTTTCTTGATTCTTGATTCTCGCACCGGGTTTCTTTCTTAATTTTTGTAATAATGTGCTGATTTTTACTTCGCACATGTGCATCAAATTTTTTAGCGAAATAGTTAATTTACTTAAAGTTGAATCTAGTGTGTTGAATCTTTGCGTTGAGTAATGTAGAATCTATTGTGTGTGAAACTACCGTGTTGAATCTACAACAATATCATGCAGATTTTTTAATTCTTAATGTTGTACCTTTCAATTACAACTATAATTTTTGAATTGATAATTGAAAAAAATGAAGGAAAAAAAGAAAAAGAAAAAAAAGACAACCGCAAAAACAATAAACTGGGACAATACAATTGCAAAAAGTAAGAAAGGGGCAAAATTGAAAAGTCAAGGCAAAAAAATGTATCTCCTAGCAATTAGGGGTTTCAAAATTGTACCTAATAGTTACTCACCCATAAAATTATTATCACCGATTTTGATATTCTAAAATTTTTGGGATTATAAATTAATTTTAATAATTAAAAAAATTCTAATAAACAATATGAAATAGAATACAAAAATGTTAATCATAATTCTTCAAATTTAAATAATGATATTATTCTAAAATATTTATTAATTAACAAGGCTTCAAATTATTTTTAATATTTATAAATAATTTTATTATTTATAGAAAATTTAGTCAATAAATTGTGAAAAAAATTAATGTTAAAAATTAAATAAAAAACTTGTGGGATTAAAAGTGCAATTTTAACGACGCGTGTTTTTACGCGCTCAAAATCCGTTAAAATTTGATAAAATATTTGTATATGACCAAATATGTATGAAGAAGGACCATTCGAAATCAGTGTATTACATAAAATTGATGAATGTTCTGCCATATATAATGTTTTGGTTATATATGTTAATGAACTATACCGTGCAATATAGCACAAGGTCCAACTCATAGTAGGACAATCTCATCAATTTTGTCTACAAACTTTTCTTTGATAAGTGAATTTTAATTTTATCCAACTTTTCAGCAACATGACAATTCCAAATTTCATCATTTACCTTGCCACTTGGGAGGTAAGAAAATGGCTTGCATTGTTTGAATGGACAGTCGATGGAGGGTTTTATAACTTGTAGCATGAAAATAATACATACTTCATAAATACCAAACGGGTTGTTGACAAATTTGATTGTAATAACAAATTTGGCCTCATATGAATACCATGGATAATTCTTTTACTTAGTTTATTTTTCTTCTTTATCATTTTCATTATTATTATATACACTAAATTTGAACATGCATGCATATACTGGAATTAAATATATACTAGTAATATCTCCCATGATATGCGGAATTGAATATTATAAATTTTAAATATGAAATTATAATGTAAATTTAACTTATTAATTTTTTATTATTATTTTTTATTAATATATATATATATATATATATGTTATGGGCGGAACAGCCCCATGTGAGGTTATTGGGCCGGATTATTAGCGAGATCCCAAAGCAAGAGGCCTAAAGGAAGAAACAATATATGAGAGCCTCGAAATGCCGATATGGGCCGAGATTCGCGAAGGTAAGGCAAACAATTAGGATCTTCCCTAGAAAGATGCCGACGATTAGTAGTAAACCGAGAATAAAGATTAACGGATAAGTAAGGGATGACTCGGTCAAACAGAGTCGATAGAGAGTCCCGAGAAGGATCTAGAAGCGGTTACTCGAGAAAGGAAGAGTGGGACGTGGGAAAAAGACGGAACGTGGGAGGAGCCCGATGAAGAGAGGGAGAACTTTGTCGGAGGGTGGTGATAACCGTCCTTTTCCAGTATTATTTATGTATGATCAACATAGGAGAAAAGGTACGAATTCACTTATCTACTTATCACACTTTGAACACGTTATACTATCTCTATTATCGCTTGTTCAGCCTAGTTCATATTAGCTCAAAGAGTTACTTGGGCATTAAGGATCCCCTTTCATATTCTTTCCAATCACCGACTTAAGCGTCGGAGTCCTTACGCCGGGACCTCTCCGGCGTGTTTTGCAGTGTATTCGAGCTCCGAGACGGGTCCGGATTACACGGTTGTGGTACGTGTTCAAGGAGTGATTCTACGAATCCGTGTATGGGGTTCGATTTTTGTTAGCGTAACATTATCAGTACGCTTCAAGTGGCGCCCGTCTGTGGGAAACTTAAGTCTACGACGTGAGTTTCCTTTATAATTGTGAGTAGTATCTTTGGAGGACTAGATGAATCCTGGAAGGATGGTGGAAGAAGAGGTCGGCCATCTTTGGCTGCCCTTTTTCGCCTCCCGCCGCTGGAAACAACGAGAAGGAAAGTGATGTCACCTCGCACGACGGTGAGTGTTGGCCCTTGCACGAAAGCGCTTAGATGGACCTCCCTACACCTAATCCGCAAAGGAAGGAGGCAAATGTGATTTCAGGAGCGAATTAGACTCTAGTTGGACCGGGAGTAAGCTCTACCTCTCGTGGACAAGGTGAAAGCCTGCGCCGGTGGTGATACAGTATAGGATTCCCGACTCTCAAGGACCCATGACCCCGAAGTACCAACGGCTCTCAAGGAGCAGATTGATGTCACAAAGTGAAGACCATGTTGGAAGCTATTCTTAGAGAAGGGATTCATTCCCTATGCCTCTGGAGGAAAATGAGAAGGAGGTGAACAGGGAATCGGTGGCCGGTATCATTGCAGCACATAGATCCGATGGAAGAGAAAGAGCAAGGGCTCGAAGCCTGCAGATGAAGATGAGGTGATTTCGGGGCAACTACCAAAAGAGCAGAGGTAGAGATGCTGCAAAGCATCCCGCCAGAGAAAAGGAATACCGGAGATACGGTGGAAGGTAAGGGTAACTCTCACCCTCGAAACACAGGAGGCCAAATCTCGGCTCTCGTAAGCAGATTGACAAGATGAGGAAATAGATAAATACTCAAGTTAGTGATTCTCGACTCGTGTCTCGGTTCTTAGTTTTATAATGACATTTTGCGGGGATGAGTTACCCCGAGAATTTCAAACCCTTGAATTATGAATACGATGGGACATCGATCCCTATGAAAATTTGGTGCGGTTTGAGAATTCGACCCTCCTACATCGCTATAGTGAGGGAGTCAAGTGCAGGGTTTTCTGACCACATTGGCTAAGGCCGCTCAACGCTGGTTTAGTCGGTTTGGGCCCAACACCATCAGCTCGTTAGAAGAGTTTAGTAACCTATTTCTACATCGGTTTGCTAGTGCACAGAGACAACCTAGGACGACGCCGACGTTATTCAACATGTAACAAGGGGAGAAGGAGCTTGTGACCTTCTTGAAGAGGTTCAATCAAGTGCTTTGGAGGTACCCTCAAAGCATCGCAGAGGTAAAAATCAATGCCTTGACTAATGGTTTACGTGATGGGGATCTGTTCTCCTCTTTAGCAAAGAAACCTATTGATACGTTTGATGAGCTACCGTGAAGGGCCGAGAAATATGTGACTTTAGAAGAGGTGAGGAAGGCCAAGAGGAACGAGGTTAAGCCGTTGATAGGAGAGCCAAAGAAGAAGGGACGGAGACTAAAGGTACAACCCCAACAACAAATGCACTAAGACGTGCACGATCTCTAACAGATCGAGAAATATACTCCATTAAAAATAGAGCCTGCAGAGGTCCTGGACGTAGCAGCAGACCATCCAGAGATGAAGTTCCCTTGGTCGAGATCAAGGGGACCTATAAAGCCCAAGGAGGACAGGTTTTGTCGGTTTCATAATGAGTATGGACATGATACTAATAAATATTTTCACGAAGGATGAGATTGAAAGGTTGATACAGGCCGGCACCCGAAGGAATTCATTTACAGAGACCGACAGGCCCTCGGAGGTTCAAAAGAAAAGAATTCAAGAGAAGGTGGAAGACAACCATCGAAGTTCACCGGAACTGAACGTAAGACCGGAACCTATTGATACACTCTATATGGGTTCACCGGAGGAGCTATTCAACCACTTGGACAGCTTGATGTTACAAGTAGGTCTGGGGACCCCTCCTCGAAGGAAGGTCATGATGGGGATGTTCTTGATCGTGGACGTGCCGTCCTCATACAATGTGATATTTGGAAGACCAATCTTGAATACCTTCCAGCGATAGTATCCACTTATCACATGCAGCATGAAGTTCTCGGTAGAAGATGAAGTCGGAGAAGTGAAGGGGATCAATTCCGGTCCTCGAAGATGCTATGTAGACTCTGTTAAGATGGCCGACAAGGCGTACTTTAACCAGCTCAACAGACCAGAGAACCAGATCCAGAGCGAAAGAAGTGCAAGGTCCTCCATGAGGAGGAGAAGGGCGCTCCAAGACTCAAGCCGAGGAGGAGTTGATGCCGGGTGGAGATATTCCCCAACAAAACCGGGTTTACCACTGCACTGGGACTCGATGGAACATCGAGTCGCCGAAGAGGTAATACGTTTGATAAGAGAAAATGCTGACCTATTTGCTTTCTCACCATTAGATATGAAGGGGATACCTCCCGAGATGGCGATGCATTACCTTAATGCTGATCCTAAATTAAGGCCGATAAAGCAAAAGCTTCGGCACTTTGGAGTTGAGAAAGACCCGATCATCAGAGAGGAAGTGGAGAAGTTGTTGAGCGCAGGCGGAGTCAAGAAGATCGAGTTCCTGTAATGGCCGTCTAACGCCGTCTCGGTCCCTAAGGGGGTGGTAGGTGGAGGATGTGTATCGACTTCGTGATCTAAACAAAGCATGCCCCAAGGACCACTACCCATTGCCGAGAATTGATCAACTAGTGGACTCCACCGCCGGTTCGAGTTGTTTAGCATGATGGATGCATATCAAGGATATCACTAGATATAGTTGTATCCGGGAGATATCCCAAAGGTCACTTTATCGTACTCGTGGAACTTTTGGTTACGTAAAGATACCCTTCGGTCTAATCAATGCGGTAGCTACCTATCGCCGCATGGTGGATAAAATATTTCGGGAGCGAGATAGGTAGGAACATGGAAGTGTATGTGGATGATATGCTTTGGTGAAGAGCCAGAGAGCCCCGAAACATGTGGTGACCTAGACGAATTCTTTAAGGTAATACGAAGGAATGAGATCATGTTAAATCCTCGCTAAATGCTCTTTTGGAGTTAAAGCAGTAAATTTCTCGTATACATGGTAAATCAAAGAGGAATAAAGGTGAATCCCGAGAAGGTACGAGCAAGAGCGAACATGCAGCTCCTAGGACCCTCGAAGGAGCTCCAGACGCCGAATGGGAGGATAACAACCCCGAGCCAATTCATAGCCAGATCAGCAGAGAGGAGTTATCCGTTTTTCCGCATCCTCGAATAGGATCTAAATTCACTTGGGATGAGAGGTTCTTGGAGGCTTTCGAGGAGCTCAAAACCCATTTAGCTCAGCCTCCCGACACTCACAAAGCCCTTACTAGGTGATATCCTCGTATTTATATTTATCCATGGGGAGCACTCGTTGAGCACAATATTGATAAAGGAACAAGGTTACGAGCAGAAGCAGTGTACTATGTAAACAAACTTATCCAAGAGGTGGAAAGTAGGTACTCGGAGATCGAGAAGGCCGCTTTGGCGGTTATGATTACAGCTGTGAGATCGAGGCCTTATTTTTTATCACATAAGATTGTTATTAGGACTAACTATCCATTGAAGCGGTGGTAGCTCGCGCGAACCGTCTGGGAGAATGGTAAAATAAGCCATTGAGTTGGACGAGTATGATATGGAGTTTGAGCCCGTAAGAGCCATCAAAGCTCAAGCCTTGTCGAATTTTATTAAGGAGGCTACACGAGATGAAACTACACTTTGGAAGCTCTATGTTGACGGATCAATAACATTGATGGGTTCTGAACAGGTATTGTGATAATTGATCCTCAAGGATTAGAGACTCGTGGTCACAAGTTCCAGCCAGGACTTCTAATAATGGTGTGGAGTATGAGGCGCCGATTAGAGGGGTTGAGATGGCAATGGATTTGGGAGCTCAAGGTATAATCATTTTTTTCTCGACTCTTAGTTGGTGTCCCAACAAGTGAATGGGGATTGCAAAGCCAAAGATCCCAAGATGATAGCATATAAAGGCCGAGTTAAGGAGTTGGAGAGTAGGTTCTATCGGTTCGAGGTCCAATGAGATACCTAGAGAGGAGAACATGAAGGTAGACGGACTAGCAAAGTAAGATAACTTTGGTCACAGCTGAAAGAGAGGCCACAGAGCCCGTAATAGGGGCTATTGACGATGTGGCAGACTGGAGAAACAAAACTGAAGGCTTTAACTCAGGACCCTACCGCGGTCTCGGAGAGATAAGCAATTTAGAATCGATTCTGTATAATTGGTGATCAATTGTATAAGCGATCTTTTACATGTCCCTATTTAAGAGCAGGAAGGAAAGCATGTGTTGAAAGAGATGCACGAGGGATGTGCAACGGATCACGCAGAGCTAGGCGCTGCAAGAAGGACCCTAAGAGCCGGATACTTCGCCAATCATGAATGAGGATGCGAAGGACCCGGTGAAGAGGTGTGAAAAGTGTCAAAAGCATGGTCCGTTGATACACCCGCCAACCGAGGAGATGGGGGCCATGTATGCCCCGTGCCCTTTTGCCAAATGGGGAATGGACCTTGTGGGGCCCTTTCCCCAGCTCGTGGCCAACAAAAGTTCTTGATTATGTCGGTGGATTATTTTAGCAAATGGGTCGAGGCAGCCCCTTGGCTAGGATTGATGTGATAAAATTCTTGTGGAAGTTTATATGTTGCGAGTTCGGAGTTCCAAGGATCCTTGTGTCGACAATGGAACCCGGTTCAATGGCAAGAAGGTCTAGGAATGGTGTAGAGCCCCGTGGATCCGCCAGAAGTTCACGTCCGTTGCACACCCCTGTGCTAATGGCCAAGTTGAAGTCACTAACCGGATCATGGTCAATGGGATAAAAGCGCGATTGGAAAGCGTAGGGGAGCATGGGTCGATGAACTAGACTCGCCTTATGTGCCTATAGAACTACTTCAAGAGCCGCAATGTAAATCCCCTTTTCGATTAATTTATGGAGCCGATCTTTGTGCTACATGCGTAAATAGGGATGAGTTCCTATTAGGTTGAGCATTTTAATGAGGAGTTGAATCGAACTCGATGAAGAAGAATCTGGACCTACTCAAGAGGAGAGAGAGAGGTTGTCGAGTAAGAGCGGAGAGGTACAAAGCCGGGATCAAAGCAAACAATAATGCGAGTGGTTCCTAGAACGTTTGAAAAAGGAGATTCGTGCCGAGGAGAGCCGATGCTTTGAAGCAGTCAAAAACTGGAGCCCAACTGGGATGGACCTTATAGGGTCATACAAGTATTAATCGGGGAGCATACATTCTAGAAGAGATGGACAGGGCGCCTATAGCACGACCGTGAACGTCGCCAATTTGAAGAGGTTCTTCGTTTAGGAGTACTTCTTATTATTGCTTTGTAGTTGATTTTGTTCCATTTTGATTATTTGAATTATTGTACTTTTACCCTACCAAGATTCTTTATTCCCTCTAATGCGTTTCCCACTCGGGTTTTACCATAAGAGGTTTTTTAAGGAGGTCGACATCGGCTCTCCTGGGGTCTATGTTGACATTGTCAATAAGGTATTTCGATTAATAAAAATCCTTTTCACTTTACATTGAATGTTTACTTTATGAAAAGGGAGTGGATTTTACGCAAATTTGTTCAAATTCTAGTCGAAATACATGATTCTCTATATGTAATGAGTAAAAAGTGATATAGGATCTTCCAAGGCTCGAGATAGAGCCCTAATTTTGATTAAGTGAATCCGAATATTCACTTAGGATTTTTTAAGGTTCAAGAATGACCTTAAAAAGACTCTAAGGCTCAGATAGAGCCACGATTTTGATTAAGTGAATCCGAATTTTCACTTAGGATTTTTTAAGGTGCAAGAATGACCTTAAAAAGATTCTAAGGCTCGAGATAGAGCCACGATTTTGATTAAGTGAATCCGAATATTCACTTAGGATTTTTAAGGTTCAAGAATGACCTTAAAAAGACTCGAGGCTCGATAGAGCCCCGATATCGATTAAGTAAATCAATATTCACTTAGGATATTTTTAAGGTTCAAGAATGACCTTAAAAAGATTCAAAGGCTTAGATAGAGCCACTGATTTCGATCAAGTGAATCCGAATATTTACTTAGGATTTTTTAAGATTCAAGAATGACCTTAAAAAGATTCTAAGGCTCGATTAAGCCCTCGATTTCGATTAAGTGAATCGAATATTCACTTAGGATTTTTAAGGTGCAAGAATGACCTTAAAAGATTCTAAGGCTCGATAGAGCCCCGATTTCGATTAAGTGAATCCGAATATTCATTAGGATTTTTAAGGTGCAAGAATGACCTTAAAAGATTCTAAGGCTCGAAAGAGCCCGATTTTGATTAAGTGAATCCTAATATTCACTTAGGATTTTTAAGGTTCAAGAATGCCATTAAAAAGACTTTAAGGCTCGATAGAGCTCGATTTCGATTAAGTGAATCCGAATATTCACTTAGGATTTTTTAAGATGCAAGATAACCTTAAAAGATTCTAAGGCTCGATAGAGCCCCGATTTCGATTAAGTGAATCGAATATTCACATAGGATTTTTAAGGTTCAAGAATGACCTTAAAATGACTCTAAGACTCAGATAGAGCCCCGATTATGATTACGTGAATCCGAATATTTACTTAGGATTTTTAAGGTTCAAGAATGATCTTAAAAAGATTCTAAGGCTCGATTTAGCCACGATTTTGACTAAGTGAATATTCACTTAGGATTTTTTAAGGTTCAAGAATGACCTTAAAAGATTCTAAGGCTCGATAGAGCCCTCGATTTCGATTAAGTGAATCAATATTCACTTAGAGTTTTTAAGGTTCAAGAATGACCTTAAAAGATTCTATGGCTCATATAGAGCCCTTATTTTGATAAAGTGAATCGAATATTCACTTAGGATTTTTCAAGGTTCATGAATGACCTTAAAAAGATTCTAGGGATCGATAGATGTCGAGACACGAAGGATGCCGGAAAGATAGATGAAATTGATGGAATTTCCATGGTTGAGGAGAGAAATTGCAGCGAGAAAAAGGAAATAAAGGAGGTTGAAGAAGATGAATTAGAGATTGACAAAATCTCTAAAGTAATTTTGTCTCAAGAAGAAAGAAGAAGACGTGGCATATTCTAGGCTAAGGGAGCATATGATCAAATTAATCAGAACATACACTTGGAACAATCTGGAGGAATGCAAATTAGTTCTAATTTCAATATTTGCTTTAATGCTTTGTATTTTCTTTTAAGCATCTTGAATTATCTTAATTTTAATTGTACTGTGGTCCCCCACCAAGTTGTTATAGGTGGTACCATCTTTTCCAAGAGGGATATGCAGAAAATATTCTAACAATTTCTCCCTCTTATTCTCTCCCTCTCCCTCACGTTTCGTCTCTCTCTTCCTTCTTATATGCTAATCTTCAAAACTTCATACATCATCATTTAAATTTATATACCGTGTTCTACATTTATTATATCCAGAAAATATTACAAAAATATAGTAGTGTAATCACTACAATAGAACCTCGATTTTGATTTGGTGAATCAAAATATTCACTTAGGTTCAATGATGACCTTATAAACTTTATAGCCCCGATTTTGATTAAGTGAATAATCATTCACTTAAGGTTTTTTGAGGTTCCTAAGAGAGCCTTAAATTATTTACGAATTATTAAGTGAATAATCATTCACTTAGGCTCCATTTGGATGGAGTCATTTGTAATCAATGGATTTGAGGATAATACAACATACATTTACAAATCAAAATAGAGAAAAACTAAATGAATGGATTTGAGATACACAAATATTACTTATAAGTGGGAGGATTTCAAATACCCAAAGAAACCTAGTCATTTGAAATCCTCTCACTACTCCTATTTGTGCTTAAGATTTGAGTGACTCAAATCCATTCATTTAGTTTTTTTCTATTTTAGCTTGTGTGAATGCATGTATATTATCCTCAAATCCCTTGATTTCAAATCCACTCCATCCAAATGGAGCCTTAAGGTTTTTAAGGTTCCCAAGAGAGTCTTAAATTATTTTCTAATTATTAAGTGAATAATCATTCACTTAAGGTTTTTTAAGGTTCCCGAGAGAGCCTTAAATTATTTATTTAATTATTAAGTGAATAATCATTCACTTAAGGTATTTTAAGGTTCCCGAGAGAGCCTTAAATTATTTTCAATTATTAAGTGAATAATCATTCACTTAAGGTTTTTTAAGGTTCACGAAGAGTGTCTTAAGTTTTTACGAGATATTAATCGAATAATCATTCACCTAGGATTTTTAAGGTTCATGAGAGGGCCTAAAGAGGGTCTGTCCCATTCAAGTTCAAAGAAGAAAACGATTTTTACAAAAGTAAGTATGAGCAGAATGGAAACATAGCAGAAAGAGTTTACTGTGTTTTTATCTAAGTTTCCATGAAAGCCTTAATCAGACGCAAAAGCATATTATAAAGCGATAATATAAAAGCTTGTGGGGACACAAACAAATTTCACAGAGGCTTACTACATCAAACAGCCCGGACTAAAATATTGTTTGAAATATGCAGAAAGTAAATTGTTCGATTAAGCGGAAAGTAAAAAGAGTCAAATTAGGAAGGTAGTTGATGGTATCCTTGTCGAGTGGTGGCTTGAATCACCACCTTCATCTTCGGTTCCTTTCTCTTCGGCAGAGGGGGAGCGAACGGAGTCTTCATTAAGATTGATAGGATAAGGAGGAACTTCCATGGGGAGCAAAGCTAATGGGAGTGACTTCGTATTCGGAGTTGAAGAACCGCAACACCGACACTCGGGAGCCACCACGGCTCGTCAGTGGTTCCCATCACCGTCACCGGACAATTGGGCGGAGTCTTCGGCTCTGAAGGGGTTTCTCTCGATCATATTACCCTTTAAAGTCGGGGCCTGGTGCTGGCCGATAGCTGCGTCAAAATTATGATCGATAAAAATGGAGTATACTCACCCATGTCTCCCAAGTAGCTTGGATGCTCCCGTAGGCCTTTAACCAAGAGGTGTGGAGAGAGCCCAAAACCTCCGGTCCATAGGAGAGGTAAAAAGAGCACCCAAGCAGTGCTTGATCCCTTCACCCCGAATTGCGATTCGGCCTCCTTCACCTGTGCTTGAGCCAGATTCGGCCTCTTGTAAAGCCACCGTTACACGAGAGCGCAGCCTTCTTGCATTCCGCAATAAGTTGGTTACGGTCCGAGATCAGCTCTTGAGTCTTTAATTTCTCCAAATCCAAAAGCACTCTACGTCCTCTTTCGCCTCGGTCAGAGAGTTATAAGAAGAGGTGGCCAAATCGGAGAAAAGTACGCCAAACTAGCATAGGGACAATAGTAAGTGCCGGGATGGATTTGTCAAGATTAGCATGATAAAATTAGAGGAGATACCTTGGAAAAGGTTGTAGAGGCTCGGGCCAATTTCTCCCCAAGGGGCAAGCCTCGCCAGAGACCTAGCATGCCGGAGAGACCCACCTTTGGCAAAAAGAGGAGAAGGAATCCGCTTCTTCGGGATCGTCGGCTTCTAAATCTACATGGGGATGTGGGCGGAAGCATCCTTTTTCCTCTTTTGTTGTTTTCTCCCGACCTCGTGGCAGGGGGAAGATGAATATCTTGAGAGCTCGCGGCCTTTCTCGAAGCTGATCGGGTTCTCTTTGAAATAGATGCCGAAGGTGGGATGGAAGTAATAGGAGCCGGAGATGCTTGTTCAGTGGTCGGTATCAGCCGGCGATGGTTGGGTGGTCGCGGATCCCATGGGTCTCCGAACGCACTTGGACATCCAGCTCATTTCTATAAAAACAAGAGAAAAAAGAGAGACATATGAGCTTGCAACATGCATGAAGAGAAAACTATTGTGCGGCTAAAAATGAAGGTAATGAATTGATGGGGATTACCATCTTCAGACTCAAGAGGGATTGAGGGCTGGTTGAAACCAAAATGCGACAAGAAGCGAGGGTTGTCACATAAAGAGGTGGAATTGAAAAGGCCATGCCTTTTAGAATAAGTGTTGAGAAATTTGATAACTCGGCGATTGAGGTCGAACTAGACAGGGGGTGGGGAGCTTTCTTAAGGGGGTTCTTGAAAACCCATTTCTCACTGGGAAATTCCAGGGCTTAGGAGGAACGACGAAAAAATATTCTTGAGTCCAGAGGGGTTTACTGTCGTGAGGACGGTTAAGGAAAGAGCAAAGCCCCTAGTCCGAGCGCTAGTATAAAAGAAAGAGTGAAAAACTTTGCAATTGTAATGGGTAAAGAAAAGTTCGCGGTGGGCTCTCCGCGCCCCTTTTATGAGCACATAAAATGATATCATTATGCGGAGCCCGTTGGGGGTGAATTGATTTAATGGAACACCAAAATGTTCAGAAATTTGATAGAGATATGGCGATAGAGGAAATCGGAGGCCTCGCACGCACTGCTCACCCCAAAAAGCCAAGGTCCGGCCTTCGGTATGATCGTGTCTTTCGTGGGAGGTAGGGATGCGTGTAGAGTAGCTAGGAGGGATCCACCCAAGGCGGTGGAACTCCTCTAAAGTCCTGGGAACATTGTCGAGGAGGTACAAACATGATTGGGATTAGGTTGTGCCTCGGGTGGAGAAGTAGGGTTTGATGGAGGATCCATGGAAGAGCTAACCCTAATATTTCGAAAAGTGTGGGAAGTAATCACTTAGAAGCTAAAATATAGAGGGGTGGAGGCAGAGGAAAAATACCCGGAGAAGAAGGGTGCTACGAGGAAATAGTATGCCTTGGATGTGGGAGCTCTGGAGAAAGTTCTTTGGAAGTGGCAAAAAGGAGTGAAGAGGGAGAAATCCCAACAAATTTAAATAAAAGGAAGTGACAAGAGGTTCTCACTATAGAGACGGGATTTGAACGATGAGGATTACTTATGGGATGGTTACGAGCAGCGTGATGATTCCGCGTGGACGCGTGACGCTTGATGTGACAAGTCCTGCACTCCTGACCGAAGCCGAAGAGTCTCCAAGTGGGAGAGTCGGAATAGGTATTAGACTATTAATTCCTTAACACCTTACACTACCCTCTTCGGTCCTACACATCCCAAAGAGAGTAGGGGGAGCAATTGAAATGGCATAAATATGTTATGGGTCGAAATTCTATGTGAGGTTATTGGGCCGAATTATTAGCGAGAGCCCAAAGAAGAGCCCTATTGGAAGAAACAATATAGAAGGGCATGGAATGCCGATATGGGCCGAGATTCACGAAGGTAAGGCAAGCGGTTAGGATCTTCTCCTAGAAAGATGTCGGCGGTTAGCGAAACCGGGTAATAAGGATTAACGGATAAGTAAGGGATGACTCGGTCAAACAGAGTCGATAGAGAGTCCCGAGAAGGATCTAGAAGCGATTACTCTAAGAAAAGAAGAGTGGGACGTGGGAAAAGGATGGAACGTGGGAGGAGCACGATGAAGAGAGGGAGAACTTCGTCGGAGGGTGGTGATAACCGTCCTTTTCCATGTATTATTTATGTATGATCAACATAGGAGAAAAGGTACGAATTCACTTATCTACTTATCACACTTTGAGCACGTTATACTATCTCTATTATCGCTTATTCCAGCTAGTTCATGTTAGCTTAAAGAGGTCCCTTACTGGGTATTAAGTGTCCCCTTTCATATTCTTTCCAATCACCGACTTGAGGCGTCGGAATCCCTACGCCGGACTTCTCCGGCGTGTTTTGCAGGTATTCGAGCTCCAAGACGGTCCGGATTACACGGTTGTGGTACGTATTCAAGGAGTGCTTCTGCGAATTCAACAAAACTTATATAATGTAAAATAAATTTATTTTAGTTCCACTCAATATATATATATATATATATATATATATATATATGATGCACGACTAATCAGTGACAGAGGTTAAGAAATATGAGGCTCACATACAGAAACAAAGTCTCCTTTGCTGAGTTGACTCCTGACATTATTATTATTAATATTAAGCCTAAGCCTCTGCTTTTGCATTAAACAAGACCAGAACCATGAATACCACATTCAAAAATACTATCTCCCTTTATTTCTCATCATTACTCACCAAGTATCTTATACAGCACCTACAGACACCATAACTAATTCTCACATATTCAGAGATAACACTACTAGTGGACACTTTGAACTGGGTTTTTCAGCCCGGAGAATTCCAACTACCGGTATGTCGGCATTTGGTACAAGAAAATAGCAGCAAGAACTGTGGTATGGGTTGCTAGCAGAGATAATCCACTCAAAGATGAATCAGGTGTACTCAAAGTCGTAGAGCCAGGACTTCTAGTTCTTGTAAACGGTACTAATGATAGTATTTGGTTTACTAATATATCAAAAACTGTGCAGAGACCAGTCGCACAATTGCTCGACTCGGGGAATCTCGTTGTGAAAGATGCAAACGATGATAACCCGGAGAATTTCCTGTGGCAGAGATTCGACCATCCAACTGATACTCTTTTACCAGGGATGAAGCTCGGTGTGAACTTTCAGACTGGCGTAGATGTCTATATAACGTCAGCATCAGGAGGTTTTACATTTCATTGTGATCCTACTGGTTATCCACAGCTTGTGATAAAAAATGGTGAAGTTTTGAGGTATAGCGTAGGGCCCTGGAATGGAGTAAGCTTTAGTGGGAGCCATAACTTGAGGAATAATCCCATTTTCACATTTGGAGTGGTCATAAACAAGGAGGAGGCGTACTATCACTACGAGCTCCTAAACGACTCAGTATACACGAGGTTTACACTAAGTGATATTGGTTCTGGACAGAGGTGGATTTGGGAGAATGAAAAACAAGGTTGGATTTTGTATCTTACTTTACCCACAGATAATTGTGATATCTATAATGTTTGCGGTGCCCATGGCATTTGTAATATTGATAATACTCCTGATTGTGGATGCTTGAATAAATTCAAACCAAAAGACCCTGACAGTTGGGGTAGTGGAGATAGGTCAAATGGGTGCATAAACTCTTGAATTGTGAGAGTGGAGATGGGTTTTTGAAGCATTCCGGTATTAAATTGCCAAACACTCTGCATTCCTGGTACAACACGACTATGACGCTCGACGAATGCAAGGTAAAATGTTTGAACAACTGCTCCTGTACGGCCTATGCAAGTCTAGATATAAGCAGAGGCGAAAATGGATGTCTGCTTTGGTTCGGTGACCTTGTTGATATCAGAGAGATTGCTTCAGGACAAGATATCTATATAAGGTTGGCTTCATCTGAGTTGGGTAAGAATTTATCTAAAAAAATAATCAATTATCTATGATGTATAAGTATTAGCTGTGATTCATGGAATCTATTTATGTGTAGATTATACTTATTAGACAGATGTAACTGATTCTTAGATAAATATCATCCTCCTTAACTATAGTTTTGGTATTTAAAGTTTTCTTGCTATTATATAAGTTTTCTGCACTATGCTTTCAGTTTTCTGTCGACAAGTAAAAATAATATATAATTTTACAGACTCAGGAGGAAGGAAACGGAAAATATTTATAGTGGTATTTCCCTGGTAACCGGAATATTGCTTCTAAGCCTGTGCCTGACGTTGTACTCAAAAAAGAAAGAAGTTTAACCATCAGATTCTGGAAACAGGTATGAGACGTGAGTTATTTTGTGTTGTGAAATTAAGGAATGTAGAAATACAATGCTTGTTGTATACAATGTAAATTGCTACCATATCTTTATTTTATCTCCTATAGTTAATCACTCGTTTTACAGGCAGGACGAGACTGAATAACATGGATAATCATCCTAGTCTAAATCATAATGAGGAACTCGAGCTACCACTGTTTGACTTATCCACAATAAGTAAAGCTACTGACAATTTTTCGATCAACACTAAGCTTGGAGAGGGTGGATTTGGACCTGTTTACAAGGTAAAACAGAATCTATATTTGTTGCTTCAGGTGTTCAAGTTATGTAATTGAGCCTTGAGTAAGCATTTTGCCTAATTACATTGAGCTAAGTAAATCTGAAAAGTTGATCAGGAAAATCAAGATAAAAGTGTTTCCAAATCATGTTAAGTTCAGTAAAATAGTATGCATCATGATATTAGTATGTTTTGATACTAGGGTGTGCTAGAAGACGGACAGGAAATTGCTGTGAAACGTCTATCGAGAACATCTCATCAAGGAGTAGACGAGTTCAAGAATGAAGTAGTCTGTATTGCTAAACTTCAGCACCGAAATCTAGTGAAGCTTCTAGGATGGTGCTTTCAAGGAGATGAAATGATGTTGGTGTATGAATATATGACCAACAAAAGTTTGGACATGATACTGTTTGGTAAGGATTCCCCATTCAGAGATCCTGCTCAATTACTAAATATTTACTAGAATGAGTTTTAAATGATATATAATGGCATTTATAGCAGTACAACAACAGTATTATGACATATATACATTATTAATAGCTAATAAACATCATTTACTTTTGGCAGATCCTACAAAAACATGTTACTAGATTGGCCTAGTCGTCTCAACATTATCAATGGCATTGCTCGGGGCCTTTTGTATCTTCATCAAGATTCCCGTCTCACGGGTTATCCACAGAGACCTCAAAGCCAGCAATATATTACTAGATTCTGATATGAACCCAAAGATATCAGACTTTGGTCTTGCTAGAACTTTTGGAGGGAATGAAACTGGAGCCAACACAAGCCGAGTAGTAGGAACATTGTATAATTCGTCATGTCTTGATTCATTACAGGAACTTTCTTTTCTTGCAATTTAATTTATAGTAATCATTTCTATGCAGTGGCTACATGTCTCCAGAATATGCTGTAGAGGGTCTATTTTCAGTGAAATCAGATGTGTTTAGCTTTGGAGTTGTAGTCCTTGAGATTGTGAGTGGTAAGAGAAACAAAGGATTTACGAATAAAGATCACCGTCTCAACCTTCTTGGACATGTAAGTATTTCTGTTCCGTAGAACCTTGAATCTTTATTTGATGTGAAAATAATCCTTAGAATATGAGTAAATATAACAGGCATGGATGATTTACAAAGAAGAAAGGCCACAAGAAGCGGTTGATTCTTGTATCAGAAATTCATGTTATTTACCAGAAATACGGCGATTAATCCATATCGGTCTTTTATGTGTTCAAGAACAAGCAGAAGATAGGCCAGACATGGCCTCAGTGGTTCATATGATGAGCAATAATGGTTTCCTACCTGAACCCAAACATCCTGGTTTTTTCACCGGAAGAGATGTACTCAGAAGTGCAACTTCAGTTAGCTCAAGCACAACAAGTTCAAAAATACAATGAGCATAACATTATTTGAGGCTCGATAAATAATTGGTAGTTAGCTTATATTCCATGTTTTGTAACTGTTTCAATATTATCACTGGTGTTTCCCCTTGCACAAGAGTTCTTGTTGTGGGTAGTCTTTACACTGTTGTCAATATTGAAATGAGTTTCAGGAATCTCATGAGGAATCAAATTAATATTTTTAGGGTAAATGGATTTTTTTAGTCCTATAAGGTGCCCCCATTTGATTACAATTCTGTTGACGTTTACGAATTGAAAATAGTCCTTTAATTTTCACTATTTCGACATTTTAGTTCGATATACAACAATAAGAGGTGAAATATATGTTTGACTAATCAGACCACGTTAATCGGATGTTTCACCTCTTGCAACCTTTACCAGATCAAAATGCCAAAATTAAAAGCTATAGGACTAACATCAGATAGGAGTTTCTTAAAGGACTAAAAACTATTTCGCCTTTTCTTGATATACGATTATTAAAAATATGAGATCGTGCACATATTTTAGAGGACACACTTCGTGCTCCTTAGCTCATTTTTCAAACGTCGGACCTCGAGGTCATGGCGGATCTAGAATCTTGGATTTGGAGATATTAAAAGTAATAAATACGGTATTATTTAATAAAATATAGATTTATCTCAAAGTTTTTGGGAGTATAAGTGTAACCCCTTGTACCCCGGTGGCTACACCACCGCTCGTGGTCCCGAATAATTTTCTCTTCCTCAATACATTTTTCTCAAACATCCGACCTCGTGGTCCTCGTAAAAATTCCTGTTTCGACTATCCAACTGATACTATTTTACCAGGATGAAGCTTTGCGTGAACTTACAGACCGGTTAATTTAGAAGTATATATCATATCACCGAAGAACATCGATAATCCCGGGTCGAAAATTTTACATCTTCATTTTGATGTTACCGGTTATCCACTAGGGGTCCGATTGGTAGGGGCTCTTATTTTAGGTGAGATAATAGTATAGAGCGCAATTTTAGTAAATGTTAGAAGTAATATACTGTTTGATATGTTGTAAAAAAAAAAAAATTACCATGACCTCAAATATGCTTGGTAGGAGGTAATAAAAGTTGTTTAAATTTAGTACATTGATTGATAGGTCATATAATATTAGTATAATATTTAAAAATACAATTTTACCCCTAATATTTTTTCATTTTCCCCAAGGTTTTTTCATTTTCCCACCACCAATTTTATCAGTTTTACGCCCCTCTCAATATTAATAAAACCCACTCCCATACCCATCCCTACCAAGATTATGCATTTGAGGAGGATTTGAAGGGTCTTCAACCGCCAATCTCCCATACCCACACATGTGCCCACAATTTATCCCCGCATGAATTACAATTGATTCCTTCACATGTAGTACAATAATGTAAAAAACCACACACGTACTCCACATATTATCCCGCATGAACGACAATTGATTCCTTCACATGTAGTACAAGTAATGTAAAAACCACACACGTACCTACATATTATCCTCGCATCGGCGACAACTAATTCCTTCACATATAGTACAATAATGTATTTTTATCGTGCAAGAAAATATTTTATTGAAAAGGGGTATGAGAAATACCCTATAAAGAGAGTACAACAGCAAGAAAAGAAAAGAATAGATACAAAGAAGGATACAATCTTAAGAAAACAGCCTAAAAACTAATTTATGATCTATAATCCGGTCTACGAATGAAGAATTTAAAGGACAAATGAAATTCTTAGCTAAGCACCAACTCCACACTCTCCAATTTATTTCCTCCACAATCTTGTAAGTAGTAACCTCCACTTCTCAAACATTAGAAGAGGTTACCACCACGATTCCCACCATATCCGTGGCAGTCGCTCATATCTCCAATGCTCTAGGACAATGAAGAAACAGATGGAGAGATGATTCCTCTTCATGTCCACACCAATAGCATTTCAAATCCTCTGTTAGCAAGTTAATTCTTCTCTTCACAAGGTTAGCTTTAATTGGCGACTGTCCCAAAGCAGCCTTCAAGATGTTGTCGCGACTTTGAGAGGCACGATCTAGTTCCATATGGACTAGAATTCCTCCCTAACGTTGTTGTTTTCCGTTCTTGTAGCTTTTAAATCCAACAACACTCCATACGCTGAATATCTCCCATTTGAATTAAGCTTTCAAATCCAACTGTCTCTCGTATTTTAATTCAATCGATACCACAATCACAGCATAATAATTGAGAAATAAAATTCAATTCATCTTTGCAAATTAAATCATACAAATTACATTAGAATAATTAATCACCTCAATAAATGAAATATCCAATCACATGATCATCATAATTAATTCATCCAAGGGTCATCACACCCAAGCACAACGTAAATTTAGTCAAACATTATAAAATGAAACAAACCCATGAATATTAAAAAATTAAAAGAGAAAGAAACATGCTACTTAAGAAATAAACCACTAGAATTAGGAGAATAAAGATGAGTATCATCTTGATTATACTTGATTGAATGAAAATCGAGTCACTAATTTGCAAGAAATTAAAAGAAAATTGAAGAATATCTACTACTATGTGTGATTGTGTGTTTCTAATTCCTAAAGTGTGTGTTAAAGTGTGGAGAGTCTCTTTTACAATCTGAAATGAGGGATATATATATGTGACGGAGGTGCAGCGGCTATGACGGTTGTGATCTGCGGGAGTGATGCGCAGTGGTGGTGAAGATTTATAGCAACGGTGGTGTCGCTGTTGCAATTGGTGGTGGGTGGTTGTTGATGGGTTGCTGTGTGAGTGATTGGTGGTTTCTGCAATGGTGTTGCTGCTGAAGAAGATGATGGGTGAACTCATCGGTTGGTAGGTGTGGTGGTGTACTCGGCTGGTGGGTGTATTTGGCTGCTGTTGCAGTGGTTCACCGAGCCTTACTTCGTCGCTTCATATCTTTTGCATACGAATTCCGATCGGGATGATTCTTTTGCTAAGCAAAGCTCTCACTGCCCTCTTACCAAAGTTTTAGACCTTTGATTCAATTGGATGGATATACAGATCTTAATTTCTTCTAAAAAATGACCACTTACCTACACATTTCTACTTTAAAATATCAAATCTCATATATCAAATAAAGTTAGCCAATTTAAGAGTGAATTAAGCCATAAATCATCATCAAATTAAGATAATTAAGCACAAAAATTATATGCAATTTTACTCTAATCAACCATAAAAATGAAAAGAGAAAAAAATATATAGAATCTACAACGAATTTACAATGACGAATAAAAGAGAAAAAAATATTTGCGACAAATATACTTTTATTTAGTTGTAATAGAGTTCATTTTAGTTTTAATTTAATTTTTTTATTTGCAATGAATTATTTTATTTTAAAAATTTATTATTTTATTATTTATTTGTGATATATCTATGTTAGAATTTTAAATTTATATTTTATTATTTATTTACGATGAATTTTCTTATTATTATTTTTTTATTTATGTACGATAAATTTTGCGACCAATTTTTTATTTTTAATTCTATAATTTATTTTTAATATTATATCATAAAGTAAAATAATTATCATTGAATATTAATAAATTAAATATTATTGTAATAAAATAAAATAAGAATTAGTTACTCTTAGATACAATATTTCTCCATATATTACTCTTAGATACAACTCAAAAAAGAATACTAGTAGATACAATTCACTATTATCAAATACCCTTTTTACCCTAAAATTACCCAATCAAAACCCTAGCACCTTTAGCACGTGTGGCCGTCGAATGGGAGGGCGGTGTTGGGATGAGACGGCTGAGAGAGTTATGCCGTTTGTGATGAGAGAGAAAGAGGGCGAGCGAGAGTGAATCAAGAAGATGAAGAAAATAAGATTTGGGTTTGATGTGGTTTGATTTTTAATTTAATTTCTTTCTTGACTTGTTTCTCGCATTGGGTTTCTTTATTGATTTTTGTAGTAATGTGCATATTTTTTACTTTTGCACATGTGCGGTAAAAATTTTCTATTACAAATTGCAAAATTTTTCTTAGTTTTTGGGTTTGATGTGGTTTGATTTTTAATTTAGTTTTTCTTAGTTTTCTTGCAAATACGTGAAGAAGAAGAAGAAGAAGAAGAAGAAGCAAACAAGATTTCGGATTTGATTTTTAATTTAATTTTTGTTAATTTAGTTTCTTTCTTGATTCTTGATTACATTGGGGTAAATTGCAGATATGGTCCTATGAGAATGGACCTCTCGAATTTGATCATTTTTTTACAAAAGTAGTCCCATACGATTTTGCCGTTAGTTTTTTAACGGATTTATCCGCGTGATATACACGCGCCCGTTAGATGTTTAAAAAAACAAAATTAATCTCAATAGTTAGAAATTTGAATATACGCGTTCATTCTAACTCCCCAAATCGCAGTAAAACCCTAATCTAATCGCCCTCAACCTATTGCCAAATCTCCGTAAAATCTCAAGAATATAGCATCCGAAATCGAAAATACCCCTAATACACATGTTAACCCCAAAAATTATAGTGAAAACGAATCCAAATCCCTCAAGAAGCGGGATTGCCGCAATCGGATTGACGCGAAAAAATGTTGCACCGTGGAAATGTAAAAGATGCAAAACCTCCTCCATATTATAAGTTTCTAATGTTTTTATTGAGTCTCTGTAAAAACAAAAGTTAGGTTTTTAAAAAAATTCTACAATTTTTGGGTTATCTTGGTTTAAATGAGGGTGTGAGCGAATATATATAGAAATTTCAAGTACTTTTATGGTTTTGGAATAGAATACTTATGCATGCTATGAAACGAACATGGGTATACTTTATTTTCTTGGCACAATAAAGGGGAACATGTGTGAAAAGAATATGGATGGGTATACTATATTTTAGAGGGTTGTGTTCCCATTGTAAATTTTGTTTCTCACTTTTTGTATTTAATTGGTATGGTCCTACGCGCATGACCGTATAGCATCAAATTTTTCATTTTATTAGACCTATTCACACGTTTAGTTTACTTTGACTCTACATACCAATTGAGTTTTCAAAGTTTTTTTGTGAAATTGAATTTCCAATTTTTAAAGTTGACTCGAGTCTATTATATGACCAATTCTTAGTTTGATAAATTTCTTGACAAATTAGTTTGATAAATTTCTTGACAACTTTTCACATATATAAATTATATATATTTGTTTGATAAATTTCTTGACAAATTAGTTTGACAAATTTTCACATATATAAATTATATATATTAGTTTGATAAATTTCATGACAAATTAGTTTGATAAATTAGTTTGATAAATTTCTTGACAACTTTTCACATATATAAATTATATATATTAGTTTGATAAATTTCTTGACAAATTAGTTTGATAAATTAGTCTCGATAAATTTCTTGACAACTTTACACATATATAAATTATATATATTAGTTTGATAAATTATTTTGATAAATTTCTTGACAACTTTTCACATATATAAATTATATATACTAGTTTGATAAATTTCTATAAAAATGGCGGACTTCTTCCAAAAAATTAGTTTGATAAATTTCTTGACATTATACTTTTTTTTCTTTTACGCTTTGCAATGAGAAGGGTAAGGGTAAGGTCATTGATGATGGGATGGGTAAGGTCACCGATAAAGACAAGGGTAAGGTTAGTGATGAAGATAGTTTGGATGAAATTATTGATAATTATGGTAATTATGATTTTAGTGAGGGGAGGAAGAATTAGAGGTCGGGGGAGGAAGAATCGAGGATAGTGAGTTTGTTATGGGATCCGATAGTGGACATAGTGAGATGGATGATGAATTCTTTGAAGGGGCAGTAGACAAAGAGGTTGAGTGGGGTGGTATAAATGAGGGAGGTGGGGAGGGCTAAAAATGATAGTGGATCTAGTTCTAGTCTTGAGGTAGAAGGTAGTGATGATGAGGACTTTAGTAGTGATCTTTGAAAATAAAGTTGAATTGAATAATTCCTTTAAAAGCTCTCTTGTGTTTTACCCCGAGTTCTCAATTGGGCAAAACTTTAGTTGTAAGCAGTTGTTTAAGGATGCTATCATGTCTCATGGTGTTGTGATGAAAAGAAATGTCAAAATAACAAAAATGATAAGAGGAGAATTTATGCTAGGTGTTTATATTGTGCTTGGTTCATAAATGCTTTGAAGGTACCAAATGAAGAGTCCTACTAGATTAGAAAGATAAATCCAGAACATACATGTGCTATAACTTTTCATGTGAAAACTATGACCTCAACTTGGTTATCAAAGGGATATGTTGAAGATTTAAGGTCGAGATCCTAAAAAAGATGTAAATGTTGCAAGAGAGACCAGTGGTTCATGTCTCAAGACACCAAGCATATAGGGCTAAGAAAAGGCTAAGACTCTCATTGAGGGTAGCAATGATGATCAATATAAATTGATTTGGGATTATGCAAATGCTCTTAGGGTGAGGAATCCAGGTTCAATTTGTTAAAATTTGTGTAGAGGAGGGGGTGATGGAAAACAAATTCAGTAAGTTGTATGTGTGTTTTCAAGCTTTGAAAGTTGGGTTTCTTGCTGGGTGTAGACCATTCATTGGGGTAGATGAGACTTTTCTTAAAGGACCACATGGTGGGGTCCTATTAATTGCAGTTCTGTGAATCCAAATAACCAAATTTATCCCATAGCATATGCAATAGTGACTACCGAGAACACATAAACTTGGACTTGGTTTTTAACTTTGTTGAAAGAAGATTTGAATATTGTGAGGGATGATCTATATACCTTTATGTCAGCAGAGACAAAAGGGTTGTTAAATGCCTTTGAGGCTCGTTTTACCAGTGTGAGAACCGATTTTGTGTGAAATTCCAACATGAAACTTGCTTGGATTTAGGGAAATGCTTTCAAAAATGGGTTGTGGAGGGTGCTAGAGCTACAACTGCACGAATTTGATTCAAAGAATGAAAGCGATAGGGGTGATTGATAAAAAATGTTTAGTTTGGTTACAAAAAAACACCGCTTCCCAGTGGTATAAGTCTCACTTCTCTACATATCCAAAGTGTGACATGTTGCTAAACAATATTTGTGAGTCTTGAAATTCGGTGTAGAAGCAAGACAAAAACCTATCATAACCATGTTAGAATGGATTAGAATGGGTTTGATGGAGAGGATACAAGAAAACAGAGATAAGTGTGAGAGGTTGTGGGAAGGTAAGACTATATGCCCTTCAATTAGGAGAAAATTGGATAGGAGGATGTCAAAGGCAGCTGATTGCATCCCATTGAAATCCACATCACACTGTATGAAGTTGAGTGTTTTGATGGGGGAGATTTTCGGTGGACCTAGGGGCAAAAACCTGCTCTTGTCGGTTGTGGGATCTCCGTGGAGTGCCATGTAAGCATGGATCGAGTGCCATAGGAGCTGAAAAATTGAATCTGAAGACTTTGTGTATCCATGCTATACAATTGAGACATATAATAAGGTGTATATGTCGGCTTTGCAACCAATGGTGGGAGTGGACATGTGGGAGAGAAGGCGGCTACATACCACCACTTCCTCCAAATTTTGGCGTAAAAGAGGAAGGCCATCAAGAGCAAGAAGAAGAGGGCTGGATGAAGAACCTTTTGGTGGAAAAAGAAGAAAAACACACAACATTTGCTGCCTAGACAAGTTCAACATGAAATGCGGTTGGTGTAGTAGGAAAGACCATAATGAAAGGACATGTGAGTGGAAGAAGTTTGTCAAGAGTTTCCTGATGTGAGTATTCTTTTATTTCAGTTTGTAATATATAATCAATAATTTTATTTTGGTGAATCAGTTTCTAACTTTTTATTTATTTATTTATATGTATTTATGAAAAGGAAATGACACAACTTAGTAACATTCCCCTTCCACTCAAGAGGAGCAAATGACAAAGCAGTGAGTTTTTTAATTTCAGTCTTTTTAATTTCTTGAATCAGTTTCTAACATTTTATTTTGTTTATATGTATTTTGGAAGAGGAAATGACACAACTTAGTAACATTCCCCCTTCCACTCAAGAGGAGCAAATGGCAGCAGTGGTTATTATTTTTCAGTCTTTTTAATTTCTTGAATCAATTTCTAACATTCAATTTTTTATGATATTTAGGAATTTGATCATGAGGGCAATATTTTGGCTTTAACTCAAGAACTTCGGAATTGTTGAAACCGTAATTTTAAACCTTTTCATACTCTTTGTTATTTTTTGTTACATATTCTAATTTTATTCATTTTTTGTAGGAAAATCCACCAATGGAGGAAATGACACAAACCGATGATATTCCCCTATGACTCAAGAATCGCAAGTTCGGGAAATTGCGGTGAGTGTAAATTTTTTTAATGATTTAATTTTGAATTATTGTTTTAATCTATTTTTTTAAATTCAAAATTGTAGGATAACAATAGAGGGAAAATATTGGTTCCCATTTTCTGGCAACCAATGTTCCTGCTCCTTTAAAGCCACCTCGACAAGTACCATGTTCAATGGTTAACATTCGAGTACCACCTCCCATAACTTTGCACGCAAATGAGAACTACTTCGATGAAAGAGGAAGTATGAAACCATCATCAATTCATCATCAACTCCTGGTGTTCCACCGATCAAAGTTGGGGGAAAAAGTTTGTGACAATGGCAAATTTACAGGCATCAATGACTCAAACATCCAAGAAGAAGAAATGTGGCAAAAAGTAAAGTATGTTATTTTTTTCGTTTTGGGTAAACTTTTGTTTTGTTTTGTGATAAAACAGAAATAATGTTTCTGTTAGATGGTTGCCTTTGTCTTTAGATGAAACAATGCCTTTTGGTTTTACTTTTGGGTCTTTGAAGTTGTTTGCTTAAACTTTAGGTGATTTTTGTCTTTGTGAAGGTAGTTTTTGTGCTGTGAAACAATACTTTTAGGCTATGCACTTGTTAGATAAATTTGTGATGGTTATTTTTGTGCTAAAATATGCACTTGTTAAATGAACTCAAGGCTTTTGGCAAAGTGGAATGTAATTGCATCATTTGGCAGTAAGTTTATATGACTATCAAATGCCACAAGCTTCCTCTCATTATCAAGAAAGAGGAATTCATGATGTGAGAGCTATCTTGAAGGAGATGCTTGAGATGTTGTTGAAGAGATTTAAGGAAAATGACTCTAGATGTGAAGAAATGTTCCCTTGTATGAGAACATCTATGAGACCAATGCAATGATGTTCTAATAAGTCAACTCAAAGCTTTTCTATTCCAAGTCGAGAGCATAACCATTATGGAGAATCATCAAGAAGAAGGGGAAGAAGAAAATAAAAATGAAGATGAAGAGAAATGGAAAGAGAGAGAAATAAGAGGGTCCATGCAAGAAGGATGGAATAGAAAATTTCCTTGTCGAAAGTGATGAAGAGGAATGTCCATTGATGGACATGAGCAACAATGAACAAGAAAATCTAGAAGCATCGAATGAAGCATTGAAGAACGAAATGAGCATTTCTAAACCTTCAAACTCTTCAATTTGTACTTTAATTGAGATTGATGCTTCTATTGAATTTATTTTACCTCTTGTGAACTTTGATTATAGGAAGGAAGTAATGAAGTGCTTGGGCATCCTTGGAAAAAATAAACGGAGAAAGATGATGGTGCGAGAGAAAGAGAAGGATCCATAGTCTACCAATGATGAGAACCTCCATGATTTTGAAGCTCAAAGATGTAAGTATTGTGGCAAGGAGGACCGATATCCTTGACCATTACGATGAAAAGAGTTGAAATGAATGAATAACGTCCGTGAATGACGTTAAACCTAGGGCTAGATGGGAGGCAACCCATTCTTTTCTCGTTTTCTTTTGTTGCTTTGTTTTCTTGCTTTGAATAATTGAGTCTTGTGATCTTTGTAGGAAGTGAGAAGTGCTAGGAAGCTTGATGAGCCCTACATGCATGAAGGAAAGATGGAGTTTGAAGGCTTTATGGTACAACACTTGCTCTCAAACTTAGACTTGTCTAAGTTTGGGGGAGGTGTTCTTCTTTCCTTGCCTATCTTTTGTGCTCTTGTATATGATTTTGGGGTGTGATTGAGCTTTAATTTGTGGATTTCATGCATATATTTGAGTGATATTTGTGATTGAGATTATGTACATGTGCACTTATGCTTGATTGGAAGGATGATTTGAACTTTTGATATGATCATGAGTTGACATGTGGTTTGAAGCTAGCATGATGAATGATTATGTGATGATGAATGTGATTGAAAATGCTTGATTCATTGCTCAATTTAAGCCCGTGAGCTTTTGTGCCTTAAGAATCGTACATCTTATACGGTTGAAATTCTTTGTCGGTGTATCGTTCATAGATTTGTATGCTAGAACTTGTCTTTGGACTTGTTGAAATTGATCTTTGTGTGATTTCTTGAATATGATAAGAGGCCATGTTTGAATTGAAAAGTCACTTAGCCAAATTTTTCCCCACAAAAACATTTGATTTCCTTAGTAAGTCATTTTGAGCCTAATATCCTTATTCTTTGGCAAACCAAGTTCAATTGAAGCCATTTTGCTTATTTTTATGAGCCTTATTGTCCTATGTTTAGTAGAGCTTGATTGTTGGCTAGAAGATGGTGCATTGTATGAAAAGTGTGGTGGAATGATGATGAGCTAAGTTGATTGTTGAGAAAAGAAGGGGGAAAAAAGGTTGAGAAAAAATAAATTGAAATTGAATTGAGGAGAAATGGTGAAAGATAAAAAGAAGAAAAATTCAATTTGTGAGCTTAAAAGAAGAAAGTTCAAAAGAAGGGTGGCGTATTAACTTTGAAAAGCATGAAGAAGAAATAGTGAGATTGATGAAGAGTTGGAAGAGAAGTGTATTGAATTGCTTAGTTAACTTTCAAGATCTCTACAAATTTTTGAGTCACTCTTACCAAAATTCATCCACCCATTCCAAAGGGCCTACATTACAACTTTGATGAAAGACCTCGTTGATTCTTGATTGAAACACAAAAGAAAATAATGTAGATTGAGTCTTTGGGCAAGCTTAAGGGATGCATGTTTGTGAATTTGATGATTGAGTGACATTTAACCCTTATACACTTGAGAGATGAGAGAAATACTCCATGGAAGTAGCAATGATGTGAGCATTGGATTTTGCATTTGTTTGAGCATGATTCATTGTGATTGCTAGTTGAGAGTTTGCATTGTGATTTAAGATCATTGATGAGTTTGATTGACCTAGTTTCTTCTATGGTGCCATAAGACATAATTGCAATCAATTCACTCTTTTGTTCTTAATTGTTTTGTTGCTTGAGGACGAGCAACATCTTAAGTTTGGGGGTGTTTGATGAGAGTGAATCGATGCATGATTTTTGGGTAATTAATTGCAAAAAGTGATGAAAAGTGTTAGAATTTGTGCTTTAAGGTGTAGAGTATCACTCTTTTGAAATTAAGGTATTACTATGTGAGAATTAATGATTTTGAAGTGTTTCATCTTATTTTCAGGGTTTTCGGAGGAATTAGACCGAACCGAGAGTACCAGAATTCATACGGCGAAGAGAAGAACACGTGGGGCGCAAATGGGGGTCGAAAGGTCAAGTCGGGAGTCCAAAATCCCTGGACTCGACCATTGGTCTAGGCAGGGAGCTCGGGTAAAGCTTGAAGACCAAGTGAGGAAATATTGAATTTTTGGTGTGCAAAAGGCGTATAGATATTATAAAGGGCGAGTTTATAACCAAAAGTATTCCCAGCCTAAGCGGCGAAGCGCTCTCCCTATTTGCGCGTCGTCCCGTGTTTAATCCTCGCTAGTGGTGGATTTTTTCTTAATTTTTATAAAGCAGACCGCACTTCATAAGTTGAATATATATAATAAAAGGTGCCTTTTTAGTAAGATCGTGGTTAGTTGAGATGGTAAATGTGCTCCCTTGTCCGCCCATAGACTCGGGTTCAAATCTTGGACATGCGAAATTTTTCAATTTTTTTAAAAAGATACCTAAAATCCAGATTTTTCTCTTTTAAACCCTTGACGAAAAATAGAGCATAAGTTAGTTTAGGAAGTTACCTTTCGATTTTTGGCGATTTTTGAAGTTCCAAGCCAATTTCTCCTTCCTATATCATTAGATTTACATTTTTAGTTAGATTTTCATTGAATTGTTGATTAGATTAGCATTTTCTCCATTAGATTAGACAATTGAGATTGTAATTCAAGTGAAGAGAAGTTTACAATTGTGGAGATTCAAACATTCAATTCCTATTGCATTTGGAAAAATTGGTGATGTTATTTCTATCTCTTGATTTCTAATTCTCTATTGTTTTGATTTTCATGTTGATGATGCTCTTTGATTTTTCACCCATGGATTTTGCACTTTGCTCCATGATCTAATTCTCTTGTGCTTGAGATAATTGAAATTGGGGATGATTTGATTGCTCTAGCTATAATTGTTGATGATTGTTGTTTAATTGAGATAGATAGTTTCCTAATTGATGATACTTATTGTGCTTCATGCATTTTTATCTCTTTTGATTAGTGTTTGATCACCCTAGCAACAAACGAAAGTTGAGCTAACGTGATTAGGGATTAATCGAGTTATAATTGTGTATGATTGTATGAATTAGGTGCTTCATAATTGAGAGATTAGTTGCACTAAGAATACTCTCATTTAGGCATTGTGTGATGCATGAAATCATTATTGCATGATGTGCATACTTTCTATCATGATTAAATGGTGATTTGATACAATTATAGTTGTGGTCATTGATTTCTTGGTGGAGATAATTCCTAGCACCCTTTCCCCATTTGATTACTTGAAGTTTGCTTAGCTAGTTTCATTCCTTGCTAATAGCCTAAATCATAGTTTAATTGTTGTTTGATAGTCCTTATTGCATTTTAGTTGTGTAATTGGAACAAAAACCTTGCTTGCAACAATAGTCGTTGAAAACTCATGTCCTTGGGTTCGATAAACTTGATTTGGTCTTAATAACTCTTACCCGATTATACCACAATCAACATGAATATATTTCAATTGTTTAATTAATTCTATAATTTTTAAATAGGTAATAATCTCATCACAAATATTAAAATTCAACAAAACTTACCAAATATTATTTCGTCTTTGTCTAATTATTTTATTTCCTTTGTTAGACGTAGCGCCAATATTTGGGCACGCGATCACGATGCTAAGGCTACCGTTATTTTGAGAGCCCTCATTCTTGGAGTGACCCACCGAGTTTGTGGTTGGGCTTCCAATTTCTTTGTGCTCTTGTGAGCCGTTAATATAGTCTTCTAATTTTTTTCAAAAAACAAAACTTATATAATATAAAATAAATTTATTTTAGTTCCACTCAAAAAAGAAAAAAAAAAAAATATATATATATAGTGACAGAGGCTAAGAAATATGAGGCTCGCATACAGAAACAAAGTCTCCTTCGCTGCTGAGTTGACTCCTGACATTATTATTATTAAGCCTAAGCCTTTGCTTTTGCATTAAACCAGACTAGAACCATGAATGCCACATTCAAAAATACTATCTCCCTTTATTTCTCATCATTACTCACCAAGTATCTTATACAACACCTACAGACATCATAACTAATTCTCACATATTCAGAGATAACACTACTAGTACCTTGATTTCATCTGGTGGACACTTTGAACTGGGTTTTTTCAGCCCGGGGAATTCCAACTACCGGTACGTCGGCATTTGGTACAAGAAAATAGCAAGAACTGTGGTATGGGTTGCTAACAGAGATAATCCACTCAAAGATGAATCAGGTGTACTCAAAGTCGTAGAGCCAGGACTTCTAGTTCTTGTAAACGGTACTAATCATAGTATTTGGTCTACTAATATATCAAAAACTGTGCAGAGACCAGTCGCACAATTGCTCGACTCAGGAATCTCGTAGTTAAAGATGCAAACGATGATAACCCGGAGAATTTCCTGTGGCAGAGTTTCGACCATCCAACTGATACTCTTTTACCAGGGATGAAGCTCGGTGTGAACTTTCAGACTGGCGTAGATGTCTATATAACGTCAGCATCAGGAGGTTTTACATTTCATTGTGATCCTACTGGTTATCCACAGCTTGTGATAAAAAATGGTGAAGTTTTGAGGTATAGCGTACCTTTTCAATATAGCGTAGGGCCCTGGAATGGTGAAGCTTTATCCACAGCTGGTTATCCCATTTTCACATTTGGAGTGGTCATAAACAAGGAGGAGGCGTACTATCACTACGAGCTCCTAAACGACTCAGTATACACAAGGTTTACACTAAGTGATACTGGTTCTGGACAGAGGTGGATTTGGAAGAATGAAAAACAAGGTTGGATTTTGTATCTTACTTTACCCACAGATAATTGTGACATCTATAATGTTTGCGGTGCCCATGGCATTTGTAATATTGATAATACTCCTAATTGTCGATGCTTGAATAAATTCAAACCAAAAGACCCTGACAGTTGGGAGAGTGGAGATACGTCAAATGGGTGCATAAGAAGAACACTCTTGAATTGTGAGAGTGGAGATAGGTTTTTGAAGTATTCCGGTATTAAATTGCCAAACACTCGAGATTCCTGGTACAACACGACTATGACTCTCGACGAATGCGAAGTAAAATGTTTGAACAACTGCTCCTGCACGGCCTATTCAAGTCTAGATATAAGCAGAGGCGAAAATGGATGTCTGCTTTGGTTCGGTGACCTTGTTGATATCAGAGAGATGGCTCCAGGACAAGATATCTATATAAGGCTGGCTTCTTCTGAGTTGGGTAAGAATTTATGATGTATAAGTATTAGCTGTGATTCATGGAATCTATTTATGTGTAGATTATACTTATTAGACAGATGTAACTGATTCTTAGATAAATATCATCCTCCTTAACTATAGTTTTGGTATTTAAACTTTTCTTGCTATTATATAAGTTTTCTGCACTATGCTTTCAGTTTTCTGTCGACAAGTAAAAATAATGTTTTATTTCAATAGATAATTTTACAGGCTCAGGAGGAAGGAAACGGAAAATATTCATAGTGGTATTTTCCCTGGTAACCGGAATATTGCTTCTAAGCCTGTGCCTGACGTTGTACTCACAAAAAGAAAGAAGTTTAACCATCAGATTCTGGAAACAGGTATGAGACGTGAGTTATTTTGTGTTGTGAAATTAAGGAATGTAAATTGCTACCATATCTTTATTTTATCTCCTACAGTTAATCACTCGTTTTACAGGCAGGACGAGACTGAACAACATGGATAATCATCCTAGACTAAATCATAATGAGGAACTCGAGCTACCACTGTTTGACTTATCCACAATAAGTAAAGCTACTGACAATTTTTCGATCAACACTAAGCTTGGAGAGGGTGGATTTGGACCTGTTTACAAGGTAAAACAGAATCTATATTTGTTGCTTCAGGTGTTCAAGTTATGTAATTGAGCCTTGAGTAAGCATTTTGCATAATTACATTGAGCTAAGTAAATCTGAAAAGTTGATCAGGAAAATCAAGATAAAAGTGTTTCCAAATCATGTTAAGTTCAGTAAATCTGAAAAGTTGATCAGGAAAATCAAGATAAAAGTGTTTCCAAATCAAGATAATTACATCATGATATTAGTATGTTTTGGTACTAGGGTGTGCTAGAAGACGGACAGGAAATTGCTGTGAAACGTCTATCGAAAACATCTCATCAAGGAGTAGACGAGTTCAAGAATGAAGTAGTCTGTATTGCTAAACTTCAGCACCGAAATCTAGTGAAGCTTCTAGGATGGTGCTTTCAAGGAGATGAAATGATGTTGGTGTATGAATATATGACCAACAAAAGTTTGGACATGATACTGTTCGGTAAGGATTCCCCATTCACAGATCCTGCTCAATTACTAAATATTTACTAGAATAAGTTTTAAATGATATATAATGGCATTTATAGCAGTACAACAACAGTATTATGACATATATACATTATTAATAGCTAATCAACATCATTTACTTTTGGCAGATCCTACAAAAACATGTTACTAGATTGGCCTAGTCGTCTCAACATTATCAATGGCATTGCTCGGGGCCTTTTGTATCTTCATCAAGATTCCCGTCTACGGGTTATCCACAGAGACCTCAAAGCCAGCAATATATTACTAGATTCTGATATGAACCCAAAGATATCAGACTTTGGTCTTGCTAGAACTTTTGGAGGGAATGAAACTGGAGCCAACACAAGCCGAGTAGTAGGAACATTGTATGCATAATTCGTCATGTCTTGATTCATTACAGGAACTTTCTTTTCTTGCAATTTAATTTATGGTAATCATTTCTATGCAGTGGCTACATGTCTCCCGAATATGCTGTAGAGGGTCTATTTTCAGTGAAATCAGATGTGTTTAGCTTTGGAGTTCTAGTCCTTGAGATTGTGAGTGGTAAGAGAAACAGGGGATTTATGAATAAAGATCACCGTCTCAACCTTCTGGGACATGTAAGTATTTCGTTCCGTAGAACCTTGAATCTTTATTTGATGTGAAAATAATCCTTAGAATATGAGCAAATATAACAGGCATGGATGCTTTACAAAGAAGAAAGGCCACAAGAAGCAGTTGATTCTTGTATCAGAAATTCATGTTATTTACCAGAAATACGGCGATTAATCCATATCGGTCTTTTATGTGTTCAAGAACAAGCAGAAGATAGGCCAGACATGGCCTCAGTGGTTCATATGATGAGCAATAATGGTTTCCTACCTGAACCCAAACATCCTGGTTTTTCACCGGAAGAGATGTACTCAGAAGTGCAACTTCAGTCAGCTCAAGCACAACAAGTTCAAAAATACAATGAGCATAACATTATTTGAGGCTCGATAAATAATTGGTAGTTAGCTTATATTCCATGTTTTGTAACTGTTTCAATATTATCACTGGTGTTTCCCCTTGCACAAGAGTTCTTGTTGTGGGTAGTCTTTACTCTTTACACTGTTGTCAATATTGAAATGAGTTTCAGGAATTTCATGAGGAATCAAATTAATATTTTTTAGGGTAAAATTGATTTTTTTAGTCCTATAAGGTGCCCCCTTTTGATTACAATTACGTTGACGTTTACGAATTGAAAATAGTCCTTTAATCTTCACTATTTCGACATTTTAGTTCGATATACAACAATAAGAGGTGAAATATATGTTTGACTAATCAAACCACGTTAATCGGATGTTTCACCTCTTGCAACCTTTACCAGATCAAAATGCCAAAATTGAAAGCTATAGGACTAACATCGTAGATAGGAGTTTCTTAAAGGACTAAAAAAACTATTTCGCCTTTTTCTTGATATAGGATTATTAAAAATATGAGATCGTGCACATATTTTAGAGGTCACACTTCGTGCTCTTTAGCTCATTTCGTCGGACCTCGAGGTCGGTGGCGGATCTAGAATCATGGATTTGGAGATATTAAAAGTAATAAATACAATATTATTTAATAAAATATAGATTTATCTCAAAGTTTTGGGGTACAAATAATTTATTTTACACGAAAAATTTTAAATTTGGGAGTATAAGTGTAACCCCTTGTACCCAGTGGCTACACCACCGCTCGTGGTCTGAATAATTTTCTCTTCCTCAATACATTTTTCTCAAACATCCGACCTCGTGGTCCTCAAAAAATTCTGTTTCGACTATCCAAGCGATACTATTTTACCAGGGATGAAGTTTTGCGTGAACTTAAAGACCGGTTAATTTAGAAGTATATATCATATCACCGAAGAACATCGATAATCCCGGGTCGAAAATTTTACAACTTCATTTTGATGTTACTGGTTATCCACTAGGGGTCCGATTGGTAGGGGCTCATATTTTAGGTGAGATAATAGTATAGGGTGCAATTTTAGTAAAGGTTAGAGGTAATATATTGTTTGATATGTTGTAAAAAAAAAAAAAAATTACCATGACCTCAAATATGCTTGGTAGGAGCTAATAAAAGTTGTTTAAATTTAGTACATTGATTGATATGTCATATAATATTAGTATAATATTTAAAAATACAATTTTACCCTAATATTTTTTCATTTTCCCCCAAGGTTTTTTCATTTTCCACACCACCAATTTTATCAGTTTTCTACCCCTCTCAATATTAATAAAACCCACTCCAATACGCATCCCTACCAAGATTATGCGTTTGAGGAGGATTCGGAGGGTCTTCAACCGCTAATCTCCCATACCTACACATGTGCCCCCAATTTATCTGCATGAATTACAATTGATTCCTTCACATGTAGTACAATAATGTAAAAAACCACACACGTACCCACATATTATCTGCATGAACGACAATCGATTCCTTCATATGTAGTACAAGAATGCAAAAACCACACACGTACCTACATATTATCCTGCATCAACGACAACTAATTCCTTCACATATAGTACAATAATATATTTTTTTATCGTGCAAGAAAAGAGAGTACAAAAGCAAGAAAAGAAAAGAATAGATACAGCAGAAGGATACAATCTTAAGAAAACAGCCTAAAAACTAATTTAGGATCTATAATCGAGTCTACGAGCGAAGAATTTAAAGGACAAATGAAATTCTTAGCTAAGCACCAACTCCACACTCTCCAATTTATTTCCTCCACAATCTTGTCAGGTAGTAATCTCCACTTCTCAAACATTAGAAGAGGTTACCACCACGATTCCCACCCATCCGTAGCAGTGCCGCTCATATCTCTAATGCTCAAGGACAATGAAGAAACAGATGGAGAGATGATTCCTCTTCATGTCCACACCAATAGCATTTCAAATCCTCATTAGCAAGTTAATTCTTTTCTTCACAAGATTAGCTTTAATTGGCAACCCGTCCCAAAGCAGTCTTCAAGATGTTGTCGCGACTTTGAGAGGTACGATCTAGTTCCATATGGACTAGAATTCCTCCCTAACGCTGCTTGTGTTCCGTTCTTGTAGCTTTTAAATCCAGCAACACTCCATACGCCGATCCGGTGGAATATCTTCCATTTGAATTAAGCTTTCAAATCCAATTGTCCCCTATATTTTAATTCAATCGATACGTGTCAATCACGCATAATAATTGAGAAATAAAATTCAATTCATCTTTGCAAATTAAATCATACAAATCACATTAGAATAATTAATCACACCCAAGGACAACGAAATTTAGTCAAACATTATAAAATGAAACAAACCCATGAATATTAAAAAATTAAAAGAGAAAGAAACATGCTACTTAAGAAATAAACCACTAGAATTAAGAGAATAAAGATGAGTATCACCTTGATTATACTTTATTGAATGAAAATCTATTACTAATTTGCAAGAAATTAAAAGAAAATTGAATTAAGAACATCTATGTGTGATTGTGTGTTTCTAATTCCTAAAGTGTGTTAAAGTGTGGAGAGTCTCTTTTACAATACGAAATGAAGGATATATATATATATATATGGGCAACTAGATTAAGTATTTAATTTTTGCAATTAAGCCCCTAAAAATAATTCAAATTAAGCTTTGAAAAGTCAAAAATCCGTGAAAATTGAGATTGACTCGGCCATGAAGAAATGACTCGGCCAAGTCTTGATGGCCTCGCCGAGATGGACGTATTGTGTAACTTTCTCACTCGGCCTATTCATTCTCACTCGACCGAGTGAGATAATTTCTTTGCCTAGTCGGATTTTGTGTCTACTCGGCTGTTGAAATGAAAACTTCGATCGAGTGAATTGATTGCCCAGTGGTCGTGTAGAGACGGCGAGGAATCGGGGCTTTTCTGCTACCGGAATTGCGGCGGCGAGAATGGCATCGGCAATGGTGTTCGGCGAAGAGGAGCGGCGGTGGTTATCACGTGTTGGTCGCGCGACGACCTTGGTGTTCAGCGGTGATTTGCGATGGAGGTGAAGGTGGGCGGCGAGGATTACCGGTGGGCGAGGAAGCTTGCGCAACGAGAAGCGGCGGCAACGAATCATCCGCGGTGAAATGGCGAAGATTTGTGGCAACGGTGGTCGCGATGCGAGGACGGCGATTCACGGCGAGGTGGGCGTGACGGAGGTGCAGCGGCTATGGACGGTTGTGATCTGCGGGAGTGATGCGCGAGGTGGTGGTGAAGATTTATAGCAACGGTGGTGTCATTGTTGCAATTGGTGGTGGGTGGTTCTTTGATGGAGTTCTTTGTGTGAGTGATTGGTGGTTTTACGCAATGGCGTTGCTGCTGAAGAAGATGATGGGTGAACTCATCGGATGGTGGATGAACTCATCGGATGGTGGGTGTGGTGGTGTACTCGGCTGGTGGGTGTATTCGGTCTGTTGCGGTGGGTTCACCGAGTCATACTTCGCCGCTTCATATCTTTTGCATACAAATTCGATCGGGATGATTCTCTTTGCTACGCGAAGCCCTCACGCCCTCTTTCCAAATCTTTAGACCTTTGATTCAATTGGATGGATATACTGAGATCTTAGGGGCCGCTTGTTACGAGATCTTCAATGGGAATGAGAATGAAATTAACTTTTCCTCTTATGCCCCCAAATTTATTGGAGGGAGAAATGTCTCCATGTTGGTTATTTCATTGGTGTTGTGCTCCAATTTTGGAAAAAATGAAACAAAAGAAGCTTGTTATTGGTGGTGGAGGGAATGATTGAGGAGAATTGATTGCGAGATGGGGAAAAGGTTAATCATAATGGGTAATGATTACCTTATTTAGGAGGAAAAATAATGGCATTCACCATCTTTTATTCTTATTAAGCACCACAATTGTCTTATATTAATTCCCATTGCCATTGAAGAATTTCCAACCAAGCGCCCTTAATTTCTACTAAAAATGGTCACTTACCTCACATTTCTACTTAAAAATACCAAATCTCATATCAAATAAAGTTAGCCAATTTAAGAGTGAATTAAACCATAAATCATCATCAAATTAAGATATTTAAGCACAAAAATCATATGCAATTTTATCCTAATCAACCATAAAAGCGAAAAGAGAAAAAAATATAGAATCTACAACGAATTTACGATGACGAATAAAAAGAGAAAAAATATTTGCAACAAATATATTTTTATTTATTTGCAATAGAGTTCATTTTAGTTTTAAATTAATTTTTTTTTATTTGCGATGAATTATTTTATTATTTATTTATGATATATTTATGTTAGAATTTTAAATTTATATTTTATTATTTATTTACGATGAATTTTCTTATTCTTATTTTTTTATGTATGTACGATAAATTTTGCGATGGAAAAATTATATTTTTTCAAAAGTTTTATTGCTCTGCTAAAAGCGGGCGATCCTAACTACTGCGCCTTAGGGTTCCGTTTTCCGGCCGTCCGGCCATTGCGACCTTTGGCGATCGCCATGACGGACTTCACTTTGCCGTCTCGATGGCGTTCGTTGTGTTGGAACAACAACCGCAATCTACAATTGCATCCTTGATCTCCAAGCAATCGGAAACCCTTGTTCCCAGGTTTGCTAAATCCATGCAAGATTTGGTAATCCCGGTTGGACAAGGGTGCAGCCCGCGGCGGCCGGCGGCTTGCCGTAACGAATTGAATGTACTGTGAGCCACCATGAGTCGATCGGTTGGATACTTCGTTGCGAGGCACCACATATTTCGGAGGAGTAAACCTACTTATCGGCGGTGGTTGCCTCCTATATCCGAGAATGATGATATCTCTACGGGAATGATAGCCCAACGTAAAGGGGACTTTTTATCTCGTGAAAATTGGTGATGACCTAGTTCGGCGGGCGTAAATCGTTTAAAGAATTCTCTAATTGGCAGATTGGTCTTGGCTTCGGGGATAAACCGTACACTTTGGAAGATTTGAAATCAAAGCTAGGCCGAATTTAGGATATTTCAGTGCTTGGTCTCTCATTCCTTAGGAAAGGGTTATTATAGTATTGATTTGCCATGCTTGAGCGAAAGGGATAGAATCTTAGACAAGAGGGTATGGAATACGAAGCCAAGAGTGGTGCGTTGATACGATTTCAGTATTTTAGTATTGGTCCATTAATTTTTTTAACTTGGTCTTTGTAATTCTTTTTGGTAGTTTCTTTTAGTTTGTTAGTTTGTTAGCAAGTTAGTTAGTTGTTAGGTGTTAGTTAGTTGGTTAGGTAGAATTGAAGTCTATATAACTAGTTGTAGAAGCTCATTTGATATATGAAAAAGATAGCAAACTAGTTCTTAAAGCAAATTCTTGCTTTGTAAATTGATTCGATAGCTTCCTAACCCGAGCTAGAGCTTGAATCGGGTTTCGTTGCTTGCCAACCTGAGTTGGGCGTCGAATTCATCGAGCCTAATTTGCGGTTCTCATCAATTGGTGCTCTCATTGAGAGAATAGAATCACGGTGAGAATCGCGCTTCAAAAATTAAAAGAACGATGGATGGTGCGGTCGCTCTTGGAGAAAGAATGGAGATCTTGGAAAACCGATTAGGCGTCATGGAGAGGAGGATGGCGAAGATCGTCAAGAGGTTGGAGAAGGTGTTGCAACAACGAACAAATAAAAATAAATCATCGTCAAGGAAAACACCACGGCTGGCGAGAGGTAGATGTAAGCGGGACGCAATTGCGAGAATCAGTTCAAAAGCTAAAGAAGAAATGCAAGAACAATAAGAGCAAAGAGAAGATTTTTGATCAGGGAGAAATTGGAATCATCTCGCAAAAGTTTTATTTGCGCAAGGGTATTTAGTTGGGGTTTGTCTTTCTCTAATCCAAATCAATCATCATCATACAACAAAAATCGAAAACCCGGTGAGAGTACAAGGTTGATCGGTGGAAATAATTGGCTATGCGTGTGATCACCAACCTTGTATCAAATTCATGGATAAGAATGATGCCATTGGTGGCCGTCATTTTAGTCAAGGAAGGAGTAATGATCGTGAAATTCAAAGGACATTTGTGGAGTTCTTGAACCAGTTTGATGGGTTTGATCGGCTTGGAAAGGAGCGATCAAGATTGAAGTGGAAATGTGCACACGATTTCGTTCAACTTTGGATGACCGATTTTCGTTTCGATAGAGGAAAAATTTTATTGTCTTCTTCTCATGACGCTACAAGAAATGAGAAACCAGTTCGGAGCTTATCCTTGAGGTCAAGGATGTTCTTTATGGGGCCGGGAATGATACGATTTAAGTATTTTAGTATTGGTCCATTAATTTTTTTAACTTGGTCTTTGTAATTCTTTTTGGTAGTTTCTTTTAGTTTGTTAGTTTGTTAGCAAGTTAGTTAGTTGTTAGGTGTTAGTTAGTTGGTTAGGTAGGATTGAAGTCTATATAACTAGTTGTATAAGCGCATTTGATATATGAAAAAGATAGCAAACTAGTTCTTAAAGCAAATTCTTGCTTTGTGAATTGATTCGATAGCTTGCTAGCCCGAGCTAGAGCTTCGAATCGGGTTTCGTTGCTTACCAACCTGAGTTGGGACATCGAAATTACGAGGATTGAGGGGTTCGTTGCTTGCCAACCTAAGTTAGGGCGTCGAATTCATCGAGCCTAATTCGCAGTTCTCATCATGCGTCTACAGCGCTGGGCCAGCGAGTTTAACCCGTATAAGGTGAACACGTCAATGGCCCATGTGTGGGTTCGGATTTATGAGATACCACTGGAATATTTTCAACCAAAAATCATCCATGCGCTAGCTTCGGCGTTAGGCAACCTTGTTTTGAAGTTGGATGATCGTACGCTCACGAGTTGAATGTACCACTATGCTCGCGTCCTAGTTGAAGTGGATATGTCCAAAGGCTGCGAGGAGTGTCTTATGTTTGAGTCGGAAGGTCAAATTCTTTTCGCCTCCTTAAAATATGAACAATTACCCCCTTTTTGCAATCATTGCGGCATCATCGGGCATTCTTTAGGGACTTACCGGGCTTTAGACAGGAATCCAGGAGGAGGACAAGAGAATGGATAATAAACCGATACCACGACAAGCGAAGCCACACAATGACACCACTTGGGTTAGAAAGGAGATGTCTTCTAAGGAGGAGGATCAAAGGCAAAATGACGGGGTGACGACTCGAGAATGGGTTTGAGGCACTAGCGAATCTAGGTGAGAATGACGGTCTAGGGGTTGAGGAGATTGGCGATGAGGCGAATGAGGATAAGGAGTTTGATATCAAGGATAATGATAACGTACCTCGGCTAGAGGGACGGCTTATCTCTCTTGAGGTGCGGCGAGTTTCCAAAGATTACGGGAGTCCGATACGGCGACCTCGGCCATGTTGTTCGGAAGCATCGTAATCGGAAGAAAAATGCAATTACGAAAGAGTATAATTTGCGCAACAAATCGGGGTCGAGAGGAGCTCGTCTTTCCTCTCTGCCTCATGACACTACATATTCTCATTACCTCGCACGCCGACATTGAGGCTCTTGTTTCAATGTGTGCGGTGGCTAAGAAGAGTTGGGCAATGACTTATGTGAGGAAGATACTCATCCGCCGAAGCACGGAGACAAAACATTTTGATGATTATTCTCTTACGGAATATTAGGGATTTAGGCAATGACCCGCTCGGAATATCTTTATCGATTTGAGAAGAAGCGTATTGTCGGATATAGTTGCCATTGCGAGAACCTAAAATTCAGCTTGCAGCCATGAATCCACGTTATTGGAAAAGTATTCGCATGAAATTTCTGGTTGAAAATAATAGAGGGGAGAGATTCGACCGAATTTATGGATTTTGTACGGTGTCTTACTTCCTTCGGTCCGGTTGTGGTCTTGTCTTCGGAGCGGTGGTTGTTATCAAGGTGGCTTCTAGCGAGGGGATTTGTTGTATGGATTCGTGCATGCGGCGAACTCTTATACTTCGAGGCGACAACTTTGGTCGACTTTATTGCCTTTAGCGGGATGAATATTTGTATCATGGGAGATTTTAATACTATCACGGGTGAGCATGAACAGTTAATTGGTTAAATGTATTCCACAGAGTCTCTTGTGAGGAGTTCAGGAGTTTTATTGCGGATTCGGGGTTATCCGACGTGGAAACCTCGGGGCCTTTTACACTTGGCGTAGCGATCACTCGGGACCTTTGCTCACGTCCGAGGCTTGATAGAGTCCTCGCTTTCTCGATTCTTTTATTGAGTGCTGGACTTCCATTGAGGCAAAGGTCCTCCCGCGAGTTGTTTCGGATCATCATCCGATTCTTTTGCGTTGTAAGGATGCCGAGATGGCCTCATTAAGTCGTTTCATTTTGAGTTTACGGACAAACCATGCTGATTTTCTAAAAATAGTTGAGGAGTCTTGGATGCTTCATATTGATGCTAAAGATCCAATTACCACTGTGTACGTAAGCTGAAAGCGGCTTAAATATCGCTTAAGAGAATGGAGTAAGGGGACTTATGGAGACTTGTTCATTCTTTTAAAGGCACAACAACAAGAGTTAGAGGAGCTTGACAAAGGACTTATATCTCTCTTGATGAAGAAGACCTCTCCCGTAGAGAGAAGGAGCTAATAAGAGAAATTAATAATAATTTACGGGATGATCAACATTCGATGCTCGCCCAAAAGAGTCGTTCTCATTGGCTTACGGATGGGGACAGGGAATACCGAGTTTTTCCACCGGGTTATCGGGGCTCGCACAAAGTAAAAATCTCTTCCCTTACGATTGATGGGGTTCTTTGTGAGGATAAGCAAGCTATTGCCAATCACATTCGGGATTATTGCATTCGATTGTTTAGTGACCAGAGAGGCGAGTTGCCAATGCTCCATTATGTTGATGAGCTCGTGCGAGATAAAATTACTTCTTCTCAAAGGCGAGCGATTGCGAAGCCTCTTGAGTTGGAGGTCAAGAACGCGGTTTTTGGCCTTTCTCCGACCAGTGCCCGGGGGCCGGATGGCTTGACGGGTTATTCTTTCAAAACACAGGACATCATCAAAAGTGATCTCATTAATGCGGCAAGGTTTTCTTGGCACCTCCTTTGTGCTAATTGGTTTAAATTCAAACATTGTTGTTCTTATTCGAAAATTCCTGGTGCTTCTCGTGTTGAGGAATTTCACCAATTGTCCTTGGTAATTTTCTTTTCAAAATGCTCACAAAGATTATTGCTACTAGAGTCGGCCCCTTGCTCAAGGATATTTTATCTCCTTCGCAATATGGTTTTATTCTGGAAAAAGAATACATCAACGCATAGCAGCTTGCTCGAGAGGAATGCACCTTGTTTAAACAAAGGGGACGGAAATATGGCTTTTAAAATTGATATCAAGAAGGCTTTTGATACAATGAATTGGGATTTTATATTGCATGTGCTGAATTGTTTCGGTTTCGGTGATCATTTTTGCAAAATAATTCATTCCATTTTGCATTCGGCAAGGCTTTCTATCTCGTTGAATGGCGGCTTGGAGGGTTTCTTTGCTTGTTCCCGTGGAGTACGTCAAGGGGATCCTTTGTTGCCTCTTCTTTTTGCTATAGGGAAGACATTCTTGCTCGCATGTTAAATTGCGGTTCTCGGCGAGTGGCTCGAATTGAAGCAATATTGAGTGTGTTTGTGCCGTCTATTACATTTGTATGCGAGATGACATTATAGTTTTTGCAAGGCTTCAAAAAATAATGTCCTCTTGCTTAGAGATATTTTTGAACACTATGGTTTGATCTCTGCAGTCAGGTTTGTGAGTCCCTCAAAGTCGAAGGTCTTTTTGGTCGCCAAGTTTCCATGGGTTTTAGACACTTTGTTGCGAATACTCTTCATTTTAGCAAGGTAACTTTGCCGTTTACGTATTTAGGGGTTCCTATTTTCTTGGGAAAGCCTATAAGATCACATTGCGATCGATGAGACGAGAATAATTACGAAGTTTGATAGGTGGAGTGGACTTCTTTTGTCTATGGCGGGGAAAATTTGCCTTGTTAACAGTGTGATTGCTTCTTCGTTAACGCACGGCATGATGGTATATCGTTGGCCTCGCAATCTTCTTAAGAGTGTGGATTCGGCAATGAGAAATTTTGTTTGGGTGGCAACATTAATAGCAAGAACCACGACACTTTGGCTTGGTCGAGTGTGTGCACCTTCTTGGGAGGGTGGACTTGGAGTTCGGTCAATTAGAGCTGCTAATGAGTGTTATTTGTATAAGCTCATGTGGGAAATTCTTGCAAAAAGATCTTGGCCTTGATTTTATTCTTCGGCGCCATTTGACAGCGAGATGGAAAGGAGGTGAAGTATCATATGGCCTCGTCAATTTGGACCGGAAATTCGAGAATAAGGGACTCTATTAGAGATCACATTCGATGGATTCGAGTCACAACTCGAAAATTCTTTTACTCGGGCTGAGAAAACTAGCTCGGTTATATCATTGCGATAAAATTGGCATCCCACGTGAAATCTAGCCAGCCCTTACGCAAGATATATAGCGATTCGTGATGAAGGAGACTGGATTTTTGCCGAGGATTTTGTTTGGCGCATCCCAAAAGTTGTTCGTATATTGTGTCGATGAGAATTGCTAGCTCGGCACAAGATACCATGGTACGGCCGATGCATAAGAATGGCAATATTACTTCCAAGATGGCCTATGATATGTGTCGCAACAAAGGTTTGAAGGTGAATTGGGGGAATGGATTTGGGCTTCTTATGTGCCGCCAACTCGTTCGACTTTGGTTTGGCGCATTATTTGGGCGAAAGTGCCGACGTGGGATGTTACGGCTTCTGGGGTATCGCGGGTCCTTCGGTTTTTGTTTTATGTAATAGATGCTCGGAATCGCTGGACCATCTTTTCGGAACCTGCTCTTTCGTGGTTCATGTCGCTTCAAAAATTGGTGGCATGTTCGACTACAATGTTGATACTTCTTTAGGCTTTCATGATACTTTCTTGCAGTCATGAGAGCTTCCTTCAGCCCACGGCTTTCTTGTGTTTGGAAATACCTTTGGTTGACGATGTTTTGGATGGTTTGGACGTTCGGGAATGCTATACATAGAGGAGAGGCCGATTCTTGCTGTCTTCATAGAGCATCTTTGGATAAGTGTGCATGAGGTTGATTGGTCTGCCTTGGGTTATAACCAAAATACAGCAGCGAGTTGAGAAGTATGAAACTTCTTCAACTTCCATTTCTTTGCTAAGTCCCCAACCACGGCGATCACGGTTCGATGGACTCCTCCTCCGCGGGTTCATCAAAATTAATTCGGATGGCGGTGAAATTAATGGGTTTATACGAGGGTGGGGCTGTTTTTGAAACTTCAATGGGGTTTGTTGATGCTTTGCTTTTGCACGTAAAATAGGTCGTGGTGAGGCTTATGAAGCGAGGTTTGGGCTGCTATAGAGGGTGTTTCAACGGCCATTTTGAGGGGATGGGATAAGCTATTTTTAGAATCGAGACTCAACCTATGTGGTCTCACTTTTCAAAGATAGCTCCCCCAAAATTCCATGGCGTTTTCGGTCTAATTGGGATTGGATGCAAGAAGCTTTGCGTGGCATCGAATTTATAAGAGTGGAGCATGTCTTGAGAGAGGGGAATTCATTGCGGATGCAATTGCTAGCTACAAGAACTTTGAGGATTATATTTGGTGGAATGAGATCCCTAGTTTCATTACTACTCGGCTGCTAATGATAGGCATATGGATTATTTTAGACTTAGATGAGGCGTTTTCTCTATTTTTAGAGGTTCTTCCCTTTTCCTCCCTTAAAGGTTTTTCCCTAAGGAGGGTTTTTCTTTAAGGAGGTTTTTAATGGGGGTTCGGCCTCTGGATCAGTTTGTTGGTCTTATGGCTCTTAGGTTTTCTTTTCTCTTTCAATAAAGCATCTTATTAGACGATAAATTTTGCGACCAATTTTTTTAATTTTTAATTCTATAATTTATTTTTAATAGTATATCATAAAGTAAAATAATTATCATTGAATATTAATAAATTAAATATTATTGTAATAAAAAAATAAGAATTAGTTACTCTTAGATACAATATTTCTCCATATATTACTCTTAGATTGAACTAAAAAAAAAAAAAAGAATACTACTAGATACAATTCACTATTATCAAATACCATTTTTACCCTAAAATTACCTAGCGAAAACCCTAGCACCCTTTAGCACGGGTGGCCGTCGAATGGGAGGGCGGTGTTGGGATGAGACGCTGAGAGAGTTATGCCGTTTGTGATTAGAGAGAAAGAGGGCGGCGAGAGTGAGCGAAGAAGAAGAAGAAGAAGAAGAAGAAGAAGAAGAAGAAGAAGAAGAAGAAGAAGAAGAAGAAGAAAATAAGATTTGGGTTTGATGTGGTTTGATTTTTAATTTAATTTCTTTCTTGACTTGTTTCTTTTGCATTGGGTTTCTTTATTGATTTAGTAATGTGCATATTTTTTACTTTTGCACATGTGCGGTAAAATTTTTCTATTACAGCATAAAAATTTTCTTAGTTTTGGGTTTGATGTGGTTTGATTTTTAATTTAGTGTTTCTTAGTTTTCTTGCAAATGCATGAAGAAGAAGAAAACAAGATTCTGGATTTGATTTTTAATTTAATTTTTCTTAATTTAGTTTCTTTCTTGATTCTTGATTACGCTACTGCGGGTTTCTTTCTTAATTTTTGTAATAATTTAGTTTCTTTCAAATTTTTAGCGGAATAGTTTAGTTTACTTAAAGTTGAATCTAGTGTGTTGAATCTACAAATTTCAATGTTGAATCTGCGTTGAGTAATGTTGAATCTCTTGTGTGAAACTAACGTGTTGAATCTACGACAATATTGTGCAAATTTTTTAATTCTTAATGTTGTATCTTTCAATTACAACTATAATTTTTGAATTGATAATTGAAAAAAAAATTAAGGAAATTAAAAAGAAAAAGAAAAAAGACAGTGCAAAAACAATAAAATTGGGATAGTACAATCTGCAAAAAGTAAGAAAGGGGCAAAATTGAAAAGTCAAGGCAAAAATTGTATCTCCTAGCAATTAGAAAAAAGTTGTATCTATTAGTCATAGGGGTTTCAAAATTGTACTTAATAGTTACTCACCCATAAAATAATTATCACCGATTTTGATATTCTAAAATTTTTGGGATTATAAATTAATTTTAATAAATAAAAAAATTCTAATAAACAATAAATGAAATAGAATACAAAAATGTTAATCATAATTCTTCAAATTTAAATGATGATATTATTCTAAAATATTTATTAATTAACAAGGCTTCAAATTAATTTTAATATTTATAAATTAATTTTATTATTTATAGAAAATTTAATCAATAAATTGTGATAAAAATTAATGTTAAAAATTAAATAAAACACTTGTGGGACAAAAGTGAAATTTTAACAACGTGTGTTTTTACGCGCTCAAAATCCGTTAAAATTTGATGAAATATTAGTATATGACCAAATATGTATGAAGAAGGACCATTCGAAATCGATGTATTACATAAAATTGATGAATGTTCTGCCATATATAATGTTTTGGTTATATATGTTAATGAACTATACCGTGCAATATAGCACAAGGTCCAACTCATATTAGGACAATCTCATCAATTTTTGTCTGCAAACTTTTCTTTGATACCGTTGTTTCCCGAGAATTTGTCAACATTTTTAAGTGAATTTTAATTTTATCTAACATTTCAGCAACATGTCAATTCCAAATTTCATCGTTTCCCTTGCCACTTGGGAGGTAAGAAAATGGCTTGCATTGTTTGAATGGAAAGTCGATGGAGGGTTTTATTGTTGAGATAATATCCAAGATATTTATTAAGTATTCACAATGTACATATACAATGGAGAGTGTAGGAAACTCTCAAAACTAATCAATGTGGGACAAGAATAAATACACAGATACATATTTACATCTAATACTCCTAATACGCCCCCTCAAGATGGTGGGCGGTTGTGACACCAATCTTGTCCAATAAGAGAGAAAGAGCGAGCCAAACCTGTACGACATGAGTGAGAAAGGCATCGTCCACTTTGCCGGTGAGGATAAGATCATCCACGTACACCAAGAAGTAGCGGTGACACCACATTGTGGTAGACAAAGAGGATTCATCCGATTTAGTGCGGGAAAAGCCAAATGAGACCGAGAAATGTGCGAAGAGCATGATACCATGTCCGAGGGCCTTGCTTGAGACCGTAGATAGACTTACGGAGTTTGCGGACATAGGTAGAGTGGTTCGAATCGGTGAAACCCGGAGGTGAGACATATAAACTTCATACGAAAGGGAGCCATGGAGGAAAGCATTGTTAACATTAAACTACGGAGAGGCCAATTACGAGCGTGGCGGTGCTCAAGACAATACGAATAGTAGCCGGCTTGACAACGGGGCTAAATGTCTCAAAGTAGTCAACACCGGGGTTGATGAAACCCCTTAGCAACGAGGCGGGCCTTGTATTTATTGATGGAACCATCGGGCTTTCGTTTGATACGAAAGACCCACTTACACCCAACAACATTACGAGAAGAAAATAGGATGATTGAGGGAGTGGGTGGTTGACCCGAGAGGGGAATAAATTAATAAGAAAAGGAAATAAGGATCAAGGAATTATGGCGTGTGCCAAAATTGGCTCACGATACCATGTTGAGATAATATCCAAGATATTTAATCAAAAGTATTCACAATGTACATATACAATGGAGAGTGTAGGAAACTCTCAAAACTAATCAATGTGGGACAAGAATAAATACACAGATACATATTTACATCTAATACTCCTAATATTTATAACTTGTAGCATGAAAATAATACATACTTCATAAATTCCAAACGCGTTGTTGACTAAGTAGATGCCGATGTAGCCGTCTTTGTAATTTGATTGTAATAACAAATTTGGCCTCATATGAATACCATGGATAATTCTTTTACTTAGTTTATTTCTCTTCTTTATCATTTTCATTAATATTATATACACTAAATTAGAACATGCATGCATATACTGGAATTAAATATATACTAGTAATTTCTCCCGTGATCGAACGAATTGAATATTATAAATTTTAAATATAAAATTATAATGTAAATTTTACTTATTAATTTATTATTATTATTATTATTTATTAATATATATATATATATATATTATATTATTTTCACATGTGATGAGAGTAAATTGATGCATGATTTTTGAGGTAATTAATTGCATAAAGTGATAAAAAGTGTTAGAATTTGTGCTTTAAGGTGTAGAGTATCACTCTTTTGCAATTAAGGTATTACTATGTGAGAATTAATGGTTTTGAAGTGTTTCGTCTTATTTTCAGGGTTTTCGGAGGAATTAGACCGAACCGAGAGTACCGGGATTCATATGGCGAAGAGACGAATACGTGGGGCGCAAACGGGGGTCGGAAGGTCAAGTAGGAGTCCAAAATTCCTGGACTCGACCATTGGTCGAGCAGAGGAGCTTCGGGTAGAGCTTGAAGACCAAGTGAGGAAATGTTGAATTTTGGTGTGCACAAGGCGTATAGATATTATAAAGGGCGAGTTTATAACCAAAAGAATTCCCCCTAAGCGGCGAAGCGCTCTCCTATTCGCGTGTCGTCCGTGTTTAATCCTGCTAGCGGCGGATTTTTTCTTGATTTTTATAAAGCAGGCCACACTTGAAGCTGAATATATATAATAAAAGGTGTCTTTATTAACAAGATTGTGGCAAGCCGAGATGGTAAATGTGCTCCCTTTTCTACCCATAGACTCGGGTTCAAACCTTGGACATGTGAAATTTTCCAATTTTTTTAAAAGGCCCCAAGCTCGACTCGAGGCACCTAAAACCTATATTTTTCTCTTTTTAAACCCCTTGGACGAAAAATAGAGCATAAGTTAGTTTAGGGAAGTTACCTTTCAGTTTTGGGCCAATTTCTCCTTCCTAGATCATTAGATTTACATTTTTAGTTCGATTTTCATTGAATTGTTGATTAGATTAGCATTTTCTCCGTTAGATTAGACAATTGAGATGTAATTCAAGTGAAGAGAAGTTTACAATTGTGGAGATTCAAGCATTCAATTCCTATTGCATTGGAAAAATTGGTGATGTTATTTCTATCTCTTGATTTCTATTTCTCTATTGTTTTGATTTTCATGTTGATCATGCTCTTTGATTTTTCACCCATGAATTTTGCACTTTGCTCCATGGGCTAATTCTCTTGTGCTTGGGATAATTGAAATTGAGGATGATTTGATTGCTCTACTTTCTATCGATCTTTGATTAAATGGTGATTTGATACAATTATAGTTGTGATCATTGATTTCTTGGTGGAGATTATCCCTAGCACCCTTTCCCCATTTGATTACTTGAAGTTTGCTTAGCTAGTTTCATTCCTTGCTAATAGCATAAATCATAGTTTAATTGTTGTTTGATAGTCCTTATTGCATTTTAGTTGTGTAATTGAAACCAAAACCTTGCTTGCAACAATAGTCGTTGAAAACTCATGTCCTAGGGCCTCATTGCATATCTTATCCCTTGGGTTCGATAAACTTGATTTGGTCTTAATAACTCTTACCCGATTATTCCACAATCAAAATGGCATCGTTCTTTGGGGATATGTTTATGCGTCTAAGTGAGACTTAGGATTGGTTGAAAGTGGCTACTTGTTGCATTTTATTTTTGTTTTGTTCATTTGTTTTAGTTTGAATTTGATACTTGCTATCTTGTGTAGATGAATGGATATGACTCATACACGTGGAATCAAGGTTATTATCAAGATAGTATGGTTTATCCTCCACACTATGAAGGATTTGGTTACAATGATGGGAGAAGCTATGAGTATGACTATCAAATGCCACAAGCTTCCTCTCATTATCAAGAATGGGGAATTCATGATGTGAGAGCTATCTTGAAGGAGATGCTTGGGATGTTGTTGAAGAGATTTGAGAAAAATGACTCTAGATGTGAAGAAATGTTCCCTTGTATGAGAACATCTATGAGACCAATGCAATGGTTGATGCAATGATGATAGAGATCACCAAAGCTCAATTTAATATTCTAATAAGTCAACTCAAAGCTTTTTTATTCCAAGTCGAGAGCATAACCATGATGGAGAATCATCAAGAAGAAGGAGAAGAAGAAAATGAAAATGAAGATGAAGAAAAAGAGAAATGGAAAGAGAAAGAGAAATAAGAGGGTCCAAGCAAGAAGGATGGAATAGAAAATTTTCTTGTCGAAAGTGATGAAGAGGAGTGTCCATTGATGGACATGAGCAACAATGAACAAGAAAATCTAGAAGCATCGAATGAAGCATTGTAAAACGAAATGAGCATTTCTAAACCTTCAAACTCTTCAATTTGTACTTTAATTGAGATTGATGCTTCTATTGAATTTATTTTACCTCTTGTGAACTTTGATTATAGGAAGGAAGTAATGAAGTGTTTGGGCATCCTTGGGAAAAATAAACGGAGAAAGATGATGGTGCGAGAGAAAGAGGAGGATCCATCGTCTACCAATGATGAGAACCTCCATGATTTTGAAGCTCAAAGATTAAAGTATTGTGGCGAGGAGGACCGATATCCTTGACCATTCCGATGAAAAGAGTTGAAATGAATGAATAACGTCCGGCAAATGACGTTAAACCTAGCGCTAGATGGGAGACAATCCATTCTTTTCTTGTTTTCTTTTGTTGCTTTGTTTTCTTGCTTTGAATAATTGAGTCTTGTGATCTTTGTAGGAAGTGAGAAGTGCTAGGAAGCTTGATGAGCCCTACATGCATGAAGGAAAGATGAAGTTTGAAGGCTTTATGGTACAACACTTGCTCTCAAACTTAGACTTGTATAAGTTTGGGGAGGTGTTCTTCTTTCCTTGCCTATCTTTTGTGCACTTGTATATGATTTTGGGGTGTGATTCATAATTGTGCTTTAATTTGTGGATTTCATGCATATATTTGAGTGATATTTATTGAGATGATATAGGGAGATTGTGATTGAGATTATGTACATGTGCACTTATACTTGATTGGAAGGATGATTTGAACTTTTGATATGATCATGAGTTGACATGTGGCTTGAAGCTAGCATGATGAATGATTATGTGATGATGAATGTGATTGAAAATGCTTGATTCATTGCTCAATTTAAGCCCGTGAGCTTTTGTGCCTTAAGAATCGTACATCTTATATGGTTGAAATTCTTTGTGAGTGTATCGTTCATAGATTTGTATACTAGAACTTGTCTTTGGACTTGTTGAAATTGATCTTTGTGTGATTTCTTGAATTTGATAAGAGGTCATGTTTGAATTGAAAAGTCACTTAGCCAAATTTTTTCCCACCAAAAATATTTGATTTCCTTAGTAAGTCATTTTGAGCCTAATATTCTTATTCTTTGGCAAACCAAGTGAAATTGAAGTCATTTTGTCTATTTTTATGAGCCTTATTGTCCTATGTTTAGTAGAGTTTGATTGTTGGCTAGAAGATAGTGCATTGTATGAAAAGTGTGGTGGAATGAAGATGAGCTAAGTTGATTGTTGAGAAAAGAAGGGGAAAAACAAAGGTTGAGAAAAAAATTGAAATTGAATTGAGGAGAAATGGTGAAAGATAAAAGAAGAAAAATTCAATTTGTGAGCTTAAAAGAAGAAAGTTCAAAAGAAGGGTGGTGTATTAACTTTGAAAAGCATGAAGAAGAAAGAGTGAGATTGATGAAGAGTTGGAAGAGAAGTGTATTGAATCGCTTAGTTAACTTTCAAGATCTCTACTAATTTTTGAGTCACTCTTACCTAAATTCATCCACTCATTCCAAAGAGCCTACATTACAACCTTGATGAAAGACCTCTTTAATTCTTGATTGAAACACAAAAGAAAATAATGGAGATTGAGTCATTGGGCAAGCTTATGAGATGCATGTTTGTGAATTTGATGATTGAGTGACATTTAACCCTTATACACTTGAGAGATGAGAGAAATACTCCATGGAAGTAGCAATGCTTTGAGCATTGGATTTTGCATTTATTTGAGCATGATTCATTGTGATTGCTAGTTTCTTCTATGGTGCCATGAAACATAATTGCAATCAATTCGCTCTTTTGTTCTTAATTGTTTCGTTGCTCGAGGACGAGCAACATCTTAAGTATGGGGGTGTTTGATGAGAGTGAATTGATGCATGATTTTGAGGTAATTAATTGCAAAAAGTGATGAAAAGTGTTAAAATTTGTGCTTTAAGGTGTAGAGTATCACTCTTTTGCAATTAAAGTATTAATATGTGAGAATTAATGGTTTTCAAAGTGTTTCGTCTTATTTTCAGGGTTTTCGGAGGAATTAGACCGAACCGAGAGTATCGGGATTCATATGACGAAGAGACGAACACGTAGAGGGCGCAAGCGGGAGGTCGAAAGGTCAAGTCGGAGTCCAAAATTCCTGGACTCGACCATTGGTCGAGCCCGAGGGAGCTCAGTAGAGCTTGAAGACCAAGTGAGGAAATGTTTAATTTTTGGTGTGCACAAGGCGTATAGATATTATAAAGGGCGAGTTTATAACCAAAAGTATTCCTAGCCTAAGCGGCGAAGCGCTCTCCCTATTTGCGTCGTCCTGTGTTCAATCCTCGCTAGCGACGGATTTTTCCTTGATTTTTTATAAAGCGGTGTTAGATCAAGAAAAAGTTTTGATGAGTTAAGATCAATACGAGATGATCGAGACGACTTCAAAGAACAAGCTAATCAAGTTCCGGTAATAAGTGATCGGACCAGGTCAAGAGTTGAACAAGTCGGTGAAGTCTGGAAAGTTGAAAGTCATCTGCAGAGAGACGATTATGAAGAGCTCGAGGCAGAGATCAAGATAATGAGTAGAATAAGAAAAGCAAGTCTTCACCATGTCACCTGCAGACGAGTAAGATAAATCAGGTGAGGAGCAAAGCGGTTTTCAAGATTAAGTTTGTTGAGCAGTTTTAGGTTGTTATAAGCTGTCTAACAAACTAAGCTGTCTTCAGACTTATAAATAGGTCTAGATTTTCATTTTTCAAATAATTTTTTTACATCATCACGAATTGCGCATTTTACTCTCTATTGATTTTACAATCAATTCACAAGTTTTCAAAAGAGTTTTTCAAAACAATTCTAAGTGTTTATAGAACACTTTACTTGTAATCTTCAAATTCCACTACTCACCGTAATAGTTAGATTCCGGGGAAGAAGTTAGGAGTTTTGAAGATCTGAAGGTACTTATTTTGTAAGTTGTAAGTCGGTGAAAGTAAGTAGTAAGCTAAGTCCCTTCTTCAAGTTGGAGAAGGAGAGTGGATGTAGGATTATTCATAATCCAAACCACTATAAACCACTGGTGTTCTTTATTGGTTTACTTTACTTTTCTGTCAATCTCAATTTTAGTTTTTCAATCAAAGATTAATTTGAGAATTGAAGTTGGAACTAAAAATCAGTAGGCTTTTGATCTAAATAAAGTTGAGTTTAAAATTAAATTCATTGTGCTACTTGGGTGTATTGAATAAGTTTGAAAGATTTATAAAAATCCAAAAATCTATTTAACCCCCTTCTAGATTTTTCCTAGAAGGCTAGTTCAAGTTTTCTCTAAGATACTCAACTAAGTGGGACCAACACAATAATAACTGAATGATTTGATGAGGTGGCTACAAGAGTTTGTTTAGTTGATCTCCAAGATATCGCGAGTGTTTCGCATGGTGAATACATAACTAGTTTAAAAATGCCCTTTATGTGGATCGGAAAGATAACTTGACATCACAAAACCAACTAATACATTAGGTGTATCGGTGTAGGGTAGCTTCAACATTTTTATGTCCCTTTTTCTCTCTGTAAGGAAATAACGAGATCCATGTCAATGGTCCCTTTTAGGTATCGAAATATATTCTTAACATCATTCCAATGACCCTGCGGCCCTAAATTAAATCTAGCCAACAAATTCACTAAGAAAGCAAAATCTTGTTGAGTGTATTGAGCTAAGTACAATAATGCACCTATTGCACTTAAGTAGGGAATTTCAGCTCCCAATAGCTCTTCGTCATCTTCCTTTTGGACGAAATGGATCTTTCTTTAAATCCAAACTTCGTCGATCATAAGAGTCCTAACAGGTTGTTCATGTTAATTCGCTTGAGTATTTTTCGGACATATGAAGTGATGGATAAGTATTCCACAAGCTCGGTGTTCTAGTTCAAGACCTAGACAAAGCTGAGTTTTCCCATGATCCTTCATCTAAAATTCGGATTTCAAGCGTAATGCGGTTTCACTTATTTCATTAAGAGTACCTATAATATTCATGTCATCAACATAAATTGTTATAATTACAAATCTAGAACTTGTTTTTTTATAAATACGCATGGGCATTGTTCATCATTCTTGTAACCTTTCCCAATTGATTAGGGTGAATTATTGCATGGTTTTGAGTGATTTAATTGCTAGATATGATGAAAAGTATTAGTGTTTTGAGCTTTAAAGTGTAGAGTATCACTTCTTGTGCTTAAAGTATTACTACTTTGAATTTAATGAGTTTTGCTTGGTTTTGTCTCGTTTTCAGAGTTTCCGGCGGAATTAGACCAAACGGAAAGTACCGGGAATCATATGGCGATGTGACGAATGCGTAGGGTGAAAATGGGGATCGGGGCCCACAAAAATCCTGGACTCGACCTATGGTCAAGCCGGGCAAGCTCGATCGAGGCTCTTGCATGATCGAAAATTTGCCCAAGTTAAACTCGGCTCGAGTCGGTGGATTATCTCTAGTCGAGACATCGCCGCTCGCTCGAGTCGAGTCATCCGCCTCGGGTCGAGCGACACCTGTTGTGAGCAAAAGCGCAAGCACGATTTATCCGGCTCGAGTCAAGCTGCCCTAGCTCGACTCAAGGCGCGTCTGTGCGAAAATATCTCTTTTCGTCCAATCGAGAAGAGCACATGAGGAGTGATATATATATATATATATATATATTAGCAAACACGAAAGCTTCATCAGTTTTAGATAGTTTTTATAGATAGAAAGGGGAGAGACCCCTACACATAGTATTACACACTTTCCTACACCCACATAGTTAGATTTTGAATTTCTTTATCAATTTGGATGATCAAGACAAATTTGCTTAATTGAAATCTAATTTCATGCATAGTTGTTGAATTATCACAAGGATACTTGGGTAGTTAGATAACTCATTTGGTTGAGGGAATTAATTAAGTAATTAGAGTGAATATTAGCTTAATACAAGGAGACTTGATTATTGCTACTAGAAATGCATCAAGTCCACACTAGTGCTTAGACGATTAATTGGGTAATTAGTGAAGAGATCATAGGTAAGGAGCCTTAGTATCAAAGGGGAAACACGCTAGAGAGTCAACTCGTGTTCTTGCCCGGGAGGAAAGGGTGACTTAGTCCTTTCAATCTTCCGAGCTTAAATTGTAGCGTAATTTCTAGGCTTTCCAAGTACGGGATTATTGCTTATTTTAAAGATTGCTCTTATTAATTGATTGACATGATAAATGCTCATTTGAATTCGTTGCATATTTGATCCTCATTTGTTGATAAGCACTCGAGCACCTCTTTATTGTTGATTGCATTTCGTTGCTAGTTAATTTTCATTGATTGCTTTTGTTAATTGTTGCTTGACTCATATTACTCTTGTGATATGCTTGTGCTACAATTACGATTAAACTAGTAGATTTAGGGATATCTCCACTTGATTTCCATGGATCAATAATTTAACCGGGTAACTTAATAGCTACACGATCCCTTTACACTTGAAGGGTGAGTGTGCTTTAGCTTATCACCAATCAACTAGTTACTTAGACGGATATACCACATCCATCCAGATTGTTTCAATTCATAAAGTGAGCAATTCATTTTGATAGCAAATGCACTCCGTGGTTTAGAGTCACTTGACTTGGGTAATGGATGGCCATCCGACACTTTCATATATAACTCTAAATCAAGATCTCATAGAGATATGCAGTAACCACATCCATAAGCTGCATTTCAGTCCTTCGGAAACTACTAACTAACTAAGTATCGAACGTTATCATCTCCATTACAAGAGAGTATGTCTCCTCATAGTCAATTCTAGGGCGGTGTGAGAAACCTTGCGCCACCAGGTGAGCTTTATATCTCAGGACCTCATTTTTCTCATTACGCTTTCTGACAAAGACCCATTTAAGTTCTACAGGCTTTACATTTGGTGGGGCTAGCACTACTGGACCAAATACATGTCTTTTTGTCAGAGAATCAAGTTCTGCCTGGATTGCTTCTTTCCATTTAGACCAATCTGCTCTTTGTTGACATTTGACAATCGAGCGTGGTTCGACATCATCATACTCTATAACTTTTCGAGCAATAGTATAAGCAAATACGTCATCAATCTGAGTGCAACGTATGTCCATCAACTCATGTGCACTCTCATAATCCATAGAGATTTCTTTATTCTCTGGAATCATATCAAACATCAGAGCGTCCTCCAATGATGATTCTTGGACATAACTATAATCAGAAATAATCTTATGAGATAGATTCTCAACATTGATTATCAATGGATTAGGTTGTGCCGCACCTACCTTTTTGGTCCTTGGGTGGGTGTCAATCGAACCAGGTGGCCTCCCCTGTTTCTTTTTGGGAGCCACGGCCTCAACCATACCTCCGCCAAGTGTGGTTATAGCACCATTATCTGTAACGATGTGCCCCTTATTGAGGATTTCTAACCTTGCATGCACATTTGAAGCTGGTATATGAGACCTAGTCACTTTAGCAATATTGGTAAACACATCAGACATCAAATGTGCTACGTTCTGAAGATCAAGCATTCTTTTTACTTCACTCTCACATTGTGAAGTTCAGTGACCAAAGTGAGACATGGTGGGAGAAAGGCCACGATAATTTCTTTACAGTATGCAAAACAATGGTTAGAAATCAGCTAGATATGATAGGTAATCAAACACTTATCGGATCAAGTATAAAATTACTTTCGCTGTATAATCTGATTTTTGGATAATCTAAATCAGTTTGGGTTATCTTTGAATTATTGAAAGGAAAAATTGAGCAGTATTTGAAATTTATTCAATCCCACCCCTTTCTAGATTTTCCCTCTTCAAAAACTTGATCTACTGGGACCAACATTATGCTAGTAGGGTAGAGATGCATGCTAGTGTAAATTTTTTTAGTTGATTGGATTTAGTTCATCTTTCTAACTCTTGTTTAGTGACTCACCTTACAAAATTATCACTAATATCATTTAAATTTAGTATTCTACCAAATATGGATGTTTAGGTGTAGCAATTCCTAGGACCACCTTTCTTATATTAGGGGCACTCTTGTGTGAGACCGTCTCATGCATGAGACGGACATGAGACGGAATCACTTTTTAATAAATTACTATCACTTTTTCATAATTTATTATCACTTTTTCATAAATTGTTATCACTTTTCATAAATTGTTATCACTTTTTAATTTATTATCACTTTTATACTAATTTGTATCACTTTTTTAAAAGTGATAACAATTTTTAAAAAAGTGACTCGGTCTCATGCATAAGACCGTCTCATACAAGTTTTTGCCCTTATATTATTTATTTGCATTAGTTTGTTGTTGATTTGGGTTGAACTATTTTTATTTGCTTTCTTAGTGACAATTTTAGATAGCATTTAGAATTAGTCTTTGTTTTTAGAATATTTACTTTAAATCAATCGTTTCTAGATAGAATTGTACAAACATAGATCACTTTTACACTAACTCTTCCCGTGGGATCGACTCGTACTTACCGCACTAGGATAGACGTCGTGCACTTGCGGTTGATTATTTTATGTGTTGGGAAAATACGTCATTATCTTTTACTCTCACATACACATAACCAATAAAGATATTTTATTTTATACATAAAAATTTACAAAATTACCCCTTAAAATATCAATCATTATTCTTTTTTCTTAAAATGTGTACTCTCCTACATATGAAATTTTTTCCGGGATGGATGGAGTATCATTTTTATACTAAGGCCTCGTTTTGTTTCCTTTATTGGATAATACCCGAACTATAATACCTATATTTGTAATACCAGTTTATTTATCAATATTTTGTTTGGTTTCAAAAATTTGAATTAAATAATTAGTGATTAGCTATCAATATTATGTTTGGTTGCAAGTATTATAACTAGTATTAATTTATTTTAGACTAGTTTGTCCTTATAAATAAAAATAATACCATGAAGTGAAGGGTCATAAACTTATATTGTGATTTGAAAAGTGAAGGGTGTTTTTGGTATTTTAAAATTTAATAGATGTTGGAGAAATATAAGTATTACAAATACCATATAAAACTTGGAATCTATAATATCATGTATTAGGTATTATTTGAAATGGGCTCAGATCTTAATAACGAGTTTGGAAGTATGATGTATACAACAAACCAAACAAGTGATAAAGTTGTATTAGGGATCAATACACCTCAAATAAAGGAAACCAAACGAGGCCTAAATGTATCATTTTTAAAAAATGTGTGTAATATGTACGTTTAAGTCAAAATTGAAAAGTAATACACTTTGTATTATATACATTTGTACAATTTTACAAAAATACATGTAAAATTTATTATTTTAGAATAAATTAAACATTAAAAAGTGATACACTTATCATTATAAGTAATAATAATTTTACAACCTGTCTCTCAAAATGAGAATTGTGAGACGATCTCACACTAGTTTTACTAATAAATAAAATGGGTACGTAGACAAGGAATGGAGACAAAATTGTGAAATATTGGTGGAGGTTCACATGGTGTCAGAGGGATACATGAATCATCAGCAGGTAAAATTAAAAGCTTTATCCAGAGAAAGAGTTAATTTCAGATTCAACCCATGCTTCCATGTTTCTAACTAAAAACCCTATAACATTTTATCCACAACCGTACATATTCTTCCACCATAACTTGTCCATTCTTAATGTCTGTTACCCATGCAGTGACATTTTTCAATAAATAAAATAAACTAGAAAAGTAAGAAGTGGTATATCTCAAGTGGTTAGAGCTTCACTATATGTCCAAAAGGTCATGGGTTCAGTCACCATTTAACCGATAAAAAAATTAGAAAAGACAATTAACAACTGTTATGCACGTATTCTTCTTAAAATAATATTATGATACAATATCGAATTCGTATTCATTCTTTAAAAGGATGCGATTCAAGAATCTGTAAATTCGATTACCACTTGACGAATACGTAATAATAAAATTATAGTAATAAACAAATGAGTCACTCTCTGTGAAGTATCATTAAATTAATGTTATGGTAGCAAATAAATGAATACAATGATATTAATTTCTTACTATGAAACTGTTTCACACTATATTTTGTATAAACTACTTACCTCGGGAATTTGGTGTGTGAATCCAACTTAGTGATTAGACATGGTCATACTATTAAGTATTGTTCGTCCAATACTAGATGATATGTTTGTCAAAAAGATTCATCCCAAATTCGATGACCTTAAAATGAAATAAAGCAACATAACTATCTTTACATATACCCACCAAACACCTAAAATTTACACACAATGTCATTACTTTATCTACATTAACCAAAATCTACTTTTTGCAATAAAGTAGAATCGATACTCTTACTTTATTTCATTTAATACCAATAAACAATTTCTACCTTCTTAACTACGCAAAACAAGAAATGTATAATTGAGTATGAAATAGAGGGAGTATTAAATATGTTATTATGAATGTTACTATGTAATATAACTTAAATTGATAATTCGACATTCATTTTAGATTAAACTCAATATTATGACTTATGTATTGTCTTGATGGAATTTGATTTTTTTTTACTTAATTAGATTAAATTATTTAATATGCTTAGGTTTTGGATGAGAGAAAAATGTGAATTACATATACATTGAATTTACGATTTTTTAAAATATATATATATATATATATATATATATATATATATATATATAAGCTTGTTAAATATAATACGATGTAAATAAACAGGTGTTTTATAACGAATTGCACCCTAAAAAAATTTTAAAAATCATTTTTTCATATCCGTATCAGCCCACACTCGGTACAAAATAGATTGATAAAACTTGTGTGAGATGGTCTAATGGTGACGATTCACAAATTAGTACAAATTAACACTCATTCATTTCAAATTATTAAAATATTATTCTCAAATTATACTCCATCCCACTGTGAGACGGTGCTACACAAAACCTACTCAAATAAATTTTATACCAATGACAAAATTTTACGTGAAAGTAGTTCTAGATCGTGCAATTCACCCATTTAACTTCTTCTCTTTTATGTTCTGCTTTCATATTTTCCTTTTCTTCTGCAATCATTATTTTTTTAGGATAACATTTAGGTGTACTTAATTATAATACAATATAGAATAACACTTATGTGAATTGGGTGCATATATTGAACTCTATTTTTACTATCACTGTTATGCACATTCACTATCTATATTATAATATATATGCATGCATTACAATAATAATAATAATAATAATAATAATAATAATAATAATAATAATAATAATAATAATAATAATAATAATAATAAAGTTTATCATATGCATCCAATTTACACAAATTTTTTTACCTACATTATAATTCATTTGCATCATAAAAAGTAAAAAATAATAATGATCATCTGCCTCGTCTTGAAAAATGAAATCTTTGAAAATGTAACTAATTTTGATCATGTGTGGTGTAGGACCATTCGGTGCAATAGAACCCCACAATTTTGTTATATATTTTTTAACTGCACAAGACAATTATTGTATTATGCAAATATTTGTGTGCATATTGTGGACACTAAAAAATAGTGTGCATAGTATTTTTATCTAATATTATACTTTGTAAGGGGGTCGTTTGGTTTCCTTTATTAGGGGTGTATTGATCCCTAATACACCTTTATCACTTGTTTGGTTTATTGTATGCATTATACTTCCACCGTTATTAAGAATAGGCCCGTTCAAATAATACCTAATACATGGTATTATAGATTCCAAGTTTCATATGGTATTTGTAATACTTATATTTCTCCAACATCTATTAAATTTTAAAATACCAAAAACACCCTTCACTTTTCATCAAGATGTGTTTATTATTATTTTTATTTATAAGGACAAATTAGTCTAAAATAAATTAATACTAGTTATAATACTTGCTACCAAACATAATATTGATAGTTAATCACTAATTATTTAACTCAAGTTTTTAAACCAAACAAAATATTGATAAATAAACTGGTATTACAAATATAGGTATTATAATTCGGGTATTATCTAATAATGGAAACCAAACGAGCCCTAACTAAACTAATACTATACAATGTTGCTAACTAAATTAATACTATACAATGTACGAAATAATACTATAATGTAACCAAACTAATATTATACAAAGACTGAAATAATACTATACTATAACCAAACTAATACTATACCGTACATAAAATAATACTACACTATAACCAAACTTTGTTCACACAATTAATTTTTATTGTGCATAATATGTACATAAATACTACTCATTGTATTATACTGAATCCAAATCCCCAATAGAGCCGTGCAGTTTTCTATTACATATATAGGTTAGTGCAGTACATCACCAGGTCCAAATTCTTAAGGTTGTGCTTGTTTCGGGAACTCATCCAAATGAATTTTAGGACAAGTTTGGAATTTAAAATTACAATTTTTAAATTTCAGACTCAATCCATATTTTAAATATTTATAAATCTATTACTCTCTTCCTCTCATAATACTTTATACATTTTCTTTATTTTGACATTTAAATAAACTTGTATGCCTCAAAAATAAAAAAATCATCATAAACTTCTCTCATATTGTCCACAATTTTACATAAAATGCTATTACTTACAGGCTCACACATACCGACATACATACAATACAAGTCATTTCTTACTTTCTTATTTTATATGCGCACCAAATGATGCAAGTTAATCCAAGACGAAGAGAAAATATTATTTTCACAAAATCCAATACAGTCACATCACCACTCTCTACCATTCACACATTCCTTCTCCTACTTTTATTTGATTCAATACAATATAGTAATACAACATCAATCACTATTAAACATTAATTTGACATATATATTAAAGCAAACTCTCACCCTATCTAAATTCCAAAACAAACACATATTTATACTCACTTCATCCAGGGACGGATTTAGGGGCGCGAGGGCGATCGTCCCCCTTGACTTTAAAATTTTTCTACTATATGTATGGAAATTTTTTTATTTATACTTTAAATTCTTAATATTTTATCATTTCGCCTCCCTTGAATTATTAAACTTTCCTCCTCTTTACTCTTTGCCCCCTTGAGACAAAATTGGATCCATCCTGACTTCATCCCTCTTTAAACTTTACGTTTGAGAAGTGACACATATTTTAATGATAGTATTTTATATAAAGTTGTTGGTGAAAAGTGTGAGAAAAGTAAAAAGATAGAGAGAAAGAATATAAATGTGGGAAGAAATTAATAATTGTAATTTTGTGTGAAACTGAGGATAGTTGTTTAAAAATATGGGGCCACGACTCTCGGTAAAAAAAAAAAAAAAAAAAAACATAAAATTGTAAAAAGACGATCAAAATAACAAAAAGTAAAAGTTGAAGGGGAACGGATCAGAAATACTATTTATCAAGATTTTCAAATTATAAAATTTTAAAAATCATAACTTTCTCGCACAACTAAATTTCAAAACAAACATACCCTTTATTATTTTGTGTATATACTTTTTCCGACCTCATTGAGACCAGGCAGCATGATAAAGCATACGTGGGGTATCTTTTGTTATCAATCAAATCTTTGATACAAAAATAATAATCTTTCTGGACATTTTTTTACGAAATAATTAAGGTAGTATATAGTATCCTTATTCCTTAGTTCGTGCCATTAATTTAATTAAACTAATAATAATATATACACAATCATGTACTTTTACTCGATCTTAAGATTTTTGCTTAACAACCGTATCATAACTTAAGCAATTTTATATATACTTCATTCATTGCACAAATATATACTTACTTTCTATTTTCATTTGTCTCATAAATTTAGACCGATTACTATATTTAGTATGTCATTTATATTTTAGAAAAATTACAGTTTTGGTCCCATGATAATTTTTCAATGACAATTTTAGTCCTACGTTCTTTTTTGGTTCTTTTTTTTTTTTTTTTTTTTTTGCAAAACGATCCCAAACATTAATTTTTAGAATCAAAACTGTAATTTTATCATATTCTTTTGGGACCAAAATTGCAATTTGTCAATATCTTGATACCAAAAGCGCAATTCTCTTCAAACTAAAAATGTCGACAAAAATTACGGGACATGAACAACCGAAAAAAAGACTATTTTGTAGACCTTTCATTCTATTGGGACCAACAATGAAATTTACCCTTTATTTTTCATTTACATCTTTACCCCTATTTAATGCATCTTTTTTTTTTTTGCAAACCAATATTTAGGTACTTACATAAGAGTAAAATAAAAAAATAATACAAAAAGTTAATGTATTAACCATACTAGCTTCACATATGACTTGGTCTAATATACACTCACTTCATACATGCACTCAAATTTGTCATAAAAGTGTTAGGTGTTATAAGCTGAAAAATATTATTTACTTTAAATAAAATGTCGATATAATAACAAAAAATGTGCTAGATGTTAGCATTAATTACTGAAATGTGCCAGCAAAATTAATCGAAAATTGTCATAACAAAACCTGTAACACCCCTAATTTTCTAATCAATTATTTAGTATATTTATTAATTCCAAAACATCAATATTTATTAATTAAGATCATAAGTTATCTATATTTTACTAGTTTCAATTAATGATATTAATGGTTTAACTTTGATCTTTATTTAAAAAGAATTTAAAATTTAAAATTAAATCTTGAGCTTTCTTTATTAAAGATACAAATTGCTAAAACTTCTCAGTAGAAAATATATATTCTTCCATATTTTAAATCTTAAATCTTTTGAAAATTTAAAAGCTTTTTAATATTTAAATTAAATTCTAGTAGTATTTAAATTAAAAGCTTTTAATATTTAAATGTGCTAGATGTTAGCATTAATTACTTGAAATGTGCAAGCAAAATTAATCGAAAATTGTCATAACAAAACCTGTAACACCCCTAATTTTCTAATCAATTATTTAGTATATTTATTAATTCCAAAACATCAATATTTATTAATTAAGATCATAAGTTATCTATATTTTACTAGTTTCAATTAATGATATTAATGGTTTAACTTTGATCTTTATTTAAAAAAGAATTTAAAATTTAAAATTAAATCTTGAGTTTTCTTTATTAAAGATACAAATTGCTAAAACTTCTCAGTAGAAAATATATATTCTTCCATATTTTAAATCTTAAATCTTTTGAAAATTTAAAAGCTTTTTAATATTTAAATTAAATTCTAGTAGTAGTATTTATCTCACTCAAGCCCAAGCCCAAACCCAAACCCATGCTAGTAGTATATTTATTTATAGGAGACCTAGCTTAGAAAAAACTTCACACTCACAAATATTTTTCCAATTTTCATTTACTTGGTTTTTTCCTCATCAACAATTTACGGAGACGGGATTCATGAGACACATCAATAGAATTGCACGCATAAATTTAACGACATTTGAGGTGATGGGGATTTCTATTAAACGCTTTGAATATGAATTGTTATTTTTTAAATGCGATATTCTATAGGCAACAACTACACATGATTACATGCTATGTTATGTTCAACGATTTCGATAGTAGCTCGGATCACAAGTGGGTCCTTGCTAAAATTTACGGTGTTGTAGGTATTCGGTGATGGTTTATATGATTTGTATTTAACATTGACAAATGAGTCCCCACCGAGCTAGTGGTTTTGTTCACCCCAATCTCATTAACATATATTTTTCAGATTTAGAAAGGAGTGTGATGGAGGGCCGGTGGATGTGTGTCACAAGCATTCAAATAATATTTCATATTTGAGAGTTAATTCTTGTTATTTCAAGATCAAATTAAGTATTCTAGAATTTTAAGTTATTTTAAAAAAGTCACATCTCATGTTCTATTTCTTTTGAAATTATTAGTATTTTTACTATTTACTTCCGCCCGCAAGTTTTTAGAAAATTAATTGTCTTCTAAACATATCTTCAAATGTTTCTATCTTTTTAGAAAAAAATAAGAATTTTCAAATAATTGCTTAGTTTAAGCTCTTTTTCAAAAGCCTTCGAAAATTAGGATGTGTCAAAACCTAAGTACATGTATAAACTCACCTCATAGACCAACTCTCTCTCTCTATATATTTGAATCTTTGAATGTAATTTGGCTTCTCTTTTCCAGTAATACGCGTATGTATATATTTTGCGTTTATTTTATTATAACAAGAATTGAATAATATTGCGATTGTTGCTGAAAACAATAATGTCGCCATATGAATTTTATATGCATTCATATATAGTATATATATATTTGGATATTACGTCGACGTTCATCAGAGTTATAATAATGTTATAAGCAAGAAGAAAATAAACAATTAAGTGTAACAAAAAGTACTCTTACTTGAGACTGCATTTATAGTTACTTCAGACCGTTTTTGCACGAGATCAATTTGAATTAAATGTATTTTGTTAACTTACCGCTAACCTGATTTTTGTATTACTCATTTTGACTATAATATTTTGATATATGCCTCACGATTAATATTTTTATACATCAATAACACCATATAATTCAAATGTATTTTTAAATGATATTATAAGTTTTAACTAAAGTATATTAATTGGTAAGTATTATGTATTTTCACTTACCAATATTATTTAATAGGCAAAAATCGTATAATTTATATATGAGATGGGTCTCGGCGAGGAGTATCAAATATATTAGTAGGGTATCAAACATATATGCAAGTATTAAATGTCGAGAATGAGAAATATTGAGAAAAAAATAAACTTTAAAAGTGTCGACAAGTATCAAATATGTGAGCGGTGGTATCAAATATGTGAGTAGGTCTATCAATTATGTAAGACGGATTAGGGGTGAGATCTATCTCATGTATGAGACCTGTCTTACCCAAACCTCCATTTAAAAATATTAACACTAATTCTTATATGCACAAGTTGCAGTCTATGCAATTGATTTTTTCTTGCAATCTGTAATATCTTATCACTTATTAACTAATTAATATCGATCCTTTCACTTATAAAACAATACCCTCAAAAATTTTACATGCATAATACACTGAATTGTATTAAAAATTGTAGGCCGGGTAATATTTTATAAATATAGAGGTATTACTTAATAAGTGATTTAAGTGCATATATAAGATATTACAAAACGAAAAAAATTGCATCAAGAATTACTCTAATATAATTGTGCTCCACTCATGTCTCATCTGAGATGAATTCAAAAGAGAGAGAGTGAGAGAGGAAATATCTAGAAATTAATATTGGTCTTGGAATTTGATCATCTAGAAATAAATTAACTTTAGATAAATCCAAATTTTGCTTCTATGATCAGTTCTTATTTGTTGGGTGGGGGTAGGGTTTGGGATAACGTTTATGTCCTTTTGTATCTTCTTGTAAGCTATTTATTCCAAAGCAAATGAAGCCAATTGTACCTATCCAAGTTATACTGAAAAGTAGATAATATACAAGAGAAGAGAAAGATGGATGGATGGTCGGCAGAAAACGCTACCAATGCTTATCTTAGATCAATTAAAATGGTGAGTCTACTGAATACGAAATTATTTATACCATATTTAATATTCTACTCTGGTTTATATTATTACTCCTCCTATTCAAAATATATGTTATTTTGAATGAATGCATACATATTAAGAAAATTATTGGTTTCTTATTATACCCTTAATAAATGTTTGTCTCTATTATAAAAAACACATTTAATTACACATTTTAATGATTTTAGGGGTGAATATGAAAAAAATGCAATTAATTTACATTGAAAAGTGTGAAACGCCATATAAGTTGCAAAGAAAATGAAATGTTGAAACATCACTTATTTTGAATAGGAGGGAGAAATGAATAACACGTGGAGGGTGGAAAAATAATCAATAGATGATATATACCACAACAGTATGTGTTAATAATCGATTATGATGGAATAATAAATGAAATGCCAAAAGTTGAACAAAATAATTGAGCTGCCTCTGTTGTGCAAAATCACAAACTAATGATCGATTAATTAGTATGTAGCCATGTTTGTTACACTAAAGAAATAATGAATTGAATACGTACGGAATATTTTGGTGACAATAATTTCAATTTTATAGGCATTTACATTTGCCTACCAAATCCCAACGAAAAGTTATAGAGAATTTGCTGATAGTTAATTTGTTTGTATAAGGAGATGTAATTCGTGGGTGATTACCTTTCGTATGCAATCATAGTTGCCTATGGACTATTTCACAGGTATTTAATTACCTTCAATTATTCCGTTAGTAATTCTATAGATGTATTGTTGCAAAATATATCATAAAAATCCGTAAGTAATTCTCAGAAATTAATTTTATTGAACCATTGCGTTATTTTCTTGTGTAAGTACAGATACTTTGTGTTGTAAAAAAGCCGGCCGGTTAGTTTTTGATTAATTAATTCTCCTGTAAACCTGAACTATGTTTAACTGTAGGGAAAGAGAGCAAAGGTACCCGACACAGCCGAGTTCATCTCAGCTCTAGTAGCCGGCACGAATGCTCGTCTAATTGTGGTCGCATGTGCGGGTGCGGCCGACTTCACCGCCCTAGCCCTGGTGGCCGCGGCCCATCAGACGAGCGGGGAAGTTGTGTGCATCGTGGGCGGGCCAGACGAAGTGCAGCTGTCGAAAGAAAGGCTGGGAGAAAGCGCGGGTGAAGTGAAGTTTGTGATTGGGAACGCAGAGAATCTGGTGAAAAGTGATTATAGAGAAGCTGATTGTGTGGTAGTTGATTGCAGGATAAGTAACAGTGAAGGGATACTAAGAAGTGCAAGGAATGGGGGTATGGTTTTAGGGTACAATGCTTTTTCACAGATAGGGTTTGAAGTTGGTTTTGATTTTCTACCAATAGGGGAAGGGTTGCTTGTGAGTAGAAAAAGAGATGCAGAGAAATTGGATTTGGATTAAAGAGCAGGTGGATTGTAAAAGTTGATAAATTTACTGGCGAAGAACATGTTTTTAGGGTCACTAAGAAGAGTCTAAATCATTAATCGACATTAAATTCATTTTTGTTAGTTTTCTGCCATCTACTTTAATTATATAATTGTATATACAACACATCAATTGTAAATATTGAAGACAAAATTAAAGTGTTACTCCCTCCGTTACAATTTTAATTATATTGTTCAAAGAGAAATGACACAAGTATTAAAAAAATTATTGAGTATTTTAATGAAAGATGTTATTTTATTATCAACTTTATTAAAAGGGTTATTGATCAAGACATAAAGGTATGTAAATAAGTGATATTTGAACCTTAATTTTTGCTTTAATACCATAAAAGAATTTTGCATCATCTAAAATTTCAAACTTGTAGAGAAGTTAGGAGTTAATCCATTTATATCAAAATCCTATTAAGTTGTATAATAAACAAGTTGAAGTCTCTGGACCATCTGATATCAATTGATGCAGACAACGAGAGCATATAATATAGAATATAAATATAAAAAGACACGAACATGATTTTGAGAATATTAAAAAAGTGGCAAACTCAAATACGCTGATTCACAAAAATACTGTAAAAACAAAAATATATTGATAAAAAAACTCTCATTTTTCATTAATCAAATTCAACTCCCTACTAATAATGTAGGACCTATTTATTTATATGAAATAAACTTGGAATAAGAAACATATAAATACTAATTAAATATAATGAAATCAAAACAAATCTCTTAAATACAAATATTTAAATCAAATATTAATTTAGAAAAGAAAAATCAAATATTAACATAAAATTTGTTCTAATGAAAACTTTTCATTTTTTTTTTTGGCATACCACTCTCATACATTTATCCCTACACTTTACATTTATTTACACCAATTGCCACTTATATAATATATTAAATTACAATTAGTCTTACTTTTGTCTCTTTCAATCACATCACTTGTATTATATTCTATTACACTTCTTAATTTCTCGTGACAAAAGTAAAGAAAAAAATATATTTCAACCGGGTCCGAGAGAGTATTAAATACGTAATAAAATTCTAAAAGTTACACATGAAAAAATTAATAATTAATTATATTCAACATAGATATTAAAAAGTAAAGGTGAAAATTTAAAAGATTTTTTTAATTAATACCTTTTGCTATGTGAAATTTTTAAAAGATTAAGTATGAACTAATTTAACTGAGAAGAATTATATACCAAATTATTGTACAAATTCAAGAATATCGGCAAGTTGATTTTAATTAATACCTTTCCGTATGTTAAAATTTTAAAGATGGAGTATAAACTGATTGAGTTGAGGCGAATAAATAAATTCAAATATATTTGACTTTTTAATTGAAATTCAAAATTTATACTCTCTTTGTCCCAAAAATTTGCTTACTCGATTGGACACTTTGGTTTTAAGAAAAATAGATCAAGTAAAGGATATTGTGGGGGTCTATTTATGAATAAAATGATTGTTTGTGGGTACAGTATAATGACAATTTGAGGAATTAAGTGATGGTTGAAGAGTGGAGATAAAGTGGTAGTGTCCATAAATTAAATGAACATATTTTTGAAGACAGATAAATAAGATAAGTGAACACATATTTTAGGGATAGAATGAATATTTGAATTTGTTTGCTTGTTTAATCTTTTTTTTTTTATTTTTTTACAATTCTTGCAGAAAAAAACATATTTTACATGATGTTTGTGTTCATATTTTTACATATACAATTAAATGAACATATTTAAATTCTGCCTTTTTTTTTTTAGGTTCATATAGTAACATATTTTTTTTTCAAAAAACTTGCACATAGACAACAAGAAAATATTGTTCCCAGATATGTTAATATAACGTCAAACAAGTGTTCTTTGTAAGAACAAATATATGTTCTTTGTAAGGGCAAATACACGTTACTAGTTCTTAAAGATTAAAATATTTGTCCATGTGTTGTACTATAGTAACAACTTTTTCTTCGTTCGTTAACACGTGTTTGACCTTATAGTAACACAACCCGAGAGTGATTTTTTTATCTTTACGTGAGTTTAGTACATATATTTGCCCTTATAATAACACATATTTACCCCAAATACCCATGAACTATTTCTTGACACATTAAAACTATTTTTCTTTAATGTTGAGATCAAATAAGCCCTCCATTTTAATAAAATCATACTTTTTTAGTGAAAATAAAATTATCGAAGATTAGAGACCTATTTGATCCACACATATAAGATTATAGACTTATTTAACTATTTTTTTATGTCTATTTTTGCATTTGGTAGTATTTTATACAAAATATGTATTATTTATTTTATAGTAACAATTATAGTAACACATGTTTAACCTAATAGTAACACACCCTGAGCACCTAGGAACAAATTTTTTTGACCGTAGCGCGAGTTTTTTTTTGAAATACCCGCAAGACCCGACCCAATCCGCCCATGAATCCGCGAATTTCTTATATATGAGTTATTTTACGGATCTTAAATCCATGAAATATTGTATATGAGAATTTTGTCAAATAGTACTCCCTCCATCTCTTTATAAATTTCTCTTCTTTTTTAGTATCTCCCACTATAAATTACTCATTCTATTTATGGTAATTATCCACTAAATTTATATCCCTACACTTTCTTATTATTTACACATATACCACTCATTTGCCCTTATTTTTATCTAAATGTATTTTACATTTTTCTCTCTTCACATCATTTGTAATATATATATATATATATATATATATATATATATATATATTGTATTTAATTACATTAATATTTATATCCAAAAGAAATGGGAAGCAAATATGGGGACGGATGAAGTACATTCAGCTGGAAATAAATTAATGTGGGCATGCCTAGATCGATGCTTGTCTGGTCCTGGCCCATGTGAATTGCAGCGTGTACGCGCACGTGTGCCCTACCCTGCAAGATTCCATCAAAAATTTGGCTCATCTGCACCTCCATGTGAATGCCCATCCGTTCTATTGTCCTATATATCAAACTACATGGGAATATGATGATGAATTCATGATTTTTTTAATATATAATTCGATATTCGGTTTAAAGATCGATTAAATTAGTGACCAATCCCACCATTCACTCGTAGGAGTACCAATCAAGTCAAAACAAAGTTCTATATGAACCGATTCATCTTAGAAATTGATCGTGATCCCTTGTGGATTTCAAATCCGAGACCTAGAGAGAAGCATACTCTTTAATCTTAGCCTACACCACTCAGCCAACCCCTGGGATTTGATGATGTTAGTTAAATCTACAGCTTGATTCATCTCTCCACTCTTCGTATTTCATTTGGTGTTCCAACCTATTATATGATCAACACATGTTGATGTAATGCATATCTTTTTATTGATTATTTTTTTACCCTCCACGTGTCATTCGCACACACTATGAAATACGAGAATGGAACACCATTTATGAAACCGATAATTTCATTTGTCAAATCTAGGCATGGCCTCCATAGATTTATATCAATAACTTGCTTCCATTTTTGCCAACAATGCATCGAATCCAACTCCACCACCATCACTTCCCTTTCCTTCAATAAGATTCATTGTATATTCTTTAGACCATTGTGGGTGGGGTGGGGGTGGGGGTGGGGAGGGGGTAGGGGGTCACTTGGCGATATGGAAAGATCAATCTATGTGTTGAGAAGAATCAGAGACAGATGGGACATGATAACTAGACCAAAGACAGAGAGACAAGAGTGTTGTCATGTTATTGATATGTTTGAGAAGAAAACAGGTTGATCTGATCTAGATCTCTGTAATGTTGTCCGGAAGCAGTGGACTTAGACCCTGCTCCTGCTATTTTGTACATATAAAATACCAAAAAGATTCTTTTACCATATATATATAGAACTATAAGCTCCCATTTGTGTTTTTAAGTTTGGGTAAAAATATAAATTGATTAGTTCTCACAATTAGATGGAAAATAGTTTGTAAATAACGTTTTAACATTTAGGGAGGAATGCGTATTATAATTTGTTATAATTTGTGAACCGTTTTACCGTAAAACCGTCTCATACAAGTTTTAAGGATTGTAATTTGGGTGTAGCAAAATGAGAATTTGTAACTCTTTGAGATAGCGAAATGAGGACCTTAACTTTTCAGGTGATAATTTAAGGATCATAACTTTTAAAAGTTGCAACTTGAGGTCAAATCAACCTCAATTTGGCCCAAATTCAAGTCAAATCGGACCAATCAACTTGAATTTCAGCCAAAAATTAGGTTAGCTTGATTTGAGTTGGTTCGGGTTAATTTGGCCTCAATTGTGCTTAATTTGTCACCCAAAAAATTGTCTTCACATATTTACCACCCCTAATTTATGGTCCTTAAAATATTTTTTTCTTTTAAGCTGCTATGTATGACGAGGAATTCCGTAGCCCGTTATACACACATGATTAGTGTGGTTTAATTTCAAAGAGTTAGTTTTTGTGAGGTGAGTGCACGCATGTACGTGTTTATTATGACACTTTTCAGCTTAATTTCTTTGTCATTTTTTACTTTTAGTTTGCATGATATTATTCTCGTTATTATAATTTTATTTATAATAAATGATATTTTTAAGTTATAATATTTAGTATTTTTGTAACGGATCCAAATGCATGCATGAAGTAACCTCAAATAGACGAGCTAATTTCAATACATAATATGGAAAATTGATTCTCTTGTATATGAACTTAAAAATAGATTATTTACTTTACTAATAAAGAGTAAACGTCTTAATATTAATATTTGAAGCCTTTCGTAATGTCTCTTTGCTACATGCAAAGAACAATTACTGTTTGAGGTTAAATGCGTAGACACTTGAAAACAACTTACTCTCAATATTAGCACATAGTTTTGGTACATGTACAATTATTATATAATTAAAATTAACATATTTGAGGTTGACCTTAAAAATCGTGGTTAGAGCTAATTAATCCCTTGTTCAAGATATGTTACTCATGTCCCTCTAAGATGCAACATTACAGCTAAGCTGCAAGATTATGTCAGACTAAGATAATTATTTGCATTAATTAAACAAAACATTTGGAATAATTCTTGTTGCATTTTCCAGGAACCTCACACCGTCCTTTGCAGTACAATCACATATGTTACTCCAACTTGTAGTTTAAATAGTAGCCCACTAGCTTCACACTGGATAATTATACTTAACATTGTTCAATTATACGACCAATTCGTGCATGTGTGATGCAGTCATATATATATTGAGTCGTTGTGAGACAGATTTAAATCAAATGTATATTACCCATGAAAAAAACTTGTGTGAATCGGGTATATATCATTAACTATATTTTTATTATTATTCTCACGCATACTCACTATCACTATGATTCACATCCACTATTATTGTAATGTATATGTACTAATATAGTAAATGTGACAGTTGATTCAGTATACGATAAATGATAAGTAAAACTAAAGTTCATGTTATATACATCCGATTCAAACAAGTGTTGTTCATCCTCATTTATTCACTGATTTGGTTTGAAATTGTATTTCGGAGTGTTTCTAAATTGCATTTTCAGTTCCATAGAAATATTGCCACACAAAAATTGTCATTAATAAATTTTGGTCCCATAGAAATTTTTGCTCCAAAACTAACATATGTTTGATGCGTGAAATACATGTGCGGTTAGGAATTTTGCGAATTGTTTTTTTTTTTTTAAGAGTTGGTATTGTATGAGCCAACTAATGTCTTTTAGTGAAACAACTAATATCCTTTAATTAAACAATTAATATTATTAAAAATACTACATTATAATAAACAACTAATATTCTTTAGTAAAACAACTAATATTTTCAAAATAAGTTTCTTTGTAAAACTTGTTCACACAATACGTTGCCCTTTTTTAACTCTCTCCTATTCAAAATATACATTGTTTTGATTTTTCGCAATATTTTCAATTTAAATGTTGTTTTGCAATTTTCAATGTTAATTAATTATGTTTTTCCCAATTTGTTCTTAATTTTTTTAATAGATGATATTAATTTTTAAAGTCTTGTGGAGAATTCAAAATCTATTAATTAAAGGTATATAAGAAAACTATAATTTTTAATATGTCTGTATTAGCCTAGAATGACAAAATTTTCAAAACAATATTCAGATGTTGTCAAATAATTAGGAGTTTGGAACAAAAACATATAAGAAAAACTTTTCGTATATAAATAATTACTCCATCCGTCCAAATCATATAAACTTATTTTCCTTTTATTAATGTCCCAATTATATACGCTTGTTTCCGTTAATATTTTCTAGTTTATTTATTAATATTACCCCATGCATTTTGAATTTCCTTGCCTTTTCAAAAAAATAATAATAATAATATTACCCTATGCATTTATTGTGTTAGAACCATGACACTTATTAAATAAGATTATAATAAAAAATTTCTCGTGTAATTTACCTTTTCAATATTTGTGCAAATCCCAGAACACAACTCTTTTCAGCTTGTTGAATCATCTGCAACTTTCCAGTATATTAGGTGTATAATATTTTAAAAGTTGGTCTACATAATTGATTTCCATGTCCAATTATTTTAGTGATTGTTGCAAGCATGGGCCAGTTGGATAGACATAGTCCCACATGCAAACAGCTGGTCCCAATGCCTTGTCAATATATGTGTGTATATATATATATATATATATAGACTTCCAATAGTTAAGCAAATGAATCACATTCATAGCTCTCAATAACATTCATCAAATCAAAATTGCAACAAAATGGCTCTCTGGTCTGCTGAAAACGCCACCAACGCTTATCTCAGAACAATCCAGGGAAGTAAGAGCGGCAAAGAGCCAAATGGGGCTGAATTCATATCAGCTCTGGCAGCTGGCAACAACGCCCAGTTCACGGTGGTTGCTTGCGCCGCCGCCGCCGACTCCACCGTCGTCGCTCTGGCCGCAGCCGCTCTGCAAACCGGAGGCCGGATCGTTTGCATTCTCCGAGGCGAGGAGGAGCGGATCCGCTCCTCCATAGCAGCTCCGGGGACGAACATCGAGTTCGTCTCCGGATACGCTAACGAACTCCTGACCGAAAGGTACACGGAAGCCGATTTCGTCGCGATCGACTGCAATCTCGAGAATCACGAGGTAATCATTAGTGGCCTTCAACAGAAAACGAACCCTACCATTGTGCTAGGGTACAATGCCTTTTGCAAAGAATCGTGGAAAAAGAGCCCTTTGAGAACTCAGCTGCTGCCCATTGGAGAAGGATTGCTGGTAACAAGAATTACAGCGGTTAAAAAGAGGAGTAAGAGTAACTGGGTTGTTACGGTGGATAAATGCACGGGTGAAGAGCATGTGTTTAGGGTTAGATCTTCTGAGGGTAGAAATGTCATTAGAGCTTGAACCCTTCTTGCACATGCGATATATTTTCACTAATTAATTAATTAGGTGGATCCATAAGTAGGATTAATATATTAACTGTATATAGTTTTGTAGTGCAATTAATTATCTACAAATGTCCCATTTTTCCTCTGTGTTGATGGCAATCACAACCCACGCTAAATGATACCCTCCAATTCCTAAATTTGAAAATATTATGAACAAGATCAAATAAATTAAATAGAGCAATAAAGGCTCTAACGCATTCTATGCAAATAATAGTAATAAATGATTGAATGAAAGCAAGAAAACAGTAAATGTAAGAGAATTTGTTGGTCCCTCGGTTGAGTTAGTGAAGATAACACTACAAAAATTGTGAAATACCGACGGACTAAATTTCACACAAATACCGATAAAATATGACAAAATACCGTCGAATTTCAAATTTCAGATTTACCTACAAAATTTTAAATTTTTATAAACAAGATTTTCCGACGAATATTCGCCGGTAATTACCGACGACGGAATAGGTTCGTCGGTAATTACCGACGAATATCCATCGGTATTTACCGACGAATTAATTTTTCGTCGGTATTTTGTGACGAGAAAATACCGACGGATGATCAGCTTTTACCGTCGGTATTTTTCTCGTCACAAAATACCGACAAAAATTAATTAATTCGGTAAATACCGATGGATATTTCGGTATTCCGTCAGTAATTACCGACGAATATTCGTCGAGGAAAACACCGTTTATAAAAATTCAAAATTTTGTAGGTAAATCTAAAATTTGAAATTCCGACGGTATTTTGTCGATATTTGTGACGGAATTCGGTCCGTCGGTATTTCATGATTTTTGTAGTGTAATCTAGTAGGGGTTGAATAGATTATTTAAAATTCTTCTCGAATTTCAGATTAATGATTCAAACAATTCTCTAGATCAATCAAAGTTCATGAGATGAGTTTATACTCATCCTTTCAAGGTTATTTAGTTAAAACCTGATTGAATGAAGAACAAGCAAAGCGAGAACATGAAGAGAAGAAAGAAATAACTTAAAATAAAAGAACACAAGATGTATAGTGGTTCGAATATGAATATCCTACATCCACTCTCTTTCTACAATTTGTAGAAGAGTCTTTACTTACTTACTCACCGTCTTACAAGTTCTGAGAATACAATCTTCAAATCTTCAACTCTATCTAACTTTTTAATTTCCTTTTTGAAGATAAGAAAATGATGAAGATGTTCTACAAACACCTTCTAAAAAGAATAATGATCTACGAATGATATGAATATTTTCTAGAGTGTTTACAAAAGATAATTGTGCATCAAGGTATAAAAAAGTACATTTGGCTAAATGTTTAACTATATATATATATACAAGTGCTTGAGTTAATTAGTTAGTTAGTTAAAAATAACTTTGACTTCATAATTGATTAGCTTGTGTTGTATCCGTGCTCTAGCAACAAATAAATCCTTTTGGTAGTTATAACGGTTTAACAACTTCTTGAATCTTCTTTCCAACCGTTGTAACTGTCTCTTTTTAGTAGTCTAATTTCTTCTCTTTTCGAGATGACTTGATCTTCTTAGTACGACTATGATCAGTCTTTCTTATCCTACTCAACTTATTTTCAGTCTTCCTTAGAATTGATAAGTGGAATATTGTGTGTATTTTGTGTGGTTAATTTAATTATTTTATTATCAATTAAGTGCCACAATATTAGTATTTTCACTTATTATTATTTTTGCCGTCTTTTACTGTGATATTTCATTTCTTCATTAAATACAGTAATTAGGCAATTTTGGGAGCCCAAGAGAGAAACCGAGAAGTGGAGAATCGAAAATACACTTGTCTTTTTCCTAAGCGCGTTCGGAATGAAAAATAGAGTGATTGAAGAGGAAATTAATTATTTTCCTTAATGCAAAAGGTCAACTTGGAGAAGGGGGACGAACCTCGGACGTGGAGAAAAGAAGAAGCGAAAGGAGGAAAAGAACACAAGGAAAAAAAAAGTGAGAACGTTGTTGGGATTTTTCGAGAGAGAAACAAGAGAACAATTGTTTTATCATTTCTTTGTGTGATTCTTGTTCGTAAAAATTCTTGTAATCGTGCTTGTCATGGCCTCATTTAGAGGCTAAACTATTTTCTAATCCGAGGACGCCGTAACCCGAGATGCTTCGTCGTTTTTAATAGTAACATATTTCTGCCTTTAATCGCTTTTTCGTTGTTTGTTTAAGTGCTAAGCATAATTCGAATTATTGTTATTGTGAGCCCGATCATCTTGCATGCCTAATATTCGTTCAGTAGCTAGATTACATACAATAATCCGTAATTATTATATGTGTGTAATCGTAAGTAGCAAATAGAATTTGTAGCTCTAAGGACAACAAGTTCTAGATTTTATGATTCGAACGTTTCGTTTTCATAATCTAGTTCTCCCTATTAGTTTGACACGTTAATGCATTGCATGAATTGAATCCTAGATACACATTTTGGGGTTATTCGTGGGATAGGTTAATTAGGGTCGTACTCGCTAATTAATTAAACTTAAGAACTAATTCGGGCTAGTTTGGTCGTACCACTAGTTTAGGGGCGAGATTCGAGATAAGATAGAAGAATTAGTTGCTATTACGAAGAAGTGTTTCAGGAGGTTATCCTTGGGTTAGATTAATTTTCTCGTTGATTGTCAATTTCTTGTATTGCTTTCATTTTACTAATTTGCATGAGTTACGTGTGTGACTAAATATCCAATTTCTCCCCCATTTTATTTGTTATTTTATATACTAAATTATTTAATATAATTAACGAGTTTAACATTGACCCCCTTAGTGTCCTGTTTTGTTTCGGAAAAATTTGTGAAAAAAATTATGCGAACTGGAAAATTTAGCCGTTGTACATTACGGAACTTTATTTTCTCGTTGTTTGCTTGCTAATACGACCCCCTCAATGTTTGTTTAGAATTTTGTTGCAGTGAATGATCACTCGTTCAGATCAAAGTGCATCACTTGAGTTTGATCCAGAGGTAGAAAGTAGAGCTAAGCGGCTTAGGAGAGAGACTCGTTTGCGGAGACGAATTGATTTTGCATCAATAGGAGAAACAAACAGGTGACGAAAGGGAGTGATACTAGTGAGGAAATAGAGTCTACATTTACGTTCACAAACATGGCTACGAGGAACGAAGAGAGGACGATGAATGAATTGGCAAATCCGCCACAAACCATCAACCTCTTTGCATTACTATTCCTACTCTTGCCGCTAATGTTAATTTTGAACTTAAATCTGGGTTAATACGCTTATTACCTTCTTTTCATGGTCTTGCGGTGAAAACCCACATGTTTTTCTCGAAAGAGTTCCACGTCATGCTCAAGCATGAAGCCAACAGGAGTTTCGGCGGAGCATGTCAAGCTAAGTGCATTTCCTTTTGCACTAAAAGCACCGCAAAATTAGAGATCTATTTGACAATTTTTGCATTTTTATTTTTGCATTTGGGCAATTATTTTTAGACAAATACGTATTATTTATTTTGCAAGAACACATATTTATCGTTAAAGTAACACATGTTTAACCTAATAGTAACACTCACGGGCACACGTGGGGCGATTTTTTTTGCCCACTGCGCAAGTTTTTTATAGAAATATCTACCAAACACGACTTAGCCCGACCCAACCCGCTCATGATCCGCGAATTTCATTATATGGGTAATTTCACGGATCTTAGATCCATGAAATATTTCATATAAGAATTTGTCTAAAACATATAGAATATAAATTATATTATTTGACACTTAACAATTTGGGATATTTTCAGATTGTCAATAAGTTCAAGATTCACATACACGCATATTTTAATTATGTATGCATATGTGGCCTTAATTTGGACTGACTTGTAGTCTAATAGGGAAAATGACAATATTAATCTTGCTTTTTTTTTTTTTTTTCTTTTTTTTTTTGCAAAAATAATCCCGATCATTATTTTTAGGATAAAACCTACAATTTTATCTCATTCTCTTGGAACCAAAATTGCAATTTATCATTCTCTTGGGATCAAAGCGTAATTCTTTTGGACTAAAAATGTCGTAAAAAACTATGAGACCAAAAGTGTCAAAAATGACCATTTTGCAAACCACTCATTTTTTGGGACCAAAAATACAATTTACCCTAGTCTAATATGGGGATAATTGCACATTTGGTCCCGTAAGAATTTTCGATTTCAAAATGATCCTTCATGCATATTTGGTCCTATACTAATATTCCGTCAATATTTAATGGATTTTGAGCGCGTAAATAACGCGCGCCGTTAAAGTTTGCACTTTTAGTCCCGCAAGATTGCACTTTTAGTCCCGCAAGTTTGCACTTTTAGTCCCACAATTTCGGCACTTAATGGAATCCGTTAACTTAGTTATTAGGACCAAATATACATATAAAAGCGACTATTTGCAAACATATGAACCAACTGTGAAATTGAAAAATTTCTAAAGGACCAAATGTGCAATTAACACGTCCAATATGACTTTAGGTTTTTAGTGTTTGTATTTAAAATATTTAGAATCATATTAAAATTTTGAAATAGGAATATATTTGTCTAATTTGGAAGCTATATACATTAGTGAAAGACTCGAATAGGGTCGACATGATGATTTGGACAGGGGTGGACGACCATGATTTTTATTTTCTTCATAATTTGTAATATATGATTATATAATATAAAGATTTTCACCACTTATTATTAAAATTCTGAATGCATTGATTAAATGATTGTATATTTAATTATATCATCTATATTTTAATTACAATTTATTGATTGAATGTGTAAGAAACAATTTTGGTTATCCACATATTTATTATAAATTTAAAAAAATGTATATTTATTTTCAGAATTAAAAAAATGCATATATAAATTGGCCCTGGTTATTAACGAGAATCTGCCCTCATTATTATTATTCTTATTATTATTATTATTATTATTATTATTATTATTATTATTATTATTATTATTATTATTATTATTATTATTATTATTATTATTTAATTCTAGAAAATGCCTAACACTTGTGATGAGAACAACGACCGTGGGCTCAAGAACGCATATAATCGGGCCTGACGAGCAAGGATTAAAGCTGCTACCCAGCACATTCATTCGCAAATAGGTCACGAGAAATGAAGCGCATTAGGCTTATTAGTTGTATCTTTAGATTGGGCCTAGAGTAAAATTGATTCTTTATTAATTGTTTTTAATAGTCAGCCCACTGGTTCTTAGGCCCAAGAAATAATTGGAAGAATAAATACTTCCTGTAAACAGATTCCAGATTTATCAGAAGAGTAATATCATTTTTTACGAATTATCTCCCCAATTCGTGAACCGCCGACATTCGAGTCGGGCTCCTGCTAACTGGTGCAAACGCGTGATTCTCATCAACTTGCTAAAGCCCATAATTATCACGAAAAAAATTAAAATAACAAATAAACCTTAAATAGAAAATAAAATTCATATTTAAAACATATATCTGGACATTATTAGGAAATATTTGATTCGGGTTAGTGAGATGTGGTTTGAAAAATATAATAATTCATTATCATAATAAATATCACCCAAATGAAATTTTAATACAAACACAACATAATTTTTAAATCCCCTACGTTTCAAAAACCCTCACCCCTTAAAATAAAAAAAAAAAAGAAAGAAAAAAAAACCCCCTCAATCCTAGGGTTCCAACTCCCGCCGCCAACCACACAAAAATCAATAACATAACTTCACCACCATTCTCACAAACCCTTTCGACTACTTTCATTAGATCTCCTAAAAGTATACGCCACTACCGATTTTTTATCGGATCGTAGCGGCGAAGAAAGTGAGGTTTCAATTAATTAAGGTTAGGATTTGATTCTTTAGATGGAACAACTGAACAGTGAAGATTTTATTGTTATCCTTTGAGTGTTGAGAAATAATGGTAAGATTTATATTTATACTCTGTTAGATTCAATTTTTCTTCTCTTTTCTTTTCCGGCAAAGTCTTACGAGTTTCGTATACATAAGGTTACGGTGTTTCACTTTTCAACTTCATCCAATTTTTAATATTTTCGGTTAAATATTTGATACTTTTGGTCGATAATAATTTAAATAATAAAAATATTAATTTGTTGTTGATACTTTCACCGACCCTAAATCTTAATACTTTAAATTTTCTAAAGTAATAATATTGAAACTTACAGAACACAAGAACCCCACTCTTCTTTTTCTTATTTAATTTAACCTCATACTTTTTCCAAAATAGTAAATTTCTCCATTTTTATATATGATTATATATATATATATATATGTGTATATACTGATTTTTCCAGTGCATAATGATTTTTCTACATTAATTGTAGTGTCCTAAAAATATTAATGCACTATTTTACATATTGGATTTGATCAATTTTTTTAAAAAAATCAAGATTAACGTTTGTATCTTGATGATCGAATAATTTGTATCAGATAATTCGAGGGAAATGTTATTTTTTTAAAATGGTATAAAGTTAAGGGCAGGATTATGAAGTTGATAATCTTCGAGACTAGCTAGGTAACTAACCTTTCTGAGAGACTCGTTGATTCTAGAGGAGTTATGGATTTTAGGGTGTTTCAACTCTTGTAATTTTGTTGGTGTAATATGTTTATTTTTCCCATTTTTAACATTTCTTTATATGAAATAGTTGTAAATCTATTATTTGAACAATGAATATAAGTTCTTTACTCTCATATTGTCCTATATTTTAGTGATTTAAGAAAATTTATAATCTATATGTAATTCTTACATTGTGATTTAATTTATGTTTATAGTAAATTGATCTACTTTTGTCATCTTTTTTGTAGGGCATATTAATTAAATATGCAACGTACCACCCAACTTCATTGATAAATGGTAAAGTTGGAAAAGCAATTGGTGCACCTGGCGATTTTCTTCAGATATTAAACTTGGAGCCTTGCTTGAGGATCAGACCCGTAGTGACAGCACACAGCCGATTTAAAATGGCATGATCATTTGTTGACTTTGTGCTGCCACTACTGGGACTAATCCAACAAAGCAAGTTTATTGAAATGATTTAATCACTTGAAGGGTCTACTCCTTGTCATGGTTAACAACACAATTTTCATGGAGGGTTTGCCTACAAAATTCAAATGCAAAAATGATTTTATTTTTCTTTATATTATATAATGATTAATGATTAACCCTTGTATTTTTATCTTTTTTTTTTATCGATAAATGTTAGTTGTTAGTGGTTAGAAATTAGTTCACTTAGTCTTCTTACAATTTCAAATTCTCTAAGCCTCCTTATACCTCCCACTCCAATTCATTTCCAAAAGGAATCGAACCCAGTCTCCCACTTAAGTGAGGAGCCCGGAGCAAGTGGGCTAAGCCCCCTTGGTTTATCTTCTACTTTTCAAGTTCAGAATGAACTTTAGATTTTAGGGTCATTTCATCCCAAATAAATTCTTCATGGCCTTAAAAATTATTTCCAAGTCTTCTAATAGCTCTCAATCATGTCCATTAAATTTCCAATAGATCAAAGGTTTACCACTTTTGGAATTTCTAAAACACGTACATAAACCCTTACTTTAAAAAAAAGGGTTTAAATAAAAAGACTAAAAACCCTAATCCATTCCCATTTCTTATTCCATTCCATTCCAACCATTTTCATTCCCATGTCTTGTTCCATTTTTAAAAGGAAAGGGGCAGAGACGTGAGTTGTAGTTGAGAGAAAAAGCGTGAGTTTCAATTTGCATACTCACAAATCTATAGATTGAAGAAAAACGTTGAAGAAAAACATTGGTAATTTATAGTTCGAAGAAAATAGTGAGTTTCCATGTGATAGTTTATAGATTAAAGAAATTTGTGGGTTTCCATTTGCAGATTAGTTTGCGTGATTTCTTCATGCCACGTTTTTTATTTGCTTTTCTCCTCTCTCTCTCTCTCCACAACATGGGTTTCATTTGCAGACGTTGGACAAGGTACGTACATTACCCTTTTCCATTTGTGAGCATAGGTTGTTGATGTTCATTTCTTGTGAAATTTCATGGATACATACCCACAAATTTTTTTCACATTTAAGTGCACTAGTATATCACCCGTGCATTCGCACGGTTTGTAAATATATTTAATTAGTTTTAAATTTTATTTCATGTATCATTCAATCAATAAAATTAAATTTTCTTGAAAAAAATATAAATTTAATTACTAATTAATGAATTATAATTTATATCTTATACTTATTAAAAAATATTTTGTGAGATATTATTAACAAAAAATAAGCACGTAATGTGTATGTACAAAACATTAATATACATATAAAAATGCACATACAAATTGTGCACATAATGTGCATGCACGGATCATGCACGCAGAATGTGTATATTTTATTTGTATTTTACCTATTATAATATCTACACATAATCAATTAATCATTACACGTGAAAATATCGAAAAGAATGGGCAAGACACATTTAAGTTATTATTAGTATTTCTAAAATTATTTGCATTATAAATTATTCTAGATTGTTGAAAAATACAAATTTAAACCTAAAAATTATCGATATTAATGTATTTTTGTTAAACATATATTTCTCAAAATGAGAGAGTCTTGTGTGAGACTGTCTCATGGATCTCATTTCGTGAGACGGAATCACTTTTTAATAAATTGTTATCACTTTTTATTAGTATATTATTATCACTTATAATGTGAAGTGTATCACTTTTCAATTTTGTATCACTATTATACTAATTTGTATCACTGTTTAAAAGTGATAACAATTTATTACAAAGTGTACCGGCCGTCTCGAAATGAGATATGTGAGACGGTCTCACATAAGTTTTTTTCTCTCAAAATGTTTTAAATTGTCATTTTAGACGATCTATTTTATATTTCTGTTCATATTTTTTATGTGTGTGTAATATATATATATATATATATATATATATATATATATATTTATATATATACACACTTAAATACACATTCAATTTCCACACTCGATTGTGTCTACGTTGTTTTCTTGTCATCTCCCACCATTCAAATTGTTAATATTTTACCAAAATTCAAGATATTCTTATTTCATAATTATAGTTATTTAACAATTTAATTTAGAGGAATTTTTGTATAAGATAATTTCATACATTATATATATGATGCTTCACTTAAGTATTTAGATTTCTCTTATTTAAAATATAGTTGAGTTTGAGGTTTATACTCATTAATCGGATAATATAAAAAATGAGTTTCATCTCATTTATGAAACCATCTCATGCTATTTTTTATCTTTAATTATAACTCTGTCGATAACTTTTTATATCCATTCAATTTTCAATTACATTCAGTGAAGAAATTCAATTTAAGTTTTAAAAGAAAAAACTCAAGTATATAAATTTATTTTAGTAAAATTACCATATTATAAGCTAAAAGCTATGTTGATATATTAAATATAAATATGTTATTTTAAAATTAAATATAAATTACATATAAAAAATGGATTGCAAATATTTCAAGTTGAAAATACTAAATTTATTCGATTTTTATTAAATTTAAAATCTCAACATTCACATTTTCATCAAAATTTTATAATATTACAAACATGATACTATTAAAATATTTAATTTAAAATTATTCAAAAATAATTTAAGTCTAATAGTCAATAGTATATACAACTAAAATTAGTAATTTAACTAATTATTAGTGTGCAACCTTTAGAATTCTATGATAAATTTAGCAAAAGTTTAGAAGTTAACAATTCTTATTTCTATTTTTAGTATAACATTTTGTTATTATATATGTATAGATTCCATTTTGCCCACAAGATGATTGATGTTATGCTCTAGAGAAATTTTATTTATTTGTTTAAGAATCTATTAAGTCATAAGTATTTGCTCTCTAATTCATAATCACTTGAACCCTAATTAGAGAATTTTTTGATTAATTACTGATTATTGTAATGCTTTGTTGAATAAGAAGAGATTAGAGAGTGTAGGGAAATATTATGAGAACAAGAGTGGTTGAAGTCATATTTGGTTGTTGTAGTTGGTTGTTTTTGCTATAAATCATATTCGAAACTGATCCAAAAGTAGTTCTAGCCAACATGGACGAATATTTTATTTTGTAAATGTGATGAACAATGAGAGACATATTTGACAATTGATTCAATGAGAACAAGTACATTCAAACAATAAATGTGATAATAAATGAGAGACATATTTGAGAATTGATTCATTGAATATGAAGAGATTGTATTGTGCAGGGAAACATTATGAGAACAAGAATGGTTCAAGTCATATTTTGGTTGTAGTTGTAAGTTATTTGACTATTATATTGTAGTTGTTCGTCTTTGCTATAAATCATCTTAATTTCTGGGATTAGCTGAGTTGTAAGTGCACTTTTATTCTATGCTAATGAGGTGTCAGCCACATAACTATTACAATAAGGCTATTGTATAATTGAGTGGTCAATTTTTTTTTACAAATCATACAAGTGGTATTTGTCATTGTATTGTCAATCAAATTTTTTTAAACATCTTATTTTTATCACTGGGTCAAAAGCTAAATAAATGTAGTCTCACTTTGTTTGATAGTTCCTTTATTATACAATGTGTTATGTGGAATGTATTTTTTTAATTTTGGTAAGTCTTTGGAAAAGAGTTGAAAACAGGTTGTACTCTAGTTGAACAATTTTTTTAAAGACTTGATACACTAAGTGTAAGTCTTGTGTTTAGTGTGTATAATTTATAATTAATAATCCACTTACACCCTTAATTAAGCCTCTTGTTATTGATAAAACAAATTATGCTATTGGAAGCCTAAGATACTCATATACATCAAATGTATTGATGAAAGAGCATGGAAGATTATTATGACCGGGTGGCATCAACCACGAACTCCAAGCGATGATGAAAATGAAGCCCGGATTAAGTGGGAGCTTGATTGGACAAATGATAAAGTGACTACGGCCAGTTTTAATGCTAAAGTCTTTAATGCAATCTTTACATCCACGAATGCTTGGAATCAAATTTGAGAAAATAAGGATGAAGGAAGATGAGAGCATATCTTCATAAAATGAAAGAATAAGTGAGATTGCTAATGAATCTCATTCACTTGGTGATTCAATATCAAACACAAGGTTAGTACATAAAATTCTTAGAAGCTGTTTCTAAACGTTTTAATGCTAAAATATGTGCTATTGAATGGTCTAAATGTATTGATTTTATGACACTAAATGAATTGATTTGTAATTTGAAATTTATGAAATTAATTTTTCACAGAAAAATGATGAGGAATTTGAAAAGAAACTATTTGTTTTCAAAGGTGAAACTAGTTCTAAAAGACAGTTTTTTTGTTACGGAGATTGATTACGATGAAGATGTTCTTGATTGATGGTCCTATGTGATAGAAGGTCTAGAGGGGGTGAATAGATCTTCTTATAAATTCATTTCAAAATGGGGTACTAAACCTTTTCGAGATAAAATGAATTGCAATACTAACCAATTCTTCGATTCTTACAAGCTGTTGACTATAGAGTCAATAGCTCTTCGTGAGTTGTTGAGATTTGATCTCTTAGGTATTTAGGTAGTATGCTCGGAGAAAAATTCTCCAGTGATATTTATAGAAATATGCTAAGAAGTTTTATGTAGTGGAATGATATGCAAAAACTTTATGAAAAAATGAGATTTTTAGAAACAAGTAGCTATTAGAAGGTCTACTAGCTAGTTAACCCAAAATGGTGACAACGGTTGATTTTCCAATAATAATTATTATGCAATGAACACAAATATAGAGTAGTTTGAAGGTACGTATATGTAATTCTTCTACATCCACTGTTGCACTCCCAGTGTTAAATCCACTAAAATAATATAAATTACACAAAGATATATCTCTTATTTGGATCGAGTTTTCCATCACTTGTCATAGTCTTTGATGGAGAAATCAAGCAGATTTCTTGATTTCTTGCTCTTAGTTGAGGGCATGATGAACAACATAATACTCAAAAGAAACTTGTTAACAAGGTTAGTGATCAAAGTAAAGAAAATCACAAGAACTTGAGTAAATAAGAATTACCAAGACCTAAAATATATCGAAGCAGTTTAACTTTGCTCCGATACCACTTGTTGGTCCCCGAGAGAGTCAAGTTTATTAAAGTGAGTGAAATCTAAAAGGGGGATTTGAAAAGATTTCACAATCTACCCAAATTTTTCCTTTCTAAACAAAAAGATAACACGGTTGAAATCGATTTAAGCAAATGGAACAATTTTATACTTAACTCTTTGATAATTCTTATTTAACAACTTGATTGTGAGAAATGATGAAGAATACACAAGTAATTTGAAGATAAACAGAAAGTAAAGAACATAACGATGTATAGTGTTACGGATTATGAAAATCCTACGTCCACTCTCCTTTCACAATCTGTGAAAGGGACTTTACTACTTACTCTTCTTCACTTACTTACAGATTACAAAGAACACTTTCTTCACCTCTTGTACACTTTTCCTAACTTCCGGGAATTTTGGCTTGAAGATGTATGGAAAGTGTTCTATATATAGACACTTTGGAAAACTATAAACGTTGAAAAATATTTTGTGCTTAGAAGAATGCTTGAATCCGTATGAATATGTGTTACAAGTGTTATGGAAACCAAAAAGTAATTCTAATTATACTCTATGATCTATTTATAAGAAACTCTGGTGGTTGTAACCGTCTTGTCGACTCTTCGGTGTTGTAACTAAATAACCGATTCTTATTGGTTGGAATTGCTTCTTGAGAGGTTATAACGGATCTTGTTAATTTGTTATAACTCCTTGAAATCTTTAACTTTTACTCTAGTCATCTGCTCCTTGAAGTTTCGAGACGATATCATCCTTGTCTAATCATCTTGTGCCTTTCTTATCACTTAGGATGTCTTGATCTTACGTAGGCATGTAGTCGTCTGCTTCTTCAACATTGTTTTAGCTTGTCTTTGTCTCTCTCTTTCTAACTAGCTCTCATCGACCGATTGTACTTAGTCTATTACAATATTTTATTTATTACCTCATTATCTATACAATTAATCATTCAATTTGGTCATCTTATTTTACATATTCATCTTAACCTCATTAAAACTAGAACATTTTATCCTAACATTATTTAAGTTCGCAAATCGACTTTTCAATTTACAAAACATTATCCTCTTAGAAGATTGAATCCTACATGTTACATGTAGATTTCTTCTTCTAATTTCCCATTGGAAAAACTAGTTTTCGGCGTCCAATTTGAAGTAATTCAATGGTGATTCCCAGGCCCAAAAACTTGATATATTAGCTAGAATTTATTGAGGTAAATATTACAACAGATGAAAAATTAATACATCATTTTTAGAGTATATATTTTTCATCACGTGAACCTTATTACCTCACTATAGAGTCATTAGTCTCAATTTAATTTAGAGAATTCATTAATTCTCAATTACTTTGTGTCTTGATGAAAAGTCTACAAGTTTCTAAACTTGGTTTGACCTCATCGACTCAAGTTTGTCTTACATTGCTTTCTTTCATTAGTCTCTTGTGACCTGAGATGGAACCTCTCGAACGTTTGTAGGTTCTTCCTAATTCACTAAAGAGTTATCATATTTTTACGGATATCATAATACTAGTCAAGCATATATTCTCTAGATAATTACTCTCATCAAGATCCATCTGATCTTTAATGGGTAAAACATCTATCAAAAATTATTTTATCAGAAAATCACTCTCACTTGGATGCGATAGAGAGTGATTATTCAAATCCCAAAAATATGATTTAGATTTGATGTGATTCTATCTCAAGTACACTTCAACTCATTTGATCAACGATCAACACGTATCCCTTAGATATAACAACGTACCTAATAAAGGTACAATTATAAATGGATCCAACTTTTCATATTGACTCGTAGAATCATGTATGTGAGTTGTTGATCCTTAATTTTAAGGATATTGTACAGGTTGATCAAAAAAGGGGGATTGAAGTAATCAATTATGAATAATCATTAGAAAATAACCATTGACAACTAACAAATACCCATTTCCCTAATAGAGATGGGTTAAATTAGCTTGTGTGTACATGGATCTCATCACATCCAACAATGTTCAAATCTCTAGTCAAGCACCACCATTATGCAATGGTGTACAATATTTTAATAATTCTGGATTATGTCTTTCCCATTACACAGTCCATTGAAATGTTTAGATTTCTCATGCGCTCTAAAGGTTCTTAAAACCTTTTAAAGTCATGTCTTTTAATTCACGAGACCATTTTTAGGAAACGTCTAAAAACCATCAAATGTCTGTGTGAAATTAAACAGACATCTTTTAAAAGCATGGAAAATACATTAAGGTAAGTAATGAAAAATAATAAGTTCCATGTCAGTTTGATATTCATAGAATCACATTTATCATTATAACAAAATAATTGCAATGAAAAACAACTATAACAGTTTTATTAAATGGTTTTTATGTTATTTATAAGCAAGATAATGTTCACATTTGATAACTTGACTTTTAAAATTGAACTTCAAAGTTCTTCTTTCACCGGTCGATTCATCCAATCTTACACAAAATGACTTAAACTAGTATGCAAGATGTCATTATTTACATAAGCATTACTAGTGGAACATACTTATAATAAATATGAACTAACTTCATAAAAATTAATAGTAATTCTCTTACAATCCAAAACCACATAAAACATTTAAAGAAAGTCAAATATCATAATACATATTGTAAATACTAATTTCAACCAGATCTTACGAAAATAGTAAATCATGTCTCAATCCTAGAAGAATATTTATAGAAGTGAGATCCTAAGTGATCTCTGGAGCAATCAGGAGACTATGCGGTATGAAACATTGACCATTGTTAATCTCAAGTTTATAAGTCTCTAGACCTCAACTCGAGCTTAAACCCCACATAATTGCATCTTGTCTCAATGTTCATCCGTCTTTAGTCAATGATCTTGTCATTTATGAGTCTCTAATCCATTGGGATAAGACTCAATTAAGAATACATTACTAAAGATAATTATGCTCAAAATAAAAATGGAATGAACAATCTAGTCCTTCTTGGACTTAGGACATTCGTGAGTAAAATGACCACATTTGTTACATGTGAAGCATGTCACTCACTCTTATCAATTTTTAGTTTAACATATTTTCTTTTCTTATTCTTCTTAGCATTAGGATTAACATTAAGATTCATCGGTACATCCAGTTCAAGGCCGCTTGCCTTTTTCACTTTCCTTCCAGCTTCATTTACGTTTTAAGCTTGAAGCTTGTATAGAATTGGATTCGAATGAGAACACTTTATGAAGATTTAGCTTCTCCAAGTCCGTCATCTTTTAACTCAACACCATGAGCTATATGAGTAAAAGTTAAAATATTTTCATCAAGAATCGTGTCGACCCTCAAGTGTTCCCACTTGTTAGAAAGTGATTGGATTAGGTTCCAAATATGATGTTCCTCGGAATGTAAAGTGTTACCATACTTTCCCTTCGGATATTCCCAAATATATTATGGGCGGTAAGACGATGTTCACACTTTCGAGATTATGTCATCGATGGTGAACTCATCAATATGTCACGACCTATGACATTTTTGTTTTCAAATCTCATGATTCTTTTCAATACGAATCTCCATCGTAATTCCAGGATCCTCCACAATATGGTTGATAGTATCTAATACATCATGTTCTCCAAGAACATTCAAAATATCATGACTCACTCAATATTTGACCAAAATTAACAAACTTTATATCCACGAAATCCTCATTCAATGTACTACAATATCATTGCAAGAACTCATCACAATTCGTGATATTCCGTTCGTAATTTCTAGTCAAAGTTTTTAAATTTTTCAAAGACCGAATTTTATCTCACAAGCGATAAGGCCAAAAATATAAAATTTTTGAGATCAAATCTACACTATACAAGGCATGTACAGGTAAAATTTTCAACCTCTAATTCCTTTGTTTCATAAAATTGAAATTTTGAAAAAAATTTACTGATTCTCATTATTTACGTACAATAACTAACAAACATATACAAAAATTAACATACATACGTTACCGACATAACATGCATAGAGAATCTTAATTCACGTATGAGAATCCAACACATTAGCTCGATACACATGTTGGAAATTAATGGTTCAGAATTCATTAACCTTTACTGCGTGGAATAAATCAAGCCGGTTGGAATCAACGTACTAACCTGTGATCCTCCGAGTCAGAAACACAATCACGTATAATTCGGATTGCTTTCATATGTTTGCAATTTAAGTGTCCTTATGAGTATTCATGTGATATGTTATACATATGAAGAAGGGTTGAACGTATTTCTACGTCTTTCTCCTTTGGGAAAAATATGCGAGGAGAGAGAGAGATTTTCAAAGATTAATTCTATTAATCCTTCACTTTGAAAAATACGCATGTATTTTTCTTAAATAAGTATGGAAGTTATTTCACTAACTTCCATCATCCATATCCACTTTCATGTGTGGATTATTTAAATAAATATATAGTATTTAATTATTTATTTACTTTCACGTATATATTAATAACTCTTTTAGTAGAACAACAAGCTTCAAATAAGAAGTGAAGTTGTAAACAATAATAGGCAAATCTTTTAGTAGAACAACAAGCTTCAAATAAGAAGTGAAGTTGTAAACAATAATAGGCAAATTAGTGGATCTTTATAGAGTTACTTCCTCTTTGGGTTCCAAAAGGGATCTAAATGAAGGCCTAAAGAAGAGATTAAAGGTGTTTCTTTTGACTTAACAATCTTGATTCTCACACTTAATGCATGCACAACTCCCATTTTCAACCTATGAAGCCTCTTATACCCTATTGTGCTTCCCCTTGCAAGCCTAGTTCCATCCACGTAAATTTCGTGTTTCTTGACCCTTTGCCCTAATCCTATTGCTTCTTGTATGCGGATCACGTTGAACATAATTTTTCCACTTTTAGCCTTGAATTCGATCCACGAGTCTTCTACCTCGTCTTCACTTGGAGCCCAATATGTCCATAAATGGTCATCATCTAGCACATTTTCTGGCCCAAATCCTCCATTTTCACCACCTCGTTGACTACTTGTTTTGATCCAACATTTTTGCGCCAAATTTGAGGAAAATATGGAGTCAATCGCTCCTCTAAGCTGTTGCAATCTCTGTACATCGGATTCGGATATCAAACCAGTTGTGTTTGGTGGCACGTTGAGAAGTAGAACACAATTTCTACCCACGGATTTGTAGTAAATCTCGAGTAATTCACTAAGTTTCTTTGGCGCTTCTGAATTATGCCAAAACCAACCTTTTCTTATGGAAACATCACATTCAGCCGGTAGCCAATTAATCCCTTTTGAGTCACCTGTGTTGAGATAACTGCACAATTATAAAAATAACTAGGTTACAAAGTGCAATATTTGAATGTGCCCACAACTAAACCTATTGTTATTATTCATACCTATAGAAAGTTGTTATGTCATATATAAGTTCATTTCGTTTTATATTGAGATTGTTGTGATTATGGTCATATTCACACATAGACCATGTTATGTAAAATGTATTGTAAGACATATCTAAAATATGTGTATCTTTATCAATTACTTATTTATCTTTTTTTCTTGACTAAATGGTGGATTTTGACTGTTTCATGTAAGACAACCAAAAAAATAGTGTCTTATTAATTTTAATTCAGACATATTAATTACAATGATGTTTTAGCATCAATTGTAACATTTGTGTTAACTTACATATTGCTGACGCAGAAAGATGATCATTTTTTACTTGTCTTATAAATTAAGGATCTTAAATTCATTTAGGACTTATTATATCTTAAGACCATTTGTATTATATATTTAAAAACAATCTAACAAAAACCTCTTAATAAATAACTTATATCCATCTCCTCTACATGTACAACCTAAAACTCAACTTCATCTTTTTCATACTTTATTAATCGCCCCACCTAACCTAAATATTATTTTCATTATTTATTAACTACATATTATCTATAATCAATTTTTATTATATTTAAAAGGTTTAAGAAATATATTAAACTATTTAATATTCAAAATTTGTAATTATAATAAGAAAAAATACACTTAATATAAGGTATAATTTCAATAAGGTATAATTACCAATACACTTAAAATAAGGTACAATTTCAATAACAAAGTTAAAATTACAAGAGATGGAATACAAAATTATAAATAAATCAATCAACTACAAGTAGATGCGTAAAATACAACAATGCAGAAGATACAAATTGCAAATATAATTGATAGTGCCAAATTTTTGTCATATATGCTCAATCAAGTTATTTTTAAGAATGATATAAACTTCTCTATTGTGATGCTTTCCCTATTAATCATATAAGTGAATAGGCTTGCAATGCGTTCAGTAAAATATTGTACATATGGATCATCATCTGTGGGATCATCCATAAAAAAATTGGGATCAAAATAAGTTTGGTGTGTGTCAAGTTCATCATTTACTATCATATTATGCATGATAATACAAGTCATCATAATTCATTCCATGACAAGACATGAGCGTTGAAGAAATGTGAAACAAGCTTGCAGAACTCCATGCTCACATGGCAGCTTTTCTTGCAGCCTCTTGGTGTTGAACATATAACGTTTTCAATATTCTATTGAATGCATTGCTAGTCTATTCACTTATATGATCAATAGGGAACAATTCCACACTAGAGAAACTCATACCACTCTTATAAACAACTTTATTGAGCATTTATATATGGCAAAAATTCAGGACTGGTAATTAAATATGTAATTTGCATCTTGTGCATCTATTTTGTATTCCAACTTTTTGTAATTTAAAATTTTATTATTGAGATTTTAGCTTACTTTAAGCTTGTGATAATTTGTTTCCTTTTATAATTACGAATTTTAAATATCATTTTAACATATTTCTAAAACCTTTAAATATATATAATAAAATTTTATTATGCATAATATATTATTATTAATTAATTAGATCAGGAAAGATATCTTAGGCTGGGTTAAGACACTCATAAAGTATGAAAAAAAGATGAGGTTGAATTGAGTGGTTGATAATTGTAGTCTATCTAAAGTATCATTGAGTCTCAACCCATGTGCACACTACCAGGTTACCTATCGTATTTATCACATGACAACATTTTTATTTACAAAATAGACCTCTTTTACTCTGTGGGTTGAATTGATAAATAGAATAGAATTATATGAATTTATCATACATTTACTTTTGAGTTGGTACTGTGCGAACGCATGTTAATGTAAAACTGATTTACAACTAATATTTTTTAAAAATAATTAATACTTTCTAGTAAAACAATTAATATCTTTCAACTAATATATTTTAGTAAAATAATTAATACTATTCAATATTAATACTTCATAAAAAAATAACTAAACCCTTTAAAAAGAACAACTAATACTCTCAAAATATATTTTTCGATAAAACTTCTTCAGACAATATTTTTGTACTTCTTTTTTTTTTTTTTGAAAAGGAATATTTTTGTACTTCTCGGGGCAAAGAATGTGAGCTAAGTTGGGGCCTATGACTTTCCTAACCCTCCCCCACCCCTTAATGCATAGTATAATCCTTCCAACCCACGAACCCCATAGTGTTTTTATTTTAAAAAAATAAACTTTAATTTTCTTGTTTTATTGAATTTTAATCTGCCCTTGAATAAGTTGATATACAAAGTCTTGTATCAGATATATAGTCCAATTTAAATGTATTTTTTTAATGGTATCGATTATTTTCACTTAAAAGTCACTTGCACTTTTTTGTGAAAGCAACGATACTTTTCAAACAAAACAATTAATACTATTAAAAATACATTTGAGTTGCACGACGCACCTATTGCACAAGAGACCTAGCCTACACACTAATTTTTGCATGCACAAGTTGCACTTCATGCAACTGGTTTTTTTCTTACAATTTGCAATATTTTATCACTTATGAAGTAATATCACTACGTTTATAAATCAATACCCCATAATTTTTACATGCATACCACGTCGAATTCAAAATTGGGGAATTACATTAGAAGTGTAGGGGTATTACTTAATATGTGATAAAATATTACAAATTGAAATATATTACACGGTGAAACTGGTACGTGCAAGAATATTACTCTAATTGTTAATAAAGTATGTATATATAAAGAGAATTTGAGTCACTATTTGCCTAAAAAAAAAATAATATGTATATATAAAGAGAAAATGAATTAGAGTTACCCACCTAGTAATGGTGGCGTTGCCAATTGATAGAGATGTTGAATTGATGGTGGACCAGGAGGTGGTTCCGGCGTAGCCTCGCTCATTTCCGACCCATCTGACGTCAGGTCCGGCATCGGAGAATATGTTGATACTGCTCTGTAGCTCCTTCGCCATCGAAAACCAGTCGCTAAAGTAATAGCTCATGTTTGGTGCATTCGTACCTTTAGCTCCATCAAACCATATTTCTCTCACGTCTCCATATCTGTCATCACAATCACTCCCTTCAAATATTAATCCAATTTTATTTAAAATAAAATATATGTAACTAGCATAAACCAAAGTATATTGTGAGTCAATTTCACAGTAAAATTGATTTGTATTTTATAGGTATTTTTTAACAGTATTAGATTTTTTATAAGAAGATCGATATTAATTTATAGTAATACTTTATAATAAAAATAATTAACTAATATGACTTTCTCCTAGCATTATAATTACCTTCATACTCATAAACCTAATTCGCAATTTTCTTTCTATGGAAATGGTGGATTTAAATCTATTTTGGAAGAGAAGTCTCATGACTAGTGAGTTTCTGAAATAAGAAATGTGTGGGGTATATGTATTTACCTTAGTATTGCACGGTGGAGTATATGTAAGAGACAGTTTTTATAAACGTGATTTGTGATAGTTTATTGTGAAAATATTTTGAAATATTAATATATCAAATATTTAAATAAGAGTATTAAAATTTCGTCAAAATTGTAAAAATTAGAATCAGTAGTATTATATTACTACTTCGTGGACACAAAAACTAAGAAAAATTAATTTTGTTGATTTTTATTAGAATAAAGGAGTAAGAAAGAGAATAACGTGTAAAAATATTTTGGGTGATTTAATGAGATAAAAAATGAGAGAGAATAAAGTAGAGTAGAATGATTTTTTTACTATTAAACTTATTTATTTAATATAAAAATGACATTATTATACTAATATGTAAGTTTAAAGTATTACCCATCGATACTCCAATCATTACACTTTATTGTTATACCACTATTTGCTTGCAAATACATGGAGGACGGAGAGAGTAATACTACATCCGTCTCATTTTAGATTGCTTCAAAATCAAAAATGAAGATCTTATTTTTATTTTCTCATATTCAAAATGGCAAAAAATAATTCTACTTTCTCAAACTAAACCTTTCCAAATATCTCTTATTTACACCTCATGTCACTCAATTATCCACTCTACCCTCTCAAACTAAAAACAACCTCCTTCCAATAAAGTTGAAATGACTCATTTACCCTTAACTTTACACTTTTTAATATTAATAAACAACTTCTTTATTAAAACTCATGTCATCTGATTTGAGCAATTAAAAATGGGGTGGAGGGAGTGCTTTTAAAAAATATAAATAAAATAGGTCAAATTAAATTAAAATTGTAGAAATGAAGCAAATATTTATATATAAGCTCACTTTTTGAGAAGTTCTTGCAACTGGGCCAAATAGTACTGGTTGTAAAGCTTGACATTTCCATATCTTGGATCATGGCGATCCCAAGGTGAAAGGTACAGGCCCGAATCGATTCCTCGGGCCTTGGTTGCAGTGACAAATTCTTTAACCACATCTCCATGCCCATTCTTCCAAGGACTAGCTATGACTGAATGATGAGTGTAGGCTGAAGGCCATAAGCAGAAGCCATCATGATGCTTCGCCGTGAGAATCATCAGCGATATGCCGGCTCGGGCCGCGGCGTCGGCCCACTGGCCTGAGTCGAGCCCCGTCGGATTGAAAATCGACGGGGTCTCCAGGCCCGTACCCCACTCGGAGTCGGTGAATGTGTTGACGCCAAAATGAAGGAACATTATTATTTCTCTTTGTTGCCATTTCAATTGGGAGTTTGATGGCAAGGGAAGAACTGGCAGAGGTGGAGGTACGACTTTTATTGAATGGTTTGAGAAAGATGGTGGAAGTAGTAGAAGAAATGTGAAAATATTGTGCAAGGAAATATGGGGTTTTAATTTGATATTCATGATAGCCTAATTAATTGGCACACACTAGTATATGGGCTTGGACAGGTATTTTATATGATGATTGATGATGGTGAGAATGATATGGAGCAAAAAGAAAAAAATTAAGAAGATATTTTGAAGTAGTGGAATGCCAAAAGGATAGCAACATTGATAATGTCGATTTTGTTTGATTATATCCTATCGTATAAAAGCAAGTCACGGGTGGCCTTTTTCATTTTTAGAAAGCCAAGACAATAATAATGTGTAGACAGACATTCATGCAAAATTTTTAAGCCAAAACATGTATAATGTATTATTGGAAAGATAAAAATTCATTTCGTTATTCGAAAATTTTTTATTTGAAATTTTTGCTTTATTTAAGAAAAAAATATATGGTATTTTAAGTGTAGTGAGTGTTGAGAAGTGATGAAAAAAAAAAGGGTAGAGAGAGATAAAGAGAAATAAAGGGGAATAGAGAGATATGTGGGGACACATTTTTGCCATTTAAGAAAACGGAAAGTTGTGGGTGGACCGATTAAAATGACAAAATGGAAAGCTTTCAAAGGGATGGAGGGAGTATGTGTTTTTGTAAGAACTAGATACATATTTGTCTATTGTAAAACAAAAACAATGATACATATTGTCTTTATAGAAATTAACAAATATTTGTCCTTATAGTAACAGCATGCATGTAGGAGTCATTTGTTTTGGGGTATTAAATTTGGAGAAATAGTGAAATATGTGATATATTTATTTTTGGGAAAATTACAAATAGGTATAAAAAATTAGCAAAATTACAAACAGTGTAATGTGCAAATTTTTGTGCTTATGCAAAAAAATTTGTGCTTCGTGCAAATTTTTACACCTAGTTGTAATAAGGTTTACCTCTTTCTACCTTATTGTAAATGACCCTTTATTTTTTATGTGTGATATATTTTACTAAATCATATAAATCACACATTTGTTAAATATACATTACAACATAGTTTAATATCTTCAAGTGTTTGCATTGATAGTGGAAATTTTACAAATATACTCTTATTTACTATTTTTGTTGGAATAAAAAAATATTTTGTCAATTAACTTGTTAATACTAATAGAGTGGTTAGTAATTGTAATATCTTATGAAGCGAGAGATATATTTTCACTCAAAATGGAGAAACATAGGTCGATTTTTTTCTTTTTTGCGGGCTATATATGTAATACAAATTGAACAAATAACAAATACTTGAATTTTAGCTCAAAACAAATGGGTTCGTAAGGTATTGAAAAATGTGTTGCATTAAACCTTGTAAGTTACGAACAATAGGATGCACATGAATTCCTCATTTCAATGCTTGATGGCATTCATGAAAAGATGCAAAAGACAGACGCAAATTAAAAACACGGGCACACAGATGTTCAATTGGAGGGCGAAACGTGATTAAGAAAATTGATTGGATCATTAAAAATATATAGTAGAAGAGGGAAATAAAGGTGAAGTGGAACAACCTTCATTTATTTTGTTCTATTTTGGAGCAAGAGAAAGGGAACAAATTTTCATATTGCTGTTTTTTTCAAACTCTTATGATGGTGCTCTAAAAAATAATCTTATAGATATGGTATTGTATATATGAATTTCTATTTACTCTATGGTTTCATAGTTTTTTAACATTTCGATCCAATATAGACGTTCTGTCAGTACTTCAGAGAAGACTAAAGTTCAAGAATCTCAAACTGAAGAACATATTGAAGATCAGATATAAATTGGTAGCAATTTGTACTACATGTATAGATTACAAATATTTAAATTCTAATAATTTGCTTATTTGCAGAGTACACCTCTCAATGTTCAAAGACCAAAATGAGATGTAATAAGGGAACTTCCACCAATTGCATTTCACCCTCACAATTTAATTGGAGGTCACATTCATGTTGGTGCTTCCACTTACAATTCAATGACAACCTATTGCTGGAATGATTTCACAAGGAGGTAAAAACTTTGTGACCTTATCTAGTCTAACTGCAGGCTGCAGCTGCTGATATGAAGGGCAAGCAGAAGAAAAATAAGACAAAGTGAAATAAGCTCAAATGGTTAGAGCTCCACTACTTATGCCAAATGTCATGGGTTTGAGTCACCATTTAACCGATAAAAAAAGAAGAAGAAGGAAAATGAGTTGGGGAAAAATAGTATGTTGGAAGGCTTTGAATTATGTTTTGTACTCTGTTTTTAAACTATCGATTGTTGTATTATAGTTTGTTTAAACTCGCTTGTGTTACATGCTAGTCTATCTTTTTCTTTTATCGGGTAAAGGGTGACTCGAACCCATGACCTTTAGGTCATAGGTAGTGGAGCTCTAACCACTTGAACTATACCGTTTCGTCATTATTGCTAGTCTATCTATGTAGGTAAGTGATGCACTATGGATTCAATTTGATGCACCCCTAAAAATAGGGATTAAAGGGTTTATTAATCAAAGTGGTATAGCTCAAGTGGTTAGAGCTCCACTACCTATGCCCAAAGGTCATGGGTTCGAGTCACTATTTGACCGATAAAAAAATCATATGAGACCGTAATTGCTACAAACCCAAATAATTACCGATTATATAAATATTGTTTGACACAAAATAATTAATAATAAATACATAATACAATACAAAATAACTAAATACACATAAAAAAATTAGGGAATACATGAGTTATTTGATAGGGAAAAAATGATCTTTAATCAATTGTTGTCTTTGATGAACAGGATTCCCATTAGTGAAGATGATACGGACAAGTGGAGATGGAAGCAAGCAAAAGATGACAGCTTCAAGACAAAAGGAGCTTATGAAGCACTAACCTCAAAAGTGCCTATGGAGTGCGGGGAGAAGTGTACAGGTATGGAGTTTGGTCTCGTGTGGTGTAGGCTTGCTCCGTTCAAGGCATCATCCATGGCATGGAGACTACTTTGGGATAGGCTCTGACAAAGGTGAACCTTCTCAAGAGGAAAGTGTCGAGGTTCGTTGACGAGGCGAAGTGTCCATTATGTGAAGAAGAGATAGAATGCGCTTCTCACTTCTTCTTGGAATGCTCTTATGCGAAGGAGATTTGGATTTGTGTCATGTGAGTTCTATGGAAGCGGAGAAACAAGCTTATCTTTGAATATTGTACTTGGGAAAAAGAGAGGATTGTTGATGAGATTAAAGGGAGATTATGGAGTTGGGTCTCGATTAAGGAGACGAACTTGTGCAAATTTTCGTATAGACAGTGGTGTTGGAAACTTAGAAAATGTCTAGATTGTTGAAGAGTATTTTGAGTTTGTAAAATTATTGATTTGGGTACTGCTTGTACCTTATAACAAAATTTGTATCTTTTCTTATTTAAGAAACATATTTTTACGATAAAAAGAAATATCAAAATGAAGACCAATGAGGTCCAAATATAATGGTAAGAATGTTATCTTTGTCCCAACAAGTAGTTTCTTTTCAACGTCAATTTTACTTGTAAAATATACATAATTAAAATTAATATAATTAAGGATGTAAAGAGAGTCTCAATTCCATACCTTGAATATGATTGGATGTTCATTGTGGATTTGTGATGCATTTATGCAATTTTATAAATCAATATATCATATAAAAAAATTAAAAATAAATACAAATGAAATAATAATTGAAGGTCAAAATTATGGGCACTCCTGTGTGAGACCGTCTTATGCATGAAACGGATATGAGACAGAGTCATTTTTTAATAAATTGTTATCACTTTTTCATAAATTGTTATCACTTTTCAATGTGTTATCATTTATGCACTAATTTGTATCACTTTTTAAAAAAGTAATAACAATTTATTAAGAAGTGACTCGGTATCACGCATGAGACCGTCTCATACAAGCTTTTGCCTAAAATTATTCACTAAAATTGAGAATATTGATGTCTTGTAGATTAAATTGATTTATATGACTATGAAAATATATTCTTTGTACAAAAGAACAATAAAAAAATATTTTTTTATAAATAATTAAAAAAATCGAGATTTTTTGGATATTGCGAAATTGTGGCATATTTTGTGATATTTTCACGATATTCAAGAAAAAAATGCACTTGGTGATCGATATCTACATAGACATCAATATTGCGATATTTTTACGATATTGGGAAAAATTACATTATTCCTAATATATATGTGTGTTTAAAAGTAATAATATTTTATGTAAATTAGTGGATATTGTGAGAATGAAGTTTATAGAGAGTTTTTATTTCGAAGGTGTGAAGGTAATTATAAGATGGATGAAAAAAGTGTAAGTATTATAAAAATAAATTTACAAAGGGAAATTTTGATATTTTTCATGGCTTTCTTTCTACCGACTACCAATTGATTTATTCAGCCAAGGTCGATGGCGGTCTGTATACACACGTAACACACATCAAAACAGCGTGCACCTCTTCTTCTTTCTTCATCATCTTCTTCGTCGTTCTATCATCAAAATATCCTCTCACTGCAAGTTTTTGCTGATAGAGGTAGAGGGTGGTGTAGGGTTTATGGGGAACGCGTACTGTGTGTTTTGCGGTTGCATAGAGCAATCCAGCGTAGGAGTGGTCGAGAAGTGGGGGCGCTTTGACCGCATCGCTCAGCCCGGTCTCAATTTCTTCAATCCCTTCGCCGGAGAATGTATTGCCGGAATCCTCTCCACTAGGATCAACTCTCTCGACGTCAAAGTCGAAACTAAAACTAAGGTCCTTTCGCAATCTTCTACTTTCTGTTAACTGAGTTTGTTCTTGTAAGAGGCGTAATCAGTGTGATAATTTTGTAATTGGATGGCCTTTGCCTTCGATTTCTTCATGATCTATTGTTAATGTCTGATATTTTCAGTTTATGCGTTGCTTAATTTCTTTGATGCTGATTTGTTGTTCTTGAGTGGGATTGAATTTTGGTTTGTTGCTGTAATATTTCTGTTGTTGTCCAAGGGGAGTTCTAATTTGTGTGTATTGATATGGTTTGTTAATTAATTTTTATGTATGATTCGTGATTGATTGATAGCATCTTTGTTGTAAATCATGTGGAAGCTTTGATGTTTTCTTCAGCATCATTGAAGTTAATATTGATTTATTAAGGGTCTATTTTCAATCATCCACAATCACTCTTTAGCTTTAAAAAACAGTTATTCTGGAATTCGTGATGTACAGTTTGATAACACACCCTAAAATGTACTGGATTTATTGATTCTTGCAAGTCACAATAAGTCATTTGTTTTCCTCCAAGTTTCGTCTCATGCCAGTTTTATCATGTTAAAAGATTATGAGTTCCAGAAATGAGGTTTACATAGTTGGGTGAAATTTAATGGATGAGCTGTTAATGTTATGATTGAATATTACTGGATAGGACAATCTTGATGTTATAAGTATTATGACAACTCTGTCCAAATGATGTATTAAGTATACAGTTCTGATTCCATGGAACCCAAGTTTCATGCCTTCGAATCGAACAGAAAGTAAAGCATTGCTGCATCAAGTATTTACATGGTTAATAGTGCTATCAAGTATCATATAACTGGCGTCTTATGTTCTGTGTAAGTGAGATATGCGCATACTTTGAGTGAGATGTCGAAGCTTGTTATCATGAATCACCCTTTTGTCGAAAAGCAGTCGCTCCATCTGGCCCTTTTACACTAATAATGCGATATTATAAAATTAAAAGAGGTAGCGTGCATCCTAAAATGATCCAAAACAATACAAAAACCATAATTCCATGGTTTCAAAAGGAAAACAAACTATAAAGAAGCCTACAGATCTAAAGAAGTAGGCTGCCGTATAAACCAATGAACTAAGCCTAAGGGGGATCAGTCCACAAGCCTTGTGAAATGTGATGCATAAATTCATTCCCTGTGTTGAATTATGGATTCCACGTCTCTTAAAGATGCATGATCTTTTCCCTCTTATGCAAAACAAAATTCCCATGCGTGATTATGGAATCCACATCCATAGTGGACGTGGATTAGTGATCAGAACCCTAACCATAATCAAGAATGTAGCCTGAAAGAAGAAGAAAGCTTGGAAGAGATTCTAGAGAGAAGGAAGACCCATCTGGCCCTTTTAGGATGCTCCCCAACCCCCAACAGGAGATGAACATTGAAAAAATTGGCAGTCTTCCAGCATCACCCTTTATTTCTTAGTTCAAGTTAAACATCAAATGTTGGTTAAGTTTAGATTCTCAATGTCCATGTAATAATTCATGAATATAAAATAGTCTATTTCTGAAGAATATTGTACCAAGTGAAAGATATTTTGGACAAACAAACATAGAAAATCCGACAACCTTTGGGACATGGGAGTATAAAGTTACGTGGTTTGTAGCTTTCTAGTTGAAATTTATAATTTTTGTGACTTTGTTTTCTATAGAGATAATACTAACATGTGATCTGTGTAACAGGACAATGTCTTTGTTCAACTGCATTGTTCAATCCAATACAAAGTGATCAAGGAAAATGCTGATGATGCTTTCTATGAACTACAAAATCCTAGAGAGCAGATTCAGTCATATGTATTTGATGGTACTTACCATTTTCTTTTTTGACTTTCTAGTAATGTTATTTGTCTGTTTTTCTCATGTTGCATATTACTTGTGTTACTAGTGGTCCGCGCTCATGTTCCTAGAATAAATTTGGATGAACTGTTTGAACAAAAGAGCGATGTAGCTCAAGCTGTATTGGAGGAACTTGAGAAGGTAAGTTACTATTTTGCAAACTGAGTCAGATATTTTTTTCATATCTTGGAAATGTGAGAGATTTCAAGGTCTGTCTTTCGTGTTTTTAGAGAACTACCATTCTTATAATGTATTTATTGACTTTTTTACTCAATGCAAGTACTTTGTATTGTGTACTCTGAGAGATGCTCAACAAGCCATGTAAACTATACGTATAAGACTTTCTGAACTCTCTTGATGGTTTATATAGATAATTAAATGGTATGTGTTTCTTTTGGGTTCTAAGGTTTATGTAGATAATGAACAATGTGAATGTCTTTTGGGTACTAGTAGCGGCTTACCTGATATTCTTTTAATCTAATTCCTAAACATAATATCTGTTAGCTTCAGGTACCATGCTCCATGGCTTTGTGTTATCTGTATTATATTTTTGTCACTTGAAACTGGACAAACCAGACACAAATTTGTTAATAATCCTTTACAAAGTACTCTTATGCTTATGCCTTTACATGGTTGATTTGAAAAGTTGTATGAGAATAATCTGTTGTCCATAGCTTCGATTGAAATTCATTTCATTTGTCAGGTGATGGGAGCATATGGATACAACATAGAGCACATATTGATGGTCGACATCATTCCTGATCCCTCTGTGCGCAAAGCAATGAACGAGATAAATGCAGGTTAGCATTTTGTTTTCAGTATGGTTTATCATGGCATCATTCCTTATCTCTCTCTCTCTCTCTGGTGAATAGCTCAAAGGATGCAGCTAGCTAGTGTATACAAAGGGGAAGCTGAGAAGATTCTCCAAGTTAAGAAAGCAGAAGCTGAAGCTGAAGCCAAGTATCTTGGTGGAGTTGGGGTAGCAAGACAGAGGCAGGCGATTACAGATGGGCTTAGAGAGAATATATTGAACTTTTCCCATAAGATTGCAGGCACCTCGGCCAAGGAGGTTATGGATCTCATCATGATCACCCAGTATTTTGACACAATCAAAGACCTAGGAAATAGTTCCAAAAACACTACGGTTTTCATACCACACGGTCCTGGCCATGTCCGTGATATCAGTGATCAGATACGTAATGGGCTGATGGAGTCAGCTGCTGCAGAGGTTAATGTCGAATAATCTCTTAGTAAGAGTATTATTCTACATCTTATACGTTTACAATGTGACTATCTGTCAAAAGTGATTCATATTTTACATGGGTGATTGACATTTTAAGATGTAATATGCGAGATATATGTTAATTTTGTGAATAACTGAATATCTTCCACGAGATTTCTGGACTTGTTTGAGGCTTCATGATAGAGTGAGAAGAAGTATTCATTGATGTCATGTCGGGAAAGTGTTTTATGTCTTCTATTATGCAGGTGTTGACCACTTCTATGAAAATGTAAAATGTGCAAAGTAAATCTGATATAGAATGTTTGGCCATGCAATCTGCTTTTACTTGTATTCAATTTAAATATAGTCTTTCTCACGTGAGATCATTTCATGTGAGATGTATTAAAATTTGGTGCACTCTAGGGTGAGACGAGTCTAACTCTTACTTAACCCGTCTTACATAGTTCATACCCCTGCTTACGTGTTTGATACCGCTTATTTATTTGATACACTGCTCACTTGATACGTGTTTGATACCGCTTATTTATTTGATACACTGTTCACTTGGTACACTGCTCACTTGGTACTCTGCTAACATATTTTTTTACAAATTTTCATTCTCAGGTATTTGATACACTGCTCGCATATTTTTTTCCCAAATTCTCATTCTTAAGCATTATTCTTAAACATTTGATATTCCCGCTTGTGTACTTGATATATTTACTAATATATTTGATATAAACATTTGATACTCTCATACGAGCTTTTTCTTAAAATTTATAATTTAAACTCAAAATCAAATTACCGGGCAGGCAAAGTATTGTGTGAACAATAAAATTTATTTTGAGAGTATCAATTATTTTACTTTAAAGTACTAAATTTGAATGGTATTAACTCTTTTATTAATAATTAAAGAGTATTAATTAAAGAATATTAGTTATTTTATTAAAAGGTATTAATTATTAAAAAAATAATTATGATAGAAACTTGTTTACACATTACATATTCCGTCACATATTCAGTCGGAAGTAGGTAGGATACATTTAATAATACTGCAAACCGCCGGCCATTTCAGTACATTATATTTACTTATTCTTTACCCTTCTTTTAGGCCATGTTTGTTTTGGAATTCATTTAAATATTAATTGGATATAAAGTAAAATTTCACTAAATTAAAATCTTAAAATAAACACATACTTTAATATCAATTAACGTGAGACTAGTTTTACCGTTAATCTTGATGATATGAAATTTTGTACGAGATGTATTGTGCCAAAAGGACATTTTACGAATTTTTTTAACCCTATGGGATTATTTCTATAATTAACCAGTTTGAATTTATATGAGTTTATGTCCAAAACATCAAAAAGATAAATATTATGTGAACAAGTTTCACCTTTTAATTTATTTTGAGAGTATTGTTTCATTGAAGGTTATGATTTGATCTCATATGCGGTTGCTTTATGCAGCAATCGAATCTGTCACCCCTATCCTACCCGACACGTTTCATTCGGGTTGCTAAACAACACATTGTATTAGTAATGACACTTTAAGTTTGCATGACACTATTTTGTTATTATAACTTATACTCCCTCCGTCATAATTTTGATTGCTCAAACTAAAAAAATATAGGACGATACAAGTTTGTTTTCATATACACAAAATAGCAAAAAGTATTTCTATCATCTCAAATTAAACTCTTACAAACATCTTTTATTTACAAATAAGATAATAGCATCCTAATATAATCGTATGTACACGTGGCACAAATCTAATTAATGTAACAGGAGATGTAACACCATTATGTAACAGGAGATCCTGTGTGCTAATAGGGAGTTTAGTTTTGCTTAGTTGTCATTTTTCCTTTATTTTGATGATATATCCTATTTTCATTAAATTTATATCTATGTGTTAAAATAGATATGTGACATCTATTGAGTAATATGATGAATGTCAATAAATAATAATATTTTTTTAAAATTAAGAAAACTTATGGAAAAAATAATTAATATGGGAAGATTTTTATTAATTTAATAAATCCCTTAAAGTAAGTATATTATCTCAAAATATTTTTCTTTATAAAAATTGATATTATCTAATTTTAATATTATATATAATTTTAAATTAATGTGATTAATTTTACTTTATATAATATAATTTAAATATGTGATTTCTCTTTAATCATAATATTGAGAATATTGAGTATAGTGATTAATTCTTAAATCATAATATTGAGAATATGTGTATAGTGATTAATTCTATTTTATATTATATAATTTTAAATAATATATAGGAGTATAAATAATATATTGTAATAAACTTCAAATTTCTATTATATGATATATTATTTAAATACTTTATAAATTTGATGTATTTGAAAAATAAAATTTTAAAACATACATAATAGAAAAATTATTATATACTTTTATACATATATTAGTTGAATATGTTTATTTTATAATATAATTATATTATTTTACACAATAAATAAATTAAATTACTTATATATAGTGTATTATGTTATCAAATTTAATTTGAAATTAACCAGATGTAAACGCGTGGTACTAATTAGTAAGAGATATTTGTAAGAGTTTAGTTTGAGAAAGTAGAGTTACTTTTTTGCTATTAGGTACGAAAAATAAAATTATAACGTCCAATTTTTAATTTTGAGCAATCTAAATTGTAATGGAGGAGTAGCGCTTATTAGTTTAATTCACTGGTATTTATCATTTTAATTGTATATTATAGTACTTTTCACTTATAGTACCTAGTACTTTTTATTTGTTCAAGGTAACACTTATTAGTTAGTAAAAAAACATCATAGAGAGTCGAACCATCAGACTAAGCGAGAACGATGGAGTATATTTGTTATTGGTATATATATATATATATTAAACTTTCAACCCATTTTTTTAATGCATTCACTCATTTTACAAGAGATCAACTAAAAGGTTATTAGAGTTCACGGTAAAACTTGTTACAAAACTTTGTATGGAGTCATATATATTTTAGGGCAATGTAAACCGTGAACTAGTTTCACCATAAAATTTGTATGCATTTTGTGTGAATTTTTAACAATATTCATTATTTTATTAAGATTTATTAGTTTGATAGAAATATTTTAGAAAATAACTAATATAGTTTTAAATTGCACTGATGGTGATTTACAAGAAAATCACGAATGAAAATAATATCTATAAGGGGCACTCTCCGGTGAGACGGCCTCATACATGATAGGGGTCTCACTCCTAACCCGTCTTATATAGTTGATATACTTGCTCACATATTTGATACTCATGCCGATAATTTTTAAAATTTATTTTTTCCAATTCTCGGGCATTTGGTACTCCCATGTATATATATATATATATATATATATATATATATTCGATACTCCTAATATATTTAATACTCCTTTAAAAATAAAATCAGTGAGACGATCTCATACGAATATTCGACAACCAATATATAATCGTTCTCGCTCGTTCTAAGAAATATGATATAAAATGCATTGAATTCCTAGAAATCAGCTTAAACCAAACTGTAGACAACCAACTGAAAGTACAAATTATAATTCCATGTGGTTGATTTGACAAATTAATCAGTAAAAGTAAGCCAACAACAAAGTTATTCTGGAAGGAGTTTGAATTCAAACCAACATGATTAATTATCTAATTAAGTGGGTTGTACACGAAATCATTTATTCCTAATTTGATATTACATTTTGTGTATATAATAGGAATGATATATAGAGGATGAAAAATATTATCGGATATTTACACCATATGTATTAATAATTCACTAAAATAAAACAGTAAATAAAACATTAAAAACTGAATAGAGGAATCCAACTGAGCGGGCTGTGGAAGTAAAAGATAATTAAGTAATACTTGTGTGAACCTGGATGCATCTGATGAATTTTATTTTTACTATCACTTTTATAAATATTCACTATCGGTGTATCATTTTTATGCACATACAATATTCTTGTCATACACATGCAATATTATAAGTAAATGTAATGATAATAGCGAATATACACGATAATAATAATAAATATACATGACTATAATATTAAAAATATAGTTCACCATGTGAACCGAATTTTTGTCAAGATAATTATGATGATGAGTAGGGGCGTATTGAAGGGAATTGATTATGGAGCTAGATTCTAGGAAATGAGTTGATTTGATTCTACTAGTATACTAATCATTATATTTGTGCTTAATTTCCCTTGAGAAAGAAACATAGAGAGAAATGAGCAATAACCTCTCATTTTTAAATTCATATAATTCCTAAAGTTGGGTGAGGGGTCAGTGTTGAGCATCGTTGCATCCATTACTCTCCCAAAATGAAGAGAATGAGAGTTGCCTCGTGAATTGGAAAATATTTTATATTACTAATACGGAGTTTGTTTTTAGTTAGATGTAAATTTGTGGTGAATTACGATTAGGTGTTAAATTTTAAAGATGTTTATGTGTGATGATTATGTGTCAATGTATAATTAGTAACCTATAAAATGATTAAAAATGATTGACTCAAGTAATATACTTAATTTCACCCTAATGAATATATATATATATATATATATATATATATATATATATATATAAGTATTATTAAAAAAACTTAATATAATCATATATGATATTTATTGTAAATATACGATATATATATATATATATATATATATATATTATTCGGAGTAATATTTATGCATCAATTATATAATTTTTTTCTATTAATCGTCTTTTTTATTAATTGTAAAATAAATTTTAAACAAATCTTATAGTAAATTTTCTACATAATTATAATAATTTTAATACCTAGCATGAATTGTCATAAAATTAATATTACTATTATTTAAATTTAATATATATTATAATTACACAAAATTATATATATACATTATTTTAATATATATATATATATATATATATATATTGTTATTTGAATAATTATATATTTAATATATTATATTGTAAAATTTATTTAAACGAACATACCGTGTAATACGCGGGAAAAAGACTAGTAAAGACTATTTATAAAAGAAAAAAAAAATCTAATTAAATACATAAAATCACCGATCGCTTTAAAAATCGGAGTGCCTTTAAAATTTTTGTCAATATAAAACTCTCCTTCTGGCAATATTCTAGAGCAAGATAAAACTCTCCTTATAGCAAAATACTAGAGAGTCATTATGATGCAACACAGAAGATGTGATAATTTTCATTAATCATAAAAAGCTTCTCTTACATGTTCGTGAGATTTGTATTAGGTATTCTAGGGTTTTAGGTGTGTAAGCCTAAAAGTCCGATTCATTAACATTTAATTAAAACATGAACAAAATCTTAATACTATATAATAATAATAATAATAATAATAATAATAATAATAATAATAATAATAATAATAGTAATAAATAATTATATACAATATTATCTCCATCATTCTCTCCTCCTTCGAAAAGATTCGTCCTCAAATTTACATTAATCTTATCTCCATCAATAAAATAGTGGCGACGGTCGACGCATTCATCTCCAATGAAAGCTAAATGAATTAAATCCTCATGAAACATGATTTCAAGAATATATGCAATATGTATGTGTGCCAATATCTTGAGACGTAAACAGATGGGGACTTCAAAAAGTGTCAAAATAATTATCATTAGTGATGAAAAATGATCTCCGTCCCACAATTGTTTGCACATTTGTCTTATTCGTCCGTCCCAAAATTATTTGCACATTTTTACACCCTTAAATCCAATCCATACAACCCTGTCAAAAAAAAAAAAAAATCCAATCCATTCAACTAACCCAGCCCATAAAACTAACTAGTCCAAATTAAACCTTATACTCCTCCTATTCAAAATATATGTCATCCTAAGCGCATTTGCACACATTTTAAGAAAATTATTTACTTCCTTCTATACCCTTAATTAATAGCTTTGAAATTTTTCACATGACTTTAAAATTATTATTATCAATGCAATTTTTTTAAAAAATTAAGGGTAAATTGAGAAAAACAATAATTAATTCATATTAAAAAATGTAAAACGACATTTAAATTGCAAATAATACGAAAAGTCAAAACGACATATATTATGAATAGGAGGGAGTATTCACTAATTAACCCTACTTCTCGTTGCAACCTTTCTCTCGATTCTTATCTCTCTCTCTCTCTTTCAAGAAATTGAGAATCTTCTCCCTCCGATTGTCTATCTCTCTCATATCATTGGTTTAGGGTTTCGATTTTGAGGGTTTTTCTCTAAAGTTCGACTCGCTTCTTTGATCTTCAATTTAGGGTTTCGACTCCGAGGATTCTTCTCCGATCTTCATCTCTCTTCTCCAATCTTCAGGTTCTTCTTTGATCTTCAGTTTAGAGAGTTTCTCTCTGAGGGTTCTTCTCTAATTTTGGGATTTCAATTCCGATCTTCCGTAGTAATGCTATCGAAGTCGTCCTTCACCCCTCTTCTTGAGATGGTGGAGTTGGATGCTACACATGTCGTTGATATTTATTTCAAAAAAATTGTACGACTTCATGTTATTCCAATGATCATCACTTCTAATTGAGATTCAAAGCTTATGAGTCACTTTGGCATATATGAGAAAAATTAAAACTAAATTTAAATTTACTTCATCTCATTCATCTTCCAAAAATAGATGGGCAAACAAAAGTTGTGAATAAAATCTTATGAGAAGCTAGACTGGTAAAAATTCTCATCAATGAGATGTATTGGTCGGAGTCCGTTTGATGTGGCTGTTGGTTTATATGAGCACCAACAATTCCTTAAAAGTGTGACAAAATAACAATAAACAAACAAAGAAATAAAAATTAAATGAATTGAAAATTACACTTCAATCTTTGTACTTTCATGTTTTAGCAAGTTTTCACTTTTAGCAGCTTTCTAGAACTGACAGATTTGGAACAACAATCACAATTCCAACACAAACAGCAGCAATAGAAGACAAAGTCGAGTCAAGGTTAGACCATTGCCTGCGAAATGAATACGTCCCAGCTAGTGTTCATGATTTTATGTGACGTTTCCAAAGGTAATACGATTTTCTTCTCATAGACGAGTAGCACCACGACGTCAAGAGCTCCAGCACTGAAACTACGTGAGAACTAGACTGTACATTATATAGATGGAGATGAACAATACGTATGGTCATCCATAATGAGCTTTCAAAAATTTTGCAAAGTGCTTGTGTATTTTCGGGTGTGTTTCCAACAAGTTTAAGTGAATTTCAACAAAAATCAAGTGTTTTGCAACAAAAGAACTATTATTGAAACACCATACAAATGTTTATTTATGGAAACCAAATCCAACAAGTCTGCAATAATTTAATTCTTATTTATTGTAAATGACATTATGACAATTTAACTTCCATAATCAATTGTGAGCATTAAATTTGGTAAGACAATATTAATGGTCATTTGTAACACCTCGGAGGTTACAATTTCAACATGAAGCATTAATGAATCTGGACAATAGAATGTCCATATTCGTCTTGGCGATTCAAATTCAAATATGGCAAATGTAACGTCCCAACAGTTATATTTGACTTTGAAGCGTTCATGTACTGGACATTCCAGACGTCCATATACGTACGAATTTGAAATTCAAATTCAAAGTTGTGGGTTAATTTCATTGGACCAACCCAATTTCAATTGTGTTTTTATCTTTTGAATCATATTTATTTCACATGGGCTAGACCCATTTTTCAAGCTCCAAAAGGATAGATTGGCTTCTAGGCCAAGTTCACTCAATGTACATCCCATTAATTTAAATTCTTCTAATTCCCGTAATCTTAAGGAGTATTTTTACTTTTTACATTATTTAATGTGCTATAATTAACTCTTGAGTTAATTTTTAAAACTTTCAACACTTTAATACATAAAGTGTTATACTATGACGTTTTCACTTCATATATTAATTTTTCACTAGTCGAAATTCGATTTTGAGACAATAAATATATAAGGATAATATACTTCAAGAGTAGATCGATAGATCATATGCGGTTTAGTTTCTCAAAATTAAAGATTAAGCTAAGCCCTCATTTCAACAGTCAAAGACGAGTATTCTACCCCCTTCATTAAATAACTAATGAAATACACGTTTAATTAATTGATTTTAAAATGAATTAAAACTAATTTCTCCTACAGTGGTGTGTGATAGTAATTCTATCAATCCATTGAGTTTATATCACATTCATCTAACTCATCATTTCAGTGGAGAAGACGAATGTCATGATAAGAATATATATTAATTAAGACGTTGAATGAGCAAGTTGTCAAGAAATTATATATTAAGCAATATGTTATAGAGCTAATTGTCATTTTAATTAAGATCTTAAAAAGGACTGGAAGATAATGTTTACATGATGGAGTTGTGAAGGGTTTAGTTTGAGAAGTTAGATTATTTTTTATTATTATTATTATTTTGGGTATGAAAAATAAAAATAAGATATTTATTTTTTAATTTTGAACAATTTAAAATAGGAATATTATTTTCACCTTGTCTTATACTATTCATTGTGTTACTTAAATCAATTTCTTCATATATTTCCAAGTCTATTGACTTGTGATCCAAATTGGGCTTAATGGAGTACGAGCCTGATCTTCTCCCCAATACACTATTCAATGAGTTAACAAGTAATTCATGAGTTATACTTTTTATTGTTCAAAATTTTAAAATATACGCTATATTTTTGTTTTACAATACTTAAAATAGCAAAAAAGTAAATTCTACTCTTTCAAACTAATTAAATCCTTAAAAGCATCTCTCATTTATACTTCACTAGATGAGTTTAGGCGGAATATTCTTTAAATTAAATTTTACAACTTCATGTATTATATATTTAATATTTTTTTATCAAATAATTAATAATATAATTTAATTATATAATAAATATACATATAATTTTATATAATTATAATATTTAATTTAAATTAATGGTATTAAAATTATTAATAACATATTTGTTCATGCTTTAATTTTTAATTTAATTTATTACAGTTATATCATATGCTAGATATATAATTATTATAAGTATGTGAAAATATATTATGAAATTCGTTTCAAATTTATTTTACAATTAATAAAAAAAAATTATTAATAAAAGAAGTCTTATATAATTGATGTATAAATATATCATATATAATTATATTTAGATTTTTAATAATAGTGAGATGTATACATACATATATGTTTTTTTATAGATATATGTTAGTTTGTTAGTTGTTAGTTCACCAAGCAAACACTCCAAGAATTTCTCCAAGCCACCTTATAACTTCATAATTCGTTCCCAAAGGAAATCGAGCCGGGTCTCCCACTAAAGTGAGGAACCCGGTAGTCGTGGATCAATTACATACATATATGTAATTTAATTTAATTAAATCAATTTATATACATACATAACGGGATTCACTTGTTTGAAATACTCAAAATTTAATATTTTTATAATTATTATACTTTTTCAAATATAATAAAAATAAAACATAAAATGATATGATTGTTGTATAAGGAATATTTGGGCAAAGTGAAAGATAGGCCCAACGGGAAGATCGTTTAGCTCGGCCCACACGAAGTAGAGCATAACAAATAGACGAGCGGGATACCTAAATATCTGGCTCGCCCATGTAGACCTGGCTCGCCCGAAAGATGTGGGTCGCCCGTGACATCCGGTTCGCCCGCTAAGACTTGGCCACCAAAGATCATCACACGGCTCATTGCTCGCTCAAGGTCAGCTCGCCATCGTACAAGATATCCGAGAGATCAGCCAAGATCAAGCTATAGATAGAAAATATATCGGTGTAGTAGTTGGAATTTAATATCAAACATGTTTGTAATAGAAACAAATCAAAAGAATGTCGGAAAATCCCCACCAAATGACACCAAGTGGACGAGAGTGGGGCATGCCCGGCCAAGTACGGCTGCAGGCCAACCTACATTAAATGAGGATCCATACATTTAATGCATCCCTAAATTCGTGGGATACTAGGGCAGCACACTTGCCCTATAAATAGCACAATAAATGGATCCTAGAATCCACCCTTAAGACTCGGGCTTAACAACCCCGGCAATTCTCTCTCTCTTTATTGCTTTATTGCATTCATTCAAACATTCATTGCTAATCATCAACATTCATTGTTTTTGAGCATTTATTGCTCAAGTTCATTGATTTCTTGTTTGTTTTACCCGTTAATCTAACCACATTCAATCATAAATTCAACGGATTTAGAACGGGTAACAACAATTGGCGCTAGAAGGAGGGGATAACCTCACATTTTACGAAAAAAAAATGAAGAACACCCATTTGTTCATCGAGAAACTTTGAGGAACACCCACTGTACTTCAACCTCACCTTCAAATCTTCAAATCTTCAAACCGGCTCTCCTCGCTCACCCCTAACATGTCAAATGCCGAAAACGTCAACCCAAGGGCGGAAAGCCCCACAGACCAACCCAAGAGGAGAACCACCCCGCTTACTCGACAGAGCGGGACCGGGGAACATACCCCGTACGCCCAGCAAGGGACTTGCTCCCCATTCCCATCCAGGAGTATCAAACTCTCGGCGAGTGCAAACGACTATTAAACAGTGCAAGCACGTGCCCCGCGAGTTGGGAGGCGAGCCAGCCCCTCAGTGTCACCAAGAAGAAAAAAATTTTCCCGCTCAAAAAGGGAAGAGAAAACTGAAGCTTAATGAATTCTGATTTTTTTTTTTAAATATCAAAATGGCCTCATAAAATATCATAAGGTTTGTAGATTTTTAGGATATTGTGTAGTAATTATAAATATTTTGTTGACTAATGAGATTTATCTATGTTTTTGTTGTATATGTCCCTTATTATGATGTATAATATTAAAATATGTAAGGTATTGCCCATAGTCCCTTTTTTTTTTGCAACAAAATTAAAGTTAAGCATTTGTCCTGCAAAAATTGAAATTGAGTCCTTAAAGTGCAATAAGTGGCAAAGATAAGTCCTATTTTTGCAATTTATCCTATTAATTTTATTGTTTAAGGAAATATATATATATATATATATATATATATATATATATATATAAAAGTTGAATCATGTAATAAAAGAATGTTAATTGTTTAAGATAAAAATTATTTTTAAAAGTGTCAAAAAAACAAATTTGAAAAGAAGAAAAAAACTAAGCAATAGTGATTGGAAAAGAATTTATGGAAAAAGGGTGAAAAAATGCAGTTTGAAAAATCGATCCAAGGGCAACACGAGTAAAAATCTTGAAGCCTTTTGACAAACCACTACGACACTAGAATATGAACGAAAAGTGTTGGAAACAACATTATATATAGTATAAATTAATAAATTTTCAAGTGGCCCCAATGTCCCTTCGTCGAGTCTATCATACACATTCACTATCACCGTCATATTTATTATAACGGTTCATGTGTAAGGCGGTAATAGTAAATATAGGGTTCATATGCACCCGATTCACACCACAAGTGTTACTCAAATATTTTTCTTCAAGATATAATATCCGATACGGTATTTTGTAACAGCCCATTACAAAGGCCCAATTCGCGAAAAGGTTAGGGAGCACCTAATTACATTGGGCTCTCTCCCTCTTCTATTAGGTTTACGTGGGTGTCGGCCCACCGGGCCTTCAGAGTATAAAAGCATGTTAGACCAAGATTGTTTTGATGAGTTAAAAGACTGTTCCAGATGAGCGAGACTATGATGTAGAGCGAAGACTAAGTTCTAGTACGAAGGCTGATTAGACTAGGTCAAGATTAGTTCAAGTCGGTGGAGACGAGGAATGACAAGTCATCCGGAGACAAGCTCAAGTCTAGTCATCTGCGGGAGACAAATATGAAGAGCTCGAGACGAGGTCAAGATAAGCTGAGTAGAATAAGAAAGGTTAATCTTCATCAAGTCATTAGACGAGTAGGAAGAATCGGTACGAGGTTTTAAGCGGTTTTCAAGATTAAGTTTGTTAAGCGGTTTCAAGTTTGTTAGAACTAACTAACAAACTAAGCGACTTTTCAGACTTATATATAGGTCTAGGTTTTTCATTTTTCGAGAGATAGAGAAAATACTTATGCATATTTGATTTACACAATTCACTATTCATTTCACAATCTTTTCACAAGAATTTCTAGAGAGTTTCAAAAAGTTCTAAGTGTTTTAGAACACTTTTCCTGTAATCTTCAAAATTCAATATACACTGTATTAGTTAGATTTCTAGAAGAAGAGTCTAGGAGATTGAAGATTTGAAGATTTGTACAAATTGTAAGTTGTAAGTGGAAGTGTGAAAGTAAGTAGTAAGCGAGTCCCTTCTTCAAATTGTGGAAGGAGAGTGGATGTAGGATTTTAAAATCCGAACCACTATAAATCACAGTGTTATTTCTTGCTTTCTTATTTTCTACATTTGATTTACAATTTGTGTTTCATCAAGAGTTAAATTCAGAATCTTAACTAAAATCAAGTATTTCAACCTTGCTTTTGATCTTATAAGAAGTTGAGAATTTAATCTTAATCTGCTGAGCTCAATCGATATTTTGAATTAGTTTTGGAAGATTTGAAAAATCTACAAAATCTATTCAAACCCCCTTTCTAGATTTTGTTCTAGAAAGCTTACTCAAGGTTTTAATCAACTCAACTCTCTGGGACCAACAAGTGGTATCGGAGCGGTGTTAAGTCATTACGATATTGATTTTAGGTCTTGAACAAGATTCTGAAATAATCTTGATTTTCTTCATTTTCTTTCATTCCTAACAGTGCTACTAATAAGCTTTTGTGGAGTATTTTGTCTTTGTTTCATCATGTCTTCAGTAAAAGTAATAAGTCCAGGAATGCACTGAATTTTCAATTGAAGAGTATGATTATTGGAAATTTAGGATGGAAAATCATCTAAAGGCCATTCATGATAGAATGGAAGAGATTCTTGAGGAAGGTCCTATAAAGTTTTTCCATGGAGGCACCAAAGACTTTGGAGCAGAGGCATTTGAATCAAGAACTAGGCAAGAGAAGAAGAGTTCAGATTGACTAATGATGAAAGGAAGGTCCACAATCTTGACCAAGTAGCTAGAAACGAAATCATAGAGACTCGAGTAAAGACTGGATAGAGAAGGTTAAGAGATGTAAAACGCCAAAGAAATGTGGCAAACCTTAGCTAATGTTTGTGAAGGATCGACCAAGTGAAGGAGAACAAGCTACGGTCGGTATTGCATACATTTGAAACATTCAAGATGAAAGAAAATGAGTACGTAGATCAGTTTGATATGAGGTTGACAAATCTTCTCAACAAAGCGGTGATCTTGGAAAGAATTATTCGAGAAAAGGAGATTAACAACAAGATTTTGAGATCATTAACCAAGAGATGGAGGAAAAATCCAATATCCTTAAAGCAACTCAAGATTTATCCTCTATTACTCACCATACTTTATTTTCTCATCTTAAAGCTTTAGAGTATGATATTCAGATAGAAGATGAGGAAGATGAGATGGAGTCAAGCACCTCATCCAAATCTGTTGCCTTTGTCGGTAAAGAAGACAAGGTGTCAACAGAGGTCTGTAGGAGGTGATCTATCCTTGAAAGAAGCGAGATGGCTTTACTTACAAAAGGTATGATAAATTGAGAATGAAGTATAAGAGAAATAAATTGAGATTTGCGGTAGAGATAGACAAAGATCCAGATCGAGAGAGGAAGGTAGACAAATCTTGAGATGATGACAAAAACAAGAGCCGAGACAAGAAGATACGAGATCACCTGTTAGAAGAAATACTTCCGATCCCAGATCGAGATAGGAGTGACATTTGCTATACTTGCAACAAGCCGGGACATTTCGGCTATGACTGTCCTCAATCCGACTCCTAAAGAAAGAGAAGAGAAGAGGAAGAAAAGAGACAGGAGATTTGCAGATCAAAGAGCTTTGTTGGCTGAAGAAAAAGAGCCAAAGAAATCATCATCATCTTCATCATCCTCATCTCGATTTTGGATCGATGATGAGATCTGTCTCATGGCTAATGAGGTAATCTACTATTCATCTTCGGATAATGATTCTTGTTAGTCCGCTTCGATCATGACCAAAATGTTATACATGAATTATTGAGAGATTTAAAGACATCTTTAGCTGCTTATAAACAGTGGAGACAGAGAATTTATTTTTAAAGGATCGATTGATTCTAAATAAAGGCAAGCAGGTGATGAACAGCTTTGAGACCGAGGAAACATTCAAGGGGGAATGTTTTCATCAGATCGAAGCCAATACATCACCTACCTTACCCGAAAGGTTAGAAAATGAACTGAAAACTTTAAAAGATAAATTTGAAGTAATCTGTGCTGAAAATGAATTAATTAAGAAAGACAATGAGAAGCTTGTCTTCAAAATTAGTCGCTTAATAATTCACAATCAGGTAATAGATCATATTTTTAATACTTCCTTAAATCTCATGATAAGACAGGACTTGGTTATGATAGGAACAATAAATCGAGATGTTAAAAAACCTAGGAAATTTGTGAAAGCATCTGTTCAATCAAAGGATATTAAAATTGGTCCATGGAAACCAACTAGTCGATAAGGACTACGACTTCGATCAAACCAAGAATTCACCAAGAATTCCTATCGACTAGAAGGAATCCAAGAACCAAAATAAGAAGATTTTCTTATTATAATTCTTTTGATGGAAGGAGCAAATGCTATCCTACATTTCCTAAGTTTAGGAAAATTACCCAATCTGAATACAACAAGTTGTCATTTAAAAATGATATTATTGTAGACAGATTTGGTAGAAAATCTGAGTCCGACTTATTGTCTGCAGATGAGATGTTTGTTTGGATTCCTAAAGTGATTCTTGACCCAAAAGGACCCAAGATCACTAGGGTACCTCAAAACTAATGCTTTACAGGATTCACTGTGGATCATCACTTAAGGAAGAGATCTTAGCTTCAATATGGTACATTGACGGTGGTATTCACAACATATGACCCATAACAAGAAGTTCGTTATCAAATTTTCAAAGCATTGATGGTCCAAGAGTTGTATTTGGTGATAATAATTGTGGTCGGACTAAAGGTATAGGTACTTTGATTATCAAGGATATTCGGGTATCTCGAGGTATATTTTGTTGAAGGTTTGAAACATAATCATTATCTGTTTCTCACTTTGTGATAAAGGTTTTCTTGTAAAATTTTCAAGGGATAAATGTGATATTTTGGATAATTCCTCGTATAAGGTACTATTAATCGGCTTCAGACAGGAAATGTCTATGTGGCCAACTTTAATAGTTGTTCACAAGATACTTGTCTGATGGCTAAGGGTGGAGAAAATGTCAGTTGGCTATGGCATAAAAGACTTAGTCATCTGAATTTCAAGACCCTTAGTAAGTCAAGCTAAGAGGAACCTTGTTAAGGGATTACGAAAAACTTTTATCAACTGATCTTAAATGTGATGCTTGTCAAAAAGGTAAACAGCCTAGACACTCATTTAAGAGTATTAACTCCTCCTCATCCGAAAGAGTGTTGCAACTTCTTCATCCGGATTTGTTTGGACTGTTACTCCTCTCGGTTTCGGTGGAAGGAAATATACTCTTGTTGTAGTAGATGACTTTTCTAGATACACTTGGGTCATATTTCTTTTCAAGAAAAATGAGACTATGAACAAGATTCCTGATCTGTTGAGACAAATTGAGAATGAGAAGGGAGTTAATATTATTAAAATCGGGAGTGATAAAGTGGTACGAATTTTTGAATTTTTGTTTATCTAATTTCTTCAATGAGTTTGGAATTATTCATGAGACATCTTCAGCAAGAACTCCTCAACAAAATGGAGTGGTTGAAAGAAGGAATAGAACTTTGAAGGAAGCGGCCGGGGAGCATGTTAGTGAGTATAATACCCCTCATAGGTTCTCGGGTCAAGCTATCAACACGACTTTGCTATACCTGTAACAGTGTTTAGTTGTCAAAGATAAGGGTAAGACTCCTTATGAGATTTGGAAGGGTAAGATTCCAAGAATCTCATACTTCAAAGCTTTTGGTTGTAAGTGTTTCATTCATAACAATGGGAAATCTAAGTTAAGAACTTTTGATGCTAAAGCGGTGATGGAATATTCTTAGGATATTCTAATACTTCAAAGGCATTTAGAGTTTTTAACAAGACAACCCTTTGTGTGGAGGAAACTCCTCATGTTGTTTTTGATGAGTTGTATTCCTTCTCGTATAAAGTGAATCAAATTTCGAAAATCTAGATAAAATTGAATTATCCAAGACTAAACATAGAACTATTTATCTACCTACTCTTGACTCGAGAATCGGATGAAGAAGAATCCCCATCCGATAATCGAAGACAACTGATCGACTCTTCGCATCAGACACCTTTGACATCACCGATCAAAGACGAGTCACCGATGAAGGAGGAACGTCACCGAGGTTGAGTCGGATGAGTTGCCGACGAGACTCAAGATGAGGATACTTCTCCTCATATAGGCAAAAGGATGAGAAGTTATCATCCATCTCGATCAGATTATAGGAGATCCATCTAGTAGTGTGCAGACACGAATGATGTTAGACTGCGAAAGTCTTTTCGGTTGTTATGTATCGCTTCTTGAACCCAAGTCTATTGAGGAAGCATTATCGGACCCAAATCGATAATGACCATGCAGGAAGAATCTGCATCAGCTTTGAAAGACAAAATGTATGGGATCTAGTGGAAAGACCCTTACACGTAAAGATTATAGGCACCAAATGGGTGTTTAAAAATAAAGCAGATGAGAACAATATTATTGTTCGAAATAAGGCAAGAGCTGGTTGCACAAGGTTATTCATGACACGAGGGAATAGACTATGATGAAACCTATGCTCCAGTTGCGATTAGAGGCAATAAGATTGCTCTTGGCATTTTGCATATAAGTCTTTCAAAGTTTTTCAAATGGATGTTAAGTCTGCTTTTCTTAATGGTGTGTTACTTGAAGAGGTCTATGTAGAGCAGCCTCCTGGGTTTAAGATCAATAACAAGGTCTATAAACTCAACAAAGCTCTATATAGACTAAAACAAGCTCCCAGAGCTTGGTATGATACTCTATCCGATTTCTTGACATCAAATGGTTTTTCTAAAGGTAAGATTGATAGAACTTTGTTTAGAAAGGAAGTAGATGGCAACATCTTACTAGTTCAAATTTATGTAGATGACATAATTTTTGGTTCACCTAATCGAAATTATGTGAAGAGTTTAGCTTTCTCATGAAGAACAGGTTTGAAATGTCAATGATGGGAGAATTGACATACTTTCTAGGCTTACAAATTAAATGATGAGTAAGGGTATATTTATACATCCCTAAGTATGCTAAGGATCCGATTGAGAAATTTGGAATGATTACTAGCGAGAGAAGTCAAAATACCTATGGCAACTAACTTCTCAATGGATTCAGATGAGCGGGGATACCCACCGATGCAACGGAGTATCGTGGACCGATTGGATCTCTTCTTTATCTCACCGCAAGTAGGCCGAGACATAGCCTTCGCGGTTGGGGTATGTGCAAGATTCCAGTCTAATCCCAAGAAAACTCATCTCGGAGACTGCTAAGAAAATTCTTAGATATCTCAAAGGAACCTTACAAGTAGGGTTATGGTACCCGGTGATGACAACTTTGAGTTATCGAGGTTATTCGATTCAGACTTTGGAGGATGTAAGATTGATAGAAAATCCACTTACGGAACTTGTCAATTCTTAGGCAACAAATTAATTTCTTGGTTATCTAAGAAGCAGACATCTGTTGCCACCTCCACAATGAAGCCGAATATATGGCACCGGAAGTTGTTGCTCTCAACTCCTCCGGATTAGTCAATGACTTAGAGACTATAATATTCAAACATCACTGTTCCTATTTACCGTGATAGTAATAGTGCAATAGCAATGACTTACAACCCTGTTTTACATTCTAGATGCAAGCATATAGATATTAGGCATCATTTCATTAGGGATCATGTTGAAAAAGAATGACATTAGAATTGAGAAAATTGCCACCGAATCACAAAAAGCCGACATTCTTACAAAACCATTAGTGAGTCTAGGTTTAAAGAAATGTGCTTAGAATTAGGATTACTTGATGCATCTTTAGCCGATTTCTAAATTTGTGTGCATTTATTTTCTCATTCTTCTCCTTTCTTTAAATTAATGTCTAGAAAGAATTATCGACTAGATATGTGTCAAAGGGCAATCAGGTAGGTGATATCATTGATCTCCTTTTAGGAATCAAGAATCAAGGATTAGTCATATTGACCTTATACGAATTGATAATTATTTATGCGACATTGAGTAAATCGCACAAGGAAATAATAGTCAACTGAACTCCTGAAGAAAGCAGATGACTATTTACATCCTATCTGTTTTACCTTAAGCTTCGATGGTTTCCTTTGAGTTTATGTTTTTGGCAGAACAGGTCTCGAGATAACATTGTTTCATTCGTTTATTCAAATTTCTTTATTCTTAACTCCGAGTCTGATCTGTTTCTTAAAAATTTGTTTAGAAAAATTAAATCTAAATGTGTTTTGTTTAAACCTGGTTTGAAAAATGCTAAAAAGTTACATTTAAATTGTTGGTTTTCAGGATCAGACAGGTTACTCTATCAGATGACTTTCTAAAACTTATCTGCTTTTAAGCCGATCTGCTTTTTCAAACCCATCTGTTTAGAAAACCTTCGAGTTGAAGTAAGATATCACGTGGCCGACGTCAGGTATACTTACTTCTCTTAATAAAGTAACCTATATCGGTCAAATCAACGGTCTATAAAGTAACTATTTACGCATTCCGAAGGCAATTACAATTCACGCGCTGAATCCTAATCGTTTATCTTAGTTTTTAACCGTTGATTAATACTCGGTAAAAACTTTTTGAATAAATGGCTGAGATTAATTCATATTTTCAAAAATGGCGGTTTCTCTTTCCAATCTTCCCCTTATAAATACATCTTCTTCTTCCCTAAAACCTTTTCTTTCCATACTCGGAAAACTTGCATATTTTGTCAAACCCTTTACAAATTCACAAAAACTTCCAATGGCATCTTCTTCAAAAACTACCAAAACTTATAAACCCACATACATTTCCAAAAATATTTCTCATTTCAAAATAAATGAGGAATATTTCAAAACCGTTTGAAAGCGGAAATGTATGTTGATTTTGAAACCACCAATGACCCGAGACCTGCAGAGATTCTTCGCCTTCTTGAAGCCTCACGACTCGAGAGGTTTCCTTTCAATGAAGTCTCAGAGAGAACGAGCAGCCAGTTTGTTAGGAGCAGAGTTTTTGGCGAGAATGGAGGATACCCGTGATGGGTTTGATACATCGTGGATGGGACAACATCGAAGTTATTCCAGCAAAACATTGCCAGGATATTCGACACGTCAATGGAGGGAGTAAATCCATTGACGTATAAGGAGGATAGTTGGGAAGAATCCTTCGATATGATGGCGAGGGTTAGTTCTGGGGAACTCGCGAGGATTTGAAGAAGAACTGTTGAGAAGAAAATATAGGCTCTGCGATGACGGTGGTGACGAAAGTCTTGGGTGAGCAAAGCTCACATGATGGGTTAACCAAACCCGCATTGTGTGTGATGCGAGCCATTCTGGACGGGGTCCAAGTTGGTAGGTGGATTTGCTTTTGTTCAAGCTCGGGAGGAGAAGAAGCGGCCCGACTTTCAAGTCAAATGCAGAGGGTGGGTTCCTACTTCTCTGATCAGTCTCTTCAATAAAATTCTTGTTTTGATTGAAGGGAAATTTGAATAGGAGGCTGATTGGAGAATAGGTACTAAAAGTATTCAAAGCAGAAGGGCATTCTCACAAAGGATGACAGATGGGGAGGAATTCAGACTGGATGATGAGTCGATGCGGCTGTGGCTCGAGAGGCTGCCGCACTGCTGAGGAGTCGGTGGTCCAAATTTCTTGAACAAGTTGAGGTGGCTCAGGTGGAGGTCGAAGCAGAGGGACATGAAGCGGCGGCAGTGAGGTCGTACCTCAAGTTCAACTCTTTGAAGCAGCCGTGGTCCCAGGATGTTTGAGAGGAGGAAGAGGAGGAGGCTGGTGAAAGCCTCGGAAAAGAAGAAGGGGAAAGCTCATCTGCTCCGCAAGGTTGCCTCGAGATGAAGAGGAAGAAGAGGAAGCAGAACTTCCCTTGGTGAGGAGGCCAAGACGAGCAGCCCGAGTTACGAAGGATCCACCAAGTCCGGTAGCTCCGAACAGCAGATGGATCCATCAACCTGCTACCAGAGGAGGTCCCAGTCCTTCGATAGCAGCCGAGGTTGGTCACCTAGAGGCTCCTCTCTCCCCAACCGATGAAGTGTTCTCTCCCGATCCCAGAGGCGGTATAAGTCTTTCTCCATCTCCTCAACTTTCACCTCGCACTGCAATGAAGAAATGCCCCAGTGCTGGCATTTCGAGCCTTTGCCTCGGCCGAACTCCCATCACCCAAACAGGCGATGAAGGGTATCCCAGTGCCGTACCTCGAGCCTCTCCAACACCTACGGTCCAAATCCCTACAATCCAAATCCCAACAGTCAAACCGAATTCCCACCTCTACCATCATCACCACCACGAAATCCCACCCCACCCTCATCTCGAACAAATACCTTCTCCCATAGTCCAAACCTCACCAATCCCAATAATCTCCTACTCTTCTCTTCCTACTATTCAAACACAAGATATTCCTCTCCCATCTACTCAACCGGAACCAACACCTTCCTCGTCTCGACTCCTCAACCGAGGATGATGACACTAATTTAAGCCCAACCACTGCCATCTCCTCCATCCCGACCTGTCGAAAAGAAAATCAATGCTACATTCAAGAAAGATGGAAAGGAGGACAAGGAGGATGGTCAAAGGCTGTAACGGACACGATGCTAGCCGGCATGAGAGAAGTTGAGGTAACTTTATTCGATAAAATTGTAAATGTCACTAACTCTGTGCTTTGTTTGGTAAAGTGAAATCTATGGAGGAGGAGATGAGAACATTGAAGGAGGAAGTGATGGGTTATAATCACCGGTTGTGAATGAGTTGGGCAGTAGACCACTCAGACTTCGTGGTCAAGTGCAATAATTTGGAAGCTAAACTTTCGAGACTTGGCTGCTTGAAGTTAAAAGGGGAAACAAATGAGGCGAGAAAGAGACAAGCCCTCACAGTGAGGCGGAAAAGAGACAAGCCCTCACAGCTGTGGTCGAGGAGACCAGGAGAGAACTAGGCACTAAGGCCAACACACTGATCACGGAGGCAGCCGGGGAAGAAGCTCGTATCAAATCGGATGAGTGGCTGCACTCGATTGAGGGTAAGTCAACTAGAAGAGGCTGTGAAGGAAGATGAGGAGAAGAGGAGGAAAGATGAAGAGGAGAGGACGGAGAAACTCTTGGCTCGGCTTAAAGAATCTGAATCGAAGGAGCCAAGGGTAAAGGAAAGGAAGTAGCGGCGAGCCCAGATCAGTGAAATCATCCCGTGGCTGCTGCTAAAGGGAAAGGTAAGAGGAAGCCGACTATTCCAATCTCTCGAGATGAGCGAGATCAAAAGAATAAAGAGAGAGTTGGAATTTTACGGTAAGAAGGAGAAGAAGAAGCAAAAGAAGAAGAAAGACTCCAATGTCTTACGGAGTCTTCTGAGCGTAAATGGCTAATCAAAGATCGGAGCGGGAACTTGAGACCATTTCATACCACGTCTGCTCCTCCTAAGGTATTTCTTTGGAAAATATGGAGATGAATATAGAAAGAAGAATCGGAGGGTATGTGGATATACTTACGGTATATTCTCAAAGGCCCGAGCAACTCAGCAGACCCAGGACACGGCTTGCACGAATGGATGGAAAAGGTAGATGGAGATTTCTATGCTAGGTCGCTAGAAGAAGGCCGATGCAATTCAACGTCAACTTTGATTTCTCCACCTTTCGAGTATGCCATCCCCGCAAAGAAATCAGATGGATCCCTTGACCTAGACCGGGTCAAGGGAATTTTGAAGAAAGCAGAGGTGAGTGCGGACTTGTACAAGGAGATGACACAAGCGGCTTAGGAGGCGTGTATTCAATCGGCCGATGATTCCAGACGAAGACCAAGTGGGGAGTCTAATAGAAACAGGATTTTTCTTTTCCTTATCTTTTTCTTATATTCTTTGTAAATCATTGTAAATCCAATATGAATATACTGTGATTGATTTGGTTTACTTCTAAAAGTTGTTTTTCTCGTTTAAAATTTTTATTGTTCTTAAAAGTATTATTCATCCGAAAATTTTCAAAATTTTCTAAGTCTGGAAATTTTCAAAATTTTTCTAAGTCTAAAATTTTCAAAACTTTCTAAGTCTAAATTTTTTTAAAAGATTCTAAGACTTAAATGTTTTACTACGTGAAAAGTCTAAAAGACTTAAATAAATTTTTTTATTTGTGAATACGATTAAAGTGAAAGTGTGTTACGATATATCTATTTGATTAACCTTGATTAACTCTAAACTAATTTCAATTTTGTGAGTGTGTCTCTTTCTTGTAGGTTTTAACTTCATCAAAAAGGGAAATTGTTAGACCAAGATTGTTTTGATGAGTTAAAAGATTGTTCCGGATGAGCGAGACTATGATGTAGAACTCGAAGACTAAGTTCTAGTACGAAGGCTGATTAGACTAGGTCAAGATTAGTTCAAGTCGGTGGAGACGAGGAATGACAAGTCATACGGAGACAAGCTCAAGTCTAGTCATCTGCAGGGAGACAAATATGAAGAGCTCGGACAAGGTCAAGATAAGGTGAGTAGAATAAGAAAGGCTAATCTTCATCAAGTCAAGGAGACGAGTAGGAAGAATCACCGAGGTTTTAAGCGATTTTCAAGATTAAGTTTGTTAAGCAGTTTCAAGTTTGTTAGAACTAACTAACAAACTAAGCGACTTTTCAGACTTATATATAGGTCTAGGTTTTTCATTTTTCGAGATAGAGAAAATACTTATGCATATTTGATTTACACAATTCACTATTCAGTTTTCACAATCTTTTCACAAGAATTTCTAGAGAGTTTCAAAAAGTTCTAAGTGTTTTTAGAACACTTTTCTGTAATCTTCAAAATTCAATATACACTTGTATTAGTTAGATTTCTAGAAGAAGAGTCTAGGAGATTGAAGATTTGAAGATTTGTACAAATTGTAAGTTGTAAGCTGGAAGTGTGAAAGTAAGTAGTAAGCGAGTCCCTTCTTCAAATTGTGGAAGGAGAGTGGATGTAGGATTTTAAAATCCGAACCACTATAAATCCTGGTGTTATTTCTTGCTTTCTTATTTTCTGTTTGATTTACAATTTGTGTTTCATCAAGAGTTAAATTAGAATCTTAACTAAAATCGGTATTTCAACCTTGCTTTTGATCTTATAAGAAGTTGAGAATTTAATCTTAATCCATTGAGCTCAATCGATATTTTGAATTAGTTTTGGAAGATTTGAAAAATCTACAAAATCTATTCAAACCCCCTTTCTAGATTTTGTTCTAGAAAGCTTACTCAAGGTTTTAATCAACTCAACTCTCTGGGACCAACAAAGCATCGATGGGTATGGGCTCGGGCCAAGCAAGGAGGAAATGAAGTGTTAAGTGTTAAGTGTCGTGGGGAGGACATGAAAAAAGAGGGGAAATAACCGTAATTAGGTCATGCATCTATAAATAGGGATCTTTCATTATGAAAAAGGAACAACATTCACTTAAGAGGATCACATTTTTTACGCATCATTCACTTTTTACGCTTCAATATCATTTAAGTTTATCTTTTACGAAGCCCCTATTATATAAAATTTACAATGTAGATCGATCTATTCAGGTGACAACTTTAGTATCATAACAATCAAAATAAATAAAAAATATAATTATAATTGATATTTGATGTATTCCAAATTTCTATAATCAAGAAGGATATACATAGGTCTATAGCTCGAAAAAATGATGGCATGTATAGTAAAAGTACCAAAAGAAGAAAAGTTGTCTTTTACAAGTATGATTGGAAAATGGGTAGATGGGCAATTCATAATAGACCCCCATATGAGGTGTTGGCATACTTTCCATATTGATTTTTCATTTCTCATTTTTGATACCATACTTTGTACTATATATAATTCATCATTGAGTCTTTAGTAATGGAAATATCATGATGCACATACTTTAGTTAATTGATTACAACCTTTTACTTGACAGGTGCGGTGATGCAGCCATAAACCGTGTCCTTTCATGCATGTCCCTTGCATGTGCTCAAATTATTTATAATTATACAATACTCCTTTTTATCATCACAACCTAAGTCCTACCAATACTTGGAAAATAGAATTCTCACATATTATGCTAATAAAAAGAAAAATATATTATTTTGTCACAGTTAATTAATATTAATGCATAATTTATTAGATCTTGAATTGAGGGAAAAAAATTAAATTAGATATTAAATTGAGAAAAGAAATTGAACCCTAGATAAAAATTGAAACCCAACTTAAATATTTGGTACTTATATAAAATTCTTCCTATATCAAAAGTGTTGGAACATTAGATCAATGACTAAGCCAATTTTTCGAATAAATCGGATATATGATAGACCTTAAACCAAAGACAAAAGTAGAAAAAATAGTGGGTGAATAAGTTTTATCGTAAAACTTATTTTAAAAGTATTAATTTTTTTAAAATATATTAATTGTTTTGTTATAAGGTACTAGTTTAAAATAATATTAGATGTTTCATTTAAAAATATTAATTATTTCACTAAATAGTATTAATTATAAACTAATTTTACAATAAAGTTTATTCCCACAATATCCACTCACCAATTCAACTATGAATTGATCTTAATTTATTTATATATTGAGCTACCGTGTGTAAACATTGTTGGGTTTCCCAATTTTTCCAGCGTTTCCTTTGATCCCTAGCTCACCTTGGGCGTTCTACTAAAATACTCCCTCCTATTCAAAATATATGTTATTTTAAATAAATTCACATATTTTAAGAAAATAATTAATGTTCTATTATACCCTTAATTAATGTTTTTTTCTAATAAAAAAATACATTTATCTAAATATTGTAAATAATTTTAGGGGTAAATTTGGGAAAATGCATTTAATTTGCATTGAAAAATACAAAACGTCATATATTTTGCAAATAAAATGAAAGTTCAAAACAATATTTATTTTAAATGGGAGGGAGTAGTTATGAATAAGTCTCTTGTAAATTAGTTTTATTGTGTAATATAAAATGATATTAATTATTTTTATTATATAATATAATTATCAAATTAATACATTTAATGAAATAAATAAAATTATTTAAAAAATATACATAAAATACGATCAGGTTTTACGGATATACCTTGTCAATAGTTATTTATTTTTGTAAGAAATAATATATCCATTGAATTTTTGCTTTAGTACTCCTACTTTCCCGGTCCGGATCTCCTATTACATAATGGTGTTACATTTAGATTTGCGTCACGTGTACATATATCAAAATTTACAAATAAGATAATAACATCTTAATATAATCGTATGTACACGTGGCACAAATTTAATTAATATAACAGAGATCCTGTGTGTACTTTTCCTATCCCTTACCCAGCTCCGTCACCGTGAAATTAAATACTACTATTTATATAAAGAGGATTTCGATTATTCAAATAAAGACAAATTAAACCGGACTAAAGATATACCAGAAATAGAAATAACTTGCAATAACAACATGCCAACATGCAAGATATCTACTAAGGTTTGTTTTGGGTTTTCGGTATGATCACTTAAAGTGAATTTTAAAATTTAGCGATTTTGAAATTCTGATAAATAGTATATATGTGTTTGTTTTGGATTTTTTTAGTAGGATGAAATTTAATTTTATGTTAAATTATTATATTATTATTGAGTGTGATTGAATTAGTTGCACGATATAAATTATGATTTAAATATGTTAAAGTGTAATTAAGAAGAGAGAATGACAAACTCTAGCTCATGTGAAACTTGTTCGCCGTGTAAACTTGATTTATAGTAATGCGGTGGTATAGTTTATAACTTATAAGTGTCATTGTATATATTATTAAATGAATGTAAATATATCAGTTTCATATGGTGAATATTTATACTATAGATTAACTCCGAGAGAATTGCTTGTATTGAAAAATATGCTTGTAGTTGTAGATTTATAGATGTAATGGTGGTTTTTAAAAGCTAGTTTACAAAATTCCGAACTAAAACTGATTTTAAATTTCATAACTCAAATCCTGATTTTTAAATCCAAAATAAACATCACCCTAATTCTAAGAGTATCCTTTTACATGAATGTGGTTCATATGAACCATTATCTGATTTTGACACTCTTGGTCAAATTCTTGATAATTTTTTTTTAAAAAAAAAAACTTGATACTTTAAATTTAAATATTATAATACTGTATTTTTTTATTAAATATGAATAATTTATTGGTTGTTGTTGATACTCTTTAAAAATATTATATATGATACTCTTAACTCCGATTATTGATTTTTCCTAATGACATTTTTATATTTTTGATCTAATATTTGACACTTTAAATTTTCCTAAACAATTTCATGATAAATATTATCAATTTATCATGTAACATGTTGATATATATTTTGCCTAAATCTAAAATTTAGGATCAAAGATTTTTTTAAAGAAAATTTACGACCCAAGATTTTGTGTTGCAGTATACAATGACAAAAATTTGTGTGAATTATGTGCATACTATAAACTCTATTTTTACAATCACTATCATGTATATGCATTGTTATAAGTAAATGTGACAGTGATAATGCATTTGATTGGGAGTGATAGTAAATATAGAATTTATCGTATACATCCTATTCACACAAGTGATATTATAAATTAATTAAGTCAACATTTTTTGTTAATTAATCAGTTTTAAGTTGGTTGAAATATCCACTTCACAAAAAGAAAGCGATGATCCCACCCCTTTGCTTATGGGATGCTCAAAGCAATTGTTTTAACAATAACCGATCATACCAAAGTAACTTGTAATCACCTAAAAGTTAAAAATCAATGTATAGGGTTTCAAATTTTCAATTCAAGGGCCCAACCAAGAAACCAAAAGGTTCATTGTTTAGAACACAAGTAACGATAGAGTCTTGTGTTAACCTATTTCACCGTAAAATTAGTTTGAAGGGTGTTAGTTGTTTCATTAAAGGATATTAGTTATTTATAATATAAGGTATTAGTTTATTAGTTTTTTTATTAAAGGGTTAGATGTTTCATTAAAATGTATCAATTGTTTTACTATAAGTTATTAGTTGTAAATCAATTTAACGGTGAAACTAATTTACACGAGATTAACTCCACAAGTAACAAATTAATTTTCTGATATTGGAATAGGAATTCAGGGGGATGCTTGGTTGCAAATTCTTTAATGGGATTAAGTATAATGAAATTATGGTGGTTCATGAGAACAAAAAATGATCATAACACCATTTTTCCCTCCTAAATAAGGTAATCACCACCCAATTTGATTAATTTATTTCTCTCTTACAATCATTCCCCTTCACCACTACCAACAAGCTTAGTTTGTCTCATTTTTTTTTTTTTAAATTGGAGCACAACACTAATGATGTAATACCATGGAGACATTCCTTTCTCCAATATATCCAAAGACATTGAAGAAAAATACGGTTTAATTCTCATTCCCATTGAAGGGCTTGAAACAGGCGCTTCTCAATTTACGCCTTCTTAGTTTATATATCTAGATGGGTTTCGCACCACTCCTCAATTTGTGTATACAATATCATTCGTAAATTCTTGGATGACACCGTCCAATATCATACGAGTTATGAAATGAAATTAAATTAAATTAAAATTAAATGCGTTAATTTCGTCCATTTCCCAATAATTTATTTATTTATTTGAATTGTTAATTAATACAAAAATAATCCCGAAACATACCTCATTTTAATATTGGAAAGTGATCTTTTTTTTCAAAAATTGGAAAGTGATCTTATAACCAGCATAATGATCACATCGGTTAAATATTAGAAGAAAACCCATACATGCATATAGGGTTGTATACGAATCAAATATTTTTATTCGATTCGGTATTCGTACTCAAAATTCGATATTCGTATTCGAAATTTTATGATTCGAATTCGATTACAAATATTCTATTTGATTCGATTATTAAACAAATACAAATACAAAGTTATGATATTCGATTCGATATTCGTAAATATTCGATTCGATATTTAAATATATATTATTTTATAGCAAATATATATAATCTATATATTAGTATTATATAAATTTATCAAGGCTCAGGTATTTGCAACACATATATTGATAAATACACCACACCACTCAAATGAAAACACATATTTTGATAAATACACCACACCACTCAAATTAAGGCTCGGGTTATTTGCACCAAATATTTTAGCTTGGTGGAAATCTCAAGAATCAAAGTTTAACATTCTATCCAAGTTAGCACGAGATGTTCTTCCTATTCCTATTAGTACGATTGCTTTAGAGGTCACATTTAGTGTAGGAACTCGGGTATTGAATCTTTATCGTTTAAAGTTAACTCCTGACATGGTAGAAGTTTTGATTTGTGGAGCAGATTGAGTTTGTAGACTTTATAAGATCAAAAACCCATTGTGACACATGTAAGTTCTTTTAGGTTCCATTTTGATAGAGTAATTTGAAATTAATGGATTTGAGGATAATACACCATACATTTACTAATCAAAATGGAGAAAAACTAAATTAATGGATTTGATTCACTTAAATATTACTTATAAGTGGGAGGATTTCAAATACCCAACAAAACCTAGTCATTTGAAATCCTCTCACTTCTCCCACTTGTGTTTAATATTTGTGTGAACCAAATCCATTCATTTAGTTTTTCTCCATTTTAATTTGTGTGAATATATGGTATATTATATTCAAATTCCTTGATTTCAAATCCACTCTATCCAAATGGAGCCTTAGTTTTTTTAATTCATTTGAAATATATGATGTTTTTCATGAATAAATTAATTTTAATTTTTTTTTTTTTATTTAGGAGCAAGAAGAGTCTAGTTATGTCATATTGCAAATAAATTGAATTTGGTTTGCAACATTGATGGAAGATTGAGTTCTTGTTATGTAATTTGATAATTAATTTTTTCGTTTTGTATTTGATTAAGTAACTTTTGAATTTGTGACTTGTATTGTGAATTGAAACAAATAACAATGAAACTAATTTTGAAAAGAATATTCAAAGAATATTGTTTAAAACATGTTTGAGAAAAAATCGATTCGAATATTCGATTCGAGTATTCGAATAGTTCTGAAAAATTCGATATCAAATTCAAATCGAATATAAATTACATTTACTATTCGAAAAATATTCGAATTCGAATTCGATATTCGAAAAATTTAATGAATACAAATTCAAAATAGTAGTATTCGATTCGTATACAACCCTACATGCATGTTTAGCTGCTATAATAAACGTGTCAAATGCAAAAGTGGTCCCACATAATTTTCTCATTACATTTTGGGTGTATTTTAATTGCAAAACTAATTCCACAAAAATAAAAATAAAATCACACTTTTTTATACAAAAACAAATTATATTATTATTAATAAAAAGACCACTTTTGCAATGATATTTTTCTTGTGGGACAATTTATGCATTTAACCCAATAATAGACCATTAGTAAACGTAAGGGACTAAAATTGAATGATAACATACTTGCTCAAATGTGCTATATTGGGGCAATGTCAGTTCTGAGCTAGATCCAAAAATCATGAAAAGATGATGATCCAATCTAAGTGTAATTTGGGATTGTGTACAACTGAACTATACAGTTAATAAAATAGTTTTACTTTCAGTGGAGGGAAAACTCAACTAAAGGTGCTCGAAGTCTAAAGACCCGAAGCCGGTATGATAAATTGAAGGAATCCCGTTGAGTGTAGACTTGACTTTCTAAATTGGTCAGTGGACTACTCATATCATGAAGAGTTTGATCCTTAGGATTAAGCCTTGTAGAATTTGAATGACTCAAGCTACGTAGGACTTTGGGAATAGTTGGAATAATAGACAAGTCATGCAACAAAATAAATATCGGAACATTGAATGCCCTAAAAGATGTTGCACTAAAGTACTTAAATACATTGATGTTAGTGACAAGTGTTACTCTGAATGTACCAAAATTCGATTCACAACATCGAATTCGCCCTTCCACTTCCACTAACCCTAACCCATGAAATGTCTTGTTCAATGTCTTGGTTTTACTGATTGAAGACTTATAGCAATTACTATAAGTCATGCGGTTGAAAAAGCAAGAGTGGGGAGTTGAAAAGATCATGGGGAAGTTACAAGAAGTTACCTACTTTTAAGGGAGATGTGGAAGTTATCTTCAAGCACACTTAGTGTCAGAATATCTATAAATACCACGATCGCTATGAAGATAAAACTTGAAGACTAAGGGAAATACAATCTAGCATAGTCTATTGGTATAGATTATAGAATTTATTGTACGTTTCATACTCGTTGCTTTCGTTGGTGAATGTTCCAACATTTCACTCAACATTTGGATCTGTAATTGTATTAGGTGATAGGTTAGTTGATTAACATCTATTCACTAGATACGTAGATCTATTCACGATATAGCTTATGATTTCACTAATTGTATCACTTAACAATTAATAGTGATATTTATTTGAATGGCGGTATAGACTTATTTACTGATCTATACAAAATTTTGATATCCATCTTGCAAAGTGTTTAAGACTTCCGCTATGTGTTTTCATATCTTTTTGTATCGGTGTTGTTCTTCGAATGTACCAACATTCTTGACAATATTTTGTCAAACACTCACGCACACCTTCAAATACAAAGCCACAATAAAAATGTCGGACCAAATCAAGAACATTAGCGAGACTTACCTACCTTCGTAATGGCGTGGACCAATGAGAATGCAACATCACATGTACGGACTGACACGACACTGTGCCAAAAAGATGTGGTCCCTTAGGGTGTGTTTTCCACTTGAGTGGGATTTGACAAATATGGATGGAGAAATAAAGTAGATGAGATAAATTTAATAAATAGTAAATTTGTTTTTATAGTTTGGGATGAAGGAGTAGGAGTGAATGTAACTAGGGATGACAATATCAATCCGTCCCACTCGACTCGCTCGACCCGTGCTTTTAGGTCGCCCTCCACGTGCCGTAGCGAGACTGGACGGGACGGGTTTGGGTATTACTTCGGCCCCATGCCCTTGACTCGTACCCCATTTTATATATTAAATTTTAATATATATATATATATATCCTATAAAACATATATATAAATATAATATATTCTTATAGTTTTCATATTTATTAATATATATATATATATATATATATAATGTTAGATCGAGGTAGAGTATAGAATTTGATAGGTTAAAATTAGTTTAAGAATAATTTGTAAAATAAGATGACGGTGATGTAATAAAGTCAATATTTTATGTTTGTCTTTCAAAGTTTAGAGTTTAGACTAGATCACAGGTATAAGTCACCAAGGACATCTAAGTTGTGAAGTTTGGAGTCATTTGTAGAAGATCGGTGAAAGAAGTTGTCGATAAAAGCCAACAAAGAAAGAGCTCAAGACAAGGTGGAGATCGGTTAAGTAGAATAAGAAAGGATGATCAAAGCCAAGTCAATCGGATGATGACTTAAAAGATGGCGATAAAGAGTCGAGTGATTGTTCAAGATTCGGTTTTAAGTCAAACTTAGTTTTTAACTAACTAACTGACTTAAACTCGTCTAGATATAGGACTAAACACTTAGCCAAAATCACTTGATGCACAATTATCTTCTCGTAAACACTCTAGAAAATTTACATATCATTTTAGAGGACGAAGATGACTTTCTAGCTTCTCTTTCTTGCAAGAAGGGTTCTCTCGATCTGCAAAGCGTCTGTCCCTTTTCTTTCTTTTCTCCTCCCTTTCCTTGGGAGTCGGTGAGAGACAATCGTAGTTGTAATGCCTGGCTTGTTACAGGTATAACAAGTATCACCACGATCTCGATCACGGGGCGACTAAGATTCTTCTTTGCGGGAGACTTGAACCTTCTTGTCTAACTCTTTCCTTTGTCATCATCTGTGGATTCCACATCATCTTTTCTCCTAGATCTTGATCTAGACTTGTCCTTCCTCGCAAACCTTGACTTATTACGTTTGTACTTCATCTTAATACGATCATACCTTTTTTGTCAATAAGGTCATCTGCTCTTTCAAAGAAAGATCGGCTCCCTTTGACTTAGCTACTGGATTGTCTTCTCTGTTGACAAATACAACAGTCTTAGTCGAGGTACTAGATTCTCGCTTCGCCTCTCTTCATCCTCAACCCGAATATCGAACTCATATCATTTCAAGTGAGAAAACAAGGTATAATGATTCATTGTGGATAAATCCTTTGTGGCTTTTATAAAATTTTCTTTTTCTCTCCAACGTTTAGTAAGAGATCTAAGAATTTTATTATTAAATTCTTTCTCGGTGTAAACTTTGCCCAAATCGGTGGCTCTATTAATCAAATTGGTCATTCTCAAGTCCAATTGATCAATGGATTCACCTTCTTTCATTTTAAAAATATCAAAGGAATGGAGAACAGTCACGGAGCTTGTTCTCTTTTACTCGGTTTGTGCCTTCGCACATATTAGTCAAGGTGTCCCACATCGGTTTTGCGCTTTTACACTTCTTGATCTTTTCATACCATTCTCTTTGAGGGTAACGATGATCTCATTTCTAGCCACCTGATCAAGATTATACACTTTTCTTTCATCGTTAGTTAATTCAAATACCTTCATTTCACCTCGAACTCGAGTTTCGTAACTACTCGCTCCATCACGACACCACCATGAAAGAACTTGATGGGTCCTTCAGACAGAACGTCTTCCATTCGAGGATGAATGGACTTTAGATTATTCTCCATACGAAATTTCCAGTAGTCGTAGTCCTCGATCTCAAAATTTGGAAGACTTTTAACTTTCCTATCGCTTGGAGATATGCTTAGTAGATAACAACAATATATCAAGTAGAAATTGAACAAAAACATATCTAAATCAAGAATTGAGTAGAAAATTTATTTCAACCGAGAAGGAATATCAAGAACAGACTTTAACATTGCTCGATACCACTTGTTGGTCGAGATTGAGTGATTAAGATAACCTCCTAGAGATAATCTAGAAGGGGGTTGAATAGGTTATCTAAACTTCTTTCAAAACTCAGATTATCAATTCAAGCTAACTTTCAAATTAATCAAAGTACTCAATGGAAATAATGTTTATACTCAATCTTTAAATCAGGATCAAAAAGCAACTTGATTGAATAATGAATACAGATTATAATCGATGAAATTTAAAGACAAAAGGTAAAGAACACCGAATTTATAGTGGTTCGATCTTAAGATCCTACATCCACTCTCCTCCTTCACCTTGAAGAAGGGTCTCTTCTTACTTACCGACTTCTTGACTTTCTTTCAATTACAACTTACAATGATGATGATCTCGCTTCTTCGGATCTACTTCTAACTTCTTCTAATCTACAAGTTACGGTCACGATCGTGTAGAAGAAGAATTACGTAATAGTGTTCTATAAATACTTAGAAAATATTCAATCAATTTTGAATGTTGTGAATGCTCTATGAAAGTGTGTTTCAGAATTAGATGCAAAAGTCCTTCTAAGGACTTTGCTTAGCACTATTTATAGAACTTAAGACGGTTAGTTTGTTGTAACAAACTCATAACCGCTTAACAAACTTATCTTGTAAACTACCTTGACTTAAGCCGACGTTCTTGAGTTAGTCGTCTGATTGACTAAGTGGAAGTCTGTCTTTCTTATTCTACTCAAATTTGAGTTCGGCCTAAATCTTGAGCTCTTTATAAATCTCTCTTCGAGATGACTTCTCTAAGATCGTCTTCGAGATGACCTCCAAACTATCAACCTCACCGACTAGCCTAATTCACCTAGTCCGATAAACTAACTAGCAACATAGACTATTTCAAATTTGATCTATACAATTTCATTGGTCATCCTATTTTACATAAGCTCATCTAACCTATACATTTTAACTCATCCAAACTACTCCCGATCTAACATGAGCTTCCATCCGAACTATACTAAGTCTAACTATTACAAGACTTTACTTAATACCTCAACTTGTCTATTCAATGATTTCACTGGTCATTTTATTTTACATACTCATCTTAACTTCATCAAAACTAATTATTTTTGTCATAATGAGTGTTGAAGCCTAGGGCTTTTTGGTTACGTGCTTTTTTAAGTGATGGGTATTAAGATTTTTTCTTTTTTTCTTTAAAATCTTATCTAATTATGAAAAAATATCTCTATGTTAATTTTGATCGATTGGGATTTTATTTCCAATTGTGTAATCGATATCAAATATATAAAAGAAGTTTGTTATTATTAAGGTTCGATTACAAATAGGTTCAAAAAAATTAAAATTGCAAATAGGTTCAAAAATATTTGCACAACATCATAAGATAAATTTGCACAAAAATAAAAAAATATTTACACAATGAACCTATTTTAATTTTGAGTTACTTTTTGGAACTTATTTGTAATAATTCGTATTATAATTATCTCGTATTTCAAGTTTTAAAAAATTAAAAATCTTAGAGTTTGTAATATATCCCTTTTTTCAACCTCTCAATTTGATTTAAACACAAAAATGTAAACCCTTAAGAGTCCCGACGATAACGGCCGATCATAACTACCTTTCAAACACTCGAAATTTTTTTAGGTTTCTCTTCCAATGAATCCACCAAATGATGGATCGGATGGAGGATAATCACAGGAGTCTTTTGTCTACGGCTCTGTCGGATGGTATCTCTTCTCAAGTGAAAACCCTTGTCCCCGATATTTTACGTTATGTTTGCGATGCAGATATAAGCCTGGCGAGGGCTCCGGTAAGTTTGGTGCACAAATGACAATCGCACCCGATGGAGAAAATCGAATGGCAATGGTAATGTGGGTGTTTCTTTGCATCTAAATCTTGGGTTCATCATCCCTAGCTTCAAGAAGAGGGTTCGCATCGCCGATATCTCGAAATATTGATACATCTTCACAGGCCCTTCAAGATCACGAAAAATTATCGTAGGAGATGGCGATTGGATGCACCGCCGAAAATGATAACCAGATCGTGGAGTTCATTGCAACAACCACCGAAATCAGAATCGAGTCTGTGCCATAAATTGTGTATGGAGCAGACAGTGGCTCTAGGTTTGGAAAATCTTCATATCGCAATATATTTTCCCCAATCAAGATAATTTTGAAGGTGGTCTCAATCATCCTATGGTTGCTCAGCGTAACATGAGTATCTCTCGATCAAAATTGATGAAGCTCTTGTCGAAAAGGGTTACGCAACTTCAACATTCATTGATCGGCGAGGCTTACACTATCCAATGGGGATAATCCCACTCTCTAGAAAGTTTAATCGATAAATTAAGACATCTTTGGAATATTACGAGGAACTCGGATTTTGATCCCGCTTGGCGGGGTTACTATAATATACAATTGCCTAATAGTGACGATAGAAATAGATTATTAGATAGGCGATCTTGGAACCTCAAGCACCGGCATGTTGTGGTTACTGAGAGATGTGTGAAAGGGATTAACCCCTACAAAGTGAATACGAATCTTGCACAGGTTTGGGTACAAATATACGGAATACCGTTGGAGTTCTTTCAACCGAAAATCATTCATGCTATGATAAAATTGGATGATCGAACACGATATTGTACCATGTGCTATTACGCCAGTGGTGCTTCTAGAAATTGATACGACAAAAGGTTGTGAAGATTTTATTATGTTCAAATCGGAAGGGGAGGTAAGGTTCGCTTCCCTCAAGTACGAACAACCGCCCTTTTGCAATCATCGTGGTTTCATTGGCCATTCGCTGAATTCTTGTAGAGCTATAAAAGGTCGTAGAGATGAGGATAGTATGGTTACGAAAGTACCTTCCAAGCAAGCATCCCCTTCGGGAAGGGAATGGAGTGCAAAAGGGCGCCAAGTCCACAGAGGACTGTGGGAGAGATGGGGTTTGGTCGAGATTGGGTCGCGCAAGTTGATAACACTGCTGACAATCAGACGGCTTTGGGAGATGCTCATGGAGAAAGGCGGAGATTAATGAGCAATCTAGTGCTAATGAAAAGAGTCGATGCATACCTCCCGGGGTTTCGGAAGAGAAATTTGGGCTTATAAGTGTTCTCCGCATAGAAGAGCAATGAAATTACAATCTACGGAGGCTCCACCATCACTCTTTCTCACAAAAATGGTTATGAAACGTTAAATTGGAGGAAGAGAATGTGGTGCACGACCAGTAGCATTTGGATAATACTAATTCTAGATTGTTGCCAATGATACATACCGAGGACATGGGTAAAAATTTTGATCGGATGGCGGAATCTTTTCCCGTAGAGGTCAACGACCAAGGCTGCGGTTGATAAGTGAGGGTGTGATTATTTCGTCTTCAAACTATGGCGATTCACTTGTTCATGCTAAAGTTGCTACCAAAAAAGGTAAAAGCGATGCTAAGGCGTGTCCAGAAATATAACTTGCGAAACAAATCTTGTCGGAGCGGAGTGAGGACTTCGCCTCCTTATGACAACAGATTCGTGATTACCTCAAAGGTCGATACAGATGCTCTTAAAGCAATGCGAGTCATGGCCTCTAAGAGTTGGACAGATATGTGTGATGATAATATACTATAGTAGTATTGGTTTCTACTTGAATTTTGTAAAGAGCCTCTTCTCTTTCCTTTCTTAAGGGTTCGGCTTTAACCTTATTGTATTTTAATGGGGGTTCCACCTCTGGATCGACGTGTGATCTTATGGTTTTTATTTTCTTCTCTTTTATTATAATAACTAATTAGACAAAAATAAACCCTTAATTTATTTATTTATAAACAAAAATAAATTGTATTTATTTATAAACAAAAAAACCATTGTATATATTTACAACCATAAATCCTTATATTTTTTTATAAACAAAATCCCTAACAATATTTACCATAAAAATTCTTTTATTCATTACACGAAGAACAATAGACATTTACAATTAAATTAAGTAACTCCTTAACAACAAAGCTATAATCGACATCATATACTTCTATCAAATTAATAATTTCAATATTATTAAACACAAAACGATATAACATCCAGTAATGACGATGATTAAGTTCTTTTAAACCTAGCTCTTAATTGAAGATCAACAAATTTAACAATAATTTTTGCTCAAACTAAAACTTACCATAAAAATGTTTTTATTCATTTAATGAAAGAACAATAATATAAAAGTTTACAATTATAATTAAAAATTCCATATCAACAAAGCTAGAATCCCTCTTATGATTCCAGAAACACACCCAACCAAGAACACTTTGAAGAACATGAAAGACCTTTCAATATTCAAGAAAGAATCAAAACTAGAAATCATTTTGATGGTAAGGAACGGAAAAGGAATCATTTTGAAGTGTTTGGTAAATACCTTTCATTGTTGCTACAGTAATTTAATACTCCAAAACTGAGGAATCACTCATTCCTCTCAATTTTTTCATTTATGACTTTCATTTATTTCTCTTGTCAAATAATTTGATTCCATATCTAAAGAATTTTGGCAAACAAAACAAAATCAATGATTATGATAGTGATTCTCATAAGGATTATATCAATTTCATTCATCACTACTATCATTACCATTCATTTTCTCATTCCTTACAACAAATCAAGCGAAATTTTCATTGTTTTTCGGATCACCGGAACTTGAACACTCTTTCTTTTGAGTGCAACCTTCACTGGACATTTCCTCTTCCTTCGAGTTACCCGGAAAATAAGGTTTGAATTGGGCATTATCTTCATATCCACCCAAAAATTCCTACAAAAATAGGAATTATATGCATCAATGACTTCTTCTTCTGCTGGGAATGACCTGAACATACATTCTTTGAATCCAAGAACATGTGGTGCACGTTCAAGACAACATAATATTTTTTAGCCATTTTTTAAATCTCTGAAATTTTTAGGTTGAGAGAAGGGTTTGCAACGATCCAAGAAAAAAAGGACAAGGATTTCAATAACAAAATTCAATCTTAAAACTTAGGTTTATAATAGAGAAGAGGTCAATCATTGAAACTTGTAAACATTGGAATAATAACTTAAGAGAGAGAATTGGATTCAAATTTGAAATTCAAAATTTTCGCCCAAAATTGTTTTTTTTTTTTTCGCCCAAAATTGTATAACACAAAAGAAATCAATTATAGACACTAATACAATTAAATCCGCTCTTCATAGACAAACTTGGGATTTGCAATCTCTATCAAATAGGGAGGGTTGTAGCAATACTTCTAACTAATTTTCCTATAGATCCTATATGTATCTATATGAAGAAGAATCATGTAACAAATAGAATTCTTATTTGTACAAATGAACTTCCAACTTAATTGGAGCGAGCGTGAAGAAATTAATGATTTTTCTTTATCTACTTGGACCCGATGAAAAAAATGGGATCACTTCTTTTGGACTTGTTGAGAATAATTCGAATCTAGTTAATTTCACTGAAGGGTATATTAGTCAATTAGTTCATTACTAAACATTAAAATTACTAAAATACCCAATTCTAGATGTCCAGAATCTGGATGTTTAGCGCCATCCTTAAAAAAATAATGCATCTAATATGGAAATGATATTTTTAATGCATGTAGTATGGGACGGGTGGAGTAATCTATAATCTTATAAAGCTTATATGACAAAGTCACATTCTTTTATTTCAAAATTACTAGATATCCTCTCATTCATTTAAATTTTAAGTATTTATCTCATCCATCAATTTTATAAGTTTTAATCTCATCCATCCTATTTATTTATTAGTCTATAAATTGTGAGAATCGTCACAATTCCTAATTTTTATTTTCTACTCTCATCATCTTCGTTGGCGGTTGGCCTAATTTCTTTATTCTCTCATCTCATCATCTTCATCGGCGGTTGGACGAGAGGAAATTGAGATTTTTTTGAAGGTCGGTCTTTCTTCTTCTTCCTCGCATCATTTCTATAGTTGCTACCTTTCTCATTGCTTTAATAATTTTTTTTTGTAGATGCGGATTCATATTACAAAGAATGAAAGTACCGTTTGATGATCTTCAACATATGTATTTTTTAGGATTTTACCATTTGATTTTCTTTGATAATTATACATCCAAATTGTTTTGTTCGTATGTTAACTCTACTTTATTTATTTATTTATTTATTTTGCAGATCTACAACTTCTTAATTATCTCGTGAAAATTTGATGGACGATCAACTATTTAGAAGATTATGAAGAATATTTAATTTACATTGTTAACTTGTATCCATTGTTTTTGATGGATAATTAGTTTAATTTGTATCCAATTATTGAATATTTCTTTCGAATCAATGTAAATTGTGATTTTATGTTGTGTTTTCATTTTCAAGCACATTCTTTTTGTTTGTTGAGTCTTTTAATATATTAAGCTGCATAGTAATGAAATCTTAATTTTTAATTTTAATTTAAATGAAAAAAATATTTGAATTCTTGATTATATGAAAATTTATAAATACATCACAATCAACAAGATTGATAAAATCAAGATAATTTGATCAATTCTACTAAAATTATATTGCACAACTAATACAATTATTAACAAAAATAAATATTTAATTAACAAAATATTAGTATGATTAAAATCAATTAATCGAGTCAATTAATTTTATTATGGTAAATTGTATATATTTTTCTATAATAAATTTAATTTAATATAATTATTCATTATTTTAATTTCTATAATAAGATTGGTAAAAAAATCGATTAAGTGAAGATACAAAATCTATGTTTAAAATTTTAAAATTTTAAATCAAGTTGTTCAATTTGTATTCAAATATTTGGAAAGTGTATATTTAATTTATTTGATTATATATATATATATATATATATTTAATTTATTTGATGATATATACAAATTATATAACACGTGTGCAGAAAGCAAACGTATATTTAATTTATTTGGTGATATATACTGATTATATAGATAATCTGCAGAAAGCAAACATATATTTAATTTATTTGGTGATATATACACATTATATAGATAGTCCGAGAAAATATATATTTAATTTATTTGGTAATATACACGGATTATACAACGTATATTTAATTTATTTTGTGATATACACATATTATATAGCGTATAGTTAATTTATTTGGTAATATATACTGATTATTGTATTTCTCTCTTTTCACATTTATTTCTCTCAATAATTTAAATAGATCGTGTATTATAACTATTTAAATTTAATTTTATTATTATTATTATTATTATTATTATTATTATTATTATTATTATTATTATTATATATATATATATATAACTTTTCTTTCATTATCCCGCAAAATTCGCGGGGCCTAATACTAACATAATATAAATTGTAAGGCAAAAACTTGTGTGATACCGTCTCACGAATCTCATTTCGTGATACGGATCTCTTTTGACTCGTATTCTAGTTATTTGGGTTATTTTTGCCCAATTATAATTTGGCCCGCACTTTGCTTAAACCCAACACGCCGCCACTTTTCATGAATATATTGTCACTTTTCGACATGTACATTATCACTTTTAGTATATAAGTATAACTATATCACATTTATTGTATCATAATATTAAGTTAATTGATGAAGTCATTTACTTGGAAGTAGCGTTATAACACAATTATAGTGTGAAAAATTATGGAACACCTAAAAGTTGAGCGTTATATATATATATTAAAAGTGACTATCACTTTTTACTATAACACCTGTCCATTTTTCACTAGACTTCATCATTTTTAGTATGTAGATGTATCACGGATCAAAAGAAATCCGTCTCACGGAATGAGCTAGATCTACCTAAATTGTAATCAAGTGCAATCTACTTGGAAGAAAGGAGAGAGAGAAGAAAAAAGGGTTGGAGACTTTTCTCTCTTATCCCGACAGCTGAAAAAAGGTCTGTGATGGACTTCCACTATCTATGGTGGGACACAAGAGCTTCTTCACCTACCTGATATTCACAATGTTGGACCAACCAACTCTCATCGATCATATATGACTTCTATCACCAAATCATATATGCTTTTCTTATACCTTCATACCTTTCAAATTATTGCACAACTTCTTGAATGCACATAATTCATTACCCACTAATTTTATTTGATTTTTCTTTTTCCGGATCTATTGATGAATTTATTCAGATGTCTCACAAATTTAGTAGATTGATCAAATCCGCACAAAATTTAGTGTGGAGCGATTCATATTATAAAAATTAATATCGTTACATTTATTTAGTGATATCATAACATTCATTTAATAATATTGTTACATTTATAAACCGATATCACGTTATAAAATGTTTATAGTATCGATGAATGAATGTAATAGTATCGGTGAATGATTGTAATGATATCAATTTTGAATAAGTTTCATAGGAGATTAACATCCAATGAATTGTGATTTGTTAACTTAAATCTCCATTCTCAAAGGATTTATTTTATGTACCTCATGTGCGAAAGCAACTATATAGAAAAATGTAATTTTAATACAACCCGTCATGAGGTCTCATATTTTTTGTCTCAATATTAGCAACTTTGATTAGGTTCATTTTTTTTTTTTTGTTTCACTTTTGGTCCCTCCGTTGCAGAAACCATTAAATTTGCGGGTAAATTGTAATTTTGGATCCAAGAAAATGTGTGATCTACAATACGGTTCTTTTTCGATATCTTTGGTCTCATGGTTTTTTTCAACATTTTTGTCACATGAGAAGCTGCAGCTTTTGTCTATTCATGGAGAATGATAAATTATAATTTTGGTCTTGAAAATTAACGGTGAATCAAATTTTAAAAAAAAAAATTAGCAGTCTCACTCATTGGTACCAAAAGTGTTTGGAACTTGTAACACCCCTAAAATTCTCAACTTAGTTATTTTGGATTTACATTAAAACTTACAGTCATATTTATAAAAGATTTCATGAGTTTCTAAAATTATAAATTTTAAAAATTAATAATATTATAAATATAATATATTACGAATATTTATTTTGCGTAACTCCCACAAAATATATATCTCTAATTATCTCATAAGTTGGTTTGACTGAGATTTAAAATCTTCCAAATGTTCAAAATTTATATCAAATATGAAAGATTTTGATATTTCATAATTCTCTCAACCGAAATTCTCTTTTGTAATTCTATTATACACGGTCATATCAAATTTTTAACCACAAAAAAATTATTTTCTTCCATATTTTAAATCTTAAATCTTTTGAGATAAGGATTTAAACGTTTTTTTTTTTTAATATTTAAATTCTAGTACTTATCTCACTAAAGTCAAAGTCAAACTCATGCCTAATGGCAAAAACTTGATGAGACCGTCTCATGTATGAGACCGAATCACTTTTAAAAAAGTGATACAAATTAGTATAAAAGTGATAACAAATAAAAAGTAATAACAATTTATGAAAAGTAATAACAATTTATGAAAAAGTGATAACAAATTATAAAAAAGTGATAATAATTTATTAAAAAGTGACTCTCACATGTCCGTCTCATGTATGAGACGGTCTCACACAAGAGTGCCCCATGCCTAATATATCTATTTATATGAGATCTAGTCCTAGAAAATAATTTCATACTCACAAATGTCATAAATTTATTAATTCAAGGTGAGGTTTTTTACTCGCGTATTTACTTAGTCACTTTTAAATATTCATGTAAGTTTAATTGTTGCTTGCTACATCATACTACGTTCACATATTACATATGTTATTTGGTTATTTCGGCGGTAAGGTCGTTGTAATTTTGCGGGGATTACGGTCCGAGAGGGAAAGCTCCTTGGAGGCAATTCCACCGCATACAGTTGACGACCAATATATTGACACACTATTTATATGAATGTTATGTGAGTTGACGGTTTTATTTATATGTGATATTTAAGCGTGACAAAGGGATCTCACTAAGCTAGTTTTCTATGGTTGCACATGATAATTAGTTCATGTTACTTCAATTTTAAATTAAGAGCATTAATATTTAAAGTGTTTATTTTTAAAAAAGTCACATCTCATGTTCCATTTTTTTAAATTATTAGTGTTTTTTTACTAATTACTTCCACTGCAATTTTTACAAAATTAGTTACTTCTACTAAACATATTTTCAAACGTTCTTATCTTTTTATAAAAAATTAAGATTATTGAATAAATAAAATTAGTTACTTCTACTAAACATATTTTCAAACGTTCTTATCTTTTTATAAAAATTAAGATTATTGAATAAATTGTTAATTTAAATTTCTTTTTAAAAATTTTCAGAAATCGAATGTGACAAAACTTATTTTCTTGGTACCAAAACTACAATTTATCTTTAAGTTTACTAGCAATTTAGAACGCATTGTGGTGAAGTGTTGGACCAACAGCTAGTAAACTTTACGATTTCCGTAACAATGGTTCCAAAAGTGCAAAAAAATTATGGAAATACTAGTATTGGAACGAAAACATGAGACCCCATGTGGGTGGGACCAAAACTATAATTTTCTCCGTATGGATACAGGTTAGGTCCCCAGTCCTAGGAAAATGATGAATCTGCAAGCAGAATCCAAATGAAGGAAGAAGAAGATGATAAAATAGCAAGCTTCTAATTGCTAGTTCTATTTCTGAATAATATTCTAACTACAAACAATGATGCATTTCCTATCTACACAACAAGAACAAGGGGTTTCCTATCCTTCCTATGGACTCAACATCAAATTCTTCTACTTAAAACAAACCAACACAAGGGAGACAATAAATATTAATGATCCTATTTAACAAACAAAGACACTAGACAGAAGTTGTATCAAGGATGTCATCCTCACCATCCATGGTTCCATAAAGCTGGACATCATTCTCTTCTGCACTGGAATAGTCCCTTCTAACGAGCTTCGCATGAGCTGCAACAAAACGAGCTTCTGGGCCGTCTCCAGGCCTGATCTTGAATGCCCTTGTCCACAAAACCATCTTGTGAAGGACCAATCATACTTCATCCCACATGAGGTTGCATGAAGGAAAAGAAGCCTCACAGCAACTTCACTCAATGATTTGAAATCTTTTAAGCAAGTTTCCCAAACAAGCCTACTGCTCTGAGGATTAGCAATCTTCATCTTCCCTGTCACGGGGTCCCGTTGCTTCATCTGAACCGCCTGTGCATAGAGCGGATCCAGACCTTCTGATCTCCACTTCATAAGTTCCATTAAAGCAATGTGTGCTTCCTCCCTTGAAACCAACCGCATCACAAGCTTATCAACGTCCTTCTCCTGCTCGTGCGTTAAGCACTTATAAGGAGGAAGGTACTTGCCACTCTCATCCTTGATCAAATACAGTGGATCAAGAATGTATGCAGCTGACCATGCTGGATGATAGTTCTTCTTAAAACGCTTATCAAGTATCTTCTCAACAGGCCCTTCAGCAATGTTGTACTTAGAGCACCAATTCTTTACATTACCCCTCAGTTCCTCCCAAAGAGGAAGGCACTGCCCTACTAAGGGCCTCTCAGCCTCAATCTCTTCACCCATTCCCATGATCATCTTCACCAGCGAATGAACAGCCTCCACCTCGTTCCAGAACCCGACATCCTGAATAACATCCCGGGCAGACATATCATCTACAGAAACGACTTTGTACGAATCATCCAACACAATTAGATGCAGAATTCTAGAGCAGCTTAACAAATCATCCAACATAGCAATAAAAGGACCTAAACTCTTTGAAATGCAGTGCTTTGGAGGAGGAACTCTAATAAACCCCGCCAGATCAAGCCCCTGCAACCTAAACTTGTGCAAACTATGCCTAATCTGCGCCGAAGAATTGATTAAATTCGCGATTTTCATACAATTATCACTAACATTCTTGAATAATGGAAGCTCTATACACAAGTCCTTTATTAAACTAAAGAATGCATGAAGCTGACAAGATAAATTCACCATCCATTGATTCTGAAGCTCTAAATTTCTCAATGCTTTAGCTTTATACTTATCTGAAACGATCCCCACGCATCGTTGTGCATTGCTACCGCATATTCCTCTGACCGTCTCCCACAAGACTTCCTCTGCATACTCTGGCGCCACTGAAGCACCGTCACAATACACTGCCCTCTGGAAAACTGTTGTCCCATTGGGAAGATTCACTGTAAATCTAACCAACCGCTGATTCTCATTCGCACAATTCTTATTCTTCCATCCATCAGAAGCTACCTGAAAGAATGCTGCATCTGTAATTCTGGCCTCTGCCTCCATCCTTGCTTCCTCAAACTTGGAGTCGAGCCTTGCACTTAAGAGCTCCCTTTTGGAGACGGGAGGCAACCCCACCTGGTTAAGAAAGGCCTTGAACTTGGGATGCTGTAGACTCGAAAACGACGTCGAACCACACGATTCGTAAAACCAATCTGCCAGACTTTCAAAAGCTTTATTCACCTGGGTTTTGGTCAATGACGGAGGAGGTGCCGGTTTGGGGCTTTTGAGCTTCTTCACACTGCTCTCCAACAGTGCCAATGGCGCCAAATCATCTTGACCGCCGGATAAAACCAGAGGCTGAAGACTCAAACGAGACGAATCAATCATGTTGATTGGATACGCATCGACAGAAGCAGTGAGCGATTGTGAGCTTCGCTTCCGATGATTAGAAGGGGAAGCGAGAGGAGGTAACTCAGAAATAGGCTTCAACATTAGGCTGAAATTAGGGCAGGCTCCTCTCTTCAGATGCTCAGAGGCGGTTCTCGACGGATTTGAAGCAGAAAAAGCGACATCACAGAGAGTGCATTTCAATTTCACAGCATTCGGAACGTTGGTTTCAGGATTTCTAATTAAAATCGGTTCAAGATGAGCCCAATACCAAGCTCCTTTCCCTTTCACAGCCTTTGTTCGAACGCTTACTAAACCTTCGTACCGCTTGTTCACCGCTCTCACTGCAACCTCATCGGACGACTCAATTGGGATCGAATTAGCGCTGGACATCGAAACAGACATCCGTCTCCAATTTTAGGTGAGGGTTTCTTATATCATCTTGATTTTGACGTTAATGGATTAGTTCATCGATGAAGCAAGGAGGTTCGGCGGCGGCGGCGGCATTTCGCCGGAAATGGGTGGTGCAGCGAGGAAGCAAAGCATGTCCACTCGGTGTTCGACGAATTGTTTAGGTGAGGACAAAAGAGTGTACGAAGAGAGAGAAAGTGATGGTGGCTCGGCGAGAAGGAAGAGTCGAAGAGAGAGAGAGAGAGAGAGAGGGAGAGAGAGAGAGAGAGAGGGAAAAATGGTGGAGTGAATGACAGGTGACTTTCTCGGAATATAATTTTGGTTTTTATAACATTTAACCTACTCCTCCGTCCCACATCGCTTTTCACACTTTCCTTTTTTGTCCCACATTAGTTTCTACATTCCAAAAAGCGAAACCTCCCTAAACTCCACCCTCACAATATTCACATATTTACACAAATGCCATTACTTTTACACTCAATTCAATCACCTTTCTTACTTTAATAATAAAAGTTTACAAAATTACCCTCAATACTCCACTCATTACACTTTTTCTTAAATGTGTAAGATTAGTATGAAAACTAATCTGGGACGGAGAAAGTATTAAATTGCAGACGGTATGATAAATAAATAGTATTTTATTCCTGTTACCACGTGCTAATATCGGCGCGTGTGAAAAACCCACGAAAAAGGCCTTTTGGATTTGTCAACAGATGGGGACCCACATGAAAGAGGCCAATGAGATTGACTCTATGGTCAACGCCATATTTGGTGCTACAAATTATATTAGGCAACAATTTAATTTATATAAATGGGTGAATACAATAAATTCTATTAACTTACTTATTATTGTTATTTACATGTATTATCATTTTATATTTATTTATAATAGTGTATGTGCATGTGATGATATTGTGATAGTCATGTACATGAAAGTGATATTAAAAATAGAGTTAATCGTATGCACTTTTCCGTCTTAAAATGATACTCCCTCCGTTCTAAGAAGTTATGCACACTTTTCATTTTTTCTCGTGCCAACAAGTTATGCACATTACTAAAATAAAAATATCACACAATATTAATACCATCATAATATCATTTAAATTACAAAAATATCACTCTTATTCTACTCTCCACTTTATTCTCTCTCCTACTTTATCTCATTAAATCACCCAAAATACACTTATATTTTATTCTCTCTTACACTTTATTCTCATAAAAGTCAACAAAATTAACTTCTCTTGGTTTAGTGTCCCAAGAAGTGTACACAACCTTTTTGGGATGGAGGAGTATAATTTACATGCAATTTTTGTAGGGTGTGTTTTTACGTGAACCAAGTTGAAACTTGATCCACATTGAAAAAATTAATCAAGTTTACCCTTTAACTATCTCAACTAATATCCTCTAGTAATATTAGATATACCCTTGAATTATCATAATTAATACCCTTTGTAATGTTGTCATGTTGTAATATAAATCATATCTTTCAATTATCACGACTAATACCCTTTAGGAATATAGGTCATATCCTTCATTTATCACGGATCGATATCATTTAGTAATATAGGGCGAGACCTTTCGATTATCACGATGAAACTCTCTGCAATATAGGTCATACCTTACAGTTATTACAACCGATACTATTTATTAAATGGATCAAGTTTCACCATAAAACTTTGTTCATAGGACACTTTGTCTTTTTGTAAAGTTGTGTACAATTTATTTAATGCAAAATGTATCACTTTTCAAATTTTTATCTTAAATGACACATTTTGCGTACTCATTTTAAAAAAAAATGATACTTTCTCTGTCCCACAAGTATTTAAACACTAAAATGGATATATTTTTTTCTTAAAAATGTAATGAGTAGAGTTTTGAGAAGTAATTTGGTAAATATTTATGTATAAAGTGTAAAAATTGGTTGGGTGTGTATAGTGTGGGCCCAAAAAGTAATGACATTTTGTGTAAATATGTGAATATTGTAAGGGTGGAGTTTATGAAAAGATTTTCTTTTTAAGTGTCCAAACAATTATAGAACTTTCGAATAAGGTAAGTATGCAAACAATTATGGAACGGAGGAAATATAATTTAACATAAAAATAGTATTTCTATTAAAAAATAATAATATTCTCATAATGGTCATGTGATGAAACGATCTCACTCAAAAAAATTTCTTTAATTTTGACTAGTGTGAAGCAACACAATGGTAAATTGCTAGACACTCTGCGTAGTGCACAATTAATTCAATTTTTGGCGTCATAAATTGTATTTGTGTTTTATTAAACTAGATTTTAGCACGTGCTTTGCGTAGTGCACAATTAATTCAATTTTTGGCGTCTTAAATTGTATTTGTATTTTATTAAACTAGATTTTAGCACGTGCGGTGCACATTGTGTTCGTCATAGCGGTAATAGTTAATGTGTTTTTGTGAAAATTGCATAAAGGTGTTGTTTTACTAAATAGTGTTAGTTGTTTTATTACAAAGTATAAGTTGCTTCTCTATAATATTCTCCTCCGATCAAAATTAGTATACATAAAGTTTTTACACGGGTTTTAAAAAATATTGATGGTTACATATATTGGAGGGATGCAGATCCTCCATTTCTCTGTGCAATTTTCTTGTAAATTTCGGAGAGAAATAAACACTTGATAAAATAATGGATGAAGGCCTTGTTTGAAGTGAACGATATTTTCACTTGTCGTTGACATTGTTGTATGTTTTGCTTCTTGTTTTCACGGTTCCGTAGTAGATAACATAAGAGTTGGCCATGAATCGGTCACGTGTGCATGTTTCCCAGTGGAAGCCGATGACATGCCTTTTTTTCTACATGTGGCGTGTTGACCGTTTTTTCCAATAAAATAAATATTGAATTAAAAAAATTTCCTACATTTAAAGACAAAACATAAAATTAATGAAATTAAAACACCGAATTTGTGACCACGCCTTCATGCACGGCGTTCCCCCCTGCATAGGATTAGAGATGTTCGGCCTCAAAATAGATTCGTCATTGTTCCGAGGCCACAATCATGCGTCATTTGAAGCTCGACTCCACCCGATGAATCGCGTGCTTCCGAGTCTTGTCGCACGAAACTCGACTCCGTCGTTAATCATACGGCCCAATTTTACAACAAACTGCTCTCTTGTTTTAAATTTTACAGCAATACTCCATCTGTTGTAGAATTCGTTGCCATGATTTCATTTGGAGAAGTTTTGAAAATGAGACTACCCACGCGGTGAGAGGGAGACGGAAGAAAAAAATGAGAGATGGAATGCCAAAATGAAAAGTAAGGATGATTATGTTTAGAAAAAATATATCAAGGACAAAATAGTTCAAAAATAATTTACAAAGTTTAGTCACTTTTATATATATTATAAATTATAGATATATCATGTGCTAGGTTCCCTACTTGATTTTGAAGTCTAATATGAACTTGGTAACTTGGCCATATATCAAACTCAAATTCAAGTTATGGGAGTAAAAACACTTTGGGTATGTTTGGTTAAAGATGGGGCCATCCTGGATGTGGATGGTCAATCCCATCTCATTCTATTTTGGATTGGCCCATCCAAATATTCATCCAACTCTATAATACATCTACACACCTATTTTCACATATCACAATACAATCACATCAACTCTATCTTTCACATTAAATATAGTATATTATATTTATTTCTCTCTCTCACTTTATACTATACTTTATTAAATTAATAATTATCCCACTAACGAACAATAATATAATATTATATCATCTTCTATTACAATCATTCAATCATTACCTCAACCTACTAACAATATTAAAATAATACAACATCAACTTTGATTTGACATAAAGCTCCATCCATCCACCACTTCTCCATCCCTAACCAAACACACATTTATTATTCACAGGATTACCCCCATCCTCATTTTTCATCTTCATCCTCCATCTCATCCACCACCATCTCTAACCAAACATAACTTAATTGTTAAAGTTAATCCCTCAAAAATTACTTTTAAACTATGAGTAGAATTTGCAAGCACCACTTGTGTGGGTGGGGGCAAGAAGTCCAAACTTTTAAGTTGGGAGGTATTAAAAGAATAGTATAATAAGAAAAAAACTATCTTGTGAATTTGTTCGCCATGTAAAAATTGATATTATTATATATATTTAGTAATATAATAATATTTATTTAATAATACTATTATATTTATAAATTGATATCGTATAAAATATTATGATATTAACATATAAGAATAATTGAATTATTAATTATGATATTATCTATTTTATTCCGTGTCATAGTATACATGTCGTGTGTTATTATTATAAAATTGGAAGTAAGAATAAGATAAGAGTGGGCAAAAATGTGAAGTTTATAAATACAAGAACGCAATTATATATATATATATATATATATATATATATATGAGATCATCTCATATACGAGATATTTCATACTATAAATTTTTATATTAATATTTTATGCTATAGAACTTATATTTAATTTAGTTTTCATTCCCACTAAATGTGATCCATTAAATATGTTCCATTAAAATTAACTCACAAAACCAGTTCCATAATATATGAAACTATTTCACCTTTGGGTAATACAACATGTGATTTTAAAATCTGAGTAGGCCATGATGCAAGCCAGAATTCTGGATTTCAACGTTATAATCCAATGAATTACTTATTTCAAAGGCTCTCGTAGAATTTCTAATATGTTAATAAAATAAGTAGAGTCACCGTTTAGTCCAATTTGATCCCAACAAAAAAATAAATTATATTGAAAAATCTTCACATAATTTTTTTTTTTAATCATAAATGTCATGTTTCGAGATTCTAAAATCTCGAATTTATTTTACAATTGATGGAACAGATTTTTTTTTTTTTTTTTTGGATTTACTAACAACGTTGCATAAATTTAAATTTTAAGAGTAATGAATCGGGTGCATAAAATAAACTCTATTTTTACTCTTGTTACATACATTTATTATCACCGTCATGTACATGCACTATTATCGGCATCCACATATACCGTTATAAGTAAATGTGATAATGATAATGCATGTGCATAATAATGATAATGAATATACATAACAAGAATATTAAAAATAAAGTTTATCGTATCTACCGTATGTTGTATCACGAATATTTCACTAAGTAAATCAATAGAGAAGTGACCAAGGAAAACCAAGTCCAACGCCCGGCTCGCTCCCGGTTCATTCGTCCGACCTCGATCGCTCGCTGGCCATCTAATCTCGGTCGTTCGGCTTGTCCGCCCAACCTCGGTCGTCCGACTTGTCCGCCCAACCTCGGTCACCCAACTCGTCACTCCGACCTCGCCGCCCAATCTCGGTCGCCCGGCTTGCCCGCCCGACTCGTTCGCCCGATCTCGATCGCCCGACTCGTCACCCGACCTCGGCCGCCCACCTCGATCGCCCGGCTCGCCCGCCCGACCTCGGTTGCTGCCTCGGCCGCCTAACCTCGGTAGCCGGCTCGCCCACTGGCTCGTCCACCCGCTCACCCTTCTTACCTCGATCACCCGCCTCCGCCCAACCTTGATCGCTCGGCTCGCCCGCCCGACCTCGATCGCCCGCCTCGGTCGCCCAACCTCGGTAGCCCGGCTCGTCCACCGGCTCACCCTTCCGCCTTGGTCGCCCAACCTCGATCGCCCGACTTGTCAACCGGCCTCGGTCGTGCGGCTTGTACAAAGATGGTACAACCGACGTATGAAAATACCGCCATCTTTACAAGACATGACAGGATTCATTAATTATAAGAGATTTGGTCAAATTTTAGATCAATGGTTGTAATTAGAACCCTAAAATAAAGGGTTAGGATCGTTTCTTGACTTTCAAGTTTGGGGCTCTATAAATAGAGACTCTCAATCCATTGTAAAAAGAGGATGAATTCAGCATCCCACCATACATTCAATACACACAAGGCTAGGGGTCCCCATGGGACACCCAAAGCCATCTTCAAGGAAAAACTTAGGGTTCTTCCCCAATCGCTCGTGTTCATAGTTTATTATTTATTTTATTCGTTAATCTAGCCACATTCAACCACAAATCCATCGAATTTAGAACGGGTAACAACACCTTATTCACACAAGTTTTGTGAAATTTTAATAATATACGATATTAATTTCCTTATTCACTATCTAAAAGTATAGCTCATGCATGAAGGTTAATTTATTCATAATGTAAGTGGTAGTTACTGGGAAAAAAATGGGACCTAATGTATGAATTTTAAATTCATACAATTTTTTTAACAGTCAAATTAATTTTCATTAAAATTGAGTACAATTAATGAACTTAATATTCATTTCGATTTTTCTTTTTCCTTTTTTATTTTTATTTCATTTGACGTTCAATTCTATAACATATATGGATATGATGTATGTAATTTATTAATTATTTCTTCACCTTTATGTATCATTTATTCACAATATTAATCACAAAATATAACATCAAATACTCCCTCTATCCACCGTAAATATGCTCACACCGTTTTTGCAACAATTTATTTTGCTTCACTATTCAACCATCACTTAATATTTTCACATGCTATTAACTTTATATTCATAAACAATTACTTAACTCATAAATGGACCACAAAATATCCTAAAATAATCTTAGACTCCAATTGGATGGAGTGAATTTGAAATCAAGGGATTTGAGGATAATATATTATGCATTCACACAAACTAAAATGGAGAAAAGTTAAATAAATGGATTTGATTCACTCAAATATTAGCACGAGGTGAGAGAAGTGAGAGATTTCAAATAACTATGTTTTGTTGGGTATTTGAAATCCTCCCACTTATAAGTAATATTTGTGTCAACCAAATCTATTCATTTAATTTTTCCCTATTTTGATTTGTAAATATATGGTGTATTATCCTCAAATCAATTGATTTCAAATGACTTCATCCAAATAGAGCCTTACTTTATTTACTTTATCTATGTTTTCTTAAAATCATTAAAACTAAACGGCATAATTTTAATGCACGGAGGGAGTATAAAGCAGATGATTTCGTATCTTTCAATCCAATATTAATAGTGCACATCAACCAGTTGAAATATCCCATCTGGAATTTGGGATAAAAAAGAAGCAATAATGGTAATCAAAGTCATTACTGTTCATACTTAAGTGGGACTAATCAGTCATGTACATATATGTATGTTTTAATTAACAAACAACTGTCAATCACTCTACGTCTATTATATTCGTTTAAATTAATTAACTATAATTAGATATACTTATATAATTAACTATCATTTTGCTTTGTGGACAATAATGAACTCATCTTAATTAGTAATTATGAGTGGACAAGTTTTGTTGCTAAAACATTAATGACTAAGTATTCCCTATAAGGTATATCATTAACTTATTTAGTTATATAATCAATGCCTTATAAGTGATACATCATATAATCTACCTCCCTCCTTCCATTTTTATACGTATAATTCGGAGTTTTAAGAAATAATCCCTCCTTCGTGCAAAAATAGGCTTTACTTTCTGTTTATATTCGTCCCACAAAGAATTATATTTAATGTATTCTCTACATCCAATAAATTTATTCTCATTTTCTTTTTGGTATGTACAAAAATTTATTCTCATTCTAACATAACTTTATCATCACCATCTAAACACTACATATCTACACACATTTTTTACTTTACACATAAACTACTAGCGTGACAATGGGAAAATACTCATTTTCATAATAAAAATATTTTTACCCATGTGTATAACAAAAATATTTTTACCCACCGCTCAATATTCTCTCCCTAATACCTTCTCTTTTTGTGGTCCCCACACTCCATAAGGCCTCAGCACCCCACCCGCCGCTCACCCCCAATTCAAAAGAGAATATTCTCTTTTTTAATGCGATCAAAGTTCTGCAACGATTTAAATTTCCCCATCTACCCCCATTAATTCACCACAATTCCCTTTTTTTATTCATCTCTCTCGGCTTCCTCCCCAATCCCTTTTCTTCATCTCTCTCGGCTCCCTCCACCACGGCGACCAACTCTCTCTCCCCCTCTCCCTCTCCAATTTTTAAGGTTTTCATTATATTTATTACTTCATTATGTATAATTTCATTATTTTGTTATAACTCTAATTTTTGCTATTTTTATTGTGCATGAAATAAAGAATCATCCTTGCATTCGTACAAAATGAGTTGTCTAAATGAAGAGCAATATAGTTCTTGAGATGTAGGCGAAGCTCCCTTGGCATAACTTTTCCGAATTTTTCAAAATTTTTTTAATGTTACAAAATATTTTGAACAAATTTGAATTTTAAATTTCATATATGTACACATAATATTTGTTGTTAGTATTTGTTGAATCTTAGTATAATTTTAATTTAATATTTGTTGTTAGTTGATTTGAAGTGAAATATTGTTAGTATATTGTGAGTTTAATTTGAATTTTAGTATACCCATGTTAGTATTGAATTTTAGTTTAATGTTAGTATTAGAAATTTGAAATATATGATTATTGTTGGTATTTGTTGTTAGTAAATTTTGATGTTGGTATTAGTAGATGTAAAATCGAAATGAATTAGTTATTGTTGTACTATTAGTTGTTTAGTAAATTATTGATGTTGGTATTGATTTCATTGGTGTTATTAGTAGATGTGTGTATAAATATTATTGCTTGTATATAACAATTAAATTATTGCATGATTTTAACTATAATTATTAGTTTTCTTAATTAATAATTTATAATTATTAGTAGATGAGTATGTTATTTTTTATTATATAATATAAGTAAAATTTTTAATTTTTAAAAATATTTTGGCACAAATTAATATTTTTTAGAAATAGAGCCTCTTGAATAGCAAAATGACGTGTGTTCAACCAACAGTTCGTGCCACATCTCCACAACTTGATTTGCAAATACAACGAATTATGTTTGGGCATCGACAAAAATAATCTTTCATTCTCCATTGAATTGAACGTTTGAGGACAATCGCTATCAATTGTTGGTGTGTATCTTTCAAAATTGGTATTCACACGTGGACAATTGTATATGGCAATATCGAGTGTGAAGAGCAAAGATGGATTGAATTTCTTATGTCTTGATACTAACAGGATATCTTACACGCATAAAACAACAAATGTAGTTTACAAAGAATTTTTTTGAAATTTGTACACTTATTTCTTTAATCAAAATCCAAATTTATCTTTGTTTAGTGCTTTAAATTATGTAAAGATAAAAAAATTTAAAGTTGTTAAAATTAATCTAAAAATTATTCTATAATACTATAGCTGATTAGAGTAAAATTGCATATGATTTTAGTGCTTAATTATCTTGATTTGATGATGATTTAGGATTTATTTCACTCTTAAATTGGCTAACTTTATTTGTTATAAGATTTGATATTTTTAAGTTGAAATGTGTAGATAAGTGGCCATTTTTTAGATGGAATTAAGATCTGTATATTCATCCAATTGAATCAAATGTCTAGAGCTTTGGAAAGAGGGTCGTGAGAGCTTCGCGTAGCAAAAAGAATCATCCCAATCGGAGTTCGTACGAAAAAAGATATGAAGCGATGAAGTGACTCAGTGAACCACTGCAATAGCAGCCGCATACACCCATTAGCCGAATACACCCACCAGAAGATGAATACACCCTCTATCTTCTTCCACATATCCGCTTCAGCAACCAGCGCCATCGCTTCCACCAATTTCCACCACCAATCATGGCCGTCACAGCCTCAACCGACTTATCCTCGCAGTCATTAACCACCGTCGTTTCCTCTTCGCCGCCGCCTGCGTTCAGGCGTCAATCTCGCGACCACCGTCGCCACAAATTCCAGCCGCCCACCTTCACCCCTCTACAACCTCCGTCGCTGCCCATCTCGCCGTGAAGTGTCGTCGCGACCACCGAGCCATCGTCGTCGCCCCTGTGAGTCGTCGATCTCGCTGAACATCACCGCCGCCGCATCTCAGATTAGCGCCGCCTCACGGTCGAAATCCCAGCCGCCCAACACTGTCACCTACCCAGATTTCACACCTCCGTCGCTGCCGCCTCTCAGATATTCAGCAGCCCAATCGCCGATGTCCTCTTCGCCGTGAGTCGTCGCCGTCGCAATTCAAGCGCCGTTTAGCCCGATCCACCGCATCTCTACTCGACTTGGGAAACGAATTCACTCGTTTGATGCCTCAATTCAGCAGCCGAGTAGCAAGTCTTCAAATCAAAATCCGACTCGGGCATAGGATTATCTCACTCGGCCGAGTGAGAATGAAGATGCCGTGTGAGAAAGATACAGAACATATCCGACTCGGGCAGTGCAATCAAGACTCGGCCGAGTCATTTCTCAATGACCGAGTCAATCTCAGTTTAACAGAATTTTGACTTTTCAAAAGCTTAATTTGAATTATTTTAGGGGCTTAATTGCAAAAATTAAATCTGAACCTAGTTGCCCATATATATATATGACAAAAACTTGTGTGAGACCGTCTCACGCATTTCATTTCGTGAGGCGAAATCACTTTTTAATAAATTGTTATCACTTTTTTAAAAAGTGATACAAATTGATATAAAAGTGATAAAAATTTGAAAAGTGATACACTTCACATTATAAGTGATAATAATTTATTAAAAAGTGATAACAATTTATTGAAAAGTGAATCCGTCTCACGAAATGAGATCAGTGAGACGGCCTCACACAAGACTTACTCTATATATATATATATATATCCCTCATTTCATATTAGAAAGACACACTCTCCACACTTTAACACACACTCAAACATAGTAGTAGGTGTTTTCAATTCTCTTTTAATTTCTTACAAATTAGTGATAGAATTTCATTCTATCAAGTGTAGCAACACATTTAAAGTGATATTCATCCTTATTCTCTCATTTCTATTGGTTTATTTCTTAATTTGCATGTCTACTTCCCCTTTAATTTTCTTAATTTTCATGGGTTTGTTTAATTTTATCATGATTTGCTAAATTTCTCTTGTGCTTGAGCGTGATGACTCTTGGATGAATTATTTATGATGATCATGGGTTGGGTGTTTCATTTATAGAAGTGATTAATTATTCTAATGTGATTTGCATGATTTAATTGCTAGATTAAGGTTTGATTCTTTGTTAATTGATTTAATTTGCTAAAAGAGATTTGATTTATTAAATTGATGCTTAGGTGTTAGGCTTGATTTTATGATTGAATTCAACATTGAATTAACTCAAGGAAACTGGTTAATTTTCATTAGAACCTACATTGGGATACGTTAATGGCTCGATTTTACGTCTAGGGATTAAGTGAGAAGACTTAGGGTGTCATCTTTAAACTATCTTACGTGCTTATTTGATATATTAAACTCGGGCTTATCAAGTACGGTTGATATGTATTTTTTGTTAGATAGCTCCTATTATTCTTCGTTAATTGGAACCATGATCATGTGTGATTCGTGATTAATGATTCCTTGGTAATTTGCACCCGAACATATTTTTCTCATACTTGTTATCTCTTGGTAATTTGCTTGTTGCTTCCTCTTAGTTGATTAATTGTTATTTAATTTTGTAAAATTGAGTTCGACTCTATAATACCATGACAACTCTTAGCTTTAGGGATCCTATACTCGACTTAGTTCCTTTGAGTTTGATAACTTGATTGTCTTAAAAATACATACCGCGAAAAAGCTACAATCAATAGCATCATAAGTGATATAAAAAATAAATAATAAAATAAAATTTAAAAATCAAAATAACATGCAACAACAATAATATAAATAAAATTATACAAATGTAAGAATATTTAAATAATTAATTAAAAGTATAATTAATTAAATAAAAGATTTAAAAAAGATGCAAAATATTGAAAAATAAATAAATACAAATCTAAGGAAGCACATGTGGCAAAACTACATTTTTATTTCAAAATCTTCCTCCAATCTCATTTATTTCATTTTAAAAATTGATTTCAACCATTTATCATATACTTCTAACCTCAACTATTCAATTCATTAGTAATTATTTATCAAAATCAATAATTATAATAATTTTTAAATGAATATAATTTCCATCAATTACGCATTATATATTAATTTTCATATTTATATTATTATCTACATTAAAAGAATTTTTTTTTACTTTTTATATGTAATGGTTTTTTATTAGCATGGACTCACAATAATTTATTAAAAATAAAGTAATATAATAAATATTTTTGTTCTTCACAATCTAAATTATTTAAATAAAATTTGAATTATAAATTAATTTTTTATTCTGCATAATTCATAGCTTAATTTTTATAGAAATATAATTTTTTTTTATCGATCGTTTTAGAAATATAATTGATTTATACTTTTGTATAAAAATACAAAATTAATTTACTTAGATTATTTAAATTAATTGTTATTTTTATTGATGTAGATCTCATACTCTACAAATTAATACTCCTCCGTCCGGTATAAGCTACTCGTTTCTTTTGAGCACAAACATTAAGGTAAGATATATATATATATATATATATATATATATATATATATATATATCAATCGGGCAATATATATTTTGATCGGGTAAAGGGTGACTCGAACCCATGACCTTTATGTCATAGGTAGTGGAGCTCTAACCGCTTGAGTTATACTACTTCGTCTGTAAGATAATATACATACATATATATATATAGTACAAAATATATGATGAAAAGAAAATAAAAAGTAAAAAATTTAGATAAAAATAAAGGGAAATGAGTGACATATGTGTAAATAATAGAAAAATATTCGGATATAAATTTAGTAGGGTAGTTACCAAAAATAGAATGTGTAACTTATAGTGGAATATACCAAAATGAAAAAATGGGTGACTTATAGTGGAATTGAGGGAGTATATATTTATACCTTTTGAAAGAATAAAATTTACGTAATTAATAAAAAATCTAAAATGTGCGTAAATTAATTTTTTTAATTTGTATATTCAATTTATAAAATACATGAACAACAAAATAAAATAATTATAATCATCCCGCATATTACGCCGATCTACGCACTAGAGTTATATATTGCACACTTACAGTCTTGAAGCAAAAGTAAAAGATGATTAAAAATTTTGTATGTCGGATCCGATGGGAAACCATGCAAGTATGCAACAAATATTGTTTACAAATATATACTCCCTCCGTCCCAAATCGGTTTTCTGAGTTGACTTTTCAACGGTTTTTGTGTGAGAATTATTTCATAGTAATATGTGTACAAAAGTTGAAATAATTCTCACACAAAACCGTTGAAAAAGTCAATCAGAAAAACCGATCTGGGACGGAGGGAGTATTATTTTAAAAAAATTAAGCACTCTAATAATTTTTGACCTGGAATCGCATTTATAGATTCGTTATTATTTTATAGAATTATCAAGTACTAAATATTTAATCAACTTTTTCATATTTAAATTATCATTTCAATTTAATTATATCATGTATTATAAAAAAACTTTTATTTATAAAAATATTTAAACAACAAAAAAATTTATTTTATTTTTTTATTATTTATATCGCCTCTATCCCATTTTAGATTGCTCAAAATCAAAAATAAATTTTTATTTTTGTTTTTTTATACCCAAAATGACAAAAAAGTAACTCTATTCTCTCGAAACTAAATCCTTCCAAACATCTCTATTTACACCTCATATCACTCAATTATACACTCTACCCTCTTAAACTAAAACAACCTTCCTCCAATAAAATTGAAATGACACATTTACTCTCAATTTTACACCTTTTAAACATTAATAAACAATTTTTATTAAAACCCGTATCATTTTAACTTAAACAATAAAAATTAAGAGTAAGTTTTGTGTGAAACCGTCTTACGGATCTCATTTCGTGAGATGATTCATTTTTAAATAAATTATTATTACTTATAATGTGAAGCGTATCACTTTTTAATTTTTTATTATTTTTATACTAATTTGTATCACTTTTTATAAAGTGATAATTGTAACGCCCGAATTTAAAAATAACATATAATAGCCGAGGCGCTACCAAATTGATATGTTAACTTATTTATAAAGAAAATTGTAATTGAATAAACGAGATTTATTACTAAATAATCATTTAAAATTACAGGGAAAACAATGCATAATAAATTACATGCAACCATCGCCCCGTACTCCCGCTCGAGCTCCTTTGACCCGTAGAAAATCATAAGCGTGGGGGGATGAGTGTTTGAAAATACACCCAGTGAGGGAAATATCAATGATTGCACAGCTTAAACAACATTTGTAAATGCATATAATATTTCAATAAAGCTCATGAGAACATTTAATGCTTTATCACATAGTGCGGTCAATACCCGACTTGAACATAGTACGGACAATTACCCAAATTTTGAACATAGTGCGGGTCATTACCTAGCTTGAACATATATATTACGGGCTATTACGGCTTGAACATATTACACAGACTATTACCCGATTTGCACATAGTACGGGCCATTACTCGGTTTGAACATAGTACGGGCCATTACCCGACTTGAACATAGTGCGGGTTATTACCGTCTTAATTAATAATGCAATTTAACATTGCAATCATAACATTGAATATTAAACTCGATTAAGAGTGGAGATTGCCCTCACCTTAAAAGCGCAACAAATGATGCAATGCAATACCACCTTAGTGATCCTCAACTCCTTGATAACGCACAATCTTAATGGTCTCATGTTTCTCCACATATCCTACAAATAACATATACTCTTAATAATCTTCAATTTCGGTCTCTACGAGCGTCGATCAACAAACTAATTATAATTCTATAATCTACGATTGGACACAAACATTTTAATATATAATATCACAATTAACAAAAATCGAATACTTACCAAATGCTTCGACTCTCTCTTTTCTCTCTTCCCTTTTTCTTTCCTCTTTCATTCTTTCTTTCTTTTTCTTCTTCTCTATCTACTCCACCGCCTAACTCCTCGCATATCCAAGCCACCGCCTCTAATAGGTAAGTTTTCAATGTTTTTAATTAATTATTATTATAATTCTATTACTATATATTATACTCCCTCCGTCCCGAATAAGGTTCACATGTGCACCGCACGTTGTTTAAGAAAACCGATAAAAAGTTGCTTTTTGCTTTTTCTTTGAAGGGTATTTTCGCCCTTTCAATAACCGAGATAAAGGAAAGATTAATTTTTGGGTTTAAGACTAATTAAAAATCTGGAGGGAAATCTGAAAAAATTAAAAGCTGACAGTGGCCTTTTTTACACTTGTTCATTCGGTACTTATTCACTGTTCATACATAAAAAAAAAAACGAAAATTTACTGAGAATGGAGGCAGCGAGTCTAATCTGCATTAAATACATGAAATCATCCAAAAATTCCCCCAAAACTTAGTTAATCCACTGATACCCAAATTTTCACTTTCCTCCAACGATTGTAGCAATAAATACATTCATTCTTCAAGAAATGCAACAATTCAAAATTCCTATCCGCAAAAAACCAAACCACAAATAAGAAATTTATTGCAAACACAATTAAATGTCTACACCAAAAAAGTCTTACCTTAGATGAAAGGAATCGGATTGCTCGGTTCTTAATTGCTAATAGCACCAAGTTACATCGAATTATGGAAAGATAAAGGAGGCGCAGATTTATTTGATGTGAGCGTAAGATCGAGTCCATTACATTTGGGCACAAGCAAAGTTACAAATTGATCAAGGTATTCCAGTCATGCTTACTAACAAAAGGAAGGGAGTACCAAAAATAAAATCATTGAAGTTTGATGCGGAGAGAATGATGAGTATTGGTTTTCAAAAAGATCGTCAATAAGGAGGCTAGCAAGGGAGCTCGGTGTGAGCAAAAGCCAAGTAGGCGGATGGGTTAAAGAAGGGGTGATAAAGCCACATACAAATGCTATTAAGCCCGAGCTAATGATTTGAACAAGATTCAAAGAGTCAAGTACTTAAATGCACCGGTTATAGAAGAGAATCAAATACGGTTTGTATGCATAACACCTGTACACATTGATGAAAAATGGTTCTATATGTCAAAAGCAAGTGAAAGGTATTACATGGTGCCGGAGAGGATGAGCCCTATAGATCATGCAAAAGCAAACGATTCATTCCAAAAATTATGTTCATGGGGGTTGTTTCAAGACCTCGATATGAGAATGGAAATATGGTGTTTGATGGAAAAATTGGACTATTTCCATTCACAACAAAAGAACCAAAGAAAGAGAAATTCTAAGAATAGGGTGAGGGGTACTTTGGTGACTAAGCCAATTGAATCAATCACCAAGAAAGTTATCAAAAATTGTTTGGTGAACCGGTAATAAAGCGCCGATTATTTTATCATCATCCAAGAGTCACCATGATTAAGTCTCCAAAATAGAGGATCAACCTCTAGTGGTGACATTAATCATGCTAATCTTTCAATTTTTTTGAGATAATACCAGCAATTAAGGCCAAGTGGCACGGTAATGCAAGCAAAGACATTATCATACAACAAGATAATGCAAAGCCTCACATAAGCAACGATGATCCAGAATTTAGAGCATTGCAAGCTCGGATGGCTTCAACATACAGCTTGTATGTCACCACCAAACTCACCAGATACAAATATTTTAGATTTAGGTTGGTTTAGGGCAATACAATCACTTCAAGTTGACACGACTTCTTATAGTGTGGATGACTTAGTTAAGAATGTGTTCTTTGTCTTTTGAAAACTTAATACCCATCACACTTAACAAAGTCTTTTAAGTCTACAATCTTGTCTAATTGAGATCATGAAGTGTAAGGGTCGGAATAACTATAAGTCGCCACATATGGGTAAGGATAGACTCATAAGGGAAGACAGGTTGCCTATGGTTTTACAAGTGAATGAAGAGCTTGTGAGAGAATGCATTCACTTTTAATTGAAAAGGGTGCGGGCAAGTGGAAGGATCAACTTATGACATTAGCAACCTAATTAGAGGGTTGGGATATTGAATATATGGCAGGGTAAAAACACTTTTTGGGAAGTTTTTAAGATAGGGGCCGTGGTAAATAACTTTTTGGGCGGTGTTTTGAGCAGTTTTAGAAAGCTGATCATTGTTTGCAGATTAAACATAGAAATCATGCATGATATTTTGTGGGGAAAATGATTATGTTTATCTTTTGTAAACATTAAACAAGTTTATTTTAGAAATGAAATTATGTTTACTTTTGTAATTTAATGCTTACTTTTGTAAATCATGCATATATTTATGCTTGCTTTTTAAATCATGCAAATACTTATGATTGCTCTTGTAAATCATGCAAATATGAATGCTTGTTTTTGTAAATCATTTAAATATGTATGCTTGCTTTTGTAATTCATTTAAATATGTATGCTTGCTTTTGAAAATCATGCAAATTTGATGAAGCCTCATGACCCTCGATTCATTCTTTATGAACACAAGTTTTAATTTGTTCAAGCCTACAACCCTCGGAAGATAATTTCATCATAGGGGCTATGTCTCCACACTAGGGAATAGCCTAGTGGTGACTAACAAAAGTCTCCAAACTAGGACAACACTAGTGGTGACAAACAATACCATGCGGGTTCTTAGTCTCCAAACTAGGCAAGTACTAGTGGTGACACATAAAACCTAGAAGGTCTAAGTCTCCAAACTAGGACAATGTAGTGGTGACACATAAAACCCGACAAATAAATCACGAGAAGACCATACAGAAGGCCGGACACATAAATCATCGAAAGCCATGCACGAGAAGGCCAACATCATTACCTAAGAAAACATGCATTTGCAAACCATCGAAGGCCATACGAGAAGGCCAAAAATTAAATCACAGAAGACCATACACCGAGAAGGCCATACACGAAGGCCAAAATTAAACCATCGAAGACTATAAACCAAAGAAATAAATCACGAGAAGGCCATACAGAAGACCAAGATAATTTAAAAACCTCGAGATCATTAAACCATAAACCAAAGAATAAATCACGTAAGGCCATACACGAAGGCCAAAAATAAAAAAACTTCGAAGGCCATACACGAGAAGACCATTAAAAACTCGAAGGCCATACACGAAGGCCAAAATTAAACCATAAACCAAAGAATAAATCACAAAAGGCCATACGAGAAGGCCAAAATTAACATACATAGATCATTTAACAATTAAACCAAAGAAATAAATCACGAGAAGGCCATACACGAAGGCAAGATAATTTAAAAACTCATAAATAACTGGACACCATAAACGAGAAGGCCATACGTAAAATAAATTAAGAAATTTTACCTATAAAATTTGGACACCATATACGAGACGGCTTCAAAGATAGCCTTTTCCATCTCCTCACTCATTTTTTTCTTCAAAAGCAGATCCGAAAAAGTCGATTATTCTTAGATGAGAATAGAGTATATTTTTCACGGTTCGTAGCAGGGAATACGTTCATCGTCGAGAATGCAGGACAACTAAATCATTTGTGAAAGAATCATTCTTACCGAGAACGAGCTTACGAGAATCGATGAAAGCGGCTCATAACCAGTCGACAAACACCTCATCGGTGTCGAAAGAATACTCACGAGAATCGGTGAAAGCTGGGTCGTACCAGAATCGGCCAAAAAGCCTCATAGGCATTTTACGATGCCAACTCTAACCCTAGGTTAGAGGGTATCGAATCGGACTCCCAAGCCCCATGGCTTAGAGAACAAGACCGTCGATTATGGTTTTGAGAGAGAAAGCAGGAACCACCGAATCTCACAAGAGATCGGTTAAAATCTACCTATATAACGAGAAGCATATAGATCGATCACGGTTAAGAGTGAGAGCGAGGGTGGAGAACATGGAGCGGCGAGTGAAGAGAGAGAGAGATTAGGGTTTTGCAGAGAGAGAAGAACATGGAGCGACGAGTGAAGAAAGAGAGAGATTAGGGTTTTACGAGAGAAGAAGAAGCTGGAGCGGCGAGTGAAGAGAGAGAGAGAGATGCACTAGAATGATCGAGAGGGAGGGTAAATTAGGTTAGGGTTTAGTTATTTTAGGTTTGGGTTAATTGGGTTTAATTGGGGTGAGTTAGTGTTAATTGGGTGAGTTAGTATTAAAATTAACTATAAATGGATTGAAAATAAAAATAAAAGTGGGCCCAATGGATGGCATTTTTAAATTAAATTGTGTTTGTGAGGGTATTGATATGTAGTGTTATTTCCTAAAATGGGGTATGAAGATAATTGTGGGGCGTCCATTTAAGGAAAGTGTGAAGATAACTCGGGACGGAGGAGTATTATTTAATTAATTATAAATTTATATATATATATATATATTATTCAATATTTTATACTATAATTAACTAAAATACTTCTATTTTAATTAAACATATCATATTCTAATATTCTATTTATTAAAATTTATTATATATATATTTTAATAATTCACGCAATAATTTTAGAATGTTACCATAATAATTTACTAAAAAGTGACATCATCTCACGAAATGAAATACAACATCATACAAGTTTTTGCCAAAATTTATTGGGACGGAGGGAGTAAATTTTTTTTTCCCGTGAAATTCGTGTATCTAAATTACTAATACTAGTACTAGTAATAATAAAAAAAAAAATTCCCGTCAAAAAAAAATAATAATAATAATAAAAAATAATAATAATATAGATAAACCTAGCTGGGTGATTTTAAAGACTTTTAATTTAGCGGTTAAAATGGGATTTAATTATGTACACTTCCCTCTTCATAGAAAACACTTGTACGTAAAACCCTAAACCCCCTCCCCTGCCGCCTCCCTCCTCCACTGTCCCAGCCCCAGCCGGTGCTCTTCGTATTCACCATTCCGTATATCATCCATTAAATTCTGGTAATTTCCTATTTTTTTGGGTTTCTTCCATTTTCGTTTTATAGAAGTTTTGATAATTAATGGGTTTATAGTGTTATGCTCAATATTATGTATGTCTGGATTATTGATTTTGAAGCTAACGTGAATCTCTGTAATTTGGGATTAAGTTTTCGCCCTTCACCTTGAAAATCTGCATTTCTTTTTCCTGTTTCGGTTAATTGGATTAACAAGGATTGGTATGCACAGTTCCTTGATGTTCAATTGTGAAATAGTGTGTTCGTTCTTTTCTTTTTGAAACATTAATACCCAAAATCTTTTCCGAACACGTTCAAATTCAACACCTGTTGAACAAATTGATTATGTTTAGCCTAAATTTAACAAACACATTCAAAAGTACCACCACTACTTGAGAACACGTTTAGCTTCAAAGTGAAAGAAATAAAAGAAATAGAGTATGTTCAGCCACTAGTTGTCGAACACATTCAAACCATTCCATCTCAGTACAGGCTATTTCTTTCTAGTTGTATTAGAAAATAATCGTTCGACTGACATCTGTCAAACAAATTGAGTATGTTCAGACAGCAATTGTAAAACATATTTAGTTTGTTTGACAAATACAGATAGAACCGAAAATACATCACCGTTCATTTGAAATTGTTTTACGGGAAAAATATGAAATTATGGAAAATAACTTGCAGCGGTCGAGTCTATAGGTTTTCTATGTGCATTGGTGAATTCTAGAAACACTTGTGTACTGTAAAACTTTAAACTTTGTAGAACGATCAATGCATGTGTTATGAGATAATAGATATTAACTATGAAAAAACAACGTAGGGAATAAAAAATTATAAAATATTGTGATATGAAAATAAAAAAATGTAAATAAAACATTATGATGCAGAAAGTAATTTATTGGAGTCAACTATGCATATAAGTGTACTTTAATATTTCATAGGTTTTGTTTTCAAAAAAAAAAATATTTCATAGGTTTTCTTTCTTTTTTTTTTTTTTAAAAAAAAGGTGCAAAAAGCAATTTTTGTGGTCACCTATATGAATTCTTTAAAAATTCAATTCGAACTTTAGTGCTTAAGACCACCGGAGCACAGCGCAGCGCAGCGCCAACCCTAGGATTTTGGAGAATACTGCAATTCAGCCACAGGAATGGCTTTTTGGGGTACTCTTACTAACTTTACAATTATTTCTTTATATTTTTGTTTCATAGTTTAATTTATAAAATAATTGTTATTGATTATCTATGTCTCAATGATTTCATTCTTGAAAAATCAGGAGTTGAAGTTAAACCAGGCAAACCTTATGTTCATCACCCTGATAATGAAGGAGGAAGGCTTCATGTATCTCAGGTTTGTTGGCTTTCATGAAATTTTAGCATATTTGTTTCTCTTAGATTCTTAATTTGGTTTTAAAATATTTATATGTGCTACTTTCCGCATGAAAATGTTGTTTGAGATTATTATAGCATCACCCCTAGACCGTAGTCAATATTTCCTGTGTTTGAGAAGCCCATTGTCTCACATTTAATGGAAGAAATTTTATTTGGTGAATTACAATTTGATGGTTCAAGATTGTTGTCTTTGATTCTGTAATAACAGTATTTGCTTTATTGATTTTTAGGCGACCTTAGGTACTGAGTCCGAGTCATCGTCTGGGAAGAGCAGAGTACAGTGTAAGGTGGGAGATAAGGAGCCAATTAACTTGTGCTCATTGTTGCCGCAAGTATATGAGAATTGTGCATTGAACCTTGAATTTGAGGAAGATGATGAAGTTACCTTTTCAATTGTTGGCCCTCACAGTGTGCATCTCTCTGGCTTCTTTTATGGTGATGATGATGATCAGGATAATCTGGGAGATGATTATGGATCGTATCCTTTCACCATTCCAGCTAAATTTATTGATGCTCTTTGTAATTGTTGTATCCCAGCTATTTGCGTGTTTTTCATTATTTAATCTATGTGTTTGCATTTTGATATTTTCTTTAACTCTTCAAGTGATGATCCTTATGAAGAGGGTATCATGGGAATTGATTCTGAAGATGAGGATGAGTCTACAGACTATGATTCTGTAGATGAAGATGAGGTGGACTATACTGATGATGACAACATGTATCCTCCTCCTGTTCACAACAGTGGAGGTACTATTATAGTAAAATGTCTTAAATCTCATTAGTAACTTCTAAATTTCTTGGTCAAATCATATATTTTCACATCATTTCGACTAATGATTTGTTCATAATGACTTAAGACATGTAACCATCATTACTTGCACTGATGCCTGAGTTTAATTGAGTTTCTAATTTAGGAAGGGTTGCATAAAGAGAAGTAGAATGAGTAGGTTTGGTTGTGCTTAGATTTTCATGTACAATCTTTGATGTCTTCAAGTTCTATTTGTTGGGTTAGACTGTTAAGTACACTAGAAAGTTTGACCTAGCTGGTTTACTTGCTTATGTCATGCAAATAACGGGGCCAATGGAGGAACAATGTTTCTCAATCGTTTTACTTTCTTGCATTGTGCATTGACTTTTAAGCGCTAGGATTATTTAACGTTTTCCCTGTAGCATATACTCTCATGGGTATGTAGATGTTTTATCCACTTCTAAGGCTTTAATGTTATTTGAGTTCAATGTTTTCTTGAACAATCACAATGAACTTTCTAGGACTGATGCTTGGACGCATATCTTCTACCATTCCTATTTACGTGTTTTGAATTCATCTTCTCGTGATGTGCAGTGTTGATCTTAATATTATATTAGCCTCGGGTTAATGATTTTTCCTCTGTTTCTGTTCATTTCATGCTAGTGAGAATTGAGGAAATAGTGGATGAGGACAAACCTACCGATGAGAAAGCTATCTCTAAACGAGCAAAAAGAAGAAAACTCAGTCTACTGACAATGAGAACTCCAACCGCCAGATTGTTCCCAAGTCTGGAACTGGTGTCCCTGTATTGGAAAGTGAAGACGAAGATGGCTTTCCTGTATCTGCAAATGGAAACAAAACTGATATTTCTAAATCCGAAGCAGCATTAGAGGAAACCAAAAATAAGAACACTAGTGAGAAAACCAAGAAGAAGAGTGGAAAAACTGATGCTGCTCCTGGAAAGAATTTGAAAAGAAAGAGCGATGTGAGCCTAGATGAATTACCTGCAAGGTGGATAAACTTGTTTTAGTGCGGGATTGTGATAGTTTTCTTTTGGTTTAAATTGATTAGTATTTTTGTTATCCCTTGTTATTTTTGGTGCTTTATAATTTAACATCTGTTTAAAATCATGTGTAGTGAAACTACTGAACCAAAGAAGAACAAGAAGAGAGTGGTGGGAGAGAAATTAGAAAGTTCTCTCGAAAATAGAATGTCCGATTCCAACAGTAAAAAGGAGTCTCCAGTAGCTGAAATTGGAAATGATCTAATGCCAACTTCTGCAAAGTGAGATATGGTTTTCTGCATCTGTATCTTTATTACCTGTTAATTCGTGATAGTATTCGTATTAATTCTGGATACTATAATCAATGTTAATATGTTGTTTTAGCATTTCTGAGATTTCACTTTACGATGATAATAGGCACTAAACCAATCAGTGATACAAATATTTATGTTTTCTACTGAGCTATGTATCTTCTGCTTTGTTGGATTTACAATTTTTCAATAGCCAAACTCGTAGGCTCTGATGATTCATGGAACATCGACTTGAGTGATGATATCTCTATAATAATTATTACAGGAAGGAAGGAAAGAAAAAGAATAAAAAGAATAAGAAGCAAGAAAATGCACAGACTCCAAATGCAGAGGGAAAACAAACAGATGACACTGAATCTGTCGTGGAGAAACAAGAGAAGAGAGAAGCTAAATCATTACAAATGAGGACATTTCCAAATGGTTTGGTGATAGAGGAGTTAGCAATGGGTAAGCCAGATGGCAGAAGAGCTTCTCCAGGGAAAAAGGTAGTGTGTGACTGTGCAAAGGTTATTATGAATATAAGCCTGATCTATGCTCGAACGAAATAAAAATGTTTTTCTCTTATTCAGGTTAGTGTCCATTACATTGGCAAGCTGAAGAAGACTGGTAAAATTTTTGACTCAAACATTGGAAGTGCACCATTCAAGTTTCGTATAGGTACATTATTTGTAAGCAAAATTGCAACCATGGTCAAGTATTTTAGCTCTTTCCTTGTTAATTGTGTTCATCTTGTTGCAGGTGTTGGCCAAGTCATCAAGGGATGGGATGTTGGTGTTAACGGTAATGATTGCTAAGTTACATTCCTATCCAATTTTAAGGAAACTTTTTCTTGATTTCCTAATGTTATGAAATTCTATATGAACAGGCATGCGTGTCGGGGACAAACGAAGGCTTACTATTCCTCCAGCTATGGGGTATGATATTTTACTTTGTTCTACTTCTGTATATAATCTTGTTGTGAAATGGATTACTTCAGTGTCTATTGTCCTACTAATTAAATAAAACATCTAAATAATCACTACTCCTCCGTCCCGGAAAAGCTTTCATATATAGGAGGGCACACACTTTAAGAAAAAGAGTAATGATTGAGGTTTTGAGGGGTAATTTTGTAAACTTTTATGTATAATGTAAAAACTTTTATTGGGTTATGTACTTATGTGTATGTGAGTAAAATTGTGAAAATTAGTGAAAATTGTGAGAGTGGAGTTTATAAAGGGTTTTCCATTTTAAGAGAGTGAAACTTATAATGGGATAGACGAAAAAGGAAAATGTGAAAACTTTTATGGGACAGAGGGAGTGAAATTTTATTACAACATTATACAAACAATATATTCAAGTTGAAATTAAGTTAAAGTTAGATGAACCTTAGTGCTAAAAAGGGACATATATCAAGTAAGATATTCAGTTTAATCAATAGTAGAAACACATATATTTATTTAAATGTTGAGTCATATTTCATTATCGCTCTGCCCAATTTAACGCTGGAAAGATTTGACAGCACGATGAAAGTACGTAGGAGAATAAAAGAGTGGTTATGTTGGTGCAATTAATCCAGATAATTGCAATTGCATGCATCGTTATCTTCCAAATATAGATATAGTGTTTGCCTTAACAGTAGTCAAATCAAGATTTTGATCCATGCTTGAACTCGTCATGCATAACTTAAATTGAGTGCTCTTGAGGAGGTGATTTCTTGTTTAGTTGAATAAAGGGAATTTTTACGATATGGTGGTGAGGATGGATTTGAGAATGAGTCATGTTAATCGACGTCTGGTCTTTGATATGCAGTTATGGGGCCAAAGGAGTAGCAGCAATACCTCCCAATGCATGGCTGGTCTTTGATGTTGAGTTGGTGGCTGTGAATTGATCTTCACGACCTTTACACATCAACTTGGTTTTATACCCCAATTTTGTTTATTAAATTTTAGTGGTTTGCTGCCACAGACTTGGTGTTTATTTGTATTTGGTTGCTGCACAAGAATGACAAATCTGGGAAACTTATACTTAGCAGAAGATACTTTTCAATTTTTGTAGCAATTTACTAGATATGATTTTTGTGAATCTTGATTTGATGTCAAGGAGCGTATTCTCCTTGGGTTTTGTTTAATCAAGTTTGTGCATGCTTTATACTAAGCATGGTAATTTGCAGCCTAAGTACTCGTTTGATGAGAGAGTATTAAATTTCGAGGGATAATGAAATATTTAATATATTTGACTTTCTATGTGTAATGTATTTACTCTCTCGGTCCCTTCGAAAGTTCTCTTTTGAGTATTGTACTCTATTTAAGAAAAAAATAGTATTTTAAGTTTAGTGAGTATTAGATGTAATGGATGGGAAAGGAAAAAGGAAGAGAGATAGAAAAATAAATGTTGAAAGAGAGGGACGTGGAGACATTTTTTTAAGGAAATGAGAAGCTTTGGGTGGGTGACCTAAATGTCAAAATGGGAAGCTTTCGAAGGGATGAAGTTCAATTTTTGTTGAAAAATATTACAATATGATTTAACATGAGGTATAATATATCTAAATTGTTTGCATTGAAAATTAATTCATGTGACAAAAGTTCAAATTTTACAATTATGCTTACTCTAAAATATTGGGAAAAGTTTTGTTGGAATTTGGAAAATAAAATGTTATTTTTATCTATTATTTACTAATTATGGTGAGGATAATATTAATACATATTGGATTTTCTCTTTTTTTTTTTTTTTTCTGGCTTTTGAGTAATAGAAATTAACATTAATAAATGTTAGAGTTTAAAGGAGATGAAACTATATCCTTAATAATTACACCAAGAGTTCTATTCTATCAAAATAAAGGCCAGTGCCAAAACATTAAGCAATGATAGGTGGTTATTTGACGTTAAAAAGTCATTCTGGAAAATAAAAGACAAAAATTTCTATGAACCGGTTACATACGATAAAATTTATTTTCACTATCATTGTAAATGCACATTTACAATCAGTCATGCATATGCACTATCATCACATACTTATAATAGTCCATGTGCATGACGGTGACAATGAATGTGGATGACAATAATAGTAAGCGAGAATTTATTATATGCACTCGGTTCACACAGTCTTGTTCAAAATAAAATTACAAAACCATTCTGGTATATTTAGCCTAAGGGTGTGTTTTTCACTGCAATTCCAACTCAAGAATTAATTTTTTTAAGAAATCTTAAAAATAATTGTATACTATTAAAAACACTTGAAAAGACCCCTAAGTCGAGCTGAAAATCAATGGTTGGAAGAATTTTATACTATTAAAGAATTTCTTTTTACACCTACTATGAGTAGCTTTTTATATGCAATCATATTTTTCAAATGTAGACAAACTTCCAAGTTTTTCTAACCTTCGACTCTGAATTTCAAATTTTCATCATCCAAATATCATTTTTAGACACAGTATAGATTTGAAGCTATCATGAGGGATTATCCGTTGTGTTTAATCGTTGGATTTTACTTTAATTATTCTAATAGAGGATTTAAATATGATGTCTCAATTTTTGGTAAATTTGAATCATATGTATTATCATTATATTGAATTTGAATATTTTTAATGTTTTGAAATGTCAATTTTTCTATTAATTTGTGTTTAACATGTGGCGTTGTATTTGTGTGTTAAATTATTAATATTGAGTCTAATTATAAAATGCAATCACATGGATTAGAACCACACGTTTCATGATTATCAACTAGATCAATATTTAAACCTTTACATAGTTTGAGTATCTATTTAGTGTAGACAAATTCTTGTATACATGCAGCATGCACTAGTCTTTTAAATAATACTATTATATCACTCAATTAATATTACTCGTTTCAATGAACGATATTACTCAAAACCAATTGCACCATGCACACTAGTTGAATAGTATTACTCGTTTCACTAAATAATATTACTCATTTCATTGAATGATATTACTCAAAAATCAGTTGTACAATGCAATTGATTCACACAATTGATACTCTATTATTATTATTATTATTATTATTATTATTATTATTATTATTATTATTATTATTATTATTATTATTATTATTATTATTATTATTATAATAGTTGTATAGGAGAGGGTGTATCTTACTATACTAAATTATTAGTTATACAAAAATAAACTATAATAGTACCATAACTTAATTCATATATTTTTATTGATAGTTCAATGTATATAAATGTAGTTTTTTTTTTGGACAAACAGATCAATATTAAAACATATGTTGAATGTTATGATGTAATTATATTAAATAAATGACATGTAATGTATTAAAACTAGTTAAATTTTTTATCAATATTGATTTTACTACATATATAATACAATTTTTAAACTATATTTCAAATCTTTAATTTTTATATCACAATTTTTTTAGACGATCTCATATATGAACTTCTGTATGTTTACATTTACTTAAAGGTAAAATGCATTTTTATTCGTCCTTTAACTTGCTCCTTTTTTTGTTTTCGTCTTGGTAACTTTTGAATTTAAAATATCGTCCTATATTTTACACAAATTCGATATTTTAGCTCATTACTTGCTAAACCAGATCACATACCCGATAATACATGACGTGGCTTGTATAAAGTGTGACATCATGCATTACCAAATATGTGACCTGTTGTAGTAGGTAAGACAACTAAAATGTCGAGTTTTTTAAGTTACAAGGCGATTTTTTCTTAAATAATACTTGTTCTTTTTTATATAGTTGGGCTCCCCTACCTATATTTTTGGCTCTGATCGTGGGGTATATTAGGAATAAAGTGATTGTTTGTGAATAAAATTAAATGACAATTTAAATAATTAAGTGATGGTTGAAGTGAAGATATAATAAAATAGTAATTGTTGACTTTTAGAGTGTAGGAACATTTTTTTTTTTAGAAATTCAAATAAAAAATATGTATAATTTTGATGGATAGAGTGAATACTATTTAAAAATAACTTAATTTTACAGTGCACAAAGTATTTGTTATTTCATGTCCCATTACATGTATTTAAGGGTTTTGGTTTAGAAAATATAAGTGGAAATCTTGAAAGAGAAAAAGCAAGGAATGGAATTGACAAAAGATGAACTTTCTCTTTTTACAAATCCCATAAGATAGTTTATGCCTATTGCCTACCAAAATATTAAAGGATGAACGAATTATGAAAAATTGCACTTGGCTATTGACCATAGATTGTAATCCAATTTAGATTACTCAAAATTCTAAAATGAGTATTATAATTTTATTTTTTCTATACTCAAAATAACAAAAAAAAACTTTATCATCTCAAATTAAAATCTTTATAAACTTCTCTTATTTACACCTCATAAGATCTCCAACCACATACCTAATCTCGTATAAATTGTGTCACATCACCGCCACATCAAAAATAAAGTATATCTATCAATTTATACCTCTACTCCCCAATCATTAGGTACAATTTTAGGACCCACTACCACATCATCTGATTCATTTAATATTTTTAATTCTATATTTTTCACTTTATTTTGTTATTAATTATATTAATTTATTTAATATAATTATATAAATATTAATTTATTAATTTATATTATCCAATTTATATTAGCGACAGTGCTACATATATAATTGAAAACAAATATTCATATGTCTAACGGCTACACACAAAAAAAAAGAAAAAAATGTATACTCCATCTCCATGCAACGACTAACAACCCAAAAGAAATGAAAAAAAAAAAAGTATTTATACTGCACTGCCTGCCACCCCAGAGCGAAAAGAAGAAAAAAAAACATTAATAAAATATTCCTATGACTCACATTTTAGTCTTTTTTACAAATTGTTTCAGTATCAAATTTTTCTACCTCTCGTTTCTCTCTTTTATTTCTTCCTCTCTTACAAATTACAATAATATACCTAGGTAGAATAAAATGCCACATAGATTTTCTTCTCATGGGTCATGGTTGGGATACTCTCGTCTACTCAATTCTCCACTATAATTAAATTCTTCTCACTCAATTACTCACATTAATAAAGTTGAAAAAATCTATTTACCCTTCATTTTGCAATTTTTAATACTAATAAACAACACTTTTATTAAAATTCATGTCATTTGCTTTTAGCAATTTAAATCGTAACGTAGGGAGTATTAATCACGTTGCGCCGTCTCATAAATTGAACACACCCAATAATCGAAGGAGACCAGTCGAATTCATTATAAACAAATCCCACTTCTTATATAATTTGAATAGCTCTCAAGCGTAATAGGAATCATCACAGAATAAATTTACTTGTAAAGTTTATCCAAATTAATGAGGAATCATCACATAATGAATTTACTTATAAAGTTGAGGGATAGAACAATTGGTAGTTCGTGTTGTACACAAGAGGAAGACAATAGAATTGACTTATCTCATATCATCACAACATATAAATGAAATCAGAAATCAGCAGCATCTATAAGGGCAGCACAAATCCAGCTCTTCTCTCCTCAAACGAGTACTCTACCTCCACATTAACCGATTTGGTAGCTGGTACGATGGCCATTTGCATCGATGCAGGTGTTAGCCCCTTGTGAAATGGTGTTACGGCCATCTGCATTGGGATGGAGGGCGTTGATTGAGGCGTTCTGTTCTCTAAGTCGATGGTACAAATCATCTTGGAAGGACTTGTGAACGGTGTGATGTTGCTAGTCGTGAGCGTCTTCTGAAACATGTCGTGTTGCTTGCGGTTGAGATCATCCAATATATTGGTGGCGTTAGACCTGGATGAATCCGTGGAAGAAATGGGAGAGAAAGGCTTTCGCATCATGGGCGACTCGTTTTGCAAGTTGAAAGACAGTTGTTTTACAGGAAGACCAGCCAAGTCCAATCCTCTCCTCCCTGTCATCAACATAACAAGAAAAAATTTATCATCAAATGTTTCTTTCTAGATCATCTATCGTGGCAGAAATAAGAAAAAACTTATCATCAAATGTTTCTTCCTAGATCATCTATCTTGACAGAAATAAGAAAAAAACTTATCATCAAATGTTTCTTTCTAGATCATCTATCTTGACAGAAATAAGAAAAAAATTTATCATCAAATGTTTCTTCCTAGATCATCTATCTTGACAGAAATAAGAAAAAATGTATCATCAAATGTTTCTTCTTAGATAATCTATCTTGAATGAAATAAGAAAAAAATTATCATCAAATGTTTGTTTCTTGCTAGATCATCTATCTTAACAGAAATAAGAAAAAAATGTATCATCAAATGTTTCTTCGTAGATCATCTATCTTGACAGAAATAAGAAAAAAATGTATCATCAAATGTTTCTTCGTAGATCATCTATCTTGACAGAAATAAGAAAAAAATGTATCATCAAATGTTTCTACCTAGATCATCTATCTTGAAAGAAATAAGAAAAAATTTATCATCAAATGTTTGTTTCTTGCTAGATCATCTATCTTGAAAGAAATAAGAAAAAATTTATCATCAAATGTTTGTTTCTTGCTAGATCATCTATCTTGACAGAAATAAGAAAAAAATTACCAGAAGAGAGAGCTGAAATTCCATCATCCTTGTGATTATTACGATCATTCTTTTTGGCATTGCGTGTGTTAGGAGTAGCCTTTGGTGGAGGCATAGGTCCACCAAGAGAAAGTCTTCTACTGCTTGCACCAACACCGCCGCCTCCACCACATGACATTCTAGGGCCTTTCTTCGCGCTCTGGTTCTTCATCGGGCTTGGCTTCGACCCATAAAGGGCCTCCTGCTCGGTTTGTAACTGCCCCTGGAGTTTCTTCTGGTCCTGATATTAAATATAATCACATAAGAGTCGAGAGATGTTTAGCATGAAATCCAAGATACGAAAAGGTCTATATATACCCTCTGCCTTTTGCGCTCTAGCTCTTTCTCTTCCCGCAAAACAGTGTAGTCTTCAAGCATAGAAAGCAGGCGAACCTAGACATAGTAACATAAATCTTGCTTCATTTTAAAACACAAAAAGAGAGATGGATTGAGCTGCATTTCTTCAGATGGTAGTACTTACGCCGTCATAGGTGAAATAGGCACCGTTCTCATTTTCCCATGCTGTGGTCTTTGAAGCCAACGCCTCCACCATTGCTATTGCAACAACCAAAGAATTGAAGAAAAGTCATATATAAGCCTTTCCGAACTAACTTACACCAATACTAAAGTTTGACATACCTGGAAGTTTATTGACTAAAGCACGAGCTTTTTCAGCACGTTTAAGTGTAAGATGAGCGCCTCTCCCAGCATTGTAACGGTTGTCATCCTACAAAGAAAGGAAACCACTTTGAGCAATTTCACTCTGGGATCTTAAGATTAACCAACTGCAGATAGTATACAAGTCGAACCCTATTATATTCCTCGAGCCAGTTTTCCTCCACACATGCAGCCATCCACTTCTCAACCTTTTCAAGGATTTCTTTCCTGTTGAGAGCCTCTTCTTTGACTTTAGATATTTGAAGCTCGATTTTTCAAGCACACAAGAGGCATCAACAGCTCCTTTTATTAATCAGAAAAACTGAATAAGATTCAAGAATTAAATGAAAATAATTATTAATATCTTTCTGAAACGTAAGATTTACCAGATTCAACAGCTTCTATAGCGAAGTCAATTGAACCATCTGATTCATGAATTAAATGTGTCTTCCTACAAATATCTTCCAGCTCTCCTTTCTTTTTCAAAACAAGCTCCTTCATTTTGCTTATTTTCAACTCCTCTAATCGGGATACTTCAGCCTTGACCTGACAATAACGAGTTTACAAGATTTCATCACCCAGTTCAACACGTTTGAAACTTGAAACCTCAAAATCAAGCAAGGATAATATAAACTATTAAACATGTATCCCTCAAACAAAAACATTTGACTCACATAATTAATAAAGTTAGCAGAAAGCATGTCAGGCTCTGTTATCTCATCTTCTGAAGCAGCTATATTACATGTAACTTTCTGAAACATCTGCTGCTCTTCAATTGGTGTGTCCATCAAGTTCCAAAGCTCCAGTAACGAAGATGCGAGATCTTGTAACTAAACACGATTGAGCCGTTAATCAACTCTCTCTAAAATGAACAAATAATAATTATAAAGTAACAGAATCCTAATAAAGCGTGACATACCTGCTGCATTCTCTCTAGTTTAACAGCCCGCAGTCTTTGTATAGCAGTTACCAATTGTGCTATGGTATCATTGCTGATATTTTTGGTGCTTCAGGTTCCAATAGACTTGGATGAATCTCACCGACAATTTTCTTAAAATCAAAACCAAGCACTGAGCAGCATGAGTACAAATAATTCAGGTGCTCTACAACCTGCTTCAGACGTTCACACTGCAAGTAACCCGAATCCAGAGAAAAATCAGACGACAATTATAAATATTTATTTGGAGTTGGTAGAAGTTTCACAAGATTACCCTTTCTTCTTTAAGTGCTTGCAGTTCATTGTCCAGTTCTTCAAGCTTTCTCAAAGACAAATCAGTTTCATCCACTGTCGTGTCATTCAAAGCATATCCTCCTGGTCCACAGATTTCATTCTTTATACACTGTATCTCTACTTTCACCTCTATAAATTGATTTTTCCTCTCAAATTTCCTCTTCCGCATCTCCTCTATCTGTGGAAGGATGGCTCTTAGTTCAGCCTTCAAGCTTCCAGTACTTTGATCAGACTGCATAAAGAAAGAGACCATCCACTATCAGACTGCATAAAGAAAGAGACCATCCACTAAAGTGAAAGAATATAGATCAATGTTTTCACTTTTTCGTTGAGTTATACTAGCCAACTGTCTGTTAACTGGAGACATCCTTTAAGATACCTGAGGGCTGAGGTTTAAAATTCTTAAAATCTACAAATGGCTTTAACAAATATTAGCAGTCAACAATGATTAGAATTGTTTAGCTTAGCAATTATCAGAAAACAACGCAAATTAGAGTTGAATACAAAAACTAAGCTTGCATTGGCGTAATAAACAAGAAAGGAGCATCAAAGCACAATTTTAATATTTTCAGAAAAGTCATTTATCATCAACACATATCAATCTTTGTTTACTAACCTGCCTAATGTGTACTGGGGCTCCCCCATCGCAGAGCAGATGGCAGCTAGCTCAGCCTCAGCATCAGCAATTGCCTGCCTCAGCTGAGCTCTACATTTGTTTGCCTGATCTACTCTTCTCCTGTACACCTCTAAACATTCTCGTTCAAGTTCAAGTAACATTCTGTCCTTCTCAGCATCACATTCTCCAACCTCATCCCATATTATCTGACAGATGTGCCAACAAAACATATAAAATCGCAAATGATGAATACAAGTAACAATATATATAAAGTGAACTAGAAATGAAGGAAAAGGAAAGGGATAACAAACAAAATTGTAATCAATTGCATTTAAAATTTCAATACCTGCAGTTCATGTAGAAGAGAATCACATGTTGTTTCCATTTGCCGAAGCAGATTGTTATCACCTTTTGACATTACAACACAACTTATACTTGCAAATCAAAACCAACTAATACACTGCAAGCCGAGTAGAATCCTACTCGATCACTATCTTCTTTAAGCTTAACCAGCTTCAACTAATGCATGGAAAAAGAAAGAAAACAAGTCAAACAGGATTACACGGGTGAGCAAATTGTCCAAAAACTACACTCAAATTCAAATCAAGTCAAATTATGTGTGTGTGTGAAATGAATTCAACCTCAATCAATAATTCTCAAGCATCTGAGTTATCTTCATTCATACAAGTGACAACAAAAAGTAAGATAATGAACAAATTGAAATTAAACTGAGATCTTAAACTGCAAATTAAAATGAAAATGTAAACTCGACATATCATAAATTCAAAATCACAGAAAATACTATCTGCAGTTTGGCAAACCAACCAATTGCTTACAAAAAAAAACTTGCTAATTTGGCTAATAATTCAAATAGCGTAGTACAAAGAACTGGCCTAAATCAGTTCACCACAACGCTCTGAGACTCAAATCACTGGCTCTATTCAAACAAAAACTAAACATTCACCGTGAAATAATCGAACATTAAGCAAAACCAAAGGAAACAGAAGGGGAAAATAAAATTAAGGTAGATAGGGTAGCATACCTGGAAATGAAACCCAAAATCAACGAAAATTCCGTAGAAAGGATTTTAAAAAATTGGACTGTATAGAAAAGGCTAGAGAGAGAAAATAAGTATGGGTTTCGAAAGATTCGACCGTTGAATGGTGAGGGAAATAGAAAGAGATTTTTATATTCCAATTATGCTTGGCAACATTTCAAATTTCGAATATGAGAGAGAAAAAGGTGAATTTAATGATGTTGGTTGACTCACCGGCTGTGATAATTGGTAAACGACAGACGCTTTAAGAATGCGCCACGTGTTATTACCGCTTAAGAATAAACAATTTGGCTTAATTTTCGTCTCTCGACACTCTCAAGTGATGTTTTTGCCTAACGTTTTTATTTTGTCATGTATGTTTGTCCTTTTTTTGTTTTTTTGGAAAGTAAAATTAAATTTTGATGGGGTATTTTGATGTGATAATTCGGGTTGTTCGGTCCAGTCTCGTGATTGGTTCAAGCTATATTTATGGGTTGGATGGGCCAATAAAAAAAGTAAAACTCGAGTCGTTTGGTTGAAAATTCTTGATAATGATGAGAATGGAGATTAATATAAGGTAATTCTGTGCTTAATAAAAATAAAAGATAGTGAATGACATTATTTTTCCTCCTAAATAAGGTAATCATTACACATTATGATTAACTTTTTCCTCATCTACAATCAATTCTCCTCAATCATTCCTCCACCACCAATAACAAGCTTCTTTTGTCTCATTTTTTCCAAAATTGGAGCACAACACCAATGATGTAACCAACATGGAGACATTCCTTCCTCCAATGAATTTGGGGGCATAGAAGGAAAACTTAATTTCATTCTCATTCCCATCAAGATCTTGTAACAAGCGCCCTCAATTTTATCTAGATTACGTGATTAATGGATCAATTTATATGTCCACCACCAATCATGTGATGTCACATAAGTAATTGATTAGATAATAGGGGCTCCCCTATATATATGTGGCATCACATGATAAAGGCGATTGACATGCCACATAAGCGGTGGACATATAAATTGGTGTCCACCTCCGGGCATAAGATCAAATTCATTTTTTTTTAAATTCGTGAAAAAAATATATAAGTAAACAATGTTGATCACTCGGCCCACCCCAACGTATATGATAATGTTTATATGAATATGGTTCATAATAAGTTTACTATGAAAATATTTTAAAAATTTAAAGTATCATATACTTCCTCCTCCGTCCATTAAAAGTATGGTCGTTTGGTTTTGATCGCTTTTTAAAAACGTAGTTAAAGTAAGGGTATTTTGGGGTATTGTGTGGTCCATTTATGAGTTAAGTAGTTGTTTATGAAAATAGAGTCAACATATGAAAAATTAAGTGATGGTTATGTAATACCCCTAATTTTTCTAGTATTATTTATTATCTTTATTAATTTCAAAATATTGAGTTTTATTAAAATTAAATATTTTTCATATCTTACAAATTTTAATAAATAATATTCCTTCCGTCCCGCAATTAACTTCACACTTTCCTTTTCGGGACGTTCCACAATTAACTTCATACTCCTAAAATGGAATACCCTCCATAAACTACACCTCACAATACCATTTAAATTTAAAAAAATGCCGGTCTTACTTTATTCTCTCCTACACTTTATCTCAACAACCACCCAAAATACATTTACACTTTATTCTCTCTCCTTCATTAATTTAAATTTTCTTAAAATAACGTGTCACTTCACATATGAACTTAACTCTGGAACGAAGGAGTATCTTTCAATTTCATTATTTTCTAAAAATGAATCTTTTACTTAAAATCAAATCTTGAGTTTCCATGAAATACAAATGTCTAATTTTTCTCACTAAAAATATATATTTTCTTCCCTATTTTTAAATTTCTAAATCTTTTAAATAAAGATTTTAAAATCTTTTAATATTTAAATATTAGTCTTTATTTCACTCAAACTCAAACTCATGCCTAATATTTATTTATATAAGAGTTTTAACTTAGAAAATTACACACAAAAATAAAATCATATTTTTCAACAACGACGTAGCTTTTCATTTTCTCAATTAGAAAACCGTATTTTCATTCTACCAAAATCTTTTTAATTCCTAGTCTTTGATTAAATTAATATAATCAATACTATATTATCTATTTATTCTTTAATGCATCTCCATGTTTAATTTGATGTACATGAGATATTAAATATTTTTATCATATGATATTATATATATATAGATTTATTTGTGTGTGTTTTTGAGGCTGTGTGTGGGTTGTGTATGCAGTGTGTGCGTGGGTATTTATGTGTGTGTGTGTTTTTTTGCGGCTGTGTGTGCGTTGTGTGTGTTAGTATATTGTGTGTGTATGATTGTCGTGTGCGTGTGTTTGTGTAGGTATTTAATTAATATTATATATCTTTTTATTCTACTTTATTTCAATAATAATGTTTTATTTATTTATTCTATTTAATTAATTAATTAATTATTTTTAAGATTAATTATGCAGTGACTCATGTCTCATTACTATTAGTATGAATTTAATTTTATATTTTAGGATACGAAATTAGTTGAGGTACAACTTTGGGAATTAGGATTTTAATTTAGGGATTTGAATTGTCCCAAATCAATTATAATTTCTTATAATTAAGTCCTCAACTATTCGAAACCCCTGCAATTCGATCCTCCAACTTTTATTAAGTGTAAATAATTATTAATGCTAGGTGACGAAAGTTACGAGGCTATTTTGTTACACTCCTACAGGTGAGCAATTAAGGTGGGTTCTTGATTGCTTTATTCTCTTTGATAGTTAGTAGAGTTTGCATGTTTATTCAATGTTAAATATTTTATATAAACCGTTGAGTTGTGCATTACGTGATTTCATTTCTATTTTATTCTAATAGCCGGGGCCCTTGTGAGGTCCGGATCGATGGGTCTTTGAGTGTATCCCGCCGTGCTCAATGACAAACTCTAATAGTCTGGGCCCCTAATGGGGTCCGGGATCGACGGATCTTCGGGTTTAACCTGTCGTGCTCTATTCTACGTGTGAGAATACCAGAGTCTTTAAAATGACTTTGGGAATGCTCACAACTAAGGGTGTAAGTGAGTCGAACCACTCACGAGCTACTCGTGCTCGACTCGATAAAGATCGAAATCGACTCGAAATTAATCGAGTCGAGTCGAAGTTTCGAGCTACTCGAGTAGCTATCAAGCTCGAGCTCACGGATACTCGGCTCAAAGGCTCGCGAGACTTATCGAGCTTGTATTATATTTACAATTTTGTCATTTATTTTATTAATTGAATACATTTATATTATTAATATATAAACATGTAATTTAAAAATAACAAAAAAAGGTTATCGAGTCAAGCTCGAGTCGAGCTTAGTTTACCGAGCTTCTTATCGAGTCGAGCTCGAGCAGAAAAAATAGGCTCGACCGAGTTTGAGTCGAGCTAGAGCTTCGAGTATTGCAATCCAAATGAGTTTTGAGCTCAAAGACTACTCGGCTCGACTCGACTCATTTACACTCCTACTCACAACTCCACTTCTATGTTGGCAAAGTATCAATAGCTAACTCGGCAAAATATTAATGGCAATGTTGACAAAGTTTATGTGAATGTTATTTATTTGACATTGATGTCTTAACTGCTTATTCTAGTATTTAATTTTGAATAACGTGACCACACCGAGTGTGCTTGCATACTCACCCCATTAAACCCCATTTTAGGCTAATCGGAGGGCGCAATGGAAGCATGGTGATGGAGACATCATGTTTATGTTTTCTATTTACTTTTAATAAAAATAGTCTAATAAATAATGTCTTTCAATTAAAAATTTATTTTTAATTAAGTTAACAATTTGCTTAAATTGTACTTGGTGGTTGCAAACTTAATTTTTGAATAAAATTCTTTTAAGGTTACGTTTCCGCCGTAACATTCAATGTTCTTTGAAAAATATATCTTTCCATGTTTCAAAATTTTTAGTTCACGCCTTCTATTTTTAAAATTATTATTATTATTATTTCAAAATCTATTAGTTATAAAAATTGGGGCGTGACAAGTTAAATGGTGAAGCAAAATAAATTGTTGAAAAAACAGTGTGAACATACTTTTGGTGGACAGATAGAGTATTTAATTAAGGGAAAAATCTACTTTGAACAAGGGTTCATAATGAATCATGATCCATTTATTAAAGAGTATCAGTTGTCATGACTAAAGGGTGTTACCTATATTACTAAAGTATATCACCGTGATAACCGAAAAATATGCATTATTTTACTAAAGGGTATCAATCATGATAATCTGAAGGATATTACTTATATTCTGAAAGGTATCGGTCGTAATAATTGAAGGGTATAAGTCATATGACCTATCACAAAACAACAATACAAAGAGTGTATATATCCTTTGATTTATTTCCTTGTATCTCTAATCTCAATATTGTAAATATGGTCTATATAATATGACTTTACCCAATCACCTCATTAACGGTGAATGAAATATCAATTATCTAATTCTCACAATGGGCATGTTTGATAGCATTTGTGTGTGGCTTGATTTTATTTCTTAACCCATTTTCTTATCGCACTTTTGCTCACTTTCACCTCCTTAGCAAGTCTTCCGATGGTCCCTCTCTTTTCAAAAGGTATACTCTTCATCAATTCTCGCATTAAGTTCCACTTGAATGTTACATGGAACACTCACCCTATTAGACTTGAATAAAAGAGGTTGCAGCTCCTTCATTTTCCTTCTTACAACCGCCCACACATTTTGAATTGTCCTCCTACAAACTCCATATGATGATGCAGCTTCTCTTATCCTCCCTTGATGGATTTTACCATTGGTATTGTATTGGTTGAGAAACTGGAATATTAATTGCTTCTCTAATAGAGTTAGATCAGCTTTTTTCTATTTTTGCCATGAATGTGTAGTAGTTGCCCTCAATAAATGTTGTATTCGATGGGTATTTAAAGATGTTGTAATTGCTCTATTTAATGTCGTAATCGATGGAGAAAATCAGTAATTTGTGTTGGCACTTGTAATTTTGAAGGAAACCCGCAATTTATTGTGGAGGGAATCTGTAAGTTTTTATTTTCTGTAATTTTCAAAATTATTTTTACTGTTTTAGATGAGTTTTGAATTAAAATTTTAATTTTTTTACTTTTTGTTACTGTTCATGGGTGGGATTTTAAGTGGCCCTTACTCTCTTACACATGGATTACCGCTTATGCCCTTCATTTATATATAGTCAACACCAAAAAGTTACTTTTCTTAACCTCCATGCCCAATCGGATGTGCAAACAACACTAAGACAGAGAGAGAGTATATTATATTATAGTAAAAAAATTTTAATGAACATTCCACATAATACACAGTGTCTCACCTAGTATTAAAATATTTATGAAGTGTTGTTTACGAAAAGTCCAAGCTACTATTTTTTATTTTAGATCATTAATTTTTATTTTCTTAACGATAGTAGTAGATTGATCTGCCCAGATACATAATTATATTCATCATGTAACAATTAGATTAATTGATCGTGTAAACAACTAAACCAGTTGCAATATATAGTATTATTGTGCCCATGGGTATAGACGAATGATACATACACTATGACATCTCGGGTTCGATTCAATAAATTACATATGCAGTTTGTTTAGATAATCATTAAAATTACGGAAAACGTATAAAGATTAAATGGTTACTGCATAATAATTTTTGTCAATCTGAGTGCATATATTTATTTAGTTGGTCTTGTCTGAATATGTTGCATCGTAAAATTGGTTTATAATTAATACTTTTTAGTAAAGAATTAGTATTTTTAGTGAAACAACTAATACCCTTCAACTAATGTACTTTAATGAAACAATCAATCATTATTATATACAGCGTACAAAAGTTCTTTCTTCTTCTCATCTTGTTGTGTCATTAAATTTTTGCTTTTGATTCTAGTTTTATACTTGTATCCCGAGAATTAAACAATGAGATTTTTTTTTTTTTGATCAAAGGAAGAAATAGCTATTACAAAAACAAGAAGAGGAAAGACCACTATTTTCTAGGCCGAACAATCGCTCCAAATCAATCAAGAGAAATGGAGGGACTGGTGCAATCTCCGCCACCTAAAAACCCAGGTCTACGTCCTCGAAAGAGAAAAATCCCTACACCTCGGGCATTCTCATTCCAATAGATCGAAAACAAAATAAAAGGCAAAGAACCACCAAAAGCCTAATCCCTAGTTCAGTGGACCCATAAACAAACTCCATACAAGGAGAGAAAAACCACATGGGCTTGCCATAAACAAACTCCATACAATGAGAGGAAATCCACTGGGCAAAGAAGCGCACTAAGGCGACGGATTCCACGAAAGAGAAGAGGACACACACAGAGAGGATCTCCACAAGGGAGAAAAAAACCAACTAAAAAGAAAAAATAAAACCAAAAACAACCAAGACAAAACAAAACAAACGAAATAAAAAGAAAATAAAAGGGGGTCAACGGGACGATCCGACAACGATCCGTCATATACACGGCATCGTTTATGGGGTCGTCCCGCTGGCCCTAGCACAAAGACACAAGCGGACTAACGGACAATAAGGCGACGACTAAGGCAGACGGATGGCCGGAGCCGGCGACGGCAAGGGCGGCAAGGACGTCGGATCGGAGGGCGGAGGGCGGCGAGGACGATGGATCGGCAACGGCGACGGAGCGACGCTTGATGAGTGAAGGAGGGATGTGGCGGCGCTCAAAGAGAGAAAGAGGAGAAGAAGTCTCTGGAAGTGGGCAAAGGATTTGATACAGTAGATTTTTGGTGGAGAGGCTAGAGAGAGAAAGTCATATTCTAAACTTTTTAACAATGAGATTTTCAAATCTATTCATTTTTCTATTTGATCTTTGGGTGTTTTAGCATATTCTTCTTCTTCTTTTTTTTTTTTTTTAACGGTCAAAAATGTATTAATTGAGTACAAGGAGTACTCGACTCGTGGTTACAAGAAATTAAGAAATAAGTTTGAGATAGGACCAAGGATCACCTAGCCATGAGCTAACATTGAGAGAATTCAACGAGACCTCTCTACGCCTAATTCAATGCCATATCCTAATCTTAAGAATACTAATCACCCTATCAATTACAACCGAGCCATTATTGAACATCATTTCTAAGATTCCAAATAGATCAAACTACTCGACCAAATTGCAGTTGCCCCATTCATAAATTTCTTCGCCCCCAACAATTCCGAAAATTGCAGAAATGGATAGAAGGGATAATATGCATAATCACCTTATAAGTTTTAGCATATTCTTCAACATAAACTTGTGTGCGACTTTCTTAATTCCTCATAATTATATATACACATGTATTGCTCATCAACCAAAATTTTGAATTAAAAAGAAAAAGTATATATATATATATTGAATTCAATTTTGGTTTAAATCAATTGATAGAAATACAAATAATGAATTAAATAAGGGAAAAAAATCATGTTCATCGATCAAACAAACAATTTAACACAAGATTGAAATATAATTAAATCAAAGACTCGATTTATAAGGAACATCAGTTGCTGGAATCCATTTGTCACCATGGAGGAATGGCTTAACCGTAAACTTCTTAGCTTGTGAAGCACTAAGACCGAGCCTTAAGCCGGTCCATTTGACCCGGTTCTTGGTGACACCTCCCGGACCGGAGTTTTGATACTCGGCATAGAAAATGGTATTCGGGGCGGATGTGCCGACCCATGGTAACCATCCCTTCGGGTCAATCAAGCTGCCCATTTTATTATTCAAGTAAACCGTGGTGGAGTAATTCTTCCACGGCCGGCCCAAGAAGGTGCTCACTCCGGCGAGGTTGTCCGCCGCCGCAATGTTGCAATTTTGAATGGATATTCCGGTGTTTTGGTTCGGTCGATCTTGCCTTGGGCCGTGATGGTGTTTTGCTGCCCTTGCATTGGCTTTCTCGCGAGAATGTTGCAGCTTTGCAACACGATCGCCGAGTTACCGAAGATGAAATCTACCGTGCCGTAAATATCACATTCGCGGTAAAATTGACGGTTGGAGTGTGGGTAAAGAGTATCTTGAAATGCCTCCATTTTGCATCGGTAAAAATCGACTGGTCGGCCAGCTTGACATTAGGGCCACGGCTTGGTGTTTGTTTGGGCCAGCCGTGTTGCGGAATCCCATGTCCCGACCTATGAATCCTTGCCCGAACACGGCCTACAATATTGTATAATAATAATATAACAGATATCGATAAAAAAATTATTTTAATTTTCAATTTAGATGTATTAGGAAAAAATTTATAACAATTTTAAGATTAATTCTCAGCTAGGTTTTAAATTTTTAAGCTTTTATACTAGGAGATGTTCTTTTAATTTATAACTAATATTTTATAGTAAAATAACTAATATATTTTAATGAAACAACTAATAAATATAATTCAAACTAATACATTATATTAAAAACAACTTTACTTTACTTTTAATTAAAGGTTCATTATTTTTCTCAATTTTTGCCTTATACTTTTCCTTAAATGCCACAAAATTCATTTTTTCAATTTTATTTAAGAAAAGTACTTATTTTCACCATTATTTTTGCTATGTCCTGTAAGACTTAAAATGAGGATAAACTTTTGTTTTGGGCTTGATTTGAGGGGAAATAGGAAAACTGAACAAAAAAATTGAAGAGCTTAAGAAAATGTGAAGAATTATTTAATCGTAAAATAAAGTCTTATATATTTTGAAAATATCATGACCATATATCACATGCATGTACATATTAATTTGAAAAAGTCAGTCCGAAAATTATTCATGGTATGAAATAAAACTTTTACATTAATATTTATTCATTAATACTAATTATATGTATAGACTAATATCATAGTTGAAAATATTATGATCTTATAAAAATCATATCATAGTTTGAAAATACTATGGTATTCATTAATAAATCTAGTGATATTATTAAATGAATGGAGAGTAGTCGAATTTGTATAATTTTAAATAATATTGAAAGAAAAGATGAACAAATAATGAGTTAGCTAGATAGAGTGTTACCAAAAGTGGCAGATTTAAATGTTGGAGTTCCATCAACAACGTTGAGCTTTCCTGAAACAATGGTAGCATCCTTGCCATCACCAACCATCATCACATTCCAATGCTTCTTCTCAACTCTAACATTCTCATAGTAAATCCCCTTCTTCACATATATCACAAATCTCTTCTTACTTTTCTCCGGCACTGCCTCCAACGCCGCCTTGATCGCCTTATACTTGCCACTCCCGTCTTTCGCCACCACCGCGTCCGCCGCCGCCTTTACCTTCGCCTCGCAACACCCTCCTCGACACCCACTCCGGCGTCTCATCGTAACTCATCAAACGACGTCGTTTGATTGCACCCAACGCACCCTCGAATGAGCTAATCATGGCTAAGCTATTGCTAGTGTACTCATTTGAATTCTTGAAATTCTCCCTCACAAAATTAGTCAAAAAAGTCGAAACGGTCTCCAACTCGCCCATGCACGCTTTGTAGGTCGGGCCTCGCAGAGCTTAGCCAAGTTTTAAGGTCATCAAATCCATCCCAGATCCTTGTCCTTTACGGACAAGGAACCGCTGAGATGGTCCAATGCCGGGAGAAGAGCTCATTGCAGCCTCTCTATGGCTAAAAGCGTCTTTTTATCCGTGATGTTGAGCTTCTTCACCCCATTTTCGACGAAATTATTAGAGGCTTTTGAGAGCTCGTCGATGGCGACCTGCACGGATAGCTTGTAGAGATCGCGGAGGTTAAAATTTGGAGATTTTGGATGGCGCGAGGCCGTCGTAACATGAATCTGGATACAACGCCGCACCGCATGCAGCCTTGATGGAGGCGGAAGGCGAGTGGTTGGAGTCTGCATCCGAGTTGCCACGTTTGGCTTGAGAAACAGAGACGCAAACTCCAACCACAACGAAACGAGAACGATGGAAGAGATGGCGATGATGGTGATTCGTCTCACGCCGCTTTTGCACGCGCAACGAAGTCTTTCTTGCTCAGCTTCGTTGAGCTTCCCGTAGGGATTGATGGTGGCCATGGTGATCGAGGAGATTAATGAAATGATAGGTGTAAATTGTAATTGCTTGTGAATAAATAGAGTGAATGCATTGATGCTTTGTTTTGTATTGACTATAGATAATTGATGCCAAATTTTACGTGCGATGCACCATCTCACATGCACACATTGTATACTCAACGTGATGATCATCTTATAATTTGGCGTTGAATTTAATTATGTGTTTATATATAAGTATATTTTAATTAAAAGTCAAGGATATATTTGGGTTCTTCTAATGCCTGATTGCCCGATTTCAACTTTGACGCATCGTGCAGGGGACCACGTCTATATATTTCATTGATTCATTTTTTTTTTTTTTTACTGACACTTGAGCGATAAACTCTATTTTATTATCACACATGCGTATTTATCATCATGTCATGACATACACTATTACTATTATGTATATGCACCGCTATAAGTAAATATGCAAGTGATAACGTCTCATGAAAGAATAATAGTGAATGTAAATATGACAATAATAATAAAATAAAGTTCATACCATGCACCCGATCCATACAAGTTTTTGCTTTTTTTTTTTTTTATAAATATAGGATTCAAGTGACATAATATATATCTATATCACTGGCTCCCTTGCGAGACTTAATTCACAATATAAAAACTATATCATTATATTTATTTAGACTCCCGTAGTGTAAACTGATACCTTTATATTGAACAAATATAAAAATATTAGTTTCATAAAGTGAACACGTTTTATAGGAGAGTAACTCTAAAAGAAAAAGTATTGTATGAACAACTGTAAAATTTATTTTGAGAGTATTAGTTGTTTCACAAAAAGTAATAATTATTATACTATAAAAATACTTTCTCTATCTCATACTCGTTGTGATATTCTTGTTTGACACAAATTTTAATGTAAAAGTTGTTTAATAATATAAATTATTTTTATGGGAATAAAGTAGTCTTTTCAACTTTAATAAGGGAGTTTTTTAATACTTTAATGATATTAAATTGAGTTAATATGGGAAAAATAGTGACATACTGATTTAATATCAGTAGTGTTCGAGGGTGATATATAAAAGTGAAAAGGAAATAATGCAACGAATACAAGACAAATTTTATAATGGAACTAGTTCACCCAATAATTTGATGAAATTGATATACAGTGAATCAAGTTCAGCGTCTTAATATTAATTATTTTTATTAAATAATATTACTATTTAATTAATATTTTTAATAAAGAAATTAATATTATAAACAAATTTTTAATGAAACTGATTAACCTAATAATTTGATGAATTACAAACGAGAACATTATAATGTGAAATAGAGAATTCTAGACATGAGAATACACAGAAATATTCAAAGACGATTTAATATTTGACACTTCCAAGATAATGACTTCATATTCCAATGCTTTAAATACACCTCTTGGCATCCAATATATTTTCTTGATTCATGTACCACATTATTAGTTGCAAATTAACCTTTTAACATGCTAAATTACTCGAAATTAAATTAAAAGATCCAACAAATTGACCTATATATCATTTTCTGGTGATCCATTCTATGTTCGTTCCATAATTTAAATGTATGACATGTTAAAGATAAAAAACTATATTCAACAAAATCACCATAGATTCATGTGTAAAAATTCAGAAAATAAAAATACTCCCTCCGTCCCACACCCATTTGTATACTACTCCCTCCATCCCAAGAAGTTATGCACACTTTCCTTTTTCGTCTCTGCCTCAACAAGTTATGCACACTCCTAAAATGGAAACATCACACAATATTAATACCCTCATAATATCATTTAAATTACAAAAATGTCATTCCTATTCTACTCTCTACTTTATTCTCTCTCCTACTCTATCTCATTAAATCACCCAAAATACCCTTACACTTTATCCTCTCTCTTACACTTTATTCTTTTTTGACGGACTCTTACACTTTATTCTAAAAAAGTCAACAAAATTAATTTTTCTTGAGGAGTATTATTTTTCGTCCGTCCCACACTTATTTGCACTCTAAATAAGAAAATATCACACAATATTAAAATCCCATAACATCATTTTAATTTAAAAATGACACTCATCTTTTACCCTACTTTATTCTTTCTCCTACACTTTATCTCATTTCACCACCCAAAATACCCTTAAATTTAATTTTCTTTCCTACACATTTTACTCCAAAAAGTAATTTTTTTAAATTTTTGTGCCAAAAAAACTATGCAAATGTCTTGGGATTTGGGACGGAGGGAAAGGAATTCAACTAAACCAAACAAACCAAACCAATAGTATCAAATATCAAGGAAAATGAATCGTGGTGGTAGGTGTTACGTTTGAGCAAAATAATAACTTCAAAAAACAAAAAACTTACAATTACAATAAGGGTCTGTTTTTTCCTATATGACAGATTAGAGTAGAGTAGAAGAATAACCTAGCGAGAGGCTACAGCTCATTAAATCCCATTAAGTTACAGCTACAGCATATCTTTTCTAATGCATCCAAAAGATCTCTATGGAGCAAAAATACTTGTAAGAACATACAATCACGTCCAGATAAAAGCACCAACTTACTGTGTGTCGTGGAGCTCCCGTCGTATAATTTCGAATACGAGCTCATTCCACGTATCGACTGGACCCGGCATGCACCAGTGCAAGCAATCCTGTGGCGGGGGCCTACCGTCCGGCCCTCTCTTAGTAATCTTATTTGGATCCGGGCTCCTATATGGGCCCGGATGCCCATCATGGCGAAACGAAAACACTTCCGTGATGTCCATCAATTTCAACTTTGATTTGTTCGTCTTCTTCTTCAAAGCCCGATTATACCCGTCCACTTGATTCTTGTGCATGATATTAGTAAACCCGTTTTCAACTAATTCACCTTCTGTAGCGGGCTTTACCTTCCCAGTGCACGATCCTCCGGTGTTCCACGCTCCACCCTCATAATGATCGGGTGAAAAGCTCCGTACAATGGTGAGGCCCGTGTAATTTGGATGTGTAGCCAAGGAAGTAAGAATCGTTTCAACAGATACTCCAAAAGCATCGATATTATTGATCTTCTGGTTTTGGACTTATCGGGCCACCACAATTGTCCCCCACAATCTCGTTGTTCAATATGTATACTGACTGCTTGGCAAACCAGTGGCCTGAGGAGAGGACAATCACGTCAAAACCAGTTATATATTCCATGAAGCCCTCATCGGGTAAGTCAAGGTGGAGCTTGGTTACACCAGCAGGAGCAAAATCGAATGGGTCGGCTGTTTGATGAACAAGCCACGAGGACCATATTCGAACAATCATAGTAGACGTTGATCTGAAATAGTAGCGTTGCATTTTCTTATTACCTCTATTTTTGGGGGCCTCAACCTGTAAGAGTGAGTAAAATGGAAGGTTAACTAAAATTTCTGAAGCTAAAAGGGGAAGCCATCAAGTCACAGAAAACTATGCGTGTTCAAATAGACCACATTAATAATGATAACATAGATAAAATTGTCATGAGATCAGCACATGAATACATGGAGTAGCTTGCCGTGTTATGAAATCAATTGGCATAATTGACAGAAAAAATATGGAAAGTAAAAGATTTACACAAAGGCAACCTAGCCTTCATACTCGGCAAATTAAGGTTTGAGTGAAATGCCATCCATTCAAGGCCCCTACGACATGTAGTCAAAACCGAACATACCTACCTAACAATATACCATTCTTCCCGTGTTTCTATTATCTGTTAATTGTTCATATTTTGGAAAATAAATAATTACAGTTCCATCATGTGAGTTTCATAATACTCTTTCGTTGGTAAAGTTCAGAAGGGAATGAATATTAAGATTGCGCGATCAGAGGAATTTGAGGTACATTGATAGGACTCTTCTATCATGCATCGCACAGTTACCCTGTGATAGGTTTCAAGGACTAAATCTTTAACCAAATGATCCACCCCGGAGATGGCTGACTAAATGAAAGACTGGGAGATGGAAGGGGGAGAAGTGATGTGGACATATAGACATTATGAAGCAGCACATTGTCATAGCCAAATAAATAAAGGAAGTAGTTTTTAATTGAATATGTCAGCAATTTATACGCTAGAAAGTCCTTCTAACCTGCCACAGGATACACAGCATCGATTCCATCTGATTTCTTGCAACAGAATCACCGATGAAAGCTAATGTTTTTCCTCTCATTAACTCCAAGAATTTCTTTGGGTCAAACCTAGGGAGGTCACACTGGGACGGTTGCCATCTCCAATTCTCGTAATCTTTGTCTGGTCTTCCATTCCCTTGACAGTTCTGCATCTGAGTGATGATGGGACAGGAGTTATTTGTGTACAGGGGTCCACTTTCGTCATGAATCCATTTCCCTTTGTAAAGATCACAATCTGAAATATAGTTCACACCTATTGTCATTAAATAATATGAACCGTAGATTGTGGCTCCATCTACTCAAATAGAAATAAATTCTTTTAATTTCAATAGACAATATAGATCTAGGCAGTATAACTCCACTAATAAAACATGCAACATCGAATTACAGATGTCCAAACCCAAGTAACATTTTTAGGTTTAACTGACATTATGACTGCATGTATCAGTTCAATAAATCTTGAGTGAAACAAATTCCTTGATTTGGTCTAAATATTTGATTTCACTTTTTCCAAGACAAAGGTATAGTAGTTGCAACCAGTTATTAGCAATACAACAGAAAAGACGGATAAACAGCTGTAGTCAATGTCCGACTAAGAAACTTAAATCAAGAAAATAAATGTGCAGAATAATAACAGAACACAGATAAATTTGCATTAAAAGATTTCCATAATTATGTGAGTACATCATCATTTCAGCGGCAACAGCAAGTAACTTATTTCATTTGAAGGAAATATCAGTATATACTAAAGAAAAATACTAACATAAAATCTAGAGTGCCAAAAATGCCATTTAAATTTAACACAAGAAAAACTCATCACAACAGTAATTGAGGATATCACAACTAGAAAAAAGAGATCATAGGTAAAAGTAGACAGACCAAAGGAGAAAAAGCATTAGAAGACAGGGAATTCTGGATATCAGAGGGGATAGCTAAACATTTCAGAAGATGAAAGAGTACCTGCTACTATATCGTTAGCTCGACTCATGTTAGTGGTATCAACAGAAGACTCCACACTCTCTGTTGATTCTGTTGGTATATTACTGGTGGAAACTGATGTGTTTCCGTCAATTACAGAATCTTGCAAAGGTAACTTGTTGTTGGTATCCTCTTTCTGTGCTACCTCGTTACGTGGAAGCTTATCCTTCAAATTCTCAGGCTCTACTTGTCCTGAATCTGCTGTTTCATGCTTATTGTCCGTTTCAATCATAGTTTCCTTGCCATCACCTTCATCAGATTCAGCAATTTTCGTACCACCATGTTGAGAAGCGTCTTCATTTCCATGATCAACAGAAATAGAAAAATTTGACTTCTCACTGTCTAAAAAGGCTTGATGGAGGGCTCTGAATCAATATTTCTCGAGCTAGTAACGCCATAGAAATAACCACGAACAGTCGAACCAATAGGTTGTGATACCAAGAGTGTTGAAGCAAGCAGTAAGAATATGGCAAGCCCACCAATTACAGATATAATAGATAACAGCGTCTTCGGATACGAACTTTTAGGCCATTCTTTAAGTGAAACAGAACTCATGGCTCTCCCTTATTCAAATTAGAATCCCTCTAGATCTAAGCATTGAACTTGGCTTTCAACAACTATTCAAAATTCTTTTACAACTTTTCCCTAAATGCAGTTTGAATTCCAATAACCAGAGCTGATGGAATCACAGGAGCTATCTCAGATGTGCAAATTTACTCCTACACATATAAATTAAGCTGCAGAAATCAAGGCATATATCGAGATAAAACGATGAGCAAGGTATACAAATGCATCAGATTATAATTGGCATCAATAAACACACAATACGATACACAGGAGAAATCACAATTCCATAATAACATTTCAACAACTGCACAGTTGGATCAAATTCAAAAATTAACAGGGGAAGTAATCCAGCAATATACGCCCAACAAATTTCTTACCTTAAAGGCGTAAGAAACCCCAATGTCGCGTGAAATCGAACTCCAGCCTTAAGATTCTTGTAACTTCCGCTCAAAATGGAAAAGTTTATGATTGGATACAAATGGCTGAATCAAAAATTCAAACAATTTCAGTCGCTGAGGAACTTGAAGCGGTGGAAACTAGAATTAAATTAATCGATAAAGAAATGATTGTCTGATAGATTAGTGTGATTTGGATCTGAAAAGAATGATTCGTTGACAAAATGGATTGACAGAATTCTTCTTTTTAACTGGGATTTCGTGGTTGATTAATGAGTGAAGATTAATAGGCAAAATTCTCTTTCTCCATAATTAAGATTTTGATTTTGAGTGAAGATTAATAGGCAATATTTTCTTTCTCTATCTGCAACGGCAAATAACCATAAATGGTGTGTTATTGTCTTCTTTTTTCTTTTCTTTTTCCTTTTTTTCTTTTTTAACGGTGAAATTGCAATTAAATTAATTTTTTTATCAGACAAGAAAAAATATTAATAAAAACAGTTTGAATATGAGAGGTACCCAATAAGTACAGAGGGAAAAAAATGAAAATAAGAAACCAGTCAAAGCACTAAACAAGGGTTAAGTATCCAATCTCGAAGAGATGCATTGCACGGAATAAAATTCTTTAGTAGACACCAACTCCACACTCTCCCTTTAACGTCCTCCATCAATCTCTCTCGTAGAAGCCTCCGTCCTTTAAAGATAAAATTATTTCTTACCTTCCAAAGGACTCAAACAATGCATTCCCAAATGAGTCAATTGCACTTTTGGTCCCATAGGACATGCGATATTTTGAAAACGGTCCCAATATTCTCTTTTTCATCCCAAATAAAATTTTGCTCTCAAACATGGTCCCAAAGAGAATTTCACTCTCACTTTTAACCTCATTTTTTACGAACGTTAACGGCAAAGACACATGTGAGTGTCACATGCCCGTTAAATGTTATAAAACTTAGAGCTTATTGCACTTTGGGCCCCACAGACATTTAATATTTTAAAAACGGTCCCGATACTTTTAAATCCTGGTCTCATACGAATTTTTATTTGCATAATTGAAATAATTTACTATAAAGTTTATTTAAAATATAGAGAATTTATAAAATTTTATAAAAATCATAATAATTTTTACATCTTTTATTTAATTAAATATTAAAAAAGTAAATAATTTTAAATTTATTCGGACTTAGTAATTCATTTATTTTGAGTTGTTTGATTTTTGTTTGTACATTGTTATAAATAATCGAACTTGATATGCATTGTTGAATTGTTTGTGTAAACTTAATATAGATTATTAAATTATTATTTGAAGTTATTATAAATTATTTTAGGCCCCATTTGGATGAAGTGGATTTGAAATCAAGAGATTCGAGGATAATATACCATGCATTCACACAAACTAAAATGGAGAAAATCTAAATGAATAAATTTGATTCACTCAAATATTAAACACAAGTGGGAGAAGTGAGAGGATTTCAAATGACTAGGTTTTGTTGGGTATGTGAAATCCTCTAACTTATAAGTAATATTTGTGTGAACCAAATCCATTCATTTAATTTTTTTCTATTACGATTTGTAAATGTATGATGTATTATCCTCAAATCCCTTGATTTCAAATTACTCCATCCAAATGGAGTTTGTGTTTCAATTTATAATATTAATTTTTTTAAAATTGCAGCGGATGTCTTATAAAATCTTAATAATTTATTTATTTATTTATTTCAAAAAATCTTAATAATTTATAAAAACTTAAAAACAAATCAAATATAAGCATTATTTTTATTATTTAGTTACTAAATATTTTTTAATATTTTTATTTATGATTTTAAAAAATTTAAAATTGCTCCGAGCTTTTTCAAAAATTGTATTTTAGTTTTTTTTTTTACAAAAACTAATAAAATTAATTTTAAAAAATCGAAAAATAGTTTATATAATAAAAATAATTAGAAATAATGACGAGGAGGTGCAAGTTTGGGGGTCTAATTACGGAGAGGTGCATCACTTTTTAGGGGTTTGTGTTTTGACAAAAATGCCCTTAATCTATTTAGTCATTTTCTCTCGGCTTGCTCGCGTCTCTCTCTCTTCCTAGATCTCTTCCCGAGAAAATCTCGGCTCTCGTTTGACTCTCTCTTTTTCCTCACCGTATCCAATTCAAATACCGGTTCCTATTCCCAAATTTCAAAATTCAAAATACTCTCGGGAATCACAGAACACGAAATTAAAATTAAAGCGTGAATTCTAATTTCTAAACCTAATTAAAGTCTTCGACATAGGAGAAGGTATAAACAGGGCGAATGGAGCTTTCCCAAGCGGTTTGTTTGGATTTCGCCAAAGGATTATCGAAATAGAATGTCCAGGGCGTTCTTGCCTTGTAGGCGTCGGAGCTGCGGCCATCGTAGTCGCGGTGTCGAGAATCGCCGGCGACCATCTCCGTTCTTTTTCCCCTTCGAATCCTTAATTTTCTCTTTATCTCACTTTGTTCGGTGTTCTCCCATTTCTTGCTTTCTCTCTCTAAAGCAGTTTGAAGAAAGCAATTGAGGAACCTGTCACGGTGTGCCGACGTGGACGGCTTGTTGCGATCTATCGGTGAGCGATTACGTGTTTTTCTTTCGTTTGGGTTGCATTCTTGTGAAGGAGGCATGAAAATGAATTAGACACCAAGAGTCGTTTATATTTTTTATTAATTTTTTTTTGCCTTTAACATTTCAATCAACCATATTAGAAGATAGGAGTTTGTTGTGTTCGCTTTTTCCATCGGTAGACTGGATTTTAAGTTCTTCTTGTTAATTTTGAAAATCAAACGATAATATTGAATACTCGATTTTAAGTTTTCCGATAAATATTTGTTATCAAATAAAATAGAATTTTATTGTATGAATGACCCAAATGTCATCTCTTTGCAGAGCAAAAATTGTTGAAATACAAACTTCACTAATTCTAAATTATTTCTATTGAACACCCCGTATCGTTCATTAATCATGAAGGAAAAAAATTTCAAGAAAAAAAAAAACCCGCTCAAATATTAGACAAAATTCAGCAACATCTTAGGCTTTAATTATTTCAAAGATTACCGAATTATCGCCGGAATTGGGTAGCCGTCTGTCTTACAAACACAAGAATTGCCTAAGTCGGACCGGAACCCTACCCAGCAACCAAACGCCCAAATCAAGTGGACCTCTACCAAAGAACTCGAAGCTCAAAGCCGAACAGATCAGAAAGAGAAATCAAACACCCAAATTAGGCGTCATTTCGATTAATACGCTGGGCAATTAGCGACGCACGATGTCGGCGAAGGAGAGGGATGAATGGCCAGCGGTGAAGGCGAGTAAAGTGACGGCGGCGGTGAAGGCGAGTAAAGTGACCACGGTGAAGGTGAGTAAAGAGGCACGACAGAGGTGAAGGCGGGGTAGGTGACGGTAGAGAAAGTCGGGGTGGGGGAGTGGTGGCGAAGGTGCCATGTGGATCTAGGGTAGAATTTTGTGTGTGCCCTAAATAGAGATGGTGAAACAAATATGTTAGTATATCGGGTGTATGGTGGATATTTACTTCATTTTTAAAATAATGTATAAAACTTATCTTGGAAAAGGAGTAGGTAAACCAAACACATGTATAATATAACTATACTTGACTAATTCACTATATGATAGTATATCAAACTAATCAACAAGATTATTATCTTACCAACCAAACACAGCCTAAACGTGCAATCAATAAATTCGAAAAGTGTTGCAAAAAGACACTGTGTAATAAATAAAAACCTAATTTTATACTGCGAGAATGAAGTTGTTCAGATTGAAGAACGTCAATTTTCTCATCCTTAGCAATGACGATGTAAGCAATATACACGATGCAGAATGTACTATCAATAAATAACATAGGACGACACTTACGAAAACCATCCATGCATGCCTTAAAGAATATAAAAACACGTTTAAACCGATGTGTTTTTAGATCGACCTCCAAATCTACACCACTACCTGAAAACACAGAAAAGATAAGATATTATATATAAAAATGATGCAAAAAGGAATGCTTTGTTTTAATAAACAAATTAACAGATTGCTTTACCAGGATTTTTTCGTTCAACACAGTACTTCCCTTAATTGGTCGTGGGACTCATAGTAGGATCCAAAATTTTGGTCCTTAGCCTTCTCAGTGATACGATGAGCTTTTCAATACGGTATTTCAATACCATAATTCAGCTTCATGACACTTGCTATATCCTTGCCCCCAATTGTAGATTTGTTCTAACATCATACCGATTAGTGTGAAAATTGCTTTGAAATTCATGCATTTTATTTGTTTAATTTAATAGGATTTTTTGCATTATTTATATTAAATTGACTAATTGCACTTGAGATGAGAATGATATTGTTTTCTTTATTTTGTTTGTAGGAAAATTGAGAATATTTGGAGCAAAACACATTCCTTTTGGTGAGGTCAATTGATGGAAAATTAAAGAGTCAAAGAAATTACGGTAAGAAATTACAATTGAGCTCAATGAAAAAAAAATAAAAATAAATTGAGGCCCATTTTGTTGAGGCTCAAACTAATGCCTTTTAATCGCAAAAGGCAAGTAGCAAGATTAATCAAGTAAGGAAGAAAAGTGGCATGGAATTTTAGAAGAAAATGCAAGTTGTGCACTTTGATTACTGGGCCGCCGATTTTCAATTTAAAAAAAAAAGAGTGCATAACACGTTTTTTATAAGACAAATCGGGCGACTTTTGAAAAGAGGAAAGAAAAGAGGCAGAGGCGTGAATAGAATGTGGGCAGCAGAAAAGGCAGATAAAAACAGCAGGTGAGGGGAGGCGAGCAAAGATAACACAGAGGGGAAAAGGAGGGCAACAGCTTTTTTCGCAGTTTTTAATTTTAGGTTCTTTTCTTCCTATTGTTTACACGCACATTCACACATAGATTAGGATTTTTCTTAGATCTTTCAATTCTTTGCAAATTAGGTGGTTAGATTTTAATTCAATCAAGGGTACTCAACACATTCAAGGTAACATCCAACATTTTTCTTTTAATTTTAGTGGATTATTTCTCAATTATTATGCTTTCTTCTCTTTTAATTTCTTCAATTTTCATGGGTTTGTTTCAATCTAATATGAGTAGCTAAATTCCTTTTGTGTTTGGGTGTGATGATTCTTGGATGAATTAATTTTGATGATCATGTGATTGAGTGTTTCATTTAATGAGGTGATTAATTATTCTATTGTGATTTGCATGATTTAATTGCTAGATTAGATTTTGATCTCTTTGTTAATTAATTTAATTTGCTCAAAGAGATTTGGTTTATTAAATTGATGCTTAGCTTGGTTGGTATTTCTTGTGATTGGCTGAGGAGACTTATGGTGTCGCCTCTAAACTATCTTACGTGCTTATTTGATATATTAAACCTAGGCTTATCCAAGACGGATTGATATGTGATATTTTGCCAGATAGCTCCCTATTATCCCTCGTTAATCAAACCCCGATCATGTGTGATTCGTAATTAATGATTCCTTGGTAATTTGCACCCGAGCACATATTTCTCGTATTTGATATCTCTTGGTAGTTTGCTAGTTGATTATTCTTAGTTGTTTAATTTAGCTTTAATTTTGAAAACCCGAGCCCGACTTTCTATAATACCATGCCAACTCTTAGCTTTAGGGATCCTTGCTCAACTTAGTTCCTTTGGGTTCGATAACTTGGTCAGTGTCTTAAATATACTTACTCGAAAAGCTTCAATCACATACAACATTAAATTGTGCATGATGTTGGGGTCAAATCATGTTGTATGATCTCCTACAAGCTTACCGACACATTTGTGGATAAGATGGACATTTGAGACAATGAAATTTTCAATGAGGGTCGAGGGCATCCCCAAGAGCGGGGGATTTCGTGACATTTCGAATGGGTCGTTTGGCAGTAACTTTTATAAACCACCGACAATCATATTTGGATGATTCGTGGCAAACAACATGGATGTATCTAATATCATTACGCCTATATTTGAACTTAAGACTCATTCTAATGGAGTACTTAATAAGCTCATACCTAAAAACAACAACACCACCCCCGAATTCCATCAATCCCGCCCTTCATTATATCAACCCATGAGTCTACTAATATGGTAGTCTTAGAAACAATTGGACACACGTCATATGATGATATTATATCGTCGTTAAACATGGTATTCTTGCGCAATTAGGGGATTGAATTTTTCTCAACACGTTTAAAACATATCTTCTTTGGTCTGTGGTGGGATAAAAAGTTTGAGTATTGAAAAATGTGGTATCATGAAGACATGTGGGATTTTCAAAACCGACTTCTCTAAAACATTACTATCAATCGCACATGTGTAGATTGTGTGTGACTGCTCACATTTGAAAAAGGGTTTTCACAGACCGAACATCAACAAAAATAAATTTCGATGAGTTCTAACACATTGTGATACATAGAGTGAAATCAACTGAGAATCCAAGCAACAATTAGTAATTCTACCGAAAGAACACTTAATTGAGAGATTAACATCACACAGTTCCAACCACTCAAACTTGATTTGAGAAACAAAATCGAAAATGGAGTGGCCTTATTTGCAGATATTAATTTGCAATCGTCGTTAAAATTAACTCGCAAAAATAACATCGAAAAATATTAAAATATGCGAGAATACGCAAAAATGGGTTTTTGATCCAGATAAAAGTTCAAAGAAAAATAAAAAGATGTGTGAGAGAGATAGGCACGAAAATATAAATGGGCAAGAAAATTTAAAATTTGAAATGAAACCATAACACGAAATGAATGTTGAGGATTTATCGTTTTCAAGGTGCCGATCGACAGATTTGTACGATTGACAAGACGGGATAACCCATTTCTAGGAAAATCATCTCGAGAAAACCCTAGCTTCCTCAACTAATATTAGTCGAAGATGTAGCTTCATCATTGAAAAAATAAACAAAACTAAATCAACAAAATATATTTTCAAACTAAAATCCGATTTTGACAATCCTTTAAAGATAAAAAGATCACCAAACCTTGGGAGGAGGGAAACTAGACCGAGAGAGAGAAATGGAGTTTTATTTATTTATTTATTTATTCTACATTGGTGATGAAGGGGAATGATCTAGAAATAGGGTTTGAAGGAGGTAGAGAGAGATATAGGGTTTGGTGAATCAGGCAGCCAATAAGCATAAGAAATTCAAAAAGGTGAATTGAGAGGGTAAAATAAGAATGATTAAAGTGAAATTGTACTAAATTATATTTTAATTTTTAAACCGAATATATAATAGTAATAAATTAAAAATCACAATATTTAAAAATATTTCCCAAGTATTAGGCTAGAGTCATAAATCCTTAAAATTTTTATTTGTCGAAAAGGAAAAAAGGGCTTCAGTCTAATCCCTGAAAACCCCATCCTTACACTTCAATTTTCAGTAATCCTATCAACATAGCCCGAAGCTTTTCAATCTCTTCAATGGCGGCTCAATCGCTGTCAGTATTTGCAATCACACCCTCTTCTTCTTCACCCGCAAATCAACTTTCCAGAAAACCCTTCGACCAGTTGCTCAATTTTAGTTTACCCAATTCTTTTTGGGAACAAAGCTTTCGATTCAACCCTCAAGCTTCAATCTGGTTGCCTCGAAACGAAGTAGCTACGCTGTTGCGACCATCTCCTTTAGTCTTCCCACCACGTAATTTTCATTTCATTTTATAGAAATCATATTATTTTGTCCGGGGCGGCAATGTTAATTTTTGTTTACGGTTTTGCAGAAGGACAGAGGGGGTTGCGAAGACCAAGTAAGTGTCGTGCTTTAAATTTCGAAATTATATGCATTCTTGTGAATCTATGTCTGAGCTATCCAAAAATGGCGGTCGTAGATGGTCGGCAAGGTCGATAAAATCGTTTGCTATGGGTGAATTGGAGGCTCGAAAGCTCAAATTTCCAAATACTGGAACTGAAGCTCTCCTTATGGGCATTTTGATTGAAGGTCTTCTTTCTAAGTTCGATTTCTGTGTTCCACTTTTCGTATTGCACTTTGTGTTCCACTCTGGTGAATTATTTACACATGTCGTTGCGGTATATATCATCCATTCATTAATTTTTACCCCACATTTGTCATTCATCCAAAATAAAGTGGAACACTAAATATGAAACAAATGATTGTGAAAATCTTAATTTGATGGTTAATATTTAACTGTCCCTGATTTCATATTGAAGATGGTTTTTCTGGCCAATGCATATATTTTAAGAAATATTATGTTCAGCTTGTAAACGCTTGTAATCGATTGAGTTCCTCTTACAGAACAAAAGGTTCTTGAACTCCTTACTGAAGACTTTTTCGATTTGAAAGAAAAAGTGTTCTTGATTAATTCATGGCTTAGGTTTCTGATCTTACGGTTAAAGTTTCTGTTTCACTTTGAAGGTAACCTGCTAACTATTGCAGATCTATACAAGAACAATGTTGTGTCTGTAAAATATAAATACATTACATTTATCGATTGAGTTCCTCTCACTGAAAATTCTTCGTTCTCTTTACATGAGACATGTTCAGTTTGAAACAAATTGGCTTCTTTGTTAGTTATAGGTTACGAAACTCGGTTGTTAAATCTTATAGGAACCAGTCTGGCAGCAAAATTTTTGAGGGAAAATGGTATTTCACTATTTAAGGTCCGAGAAGAAATTGTAAAGTTGCTAGGAAAATCCGACATGTATTTTTTCAGTCCCGAGCACCCTCCGTTGACCGAACCAGCTCAGAAGGCTCTTGACTGGGCAGTTGATGAGAAGCTGAAGTCAGGTAATTCCGTTATTTTTCACATAATTCAAATACTTTCTATCATTTTTCTTTTTCATGTTTAGCTTTCAGATTATTGGACTTCTATGATATCCTTTCTCATCAATTTAATTTGAAATCTAATCATTACTTATTCTTTTCAAGACCGTTATTGCAGTACTTTGGTAGTAGGAATAACCCTAGCAGATATTAACATTCACATTTACTTCTATCTTGTTAAATAAAATAACATTGATGATCTCTTTTCTTAAACTTGTGCATTTCAATTGTGTTCCTAAGTTTAATTTGCTCCATTGAAAGAGGCATATAACAAATGTCTCATTGCATTATTTCCTTGATGAATGTTACTATTAAATTTTATTTTTTTAAAAGAAAATTTTGAACTTCAAAAGGGATATTCTCATTTTAGATGGCAGCTTGATGGAATATGAACTACTACTCATAAGTTTGCCAATGGTCCTTGTTAGAAGCAAGGGAGCAACACGAGAAACCCAACGGAAAATATCTCTGTCCAGCCAAAATGGCTAACAATATTATTTCTGTACAAAAACCTAATTCCCTGTTCAACAAGGTATTTATAGTCTAATAAAAGCCCGTGGAAATAAGCCCACAATAATTAACTAAAGTCCAGCATAAATAAGTAAATAATAAATAAAGCAGCAAGATAGATTTAAGCAGTCTTCTTTCGTCCTCCTGTGCGATGATGATATGTAACTGCCCTTAACTGAGCTTGTACAAAGTTGAAATGGTGTTGAGCCAAGGTCAATAACTTTGTTTATTTATCCCATGAAGTCCAATTTGGATCTTCTTTCCTGCTATGTCAACATAAGTTAACAGATAACTGTAAATGTGAATGTAACAAATAGTATTAATTAGCGCTGGCCGATAAGAACTTAAAAGCCTTTTCCTGCTCTGTATTGTTAGAGCACTTATATCATTTAGTCATTCCCAAGACTTCTTTGTTCCCGTGCATCCACTTCATTTCTGGTAAATTAATCCAAAACCTTAGAAGCAGTTTTTGCATAAGTTTCTAAGTTAATTACTTCTTTAGCACTTGTATAAGTTGTATCTTGTCAAAATATTGTTATGCAGATTTGAAATTGAATAGTCTTATTTTATTTTGAAGTCAAGTAATGGCATTCCTGGTCATATTTTCTTTCTAATCTTTTCATTGTGGCAATTCTTGACTACTACTATTGCTATGTGATGTTTGCTTATCTCTGGATGCAGTGGGAATATATAGCTATAAAATGTGTTTGGATATGAAAGGTTGCAGTATACTACAATTCCTATGTATGATGTGTTACCAGAAGCCTGTATTGTCTTCCTGTAAAAAAATAAAAGATATTGTTTGTACGGTACTAGTAGCTGATAATTTACTTCTTACTGTGTACATGACTTTCTGATAATTTAGTTTTCAGAACATTATCATTTACTTCATACTTAATGACCAAAATTGAGGAGACAATATCTTCTACCCCTCCTATATAGGGAACTAATAAGAGGCTTGGATGACCACAATAATACAGTTGCAGTGCAAAAATTAGTTTGTCATTCGCAAAATATTGAGTGTCGGCCCCTCCAGGGTGGTAAATTTCAGGACTGCTATCCCGTTTTGCCAGTCACCTAAACTGGATTCAATGTAATCTCATGTGAGCTTATTACAATAATTCTCTTTCCCTTTGATGTACAAGAACAAGGTTAAACTAAATATCTTCACATTTATATCATTATAGCCTGCTTTTGGTCTAACTACGTGTGGTACTTATGGAACGAACCCTGAGCAATAAGCTTAAGGGCAACTTTAAGAATAAAAAGTTAAGGGACTGGATGCCTGGAAGTAGTTGTGCTTAGATAATTGTTATCAGCTTATGCTATGTAGAAATAACATCCCTCTCACTGGCTGTTTGGTATCCACCCATGGACTGGAAGTTCTGTATATGGGCTAAGTGACGTTCGTTTTGACTAATAATAACATGGACTGAAATAACTTGTGCTATTATAAAGATTACAAATATAATATATTCTGCTCTAATATTGTCTATTCTCAGTGGTGTGTATTAAACGCGAATAACTTAAAAGTACAGGTGAAAGTGGAGAGATAACCACCACACATTTAATTCTTGGAGTTTGGGCACAAAAAGAGGGTGCTGGGTATAAGATAATGGCAGGACTTGGTTTTGATGATGAGAAGGCGAAAGAATTGGGCAAAAATGTAAGTTTTGATCGTATTTGAAAATAGTATAGTTAATTCGCTTCATTTCCTTGACTAAAGCATAGCACATTGTATGCAGATGGATAAGGAAATTAATTCTTCCTTCACGGAATCTTGAAACATTCTTTCATTTAACATTTGTAAGAGAAGTCATTGGTCGCTGAACGGGGGTGAGTTTATCAGCTAATTCCATACAAAAGCATTCTAAATGTTCGCTTTTCTATTAGACACTAGTTGGAAAACTACGATACTGTTTTAACTAGAGTTGAATGTACTTGAGATAAAATGCTAAAAGTCAGCATTTCGGTTTTGCTCATCGCTATTCCCTTATTTTTGGTGCCATGCCATCCCACCTTATTGTTGTACTGTCCTATGGTGCTGGTTCTGAAGTTTCTTTTGCTTCTGCTGATGGATCATCACGCTGTATTCTTGTTCGTTTCAAGCTGGGTAAGATCTTCAAAATATTATTTTCTTTTGTAATTAAATGTCTTTACTTATTGCCTTGTCTATTGGCTTATTAGCGTTGGAGTTTCTTTTCTTAGTCGGCGAAGTATCACAGTTTCACCTTAAAACTTGTTTTGAGAATTTTAGGTGGAGCTTGTATCAAGTTCTTCTATGGGATTGAGAATGAGAATGTTTTTTTCTCTATGCCCGATATGTTGGAAGATTGATTGTTTCTATGGTGATTACATCGTTAATGTTTTAATTTTTGGAAAAATGACACAAAAGAAGGTTGTTGGTAGTGTAGGGGAATGATTGGTGAGAAATGATTGTAGGAGAAAAAAATTTAATTAAAATGGGTAATTTTTACCTTATTTAGAATGGAAAGTATCATTAATCATGTTTTGTTCTTATTAATTACCATAATTGCCTTATACTTAATTCTCATTGAAGGATTTTCCAACTAAGCGCTTCCTTAGTTGTTTCATTATAAGGTACTCTCTTCGTCCCATAATAGTTTTCATACTTTTTTTTTTTTTTTTTTAATTTTTCATGCTCGGTATCACAATAATTTTCCCACCTTGAAGATAGAAAGTTCTCTATAAACTTCACTCTTATAAAATCTTCAATATTACATAAAATATAATTATTTTTGGCTCTACATGTACATACAATCCGAATCATGTTGTTACTATATTCATAAAAATTTACAAAATTACCTTTAAATATTCACTCATTTCACTTTTCTTAAATTGTGTGCCCACACAAATATGAAAATTTTTATGGGACGAAGGGAGTATTAGTTGTTTTACTACAAGATATTAATTTTGAATGATATTAGTTGTTCCATTGAGGACCTGTTTGTTTTAGGGTGTTAAATTTGGAGGGATAATGAAATATGTGATATATTTGACTTTCCATGTGAAATGTTTTATTATATTATACAAATTACACGTTTGTTAATAAATATTAGTACAACATAATTTAACATGAGTTATAATATGTTCGAGCGTTATCTTTTAAAATATGAGTTTTGTTTCTCGTATCATACCTATGACTTTTGGCACATCAAAGTTCGAAAATAAATAAGGAAAAGGTGCATAATCAAGATCCTGACTATTGTTCCGTGTAAAAATAGGCCCTTAAAGTATATTTGGGCTCAAATAAGCCCTCTAACTTTAATTTTTGGAACAAAGAAGCACTTCTGCTTAAATTATTTAACACACTTGACAAATTGATTATCTTTTACTTAATTTCTATTAAAAATATCCCCAAATATTGAGTATAAAAAATATTCATCATTGAGAAAAATAAAAATGTACAATGCAAAAGATTATTAAAAAAAAAAGTAAAAAGAGAGAAGAATTCGTAAAGAAAAAGTCAAAAATAATGAAAGTACACAAAAGAAAAATAGTTTGAAAGCATTTCAATATGTACTTACTAAAAAGACGTTAATTGTATATTTTAATTTTACCACAAGTTTCAGTTACATTTTAGTTTCTTTTTTGTGGAATAAATTTATTCTACAATATATACTTAAGAAAACATAATGTATCATTCAAGAATATTTCCTTAAGAGTCATTTTAATTAAATAATTTGAAAATTGAAAATTTCAAGTTCAACATTATGTAATAATGATATCTAATTTATTTCATGAATTTTAAAAATTAAGCAAACAATTAAGAAAATAAATAATGAAAGTGTTGTAACAATAAAAAAGACGACAAAAGGGTGTAGAAGAGTGGCGACTTTATTTTTATACTTAATATTTGAGGATGTTTTTAATAGAAATTAAGTCAAAAGACAATCAATCCATCAAGTAAGTTAGATAATTTAAATAAAAGTGCCTATTTGTTCTAAAAATTAAAGTTAGAGGGTTTATTTGAGCCCAAATATACTTTAAGGGCATGTAATTTGGAAATAGTTCGCTCTGGTTGTACATTTTCCCAATAAATAAATGAGATTTGTCATTAGATACTATATATGCACAAAATCTAATATGTACCACTTTCATATTTCATAATATCAAATTAATAACATTACATTAATTTATCGATACCATGATATTCATTTAGTAATATTATTACATTTATAAACCGATATTATAGTATAAAATAATTATGATATCAATGAATAATTATAATAATATCAATAAATAATTTTAATGGTACTAATTTCCTAGCATGAAACTATTTCGTGGGCGAGTGACTCCTGCATATGAGTATCAATTTTCGCAGTCGGATAGTGACCTTTATTGATTAAATAAACCAAAATAAATGTGTATCAATTCAATTAGATTAATGTTTTTGACAAAAGAAGGTGGGCTCTTTAGTTTCATTTGTTTTATACAACCACCATCGATAATCAGCCGACTTGCCGACTTTCCCCTGTCTGGCTGGATATAACAGCCATTCTTAATTTTTATGCTCGATTAGACTTATTATTGTCGATTAAACTCCTCCACAGGCAAAATTGTACACCATGACATCATTATTATTATTATTATTATTATTATTATTATTATTATTATTATTATTATTTCCAAGTGAAATTGCGTAGTATCTTGTGTAAAAAGACATTCTTCATGTCTTCATTCGAAGACCAGCTTCTCTTAATACATGCGCTCAAAAAGCCCAAGGCCAGTATCTGGCTTTTATAAAAAACAATATTTAATTAAAAATTTAACAACTTAATAACAAAGTTAAAATATGCAGAGGAAATAGTATCAACTTAGGAACAGAATAATAAACCATTTTAATACAATTCCAGCCTAATTGTACAAATCATCTTCTTCAGCTGCAGCACCAGCAGAAGATGCAAAAGGATCAGAAGCAGTATCAGCAGCATTCTCGGCAAACCTGAATTCCGTCCCGAATCCTCTCGATTGCTGCAATGTCTGCGCAAACGCCTGGTACTTGCGTATATCAGCATCGCTCACACTTCTTCTAGCATACTTCATCGACTCTTCAAAATGCGCAGCCCTAATCTCTGGAACCTCGTCTTCAACATCTTCCTCCATGGAATCAGGATTCGCTGCTTTTCGTCTCTCCCTCTCGATATCCTATAAACAATCAACTCAACACTCAGTACATAGATTCTGCAAGATTTTATAATGCATTTGAAGAAGGGTGAGTTTTTTTGTACGAACTTGGTTCACAGATCTGAAACCCGTGAATTCCGTGATCCCAAACATATATATGGTTTTGCTAGACTCAATTTGTAAATGAGTCAAAAATGGGATGAACCAAGTTCACATAATTGTTTACTCAAATGGAATTATGATCTATAAGCACAAAAAGCAGTAGAGAGAGATGTATTACTTTCTCAATGTTCTCTCTGATAGCGTATTTGACTGCACGCTGGCATATTTCAGTGATGTCAGCGCCACTGAAGCCTTGAGTGTAGTTGGCGAGGGCTTTTAGGTCAATTTCTTTGGAAACGGGCGATTTTCTCAGGCACGACTTGAAAATCTGGTAGCGGGACTCCTCATCAGGAAGAGGGATGTAAATCAATTGATCAAGACGACCAGGACGAAGAAGTGCAGGGTCGATTATATCAGGCCTGTTTGTTGCACCGATAATGAAAACAGTTTTCTTTGCGTTCATCCCGTCCATTTCCGTTAGAAGTTGATTCAGCACACGGTCACCAGCACCACCGGCATCCCCAGAGCTACTTCCTCTCTAAAGAAACAACCCAAATTAAATGAAAATAAATAAATAGATAAAGTCAAAGTCTAAAAAAATCAATTTTACCATGCATTTGTTTTGCATTGTATGTTTATTTTTTAAAATATTAATTGTTCCACTAAAAATATAGATAAATATATGAGTTATAAATGAAACTCACTTGAGTTGCAATAGAGTCCAATTCATCGAAAAACAGGACACAGGGAGCAGATTGGCGAGCTTTGTCGAAAATCTCTCGGACATTGGCCTCACTCTCTCCAAACCACATAGTAAGCAATTCTGGCCCCTTTATGCTTATAAAGTTCGCCTGACATTCATTTGCAATGGCCTTGGCTAGCAAAGTTTTCCCACATCCAGGAGGTCCGTAGAACAGAACTCCTTTTGAAGGCGACATTCCAAATTTTTCGAACTTCTCTGGATGCTCGACTGGATATTGAACCGTCTAAACAGTAAAGAATACATTAGTTTAGAGTTTCGAAGACTAAAAACAAAAATTGCAGAATCACCATCAAATGCTATGATGTATAAGTACCTCTTGGAGCTCACGCTTGACATTCTCAAGGCCTCCGATGTCTTCCCAGCTGACATTCGGCACTTCAACAACCTATTACAATGATTCACATTTGTAAGACTAGAAACATAATTGAAAAAAAAATTTTTAAAATAATGATGATGGTGAACGGAAATGATATCCATACTGTTTCACGTAGAGCAGAGGGGTTGCTAATTCCTAGAGCAGTTTGGAAGTGCTCGTTCGTAATAGACATGGAGTTAAGTATCTCTGCATCAATGGAATCATCTTCCAAGTCAATCACGTCCATCTTCTCTCTGATGCATTGAAGGGCAGCTTCAGTACACAAAGCAGCTAAATCAGCACCAACATAGCCGTGGGTGTTTTTGGAAATTTTTTCCAAATCAACCTGCATTATCAGGCAAAGATTAGATAAGTATATTCTCAATCCAAGCAATTAAAAAATTGTACAAAATGAAGCATTTGAGCTCACATCTTCAGATAGTTTCATGTTCTTAGTATGGATACGAAGAACCTCAAGACGACCTATTTCATCAGGGACACCGATATCAATTTCCCTATCGAACCTCCCAAACCTTCTTAGAGCAGGGTCAATGCTGTTGGGACGGTTTGTAGCACCCATTACAATAACATGGGCACGAGCTTTGAGTCCATCCATCAACGTCAGAAGCTGAGAAACAATTCTCCTCTCGACTTCTCCATGGGTTTTCTCTCTCTTGGGAGCAATGGAATCAATTTCATCGATAAAGATAATAGCAGGTGCATTCTTCTCAGCTTCCTCAAAGGCCTTTCTAAGATTGCTTTCACTTTCTCCTGCCATTTTCGACATTATTTCAGGCCCATTAATGCAGAAGAAGAAAGCCCCAGTTTCATTGGCCACAGCACGGGCAATTAATGTTTTTCCAGATCCTGGTGGGCCATAAAGCAGTATCCCTTTAGGAGGCTTCACACCAATTGACTTGAAAAGCTGTGGATGCCTTAAGGGCAATTCTACCAACTCCCGAATCTGAGCCATCTGTTTACGAACACCACCAACATCATCATAACCAACCTCGTCCAACCTGTCCTCATCTTCCCTTCGTACAGGGTCTCCCTCACAGAAGATCTCAGTATCAGGGGCAACAACACAGTATTCTCCAGGATCGGTTTCAATAACTTTGAATTCTACACTACGCATTCCTCCTCTTACAAGAAATAGATCACCTTTTCTCAAAGGACGATAAGCATCCAAGAAATAAGCTGTAGATACATGAAAAACAAATTTAGCACCCAAAAATGTTGGGAAGAAACAGTTCTCTTAATGCACTCATGTTTTAACTAACCAAGATATCCTAATGAGTTATCAGTCAAGGAAAACAGCAAGAATGGAACGTTGAGCAAACAGATTGACCAATCAATTAATTTTGCATTTGATTTGGAATATCAGGTAGGCTCACGTAATATTATGTTTTCAAGAAATCAAGTGAAGGGTTAGACACAAAATTTTGGAGCATCACTATAGGGGAAGATATCAGTTATAGTCGATCATACTCAAATTCAATGCAGTAAAGGGCCATGCATTGATAACAAACTGATTTTAAATGTAACTAAAGGTATGAAAATAAGAACACTCACGTTTCAGGTAAGCATCGAAAAGGTTTCCAGAAACCCCTTCAATGGTATCATCCACAGGAAGGATGTGGACACGTTTCCCATACTTCACATCAGCACATTGATGCACAGAAACCACATCTCCTAGTCTAACCCTGAGGTTGCTTCGGACAACCTTGTTCATTCGAATCTTTGGCTCATCACAAGTATCATCAGCAATGGCAATGCAAACAGTATCCTTTCTTTTCTTGCCCTAAAGTGATATCATAACAAGTGACAACAAATAAGTAAATAAAGAACTAAAATTCAAGTAATTCCACACAATCTACTGAAGGAAATAAAATTTTCTGGATCCCCTAATTAAGGAAAAGGGTAAATTGCAGAAGTAGTCCCATGAGAATTCTCGGCCAAACACCTTTACTCCCATATTCTTTTTTGATCCTTTTTTATGAAATGATGTTTCCGTTAATATTTTAAATTTATTATATAAAATAAATTAGTTATGTAATTAAACGAAATTATTAATAAAAAAATTGTAAAATTATATATAAAATTTGGACATAATTTAAAATACAAAAAATAAAATTAAAAATCTGAAAATTTATAAAAACAAGTAATAATTTATGTAAGATCTAAGGATTAAATTTGGATAAAACTAACTATGATAATTTAAAAAAATTTAAAAACTACATATAATAACCTAAAGACTAAATATTTAAAATAAAACTTAAGATCTAAAATTGTAGTGATTCCCCTACCTGCTACATTCACCGCCTACATATTGTCGCCTCTACAATGCCACCGACGACGCAGCCTACATACCGTTCTTAGTTCTATTTTTTTTTAAATATTATTGAGATAAAATAAAATAATTATCATTGAAATTTAATAAATTATAAAAAAATCTAATATCATTGAATTCTAATAAATCTAATATTATTATGATTAAATAAAATAATTATCATTGAATTTAATATTATTGTGATAAAATAAAATAATTATCATTGAATTATAATATTATTCTAAAATATTCAGGATTATATATTAATTTTAATAATTATCAAAAAAATCTAATAAAAAATATCAAATAGAATTGAAAAATATTAATCATAATTTTTTAAATTTAAATCATGATATTATTCTAAAATATTCGGGAATATAAATTAATTTTATTAATTATAAAAAAATCTAATAAAAATTATCAAAAAGAATTAAAAAATTTTAATCATAATTCTTCAAATCTAAATTCTGATATTAATCTAAAATATTCGAAATTATAAATTAATTTTAATAATTATAAATAATCTAAATAATTTAAAATATAAATAAAAATTTATATAAAAAAGATTCAAATTAAAAATAAATCTGGTTAATTAACAACTTATTTAAATATTTTTGAATAAAAAAATCCATGTTAAAATTTAAAATACAATCTTACGGAACCAAAATAAAATGGCGAGGACTACTGCAATTTACCCTCAAGAAAAATCAGTTATGTTCCTAAAATTAAAAGCTCCTCTTTAATATAAGAGGAAACTCCGATATTAATTTTAAGTTAATCCAATACATAAAATTCTGCTTGAGAATCGGAAACTTTCTGCAGATTTTAGCATTAATCGGGGAGCATGATACCAAAAACCCCCAATTTTGAGCAACCCTCAACATCTTCATCAATTGCAAACGCTATGAAGAAAATAGAAACAAAAGCCACCAAGAATTGAACCGAACATAGGCAAACAAATGCAAAAACATAAATAAAATATAAAAATTGGACAAAACCTTGATCAATATAGTGTCCCCACGGAACATCTGAAGTTTTTCCATAGTATCTGGGTGAAGAGAAACCACAGAGTTGTCATCGTTGATAGCCTCATCAACTACCAGTCGATTAGCCGCCTTTTTCCTCTCCAATATCGCCGTACTAAAATCCTTCTTCGTGCCCTTACTGCAAAGAAAACCCTCAAAGTTTCAACAACTACCGATTAATATTGTCAGAAATTTGATAATGTGCAGGAAGACTTACGAATCAGAGGATTCTGCTTGATTGCTCATGGTATGAATTGAAATAAACAACTTGGAAGAGTTTGTTTGATGAATTGAAAAGATGAGATAGTAGCAGGACGTATATATAGGAGATGCTTGCTTTCTTGTTACCAAAGAAAGGGTTAATTTTTATTTATTTATAAATTTATTTTCAACCGCGGTGATTCCTTGCTTTCGTTAGTTCAAGTGTGGGACCCGCTCCCAGTTATTTACTATTCGCTGTTGGAGACTAAATAGAAGTCTCTAGAATTTATAAGACATCCGAATTAATAGTTGGAATATTATACTCTTAACTAAATCGTATGTTTAAATATATTTTGAAATGTATTATGGAAGTTTGATTTAAGATAAACATATTCATGTTTAATAAACCGTATCTCTTTAATATAGTATGAAGGATTGATTTAAGATAAACATATCCATATCTAATAAAATCTTATATTTAAATATATTAATGTAAGACTGATTTAATGTTAATTAATACCGTAGCTGCAGCTTATGAAATATATTCTGATATTCATCTTCTCTTTTTTTGAAATTGAATTGCTCTAACATTTTCCAATTCACCCTATCTAAGATGCACTTTCTTTCCACACAATGTGTGCTCTGATTTTCCGAGATGAGACTCCTCATAACCTAGCTCAATCTTTGTTTGGATTTTGGCTAACACCTTATACATGCAACCTATCAGAGAAACCGAACGGTAGTAGTTAAGGCTGCAAGTGTCTTTCCTCTTTGAGATTAGGACAATAAAATAGGGATTTATTCCACAAACTAGTCTGCCATTTTGGTGAAATTCTTCTAATATACTTAAAAAGTCCCCTTTGAGAAGGTTGAACAAAGATCTTGTGTTTAGATGAATAGCTTCTCCCAACATTCCATATAAAACATGTCTTAATGAACATCCCATGCTTTAAGTTGAACCAAATCGAACAATATCCGAACGTGTTGCTTGGAAGAGGCTTTGTGAGCATATCTGCAAAGATTGTCATCGGTGGCCGACTTTCTTGACAGAATCTTGCCCCTTTTCAACTATGTCCCTTACAAAATGAAGTTTAACACTAATGTGTTTAGATCTCTCATAAATTACTCCGATGCTTCACAAGGTGTATGGTGCTTTGATTGTCGCATAACACGTATACGTTCTTCTCGCTTTATACCAAACTCTTTCAATTCCCTTTAACCACAATACTTCTTTAACGGCTTCCGTGATGTATATATTTGGCTTCATTGTGGATAAAGCAACCACGTAGTTGAAGAGATGATCTCCAATTTATAGTTGTTCCAAATAGAGTGAAAATGTAGCCGCTTAAGGATTTCCCGGTATCTACATTTCTGTAAAATCGGCATCAACAAAACCTTTCAAAGGTTCTTTTTAACATCTGTTTTTCAAATAAAAGACCTAGATCCGAAGCACCATTCAGATATTTCAAAATCCACTTCAATGCATCCCGGTGAAAAACTATAGGGTTAGCCATAAATCTACTCACTATACTAATAGCATAAGCAAGGTCGGGCCTGCTACAAACCATGGCATACATTGGGCTTCCTACTCTACTTGCATAGGGGACACTTTCCATCTGCTTTATCTCGCATTCAATTTTAGGAGAGTGCTCGGATGATAGCTTGAACTGTTGACTTAGAGGAGTACACACCGACTTTTCTTTGTACTTGTTGTATCTCCTAATGATCTTCTCAATATATCCCTTCAGAGCAGAGAAAAAGTTTCCCTCTACTTTTGTTCCCGAGAATATCCATCCAAAGAATTATCTTAGTCTCTCCCAGATCTTTCATGTCAAAATGAGTGCTCGGTTTTGACTTCAACATCTTTATCTCCATACTTGCTTTTGCTTGCTATAAGCATGTCATCCACGTATAAGAGTAGATATGTGATGACTTCTTTCCCTTCATTTTCTAGATATACACAATTATCATAATTGCATCTAGTGAAACCAATAGAGCTCATGAATGTATCAAATTTCAAATACCACTGTCTAGGACTTTGCTTGAGACCATATAATGATTTGTTCAAAGAAGCATAAATAAGTGAATTCGTACCTTTCCTTCTAGATTAACCGTACATAAATAATATCCGGAAAGGGATGGTTATTGCCACCCTCCAATGAAGCTCTCCCTCTCTTCATTGTGCTCCTCTCACATTTCGTCCTTTTTCCACGTCCCATTCCTTATTTTTCGAAATAACCGTTTCCAGATCCTTCTCAAAACTTTCTCTCGACTTTGTTTGACTAAGTCTTAGCTTACTTATCGCCTAATCGATTTCGTGGGCTTATTGCCAACCGCCGCGCCTTTTCGGGAGATTATCCTAACCGCTCACCTTATTCTCGCGAATATGGGCCCATATCAAGGTTGGACTCGATTATGCCATTTCTTCCTTTGGGCCTCTTATTGGGCTCTCGCTAACTACTCGGCCCTTTAACCTTATATGGGGTTACTTCGGCCCATGACATATTTATGCCGCATTAGGTAGAAATGTCCAAAAATATTTCTCATACCCAAGACACTTTTATATGTAGTATAGATTTATGAAAAATTGATTTAATATAAATAAAATCATGTGAATTTTAATTCAAGCCCATTATAATTATTATATTACTCCCTTCGTCTTGGAGTTATCTTCACGTGTGAAAAGACATGTTTATTAAGAAAACTTAAATCAAGTAGTGATATTTTTTAAATTTAAATGGTATTATGAGGGTGTAGTTTATGGAGAGTATTCAATTTTAGAGGTACGAGACACATTTATTAAGAAAACTTAAATCGGTAGTGATATTTTTAATTTAAATGATATTATGAAGATGTAGTTTATGGAGAGTATTCCATTTTAGAGGTGCGAAGTTAATTGTGGGACATCTAAAAATGAAAGTGTGGAGTTAATTTCGTGATAGAGGAAGTATAATGTATAATAATATATTTCAAGTTTTCGAAGAATCTAATCTTTTTTTCTTAGATAAATGGCTAAAAGGATTTTTGAAGTTAAGATTTAATTTTTTTTTAAAAATTAAAAATTCCGTAATAAATTAGGGAATTAGTTATTTAATTTTTTTAGGGCAAGTACTGCTATGGTTTTTTAATGGGCCAATTGGGCTTTAAACGTTAGCCTGGTATGTTGAAGCAAATGAAGAAGCAAGTCTGCGCACACATTTTTATTTAGAACACCCACATTATGAAAACACACACTTTTTATTTAGTACACCCCCAATAATTTACTAAAATACTCTTTTGCGAATAAAAATTTTCCTCAAAATTCAAAAAAATTATCCGAAAATGTATTCTTTTTCGGAAAATATTTCAGAAAATTTGGAGAAATTTCGCCAAAATATGAGAACAATAGATTTTGAAAAAAAAAAAAATCCTAACCTCAGAATTCGGAAAAATTATCCGAAAATGTGTTCTTTTTTTGAAAAATATTTTCGAAAATTTGGAGAAATTTCGCCAAAATGTGAGAACAATAGATTTTCCGAAAAAAATTCAAACCTTAAATTTCGGAAAAAATTGCCGAATTTCGATGTATTTTCAAAAAAATTATCGAAAATTTTTACACTTTTTGATAAGGACACTTTTGTCATTCCACATTTATTTTACTTTTTAATTTTCATAACGTGGGTATTCTAAATAAAAATGCGTGTGCACATGACCTGGGCCATGAAAGAGAGGTCATAAGAAGTAGGCCCAACAACCCAATATTGCAGCTAAAATATAAATTAGGGTTCTTTCCTCGAATAAATTAGGGCTACATCATAAGCCCGAACAGGAATTTGCACAGGCCCGAGTTCGACCTCTTCTTTTACCCGCCCCTCGCGTCTCACTCTCTCTCGAACGCACAGAGATGGCGGAACCACAGTACGAAATCGATCTTGGAAACCTTATGGCATTCGACCCTCATCATCAATTCATCTCTCCTCCATCTTCCAGGTTTTTCTTCTATTCATTTTTTGTTTTACTTGAATTTTACTCGGGAGTTCTGTAGTTTTCATGGATGTTCGCTTGATGCATAAGTGGGTATTTGCTTCCTTATGTATCAGTAGTTGGTCTGTGCTGTGTGTGGCATGTGCTGTGTTGTGTTGTGTTATGTAATGCATCACCCGTGTAACAGGGAGGAGGTTGTAAGGGTAGCCATTGAACAGGGAACCAAATTAGTTCAAGCAGTGGCGGATGCTCTCTTCAGTTTGCCTTCAAGGCAGGATCCCGACGGCCCGATTGTCCAACTGCCTGCACCTACTACCAAATTGCCGAGAGAAAAGCCAGTAAGTTCTGAGTTTGTTAATGAATTTAATTGGGCAATAATCGGAGGGTTGGGGGATTGAAGAAATAGAGGAAAGAAGATGGTGGTTTTTAAATACTCTTACTTAGGCGACCTTTGTAAATATCTATTGGCGATCTTTTTGGATATGTGAACCAATTCTATATTGTATAGTCATCACCAGATTAGCGCCGGCATGGCGAGGGTGTACTCTTTAATGGTGGATTCTTATCATACTCTTACTATATAGAATGCTAAAGTCACTGCTACTCCCTTTTGGTCTGGTTTTATTTATGAAAAGGCATGTTTTCTGCATCATTGGCCATTAAAGCAATGAATTAAGTGCCTTTGCAGTTGCCTGCTTATCTACAGCAGCAGCTAGTTTCCTTTTGCATCTGTCTGTTGTGCTCGCATAGTCTTTAGGTATTGGATATTGACCCAATTATTGTGTAGTTAATGGAATGGTCTGTTTCTATTGGGCTGTATAAGTTTTATCTAGTGGAGGTTTTGCTTTTCCTATGACTATCATTGAACTTCAAGAAAAATGAGTCGAATGGCTTACTTTCAAGTGTTAGGTTAGGATGGGCTTTCAGTCTTTCACGAGAGTCAAGATTGATGCAGTCTGTTCTACACCTTTTACTTGATATCTTGTAAAATAGATAATAGCTAGATAATTGACTATTGAGATCAATTATTATGTGAATGCTAACTAGTAACTAGTCTTATTTTAGTTGCCTTACAAATTTTTTAATTGGGACAATACGGTAGCAGGAAATGAAATGGAAATGACTTCTTTCTAATTTGTGAGTTATGCTAAAAGTGCATGTTTTCATCTGCTGCATGCTATTTGGACCACTGTATTTCTCTAGATTTTTTTGAAATTTCACATTAGTTTCTTTTCCTATTTGGTTAACAGCTTCCGAAGCCCAGACCTCCTACAAAGTGGGAAGTGTTTGCTGAAAAGAAAGGTTTGGACATTCCTCTTATCCCAAAGAGATCTATTTTGTTTGCCTCTGATATTTGCTCTGAGGTTTGCATTGTTGTAGATTATTGGGTTTAATGTGTTCCATGAAATACTATGCAGGTATTAACAATCGAAACAAAGAAAAATTGGTCTTTGATGAGGAAACTGGTACTTGGAAGCGGCGACATGGTTATGGTAGTGTTATTGATGACAGTGACATTCCAATCATCGAGGCCAAGAGCACTGATGGTATATAATTTTCAGTGTCCTTTCTGTAATTCCTTTTATAGTGTGATAATACATTGAAACTTCTGTAGCAATCTATTTTATCCCTTCTCATACCGCACTATTTCATTCCACAGCAATCCTCTTTTCCTTGAGCTGTAGGCCTTATAAGAATATTTTGGAAAATCATAACCAGATCTTTTTGACTTGATTGTGATAAATGATGACTATAACCTTTGAAATCTTGAAACCTGATCTGAGAATAAGTTATGCATGTATATGATTTTTATTTACCTAAACAGCTTATTGAGTGAAGTGTGATAATAATCATTTTTCCCTCTCCAGAACCTGGTACAGATCCTTTTACTGAGAGGCGTAAAGAAAAGAAAGGCAGAGTGGAGAAACAGGAGAAAAATCGGTTGCAGAATCTCAAACAAGCCAATAAAGTTGGTGCATTGCCAAGGTTATCTTTTCTCCTCCTTCAAATAATGGAGATGTGGCTTTTTACATATGCAACCAAAACCTCTGCGTGCTTAATTCTTGACACAATCAATTGTTGAATGCCATCTTTTTGTCATGAAATGATGAATCTTCCTTTGTATATTTTTCTGAGCTACTATTCAGCTCTGCTTTTCATTTAAATTTGGTTCTCATGGATTTTATGTTGTGCATGCTCTTTACATGCATTTGATTTTATGTTTCGCTCTTGTCCAAATACAACACTAAATTGGAGTTTGTTTACTCTTTGCAGCCATATCCAACTTGCTGCCACCTCTCTGCCTATAACTGGAACCAAATCAATGCCTAAAAAAGTTAGCAAAGATGAGTTGCAAAATGTTGCTGGAATGGCAGCAACTGCAACTGCCAGTGGTGGAAAATTTGACAAGAAATTGCCTGGAGAAAAGCCCCGAAGCATGAAAAGAAGTTTAGGAAGGTTTGTAGTCAATGATTAATTATTGGATTTTTTTAATACTCCCTCCGTCCTGAAGTTAGGTTCATATGTGAAGTGACACGTTGTTTAAGAAATTTTAAATTAATGTAGGAGAGAGAATAAAGTGGAAGGGTATTTTGGGTGGTTATATGAGATAAAGTGTAGGAGAGAGAATAAAGTAGAATAAAGTAAGAGTGACATTTTTGAAATTTAAATGATATTGTGAGGGTGTAGTTTATGGAGGGTATTCCATTTTAGGGGTATGAAGTTAATTGTGGGACGTCCCAAAAAGAAAGTGTGAAGATAACTCCTGGACGGAGGGAGTATTTTTTTGCAGTTCAATAGCGTATAATGTATTGATCTTCCATTTCAATATGCAGTTCCTGCCAGCCGCAGAAGGATCAGGAATGGGTGCCATGGAAAAACAGCAGACTGAGAAAGTCTTGAGCAAGTTAATCTCCAAACACTCTCACGAGATACTCAACGTAGAAAAGGTGCGTTCTTTTTGCCTATGTTTTTTCTCCAATTTTCTGACTTTGCTTTTTCACTTAATATGTTTGGTTGTACCATAATATAGGCTGTGAACATGTACAATGTGAAGAAAGAGAAGAGTCAAAGAAGAGGTGGGCAATCATCAGGCTCAGGCAAGAGTCAAAGAAAAGGTGGGCAATCAGCAAGCTCAGGCAAGTTTAAGCCAAACAAGAAACCTTTCAAGAAAACGTCTAGTAAAGGTCCCCCTAATAAAGGTAAATCAAAGTGATGCTCATCCTTGCGATCATATAGGATAATGGAAATTTTGTCGGGCTTTAGTTATCAAGTTGGAAGGAGAAGATGCTACAGGCACTTGTTGATTTCCATACCCTTTTTTTTCTTCTTATGTTGTTTGTAGGAATTTCTTTCTTCTAATCTATTACGTTATCGCGCTTTCTTCGTGGCCTGTATTCACCTTCTTTTATATCATAATATAGTATTGTTCTCTTCCCTGGTTCATCTTGGACTTACTGAACACTTCAAATATTGTGGTTAGATATGAGTGTTGTGATTCACTTTAAATGTAATGATTTCTGTGTGTAGTTATTGTAGAAAAAATGAAGTTGTGCATTGAAAATAGAACCAAACCTATCAAGTTATTTGGGAGTGTTTGATTACCTAATTGATGAATTGACAGAATGTTTTTCATTGTTTAAACATCGATCAGGCACAATTTGATCATTGTATGATCTCTATCATGCATATAATGATGTTTTTGTCCTATTAATGCAATTTGGAATATCATCATCATAAAGTAATAATAATTTATCACTTTTATATAAAATTCAATAAAATACAGATAAGAATGGCCCCACAAGCCCAAATATCTTTCTTACATTGATATAACATGTTCTTAATTTTGTCCTCTATTTTCAACAATTTTGGCCTCCAAATCTTGAACAAATCGATTGAAATTTATTACCGACGATCCATCTGGCTCCATTGCATCCTCCGTTATTTTACGAACTTTCTTGATTTCTTGCCTTATCTCTTCCGATTTCATCAAATAATTAATCTTCTCACAAACACCCTCCCTTGACAAACACGTTTTCTTATCACATAAATTAACTCCAATCTTCCAATCATCAACCACCAACTTTCTATTAGTAAATTGGTCAGTCAACAAAGGGTAACAAATCATCGGGACACCACACCACACACTCTCCAAAATCGAGTTCCATCCACAATGCGTCAAAAACCCACCAACACTCAAGTGGGAAACAACGTCGATTTGACAGCACCAAGGCACAATCAATCCCTGATTTTTGACCCGTTCCTCGAACCCAACGGGTAGGATATCGGGTTGATCCGAGCTGACTATATCAGGCCGGAGCACCCAAATAAAGCTGACCCCACTTAGTAATAACCCGTTAGCTATCTCCCCAATCACATGCTTAGTAGTGTGTGCATAGCTACCAAAGGAGACGTAGAGCACCGAGTCACGAGGCCTCGAGTCGAGCCAGTGAGTGCACTCGGACTCGGGCCAGAGGCTGGTTGAAATCCGGGCCGTTGAAGGGAAAATGGGCCCGATTGAATAGAAAGGCTGGGCTTTGTGCAAAGCTGAGATTGTTTCTTGTTCGAGGTGTTGAACAGTGTTGCAGAGAATGAAGTCGGATTTCTTGGCATCCTCGAAAGCTCTGTCGATGATTCGATGCACTGTTGTATGGATATCATCTTTTGCTTGAAGATACGACGTTAAATCCGTTGGATCTATGGATTTTACTCCTGGTATATAATCGATCACATCCGTCCGATTTTCTGCATGTTAATTTATGGAAAAGGAAAACTCAATCAACATCACACAATTCGATCTTGTTTTTTTATGATCCTCTAAATTAAAATCTCCGATTAATTTTGATTTTTTTCTTAAAAATTTAATTAAAACCATAATTTTTGTATATTGTTCATTTTATTTTACATACAAAATTTGCAAAACAATGCTCCCTCCGTTCCAAGATCTTATGCACACTTTTTGGGACACGGAAACTAAGAAAAATTAATTTTGTTGACTTTTATTAGAATAAAGTGTAAGGGTATTTTAGGTGATTTAATTAGATAAAGTAGAAGAGAGAATAAAGTAGAGAGTAAAACAATAAGAGTGACATTTTTGTGATTTAAATAATATTGTAAGGGTATTAATATGATGCGATGTTTCCATTTTAGGAGTATGCATAACTCGTTGGGGCATTTAAAAAAGAAAGTGTGCATAACTTCTTGGGACGGAGGGAGTATCATTTTCATTATTTTTGGTCCCATAATTTTACAAACATTGGACGTAAAATTACTGGATTAAAATAAATATTTTGACAAAAATATTTAATTTCACATGATAAATACATTTACTAGCATCTGAAGTTGGAGAAATCCAATATTTTTGAGTTGAAAAAAAAAAGATAACTAATTATATCCCATTTAATAAAAATCCAATTAATCCGGCTACTAGTTATATAGCATGCATTTAATTTGACATGCAACTTACGAGTGGAAGAAGCAAAATGGCGATTCTTCTTGAGGAGATGCACATGATAATACAAAGTGAAGACAAGAGCTGGCTCAGTGAAAAACGATATATTCACAAGATTATACTTGCGAGCAATCATCGACCCCAAACAAAAACGTGTCCACGATTATACAGTTGATGGTCGGATCCTCCCCACCAGTTTCCCGACTTTATCATCCACGTAAGCTGCCAGCTTTTCCAAGAACCCTTCAAAGAACTCGTCGTGGTGGAGCGACCGGTCGAACCCCACCGGAAAGCCGTCGCTCACGGTGCCGTACCGGATATCCAGCCCCGATTTACGGGGCTCCGTGAAGATGTCGAGCTGGGGTCGGGTTCGGGTGGCGGAGTAAATCTGGTGGTGGATCGATTCGGTGTTGATGAAGGTGATGGTGAAACCGTGTGAAGCTAGGGTTGTGGCTAGGTTTACGGCTGGGATAACATGCCCTTGAAGAGGGTATGGAAATATTATTGCATGAGATTTTTTTGTAGATTCTTTCATTTTGTAATAATTTAGATATTGCTAGAGATATATGTAGTTGAGGAAAGCAGCTAGCTTGAAGAAATTAAAATGGAAGATGAATAGATGATCACACTCTATATATGGACTACATATATATACCGCTAGCTAGCCGTGTGTGTATGTGGGAAAGTTAAAAAGATTTTTATCGTGCAAGTCTTGAAAGATATGTTAATTATCAATTCGGGCTGAAAGATAAAATTTATCGATGCGGACCTGAAAGATATTTATATTAACGGATTTTATCAATTCTACGCGAAAGATAGGATAATTATCAATTCGAGACCTTAATTCCGGTCCCTGGATTGATAAAATCACTTAATATAAATATCTTTCAGTCCCGCATTAATAAATTTTATCTTTCAGATCCCGAATTGATAATTAATATATCTTTAGGGTTTGGGTTGATAAAAGCTCGAGTTAAAATTATGTGCATCAAATTAAAATGTCAGAATATACATGGGAGTTGAATTATAATGTAACTGCATGGGGTTCTGATAAATATTGTGACTTACTAAATTAATTACTACTCCATAATTTAATAAATAGATATTATGAATATACGAGATAATTTGATAAATGATGGCTTTGTCCGAATTTAGATGTAATCTTTTTCTTTTTATTTTATCAATTGTGGTCCTTTTGATATCAAAATAGGTCTTTTTCACAAATAATTCAAATTTTGGCGGAAAAATTATCGAAAAATGATCAAAATATATGTTGTAGCATACGTAATGACACAAAAATATACCAAAATGACGGGTTCAATAAGAGGAAAGGAAACTTATAGGTCTCGACCCTCTCCTAATTGTAAAACACAGAATTAGTGATAAAATTGACAAAATTTACGATTTTAAAATTACAATTTACGAGTGAGGTGTAATCGAAATTTAAAATTAATTGAGGGCTTTGCATTCCTGGATGAGTGACGATTCAAATAAGACTTCACACTGTTGATGCTGATGACAAGAATAAAAAATTAGGATAATTTTTTTGGTAAAAATTGAATTTTTTTGTGAAAATGACCAAAATTGATAAATTAAAAGGAAAAAAACTAAAATTAAATTCAAGTAAAAATATAAGATCGTTTGTGATTTTTCTCAGCTAGCTACTATATATTTCGAAAAAAGTGCAAATGCGTGAGTCAAATTGTCAAAACTAAGGCTAACATTAATGTGTCACCGCCCGTCTTATTAATTTATAATATTTAAAAAAACAGTATTTTTAGAAATAGGATAGATTTTTCTATTTTCATATAAGTTAATATATATAAAATATATTTATTTTATTTTCTATTGAATTTGAACTCATAATATTTCAATAGTTTATCTCTTTATCATTATCAATTTCAAACATCTCTTGAAGAAGATAGTAAGCAACAACAGAGATGCGACAAAATATTCGTTGTGATCACATACTATATATAGAGCTTAATATGTATTCCCTCTATCCACCGCTCACACTGCTTTTTTCAATAATTTGCTTGTTTCACAATTCAACTATCATTTAATTTTTTATATATTGCCGACTTTATATATAAACAACCACTTAACTCATAAATACACCACACAATACCCCAAAATACTCTTACTTTATCTATTTTATCTACATTTTTTAAAAACTCACAAACCAAACGAGCAGACGGAGGGAGTAATTATTATGCACAATTTGTTGTACAGTTTCATCCTTTAACATTCTTTTCATTTGTTATTTAATTACAGTGCCTCAATCAATAATTTTGTGTTCTAGAGGTGGTGTAATATTCTTTTTAAGAAATATATATATATATATATATATATATATATATATATATATATATGCATCAATAATTACATAATTAATAAAGCTCATATGCATGTATAGCTAGGAAATAAAAGTAAATAAATAAATAGATTAAGAAAAAGAGTGATAATAAATATGTATATATTTTAACATTATCTCTTGCAACGTTGCCAAGAGGCAAGAAGTAATTAATGCAGTATACCTGGTTCGAAGTTTGATGAGATGTAATATTGAAATAAAATAAGATAAAAAGAAATTTGTACAAAATGAACGACTCTGAATGATTTGAATCAAATTCAAATTTGATATAATTAGTTGGCTATTCAATTTCAATAAAAATTTAATGATAAATGAAACACCCAATTGGCATTGCTTTGACGCTGACTATTCATATACAATGACATTGACCTAAATTGGCAGGATATAAACCGTAGGGTATGTGCAAGTGACATGTGTTTTCACATTCCATTATTTGACTTTTTATTTTACAGGTGAGGCTGTCAATCTTTCAGGTCTTATTCTTTTTCAGCTTTCGAAGTCGGGATTTAGAATTTGAATTTTCTCATTCTGCTCACTTTTTGGATTCGTAAATCCAATTCTCCATCCAAATACACATCTATCCATATTATACGCTTATATATTTAAAACTATCACATCACTTTACTCATTCTCTCTCCTACTTTTCATATATTTACTCATTCTCTCTTATAATTTTCTTACATTTTTTTAACGGTCAAAGTAAATTGCTCGAGTACAAGACTCAACCCATAAGTACAACGAATCAGGTGAGCCGAGCTAGACAAGCCCATGGATCTCCCAACCACAAACTAACTTTGCTAGAGGATAAAGATATCTCCTTACACCCAGTCCAGTGCCATATCCTAATTTTTAGAATGCTAACCATCTTATCTAATACAAAATTTCCACCATTGAAAAGAATATCATTTATAAGGTTCCAAAGCGACCACACCGTACCTATCCAAATAGTTATCTCTCTTACTTTTTTTTCCACCTAAACATTATTTCACTATCCGACAACAATAAAATAATACTTCATCTTCACTCAAAAATATTGATTTGACATAAAATTGCATTCACTCCTACTCCTTCATCCCAGGACTAAAACACAGATTTACTATTCATTAAATTTATATCATCTACTTTATTTTTCCATCCAAATTTATCAAATCCTACTCAAGCCGAAAAGAACACAACCTCAAGTCTTTTGGTAACAGCAAATTCTGAATAATTTTCATCACAAAATTGATTTGAAAGGTACATATTGATTATTTCATTAAAGAGTATTTCATTAAAGAGTATTAATTTTAAACTGTATTAATTCTTTCATTAAATAATATTAGTTATTTCATCACAACTCTTTCTGAACAAGTCTTACGTGGTACCTCAAACCAGTATAACTGTTTATTGGTACAGATATCATTTATAAGAAAAATATGCCAAATTTTTACAAGTCATACAATTTATCTTAACTTTTTCTTTAATCGAAAAATGATACTAGAAGCATGATGATCTTCTGTCTCTGTTTTCCACACTTGATGTGATTCTATATGTGATTTATCGTTTCATTCATAAATTTGTGTATATCTTCTTCTTTAAAGCAAACACACAGGAATGATTGATATCATCAGCTTCTTAATTCAGTTCCGTTTTTGTACGGCACAAAATGGCTTAATAACCATTGAGCATTCTCTTACAACATAAGCTCAGATTACAACCATTGTCTCTCACACAATCTTATCTAAGTCCACTTTCGATTTTGAAATCTGAAAATGAAGCAGTTTGCCGAGTTTCAGCTACAGATGCAGGCGGAGGCGGAGGCGGAGGAGGTTCTTTCTTGTCGGAGCCAAAGAAAGAGCAACTCTGAAACGCATCCAGACTGTTTGCTATCAGGCGGTTCAGCCCACTAAGGCTATCGCTAAGAATTAGATCATTGCTTTGGTATCTACATGAGTGCATCTCCAAATCTAACGGTCCTAATGAATCGGGCTGTGGAATACAATATTTGAAACAAAATCAACCAGCTGAATATCAACTGACAAGAAATGGAAAATGCAAAGGGGAGAAGTTGTTTACCCAATATATATCAGTGACTCCACCGAAATCCTTGGTGGGATTTTCAGAAAGATGATCAGATTTACATTCATCCATCAGGTCTCCACAAGAACAGTTGTTATTTCTCAAGTTCTCCATTTCAGCCAAATCCTGCACGAAAATTAGAAGCAGCCATTGGTGATAGTAATTAAGATTGCTCAACGAAATAGTGTTTTAAAATCAAACCTCAATATCCTGATCAGATACAGAAGGGCTTGCCATATTAGCTTGTTGTAAGGTTTCTATAGGATCATTTATGTACACATTCTGGTCTTCATCACCACAGTGAGCACCAGTTTTCTGGAAAGAAAAGGCATCACACGTTTCTTCAGCGTCCCAGATGGAAGGCACATGAGATGCAAGCCCCTGCTGTGGATCGACTTTGTTTTTATGTTTGTAAATGTGAGCAGCAATTGCAGCATCAAAAGAGTCGCAACTAAACGGAATCTGCTGAAGACAGTTTGAAGCAAGAGGCGCTTGAAAATTAGTGCATTCGACATCCACGTTCCGAGTTGACTCGGTAAGTAGTTCTCCGATGCTTATGTTGGTAAGACTATCAGCCCATTCCCCAGCAGATAAGACCGTATCCTTCTGCAAGAAAAATAGATTTCAGAATCATGAAGCTATTGAAAATACTTCTATGCACCAGTTGCACCGTGCAACTCAAGTGCATTTTTAATTGATATTAGTTGTTATACTAAAAGGTATTAGTTGGTCAGTATTAGCTATTTTCAATTTACAGTATTAGTTGTTTTCATTGAACAATATTAGTTGTGCACTAGTTGCACGCACAACTGGAGCACCCAAGTGTTACTCTAGGTTAATTGAACAAAGCAAAGAAAGTGGAGACTTACTGTGTTTTCAACTTGTCTTATAACTGCTAAATCTCCACTTGCTTTTCTCGATGTTGATACAACAGCATTAGATGTGGACGAGGGAGTTGGAGTGATAATATGTTCTGTAGAGAAGAGACGATCATCACAGGGACTGCTTGTGTTCTCAGTTTCTGAATTCTGCTTTTCTGCCATATAAGTCGTCAAATTTGGCTCTTTGATATTAGGGAAAGACAGTGCTTGAGCAGTTGCACACTCAATCTCAGATCTCGAAAACCAGCCATATCTTAAATAAAAAATAAATTAAATTATGTTACATTATGTCATAAATAAGAAAATCTTCTGACAGGTAAAACGGGTAAAAATCGAACCTGAGACGGAAAACTGAAGGGCTTCCAATTAGGTAATATACATCCGCTGCACAATGAGTAGAGTCCTTGTTCCATCTTTGATACCCCACCAGGTTCTCCCTTTGTGCCCAGTAAGGGAAGAGCATTAACTCTTTATGTAATAACCCCGAGTTTCCCCATTTGCGATTGAGGTGTTCCAAAATGGAAGATATTTTTTCTTGTACTCAAAGTTAGTTCCAGATGGGGTTGTGATGATCCTGTGAAATTAACAGACTTTCTTAGTTATTTGTATTTGTCAAAAACTGTTAAAACAAAAGTTAACAGACTTTCGTCCTTACCCTTTCCAACGCTTGTTGGGTATATTCATCAACTGGAAACAACTGGAGTTTAAGCTTTGCAGGGTTATGAATATTGTTCTCTTTGAACATGCTTTGTGCTGCTTCCCCAACAAGTTGAAGACCATCCAGACCTGAAAGTATTGAGAGAAATTAGAATGGCAATTCAAAGTAATTTCTTATGGCTCAAGCATAAGTTGAAAACTCCGCTGGAATCCACCTGGTGATTCCTGATAATTTTCGTTCTCTTTATCAGTGTCCACTCGTTCTAAATGTTCAGCAGCATCAGCTACCAATGAAACCCCAGCAATGGCAGCCTTCTCCCACCTTTTGTATGCAGCAGTTGATGCAAGGCCTACAGAGAAGATTTGCCAACAAGAAGAGTAATACCATAGTTATATAAAGGAAGAGAGAGATGAAAGCAAAATTGGAACATTGGGGGCCTGTGGAGTGTGGACCCTTGTGCTGTCAGAAATATTGCATAAAAAAATCTATTTGAAACAATCTACAAACACAGAAACACCGAAACCCAAGAACGAATATGGGAACTTGACAAGCTAGAGACATCCTTATATTGATTAGTCATAAATATTGGAAATATAACCCGTGTTAAATCTGCAGACACATTCTAAGAACCCCCACCAAATTTTACAAATCAGAAATAAATTAATTTTTCATGTATACAACTATACATACGGAAATGAAATATATATTTGAGAAGAATACCAAAGAGAAGGTTACAAATCAGGTTTAGAATCTAAACAATACAGCAAATTAGTCACCATAAATGAAGTAGAGTATAGAACGGATTATGAGAGAGCCAGTCAGAAAGAGTGGGAACATATCATGAAAGCATATTTTACAGCAAACTATATCATGAAAGCTAGCAAATTAAGGACACGAGGGGTATAACTTATGAATTTTATCTACTCATATTTTACAAGATTAATATAAGCATCTAGTTGGTAACATGACCACTATTCAATATCTTTAATCTGCAGCTATTACACATGGATTTGATGAAGAAGCACCATATATTTCTTGGCTGCATCATAAAAAGCCTTTATTACTTTTATTTCAGTTAACTGATAGGTTTAAGATTGAGACTACAGAACCAAGATACACAGTCTAAAGACAATCACCAAATTAATCACCTAAAGAACTGTTAAACCCAAGAAAGGGCAACACAGGGCACTCTAGACCTATAGGTCCAGATTAAGAATTTTGGTGGACCAATTTCTAAGAAATAAAATCAAGATTTAATATTCCACACCTTCATTGTATTTATACAATTTACTAACTACAGCCCATGCATGAAAAATATCTCAGAGATATTATTTTGGACGAAAATAGCAATACTAACTAATTTGGACCAAATATTACTTAACTTACCAGTTTTTCGCCGATGCTTCACTGTTTTTACAGAAGCTTGGTCTACTTTGCAGTTTGTACGGGTCATTCCAATATTCACATGGCGCTTAAACAAAGCTCCCTTTTCCAGTTCCAACTTTCTGAATGTTCTGGCTGTCAAGAAGAACCATTTTTAGAGCACGATTGTCATGGCCCGATGCTCTGACCTGATTTGAGGCAGGAAGATTCTGAATAGAAGAATTATTTTCTCCAGTAGAAAGTCGCTTTTTAGTATTCTTCTTCCGATCTTTCAAGAGTTGGTTCTCCTTCATAATAAAGAAACAATCAGTTACACATCCAAATATTTAATCTTCAAGCTGTGAATAACTGTATAAGTAGTCTTGAACTAACCAAAGTCTCCACAAATATCTTAAATCTTCGAGGTTTCAAATGAAGCTTAGATGCTTTACAGCTGTACTTTTCCAATAATGACCACCTGCAACCAAAGTACATTAGTATGGAAACATATTAGAGAGGGGGAAAATAGAATCATTGAGACAACCAAAATAAGATCGTGACTTATTGATAAACCAAAATGAAGCTCACAAGCATATCTATAAAGGTAAATTACTCCATGTCCATGCACCAAAAAATACAACATAAAAGAGAAATATAAGGAAAGACATAAAGAAAACCTAGCAAAAATTAGCACCTGCAAGCGTGTGAACATTGATAAATGTAGAACACATGAATGAAACTGACAAACATAAATTGAAAAATCACACATTAAATTTACAAAAGGGAAGTAATGTATAATGTATATGTTATGGATCATCTACCAGCATAGTCGGAAAGGGGAAGGAGCATGCCACATGCTGTTGGCGGTGCAAATTAGTTCTTATTTACTGCTTTATTAGTTTAAGTTCAGTTTTTGGCCCACTCTGTTATGGGCTTATTTCCTTTTGGTTAGATTATTTTACACGTTGTTTTCAGGAGTATTAGGGATCATGCAGAGGGTTTGGATACAGACTTGGGCAGCTACGGCTGATTGGAACCGGTTTTCCGGTGTTTTGATTGTGTTTCTATTCCTAATTATCATATCACTTCTCTGACTCTAACAATATAGACTACACATGTTTCTCTAATTCAAGAAAAAATACCCAACCAGACCAGTTAATAAAATAGACCCACTGACAATGAAAAGAAACAAAATTTGCAAAATAATAACAAAAATCAGCTTATTGATGTGCACTATTGCATGTAAAAAGGCCCCACCCACAGCAGCTCAATCATCACCTAGATTTCTCATGTTTTGGAAAAATAAAGTTGCACATACACAAGTCTCAACAAACACTTGAATCAATTCACTTGTTCATTTTTATATAGATGTGTCAATACTGGAAGAACAAAAGTTCCACTTAATCAGTAAATTACTGCAAAATGCAAATTTACAAAGCAAAAGACATGGTGTAACATATAGAGTTACCATCGAAGCATTGCTGCATTGGTGTCTTTTGAGTTTTTGGCATCGAGGCAAAGTTCAGGGCCCAGCAACTTGTTCATTCGCCTTACAAGACGATAGTAGTAATGCCTAACCTGAATGCGAAAGACAAAAATAAAAGAAGTTAGGATAAATTAAGGAATGATTTTGAACATGAAGATGATATTTAGAGAAAATCACCTGATCCTTGTTTTTGCTCTGGACACGTGAAGTGATTTTCTCAAAGTTCTGCCAAAAGAAACATTTAATTGTGTGAATCATATTTATTGGAGGAAACCCATATTTCTTCCAAATGAATCTTAGTAAAAGAGCAGCAGATAATTTACCTTGCCAACTTGTCGCAATGCGACAAAAGCTTTCTTCCTCCTGACGGGTCCAAGCAGCCCATTGCCTTGTTTGTTTTTTTCACTATAGTAAGTAGAAACCAATTAGCACAATATTTTACTAGTTCTTCTCATCGTATCAAATAGAATAAAATAAAACATAAAAAACATACCAGGCATCTGTGGAGCAGCATGTTCTTGAGAAGATGAAAGAACACTAGAATTCCCATCCTTATTTCCATGATTATCAGGACAGAGGCAAAGCTCACAATCTAAAGGAACCTGTGTCACCATTGGTATATCTTTTCATCACATAAATGCTAAACCTTCATGCATTCACAGATCGCGAAGTCCAATATGAAACTTTCAATGACTCGTGTTGCCTCAAGACAGATAAGTCTCTGGTTGAATCAAGGAAGTGACAGTTTAGAATTTATAAGAATTCCTTTTAAGATAAATATTCATTAGGCTCCATTTGGATGGAGTCATTTGAAATCAATGGATTTAAAGAATGATACACTATACATTTACAAATCAAAATGGAGAAAAACTAAATGAATGGATTTGGTTCACATAAATATTACTTATAAGTAGGAGGATTTCAAATACCTAACAAAACCTAGTCATTTAAAATCCTCTCACTTCTCCCACTTGTGCTTGATATTTGAGTGAATCAAATCCATTCATTTAGTTTTTCTCCATTTTAGTTTGTGTGAATGCATGTATATTATCTTCAAATCCCTTGATTTCAAATCCATTCCATCCAAATGGAGCCTGAAGGAAAACCAGCATCATTATTCTACATAGATATAATCAGTAAATTAAACAAAGCAATAATCACAATCAGAAGTTCCCAAAACCAAAAAATTGCACAATCATTCAAGTTGGTATCCCACGAATTATAGCTCTTTCAATGCAAACTGCAAAGCAGAACAAAGTACTTAAACCTAGCTCATCAACAATATACAACCTCGCACTGGAGGAAGAAAATGAATAATTTAGCAGATGCAAATCATCAGCATTAATAAAGAACATCAACAAAGAAAGGGACCAATTAAAACCATAACTTGCAAGGAGAAAATAGGGTTCGTACATTATATCCAAATAATCAAGTATATAAAACGAATTTTAAACTGGAAAGCAAAATTGGAACTTCGTGAGAAGTCCGCGCAAACTTTAAGCAAACCCTACTCACCAATTGAATTTACAAATTAATATATCGCAAAATATATAATTCTTTTTTCAAAAAATAAAAAGTAAGATCTATTACCCAAGCCAAAAAAAGAAAACCATTAGAAACATAAATTCATGCCGCACCAATGTGAATTACTGTGAATTCGGGGAGAGAAAAGCAAAAGAATTATGAAAGATTGCATACCAGTAATCGAAATCAGATTAGGGGAAAGATTGATGAGATGCAAAAGGTAAAGGGGATAAGAAAAAAAAGGAAAAAGAAAATAAAACAGTCATAACTAAGATGAATAACTTCAACTGCAGTTAAAGTTTAAAATAATACAAAAGCCTAACAAATTGTGAAAAAAAAATAATCAAAACAAAACAATAAAAGAGAAAAGGGAATCAAACAAAGGATACATTGATGCACTTTATTTGATGGGTAACAACTAAAGCTTGCAAAATGCGGTTGGTTCATTGGGTTGCTCGGATTTAAAGTAAAATTGGGGAAAAATTTCATATTAGGGCTCAATTTTTAGAGCATCTCCATCCCTCTACTTCTACTCAGGTTTAAATATTTGTCACATCAGTGTCAGCATCAAAAGTTATTTCTACTCAATCAATTTATACCTCTACTCCTCAATCATAATAGGTATAAATATTACTATTCAGGACCCCACTATCCACATCATTTTATTTATTCAATATTTCTTAATTCAATATTTTTTATTTTAATTATTAATTTATTCAAATAAATAAAATAAATATTATGAATTTATATTAAAAAAATTAAATAAATTGTATTTTTTTAATATCTTTAACATATTAAATTAATGGTAATTTTTGCATAAATTTGTGGCAAACAAATTTTAAGAATTTTATTTAAATTAAAAAATGAGTACAATATTAAAATAAATCATAACAATACATGAAAATAATAAAAATAATAGAGCGCTAAAATATTTGGCCACTATTAATGATATTGTGCCCAAATATGTTCAATTAAATCGGATCGAAGTTGTTGGTGCATTTCTTTATCACGTAGTTGAGCCGAGTCTTTCTTGTATTTGTAAATTCGACGGGACCTTGGAATATTTCGGGAATTGTATTCTTTATCGTTCGCCTCCTACCAGGTTGAATGTTGCATCCTCATCCTCAATTATCATGTTATGCAAAAATAATGCATGTATACATGATATCCTTTAAGTTACTCACAGTACCAAAAATGTGATGGTCCTCGAATCATTACCCAACGAGCTTGTAAGACCCCAAATGCCCGCTCGACATCCTTTCTTCTACAGACTCTTGCATTTGCTTAAACAATGCTTTCTTGGGATCATGAGGGCATTGAAAACTATTAACGAAAGTAGCTCATTCGGGGATAGATTACATCTGTAAGAGATAGTATCTGTAGTGTATTGTCTATCATTCCTTGTGAAGTTAATCTCTGGACTAATCCCTTTTAAAACGCCCATTTGAAGCGAGGGCTTTGATTAAGCACATTGATATCATTATTGGACCTGCGACTCCAAAAAAACATGTCATATCCACAAGTCGTGAGATGCTCCAAGCATTATTGTTGACCCATGATCACCTCAAGTAAGCTTGTCATTTCCAAGCGATCGGACAATTCTTCCATTCAATGCATACAATCAAGACTGCCCAACATTCCAGGAAGCCATGTCTTTGCTTCATGCATATGGAGCACGTTCAATCTGCAACAGCTTGGTTTTCTCAAGTATCTTTCTCCGAAAATGTCGATTACACAACGATAAAAATTGAATAAACATTCAATGGCGGTTGTTTGACAAATACGCAGGTACTCATCGAAAAGGTCTCCGTCCTCCGCACGCTAAGCGACGAATGGCAACCGTGCACTTCTGCGGTGGTGAGAAACTTTTTCGTCTGTTCGTCTACCCTCCACTTAAAATAGTTATCATGAGATTCTAAGGCACCAACAATGCGCGTGAATAGACCTCTCCCCATCCGAAAATGGCTGACGAAAAATATTTGTTGTGTATGTTGGATTTTCAGAGAAATAGTCATCCACAAGGCGACTTATGTCCTCCTTCACGATCACGCTCTATGTATCTTCTTTTTTTCTTTATCGTATTAGAAGAGCTTTCCACGTATTGAAGAAGCATTTGTTATTGTTGTAGAACTTCATAAAATATTTGATCATCTGAATCATCATTCCACAAGTCTTCATCATTAAAGGTGTTGGTGTTGGAGTATTTGGTTGGGATCCAAGACATTTTTCTTGGAGTAGTTTGACTACGAAGGAGAAAATGGTATGAGAAGAAGATTGCTTTGAGTAGTGTGGAAAGATATGAAACAACTACTCCAATATATAATGTTGTTTACAACGGCTAGTTAGAACGGCTAGTTTGTAACAGATAGTTTACAAACGGCTAATTCACAATGGCCAATAGTTTGTAGACGGCTAGTTCACAACGGATAGTTTACAACGGCTAGTTTTTAATAACTAGTTCACAATTGAAATTTCAAACAATACAACAGAATTTTCAAACAATACACAGAAATTCAAACAGAAATTCTAACAAAGCGGAAACAATAAGACAATAAATAACGGACTATTCATCATCAAATTTTTTTCATGAGCTTGTCGACCGGTTTGAGATGTATCTTTAATTGCTTCGGTGTCATCCCTGTGGTATCTTTCATGATGATGTCATACTCCACTATTGTGTTGTGTGTTTTTGTACCTCTAACTTCTCAAAGTGGCTATTGTTTTATATTCCTCCATATTTTTGCAATGCTCTGTTTTAGCTCCTCTATCGTGTTATCCATCGAGGTCGATGGTTGCTTCATCTTAGCTTTCTCTTAGTCACTTTTTGACCGATTGGACGCACGCGTTCTTCAATGACATCCTCCGCATTAGAAGACGATGTGTATCCTCCTTGAATAGATGTTTTGTCTTCTTCCTACCACAATGATCACGTTCATGTTGTACAGAATCCACTTAGGGCTTTCCCCGAGAATTCGCCACATGCCCAGTAGCAAACGCATTGTTACCATGGTTTTTTGCCCACTCTGTCATTACATGCATGAGTATATCAACATCGCTTTGTCCACTTCCCCAATCTCTGTTCATCCGATTGTACAATCCGATTAAATTCACTCACAAATCTGCATCGTATAATAGTGCGATTTTAAAAGCTTCGATGTCTCTCTCGGCGGTTTGCGGTGTCGATTTTTATTGTAATCTACGGTAATCCTTTTCCACATGGCATCCAACTTCTGATCATTGCCAACAATTGAATCTTCACTAACATTCACCCAACTTCTTGCAAGGACCTCATTTTCTGGACACTGTGTACCTTGCACCATACGCACCCGACTCTTTTGGCCCGGCTGTCAGTTCGCTCCATCATCGCATTATCTTCACTCGCATCCAAATGGTATGGCTTCGATGCCTGTGGAGGTAGGCGGATATGGGTGAAAGGGAGAGCCTTGCCCAGAAGATGGTGTTCCAGACTCCTTGTCATGTGCTCGTTTCATCTATACTAGCTCTTACGGACAATTTGGAAGTCATCCCCGGTGCTCCTGGGAGGACTTATTCCATAGAGAAGGTTTGGTATGTAGGGATGTTGATACATTTCTTGAGGATAAATGTAAGGAGGGGTTGACATGTAAGGATTCATGTGATGGCTCGGATGAAATAATAAATTGTGGGGACGTAAGTTTGGATTTTGAGGATAGGCGTTAGAATCTTGAGGAGAGACGGTGAAATTTTGGGACGTAAGTTTGGATTTTGAGGATAGACATATGGAATCTTGAGGAGAGACAGTGAAATTTTGGGGACGGATAAATGAATTTTGAGAAAATGAATTATCTTACGAATTGGAAGATCCAAACCAATTCGTCTAAGAATTATTTTCCATTTTCAAATTTCGAGTTGATATAATTTGGGAGAAAATGTGAGATGTAATTGATATGGTGTATGAAAAAAATTGTCTAAGCATCTATTTATAGAGAAAATAATAACGGTAACATTTTTTTGAATATGCATTTTAAATTTTAAAAAAAAAAAAATTCAAATATATTTAGGAAAATATATATATATATATATATATATATATATATTACCTTATAAAACTAAACTTAAAGCTTTATGTGGCAAATAATACATTCTTCTATTTCAAAATCCCTCTCTTCTCATTCATTTAAGTTTTTAAAATTAAGCTAAAAGCTTAAAAGCTTATGTGGCAAAGCCACATTCTTCTATTTCAAAATCCCTCTCTTCTCATTCATTTAAGTTTTAAAAAATTGATCTCAACCATTTATTTATAATTTTTAATATTAACCATTGATCTCATTCCATGTTATTCTATATAAATCTATAAGCTCTCATTTGTTTCTCATTGAAAATCCTAAATTTTTTCTTTTCTCCTTTTATTTTATTATATTTATATTTTAATTCGTAATTTCATCATTTAATTAAGCTAAAAGCTTAAAAAAACTTATGTGGCAAAGCCACATTCTTCTATTTCAAAATCCCTCTCTTCTCATTCATTTTAAGTTTTAAAAATTGATCTCAACCATTTATTTATAATTTTTAATATTAACCATTGATCTCATTCCATGTTATTCTATATAAATCTATAAGCTCTCATTTGTTTCTCATTGAAAATCCTAAATTTTTTTCTTTTCTCCTTTTATTTTATTATATTTATATTTTAATTCAGTAATTTCATCATTTAATAATAAGTTGCTAATCTCTTCTTTTTTTTTTGATTACGAGAACACATATTGATACTAACAAGAGATGATCTTCATCGTATTTAGTTTTTTTATTTTTGCGTTGTTTTATAATGAGTTGTTAGTCTTTTCTTTGTGTTTTTTTAATTTTATTATATAGACAAGTTGCGTATTATAGAAAATGAAACTATTTCTGGTAAGTTTTCCTTTCTTCTTAGTTAAAACTAGATTATAATTTTCTTTCTGCATGTTTGTATGTTTGCTATTGAAGTTTTGATTTATATATTTTTTTAATTGTAGATTGCAAACTAATGATTGATTCGATTAGTGGACAATCGACAATTTAGAAGACTATGAAGAATATTTTATTTTTATTTGTATCCATTAGGATTAAAAATTTATTATTTTTATAGGATTAATTAATGTATAGTTTTTGTTTTGAGTGATTTTAAATTTGTGTATTGTAAATATTGATAATTATATATCAATCAATTTATTTATTTACAAGTTTTTGGCAATATAAATCTATTTTAGTTGCATTTAATTTAATATTTTTGGGAATTTTTACAAAATTCATTAAGTCAAGATACAAAATTTACGTTTGAAATTTGAAATTTTAAATCATATATGATTTTCTTGATAATTTATTTTGAGAGAGAATAATAATTTAAATAAAAATTATTAAACTACTAAAAACAAACAAATATGTTGTAAAAAAATTGATATGGAGCGTGAAGATATGCTGCTAACTTTTTTATAAAAATAATTTTTATTATTATAACTTCACATAATTAAACTTCAATTAACATGTATATGTTAATATGATTCTCCATGTTTACTGAGATAATATTATGTCAATAATATCGATTTTGAAGGTAAATTATGTTGTGACTTTTTTCTTATAATATTACATCATTGAATTAAATATTTTACATAATATTCCATAACAAAGAATGTGGTAGTCATTTATGACCGTTTTAATTTATTTAGTGATATATATAAATTATATACATAGTCTGCAAAAATTTTAAATCAGATTGTTCAATTTGTATTTAGATATTTGAAAAATATATATTTTAATTTATTTGATGATACTATATAAATATATTTAATTTATTTGATGATATATATAAATTATACAATAGTCTGCGTAATGCAAGCATATATTTAATTTACGTTTAAAATTTTAAAATTTTAAATCAGGTTATTTAATTTGTATTCATATATTTGGAAAGTGTATATTTAATTTATTTAATAATATATACCGTTTATATAGATATATTTAATTAATTTATTTGGTGATATATACGAATTATATAATAGTCCGTAGAAAGCAAGCGTATATTTAATTTACGTTTAAAATTTGTCATATATTCATATAATAATAAAAACAAAATCAAATGTTAGTATAATTAAATAAATATATAGAATATATTTTTACTTAATAATTTAAATTTAATATAAAAATATTGTAAATTATGTCTCTCGAATCTGATGGAAAACTATGCAAATATACTACAATTGTTGTCAATTTTTTTTCCAAATTTGTAACTACAATTGCAAACTTTTTTGTTTGAATAATTAAATGGTGAACTCATTTGTGTTTGAAATATTTATTAATTAATAAAAAATTAAATTTTTATTTTTGTGCATGTTAAATTTTATTTCAATTTAAATTTATTGTGTAATTTAAATATGTAAAAACAAAAATTAAAATTTTTAAATATAATTTTATTCAAACCGCGCGAAATTCGCGGTGTCATATATTAGTATATATATATATATATCTATATTGGGAGTTAAATTTATGTGAGTAACGGTTATACTACTATTATTAAAAAAATTATATGCAATAAATTTTTAATTTGAATTAAAAAAAATAAAAATAAAGAAAGGCATGACCCACCAAATCCAATTCTACCGATAGAATTATTTCTACCCCATATACTCTCTTTCCTAATTCTACCCAAACCCCCATTTGTATACCCAGTGTAATGGGGCTCACGCTTTGGACTTCTACCCGGCGTTGGTGATGCTCTTTCAGCTGAGTTTAATTTAGGTCTTGAATTTTGAAGTGTCTCAAATTAGGGTCTAATTTTTAGTTTTTTTCTCAATTTAAGATCCACTTTTTCTCTTTTGGTCTCAATTCAAGACCCGATTAATTTATTTGTATTTCAATTATTTTTATAAAATACTTAAAGTGTAATAAGTTTTTTCTAATCAATTTTTCAAAAATAATACTCCCTCATCACGAAGATATTTTGATTGACTTTTCAACGGTTTACGTGAGAGTTATTTCATAGTAATACATTCACAAAAGTTATTTTATAGCATATCATTCATATAAAATAACTTTTGTAAACGTATTACTATGAAATAACTCACCGTAAAACCATTGAAAAAGTCAATCTAAATATGTCTTCGAGACGGAGGAGTATATTAAATTAAAAAATTAAAAAATTAATTTTTTTCAATTTTTTTATTTTTCATATTTTTTATTTTTTAATCAAGGTGATGAACGTGAGTATTTAGAATAAATGCGGTGGCAACAATATAAAAATATTAAAATATATAAATATATAAAATATATTCTAAAATATAGATAAGAAAAATTATACATAATAAAAATAATTCTTTATAAATGAATTAGCGGTGTATAATTAGAAATGAAAAATAAAAATAAATTTTGAGCCTTGAATTGAGACATAAGGAATAAAATTGGATCTTAAATTGAGAAAAATTAAAAATTAGATCCTAATTTGAAAGACTTCAAAATTCAAGACCTAAATTGAGATTCAACCTAAAAATCGAGCCTAATATAAAATTCTTCCTAAAATTGGGTCTAATATTTGGTGGTTCGAATAAAATCGGGTCTATTTGAGCGTGATCTAATAGGTCTGCTGCACCCCATCAACCTTTTTTTTAAGGTCTGCCACTTTTTTTTAGTGATGTATATTAAATTGTTAACGTTATTATCCTGTGATTTTGTGTTAATAAATAAAAATAGATGAATTGAATTATGTACAACTCCAACCTTGAATATTTGGGCTTTTGCATTGTGGTGTTTTGTTGTTTGGTTTGTTACGAATAATGTAATTACAATATAAATATCTCATTTATCCAAACTCTTGACCCTTTTTTTAATCAAGTTACTTTTATACAAATCAATGCAAATTTGTTTATATTTGTTCCAAAAATGCAATAAATTGTTGATAATGATCATCTTGTAAGTATAAATTTGAGTATAAGTATCTTTTAATATTCTAATAAATGAAAATATTGATTTGTATGAATGGATAAAATGAAATTTATTTGGGATAAAGAGAGTACTAAATATTTATCTTTTTGAGAATATATTCTCACATTTTTACATTCTGAAGCATTATTGTTGAAATATTTTGTGATTCAAATGTGTTGTTGATTTTTCTTTTCTCTCAGTATGTTTAGTTAAGTCTCACTTCACATGTGCTAGTATTTTAAATTTGCTATTGAGTGTTCAATTTATTATGGAGTTATTATGGATAGTTTGCACTTTATTACGAATTGTTGAACTTATTATGAATTTTGAATTGTTGTTTGAACTTATTATGCATTATTGAATATTTATATGAACTTATTATTAGTTATTTTAGTGTTTGTATTTATAATAAAGATATAGAAATAAAAATAGGGTCATTTTGACTTGATAGCCCACCTAACGTCGAAGTTAGGCTTGAAAAATGTAGGCTCAATTATCGAGGTCAAACTCGACTGCTAAAAAAATGTGACCCGATTGGTCCGCTAGACCAGTCCAACTCGACATGCTTGTCAATATGCAATAACTATTAACTATTTTACCTTCGGTAGAAATATATATAATTTGTCCAACTTAGCATGCTTGTCAATATGCAATAATTAACTATTTTACCACCTTCGATAGAAATATATAATTTGTGCAGCTAATTTAGTTTTGTGTATAAAAACTTTCTTTTGAGTATCCATCTCTTTTTACAAAAACTTGATTATTCATAGGAATAGATTTTGAATTATGTTTTAAGGGAAGGAATGTTTATGTAGTTCTCTACTTTCTCTTGGAGGATGACACAAGTTATAATGAATATAATATTTTGAGCATTTTATTATAAAAATTGAAAGACAATTATTATAATTTTGTGCGTAAGAAGGAATAGTTGCTAATAAAAATGGGTCGCAACTTTTCAAAAAAGAAACGTAAGGCTTTAAGAGGGACACTCTATAATTGTGAGAATGAAAATTCTAAGACTATTAAATTCATATATATTTGTTATTACGTATTTTTATGGCGAAAATAAAGACTGAACATAACTAATGCTAAGTTTTGGATGTTGAAAGAATGAAAAGAAAATTAGGTAACAGTCCTACATTGTTGGGCAAACCTCTTCCAGATGAAGAAGCTTCAAAGTGATGACAATGATTTGACAAGTATAATCGATTTATATGTATTCATTGTTAATTATGTGTGTTGTATTTTTTTGTATGCGTTTGTGTTTATATATTAAATACTTAAAAAAGATTACGGATATGAGATTTAGATAAATGATCAACAAAAGGCTAGGAAACGCTATTAAATGTTTCTAAGCCTTTCTAGTCTTAAGATATATGTGTATTGATGATTCATGAAAGTTGAAGAGTCTAACATAAATCAATGAGCTGCTTTTCGGAGAAGAAATCATAGAAGCTAAAGAATTAGAGTAGTATTTATGTGCATATTGTGCACAATAAAAATTGTGTGCACAAAGTTTTGCTATAATGTAGTATTATTTCAGTCTTGTATAGTATTAGCTTGGTTACAGTGTAATATTATTTCGGGTATTGTATAGTATTAGTTTGGTTACAATGTAGTATTATTCCGGATCTTGTATAATATTAGTATTATTAACAATATTGTATAGTATTAGTTTAATTACAATATTATATTAGATAAAAATATTGTGCACACTATTTTTTGGTGTGCACAATGTGCACACAAATATTTGTCCGGATGGTAATGATGGAGAGAAAATCTTAGGCAAATATTTGTGTGCATAATATTTTTACTTCTAATACTATCTCGAAACTAAACTAATACTGCATACAATATTGTTAATAATATTAATATTATACAAGATTCGGAATAATACTACATTGTAACCAAACTAATATTGTACAATGCCCGAAATAATACCGCAACCAAACTAATACTATACAAAGACTAAATAATACTACACCGCAACCAAGGTTGAAAATATCGAGATCGGTAAAAATATCGGTACCTTAAATTTACGAAAATATCGGTGGAAATGTTGATGTCGAATATCGGTATCGGTAAAAATTAGAAAATTGATGAAAATTTAATATGAAATTTTTGAGAATGTTCCTACTAATTTTAATACATAAATTAATCATATATTCACAACAAATTCAATTGTTTGTGACAAACATATCAACAACAAAATACATAAGCGAGTCTAGAGCGATACAATAATTACTCATACTTAGTTAATACAAGATAACTAATACCAAAATGATGACCTATGAGGCTCAAATGTAAAAGAAGAAATGTCATCTTGATTTAGAGAATATTGATACCAACTTAAAATTGCATAATTTCGTCCCTGCTCATCGAGTTCACCTTTATTCTACAGCCATTTGAGTATTAGTTGATTCCCATTTTGAAAAAATCCAAAAATAAATAAAAATACCGATGTTTTCTTACCGACATTCGATATTTTCTACCGATATTTCCGATATTTCGACCGATATTTTCAACATCTTGTAAAACTTTAATCGAGTCAATCGATACCGATACCGATATCAACATTTACCGATATTTTTACCGACATTATGTAAAAATATTTTCTAGTGCATATCCGTGTCGAACTCCCGAACATCCGAAATGTCGGCGAAGTGTCGGTGGTTGTAGGCGACTTTTTCATCCTCGATCGTAACCAAACTTTGTGCACACAATTTTTATTGTGCACAATATATATGCACACAAATACTACTCAAAATCTTATTCACTGTTGTGCTCTTCCTCGGAACAAACTATACTACACAATTCTGATTGATGATCATCAAGTAGGTGAAGTTGTTTGTGATTTGCTCATACAAATTTCTTTTGTATTCATACCAATCTAGAACCTACATATTGGGGAAAATTTTGAAAACTCTCAACAAGCCTTACACGTGGTGGAGATCATACTCATATCAATAATTAATTATTATAATAATTGTTATGTTATATTTTCTTTTTAATGAATGTGGTATATTGTTTTGGGGTAATGTTGTTGTGCATTGTTATATTTATCTTTTACAATCTTTATTTTCAAAACAATTAATTAATCATGTAATATTTCGGAAAAAAAATTGGTTCATAATAATCAAGCAACTATTTTGATATATTTTTATTGGGACAAAGAAAAATATAAATTTTTATTGGGATGTAGATAGTATTTAACAAAACAAGCTGGTATTACGTTGACACAATATTGGAACAAAGAAAAATAGAAACTTTTTACTGGGATGTAGATAGTATTTTGTGTCAAGTGCTTGGATGGCAATGCCATAATTTATATCACAAATCTTATATCTTATTTTGACATAATCAATCCAAATTAAAAAAATATATATATTAAGATTACATTGCCATATAAAGTAAAACAAAAAAAAAAATACAATCAAATTTAAAAATAAAAATTTGGGATTTTTTTCAATTAATAATATAAAAGTAACTTTCAATCCCGCGTGTTACACGGGTTTTGCAATAGTTATTTTGCATTGCATTATGTATTATGTTATCAAGTATTTTGCGCGCATAATATTTATATAATCTATTAACCATATGATTGTTTTTAACATACATTTTTATTGTAATTTTGAATAGAATATGTGCATAATAAAATTCTATAATAATTTTTGAAGTATTTTGTTAAATTTTTAATAAAATTTTTGTCATTTTTTTCATTTTTTTCGATATCGATATATCCATTTATTGCGAAATCGATATTTTCATCCTTGTCGCAACAATGTATGGATGGTGGTGGATTTGCCGTAAAATTTAGCCGACAAACTGAGAATTTTATTTTAAGAGTAATATTATCTTTTAATAAATTATTTTTATTTAAACTTTTTAGTAGATGTAATTACTAATGGGGTCAAATAACTTGGGCGAGGAATTGACTAAAATACCCATTCATGCTGAACGCCAAGGCCAGGTTATTAGCACTCTTTTTTAATTAGTACACTCGTCAAATTTATTCAACTGCATAATTTTTTCCCTACCCAAAAGAAAACCCTTGCGCCTCCTTACGTCCAAGCGCCGCCGTCGTTGCCGTCGTTCCAGCGCCGCCGCCGTCGTTTCCGTCGTTCTAGCGCCACCGCCGTCGTCTCAACGCGCCTTCTTACGATCTGCCATTTGTTTCTTTCATCTTTCGATTAATCAGTTTGGAAAGGGACTGCATTTTCGACCTCCTTAACCGGAAAAGGTTTTTGAATACTTTGGCCAGGTATTTCGTTTAAAATAGTTCAGTATAACATTATCGAATTGCCATCCCCCGCAGCTCTCTTCCCATGAATTTTCGGGAGTCTAATCTGGGTCTGATATTTTCTGGGTTTTTGTATAATTTTTTGGTTTGTAACCGGCTATATGAATTGCGTATGTATGGTGTGTGCTCGGAACCTTTTCCGATTTGAAATAATTGCTTTGGATTGTCGGTTCTATATTGTGGGAAGTTGCAGCAATGTTCTGTTTGTTAATTTGGGGTTTTTTTCGAATTCATCGTCTTCTATGATTTCCTGATTTCTTAATTCGGACTCTTGTTGTTTACGAAATAATTTAGGTTCTGATAAGGATGGATTACTGGGTTTATTTTTGTGGGTGTTCTTCTATTCGACAAAATTTATGCCTGCAATCGGTTCGTTAATTTGTCACAATGAGAATATGACCGAGATTCTCAAGAGATTTTCATTTCGATTGCGACTTATTGGATTAGTGAAGTTTTTACTGAATTGTTCATCGGCGACCCTATGGATGGGTATCTTAGTTTTAGTTGACCTGGGATTTGTTCGTGAATGGCTGGGATTATTCGTTTGATTCCTATTATTTGTGGCTCCTATTCGGTTATTTGATTATGTTTAATCTGATGCATGGGGATTTATTATGTTAATCTGGGTTTCTGAAGAGTAATTTGGATATTGGCTTTTGCTGTGTTTCTGATATGCACACATCATGTTCGACAATTTGCCAATATGAATTTGTGCTAGTTTGGTTTGAGGATAGGCCAGGTTTTGGGCTTTCTTTTGGGCCTTTTGGCCATTTTTTGTTTTATGCATTATTTTCTTTCATTCCCATTCTTGAGCTTTAACCTTGGACCGGGTTGTGGTTCAACCTTTTTCTTTTTCATTTTATAATAATACACATATTCAGGGGTTTTTTGAATTCATATTTTGCTAACCGAATCTTGATCTATTTGATTTATTCGAAAAAATTCTTAGTCATTGTTTCGGGCTCTGATTTTGAGGTTGAAGGTGAATCTTTTTATTATTAAATTCATAATAATAATTTTGTTGATTTTAGTTATGATATCTTGCTTCATCTTCTTCATTGACTTTAAGTATAAATTTCTTAATTGGCTTTAAGTCTAAATGTTCTTATTTGTGTATACTACAATTAGTTGAGCCAACTCTTTTCTCCTTACAGGTTGTCGACATTGTGGTAATAGTTTGAAGTCTACCCGGTGGATCTATTTCCATCTCTCTTGGGGAAATTCGGCGGAATCTGTAAGTGATTTGCTACATATAGTATTATATCTGAACAAATAATATATATTGCATTAAGGATATGAATTAATTATCTATTTTTCCCTCTGAATTAATGTCAATGTTGCTTTATGCAGTCAGTTTTTAAAGTTAATTTGCTTCAATGCTTGTTAATTTTTTTATATCCTATTTGCTTAATCAAGTGCCTTTAACGCTGAGAAAGGGAAAGGATAGTTGTTTATAAATTGAATGTGTAAAGAATGTATAGTTTGTAGCTTCAAAGGTAAATTGATGATGGCTTGGAAAGGGAAAGGACATATGTTTTCAAATTGTATCTGCAAATTAAATTTGATGATGGTTATAAAATGTTACAAATTTGGATAGAAAAGGGAAATGTAGGGGACAATATTAATTCACTACATATTATGTATTATGAAAGTAACTGTGTACGTCAAGTTTCAAATATGTAATTTCTGTTTACAAAATGTTTCAAATATCTACATTATTAATTACTGTCCATTTTTTTAATACATATGTTGAATATTATTAATTAATATGTGACTTTTAAAATTCCATGATATATTTAATAATAAACTTTTGGTTTAAAATTTTTATTTCTACTTTTAATAGAGGATTTTGTTATTATATATGTATAGATAAAAGGGCAATATGGTCCTTCTATGTGTAATTTTTTTATCAAAAATTTTGGATGGTTTTTTTTTAAAAGTATGGTGCAAATAACCTGAGCCAAAAGAAAACCAGTCGATAGATTTGCTGGCCAGTGATTCGGTTTTTAGCAGCCATAACGGAAGAGGAGCAAACATGCGTTTAGGTTTCGCCGTCGGCGTCATCGGGGTTCTGATACTCTCACACGCTGCCTACTCCACCATCCAGTGTACTTTCACTTCATCGATTTTCTATTCGAATCTCTTATTGTACGTATTTTGTGAATTTAAGCAATAATCTATACTTGCAGATAGATCTCTTCTCAAGATCACCGAGGATCAGTTCACGGGACCACCCATCAATGTAATTTCTTTAATAATACCTCTAAATTTGGGTATTCAGATCTATATTTGTATATAGATTTTTTTCTTTAAGTATTGATGTGTGATTCTGAGTAATTTGCAGGTGGTGATGGAGTTGATAGCAGGAATGATTTTTGCATGTGGGCAGCTCTAACCGTGCCTGGAAAGTTCTTGTCGATACTTCCTCAGTCGGATGAGAACAGGTTTGTAATTGCTTCTTCTTTTGTGTTCAAAGGATATTCCACAGTGGCTATTCTGAGTAGTGAATAGTATTGCACTATTGCTAATATTTATGAGGTTCTGAAGAGTAGCCGTTGTTTGTTAATTCTTCAAGTTGACATTCAGTAGCTTTTTAGCAAGTAATTTAAGAGCTTACTGGAAGAATTCTATGTGCATCGAATTTTGCAGATGCAAAAGGTTTTTGCTGTGATAATTTGGTTATATTGAGTTGTTAGTAGATGAGTAAGTTCTGTCTGAGATAGGTTGGATAAATGTCCTGAAGAAATGTTTAGGATTTTGCAACAAAATATATCATATGTCCACCGTGTCAAAATGAATAAAATGATAATATTATTTAGCAAATGTATTGTGTATCTTGCCTTTGCCATGAATCAATAATGGGGTGGGGGAATCGGAACTGGCTGAGATATTGTGGCAAAGTCCAATTTGACATGATTAAATTGCTTAGTAAATGTATGTGGATCTTGTCTTTGCCATGAACTAATAATGGGGTGGGGTGGGGTAGGGGGAATGGGAACTAAGATATCGTGGCAAAGTCTCAAGAAGCTCTACACTAATATATCTTTACCCGTATTTGGCATACAACTCCATGTATAAATTATTCTTACTTTATCCACTTGCTGGATCAGTTGTTATACAATGTTGTGAGTTTGAAGATGCACATACAAGTGCACTATGCACCTGAGAATGCATGAATCTTTTTCAATTCTACATCTGGCCTGTGCAAATAAAGGTGAAGGCTAGATGTTCATTATCAGGGAGATTATTTAGAAGCTTTGTGAATGTATCATTACAGTGATGCGAGTCCAACTTTAGTAACTAACTGTATTATTTGTCAATATTGATTGGAAACTTGATACTCACCTCTGTTTCCCATTATAACTATTGTTTTACAACATTGATTGGAAACTTGATACTCACCTCTGTTTTCCATTATAAGCTAACATAATTAAGTAACTATTATTTTACAACATTGATTGGAACCTTGATACTCACCTCATGTTTCCTTTTACAAACTAACGGCCACTCTTGAATTGTGGTATCATAACCTTGCCAAAATTAATGATGCAAATTGCAAAGCCGATAATAATATTTGGGAATTTACAATTGCAAAAGCAGCCTGAGGATTTATGATTTTCTCTTCCCTGTTATTCTATAGTCCTTGCAAGTAAGTTTCTGAAACTTTCAGTTTTAAAAAGGCTTCATGAAGCAAATCTGCGTGATTAAGTGGTTTATTTGTTTTAACAGAATATTCTTCAGACCACTAATATCCTTTAATCTCTGTGTAAGCAGGGTTGTCGCCTTACCTGCCAATCTGGATTTCATAATGTTCAATCACCGTGGAAAAGCTTTCCCTTTGGACATGGATTTGAAGCTTAAGTGACATTGTAACACCATTGCATTTGGTTAACTCGTGTGGTATGGGATCAAAAGAATCTGACAATAGATATTTGTTTTACTGGAACTTGAAGTTATTTATAATTGCTTGAGGCACAATGAGTATCACCTTAACTATTCAATTCAGTTCAAGTGCTATGTTTCGTCACTCATGTCTTATACGTGTTGCTCTTTCTCTTTCTCTTTCTCTTTCTTTCTTATAAAAGAAAATGTACTTATTCTTATGTTGATGCATCTTTGGTTGCTCATAGCAAAATATGGGGATGTTTTCATCTTAACAAGTTAAGGTAAGTGGAGTGTTTTGAATGTAGCATCTACGTTATGTTTGATGCACAGGCATATCCATTATGTGTGATTTTGAGAATATATGCTGAATATTATTAGTGCTAGAAAGAAATGTGGAACTCCAGATATTATACAGCCTTTAAAAAAAAAAAAAAAAATTGTAGCCAGGTTGTGATTGGATGTTAAGATGATTGTGACATGAGATACATGCATGCATCCTATTGCTGCTTTAGTTTATGTGCATGAACTCATGTTTGTTTGTATCTCATAAATGCCCTGCTCGTGTAAATCCACAAACATTCCCTTTACAACCACAAAACACTATTCTTCATCTTTTATTACTTCATCAGTAAACCCTTTTGTCTTCTTAATTTCTGTGGCTAATACTCCACCAGCGTTTCTTGGATCTTGCCAATCATTTGTTCCTGAGTTCAAGACTTGCTTGCTAGATGGCTGTTTATTTTGAAGCTGTTTAGGTGTGACTTGGGAAGAAATTTCGAAAGCTCGAGCATACTTAAATGACGACGTAATTGCTCAAGCACAATCTATTTGTTCACATTTGTGCTTGTAACTAAGGGGACACCGTGGTTCAAATTCTACAATGAGAATGATAATCAAAAGTTTTTGTTCTATACGTTCTAAAATATATTTGAGGAACGATGTCTAAACGGTGCTTACATTGTTAATATTGTGCTCTAATTTTGAAATTAAGGGGACAAAAAATAATTGTTGATTAGTGAAGCGATTAAAGACATTGTGCTCTAATTTTGAAATTAAGGGGACAAAAAATAATTGTTGATTAGTGAAGCGATTAAAGATAAATGATTATAGGAGTGATAGTTAATCATAATTATTAATTTATTTTGAATCACACTACTCCAACAAGGTATGATGAAAGTGAATTGATTATCTTTTATTCTCATCAACCACCACAATTAGTTAGTTCATGTTTGAATTTGAATCAAGCCACTGCAATTAGTTACTTCATGTTTGATTTCGAATCAAGTGCCCTCTAAATGAACGAACACTAGACAAACTGTTCACGAGCCATTTCACTTAACACTGTGTGTGTTGCAATGCATCCTAGAGTGAACTTGTACTACATTTTTATGGGACTGAATCAACTTTTAAAATCCTGTAAAAAAATGCAACGGCTAGAGTGACTTTGGTGGTGCAATTAAGGAAAGAGCTACACGTACAATTCACCACCACAAACAGAACCCTATCACTTACAACACACGTACATATTACATACCCCTCCTGTTTCTTTAAAGGGATACCGATTTGGATGATGCTAAATGGGACTGATGCACACGCATGTTCCTGCAAGATCCATAAATCCACACCTACTCTACTCTGACTATATATACATGCTAAAGTTACCTCCATGATATATCAAATAAGAGTTGAAACCAAACAACTTCTAGCATATTTAGGAGCAAGAATGTTGAAAAGAATCCCCAAAAAAGTAAAACACTTGATGCCAAAATGCAGAGGTTCCTATCTGAGAGTTGAACATTTCTTAAAGAAAGCACCCGAATATCTGATTTACCTCGTGAATAGGGTGACAGGAAGTCACGTCACCAAGAGTGGGCATTTCTCGGTCATTACCACTGGAAATGGTGAGTCGAAGAAGTTCCTAGTAGGGTTGCCCTTCCTTTCATATCCTCCTTTTGTCAGATTACTCGAAGCAGCAGAGATAGAATTTGGATACCAACAAGGTGTACTAGCCATACCTTGTGAAGCTAGTGAGCTGCAACAGATATTATCGTACGATTTGAAGAAGTTTCAACTATAAGGTCTGGCACCTGCAATAACGTATTTTGTATTGCCTCTAGCTACAAACAACTGTAATTTAGTCATGATGATGAATAGCGTGAAAGAAATATTAATGATAAAATTAGAGTGACAAGCTATTAGAAGTCGGAACATGCTAATTTATTCGATTATACATGACAATCCAAAGACAGAGGCATTAAAATGTAAACAAACAAAAAATCACACAAGCTTTCAACACATAGTTAATGCCATTCAATGTCAATCTAAAGACCAAACGCTATCCAATAGATCATGAGAAGTTGCAAGATAGCTAATCTAATCAGTAATCAATCAACAAAAACAGATGCAATTCAAATTTGCAAACGAAACTACACAAAGTTCTGACCATATTAGTCATAATATAGATTAAAAAGAATCAACCAAATTTGAAAATGAGACTTGAGCGGCAGGACAGTCATAGCGTCATACCAACAACAAAATAATTTGTTCAAAATTGCCTTCTGTTGCTCTCACAGAAGATATTCATTGCTCAAATACATGAGTTTAACCTATTCCCCACTGTACTGCAGACTAGGAAAGACGTATGTAAAGAAAGAGATACTGCAAAGTACAAGTCAAGAAGTATGTAGTGGTTTAAAACACTACAGCAATATTTGTAACATATTTTTTATATTTTCCAGATTCACCATTTTCTTCTGGTTCTCACCATCAATTCCTTCATTTCCATTCTCCCTCGAGCTCACCATCTTTGAGTCTACGACAACGTATATGTTTCCACCTTTCCACACATAATTCGTCTGGTCAAAATGAGATGTATACTAGAGTATCCAAAAGCAAAGTACCATGACTACGAAAGCTATCATGAATTGCTCAGCACTGGAACTAAACCTATTACAGACATTTCAATCGTTCATCTTAAAATAAGGTTCACATGCTGGCAGCAGCCGCAAAACAGATAACTATATCTGCTAAAATAAACAAATGCATGTGAATGTGTATGTAAAATACATATATACATATAAACATATTTATACAGGGGGTGGAGGGTGAACAAAATGCTACAATCTCATTCATTAAAAAATAATTTCAATTACATAAGAAATTTGAAAAAGACCTGACATATCTCAAAAATGCCTTAACTGGGTCCCGTTCCTAAATGGATTAGCACCAAATACACAAGCACAGCTACTGTATATTTTGTTGAGTTTGACTATCCTAATCAACTGCTATTTCCGTGAACATTAGTCATTCAATGTCATTCAAGGAACTGTACATTTACAACTGAGGAAGCTCCTGCTGATTTTCCATTGATTGTCGTAGTATAAACTCAACCCTCCTCTTCTTGTCATCCTTTTCATCCTCACGACCAAACCATGATGCAGTTCTACCCAGAAGCCTTGTTGCGAATCCTTAAATCCAATGGTTCCCCAAATACTTTTCTACCAGCCTTAAACTCCAAAAATACAGTATCCCTTTTTCTGGAAGAATCCTCTCCCCATCACTTCCAGAATCAAGCCCATCCTTCATTGCCTCAATGGCAGGAGCAAAAGTCTCTAACAAAGACACATGCTTTTCCGTATGTGTCTCACCAGAAAGCTTTTCAGGGAGACTAACTGGTGACAATTCTATCTCTCCAGCTGGTAAAGGATTCACCAGAAACGGGTTCTCTTTATTAACTCCTAATCCATTTGCTCCACAATTTGTTACAGTAGATGTTCCAGCCACTGATGATCCATTGCACACCAGGCGCTGCTGCAAGCTTAGCAAAGACCTCTCCGCCTTCCTATGCTGCCTCGCTAGCTCAATTTTATCTGTACGAGCATCAGACACTCTCTCATTCCAAACGGGTGTTCGTATGTACGTGTGAGGATCAGGAAATGCAGGCAACCATGGCGGTATGTGCTTAGAACTCGGAGTCTCACCCATTTCCAAGAAACTAGGTATCATTCTCCGTTGCCTAATCACAGGAAAATGTGGCACAGGTTGAGCAAAGGTATCTCCTCAGCCATCTCTACATACTCTTTAATCTCTCTTATAGCACCCGAACTCACTACACAGTCAGCATAAATCTCAGAGGCACCCGAAAACCCTTGAGGCATCCCCATGTCTTCCAACCCTTGGACAACATCAAAGACATTGCTCTCTGTCCTACCAGCTAAATTAGCATAGAATTTTGAAGTCTTACCTAAATCACAGATGTACCTAATCGCAATGTCAGCTAGTGAATCAAGAGCAGACTCACTGAATCCCTCAAACCCAATGCTTTCACATATTTGAGCCACTGCAATACTTGATATTGCTCGACCATAATTACCAGCGCCAGATCGAATAATCGAATCATTCTGTCCGTCTCTCTTGCCTTCAGCTCCACCTCCATCGCTCATGTTCAGATTCAAGAATCATTTACGGGTTCTTGAGATTCAAAACCCTAAAATCACTCCAACTTACAAATTCCAACACCGCCACCAAAAATTCAGCGACCCATTTTCAGAGAGCACAAAAACCCTAGAAAACCAGCTGAAATAACAGCGATGCGGGGAATACCGCCTCAAAAAAAAAAACCTGCCAGCCTATGAATACTTGCGTTTGAATTATGAAAACTTACAGGTGGTTCAATTTTCTGGGCGGTCTCTGAATTCGATAAATGAGAAATGGTTTGAAGAGCATGAAGCTGGATTCAATTCAAGTGCGATAAAACCCTAGAGAGAGAAAAGAATCACCACTCTAGGGTTTTAACTTACAAGATTATTGTTTTGGGGAAATGAGATTTGGAATTAGAAATTTAACGGCGAATCGATAAACCCTACTGAGAATCTGAAAATGGAAAAAACGGATCGAGCGTGAAAGAGAAGTCGAAGGGCAAAACAAGTCAAAATGAGGAGGGCCAACTGGGTATTTATAGGCGGAGCCAAATACCCAGAACCCTTTTGGAAAACTTCAACATTATTTTATTTTATTTTATTTAGGTGGATACTTTTCTTTTTGAATTTTGAGAAATGCTGTAATTAGATACACTATGTAATTTAAAATATAAGTAATTAATTTAGAGTAGTATTTGTGTGCATATTGTGCACAAAATTTGATTACAGTATAATATTATTTCATATCTTGTATAATATTAGTTTGGTTACGGTATAATATTATTTAGTCTTTGTATAGTCTTAGTTTGGTTACAGATGTAGTATTATTGTATAGTACTCCCTCCGTCCAGAACTAGTTTCAGTTGACTTTTTAACGGTTTTGTGTGAGAATTATTTCATAGTAATATGTGTACAAAAGTTGTTTTATAGTGATATCGGATATGCTTTACTTGATAAGCATATCATTCATATAAAATAACTTTTGTACACATATATTACTATGAAATAATTCTCACACAAAAATCATTAAAAAGTCAATCATAAGCTAGTTCGGGATGGAGGGAGTATTAGTTTAATTAACAACATTATATATTATTAATTTAGTCACGGTATAATACTCCTCCGTCCACTAAAAGTATGCTTGTTTGGTTTTGTGAGTTTTAAGAAAACGTAAATAAAGTAGATAAAGTAAGGGTATTTTGGGGTATTCTATGGTCCATTTATGAGTTAAGTGGTTGTTTATGAATATAAAGTCGACAACATATGAAAACATTAAGTGACGGTTAAATGGTGAAGCAAAACAAATTGTTGAAAAAAGCAGCGTGAGCATACTTTTGGTGGACGAGAGGAGTATTAGATAAAAATATTGTGCACACAAATATTTGCCATTAATTTATCCTACGAAAACATAATAATATTTTAACACTTTTTTAAAAGATTAATATTAATTTGTGTTAATTTATAAATCATGTTAACGTAATTTGTCAATAATTAAAGAGTGCTTTTTTTCTTCATGAAATTTCACGTAATTAATGAAACTATAACTCAAGATTTTTTAATTCATTATCATTAAGACAAAGCATCATTAGTACAAGTACTAACTTAAGTTCGTTAGGATTGAATATTAATCTAAAGAACAAATCTTGTTCCAAAAAGTAAGTCTTGTTAAATAAGAAAACAAATTGATCAAATAAGAGAAAGAATGATACGAAAATAAATAAATAAAACATACAGCTAATAAAAACTTCAAATTAGTTGACTGAAGTGAAATAGTTTTAAGCTCAATTTTGTTGATAGTCAAATAAATGTAAATTATAAAATATTCTATTTGATTCTTATACACCTTCCATCATATATTCACAATTTTATTTTCTATAATGTGTATAGTAATTAACAAATTATTTAGATAAAAATATACATTCAATATACAAATATTTATGTGCGAAAATGAAGGATGAATTTAAGAAAAGGGCAGACGTATGGGAACGTTTTTTTAAGATTAAAGATTTTGGGACAAATTTGTAATTTTCTTTTTCATTAAATATGCAGAATCTTTTATTTTATATATGAATAGTTCTTCTTGAATAAAAATATATACTCCTCCGCCCCACCGAAGCTACCCGTTTTGTCATTTTCATTGTCTCACCCCAAACCATCCATTTCCTTAAATGACAAAAGAAAATTTTAACAAATATTCCCAATCTTTAATTTTATTACACCTTTTACAACTTAATTAAAATTAAAATATATCTCTATAATATCTTTTTCTTTTTCATCACATTTCAACACTAAATATATTTAAATATTATTGTTTGTTAAAAAGTATGAAAAAATAAATGGGTAGTGTTGTTACCTCGTTCTAAATCTAATAGAGATTTATGATTGAATGTGGTAGATTAACGGATAAAATAAATAATAAACGAAAAACACAGAATGGGGGAAGGACAGGAGTCCTTCCTTGAAGATGACTTTGGGAGTCCCATGGGGACCCCTAGCCTTGAGTGTATAATGTTGAAGCCAAGAATGAGTTGTTTCCTTACAAGGGGTTGGGGCTCTATTTATAGAGTCCCCAAAAAAATAAAGCTAAAAAGCTAAATAATAAATATAAATCGCTTTATTTTAGAATTTATTTACAAATGTTGATACAAAATCGACAAGATCTACTTTATATTAAATGATCTTATCTTGTCTCGTAAAGGTGTCGATCTTTGTCGCTTGATGAGTTTGCCTTGCGTCTTGAGGCTGTAGCCGAGCTTGGAGAATTAGTCGGAATTGAGAGTAGTCTAGTTTGCTTGCCTTTACGCCTAGGTCGGGATACCCTATGAGGCCTTGGCTTGCCTACCGAGGTAGAGTATTTTATAAAATACTAGATGAGTCCCAGCGTATTACGCAGGATTTTCATAAAAATCAATTAATATTATAATATATTATGTATGCATAAATTAATTTGTCCATTGTGAAATAATATAATTATATTATATAATAAATATATTCAAATAAAATATATGTATAAAATTATAAGTTAATGCACGACCTTTAATTTCAATCTCAATTTAATTATGATTTACGTCAATTCTATAATAGTTTCAAATCCATGTGATTATATTTCTTTTAATCGAGACTCAATATTATTTTTAAAATTTCATTAATCATTTCATATATTTAATTACATATTTGAAATTTTCATGATTTTCTAAATGAAAAAATCATCAAATATTGTGAGACGTTAAAATAAATATAAAAAAATTACATAATTAGAATATTTTATAATTTAATTAATAAATTCAATAATAATAAAATAAATATACTTAATTTACTTGTTTTTATTACTAACAAAAATTCTAATATACTTTAGACTTAAGATAAATATAATAGATATTTAATATTTATAAATTGGCTTAATTGGTAAAAATATTAGTAGTGTCATTTATGAGGTATAAGGTTCAAATCTATGTGGATGCATTTTTTTAAAATAGATTTTATAGAGCCACATAGATGACACATAAGTTTTATACACATATACTCAAGTAGTTATTTTTAGAGTGACATATAAAAGCAAATTAATGTGAATTTGACACATAAGCCAAATGAATGTGAGTTTGACATATCATCAAAATCAAACTCCCTATTAGTATAATAGGAATTTGTGTTACAACAGGTAGGTTTGCTTGCATAATATTAGTATAATATTTTACCTTACCTTAGAATTAATGAAGTGTGGTATGTACTTTTAAGGGGGCATTTGATGCCAAACATTATATATTATTATATAAAAAAGTTGCATAAAATGTGAAGGTGGGATAAATGTGTGATGTCCGACCCTATCCAACACTCACTTCTCCTTATTACCAGACCAGACAAATGGCGTTTCATCTACACCTGCCTTCATCATCTTTCAAAACTCCCATTAGAGCATCATTCTCCCAAAACCCCTCCAACTTCCATAATTTACCACAATTGCCCCAATGGGTTTCTTCTGTTCGCTCCAAATCATTCAGCTTCTTCATGTCGGGCACTCTCTCTCTTGCTCTGTCTCTCACTGGTAAGTACCCTCTATGGAATTCTTTTCTTGATATCAAGTTTTGTACTGTCATCCTTTGTTAGAGATTAATCAATCTGCTGTTGTATATGCTGAATTATTTAGTATTTGATTTGTAGGAGTAGGATTTGCTGAGGGGAAAGTTGGGGTGAACAAGCCTGAATTATTACCTAAGGAGTTCACCACTGTAATCGATGTTGCTGGTTTCTTGTCTGATGGCCAGGTGTGTTTCACTGAAATCAATTTGAAAAACTAATTTGAATGGAGTCTAGTATTTACAGACAAACTTTTTGTGCTGGTATATGTCAGTCAAGTCAATATAGCTTCTTAAATCTGCAGGAAAAGAGACTAGCACAGGAAATAGCTTCCCTTGAGAAGGATACAGGGTATAAGTTGAGAGTTTTGGCTCAGAATTATCCTGATACGCCTGGTATAAAGTCTGCTAAACCCTGCTCATTGTCTATCCTACTTTCTTGTGATGCTAAGAATGATTGCCCTTTCCATTTTCTTTAGGGTTAGCAATCAGAGATTTCTGGAGTGTGGATGATAACACAATCGTATTTGTTGCTGATCCCACATTCGGTAATGTCTGAACGACCTTTCTTCTTCTTCGACTTTTCACTTATGTGTGCACTGTGTATAACCAGGAAATATACTGAACTTCAATGTTGGGGCATCGGTGGATTTGGACATACCACGTAGCTTTTGGAGCCGATTGGCAGGGAAATATGGAAACATGTTTTATTGGAAAGAACAGGTTAAACCTGTTGATCTTGTACTTTGTTCAATATATCTTCATAGACGAGGCTTATACTGATACAGTCGTTCTGTTGAATAGGGAGAAGATGCATCGGTTGAAGCTGCTGTGATGGCAATATCATCTTGCCTAAGAGAACCTGTGGGTTCAAATAATTGCTCAGAGGTAAAATAAACTCTGCAATGTCTCCTCTGAATTATGCTGGAATGTAAATTCTTGTGTATGTGATTCATTACTGAGGCTGTTTCATCTGCTTGCCTTTTTTCTATTATTACATCTATCTATGTAGCAAGATATGAAAACATCAGTAAATATAATTCCTGGTCCATTTTCACATGCACTTGTACAGTATGACATCATCACTATACACGTGAAATGACTTTTGCGTAAGCCCATGAGTCTTATATATTCGTTTCTTGAAGTTTTCATAGATGGATGAGAATCAACTACAATTTTGGTTAAAACCAATGGTTCAATATATTCCTTGTGAATCATGCTATATGGTTTCTAATACTAATATACAACATAATGTAATGCTGTAACTTGATATGTTACACGTATAATGTTTCTTGTGGCCTAGGAAACCCGATACCTACTGCTTAAAACGAGGAACTCATACTAAAATAACACGGAGAGACATAGGTACAACCGACAAGTAATTAGAGAATCGAGACATAAAGATCTAGACGTTCATTTGAACATTCTTGTATCATTCTTTGGTCTGAAGAATCGATTGTAGGTCGCTGTGTCTGCAAGGGATAGCAAGAATACCTGTTTGTTTGAAACCGAATTCTTGCTCTGCTTGTTCTAAGAGTTTCAGAAATCCAGGATGAGCTAAATAACTCAATTCTACGACGAACCTCCTTGATTCACCAGCATCAATCGTATGAACCACGAAATGCCCCTTCTTCACATCTTCTGGTAGTCCACTCAGCAGAGAAATCTCATCATCTTCAAAATCATGATCAGTTTCAGGTTGGTAACTGCATTTAGATGGAGATATGAGGATTTTCTGGAGCATTCTGGTAATGAGTTTAAGGATAACAAAGCCTCCACTCATCCTCATAAGCTCAAACTCCTAAATGGTAATGATGCAGACAAGGCATGTATGTACTTTAGTTGTGAAAAAAGCCCCCAATGATGAAATTTATAACGACTTAGGGAGGGAACAAAGGATCGGGTTCTGATCATATGCTCGACTAAGTGACGTCGCTTTCAGCTCACAACCTAATTCAGAAGTACAAGTTAAAAGGACAGAGGCCAACTATAAGTATGGGTTCATAATGTGGAGTGAATATTAAGGATAAGGAATTGAATGGTATGTGTGATAGTACAAAGTAGAAGCTCCTCATGCAGCATGTGCAGGATGCAGGAGGACGATGAATGATGTTTAAATGTTCCCAAATTGTCTGCTTCTGTGCCCAAGCTAGGCTAATGATTACCAAATTATTCATGATGATGATAAAATATTTCCAAGAACAGATAGTACGATCCCATATTACTCTGTTTCTTGAAGGTTTTTTACTAAAATTCATTTACACATGTAGCAAAATCACATCATTTACGGCTTCAATGTCCAATGGGGATGCAATGAAATAAAAAGAAATTAGCAATTAGCTGGAAGAATGTAAAGATGAGACAACCACCGCTGCCCTGAATTTGCTGCTAACCAGCAGCATGTGATCCCATTATAAGAATTAATTGCAGATAGTAACACAACAATCGCACACCAGCTAGCAAAGAAGGGACAATTCAGAGCCCAAGTCACCAAATATAATGTTCTTCATGCTCATAAACATCGAATCGTGCATTACGCACCAGACAAGGGAATTTTATTTAAATATTCTGTTTCCAACTTTATTTACTTACGCAATTGTAGTGTGTATTTTGAAGTATTTTTAGTATAAACATAAACACGGGCACAGAGACACAAATTTAAAAGGTAAAATACAGGCTCGATTGTTTTATATTATTCCTATAAATATAAATAATTCCAAAAAAACAAGAGGAACATTACTATAAATCATTCAAATCATCAGTCCATCACAAAGTCATTTAATAGTATAAGATAAATTCGTTTCAAGGCCAAAAATTACTCCTCCGTCCCGGGATAATCTTCACACTTTGGCGCGGAGATTAATAAAAGTTGCTTTTTGGTGATAAAGTGATATGAGAGAGAATAAATTGTAGGGGTATTTTGGGTTGTTGACTTTTAAAAAGTGTAAGAGAATAAATGGTAAAAAGATAAAGTGTTTGAAACTTTTAAGGGTATTAGTGTAAAAGTACATTCGCCTTATTTGGGTGTGAAGATTATGTTGGGACGTCCGAATAAGGAAAGTATGAAGATTATGTTGGGACGGAGGGAGTATTAATTTTGCAAATTTGAGCCCGCACATATCCCATCTGTGTCCGACATGGTACCCAATATTAATTTATTTATTTTAATTGGGATACGCCAACTAGCATGTCAGGTGGTATTCCACCCGTACTCAAATATCGCGGAGTATCCGACACTGAACTATTCAATCTTTTGGAGTATCGTGCGTTCTAGATCCTGCTATAAAGCAGATAAACAAACAAATATGGTTTCACCAAGGTTCTGATGAGAGAGAAGGAACGTTCTATGGTCACGACGAAGGGAGAATCGTGCAACTGGAGATGGTGAAGCAAGCCCTCTCCCCTGCCTATGAAAAAACATTTCAAAACCATTTCTACATCTAAAACAGAACATCTTTCCAGGGCTGATGCTCAATATAATACTTAACATTTCATACAAATGAAGTGTTTTTAATTTATCCTCCCATGACCCTGCTATTTCTGAAATCATGCTAAACATCCACCAATAATGTTTGAATTGACACTGCAAGAAGCCAAAATTTATTACCTCCATACCTATAAATTAAGAAATGGAACAATAATTCTGTACATTCTATGCTCACTCAGAAGGGAGTGGATTCATGTTATGTATTTAGCAGCTTTCAACAGGTTACTTTCTTCAAACATAGTGTACAAACTAAAATTACCCAATGTAATAGTCTCACAGGTGACCTATCTAATAGCATCAACCCCTCTGACATTGCTTTCAAATCTATATGCAACATAAAGCCAGTAGATTCAGGAGGAGCCAAATCAAGAAACCAAAAACATCGAACTACACACATTAAAACAAACCAATCTAATACTATCCAAGATGTACAAGATCATACCTGTAGATATTAAATTGCAAAGCATTTGAATTTATAACACCAAATCTACTATATCTAAAATGGTTCTATACATATCCATACGAGGGATCATCTAATCTGATCATCGCAAATTCATAATAAACATGATAAGGACAGAGGCATAAGGAAAAGGCATGCAAGAAAGACAGGCTATACTAATACTACTACTTTAGCTGTCATGCCTTAGTGAAGCATTTTCTCAAACAGTTGGCTTACGCTCGAATGTTGTCCCAGGATCATCAGTACAGGGAAGACCTGAAGACCAGTGACCATAGCATCAGGTGGGCCCCTCCTGCAGCGCTGCTCCATCTCGTCAACATTCTCCAGTGTGCCGGAAAATAAGGCCTCCACAGAGCCATCCCTGCGGTTCCGAACCCACCCCTTCAACCCCAATTCCTTGGCATTTTCAATCGTCCAGTTCCTATAGAAAACCCCCTGCACCCTCCCTTTATCATCACCCTCACCTGTTTCATAACGCCCAAAAACAAAATTATCCCTAAAATTGGAACGAGAAAAGAAATTGAACTCAATCAACATGAGATTGTAATCACTTACGGATTTATGGGAGGAGGGGGTGGGGTTATCAGCACCGGTCAAGGAGGACATAGGAGAGAATAGAGGGGGAAACGGCGTCGGAGCAGAGGACGAGGAGGAGGAGGATGGAGACGAGAAGAATGGAGAAGCGGAAGAGAAAGAGAAAGAAAATGAAGATGATGAGGGAGTAGAAGAACAGAATAGTGGGAGAATCGTCTACAGCTGAAGGCAGCATTGCACGTGAGGTGCGGCCATAGCAACTGAAGAGAATTTTGTTGGCGAAGAATGTGGAATTTGAAGATTGAGGTAGCCATTTTTTTGCAGTTGAAAACGTCTTTCTTTCTACAGGATTAGATTGGAGGGAATATTGGAAAGAAGAAATTTGTGGATCGTTCATGGCGGATCCAAGAATCTTGGTCGGCCCAAAAGCTCTCTTCTAGCACCAAGCCTCACATCTACAGATTCGTAGATACGTTAATTATCAATTGAGCGCGAAAGATAAAATTTATCAATTCGGACCTTGAAATATTTATATTAAGAGATTTTATCAATTGGAGACCTAAAAAATCGGACAATTATCAATTCGGGACCTAATTTTAGGTGCGAATTGATAAAATCATTTAATATAAACATCTTTCATGTTCCAGGATTGATAAATTTCATCTTTCAGTCTGAATTAATAATTAATATATCTTTCATGACTTGAATTGATAAAAATCCAAAATCTACACAATCTCGAATATATTACTCCCACCACCATTTAAGAGCCGTTTGCCCGGTGTTGTATATAGAGATTAAGAGAATGTAGTTTTTGGTATAGTGATCAATTTAAATGAAAGATATTATAGATAAAACATATGTATATAACGTAAGAGATTAGTTAATTGTGTTGAAAAGTCATGATATTAGTGTAAATAAATATGCATTGTGAAGGTGTTGAAAATGAAGAATATTTTCATTTGGTTCATTTATATTTTATAAGTGTGCAAATAGTTGTGTGACGGGAGGATAAGACAAGTGTATAGACAGGATGTGGGCGAGAAAAAGTATCAAAATTAAAGAAATTTTTCCATGCGAGTGGTTATGTTTCCCGATCCGGATCTCTTGTTACATTATGATGTTACATCTCTGTTACATTAATTAGGTTTGCGCCACTTGTACATACATCAAAATTTATAAATAAAGAAAATAACATCCTAATATAATTGTATGTACACGTGGTGCAAATCTAATTAATGTAACGAGGAGATGTAACACTATTATGTAACGAGAAGATCTGTGTGATATTTCCCAACTTGTCAAATGAAAGGTGCATTTGAAAGTGCGAAAATAAAGTAGACTATGGTCTTATTGAATTAACAAAATTGATCTTGATAAACTATTTAATTCTTGGTAATCAATTGTTGGTTCATATGATGGAAGCTCAGGACTACGTTTCAGCCCAAGTTTAAAAATTGGTTAATCCTCAAATCCAAAAACAGTTCAATTTGAGGGGAGGAGTGGGACAATTCAGTCCAAAGATGAGACAATTCAATTTTTAATTTAAAATGAACTTGATAGATTAAAAATAATAATTACAATCCAGTAATTCAGACACATAACAACATTTTATCACAGCTAATTCATTTCATTTTACTATATCTTATCACAATTAATTCATTTTTATCTGGTTAAGGAAAAGGAATATAAATTAATAGAATGGTATTTATTTTGTCGGATTACACAAACGGATGTATGCTTACAATCTACTTATGTAAAATAAAAATCGAATAAATTCTATTCGATTCAAATTCGATTGAGCTCAACTATTTTGAATTCGAACTTGACTCTATAATTTAGATAATATTAATTGAGAAATTTTACTTATGACTGACTATAGCACATTTGTAAATAAGCACATTTGTAAATAAAATGCCATTAAAGCTAAAATAGTTAAGCCCTGCAATGTGTGTGTTGTCTGTTTTTGAATTAGTTAATGGCCTGGCGATCAAATGATTGGTTAATTGTTTCACCTCAACGAACTGGTCTGCCTTATTGGTTTTGAATCTCATTATTATCATCATAAGCTTTTCATTGTCAACTTTTTTACATGAATTCCAACCAACTTTACTGGCATACCTTAAGCGGATCAACTGATGCATTTTCGCAAACACTTGGCGTGCACTCGAAACCAGAATGGAAATGCCTTTCTACAGTGGAATTTGAAGATTGAGGTGGCCATATTCTGGAGTGTAAATAGTTGAAAATGCATTTCTACATTGGTTTTGTATTGGAATGAAAAAGGGTTGTGGATCCAAGAATCATTAACAAAATCTCTGCTTTCGTTACTTTTCAAAAAAAAAAAAAAATCTCTGCTTTCGTCCGTCATATAAAATCTCAATATTTGTGTTTTACTTAATCATAAAGTTTAAAGATAGATAGACTGATAGATAATAAAATGTAGGCAAAATCTACTATAAACAAGGGTTTCGATGAAACTTGATCCATTTCAAAGAGTAATAACGGAAGAGTATTACATATATTAAGCTAAAGGGTATCAATCGTGATAAGCTGAAGAGTATGTCCTATATTACTAAAGAGTATCAGTAGTGATAAATTAAGGGTATTACCTATATTACTAAAGGGTATCGGTCATGATAATCGAAGAATATTATCTATATTACTAAAGAGTATTAGTCGGAATAAGCGAAAGGTAAGTTGATTTGTTCTTTCAATGTGGATCAAGTTGGTATAGCTCAAGTGGTTAGAGCTCCACTACCTATGGCCTAAAGGTCATGGGTTCGAGTCACCATTTGTCCGATCAAAAAAAAATGTGGATCAAATTTCAGTGAAATTTAGTTCATTGGGACACACTCTAAAATGTAGGAGTAATGCTTAGAGTTAACTTGCTATATTTATTTCTTGATGGACACATTACAAATTCCTAGAGTGAAATATAGGAGTAACATAAACTCGCATCTTAAATTTATTCACCTATTTTTATAAATTAATGACATACAGTTGAAATATAAATAAATATGTAAAATTGTACGTGAAATTAGTTTATAAATATAATAATATTAGCGAATAAATTTTTTTTTTTTTGATCGGTAAATGTTAGTTGTTAGTGGTTAGAAGAAGCGAATAAATATTATAATATTATTAAATAAAAATTATACGGTGAACAAGTTTTATCGAACCTATCCAATATATGATAGCAAATAAGGGTGATAAAATTAAAAAAAAAAACCCTACAACCATAAGATCACGTATCGTTCTACGAACTAGGATGCTGTTAAAAACCCTCCTTAAAAACAAAACTCCTAGGAAAAAGGTACACCCTCTATAAAGAACCAAACTGTTGTCTAACAAGATATGAAAATACTCAGAATTTATATCGATGTACAATAAATATAGTAGAAAATTAGGGCAGTTGTCATCAACCTCCCTACTGTGACTTTGACCACAACATCTGCCGCATGGTTTGCCTCTCTGAAGATGTGAGAGTAACGAAGCATCATCTGTCCAGTCAGCTGCATGACTTGACTCTAAAGACCACATATTCTCCATGGAACAATTGGGAGATCCTTTCCAATATAAGTACAACAAGAACTGGATCTAACTCAATCCAATATATATATAAATATATGTATGATGTGGATCAGGTCAGAAGATCAAATAAATTGTCAAACAAGGTAGATGAGAATCCTAGTCCATCTCAATAAACAAACTAAGGATCTCTAAATCAGGGATGGATTAAAAGTGATCATCACCCTCTGACCTACCAAATCTGAGTTCTCTCCCAATTAATATAGGCAAAGATGAGAAGATCGCGATCTGGTCATCTCACATCAGAAGATGATAAGGCATCATCTCTCATCACACCCAACTAGAAGAAGGAAGAATTCAGGAAATCAGAAAGAGAGACCCTCTTATCTTTACCTCTTAATATCACAGAAATAATTCTTCATAGAGATCTGAGGTCCGAGGTAAGGTCAATAAGGCCTTTTTCTTTTTCAGCTTGTGAAGTCGGGATTTAGGATTTGAATTTCCTCATCCTATCCACTTTTTGGATTTGCAAATCCAATTCTCCATCTAAATACACATTCACCCCTATTATACACCTATATATCTAAAACTATCACATCACTTACTTTTCTTACATTTACTCATTATCTCTCATATTTTTCATACATTTACTTATTCTCTCCTACTTTTTATATATTTACTTATTTTCTCCCTACTTTTCTTACATTTACTCATTCACTCATATTCTTCCATCCCAAACTAAAATACATATTTACTATTAATTGGATTTGCCTCATCTACTTTATCTCCCCATTCGGATTTGCCAAATCCCACGCAGGCCGAAAAAGAATGCAACCTAAAAGATCAGAGGTGAAGGCGTGAGATCTGATCTCCCTATAGAAACTTATGAAAAGGAGTGGATGAAGGTGTGATTATTCCAGTTTAGATCTTATTATTTAGTGACTCTCTTCCGATGTGAGAATTGAAGGTTCAAATCCTAAAAAAGAAATGGATACAAGAAAAGATCTTTCGGATCTCTATCTCCTAGTACAAGTGTAGTCGTCTTCGTAGGGATAATGTCCATTATCACTGCAAGAATCTTGAAAAATCCCTGCAAAAGTGTCAGGATAGTACAATGATATGTCTAGGGTTTCTAAAGGTATCCATAAGCCCAATGACTAATTTACCCTTTCCATGAGAAGATATATTTAGCTTCTTCCTCAAAATTCAGGCTATCTTTTTACTATCTTTTCACATATTTATATTACATACATCTTACCAAAGGAATTTGTACTTGCTTAAGCATCGGAGGGCCGATGCCAGAAATCCTTCCGGCCCGATTTTCTTGTAGGGATCACGTGGATCATCGGAGAAAACTACATCTCATTTCACCTCGGGAAGCTTGGAGGATACTGTTTAGGTATTGTTTTATTTATCCTTATCATTTTATTAATATGATCCAGAGAGGATCGTATCAATATGTATATAATTAAATGGTAATGTGAGTCCCTAAAATAACATAAACAAGAGTCGAGAGACTAAAATAAAACTTTTGAGCTGGGCTATGGACCTGATTGATGAAAGAACTGGGCTCATATAAGGCTTTTGAAAACATGAAGGAGACCTTTCTTTATTTTCAATCTAGTTTTGATCTGGGCTTTGGACATTTTTTCGCAACTACAGGGCGGAAAAATCTGAAATTATTGTGATGTCTGAATATCTAGAACAAATGCTTTAAATAATAAAAAATATTAATTTTTTTTTCAAATGTGATTGATATATATATAATATTTTATACTGATTCTTATATACACCGTGTAATATGAAACTATATATGCTAGAATACGTATAATTTTCTGTTCAAGTAGTAACAATTACTTCTCCGTCCCATTGAAAGTTCTCATTGTTTTTGGTACAATATTTAAAAAATTAATGTGATAAAAATATAATTAATATATTATTAGAGAATACCAAAAAAATAAAAAACTTTAATTAGGACGGAATAAAATGAAAAAAATAAAAAAGTTTACTTGAAGAAAGGAGTATCAAATTAATTTTGTAGGTGGAAGGAGATTTAAGCCAATTTCGTCCCATAACTTTTCCACATTTGCGAAATGGTCCTGTATATTGTGAATTTGCTAATTTTTCCATAGCTATTTAATTTTATCCCATTTTGTTCTAAATCGCGGAAATTACACAAAACACCATCGTTTTTCTCTCGCCACCGACATACACGTGCTCAAAACGACGGCGTTTTGTGTAATTTCAGCATTTAGGACAAAATTGGATAAAATTAAATATTTATGGGACTAAATTAATAAATTCACAATATACTAGATCATTTCGCAAATATTAAAAAATTATGGGACAAAATTGGCTTAAATCTCTAGGTGGAAGGGTTAGATGGACACATATGCAGTGTTGCGTGGCAGACTCTGCCAATCATGATTACGTGGACTGGGCCAATCAATCACCTCCCGTCCCCACCAAATATTCCACAAATATTTGCTATATATTTATTTAAAAAAACTAAACATAATAATAACTAATCGAGGACAATAAATAAATGATAGTGGGCTCCCTATGTGGTATCACAAGATAGGTGATTGACACGCCACATAAGCGGTGGACATATAAATTGATGTCTAGTGTAAGATAAGATCAAATCCGTAATTCATAAAAAGAATAGACTTAAATTAATTCGTAAAATATTGAAAGTAGAAACCAAAATAAATATGCATTTTGTATGTATCATGCATGGTTCATGACTGAATGCGTACCATGTATGCACATGCAATGAGGCATGGCCATCACGCTGTCCAAATTGGGCTGATCATAGTGAGAGCTGAGTCAGAGGTGAGGAATGTTGTTTATGTATGGGGATGATGATGATGTCAGCCATGCCATGATTTAATTTCATTATCTTCTAATATATATCATGGCTGCTAAATTTAGGTTATCCTCATGCCATGATTAGATATATCATCAGTGATCATTGTGTTGGAGTACCTCTTTTAGTGGACCACGCTAGTACACATAATTTGGACATGTCTTTAAAATGTTTTTATTTTAATCCTCAATATTATTAATAATTAATGATATTTTACCTAATTTCTTTCTAGAGATGGGGATTTGAGTTAAGATAATTTGGTGTTATGCTAAGTGGTGAGATCAAGGATATCTTTTATGTAAATGTTGGTACATAATTGGTGATCGAGTTCAATCGGGATGCATGTCATGTATAATAAGCGAATCGGATCCAAAGGTCGAGTAACAATTCGATCTAATCGAATTGGTGAGCGACCATCATTTCTAGCTCGATGGGGCCAGCTCACTGGTTGCTATCCACTTTGGAGATTCTCTTGAACCAACTCGCCTACTACCGACGAACTGCCGACGAGTGATCTTGCAAAGATGCGATCCTGGTCCTCGCCGAGGAGGCAAGGAGAACTTGGCTCGAAGAGAGCTGCACATGACACATCCATCCTACCCAACGTTAGTCCCTAGGAGGATTTTATTGTCATTGTTACCCAAATTTAAAGGTACACCCACATTAATGGGAGAAGTATATATGCATTAAATGAAGCTCATAATTTGAGCCAGTGGGAAGATAGATCAGGTCTGCACCCTAGGAGGCGTGAACCAATATGTATGTCCGGTGCCGTTTGTAAGAAAATTAATTTTACGTCCAATTAAATGGCGACACTTAAAAAATAAATATTAATATCAAATAAAACTAATTATTTATATTATGAGAATTTAATTAAATTAATTCTCAAATTAAATAATTTATTGATATTTAATAAACACGTAAGAGCCGAAATTAAATCCTACGAATATTTAAATATGCGTAACTTGGGGGCAAAGTAATTAACTTACCATATAACATATAAAATCTCGTTAAAATGGAAAGTTAAATCAAGTATGCCCTACATGGAAACAAAACAAAACAAATCAAATCGGCCAAGGATTTGATGGGCTTCTAAGCCCACCCATTAAATCAATCTCACCCTACAACTATAAATAGGGGCCTTCATTCACTCATTTGAGACACAATTCGAGACTCAATTCCAGGCTGAGCAGGACTTGAGACATTCTTGAAGCTTCAAAGACGCGTTCTTCGCGGCATCAAATACATTCTTCAAGCAAGTCAACCGAACGGCGTCCAATCTAAGATCAAGGTGTTCAATTCCTCCGATCAGACGTTTCTCCTTAAAGATTCAAAGGCGTTCATCCGCTTTTTCAAGAACGTTCATCCGGAAAGTCTCCGTAAATAGCATTTAATTCAAGATAAGGCTCTTAAGCCCTTGGATTAACGTTATAAATCCTCAAATTCAACCTCGGACGAGATCAACCGAAGATTTCGCCACCAAATCCGCCAAATCATCCAAGTCAACACCAACATTGAAGAGAAGAATCGGAGGGTCAAATCTAGAGCTAGAGTCCACAAAATTTTATCGGTTCAATCCGATTAATTAAAATTAAATTGTAAACGTTTTCTTGTTTTTTATAAATTAATTACACGAAATTTATTATTACACCGTTAACATGGGTGTAGGGCACGTGTCATCGATCCAAAAAAGGATAAGAAAGATATGATTAATTCAGTTTTGAGGACCAAGTTTTGACCACTGTATAAACCGTAAAGAACATTCAATATAAAGAGGAAACAATTTTTTTAAACTCAATAGAAAAGAACTAAGAGCTCTCAAGTCCTAGGTTCAAATTTAGGCAAAAACTTGGGTGGTACCGTCTCACGAATCTCATTTCGTGAGACGGATTCACTTTTAATAAATTGTTACTCCCTCCGTCCTATTTTTGATTGCTCAAAATTAAAAATGAACGCCTTATTTTTGTTTTCTCATACCCAAAATAGAAAAAAGCAACACTACCCTTTTAAATTAGGATTTTTATCGGTACAAGCTCCGATAGATGTGTTAATTATCAATTCAGGGGCTGAAATATAAAATTTATCAATTCGGGACACGAAAGTTGTTTATATTAAGAGATTTTATCAATTCGGGACTGAAAAATAGGACAATTATCAATTCAGTCCTGGATTGATAAAATCTCTTAATGTAAACATCTTTCAGTCCGGATTGATAAGTTTTATCTTTCAGGTCATATATTGATAATATATCTTTAAATTAAACCCTCACAAACATCTCTTTTTACACCTCAATGTCACTCAATTAACTCTTTCAATAAAGTTTACTTTAAAATAAACATCTTTCAATAAAGTTGAAAATACTCATTTACCCTTCACTTTATATCTTTTAATACTAATAAAAATATATATTTTTAATTTGTGTGTCAATTCCCCTCGAGCAAATAAAATTGGGACGGAGAGATTATCATTTTTCTATTTTTGACATAAATGATACATTTTACATACATTATTTAAAACGTGATACAAATTTGTATAAAAGTGATAAAATTTTATTAAAAAGTGAATCTGTCTCATCAAATTAATGAGATCCGTGAGACGGTCTCCCACAAAACTTACCCTCAATCTTGCGTTTTTGTTTAGTTTTGTGTGCAACTCAACTCATTTAATTATTGTTTTAAAATATATATCATGATAGTAGTAGATTATTAAAAATTTGAAAAAATCGTCACACATAATAAAATAGATATTCAATCGAATTTAATATTCGAGCTATCAATACTTTATTTTTTTAACTAATGTTTCAATTTGTTTTCAAAAAAAAAAAAACAAACAAACTAATGTTTCAATTTTAGATTTTGAATTACTGCAACAACTAATTAATTTAATGTATAATTTCATTATCAACCACGACGAGTAGTACAATATTATAAGGGTCATTTACAATAAGGTATGCCTTATTACAACTAGGTGTAAAAAATTTGCGAAGCACAAATTTTTTTTTGCATACACAAAAAAAAATTGCACATTACATCTGTTTGTAATTTTGCTAATTTTTTACACTTATTTGTAATTTTTCCATATTATAATATATATAACCAATAAAAAATGGATATATAATCAGATACAGAGAAACTAATTAAAATGGGTTAATTATAATTTTGCACATTCTTTATATTTTATTTTTAAATTTACATTGCATTATTGCATATATAAATAATATTATAAAGACTGGTTTATTTTAAGTAATTATTAGGGATATAATTTATTTTTTCCTAAAATTCAAGTGTTAGCCTATAAAAAGAAGAAAAAACGACCTATATTTTATCATTTTAAATTAAAAATGTATCCCTTTCTACACGAGGTATAAAAATCATCACCACTATATTAATTATCGAGTTAATTGACAAAAATATTATTTTTTTATTCCAACAAAAATAGTAGATAGGAGCATAATTGTAAAATTATTTTAATTTATCAAATTAATTAATTTTCAATACAAATATTTAAAAATATTATAACTCATGTTAAACTATGTTGTGATATATTATCAAATACTATGATTTGTATGATTCGATAAAATATATCACATATAAAAAATCAAATGCATACATATTTTATTGTCCCTTTAAATTTAATACTCCAAAACAAACTGATATTAAATTAACAAGTAAGAATATAAGATCTCAACCGTCACCATGCACACAGTTATCTTCATGCTTAATTGGATAGCACTGCTCTTTGGTTTACCAATTATTACTCGTAAATTATTATTAGAAAATATTATTGTTATATAAATTAATTGGTGTTTATGACATAATATGCGTGTAATTAATTCGCGGATTATAATAAAGTATATATCAATTGATTAATATCCTTCAGCATGCAATCTGTCTCATCTACAATCACATCGAGTCACATTTGAACGAAAAATTAATCCAAAGAAATTCAATCAATAATCATTAAAATGATGAGATCACCAACCTTTGAGATGCCCATCCAATAATATATTTGTGTATTTATTTTTATTTTTAGAAAACTCATTTATTCATGTATAATACTTCATTCGTTTATAAAATCTTTCACACTTTATTTTCATCCATCTCACTATAAGTTTCACACCTTAAAATAAAAAACTTTTTATAAACTTCACTCTCACAATTCCTACTAATTTACACAAAATGACATTACTTATTCACTCACCTATACACACAATTACCCAATAATTTTTTGTTACTTTAATACAAAAATTTGCAAAATTACCCTTCAACATCCTAATCATTATTCTTCTTTCTTAAAGTGTGTGCACTCCCTCAAAATCAAGTGGACCTAAGTTTTTGCCATTATATTATTATGAATCCTTTAATTTTGTATATTGAATTTGAATTACACTATATTATATTATAAATATTTTGTATTTTAATGTAATTTTTTTATTTCGTAGTCTCTGTTAGTGACTCGTTTACCCCGCAAAACCGTTTGAATTAGGGTTAAGTTTCAACTATTAACAAACCGTTAAAGATGAATCGTTTAGATCTACATACAACCTCGTAAGATTAGAGCCTGCTTAACATCTATATATATATATATATATATATATATATATATATATATATATATATATATATATGGAGACAAGAACTTCTATTTTACCTAAGTAAATTTAAAGAATTCCACAAATTAAGCAACAAAAAAATCTACACCACTTATATGAATTCAATTAAGCCATCATTAAAACTTATAATATCCATAGATTTTGTTGTTACACCGATTAATCGCACTAATAATACTTGATTAAGTGGGATAATCGGTCTTTTATATGGATGGATTGATCGTGAGTTGGAAAGTATTTAATGACAATGATGAGCTTTGAATGTAAGAATCAATGGAGGAATGAATGCACAAAGCAATAAATGACACAGAATTCTTTGGGAGTGTTAGTCTCGAGTCTTAAGTATGGATTTTTATCCTTTTCATTGTGCCTTTAAGGACTTATTTATACAACAAGTTTGCGGCTCCCAAATCCCATGAGATCGGGAGCATTTAATGTAATAATACAACATTTAATGCCTAAAAGTAATGACATACGGACGAGCGAGATGAGCGGCCCATTCAGTATGCGTTCCACATGACATCTTGGCAGAGATCTCCTATGGTGGCGAAATCTTTTCCCTTTTCTCGGGAATGACCTTTCTAACCTCGGCCTCGCTATATGATCTCCTATTCCTTTTGGACGATTTTCTCCTGCTCGCTCCTCTCCTTGATTCCCATTTTGGGTGATCTTCGTGGTAGGCCTTGGACTCTAGGCTGAGGTCCGTGCTGCGAGGTCCTCGGGACTGCTCACCGACTAGCTAGGTTGCTTGACACATCCAGGAGATGCTTGCCTCTTCCTACGAGCAATGAGCCCAATTGGTCACTCATATTCTATGTCACAACAGATTTAAAGCGATAAATTATGATTAAAATTAAAGAAAAACAACAATAAGTCATTATATATGTGAAGTTGACATTCATAATTTTCGAACGTGGCATCATTTCAAATTGCATAGATATGCATACAAGATAATAATTATATATATGTATATATATGTTGCTAGTAAGCTTTTATATATATATATATATATATAAAAGATATTTTTGTAGTGATATGATCATTCTACATACGGTCTCAATTTGGTGTAAAAGATTATTCAATTAATAGTTATGACATACTCATATACTATTATATTTAAAAATTATACAACTCTATCTCGATACGATATTTTGTGGCATAATTCACTTCACACAAACTTAGTCCATTTGATTGGACTTTCGCACGTAAGGATCCGGGTGGGGAATTCGGTCCAATACGAAAGTACATTTTTTCGTATCACTATTTATTTATAATTGAATAAATAATTTGATAAATTGTAAAATATTATTATATAACTTGTCAAAATACAATTATTTCTAGGGGGACAAAATATGAATATTTATTAATTGCAATAGTGGCATTTATTTTATTTTATTTTTAAAAAATCTTATTCATGATCAATTTATCTTGATTATGAAGTATACATTGAAACAATAGCAAGCAATTAAAAACATCATAAAGTAGTAATGTAATTCTCCATAACCTAAAAATATAATTACACAATGACTAACATAAAAATACATAACTTTTAATTGATTTATCATGATGACCAACACGTGCAAACCACATGATTTTAATTGATTTATACAAGTAGACAAAGTATATGTTGGGTCACTTTCTTCATCTCTAACTTAGGTACAAGTACTTATCTTTTCATATGAATAACAAATTAAATAGGAGGAAACCTGTTAGTGTAAAAATTGACCAACAGGATTATCTTGTTCACATGATCATAATGTTTAAAAATATGAACACTCTAATTTTACTATCAACTCCAAAATGATTTCTCTACTTCAAATCAGATTTAATTTATTTTTGTAGAGTAATCATGCACGTTTGTACATCAATAAAATTAAAACACAATAGAAAATATATATATAGGATACATGCATGTGGTATTAATGTGGTGCATGTGGACTTCAATCAATTTTTCTGTCTCTCTCTCTATATATACTGATTTGCCTTCTGATACCTTTTAATTGAATTAATACTCTAGTTATATGTTTTAGTATTAGAGTACAAACAAAGAATTAATTAAGAGAGTACGTATCGTAATTAGGTCTAATACTTTTTGGTGCAATAGAAAAGATGCTCATCAGTTTTTGCTTTTACACATGGTCCATATATATATTTCTTAAATGCGTTTAATTGTTAGTTAGTTCTCCACTAATTATCTCCACTAATTATCACCAACGATTAATTAACAATAAATGTGAAAAACAAAAGTGAAAAACTAAAATAAAATAGAGTCTGCGAATATACAAACAAATAATTGGAGTTGGAGTCCACTAATTAATGTCTAATTTGAATGATCAAAAGCAAGATCTCATTCCAAATATTAGCACAATCTATAATCATATGATAGCTTGAGCTAAAATTTTATTAATTGGATATATATCTTTATTGTAATTTTTTTATATGTATTTGCGTTTTAGTAGAATAAAAATAAATAAAATTACCTTGTTATACAACACGTACACTTAAAACGAGATTTGCCGTTGGCGTTCTTATTCTAAATATTTAACTCCATTTATATTAAATTGTCCACAAACTCTCCTCCTATATGTGAAATGAGTTAGATAAAAAAAATCAAATTATTGAGGTTTAATCCTACTTTATGAATACCCAACCTCTGAGATGTTTAAATCATAAATGATCTTATAATTTTGTATCTTTTTTAATTTAGTTCCATAAATATTTTTTAGAATGATTTAATCTCATAACTAATTGAATTGCTCAATTTTCATCTCATAACTATATTTTGGAACGATTTAGTCTCATAACTATTTGAAATCAGTTTTTAGGGTTTTTTTTTTGTGGAATACCGATTTCATAGTTTTAGGGCTATGATATCCGGTATTCCGCGTTTTGCATTTAGTTTCGTTTGTTTTTCTTTTTTTTTTTAATTATATAATGATGTGTATTTAATTTAATTGCAGGTTGTATAAAATTTTTCCATGTCAAGTGCTAAACACGAGCCTTGCAAAGAAGCCCCAATTTAAAATGGCACGTGACGGTCACCTTTGGAGAAACATTGTCGTTTTGGGTTATTTCCGGAAATATAGGACTAAAATTGAGCAATTAAAGTAGTTATTGGACTAAATCGTTCTATAAAATAGTTATGAGACGAAAATTGAGCAATTCAATTAGTCATGATACTAAATCATTAAAAAAATAGTTATGGAACAAAAATTGAGCAATTCAATTAATTATGAGACTAAATTATTCCAAAATAGTTACGAGACTAAATAAAAAAGGGTGCAAAATTATGAGACCATTTAATATTTAATCTCTCTCCAAGATACGTATATACGTACAAGTTTTAATATAAATAAAATTATAAAATTTAATACTCCCTCCGTCCCATACCTATTTGCACAATTTACTTTTTCAACAATTTTTGTGTGAGAATTATTTCATAATAATATGTGTACAAAAGTTGTTTTATATGAATGGTATGCATAGTTAATAAGATCAACTAGCATATCATTCATATAAAACATATGAAATAACTCTCACACAAAAATCGTTGAAAAAAGTCAGCTATCTTGAAATATGTATGGGGTGGAGGGAGTAGTAGATTATGATGAACTCCACCGTGCATTTTAATTAAGCTATTACGTACGGGTGCGTGCCGATGGGTATTTGGTTATTAATATAAAATATATTTTTAAATCAGGGACAAAATTGTAATTGCACCAAAAATTATATCTTAACCAATGAAGTAAACGCAGGTTACTATTAATATTTAAACCGAAGCCCACCTGGCCACCGAGTTCCTCACTTTAGTTGGAGACCGGGTTCGATTCCCTTTGGGAACGAATTTGGAGTTGGAGGTATAAAGAGGCTTAGAGAATTTGAAATTGTAAGGAGACTTGGTTAACTAACTTCTAACCACTAACAATTAACATTTACCGATTAAAAAAAAAAAACCAAACACACCAGCATTTTGATCAAAGTAAACAAAGGTTATCCCACCCACAAAGTAAAAGCTGTCTTATATGAATGCAAAAACATATCCATGAGCATTAGTCAAACAAATTAAAGAAATATTCTCATCGCCACAAATTAAACAAATTAAAGCATATCCATGTGGGCAAAGTAAAAGCAGCCTTATATGATTGCAAAATGCATATCCATGAGCATCACAATCTTTTATTGTGCACAATATGCACACAAATACTACTCTTAATTCATATATGCAAAAATCAACTCTATTCAAATAAATAAAAATATTTTCTTTATGATCATTTAAATTTTGCACGTTATTCACCACTTTGGTGCAGTTATCCGCGCCACCTATACCCAACACTAAGGGCCCGCTTGGTTGGGGGTATTAGAAGTAGTGTAGTCATTCCCATTAATGATGCTTGGTAATATTTACAATTTGTAATTAATTTAAAAATAAAATAATCACTAATTTATTTTGGTTACATAATCTCCCTCTTATAATCAATCATTTAACAATCATTCATTTTTCCTCCACTCAACTTTTTTCTCGCTCAAATTTTTTCGTGCTCAACTTTTTTCCAAAATTCATCAATGAGAATGAATCACTAGTCATTCCCATTACCTAATTCTATTACCCCAAACCAAGCGACCCCTAAATTAAGAGTGTGTCTACCGTGAACAAGGGTTCACGGTGAAATTTGATCATTTACTAAAGAGTATCAATTGTAATAATTAATCAAGATTACCTATATTGTTAAAAAGTTCCAGTTGTGATAACTGAAAAGTATGTCCTATATTGTTAAAGAGTATTAGTCGTGATAATCGAAGAGTATTACCTATATTGTTAAAGAGTATTAGTCGTGGGCCGATACTCTTTAATAATATAGGTAATACTGTTTAATTATTACAATCGATACTCTTTAGTAAATGATCAAGTTTCACCGTGAACCCTTGTTCATAGTAGACTTTGCCCTAAATTAATTATACAGCTACGACCGGCCATAATTAAAAATAATAATAATAATAATAATAATAATAATAAAAATATTTTTTTGAAAGGCCTCTTGGATTATAATAATAATAATATTAATTAATAAATAATTTGGAGATGCTCCTTAATTCCCCTTTATAAGGTGCAGCCTTCTACAGGTGTTTTCCTCACCTCGCACTTGAACTAAGCGATCCAATTATAATTTCTTTTGCTCTCAATCTTCCTACTGCAACAATGTTTTCTTTCGGTTTTTCTGGCCTTTCCTTTGTTCCAATGAAGTAATTATACACACACTCACACACACACACATATATATATATATATATATATTGCTTTTTCTTACTCTAACAATTATATATCATCAACCGATTTTCATTTAAATATGTATCTGCATGTTCTAATCTAATTTATTACTCAATTTCATGTCAATTACTTTTTATAGTTTGATTGACCTTTATCAGGGAAAATCAATTAATTAATATATATTCTACGCTGATTTAATTTAATTTGCTGGTTTCTAGATAGACATCAATGCATTAGTTACTGCTAACATTTCAATTTTGTTTCATTTATATAGTGTTTTTAGACGTAAGAAATTAATCAATGGTTTACGTCTTTTTTTTTTTTTTTTGGGTTTTTATCGGTACAAGTCTCGAAAGATATGTTTAATTATCGATTTGGGGAAACTGAAAGATGTTTATATTATAAACATCTTTCGTGTCTCGAATTGATAAGTTTTATCTTTCTGCCCCAAATTTATAATTAACATATCTTTTGGGACTTGTATTGATAAAAACCTTTTTCCTAGCATATATATCAACGGTTATGTATATATAGTGTTCTATTTCATAATAATTGAATGGATTTTCTTTGTTTCTGTACCTGCGCAGGTGGAGACGTTGAAAATCATCGATCACTATGGAGGATAAGAATGATATCTTACTAGATTAGAAGATGTTATATAATCTTAGCAAGGAAGATGTCATGGATGGACCTTGGCCAAATTACAACATCAAAAGTCCACCTTATCCTCGACCGATGGTTTTGTGTTGTATTTAATTATGGTACTTTTGTTGTTGGTGTTTATGTGTGCACAATAATAATTGGGGATTCCACATCCTCATAAGTTTCAATAAAAATATATGTTTTGTGTTTGTTTGATATTTTGATTGTTAATTTCTCAACTCAAACTGGCCTGGTTGTGACGAAGTGATATAGCTCAAGTGGTTAGAGCTTCACTACCTATAACCAAAGGTCATGAGTTTGAATTACACTTTGTCCGATAAAAAAAAAAAAAATTGGCCCGGTTGCTTCAATAACGTTATATTATTACAAATATCATTGTTGAGCAGCTATACCATAAATCGAGCTAGAGTTCAATCATGTTACAGGTGGGATAAATGAGATAATTTCAAAAATGGTCCTGTAACTTTGCCCGAATCTAGATTTTATTTGATCCTTTTTCTTTTATTTAATCAATTGTGGTCCTTTTGTTACCAATAAATTTAACTAAACCCTTGTGGGAAAAAAATTAATAATATAGATATAATTTTTTTAATATATAGAAAAAGGCAAAACAACAATTACATTTATTACCTTATAGAAAAAGGGGTTTGAAAGCCCTAGCGCAGAACAATAATTACATTTATTTGAGTTAATACAGGGATAAAATTCAATTTTGTCTCATAACTTTCATTTGAAATCAACGGATTTTAGGATAATACACCATACATTTACAAATAAAAATGGAGAAAACTAAATGAATGGATTTGGTTCACACAAATATTACTTATAAGTGGGAGGATTTCAAATACCCAACAAAACCTAGTCATTTGAAATCTTCTCACTTCTCTCATTTGTGTTTAATATTTGAGATAATCAAATCCATTCATTTAGTTTTTCTCCATTTTAGTTTGTGTGAATGCATGGTATATTATTGTCAAATCCCTTGATTTCAAATTCACTCCATCCAAATGGAGCCTAAAATTTTGTAAAATGTCACATCCAAATTTTTTAAAATATTTTTGTAAATATACTAGAAAGTTTTGAGGATAAGCGCGGTAGACAAAAATTTGAAGAATAACATAGATAAAAAAATTTAACACCAAGGGCTCATAAATTTTATAAAAGGAACTACGAACCAAATAATAATTGTAAAATCTTGCTACGGAAGTCACATAAGTTTCAAAGTTATTTTTTTATAGAAAACCAAAAATACTCTAAACAAAATCAAACTTGTAAACAAATTTAATCCAAGAAATGACAAAACTCTTCTTAGAACCAAATTGAAAATAAATAATATGTGTATCTATTTAAAAGAAAATATTTTATTGTAATAGAGCTACCGATCTCCACCACCTTGCCACCACAAATGAGCCTCCTTAGTCCGAAATGAGTAGGATTTATGAAGGGTGAGCAAACAACCAGCTTAGTGGGGACTCGTTTGTCAATGTTAAATACAAATCATATAAATCATCACTCGAATACCTACGACATATTAATCAGTAAATTTTAGCAAGGACCCAATTGTGATCCGAGCTACTATAGAAACTGTTGAACATAACATAGCATGTAATCAGAATCGTAGCCTATGGAATGTCGCATTTAAACAATAATAATTCACATTCAAAACATTTAATAGAGACAAACATAAACTTGAGTAGAAATCGCCACCTTATTTTGATGTCATGGATGCAATGAACACTCTAATTCTCGCCGCCTAAAAATAAAATAAATAATGTGTCTTAATGTCACTATAAATAAATTAATAATAAATAAAAAAATATAAAATCAAACAATAGAAAAATAGAGTTTGTATATAAAATCCTTTTTATAAATTAGGTTGACGTGATCAAAAGGTTTAGAAATCAAATAGATATTAACTACAAGACATTAAAGGGAAACAATAAAAATAAGAGAGATAGCAACGCCTAAACCTTCGGTAAAAATAAAATAAATGATAAAACAAATATACATTAATATTCTTTTAATAAAACAACTAATACATTTTAAAAATACACATACTCATCTTCATGAACCCGAAAGAAGTAAACGAACTCATTAATGCAGGAGTGTGAAGTAGTGTTTCCTTAAAGCATAGGGACTCTTCTCTCTTTCTCATCATCATCATGAACCCGAAAGAAGTAAACAAGCTCATAATGATGGAGGAGTGTGAAGTAGTGTTTTCTTAAAGACCATGTATTCTCCATGGAACAATTGGGAGATCCTTTCCAATGTAAGGACAACAAGAACTGGATCTAACTCAATCCATATATATATATATATATATATATATATATATATATATATATATATATATAATGTGGATCAGGTCAAAGGATCAAATAAATTGTCAAACAAGGTAGATGAGAATCTTAGTCCATCCACTCTAAATCAAGGATGCAAATATCGCGATATATCGGATATATCGCAAAAATGAAGTTGGGATACGGATATTAGGGGAAATGTATTTCTTCCCGGATATCGCGAAATATCGCAAAATATCGATATCCATATCGATCGGGCGTAGTGTAATTTTTCTTGGATATCGTGGAAATATCGCGAAATATCGCACAATATCGCAATATCCGTAAAAAATCGCAATTTTTTAAAAAATTATTTTTGGGTTTTTTATTATTTTTTATACATAAAATATATATTCTTATTGTCATATCAATCAATTTTAATTTAATAATTTTAATTTTCATTTATTATTTCATTTGAATTTCTTCTTTAATTTTTTTATATGATACATTGATCTATAGAATAGTATAAATACATATTCAAGGTATGAAATTGAGAATCTCTTCGCATCTTTAATTATATGGCAAATTCTACTATGAACAAGAGTTTATGGTGAAACTTGATCAATTTTAAAGAGTGTCCTTGTAATAACTAAAAAGTATTACATATATTACTAAAGGGTATCAGTCATTATAATCAAGAGTATGTCCTATATTAGTAAAGAGTATCACCGTGATAAATGAAGGGTATTACCTATATTATTAAAGGCTATTAGTCATGATAATCAAGAATGTTACCTATATTACTAAATAGTACTATTAGTTAGGATAATTGAAAGGTAAATTGATATGTTTTTTCAATATGGATCAAGTTTCATCGTGAAATTTGGTTCGAATGAGACACACTCTAATCATATTAATTTTAATTATTTTCATTTTAAATTAAGATTATTTCAATTGTATTGGAGAGAAACTACTTGCATTACTAATTATTTTAATTATTCAAATGGTATTTTGAAGAGGTGACACCAATATTGTTTGGACAAAAATGAAATTTCTACTACTATATTTGAACCTCATACGTCTTCATTTTGATATTAATTGTATTTTATTATGTATATTTAATCATTTTGTATTGTATTATATATTATGTTGTCAATTATTTTGTGTCGACAATATTTATATAATCTATTAATCATATAGTTGCTTTAAACATATAATTTTATTGTAATTTTAAATAGAATATGTGTATAATAATATGTTATAATAATCCTGAAATATCTTGTTAAATTTCCAAGATTTTAATAAAGTTTCCGTCATTTTTTTCAATTTTTGCGATATCGATGCGATATCGATATATCCATCGATATATCCGTAAAATTAAAGTTGCGATATTTGTTGCGATAGCGATATTTTCATCCTTGCTCTAAATCGGGGATGGATTAAAAGTGATCATCACCCTCTGACCTACCAAATCTGAGTTCTCTCCCAATTAATATAGGCAAAGATGAGAAGATCGCGATCTGGTCATCTCACATCAGAAGATGATAAGGCATCATCTCTCATCACACCCAACTAGAAGAAGGAAGAATTAAGGAGATCAAAAGAAAGACCCTCTTATCTTTACCTCTTAATATCACAACAATAATTCTTCGTAGAGATCTGAGGTCCGAGGTAAGGTCAACAAGGCCTTTTTCTTTTTCAGCTTGTGAAGTCGGGATTTAGAATTTGAATTTCCTTATCCCGTCCACTTTTGGATTTGCAAATTCAATTCTCCATCCAAATACACATTCACCCCTATTATACACATATATCTAAAACTATCACATCATTTTTCTTACATTTACTCATTATTTCTCATACTTTTCATACATTTACTTATTCTCTCCTACTTTTTATATATTTACTTATTTTCTCTCCTACTTTTCTTACATTTTACTCATTCTCCCTTTTATTTTTCTCTCCACTTACTCATTAATTTACTATCCAACAACAATAAAATAATACATCATCATCACTCAAAAATATTGATTTGACATAAAGTTACATTCACTCATACTCTTTCATCCCAAACTAAAATACAAATTTACTATTCATGGATTTGTCTCATCTACTTTATCTCCCCATCCGGATTTGTCAAATCCCACGCAGCCGAAAAAGAACACACCCTAACAGATTAGAGGTGAAGGCGTGATCACCGGAGATCTCGATCTCCCTATAGAAACTTACGAAAAGGAGAGGATGAAGGTCTGATTATTCCAGTTCAGATCTGATTATTTAGTGACTCTCTTCCGATGTGTGAATTGAAGGTTCAAATCCTAAAAAAGAAATGGATACAAGAAAAGATCTTTCGGATCTCTCTCTTTAGTAGGGATAATGTCCATTATCACTGCAAAAATCTTGAAAAATCCTGGCAAAAGTGTCGAGGATAGTACAATGACGTGTCTAGGGTTTCTAAAGGTATCCATAAGCCCAATGACTAATTTACCCTTTCCATGAGAAGATATATTTAGCTTCTTCTTCAAAATTCAGGTTATCTTTTTACTATCTTTTCACATATTCATATTACATACATCTTCCATACATTTTACCAACGGAATTTGCAATCGGCTTAAGCATTGGAGGGCCGATGCCGGAAATCCTTCCGGCCCGATTTTCTTGCAGTGGATCACGTGGATCATCGGAGAAAACTACATCTCATTTCACCTTGGGAAGCTTGGAGGATACTATTTTGGTATTGTTTTATTTATCCTTATCATTTTATTAATATGATCCAGAGAGGATCGTATCAATATGTATATAATTAAATGGTAATGTGAGTCCCTAAAATAACATAAACAAGAGTCGAGAGACTAAAATAAAACTTTTGAGCTGGGCTATGGACCTATGATTGATGAAAGAAATGGGCTCATATAAGGCTTTTGAAAACATGAAGGAGACCTTTCTTTATTTTCAATCTAGTTTTGATCTGGGCTTTGGACATTTTTTCGCAACTAAAAATCTGAAATTATTGTGATGTCTGAATATCTAAAACAAATGCTTTAAATAATAAAAAATATTAATTTTTTTAAAAATATGATGTATAATATTTTATACTGATTCTTATATACACCGCGTAATATGAAACTATATGTAGGGGTGTAAATGAGTCGAGTCGAGCCAAGTATTGCCTGAGGCTCGAAACTCGACTCGATTGCAATACTCGAAGCTCGAGCTCGACCTCGAACTCGGCCGAGCCTAAATTTTTTTGAGCTCGAGCCTGCCTCGATAAAGAACTTGATAAACTCGAGCTCGACTCGATTACATATTGTTTTTCAAAATTAAATGTAAAACAATTTTTTTTTCTATTTTCTATTCAAACTTTCTACATCAAATGCAATGAAACATTAAAATAATTCAAAGTCACAAATATTCATCACACCAAATAACCAAGAACATAACCAACAACCGTTGCTTCCAAAGTCCAAGCATCCAAAGTTCAAACAAAAAAAAAAAAAAAAGAAACTAACAATAAATTGAGTTAACCTCAATTTTTCAAAGTCCAAACATGAATAAAAAAAAGACAATTTAACAATAGATTCATCACAATTGATGCACTAAGTTAAGCTCATTCCACTTCCTCCAACAAAGATCACATCCCCAACTTATTTAGAGTTCGTGATCTCTAGCTCCGAGAACACTGTGCAATATATGTATAAGTTAATATAGTTGTTATCTAATGGGGAATTAAAATTGAGTGAATCTTTAAAAATTCTTCTCCATTATTTAATAACATAAACACAATTATTGAGTAATGAATTTAAAAACTTCAATCACAAAAGATGAAGAGATATACAGTCTATATGCTAGAATACGTATAATTTTCTGTTCAAATAGTAACAATTACTTCTCCGTCCCATTGAAAGTTCTCATTGTTTTTTGGTACAATATTTAAAAAATTAATGTGATAAAAATATAATTAATATATTATTAGAGAATACCAAAAAAATAAAAACTTTAATTAGGACGGAATAAAATGAAAAAATAAAAAAGTTAACTTGAAGAAAGGAGTATCAAATTAATTTTGTAGGTGGAAGGGTTAGATGGACACATATGCAGTGTTGCGTGGCAGACTCTGCCACTTATGATTACGTGGACTGGGCCAATCAATCACCTCCCGTCCCGGCCCCACCAAATATTCCACAAATATTTGTTATATATTTATTAATAAAAAACTAAACATAATAATAACTAATCGAGGACAATAAATAAATGATAGTGGCTCCCTGTATATATGGTGATCACAAGATAGGTGATTGACACGCCACATAAGTCAAGCGATGGACATATAAATTGGTGTTCACCCGTGTGTAAAGATCAAATCCGTAATTCATAAAAAGAATAGACTTAAATTAATTCGTAAAATATTGAAAGTAGAAACCAAAATAAATATGCATTTTGTATGTATCATGCATGGTTCATGACTGAATGCGTACCATGTATGCACATGCAATGAGGCATGGCCATCACGCTGTCCAAATTGGGCTGATCATAGTGAGAGCTGAGTCAGAGGTGAGGAATGTTGTTTATGTATGGTGATGATGATGATGTCAGCCATGCCATGATTTAATTTCATTATCTTCTAATATATCATGGCTGCTAAATTTAGGTTATCCTCATGCCATGATTAGATATATCATCAGTGATCATTGTGTTGGAGTACCTCTTTTAGTGGACCACGCTACCCACATAATTTGGACATGTCTTTAAAATGTTTTTTATTTTAATCCTCAATATTATTAATAATTAGTGATATTTTACCTAATTTCTTTCTAGAGATGGGGATTTGAGTTAAGATAATTTGGTGTTATGCTAAGTGGTGAGTTCAGGGATATCTTTTATGTAAATGTTGGTACATAATTGACGATCGAGTACAATTGGGATGCATGTCGTGGTATAATAACAATTCGATCTAAGTGAATTGACTGAACGACCAACATTTCTAGCTCGATGGGGGCCAGCTCACCGATGTTGCTATCCACTTTGGAGATCCTTCTCAAGAACCAACTCGCCTACTACCGATTTAATCACAAACGAGTGATCTTGCAAAGATGCGATCTCGGTCCTCGCCGAGGAGGCGAGGAGAACTTGGCTGCACATGACATATCCATCCTACCCAAAGTTAGTCCCTAGGAGGATTTTATTTTCATTGTTACCCAAATTTAAAGGTACACCCACATTAATGGGAGAAGTATATATGCATTAAATGAAGCTCATAATTTGAGCCAGTGGGAAGATAGATCAGGTCTGCACCCTAGGAGGTGTGAACCAATATGTATGTCCGGGGTCGATCCAAAAAAAGGGATAAGAAAGATATGATTAATTCAGTTTTGAGGAACAAGTTTTGACCACTATATAAACCGTAAACAACATTCAATGTAAAGAGGAAACAATTTTTTTAAACTCAATAGAAAAGAACTAAGAGCTCTCAAGTCCTAGGTTCAAATTTAGGCAAAAATTTGGGTGATACTGTCTCACGAATCTCATTTCATGAGACAGATGATTCACTTTTTAATAAATTGTTACTCCCTCCGTCCTATTTTTGATTGCTCAAAATTAAAAAATGAACGCCTTATTTTTGTTTTCTCATGATCAAAATAGAAAAAGCAATACTACCCTTTTAAATTAGGATTTTTATCAAGTACAAGCCCCGTAAGATGTGTTAATTATCAATTCGTGGCCTGAAATATAAAATTTATCAATTCGGGATCTGAAAGATATTTATATTAAGAGATTTTATCAATTCGGGACTGAAAGATAGGACAATTATCAATTCAGGGCCTTAATTTCAGTCCTGGATTGATAAAATCTCTTAATGTAAACATCTTCCAAGTTCCGGATTAATAAGTTTTATCTTTCGGACCCCAAATTGATAATATATCTTTAAATTAAACCCTCACAAACATCTCTTTTTACACCTTAATGTCACTCAATTAACTCTTTCAATAAAGTCTACTTTAAAATAACATCTTTCAATAAAGTTGAAAATATTCATTTACCCTTCACTTTATACCTTTTAATACCGATAAAAATATATTTCTTAATTTGTATGTCAATTCCCCTCGAGCAAACAAAATTGGGACTGAGAGATTATCATTTTTCTATTTTTGACATAAATGATACATTTTACACACATTATTTAAAACGTGATACAAATTCGTATAAAAATGATAAAATTTTATTAAAAGTGAATATATCTCACCAAATAAGATCCGTGAGATAGTCTCCTACAAAACTTACCCTCAATCTTAAGTTTTTGTTTAGTTTTGTGTGCAACTCAACTCATTTAATTATTGTTTAAAATATATATCATGATAGTAGTAGATTATTAAAAATTTGAAAAATCGTCACACATAATAAAATAGATATTCAATCGAATTTAATAATCGAGCTATCAATACTTTATTTTTTAACTAATGTTTCAATTTGTTTTCAAAAAAAAAAAAAAAAAAGCAAACTTTCAGATTTTGATTTACTGCAACAACTAATTAATTTAATGTATAATTTCATTATCAACCACGACGAGTAGTACAATAAATATTATAATATATATAACCAATAAAAAAAAAAAAGGGATATATAATCAGATATAGAGAAACTAATTAAAATGGGTTAATTATAATTTTGCACATTCTTTATATTTTATTTTTAAATTTACATTGCGATATTGCATATATAAATAATATTATAAAGACTTGTTTATTTTGAGTAATTATTAGGGATATAATTTATTTTTTTCCTAAATCTCAAGTGTTAGCCTATAAAAAGAAGAAAAAAGCGACCTACATTTTATCATTTTAAATTGAAAATGTATCACTTTCTACACAAGGTATAAAAATCATCACCACTACATTAATTATCGAGTTAATTGACAAAAATATTATTTTTATTCCAATAAAAATAGTAGATAGGAGCATAATTGTAAAATTTAATTTATCAAATTAATTAATTTTCAATACAGACATTTAAAAATATTGTAACTCATGTTAAACTATGTTGTAATATATTATCAAATACTATGATTTGTATGATTCAAGAAAAATATATCACATATAAAAATCTATCTTCATGCTTAATTGGATAGTACTGCTCTTTGGTTTACCAATTATTACTCGTAAATTATTATTAGAAAATATTATTGTTATATAAATTATATAAATGATTGGTGTTTATGACATAATATGACGTGTAATTAATCCGCGGATTATAATAAAGTCTATATCAATTGTTTAGTATCCTTCAGCATGCAATTCTGTCTCATCTACAATCACATCGAGTCACATTTACGAAAAATTAATCCAAAGAAATTCAATCAATAATCATTAAAATGATGAGATCACCAACCTTTGAGATGCCCATCCAATAATATATTTGTGTATTTATTTATTTATTTTTAGAAAACTCATTTATTCATGTATAATACTTCATTCTTTCATAAAATCTTTCACTTTAATTTTTCGTCCATCTCATTATAAGTTTCACATCTTAAAATGAAAAACTTTTTATAAACTATACTCTCACAATTCTTACTAATTTACACAAAATGACATTACTTATTCACTCACATTTACACACAATCCAATAATTTTTTGTTACTTTAATACAAAAATTTACAAAATTACCCTTCAACATCCTAATAATTATTTTTCTTTCTTAAAAATGTGTGCACTCCCTTAGAATCAAGTGGACCTAAGTGTTTGCCATTATATTATTATGAATCCTTTAATTTTGTATATTGAATTTGAATTACACTATATTATATTATAAATATTTTGTATTTTAATGTATTTTTTTCGTAGTTTGTTAACCGCTTGAATTAGGGTTAAGTTCCAACTATTATCGCCGTTAAAAATGAATCGTTAAGATGAATCATTCAGATCTACATACAACCTCGTAAGATTAGAGCCTGCTTAACATCTATATATATATATATATATATGTGGAGACAAGAACTTCTATTTTACCTGAGTAAATTTAAAGAATTCCACAAATTAAGCACCAAAAAATCTACACCACTTATATGAATTCAATTAAGCCATCATTAAAACTAATATCCATAGATTTTGTTGTTACACCGATTAATCGCACTAATAATACTTGATTAAGTGGGATAATCAATCTGTTTATATGGATGGATTGATCGTGAGTTGGAAAGTATTTAATGACAATGATGAGCTTTGAATGCAAGAATTAATGGAGGAATGAATGCACAAAGCAATAAATGACACAGGAGTTGCTAGGAGTGTTAGTCTTAGTCTTATGTGTGAATTTTTCGATCCTTTTCATTGTGCCTTTCTTTAAGAGCTTATTTATACAACAAGTTTGCGGCTCCCAAATCCCATGAGATCGTGGAGCATTTAATGTAATAGTACAACATTTAATGCCTAAAAGTAACGGCGTACGGACGAGTAGAGGAGCGGCCCATTCAGGCACTCCACGTGGCATCTTGGCAGAGATCTCCTGCGGTGGCGAATTCTTTTCCCTTTTCGGGAATGACCTTTCGACCTCGGCCTCGCCATATGATCTCCTATTTCTTTTGGAAGATTTTCTCCCTACTCGCTCCTCTCCTTGATTCCCACTTTGGGTGATCTCTCGTGGTAGGTCTTGGACTCGGGCCGAGGTCCGTGCCGCGAGGTCCTCGAGACCCGCTCGGCGGACCAGCTAGGTTGCTTGCCACATCCAGTGGATGCTCGCCTCTTCCTACGAGCAATGAGCCCAATTGGTCGCTCATATTCTATGTCACAACAGATTTAAAGTGATAAATCATTTTTTTTTATTGATAAATGACTAAATGTTAGTTGTTAGTGGTTAGTCAAGTCATTATTTTTTCTAAAGCGATAAATTATGAATAAAATTAATGAAAAACAACAATAAGTCATTATATATGTGAAGTTGACATTCATAATTTTCGAACTGTCATCATTTCGAATTGCGTAGATATGCATACAAGATAATAATTATATATATGTTGCTAGTAAGCTTACAAATATATATATATATATATATATATATATATATATATATATATATATATATATATATATATATATATAAAGATATTTTTGTAGTGATATGATCAGAATTCAGACATTTTCTACATACGGTCTCGATTTGGTGTAAAAGATTATTCAATTAATAGTTATGATATACTCATATACTATTATATTTAAAAAATTATACTATTCTATTTGATACAACATTTTGTGGTATAGCACATTTCACACAAACTTAGTACATTTGATTGTTGGGTGGCCCTTGGCCCAGATTCCCTTAATTAGGAATAATGCATGAAAAAGGGATGGACTCATAGCCCAAATCCTTTAATTACGAACTAACCCTGGAGCGAGGGTTGGGCCGAGATTAGCCCGCGAATATGGATAATATTAAGTGGGCCCAAGCCCACTTAGAAAGATGGACTGAAAAGGAAGGTCGCCCACTTCGCCCACCTTCTCATTAGTCATTAGATATCATTTTACTTGGTCAAATTGAGAAGATATCCTAACCGAATGAGATAATTGTGCCCCCAAGAAAGAGAATATTCTCGGAGTCTCCTAAGGCACCGGAGGTGGGTAAATCGCTTTCCACAAGGAACAGAAAACATGTTCTCCCATGATGAGAACGTGGCCGGATAATGGAGAAATCTGGCGTACATGGTATGTTAATCATCATCTATATAATATCACTTAACATCGAAGAAAATGTAACTCATTCGATACTTATGAATTACCCACCTCACCGAATACATTCTTGGGTTTTCTTGGTTTTTGACTTGAGCGTTGAAGTGTTTACGCCGGAAAACTCTCCGGCGTGTTTTTGCGAGTTATTTACGTGGACGGAGGTCACTTATTTCAACTTAATTGGGTTTTCGCACGTAAGGATCCAGTGGGGAATTCGGTCCAATACGAAGGTACATTTTTTTACGTATCACTATCTATTTATAATTGAATAAATAATTTGATAAATTGTAAAATATTATTATATAACTTGTCAAAATACAACTATTTCTAGGGGGACAAAATATGAATATTTATTAATTGCAATAGTGGCATTTATTTTAAAAAAATAAAAACAAAAAATCTTATTCATGATCAATTTATCTTGATTATGAAGTATACATTGAAACAATAGCAAGCAAAAACATCATAAAGTAGTAATGTAATTCTCGATCCATAACCTAAAAATATAATTACACAATGACTAACATATAAATACATAGCTTTTAATTGATTTATCATGATGACCAACACGTGCAAACCACATGATTTTAATTGATTTATACAACTAGACAAAGTATATGTTGTGTCACTTTCTTCATCTCTAACTTAGGTACAAGTACTTATCTTTTCATATGGATAACAAATTAAATAGGAGGAAACCTGTTAGTGTAAAAATTGACCAACAGGATTATCTTGTTCACATGATTATAATGTTTTAAAATATGAACACTCTAATTTTACTATCAACTCCAAAATGATTTCTCTACTTCAAATCAGATTTAATTTATTTTTGTAGGAGTATATTAAATCATGTAGAGTAATCATGCACGTTTGTACATCAATAAAATTAAAACGCAATAGAAAATATAAAGGATACATGCATGTGGAATTAATGTGGTGCATGTGGACTTCAATCAATTTTTCTGTCTCTCTCTCTATATATACTGATTTGCCTTCTGATACCTTTAATTGAATTAATACTCTAGTTATATGTTTTAGTATTAGAGTACAAATAAAGAATTAAGAGAGTATCATTACCTGTAGTAATTAGGTCTAATACTTTTGGTACAATAGAAAAGATGCTCATCAGTTTTTGCTTTTACACATGGTCCATATGTATATTTCTTTAAATGCGTTTAATTGTTAGTTAGTTCTCCACTAATTATCACCAACGATTAATTAACAATAAATGTGAAAAACAAAAGTGAAAAACTTAAATATACAAACACATAATCGGAGTTGGAGTCCACTAATTAATGTCTAATTTGAATGATCAAAAGCTAGATCTCATTCCAAATATTAGCACAATCTATAATCATATGATAGCTTGAGCTAAAATTTTATTAATTGGATATATATCTTTATTGTAATTTTTTGTTATATGTATTTGCGTTTTAGTAGAATAAAAATAAATAAAACTTACCTTGTTCTACAACACGTGCACTTAAAACGAGATTTGCCGTTGGCGTTCTTATTCTAAAAATCTAACTCCATTTATATTAAATTGTCCACAAACTCTCCTCCTATTGTGAAATGAGTTAAATAAAAAAAAAAAACCAAATTATTGAGGTTTAATCCTACTTTATGAATGGCCAACCTCTGAGATGTTTAAATCATAAAATGATCTTATAGTTTTGTACCTTTTTTAATTTAGTTCCATAAATATTTTTTAGAATGATTTAATCTCATAACTAATTGAATTGCTCAATTTTCATCTCATAACTATATTTTGGAACGATTTAGTCTCATAACTATTTGAAATCGGATTTTTAGGTTTTTTTTTTTTTTTTTTTGTGGAATACCGATTTCATAGTTTTAGGGCTATGATATATGGTATTCCGTTTTGCATTTAGTTTCTGTTTGCTTTTCTATTTTTATTTTAATTATATAATGATGTGTATTTAATTTAATTGCCATTGTATAAAATTTTTCCATGTCAGTGCTAAACACGATCCTTGCAAAGAAGCCCCAATTTAAAATGGCACGTGACGGTCACACTGGAGAAACATTATCGCTTTGGGTTATTTCCGGAAATATAGGACTAAAATTGAGCAATTAAAGTAGTTATTGGACTAAATCGTTCTATAAAATAGTTATGAGATGAAAATTGAGCAATTCAATTAGTCATGATACTAAATCATTCAAAAAAATAGTTATGGGACAAAAATTGAGCAATTCAATTAATTATGAGACTAAATTATTCCAAAAAAATAGTTATGAGATTAAATAAAAAAAAGGGTGCAAAATTATGAGACCATTTAATATTTATTCTCTCTCCAAGATACGTATGTACGTACAAGTTTTAATATAAATAAAATTATAAAATTTAATACTCCCTCCGTTTCATACGTATTTGCTACTTTTTTTCAACATTTTTGTGTGAGAATTATTTCATAATAATATGTGTATAAAAAGTTGTTTTATATGAATGATATCCGATTAATAAGATCAACTAGCATATCATTCATATAAAACATCTTTTGTAAACGTATTACTATAAAATAACTTTCACACAAAAATCGTTGAAAAAAGTCAACGGTGCAAATATGTATGAGATGGAGGGAGTAGTAGATTATGATGAAGTCCACCGTGCATTTTAATTAAGCTATTACGTACGGATGCGTGCCGATGGGTATTTGGAGTTTGTTGGAGTCCCATACATTGTTCTAACTTATTATAGGTTACGTTTAACCATTTCATACTTCATCTGCATGCAACTAATTAACATTCCATAAATTATAAAGTATATATATATATATATATACTAATTCGTTGAATATTAGACATAGCATTAATTAAAAGATCCATCGTTTGATAATTTCTGTCGTTTATTACAAATTTACAGAAGTATATTAAAAAGATGAAAATGAAAATATACTTATTTTAATAACTGAATTTAATTTGGTGGTTGATGAAATAAGAGAAGTGGTGGAGACAAATAATGATTTATATTTAATTAGTATGTTCTTAATTAATATTGAATATATTTTATTATATGTGACTTTTGAGTTATCGTGGATATATATTAGTATTTAAAGAACCCATTTATTTTTTAATGGATAGTTGATTGATAAATTAAAATATTTGAGGCTCCATTTGCATGGAGTGAATTTGAAGATAATATATTATGTATTGACACAAACTAAAATGAAGAAAAGCTAAATGAATCAATTTGATTCACTCAAATATTAAGCACAAATGGAAAAAGTGAGAGGATTTCAAATGACTATATTTTATTGGTATTTGAAATCCTTCCACTTATAAGTAATATTTGTGTGAATCAAATCCATTCATTTAGTTTTTCTCCATTTTGATTTGTAAATGTATGGTGTATTATCATCAAATCCCTTGATTTCAAATGACTCCATCCAAATGGAGCCTGAGGTTATTCCTCTTGAGACGTGTTTGTCTCTCGTCTCATTTACATTCTCCGAGTATTCTCAAAATCAACGGAGTTTCGTTTAATTATCGTTACGCCGCTGCATCGCTTAATTATCGTTACGCTTCCGCTGCATCAAGAGGCTCGATCAAGTTTGTTTGTTTGCTTGTTTTGTTTTAATGCGTCGATTTTTGAGTGAGTGAATAGTCTTAATCATCACCCGATTGATCACTTAAAATTGCAACTGCTAATTTGTTTGAACAATTATTGAAAGCATGTAGACAAAGGCCCATGTCACTGCATAAGGAGAAGGAAAACACGCAATTTGTGCTTTTGCTTTTTTCATGCTTAATTGCCTGGTCCCAAACACGACTTTTTCAACGAATGCTATCATTAATTATTTTTCGATTTTAATTAATTAAATGTAATATCAGGTGAATTATACTTTATGACTTTCTATTTTTGTTTTTTAGAGCAAGAGTTTTTCATATTGGACTCTTCTTTTCCATTGTACGTACGTTCATACTATTTTCCAATTTGAAACGGAGTTTGAAATTCAGAATAAGGAATTAAGGTTTAACAACTTTTTTGACGGGAAGGTTTAACAACTTTAAAAATTATATTTTTTCAAAACGGTCTCTCACAGCTTTAAAAAAACAACGGAATCTTTATTTAAAAGGCAAAATCTCATTTAACCAGGTGGCTTAGCCTACCTAGCCTGGGTTCCTTACTTTAGTGGGAGACTGGGTTCGATTTCCTTTGGAAATGAATATTTACCGATAAAAAAACAAACATAAAATCTCATTTAAATGACCCTCCTTCATAATCTTTGTTTAAATGACCCTCTTTTAATTTTTATGTGAAAAGGGCCATGCGAACTAATTTCCCAAAAACAAATGATTATGGATGTTATTTTATGTAGAGTTTGAAAACACGTCCTAAAACAATTCAATTCTCTTGATATTTTGTTTTGAAACCAGACAATTTCAAAAAAATGAAATAATATTAGTTAACTATATAATTTAAAAATATCTGGTTTAATAAAATAGTGAATACATTGAAGCGTGAGGACTGAAATAGACGTCCGAATTGAAAATTAAATATAGCGTGCATGGCAGCATGGGATATCATGACATGTATTCTTGACTTATCGTATAATTGTCAACGGACAATTAATTTCTCATTTTCTTTTTCAGCACGCCTTACAATTAATTTCACATTCCTAAAATAGAATACCCTCTATAAACTACACCCTCGCAATATCATTTAAATTTAAAAATTATCACTCTTAGTTTATTCTACTTAATTTATTCTCTCTCCTACACTTTATCTCATTTAACCACGCAAAATACTCTTACACTTTATTTTTTCTCTTACACTAATTTAAATTTTCTTAAAAACGTGTGTCTCTTCACACGTGAAGCCAATTCGGAATAAAGTGAGTATAATATATATAAAATTATATTACCACGCGCATATATATCTTTGTCATCAATTATATATAAATCACTAGCTGATCAACAAAATGCGATAGACAAACCTATTTGTTGGTAAAATAATTTTATCTCATCTAAAAGTTATACTTTTAAAAAGATATAAAATCAATTCAATTATATTAATTCGTTAACATGCATTTAGAATAAAGAACTTACATTTCTACAATTTAATATCTATTTTAAATGTTGATATACACGCTAACAAAAATATATAAGCTCAATTTAAATTAATGACAAATCATATATAATTATTATTTGAATGAAATTCAAGTACTCTAATTAATTACTAGCTTTTACTGTGATGAAAAGTCGCCAATTTAATTGCACCATCTTTTTGGGAAATCAAGGGTTTCATAACGTGCAGCTGTTGGTCGTTCTTAAAGGTCATAATTTCATGATATATATATATATATATATATATATATATATATATATATATATATATATATTGTATTTTTCAATCAGGAGAAAACAACACTAGTAATATACTAAGGGCTCGTTTGGTTTCTTTTATTGGATAATACCCGAACTATAATACCTATATTTGTAATACAATGGTATTATCAATATTTTGTTTGGTTTCAAAACTTGAGTTAAATAATTAGTTATTAGCTATCAATATTATGTTTGGTTGCAAGTATTATAACTAGTATTAATTTATTTTAGACTAATTTGTCCTTATAAATAAAAATAATAATAAAACACATTTTGATGAAAGTGAAGGGTGTTTTTGGTATTTTAAAATTTAATAGATGTTGGAGAAATATAAGTATTACAAATACCATATGAAACTTGGAATCTATAATACCATGTATTAGGTATTATTTGAACGGGCCTATTTTTTAATAACGGCCGGGAAGTATAATGTATACAACAAACCAAACAAGTGATAAAGGTGTATTAGGGATCAATACACCCCTAATAAAGGAAACCAAACGACCCCTAATATTACATTAATTAAGGGATAGAGTTTTTTCAACACATCGTTATAAGTTAACTTCGTTAATTAATTTCTCGAAAATAAAAACTATAGAAGCATCTCTTATGCAACTTATGAGGAAATGTACATGTTTGTTAAATAATGATACACGCTTGTCGAGAAATTTTTTTGTCCTATAACTTGGTGGGTCTCCAGTTTTGGTCCTAAGAAAGTTGTCTATCCAATTTTGGTCCCATAACTTTTGAATTTGTCTAATTTTGGTCTCATTTTCGCGGAAAATCTAAAACGACGTCATTTTGGTCTCGTGACATGGGAATTTGTCCAATTTTGGTCTCATAACTTTTGAATTTGTCCAATTTTGGTCCCAATTTTTGCCGGCACGCGCAGGTCACATGATAAAAAAACGATGTCGTTTTAGATTTTCCGACGAAAATTGGACCAGAATTGAACAAATTCAAAAGTTATGAAACCAAAAGGACAAATTCAAAAGTTAGGGGACCAAAATTGGACAGACAACTTTTTTGGGACCAAAACTAGAGACCCAATGAGTTATGAGACCAAATTTATTTTTATCTCCACGCCTATCTATTATACATATATATAGCATTTTTTTTTAGTTTTTGCATAGCTAGCTAATATAGTGAATATATTAATAATATCTTTCAATTCTTAATTTGTATACATTTCTTCAGTAAATTAATTACAATAATTACCTATGTATATTAAACGAGATTACTAATTAACACGTGTCATATGTAAATACATATAATGAAAAAAATAATAAAATATAAGATGAAAAGGGCACTATTGAAACAATTAGTGCGTGAAATTGTCATTTAATGTATGTGTTGCGTAATTGTTAATTATTTCAAAATGTAAGATAACATTTGATTAAGAAAAAGAATAAAAGATAACATAAGAATACTATAAGTCTCTCAAGTCATATAGTAGTACTGGTTGCATGAACTTAAAAATTGTCATAATTCTCTCGCGTCATATGATATTCATTTTGCCGTTAGAGATTTTTTTTTAATTCAGTTAATATAAATTTCATTTAATTATTTTTGGATTTTCATTTTGGATTTCATTAAAATTAGAAAAAGCGCATGTGCGTTTATTTCTTTGCCCTAGTGTTTCGAATTTTAATTTGGAGTCAATTAAGTGGTGAAATGTAAAAGAATTGAGAATATATAATTAATGTAGCAGGGACCGACCGTTCATATATATAAATATATTATTCCAAAATAATTGGGTAAAATAATTGCATGAGTAAGACACATAGTCTTGTCTAGTTTCTGAATATGATCAATATAATATCAATGTCACTTCGAAGAGATAAGCTAAATTAATGAAGTATTTAATTAACTAACACTTACAAGTCAAATAATAAAACAACCTAACCTAATAGTACCAACCCATATCTAGGCAGTTTTAAGTCATCTTTTATTAAATAACAATAACCAATGGTTTATTTCGACCATCAATAATACTATATTATATATACAGTGATACCACATAATATATTGTAATTTTTCCGCACGTAATAAAATTTTATACTCATATACATATTTGTCACATATCAGTACTATATTTAGTTTTAGTTACATGAATTAAAAACTGGATCTACATCATCCGGATCCAAATTTACATGATGGAGCATCCGTTTGGATTTTCGTCGCTAAACATTTGATCGGACTCTATATTATTCAAGTATGTAGGCGGCGGCAACGGAGGTCCATGCCCATACCCATGCCCATGCCCATGCGGGTATTGTACCATGTGACCCGTATTTGAATAAGTAATTGGATATTGATGATGCATGACCATACCATGATCCTGTTCGATGTGACTTTGATTATACATGGACATGGGAATATTGGCATAGTGTGTTTGAGAATTCATGTGATTACTATGATGCTCCATTTTATTTACTTCTACTTTTGCTTCCTTGCTAATTTTCTCTCCACCGTCCACACTCTCTTTCTTCTCTTCTCCTCCACCACCACCACCACTGCCGCCGCCGCCGACTTCTTTCCCCTTCTCTCCGGCGGTGGTGTCTTTCTTAGGAGGTGGTATTATGTCTACTCCTCTTTTGAGCTTTTCTCTCAAATATGTGACCAGTTTCTCCACCTCCATCTTTCCACTCACAATGATCAAATCTTTATGTAAATCGGTTGTTACTGAGTCAACTCCTATTCGATTATAAAATTAATTAGAAGAAAATTTAAAGAATTGTATATATAACTTACTAGGAGTACTTTTTAAAATAATACTAGTATCTTATTTGATTCCTACGTGTTATGTAGTGATATTATGCATGAAGGAATTAAATAAATTAATTTGAGTTGAAATTTATAAATAATAATTAATAGTAATAACTCACCCTCAAAGTTCTTAAATATGATTCGCTTGATTTTATGCGCACATCCGTCACAGTGGAGTTTCGTTTTCATCACCACAGTACTAAAGGCAGCCTGAAAGATAATAACCACAAAAAAATAAAAAAATAAAAAATTAGTCGATATAATTTGTCAATTCAATCAGTATTATTATGATAAATATATAATTACCGAATTTTATCATATACCTGCAGGTGGACATCAATTTATATGTCCACCACCAATCATGTGACGCCACATAAGTAATTAATTAAATACTAGTGTGCTCCCCGTATATATGACATCACACGATAGGTGATCGACACGCGGTGGACATATAAATTGGTCCACATGTGAGCATAAGATCAAATCCGTATAATTAATTATTACCTCTTTGGGTTTCTTATTATCATGGTCAGTTTTCTTCTCGCCTGCAAGTTTGTCGTCGGACTTTTTATGAGGTCCGGCGGGGGCGGGAGTGGCGGCGCCGCCAGTGGGGAGGGGGAGATGAGGTCCACCTTTCTTCTTTGTCTTGGTTTCAACTACTTCCCGGAGCCAAGTGGGGTCCACATTCCCGGTGACATTCAATTTCTTGGCGTTACAATCAGCCTTCACTTTCTCAACACCTTTACAAAACGGACCACACATTGCAATTATTTTTTAATTGGCCCCTACTTTAATCATTGTACCTTGTGCATTATTGTGTCTCTGCTATTAAATCCTTTTTCATTTTTATTTTTATTTTTAAATTTGAATTGTTTTGAACCAATTAGATCCAACCAATGTTAAGATCATCTCCTAATTAAAAAGTCCTGTGGGGTTGCGACTAAATCAAGAAAACTTGTTTGACATATTTCACTTTTGATTTTTGATATCTACTTCACACTAGTTTGTTTATTTGAAGTAATATTTTATTTCTACTTTGGTAAATATTGTAAAAATTACATTGTTTAAGTGTTTATGAATACTTTGGATTATAAAATGAGTTATATACAAATTGGCTTATGAGCTAAAAAATTAGCTGGTTTTATGCAGATAGTGGTGAAGTTATATATATATTTTATATCAGTCTATATAAAAAATAATATACATAAATTTGAAAATAAAATATTAATTAATAAGGGTAGAAAAATATATAAATTAGTGAGGATGCCCAACTATAAAATCATCGTTTACAACATTCACCACCCAAATATTTGTTATTAAATAAAATGAATAGGGCATAATTTTTCCTTTTCTATACTAAATTAAATAACAAAAATATATTAAATCTGTTAAGTTAATTACCTTCCAATTGGCTAATGGATCGTCTGACTTTCTTGGCACATCCTTCGCAATGCAAGTCCAGCTTCAACACCACGGTGGTAGGCTCATCTTGTTTCTTTTCTCCGCCGTTCGCTGCTGCCGCCGCCTTCGTCTCTATTTCATTCTTTGTATGATTATCTTTCTGAAACATAAAATTAACACTTAAGCATACATAAATATTAATATCATAATATAAAGCCAAAGATGTATATATATTCAAATTAAGGAAAACTAGGAGGCCATGAACAAGAATAATTACCTCACCCATTTGAATATTTTCTTCAAGATATTATAAATTTCCTTTTTTATATATATATAAATATTTTGGTGGTGTTTGTAATTGTTTGAAGAGAGAAAATGGAGGCAATCGCCGGAATATATAGAGGTGAGTTTTTGATGAAGTCATGATATGGGTCCCACTAAATAATTATTTAAGGAAAAGGAATTTATGTAAGTTTTTTTTTTTTTAAGAACTCGTTTGGTAACACTACTATTTATCAATATTTTGTTTGATTTAAGAAAATTCGAATAAATAATTAATGATTAACTATTAATATTATGTTTGGTATAAAATATTATAACTAGTATTAATTTATTTTAGACTAATTTGTCCTTATATAAATAAAAATAATAAAATAAACACATCTTGATGAAAAGTGAAGGGTGTTTATGGTATTTTAAAATTTTATAGATATTGGAGAAATAATAAGTATTACAAATATCATATATAAAACTTGGAATCTATAATCCCATGTATTCAATATTATTTGAAACGGGTCCATTCTTAATAACGGACTGGAAGTATAATGTATATAATAAACTAAATAAGTGATAAAGTTATATTAAGAATCAATACACCCCTAATAAAGAAACCAAATGAGACCTTAATTTTATATATATATATATATATATATATATGCATGTTGATGTATGTGCATGGGTGATGGTGCAGCCGGATGAGACAATTTTATTTCTCGACAGGCCAGCTCATCTTGACTAAGGCATGACCTAATGGAATTACTATTCTGCCCACAAGCCAAAGTTATTAGGTGAGCTTCACCAATGATCATTAAAATACAATTCTAAATACAATTAACTAACCTCCAAATTTTCCCATTGGAAATAATATATAAGTACAAAGCTCCAAATATTATTAGTGCCAAATGCCAATACCAATATAATTTTGGCAACTTATATGAGGGTAATGCGAGAAGAATTATATATAATGACATAATATAGAATATGTTTGTTCTATGCAACGAATTAATTAGCAAATTACATATGAATGATTAATATTTTATTGAATATCGTATTCAAAATTCTTGTGGATTGTATGTATATACATTGTTTTGTACATGTAAGTCTTCTGTCAAATTGTTCCACTTGATGCGCTTTTGTGTAACATGTGTGTAACAGTAAAAATATTATTGCTAAATTTTTCAACATAAAGTATTATTTTTAAGATAAATTGTAGTATCATTTCTTTTTAATAGTATAAAAATAATTTTTATGAACAAAATATAAGTTATACAATTTTTCTTAAAAGTGATATTTTAGTTTAAAACAATGTAGGTTTAAGTTCTTCACGTATGAAAACATTGTGAGATGGTCTCGCACAAATTTAGATAATGTAATATATATGTAAAAGAGAGTCATATAATATAATAAATGAGACTCTTTACCTATGAACAATATCGTTTCATATGAGTTTTTGTCATACGTAGTATTTCAATATATATATATATATATATATATATATATTAATTAATTAGAAGTGATATATAATCTTGTTTGTGAAAAGAATAGAATAATTATTGTTTATTGTTTTTATTTAATATGGTAATTTTATTCATATGTAATATTAATCTCCACTCTGATATTATATTATTTAATAATCAAATATCCGATTTATATATTACTTTATATATATCATGTTCAATATATTACATCTGATGTGAACTTGCTTTGCTAATAAAAACAATTGAATATATATAAGACAAATTGTTAAAGTTTAAGTGATCATATATATATATATATATATATATATATATATATATATATATATACTTTTTTATGACTTTTCTAAAGCTGGAAAAGGATAGGAGAAATTAATTGCTTTTGCTCAACGCAAGAGAATGACAATGATTTTTTTTTCTATAAAAAGGAAATAAATGAGTACCGCTAATATCTTTCATAGTTGCATGTAGGATTGGAAATATTTTGAGTGGTAGTTTGGTAGAGCATGTTAAGATAAGATAATGACATAATTTAGGCTAAATTAGGTCCTTATCTTATTGCTAAACACGCCTACCAAACGAGGATATTAATTGCTTGTTTCAATTAACATTTATTGAAAAAGGGATATGATGCAATTTGAATGTTCAATTATTGTTTTAGGTATAAATTAGATGCTGAACTATTTTTTTTTATATATATAAAATGGACCTTGAACTAATATATCGAGTATAGATTAGACCCTTAACTAGTATTTTATATATAAATTGGGCCCAATATTATTATTATTATTATTATTATTTTTGTACAAAATTAACAGGTAAAAGATTCTAAGGTGTTCTAGAAAAATCAATTTTTTTTTATTTAACTATTTGATGAAAAAGTTATTTCAGAATTTGTTTGGTTTGCTGTAAATATTTTATAAACTCTATATATAAGTTTTAAAAATTTATTAGATATAATTTTTAAGTAGTTTATAATTTGTTAAAATGTTTGATTAATAAATTTTAAAATTTGATATTAATATTTATTAATTTAATTTTAATAAAATAACTATATATATATATATATTTTATTATCCAATGAAAGAATTTAATTTCATTTAAAGCCTGAACTTTTTGATAGGTATGAAATTAAATTATTTATTTAATTTCTAATATATGTGTGTATATATAAATATATTCTGAGTGTGGTAAATACATTTTGTTGTATTTAAATTTTTAAATATTCTAACGTACGATATTTTCTTGAAAGTTACATCCGGAAATCATATAAATCGTGATTTGATTAGCGTTAAAGACAAACGTAAAATGTGTTACTGTAACGTTTTAACCCTGTTTAATAATGTATTAATTAAGGGTCTGCTTGGTTGGGGTATTAGAAATAGGTAATGAGAATGACTATTAATGATGTTTGATAATATTTACAATTTGGAATTGATTTAAAAATTAAATAATCACTAATTTATTTTGATTACATAATACCTCTCTCATAATTTATTATTTAACAATCATTCATTTTTCCGCTTACTCAATTTTTTTTTTCTCGCTCAAATTTTTCGTGCTCAATTTTTTTCCAAAATTCATCAATAGGAATAAATCATTAGTGATTCTCATTACCTAATTCTAATATCACAACCAAGCAACCCCTAAATACTTTGAATAACTACTTGATTTGATTTTTTTTTTTAATTACAGAAAAAGTAAACGATAACATTAACTCAAGATAGACTCACACTGTAAATCCTTTAGAAGCTCTCGAGTGATTGCTTCTTATAATTTTACCCTTAATTTATTATAATAAAATATATAGATTTACTTCTTATAATTTTTCGAAGGACAACGCTTCATTTTCTGAAAAAAAAAAAGTATCATAATTCATCATAAACTTTAAGCAATATGGAGTATTATGTATGAGCAGATTTTATGTATGAGATATACTATTTTTACAAGTTTTGATATACTTCTAAAACTTGAGTATTATAAAAATTTACAAAAATTTGTGTGCTTACAAATTATTAGTGGGTTGGACTTTTAGTGCTTACATCCCTAAAATCTTAAGTATCTCTTATATATAGAAGTGTTAGAAACATTGTAAAATAATTTTTGATGAATTAAAAATATTGAGATTATTCTATTTATTCTTGTCCACAAGTGCCACATCGAGAAAATTATTTTTTAAGGACCGTAACATGATGGGGTGGTAAAATAAGGACCATAACTTTTCGGCTGGCAAAATAAGGACCGCAACTTTTCGAGATGGCAAAATGAGGACCGTAACTCTTCGTAATTAATAATTTAAGGACTATAACTTTTAAAAATAGCAAATTGAGGCCAAATCAACCCAAATTGAGCCCTAGTTCAGGTCAAATTGGACCGAATTTCAACACAAATCGGGTCAATTAGCCCGATTTTTAAGATTTGGCCTCAATTCGCCACTTTTTAAACTTATTATCTTTAATTTTCCACCCAAAAAGTTACGGTCCTTATTTTACCAACTCCCAAAAATTACGATCCTAAAAACATTTTTCCCGTACCACGTCATTTGCGCTGCATCACTAGCAAACGGGCTAGTTTAAAAGTTTGACAAAATCTATAAAGTTTCAAATTTTAAAAATAAAGCTAAACCTTAATCCCATTCGGCATAATAACATTTTTAAACAAATTTGACTTTGGCATGCGTAAATCAACTTTGCGTCGTTACTTATAGAACAAAACTATTTTTTTCTTGTTACCAAAATGAGACTTTAATTAGGACTAATCATAATTATTACTACTACTAATTAAAAATGCTACTTAGTTATACAATAAAAATGACAATTCTGCCCTGGCCTGGAACATCGTCTTGCTAGCTCTTCAGATGCACCCTGCAAACTCATCACATTCCATTTTACTACCTACCATGGGTTACAAATGTAATTTGCCTCTTTTGTTTTTTAATTGAATGAAATAGGACTGATTAAATAGTTCAATTCACATGTTTGTGTTTATACAAAAATTTATATTTATTTTGATTTAATGTGCTGCCATAATATTCTTTTTTGTTTATATATACATATCTTCACAAAAGGAAAATGATTTTTTTTTCTTAATGAGTCTTTCTAATGTTTTTGAATAGCTGTAATTAAAGAGAACCATTCAATCAAATCAATTTAAAATACCATTATAATTATATTGGATTGACACGGTGTATTTCGTAAATACAAACAATTTTTAACGAAGGGAAGACAAATATTGTTTCGAATATATAAAATGATCAAAAGTCCATTACAAAACAATGATTCACCATTTTATAAGTGAAAAAAATAAAAAGACATTCAAACAAAAATTAAATAAAGGATGAAAACATAAAAAATGGTCAAACTTTATCGTCTCGCTGTTCGATTCCGAAAAAATATTATAATAAAAATTTCGAGTCGAGTCAAAAGTTATACTCGATTTTTGTACCACATCGATTCAATATTTGCTTCTCCAATATTTCTCTTCGTTCCTAATTTTTCTATTGACTTGCTGGTTCCAAATCTTTCTTGTTGCTCAGTTGAAATAATAATGTAATTCATGTCGTAAAGTTTTAGGTCTTTAGTTTTAAATGTAGATCATTTCAAGTATCCGCTTTGGTTTCCCTCATTAATTATTCGACAAACACGATTGACTTTATTTTAACACTTGTCAAAGACATGTTAACTCATTTGTCATGCCCTAATCATGCAAAACCAAACGAGCACCAAATGTATGCAATATAAATGATAAATAGTTATTATTAAGATTTTTGCTATTATGAAATATGACAATCATTTTACCAAGTAACAATATTTCAATAATTGAAGCAAATTAGATATTTTGATCAACGAGGAAGTATTTGACAAATGAAAAATATAATGAAAAATATATGCACTCATAATAATTAATTTAAAAATTATTACACTTGCATCGGTTAAATATTCAACATGACATAACATACAAAAGTGCATCAATTTAATATATATTGCACGTAATATTAGAAAAAACATGATTATATCAATATTACGCGGGTTATTAAGGACTAGTAATTATAGATATAAATATTTATTGAGAAAATTTCAACTACTTAATCTAGGAGGGTATATTAGTCAATTCAATCACATTATTTTGTATGCAAAATTGAAAATTCAATTTTACACCTGCTAAATTACATCAATTTGGGAATTCATATATTGAAGGATTCGATTGTGAGCACTAAAAAATTGTAATAGAAGGAGTATTGTTTTAATTAGTTCTTATATAAAAAAATAATAATAATAAAATCATAAGATCACATATCGATTCAAAGTGTGTGACTTTCAAACAAACGTTGTCATAACTTTACCGCTTTGAAAGATCATCCTCACACATATCTGTCCAATTCCTAGAAGCCACAATTCGCATTGATTTTAGAGCAACCTTTGAAATAATCACGAAACCGCCACAAAAGGAGGCGAGATCCGCGTTCCGCTCTTACCAGTCCCACTAGTCACGATTTTATGTCATACTGGCCCCTTCGCTAAATTTTCTGCTGTTTTGGTCCTAGGGGCCCACAAAACGTTAGTATTGGACGGAATTGGCCTGTGTGACGTTAGTGCCCATTTTCGCGGCTTTTTTTACCGAAAAAATAAATAAAAAGAAAATACCAAAATCAAAACTAAAAATCTGAATCACACATTTGCCCTAAATTCCCAAATCAAAACCCTAATTGAAGAAGCCCTAAAATCTGAAAATCACGAACCCACATCAAGCAATAACCGATTGTTGTTTCGATCCACCCAAGCACAACGACTCGCGCCGCACACGGAAGCTCGATTGTTGTTCCTGTCAACTGAACTCCGCTTCTATTGCTGCTGAATACGATTGTTGTTTCGATCCACCGAAGCACGAATGCGTCATCCTCCTCTGCTGTTGAAACTGCCGACTTGAAGAAATTGGTCAAGTCTAGGCTTCCTGGTGAATTCGCTGCGCAGAACATAGTCGGCACTGGCCGCCGGAAATGCGCCATTGCGAGGGTTGTTCTTCAGGAAGGCAACGGAAATATTATCATCAACTATCGCGATGCTAAGGTACTCTGCTTTTCCACCCTACATTTTGTGTTCAATAATTATTACTGGGAATTGGTTGTGTGCATTAAAAATTTTGTAATAGCACAAGTATTGCTCACTTGCTGAACTAGGTGAACGGGTATAATTTATTAAATCACTTTACTTTTGTACTGTGGTGGGTTTTTACACCTTTTTCATTTTCTCCCTTAATAATATATAACCTTTATTTGCTGTTAAATCAGTTTACATTAGGTGAAATGGAAAAAAGGGACGAATTATTACATAAACTGCACCACATTATCCAGGTTTAGAGATTTTGATATGAGATGTATGATAAACGCCAATTATGTACAGCTAATGTGCTTTGAGATGTGTCGATTCAATTTCTGTTCCTACTTCTAATACCTACAAAAGTGGATAGTTTGTTGTGCTGTTCCATGTGATGACTGATGAGTACGAGTCAAGTGGTTGGTAAAGGTTTGGGGAATGAATGATGCTAAAAATAAGTCACCTGGAGATGCAGGTAAGATTGTTCAGAGAGTTGGATCAATCCAGAATCCTGATGATATTAGACAAAATCAATCCAGTAGTTGTGTTTAAGATATTCAGTAATTTAAATGGAATATTTTTTTCACATGGAAGGATTTTACATTTGTAATGATCAATTTGCATATTTTCTAACTGGTAGATTTTTCTCCACATGGAACATGGATTTAAATGTGACAAAATAAAACTGATACATAGCAAGAGAAGCAATCTTCTTTGTGATTTTGGAGCCTTTGGAACGGCTTGCAGCTTCCATTATCAAAGTCTGGATCATTTTCTGTGCATTGCACCAGCTGTTTCACACGGACAAATCAATCACCTTGTAAACTAAGGGGGTGCTTGGTTAAAGGTTTTTTAATGGGAAAGGGAATGAGAATGAGTTTTATGATGGTCAATGAGAACAAAAAGATGATCAATCCACTACCCCCTCTTATATAAGTTAATCATTCAACCTTTTGATTAACTACCCTCTCTTATAATCATTTCTTCTCGATCATTCTACTTTTTCTCAACCAATGACCATTTGTTGTCCACTTTATTCCAAAATTAGGGAACCACACTAACAATGCAACCACCATTGAGACAACTTTTCCTCCAACATATACCTATTATTACAGGTCATAGGGTGAATAGAGATTTTCATTACCATCCGATTGAAGAATTTGAACCAAGTGTCCCTAACTTATGAACCTATTCAGAAAATCGGTTAGCTGTCTCTTGGCTCATGTGTTAACTGATAGCTATAACTAACCTACTGATTCAGTTAGTTTACAAATATGATTACGAAGCTGCTTGTGGTGTGTGCTATGCATAGTAGATTATCCAAATCCCAAAATCTCTACATATGAATTTGTATTCCCCGTCTTTATTATTTAATATTTAGTTGATAATGGACTGCGCAGGAATACCTCCAAGGCAATCCTTTATGGCTGCAGTATGTCAAAACTCCATTGGTGACTCTAGGCTATGAAAGTAGCTATGATGTATTTTTGAAGGCACATGGAGGGGGTCTTTCTGGGCAGGCTCAAGCCATATGCCTTGGCGTTGCATGGGCGTTGCTGAAGGTGAGTGACAGCCACAGAGCACCGTTGAAGCAAGAAGGTCTTTTGACTAGGGACGCCAAAGTTGTTGAGAGGAAGAAGCCTGTATTGAGGAAAGCTAGAAAGCGCCCTCAATACTCAAAGCGTTGAGGTAATGTCACTGCGCAATATATATCATATATTTCGTGTTTGTTGTTGGTTTCTTAGGATTGCAATGTGAAGTATTCCTCAGAGTGGACGGCTTTGCATCACAAGCAAGCAGACGAACTTGGATATTTTTGCGAATATATTCTTTCCAACTTGTGTAAATCTTTTTCTGTAAGACGCAATTTTTCATCATGCATTTGGATCTTTGGGTTAAGATGTAACTTTGATGTATTTCAACTGTATGAATTGCCGCTAGCTGCTGAAAACTTGATTTAGTTACTAAAAACTTGATTCAATTATCCCTACTACATGTGTGGTGATGCATATTTTCTCAATTTATTACTATCAGTTTAATAACACAATTTAATACTCCACATTTGTTTGGTTTATCAAACAGGTTTGCTGCAATTCATATGATCACCTTCTCAAGAATCCCTGCACTACAAAGCCACTTCGGGAGGACGTGTCTGTTTCATGCTGTTTCCACAGAAGTCGATCCATCAATCTCTCTTCTCAAGCTCCTTGAGCTCTCAGTTGAAACCCACTCCCTCAAATACACCCATCAATCTCATGCCAGAGCTCATCGCTTGGGCCTTGCGCAACATCCTCTCATAGCCCAGAAGCTCATCTTCTTGTTTTGTCAATTTAGACACCCATGTGACGCACAGTTGGTTTTCGACTCACTCTTGGTAAAGAACACACATATCTGCAACACACTGCTTAGTGGGTATGGAAAGAATCAGCTCTTTCAAGAAAGTTTCGAGATTTTCAAAGACATGTGTGATGGTTCCATTTTTGCCGCCGGCAGATGACTTCACTTTTCTGTGATGTTTAAGATTGTAGGACATTTTGCAAAGGTTTTGTATGGGAAAATGGTGCAGGGAGGAGTGTGAAAAATGGACTGGGGTTAGATACAGTGGTGGGAAATTCTTTGATGTCTATGTATGAGAGATGCGGGTGTTTTGCCGATGCTTTGAAAGTGTTCGACGAAATGCCTCTTAGGAAGGCATCTTCATGGAATGTACTGATTTCGTGTTATGCAAAGGCCAATGTGGAAACCGAGAATAGCTCTTTCTGTAAATCCAGATTTTGGGATATCGTGAAGGGAATGCAGAATGAAGGCTTGAAATTGGATGCATTTACTGTCTCCACTCTCCTCTCAGTGTGCGGAGGGAATGCTGCAAGTGATGATTTTAGAGACAAATTAAGCCATGGAAGGGAATTGCATTCTTACATCGTTAGAAACGGGTTGGATTTGAGCTTTGGGAAGGATAGTGATGTTCATCTGGGATGTTGTTTGATTGATATGTATTCGAAGAACAATAAAGTTGATGTAGGAAGAAGAGTTTTCGATAGGTTGAATTGCAAGAATGTATTTTCATGGACCGCGATGATCAACGGTTATGTGCTTAGTCGGGAGTTCGACGAAGCTTTGTTTCTTTTCCGTGAAATGCAACAGAGAGATGGGATTACGCCAAACAAGGTGTCACTCGTCACTATCTTGCCCGCTTGTACTTCAATTGCTGGTTTGACGGGAGGGAAGCAAATTCACGGTTTTGCCGTTAGGAGAGAATTAAATCATGACTTGTTCCTATGCAATGCTTTGATCGACACATATTCCAAGTGTGGGAGTCTGAGCTACGCAACTCAAGTGTTTGAATATGAATGCATGAAGAAGGATGCAATTTCTTGGAGTTCAATTATTTGTGGACATGGTTTACATGGTCAGGGTCAAGATGCAGTTATTCTGTTTGATAAAATGCTTCAGAATGGAATCAAACCCGATACGACAGTGGTGGTCGGAGTTCTTTCAGCATGTTGTAGGTCAGGATTGATCAACGATGGAATGAGAATATACGAATCTGTTGTGCACGACTACAAGATCAAACCTACGATAGAGATGTGTGGTTGTATGGTTGATATGTTTGGTCGGGTAGGAGAGCTCGATAAAGCTCTGGAATTTATCAAGAACATGGGAATCGAACCAGGGGTAGCATATGGGGTGCTCTGTTGAGTGCTTCTGCCATTCATGGAATTCAGAAATGCAAGAAGTGGCATACAAGTGTCTGGTGGAGTTGGAACCATGTAACTCGTCGAATTATGTGTCGTTTTCGAATATATGTGCAGCTTCGAGGCGATGGGAGGCGGTAGCTGAAGTTAGAAAGGATATGAGAAAACGAGGGCTGAGGAAATTACCTGGATGTAGTTGGATCAATATAAACAGTGTGACTCATAGTTTTTCGTTGCTGATACGTCGCACCAATGCTGTGACTTGATTTATGTGATGGTAGATAAACTAGTTTCTGCAATGAAGCTGCCTAGTTATAGTCCTACTCCAGATTTTGTGTATTTGGTGGAGGTATAGTATTCATCACAATTTCAAATTGTGCTGCATCTGCATGACTACCAAAGTTAATCAATGATGAATGATAAAAGTTTCTGGGAATAGTTCATCAATGATTTTGCAGGACATAAAAATATGTGAAATTTAAATATAAAAAAACATTATAGGCGTTCCAGGTTTGGCAATTTGATGATATGTGATCATTTTTAAACCCATGAAGAGACAAAAGAATAATATAATGATAAGGGAAAAATTCATTTTTGGTACCCAAAGTTTAACTTTTTTCAGATTTGATACCCCACCTTTGACACTCTTAAAATTGGTCACCAAAGTTTATTTTTGTCTCAAAATTGGTCATGTCGATTGGCCGTCATTGACTAACGAGACTTTGTTTTAGGCGCGAATTCATCCAGGGTTATAAGTATTGCCCCCAAATTCGATATCCACTTCTCTCTTCTATCAAAACCCTAATTTTTTCAATTTTTGGCCTTGTAGCTTAATATTTTTTCATTACGATAAAAAAAAATATTTTTTTATTAAATATAATGTATTTTATTTTGTGAAATGTATATGGATTAATCTACAATGTCTTTTTAATGACTTTAGATATTTCACGAAACCAAGTGAACATTAAACACAAATAAACATTATTATTAGTCCCCATCCAATTCTTGTGTAGGATAGAAAAAACTCTCTGTTTATTTGTATACACAAATTTAATGTTCACTTTGTTTCGTGAAATATCTAAATTTGTTAAAAAAGACATTATGATTAATTCCACATACATTTCACAAAATAAAATACATTACATTTAATGATTTTTTTATCGGTAATGGAAAAATATTAAGTTATATAAGGGCCAAAAAATTGAAAAAAATTAGGGATCCGATAGAAGAGGGAAGTGGGCTATTGAATTTTGGGGCAATACTTATAACCCTAGATGAATTCGCGCCTAAAATAGGTGTTTTCGTTAGTCAATGACGGTCAACCGACGGCAGTGACCAATTTTGAGACAAAATGAACTTTGGTGACCAATTTTGAGAGTGCTTAAAAGTGGGGTACCAAATCTGGATAAAGGTAAATTTTAGTACTAAAAATATATTTTTCCCTAATGATAACAAATTCAAATTTATGCGAAAAAATATAGAAAGGTAATGAAGAAGAATTAGAAAAATTAATTTTATATTTAACCTTTGTTGGCGTGGCGTTTTGGGGATGAGTATAAACAAATATTGGTATAGTAGAACACAATCCCGCTTAAGATTGAAAAAATATTAATTTTAAAATAAATACTTCAAACATTTATTTAATTTAATTAATTTGATTTAAATAAAATTAATTTTTTTAATACTGTATATATGTTATATATATTTTTAAATATATTTTTAAAACATGTTGAATATTAATTATATAATCTATTTTTGTAGCAAGTCCATTCCAAATAAAAATTAGAGGTGTAGATTTTATTTTGTTGATGTGTATTATTCATTTCTTTAATTATAAATGTGTAATTATTTTACTAATTAAGTAATTAAATATATATATATATATATATATATATATATAATTTCATCTATTCCATTTGGTCAAAATTTATGGATAGAATAAATACATATTCTTTATTGTCCTCTATGAAAATATCGTATATATTAAAATTATAAATTATTAATAATATGAATGAAAATGTATAAGTAAAATGAGCATAAAATTTATTTTTGAAAAGTATTAAAAAAACATTGATCTTTAATATAATTTTAAAAAAATGCACTTGAAATATAATACTTAATTACTTTTTTGAAAAATATAATACTTAATTACTTAATTACTTAAAATAGACATAGTCAATTAATCAATTGAAATTAAAAAAATAATTTGCAATTAAAAAGAATGTCACAAATAATTCTAATTCATACAAATTTAAGAATTAAAAAATGAATAGGATGTGATTCACGGAGGATTGAAAAAAATTTAAAATTATTATTAAATTAAAACTTAAAAATTTATTATTTTTCTACTCTAAACATATATTTGAAATGTGTTAGTATTCATTTTTAATATTAAATTATCTATGTATTATAAATTATAAATTTTTGGTAATGTATGATAAATTTTTTTAAATGATTGTATATTGAAGTTATAGATTTATAATTTTCTACTATATTAATATAAAATATTTTTAAAATATAAATTGAAATTTTTAAATAAAAAAAAATTTATCCAAACAATACTACAGTAAGTAATTAATATAAATAATAATGTGACTCCCTAAATATATGGATGAAATTTAATTAATGAAAATGAATGACATGCTATATAAGCGGTGAACATATAAATTGGTGCTCACATGTGATCATAAGATTAAATCCGATCTCATTAAATCACCCAAAATACTCTTACACTTTATTCTCTTTCTTACACTTTATTCTAAAAAAATCAACAAAATTATTTTTCTTAATGTCCCTGCCCCAAAAGCTGTGCAACTATGCACAACCTCTTTGGATGGAGGAAGTATTAATTTAACATTGGTGGGGTATATTAGTCAATTAAGTCGCGTTATCTGTTTTACTACATTATTACATAAATTGAATTTCCCCAGCCAAATTCAGTCTGAAAGGCCAAAGCGATGGCTCTTGCTACCTCCCTCTCAGCTGTGACCTCATCCTTATCTTCCCTCTCCTTCTCCTCCCAAATTTCTGCAAAACCCTTTCCCTCCGTTTCTTTTACTCCATCCAAGCCCCTTCATTTGAAATCCTCCGCCACCAAAGTTCCCGCTCTCGTTGTGGCCGCCTCTTCCGCCGTCGCCGACCCGGATATTGAAACTGCCGATTTGAAGAAATTGGTCAAGTCTAGGCTTCCTGGTGGATTCGCTGCGCAGAACATAGTCGGCACTGGCCGTCGGAAATGCGCCATTGCGAGGGTTGTTCTTCAGGAAGGCAACGGAAAGATTATCATCAACTATCGCGATGCTAAGGTACTCCGCTTTTCCACCCTACATTTGTATTCAATAATTATTACTGGGAATTGGTTGTGTGCACTAAAAATTTTGTAATAGCACAAGTATTGCTCACTTGCTGAACTAGGTGAACGGGTATAATTTATTAAATCACTTTACTGTTGTACTTTGGTGGGTTTTTACACCTTTTTCATTTTCTCCATTAATAATATAACCTTTATTTGCTGTTAAATCAGTTTACATTAGGTGAAATGGAAAACAAGGGACGAATTATTACAAAAACTGCATCACATTATCCAGGTTTAGAGATTTTGATATGAGATGTATGATAAACGCCAATTATGTACAGCTAATGTGCTTTGAGATGTGTTGATTCAATTCCTGTTCCTACTTCTAATACCTACAAAAGTGGATAGTTTGTTGTGCTGTTCCATGTGATGAGTACGAGTTAAGTGGTTGGTAAAGTTTAGGGAATGAGTGATGCTTAATATAAGTCACCTGGAGATGCAGGTAAGATTATTCAGAGAGTTGGATCAATCCGGAATCCTGATGATATTAGACAAAATCAATCCAGTAGTTGTGTTTAAGAATATTCAGTAATTTAAATGGAATATTTTTTCACATGGAAAGATTCTACATTTGTAATGATCAATTTGCATATTTTCTAACTGGTAGATTTTTTCTCCACATGGAACATAGATTTAAATGTGACAAAATAAAATTGATACATAGCAAGAGAAGCAATCTTCTTTGTGATATTGGAGCCTTTGGAACGGCTTGCAGCTTCCATTATCAAAGTCTGGATCATTTTCTGTGCATTGCACCAGCTGTTTCACACGGGCAAATCAATTAGCTTGTAAACTAAGGGTGCGCTTGGTTAAAGGTTTCTTAATGAGAAAGGGAATGAGAATGAGTTTTATGATGGTCAATGAGAACAAAGATGATCAATCCACTACCCCCTCTTATATAAGTTAATCATTCAACCTTTTGGTTAACTACCTCCTCTTATAATCATTTCTTCTCGATCATTCTACTTTTTCTCAACCAATGACCATTTGTTGTCCTCTTTATTCCAAAATTAGTGGAACACACAAACAATGCAACCACCATTGAGACAACTTTTCCTCCAACATATCCCTTTTATTACGGGGCATAGGGTGAATAGAGATTTTCATTACCATCCGATTGAAGAATTTGAATCAAGCGTACCTAACTTATGAACCTATTCAGAAAATCGGTTAGCTGTCTCTTGGCTCATGTTTTAACTGATAGCTATAACTAACTTACTGATTCAGTTAGTTTACAAATATAATTACGAAGCTGCTGGTGGTGTGTGCTATGCATAGTAGATGATCCAAATCCCGAAATCTGTACATATGAATTTATATCCCTTGTCTTTATTATTTAATATTTAGTTGATAATGGACTGTGCAGGAATACCTCCAAGGCAATCCTTTATGGCTGCAGTATGTCAAAACTCCATTGGTGACTCTAGGCTATGAAAGTAGCTATGATGTATTTGTGAAGGCACATGGAGGGTCTTTCTGGACAGGCTCAAGCCATATGCCTTGGCGTTGCACGGGCGTTGCTGAAGGTGAGTGACAGCCACAGAGCACCGTTGAAGCAAGAAGGTCTTTTGACTAGGGACGCCAGAGTTGTTGAGAGGAAGAAGCCTGGATTGAGGAAAGCTAGAAAGCGCCCTCAATACTCAAAGCGTTGAGGTAATGTCACTGCACAACATATATCATATATTTCGTGTTTGTTGTGGGTTTCTTAGGATTGCAATGTGAAGTCTTCCTCAGCGTGGACGGCTTTGCATCACAAGCAAGCAGACGAACTTGGAGATTTTTGCGACTATATTCTTTCCAACTTGTGTAAATCTTTTTTTCTGTAGGACGCAATTTTTCATCATGCATTTTGGATCTTTGGGTTGTATGTAATTTTGATGTATTTCAACTATATGAATTGCTGCTAGCTGCTCAAAACTTGATTCAATTATCCCTACTACATATGTGGTGATGCATATATTTTGAGAGAAGAAACTTGTCATTGTAGAAAAGTGTTTTAGATTTAGTGTAAGATTCATCTTCACTCTATCTCTCACCAAACACTACGCCCAGTTAAATTTGGTAATCTTTTACAATGATCTTGATGTATAAGTCATACTATTATTTTGAATTCCTTGCTTTTAAATCTGTAATAAATAAAAATATCAGATACTTTTACCATAAATTAATGTTCTCTTCTCACTTCCTTTTGAAAGATAATGCTGTCACACAACAATTTTTTACAATACTGGAAATTCATTTCATTTTTACCATAAAAATGTTCTCTTCTCACCTCCCTTCTAAAGATAATGTGTCACATCTCGTATTATGAGAAATACTTATCATTCAAAGAAGAGGAAAATGAAGTCTGACGTCTCAACTATCAGCTGAAATACAATCTGGACAGCAGTTGTTTGGTCGATTTGGTGTGCTAGAAATGAAGCTGTTTTTAATTGCAAGGAGATGAATACCCAAAAATGCTTTAGAGAGATCAAGGCGAAGGTGTGGTCGTGGTTAGTGACAAAGGAGAATTGTAGAGATAAGATTTTGTTTATGGATTGGAATGCATATCCTGGAATTGGTGTTTAACTTTGAATAAAATACTTTGTGTTGTAAGGGTTGGAATACCCTTTGTACTCTAATTTTTATAATACCTATCAACTGAAATACAACTGTTTGCTACACAAAACTCACATACAATATGACCACTTTTTTAACTCAATTATTACTCAGTATTTGTGTTTTAAGAAAATTCACTACTCAATTAATGGTTAGATGGTGTCTTCACATTGCACAAATATCAAATAAATACTCTCTCCGTCCACCAAAAATATGCTCGTTTGATTTTGACATGTTTTAAAAAATGTAGGTAAAGTAGATAAGGTGAAGGTATTTTGGTGTATTATATGGTCCATTTATGAGTTAAGTGGTTGTTTATGAGTGTAAAGTCAATAATATGTGAATAAATTAAGTGATGGTTGAATGGTGAAACAAATAAATTTGTTAAAAAAAAGCAGTAAACATATTTTTAGTGGACAAAGGGACTATCATTTTTCAATATAGATGAGCTAGTTTTTCTTCCTTTTTATTAATCTATATTCAATACTTTTAATGTTTCAACTATTAATAATATTTTATTTCATTTTTAGATTGGAGAACAAGGTTTTTTTTTTTTTTTTTTTAAATTTAAGTTATGAAAACAAAAATATCCCTTGGGGCTGTATGAATAAGCCAGAAACTGTAGGGGCTGAAGTGAAAAATTCATCCAATCGAGTGCGCGTGTATTATCATGCATAACAGAATGCAGAGTAAGAGAGGATCATCGATACTCTCCAGGCGTAGAAAAAACAAACAAAAATAGAACGGAAATCATGTGAGATAAGAAGAAAAATGAAGAGAGGCGAGGCGGCGGCGCTACGGTATTGGCGGTGGCTGGGCGTTTGACAGAATCCCCCAATTTTCTGCCGCAAAATTGAAGGATTGTTGGACAGAAATCGCTTCCTCTTGCATGCGCGATCGAATTAATTATTTTGGGTAAATGAAGTATAATATTTGCCATCGGATTTTAGCAGCATGATCTTCATTCGCTGATAAATAGCAGCTGTGGTTTTATTTGGTGCTTAAAAATCAGTAATTAAAGATATATTTTGAGTTTTGAAATGCTTCTTGCTGACAAATTGGTCTAAGTCTGGTGTTTTTGTTGGCAGATTGGTGAATGAAGTGGTGCATGCGAGTGGTGGATTAGCACTTTTCTGTTTGGCGGCTGTAAGAATCCTATTTTATTGCGAGGTTATCTCGATTTATGCATGTTAATTTGTGCAATTTATTTTTCGGGTTCTTGAGTTAATTATGTTTTTTCCTCAAAAGCAAGTGATGCAGATTTCTGACAAATACTTCTGTCTGGCTTTTATTGAACTATTTGGGTTATTCCACTGGATTTTTGTCACTGATTATATTATCTTAATTAAGGATCGAGATTTCCCCTTTAGTTATTTTAAAGTTTATCCAGTTCTGTTATTGTTGATGCAGTGTTTGAACATGTTTTACTCATTTCTTAAGTTGATCTTGTGTATCACTTGCAAGTGCTATGATTCATCCGTACATCTTGCATTTATATTTTGTTGATCTAAGTTACATTGTTATTTTGGTCCTCCAGATTTAGGTGGCTCAGCAGGAGAGGATTAATTGTGAGCACAAAGGAGATTTTGGACTTGTTCAATCTTAACCTTGTAATTCCACTTCACATTTGGAGAAGCCGCATCATTTTGTACTAAATTTGGTCAAAAATTCTAGAATATGGTGTCTTGAGAAGTAGAACCCTAAACTTATGTACGATGATAAAGTTAATCTCTAGTAATCCCAAAGTCTATCAGGAAAGTTGATATTGAACCATGATTTTTTAAACATATACGTGATTTGGATATAACTTCAGCTATACCTACAGCCAATATCATAACTTTACCTGTTACACCATAAGTTACCAATGTTTTTGTAACCTTTGTTTTTCCACACAAAACAATTATTGATGAGTGTCTACTTAAAAAATTTTACAACATCGATAATTTGTGTATTGACCGTCATCTATACATAAGTTTTATTTGAGGGTCTTATGATAGAAGAAATGCATGTATATTAGCATATATAAGGAATAAAATATATTATATGTATTTGATAGTCATTAATTAAGCATCAAAACCCGACTTGCGGCCTGTACATTATATAATTTATGTTTCATGCTGCACAGAGGTATATAATATAAACCTACACCCTTCCAGCATGAATCTGCAACTGCACCCATCATGAGCTTGCGTTATGTTGCCACAAACATGATCGACTAAATATACCGTTGTTTGTCATTAACTAATGTGTGATGTGTCATACAAGCCATAGAGGCTTAATATTCGATAACTAGCTTAGAAAACCCGCAACATTTGAGCTTGTACATTATATAATTTATGTTTCATGCTGGACAGAGTTTTACAATTTAACCTACACCTTTTCAGCATAATTCAGTAGATGGCATCAATGATGACCATTCTGTGTTATGTGGTCATGATCAATTAATTACACCCATCTTTTCAAGGGAGAAGCATACAACCGTGTTTGTCAAGAGTATCATAATAGAAAGTCGCTAATTAATGAGTCAAATAGTGCATAGAGTGATAGAGGTTTGACTAAATTGTGAGATCTTTTCATGAGCTATCTGCAGTAATTTGAATCTTAGACTTTTCTCATCCTTCTCTATAAAATAATGTCTTTTATTAAAAGCATATGACTTTATTTTACTCTGATACTATTTATTCATAGTCTTTTACTCTCTTCTTTTGCAGATGACGTAAATATGTGGATTCTGTATTGTTATCAGGTTTGCTGAAGAAAATGTCTGTGAGACAGTTCTTGGGCAGTAATTTAATTTAGTCCAGTATTATCCCTATCATTGCATTTTCCTTTCTTCTTTTGCAGATGATCGGGATATGTCAGGTTCGTTGTTGAATCAAATGGTTCCAAAACTGTTACTGGGGAGTCAAGAATGCCATATAGGATTATTTGCTAATACATTACCTGTTATTTGACAAAGCTACAGCTTTATCAGTTATCAACATTTATTTTAATTATAATGTGGTCCTTGCCTGTTCAATTATATGCTCCATAAAAAAATTATATAAAAATTATATATATGTATATATATATATATACAATCTATGTGTTTGTAGACTCAGGTGGACATTAGAACCCATAGGTCTCACAAGGCTGCCTGCATCGCTGTGTTATCATCTTTAGTTAGTTACAAAAGTTCCAATTTGCCCAGTTCCGACTATGAAGAAAGCTCCTGCTTGTAGTAATAGGTAAATGAAGAAGTGGTTGTGACCATATAGTATGTTGTATACAGCACAATGCAGCAAGTACGTTCCTACTATAAGCTCCAAGATATGAATCCTGTCCATTACATTAATTTGCTTAAGTTAGTGCATTCATGAAATTATCTTCTATGCTAATTTGTAATGTCTGATCAATAAAAGATTTTAATCCTTCCTGAGAATAAAAGAAGTTTTATTATTGTGGAGTTGATTCAACATTACCTTTCTCTGATGCGTGATCTTGGCCTCTTGGATGCTCTTGCATTGTACTTTTGCTTCGTTGTGTTCCCTAGCTTTTCAGTCACAACCCATTCATTAACTCGATTGGCTTCAAGAAGTCCTATTATTGCTGCCTTGGATCTATGAAGAGACATGACATTCTCAAACAGTATCCACAACACGAGAAGATGCATAGACCTGTGATAAAGTAAGTGCAAACTCCAAGAATTATGTGATCATGAGATTTAAGAGAACTTTAATAATAAGAATGCTTATCTGAAATTTCATGCCTTAGTGTGGAAACTGCATTAAGAATGGTAATGCTTGCTGGAAGATAAACAGCTAGCGGTCTTGAGAGATGGACTTCAGGAACTAAGATCGTAGCCGGTATTACGATGCAGTAAAAGAAAAAGGTAACCCAGTGTGCAATTATCTTCCTTACAAAGAAGAATGAATAAATTACTTGCCATTTCTTCCAGATTGACACACGCTGCATTAAATAAAACAGTAACTATGTGAATTGTCATGGTAGTCAAAGTCAAAACATAGTTCATTCTGACGTAGAAGGCACCAACCATAGATTTGTTACCTCGCAAACAATGATTTCCTTAAACATTTTTCTGAAGAGATTAGCCGGTCCACATGACCAACGATGCTGCTGATATCTGTATGCCTTAAACGTACTTGGTAGCTCATTTTTTACCTGATGTCAGATGAGTTTATTTACTGAAGTTATGCTGCACAAAGATAATTAGTGTATTTAAGTAAAATTTCAACACTCACTTCTAGGTCACCAACAAAGAGGAATTTCCAGCCCTTGAGGCTAGCCCTGACCGCAAGGTCCATATCCTCTACTGTGGTTCTATCTTTCCATCCACCGGCATCATGCAATGCTTTGATACGCCAAACACCAGCAGTCCCTACATGTCAATTATCATAATCTTGTTACTGGGATTTTCATCTAGGAACAAAAGTTCGTCAAACTGTAATGTGAGTTGTTGACAACCATTGAATCCGAAGAATGAGCATGTGGAGGAGCCCACTTCTTGCTCAACGCTGAAGTGGTAGTGTAATGACATCTCTTGGAGACGAGTCATTAGGCATTCATCTGCATTCACTGCACAATTGAATCGTTGTTAGCTGCTCAAAACAAGAGAAGTTACTGACAAAAAGTAAAATCGTGATGATAAATGTCAGCCTTTGACTTTTCTAGCATATTTGAAATTTTCTTATCCATAGTTGACCACTTCATCAACCTTTGCCTTTTCGACTCTTTTTCACTTATGGCATACATCCAAAATTAGATCTATTAGTTAACTTTGTTGAATAGAACTTCATTTAAAGAGACCATTTAACTGCAATAGTATAATATAGGAGGCCTTACCAAATTTCCACCTGGCCTGAACCAATGCCAATTCTGGGTTTTCAAGTAGATACGGGATAGTCCTCCACAGAAAATCTTCTTCTGGCTGAAAATCAGCATCGAAGATGACTACAAATTCACAGTCATCAACGTAATGCTTCTTTAGACCTTCTCGAAGGGCTCCAGCCTTGTATCCATTCCTGTTGTTCCTTGTCTCATACATGACATTCACCCCTTTCTCCATCCATTTTTGGCATTCTGATTCCACCATTGTCTGCAAAGATTCATGGACACATATATGCATGTGTGTGTAAAAATAGTTTGTTATCATAAGTCAAAATAAGATACGCTTGCGATAGAAAAATACCTTTAATGCTTCATTGGTAGAGTCATCTAGGACCTGAACAATGAGCCGGTCTGATGGCCATGATAGCCCACATACAGATCCAATAGAAAGCTTGTAAACCTAAAGGAAAAAGAAGCTTTTGGATTAGTTCCTTGTATGTACAGTTAAATTTGAAGGGGTTTTCTAGTCTATGTGCTCCTTCAAACCTCTCATTTGTAATTCACTTAATACGGATAACAAGTTAAAATACACAGAAAGAATGATGAAGGGAGGAATGCAGAAAATTTGTCTTCTTTTCACTCAAAACCAAGCATTTCAAATTTTAAGAGCTGATATCCAACAAAATTAGTTTCTACATTGATGATTGTGCTGATATTAATTATGAAAGACAAAGAACCAGTCAACACATGATTAGAGTTTCTTGTTTACCTGTTGGATGTGTGTAATTTTTCTAATGAAAACCATGATGAGAACACTATTTCTAGTTATTTATAAGAAACTCATTGTAATGAGGTTTCTTATTATTCACCAGGTAGAATTAATGCCAATTTTCATAATGTTTGAGTGACTTTTCAATAAATGTTCAAATATTATGATACACTTTCTGCTAATGATGAGAAACTCATGATGGTAAATATCTGTTCCTGAAAATAAATCATTATCCATTTTTGTTCATTTTTAGAAAATATTTATTATTTAAATTCACAAATAAAATTTTAAATAAAACATGTATAGATGTTATACGGACAAGAAAAGGCAATGGTTTACCTCTTTTTCATTGAATATTCTGATTTATATAAATTCGCAATAAATTTGGAAAATAATTATATAAATTCGCAATAAATTTCTAAATACAACGTATTCAGATTTTATTAGTGACAAGAAAGATGACACTTTACCTCTTTTTCATTGAACATTGGGATTTGAACCAACACTATGGGGTAGTTTTTGTTTTTCTCTAGGTCTTCTTTTATTGTGTCTAGCTGGTACTTCGTGTATCTTTTTTTCCCAGGCATTTGACAAGCACAATCACGATAGCCATGTAAACTCGTTCAATGAATAGCATGACAGACATGCCTATACATATGTAAACTGCAATACATAAAAGAGGTACAATAATTGGGACTCGTATACAATCCCAAGCATTACTGAGGCTTCTTGATGGGTCGTAGGATCCATTAAACTCTGGTTTCTGAAAAACTATGTTTCTCATGGTGGAGGATTGGTTTTATGATGCAGAAAGAAGAAATAAATTGAGTCAAGATTCGTAAAGAATCAAAGACGAGTCAAAAACAAAGAACAAGAACTCCGGAAATAATGTGAATGAAGAAAACTTGTGGCTGAGAAAAGTTTGATAATTTGCTTTAAATAGGCATAGGTAACGCATAGCGGCATGGGTGGGGACACACCGAGTGCTTAGGTGGTGAGATACAGCCCAAGAAGTTATCCACTAGAAGTGAAATTCCTTGTTGGGAGAAACACACGGTATGCATGCAAGTGAAGTTGCTGCTATGTGGCAATTTTCTAGCTGGAGTTTTGGCTTTACCTGCCGATTGCAGTTAGGGGCCTAAACTTAAGTCTTTTTTATTAAAGGTCCTTTTGTTCTGTTAATTACTTATTAGCGCTACGTCTTTATTAGAGTGGTAGCGCTGAGTTCATCTGCAATTTAAATTTTTGATCTCACCTTTTAATTCCTTTTGGATGCAACTCTCCTTATTTCCTTGCATTAGTAAAATTCCTTATCCAACCTCTAGAGATTTTCATGCAGACTCTACCTCACTAATAAGATTGTTTGGTTATGTAGACTAATTTTTTATTGGCATTTCCATATATGAGTTAGTCTTCTTTGAGTATTCGTAGATTAAGATATATTATATATTTTTTTAAAAAGAAGAAAATCATTACAGGATGAAGGAGTGCTGGCCAGATATTAATATGATCTGAAATTGCACTTAATTGTAATTGCAATTAAAGGGTTTTTATAGTTTGTGATAGTTGCAAAATCATGGTTTACGCTAATGTAGAAGATGAATGAATATGCATGCCATGAACATAGAAGAAATGTGAGAACCATACATAGTTTTTGGAATCTTATGATAATAGATAGACATGGTTAGCATGACTCCAGGTTAAATGCTGTCACCATCACCGAATGGCCTCGTCTATATTGTCAGCTTCTTTATGGGACTAATATACGGTGGACATTTCTTTAAGTCTCTCTCTATGAAGGTTCTGGTGAAACTTATTTTTAATGTACGAGAAAAGATTGACTTTGAGTTTGATGGCTACAACTTAGGGGGTGATTGGTTTAGGAGTATGAAGATGAGTGAATGGTACTGGGATGAAAAACATTGCTTAGTGATGAGGAATGAGTATTGAAATAGTGTTTTGATATCCTACTTTATGAGAGCCAAACCTCCCAAAATTGAGGGTAATAGTAGTGATTTTCATCTATTATTAATGTCATTCTCATTTCCTTTGCCATTTCTCCTTTTTAACCAAGCATTCCCTAAAAACTGAAAATATTTGTTGATTATTTATTTTTTTTTTTTTGTAATTTCATACTACGTGTACACTATGTTTCTAGAAAATATATTTATGGTGAAGCGAATCACTCATTTTATGTAGTGATCTATATCTCTAAGGTTGGAAATAAATTGTTTATAGAAAATATATTTATAGTGAAGCAAATCACTCATGTTATGGAGTCAGGCTTAATTCTCAAATATCATACTCCCTCCATTCCTTATTAAGTGTCCTTTTAGCTACGTACAAAAAAATTAAGAAACTTAATTCTTTTATCCTTAATCAATCTTGTATTTCCTCTCTTATTTCTTTTCCCATTTCTGAAATATAGTTACTAAAAATTCCTTCCCTTTCTGCATTCTAAATACAATGAAAGATGGGAGAGAGAACTGAAGAATTAGGAAGGAATGATTTATGATATAGTAGGAAAGATATAAGTGATGAATAATAAAAAATTTCCTAAACTAAAAATTCTTTGAGGATCTTTGGATGGGGGTAAATTGGGAAGAAAATATGTGAAAATACTAAAAGGACAAATAATTAGGAACAAAATTTAAACCCTAAAAGTCACTTAATAAGGAACGGAACCCCAGGGGTTGACTTAGTGGTGAAGGCTTGAGATTTAATAGTATGCTCCTTTCTAGGTCTCAAGTTCGAAACCACAAGATGTGATCAATTCCTGAGATGAGTCTGTCCATAAAAAGTTTTGTTTAATTGGAGTCACCACTAGTGGACGGTGATTGGTCTTTCAGATTAATCGGTCCTTGGGCCGAATACCGAGTAAAAAACACTTAATAAGGAATGAAGGGAGTACTATACAAGAAAACAACTATTAACGGGACCAAAGTTAAAGTATTAGATAATGGATAAGATTTTTAGAATAATTCTTACTATGTGGAGAGCTTTATATTTACTGATTACAAGTCTTAAATTCAGAAATGAAACTAACGAATTGAGTGCTTAGCCACTTTCACCTCCATTATAATAATATTTATTCTTTGTATTACTTGGGTGACTGAAATATCAAGTAGGGAAAGCAGCCCCAAGGATTACGAAAATTATTCATTTGTCCTGTGGTAAATAAAGAGGAATTTGGAAAGAAATTTTTACTATAGAAATTTTAATCTGCTCAACTTAGTATCGGAATTGCAATATGATTGGTTCCTTAATTTTAAGGTAACTATTTTTTTTTTTTTGATCGGTGAGATAACTATTATTATTACTGCATTTACTTGCTAGATTTAGCCTGTAACGAGAAGAAAAATTCTCATGTTGAATTATTATCATCATTTCGATTTGGGTTTTAATCTCATGTATTAAGTGAACTCATTTTTCATCTATTTGAAACTATTTTCTTCCATGTTTTGCCTCAAAAATTAATTGTTCTGTAATGAACTGAAAACTGATCTGGATACGTTATACATGTTTAACAGGCTCAATGCACAAATATCAGGATGAAACCTGCCACACAAGTAGTAAGATTATTCTTAACTTTCTTGCCAGATCTTGTTTCCTTTTTTGTGCTTGGGCAATTGATGACATTTCCCCCATATTTTAGAAGCACGTGACTTTTATATTGAATAATTCATATGCATATTTAGTTTTCCTTGTGTACTTTATGTGCTCTTGTGTAATTTTACTTTCGGTTTATTTTGATATACAATGCCATAACTGCAGCTGTTTGGTCTTTGTTACTCTTTTGGCTAGTCACAGTCTTTGTTACTATTTTGGCTAGTCACATTGGTTGACACTATCTTGGAGCACATAGTTGGTGTGCAGGCGAGCATTGTTCTGTATGCTAATGCCCTTTGGTGGCAACCTACTTCTTCATTTATGTGTTGCTACAACCGAGGGTTTTCTTCAGTTATGTCTGAAATATGTTAGAATACTTATTTGCCTGATTAAAACTACAGCTTCCTCAAGCATCAAGCTTTCAAAGAGGATGTTAGACAACACATAGAGTTATGAGAAATATGTGTCATAGTAATAATAATTTCAACATTACTGATTTACTTTAGGGAAAATAAACATAGGGTTTTAAGGAAAGTAAACTCATGCTACAAATCAAAGAAGCTATCATGGGCCATGTTTCATCAGTTATTTATTTGCTCATACTATGTAGTTGCATGTTGCACGGGTAATCCACATTGTAATTGAAATAAATTGATTAAGCTTATTGCTTGGGTAAATCCCTCAGCATTTAACAAGGGATGTTAAACTTAGTACCATATGGCATTGTTGGACTCTCCAGAAACAATCTCTCGGGTAAGCATTTTATCAATCATGAGCCTCAACTGAAGTTTAGCTTTCAAGGATCTACAAGGTACTCTAAACAGACGGATTCTTTAACAAGAAACTGCAAGTTTTTAAGTTTCATCATCAGAATGATGTCTACCTCTTGGTTATAAAAGGAAACAACAGCTTTTAATTTTTGGATCTTGTTATTTTAACTAGTGATGATGATATGATAGAACCATATGGCATTGTCTATCTAAGCGATTGATTCATCATGAAGCCTTGGTAAGATTGAGTTTGGAAGGATCTGCAACATAAAACAAACTGGTGAGTCTGCTTTACTCGGATAAATTTATTGGTAAAGAGGCAACTTTCCATTTTGCATTTAAATTGTTTTTTCCTGCAGGTATGCAATTGTGTGGGCATAGGATAATCAAGGATATATTATTTGCAATTTTCCATTGATGATATATCTTACCCTCGACCTGGAGATTGTTGGTGCCTGTGGGAGAGACTCCACTATGAATTCTTTAATGTCACTAATCAGATTGAGTTAAGCATCTACTACTTTGTCTAGGTTGTATTATGTTGAGCATATCAATTATGCGCTTTAAATATGTCGTATGATTATTGAAAAGCCTTTGATATATACTTCTGGCACATGTTCATATTGTGGCATACTGGCAATAACTCTCTTTGGCACCTTTTATGATTTTGTAGCTTTAAAGGGAATTAAAGTCCAAATCTAGTTTGAATCTCAGTACCCTTGAAATGAAACATAAAAAGGTGTAGCTTTGGGTTCAACTTTATTCATATCCATATTTAGTTAAGTTGGGTATGGGTCGAAGTCTCAATCCAACCGAACCCATTATCATTTATCAGTATAATTAGAAAAATTCAAAATGGTAGGAGGTAATAATAGAAAAAGAAAAGACTTAAATTTGGATAATTGCATGATTAAGAGCGTTGAAATGCATCATCATGTTTAGGATTTCTTGTTATTCAAAAAGTGGAAATGGAGCACATGATCAGATTGATGATGAGTTTGAATCCACTCAATCAATCATATATATATCCTTTTGAAAATTTTATTGTATTATTTTGTCATGCGCCACCAACCAGTCTTTCTTATAATAATTACCTCACCTCCTCTTCCATGAAAATGATCACATTTCATATCTCCGTGAACTTGGGCAATAATGGTGTCCCCCGTTCTTCTTTTTATTTATTTCATTACAGATACACAAGTGAAGAGCTGCTGCTGCTATTTGGGATTGGAAGAACAAAAATGAAGTATTTGTCATAAATGTAGAGATAATAGTAATTAGTAATACACATGCTATTCTTGTTCTTGTATAAAATAAAACAAACTGTAACTGTAAAGCAAGAAAAAAAGATTTCTAGCTGTGAATAATGGTGTGGTGTGAAGTGGAAGCTGGAAATGTCTGCAAGTGTATCATCCGTGCATATATACCATCAGGAGAGTTTTTCAACAAATGAGAATGAGAACCTTGCTCTGCTACTTTGCCATCATCAAGAACTGCAATGACATGTGCATTTCTGATTGTTGAAAGCCTATGTGCAACTATAATCGTGGTCTTCCCTGCACACGCCCGCTCCAGAGATTCCTGTATACACCTTTCAGACTCTGCATCAAGCGCGCTTGTCGCCTCATCGAGCAGCATCACCTCTGCCTTTCTCAAGAATGCTCTGGCAATAGCAATCCGTTGCTTCTGTCCTCCTGATAACTGCACCCCTCTTTCACCTACAAACGTTTTGTATCCATCTGGTAATGACGATACGAATTTGTGTGCATTTGCTAAACTTGCTGCTTCCATGATCTCTGATTCTGTGGCGGATTCATGCCCATAGGCTATGTTTTCGTATATCGTTGTGGCGAAGAGGCAGGGCTCTTGAGGCACCACTGCCATGTGTCGTCTCAGAGATTTCAGATTGTACTTCCTGATATCCTTTCCATCGATCATCAGACGCCCGGACGAGGGCTCGTAGAATCGCTGTATCAACGCCACCACTGAACTCTTGCCGCACCCGCTAGGTCCGACCAGGGCTAGGGTTTTGCCGGCGCGTGCACGGAGATTCAGATCCCGGAAAATTGAAACATCAGGCCTGTTTGGGTAGGAGAAATCGACGTGCTTGAACTCAATCTCGCCGCGGATCCGATCCGGGACGGTGACGGAATCCGGATGATCATCAGGATCGATTTCAGTTGGACGGTCTAGCAATGTGAACACAGACCGCATTGCTCGTCCGCCTTTGATGAAATCAGGCGCTAGGGTTAGGGTTTCAGCAGCGCCATTGGCGGAGACCATAAGGACCATGAAAACGCGTATGGTGTTTGAAAATCGGAGATTCCATGCTTAACGAGCCAAGAGGCGTACCAAAGGCCGAGCGCGTAGGATGCATAGAGGGCGAATTGTGCTATTCCGTACCCAATTCCGGCGATCTGTCCTTTCCAGAAGCAGCGGCGGAGAGGAGACTGGAGGCTGGTGGTGAAAAGGTTAACGATTTTGGATTCAGAATTGAAAGCGGCGACAGTTCTTAGATTGGAGACTGCTTCCCCTGCTAGCTGTGTGGCCTTTGCGTGTGCGGCTTCCAGGTCGCCGGAGAATCCAGTCATAAACATTTTCTGTAAAACTGTAGCTGCAACCACTACAGGAAAAACGGCAACAAGAACGAGGGCGAGGCGCCATTGCAAGACGAAGCCAGCAGTGCAAGCAACTAGCATAAGAGCTGAGTTCTGCATTATAACAGATATCCTGTCTCCAATTGCTGACCTAACATTGTTGGCATCCAGAGCCAGTCGAGCTGCCACCCTAGAGCTTTCGTTCTCTTCCTGATCGAACCAAGCCATCTCGTTTTTGAGCACAGCCGCCAGCATTTTCTCTCTGACGCGTTTGGTCAAGTTCTCACCCACCACATCCCAGAAGAAATGCTGCAAAGTGTTGAATATAAGCGCAGCAGAGGAAACACCAATTAAAAGATAGCAGTATTTGGCGATTTGCTTGATCATGTATGCATCATCCGGATTGTAGTAGACGCTAAGGACAGCGCTCAAGACGTGGCGAAGAATGCACTGAGAGACCCACAGATAACTGAGCCTATAGAACCAACCAAAGCGTAAGCCCATTCGGGAGAGTTCATTTTTGCTAGGCGCCAAAAGGAACTAGCTTGCTCTTTGAACGCCAGCTTTTCGAGACGATAGTTGGTATATGTGGCATCGATGGAGAGGCTCAAGTCGGACGTGGAGAAGTCGGATAATCTTCGTGAGTAAGGAGACCGACCATATGAAGAATTTCTCGTGATTATTGGTGAACTTACGGAGTTCCTGGCACTAGAAGCCCTGAATTAAACATATCAACTAATATTATTTAAAAATGCACTTGGATTGCACGGTGCATGCAACTGGCTTGATTAAAGGATTTTCTAACCTGGCACTACTCTTTCTGGCACTGGTGAGGGCAGCTTCATGAGCTGCTTCTTGCATTTTGATGAGCTTAGCATAAACACCATTATCTCCTTTAGCAAAAAGGTCATCGTGGGACCCCATCTCATGGATGCTACCTTGTTGCAGCACGGCCACAAGATCAGCCTTTCGAATGGTGGAGAGGCGATGAGCAATCACTAAAGTAGTTCGTCCTATCATGAAACGATCCAGTGCTTCTTGCACCAGTTTTTCTGACTCTGAATCCAAAGCACTAGTCGCTTCGTCCAATAGCAAGATGGCCGGGTTCTTGAGCATCGCTCTTGCTATAGCGATTCTCTGCTTCTGTCCACCCGATAATTGCACTCCCCTCTCTCCCACCTGCCATCATCATTCTCAATAATTCTTGCATACATACTACAGGTTTTAACTATATTTTCCATGGTTTTACAACCTTAAGTTCATATCTCAGGAAAAAATACAAGTCCAGGAAACAAGCTTGATGACCATGTTGCTCTCCTGATTGCATTCTGAAACTGTTGCTTCTTTTTAAAAAATTACAAAACTGAGTGATGATTTATTTGTCATGGGATCATTTCTGTTGAAGGGAAAAACTGTAGGTACACTCTTGTCGTATGCAATTATTGAGGGATTTTCTTGTTTGTACATTAGTGAATAGAAAATGACTAACTCTTGCACATGTATTATTGACAAAACAAACCCATGTTACCTTTTTTATTTTTATATGAATGACCCAAAACTTCCCACACTTTTGACTTAGAAAAACAAAAAAAAGAGAAATTGTTTGGTTGTTTTGTAGACCAATCACACCATTGGTGCAATAAAATCCTTGACCATGTTCATGTCCCAAGCATTGAATAATATGTTGACCAGAAAACTAGCTGGCAAAGCATGCCCACTGCTTCAAGGCAACCTCTTTTTGCACAATAAATGTGAACTCTTTTTACTTCATACATTGTTGTCTACTCATTTAAACATTATGTATGTGGACATTTGAACATGATATAGTTAATATAGGTGCTAACCTGAGTATGATAGCCATCAGGAAGCTTAACGATGAAAGAATGCGCGTTTGCGACTCTTGAAGCCTCTTCGATTTCGACCATACTTGCATCGGGCCTACCCAAAAGTATGTTTTCTTTAATGGTGGTAGCAAAGAGTGCTGGTTCTTGGCTCACCAGCCCCATTTGCTGCCTTACCCATCTCAATTTTAATGTCCTTATATCATGCCCATCTACCAAAACTTGGCCTGTGTTGTGTATAATTAATTAGTAACAAAAACACACATTTGTGAATTGTGATTCGTTTTAATAACTGGAATAGGATGATCACCTGCAGAAGGATCATAAAACCTCTCAATGAGGGAGACGACTGTGCTTTTCCCAGAGCCACTGCCACCAACCAAGGCGATCGTCTTCCCAGAAGGAACAGTAAGACACAAGTTTTTAAGCACTGGATTGTCTGGCCTGGAAGGGTAGGCAAAGTCCACATTTTTAAGCTCTAATTGCCCTGTTATCGTCTCTAACTCCAAACCGGATTCGTTGTTTCTCTCGACAGATGGTTTGTGATCAATTATACGGTAGATTTTAGCAGCAGCAACTCTTGCCTTTGCAAAAGCAGCCATGCTTGGAGCAGATTGGCCTAAAGCCCTGCACATAAACATAGTTTGTTTATTTCGAAATATATTAAGATGAAATTTATGAGAATGAAATGGCTTATATAATAACTTACAGGCCACCAATCATGACTGCAAACATTGTTGCTATGGCCAGTCCTCCATTGGTGTAATGGTGTCTAACTAAATAACCTCCATACCATAGAAGAAGAGCATAGCAGCAAAACACAGTAAAATAAGTAGCTCCCAATCCCAATCCTTTGGAAAATCCAGTCTTGTAACCGATCCTTTGCGAAACTCTCAGAGCTGCAGAGTAGGCCTGCAGTGCTCTCGATTCGCCTACGTATGCTAACACCGTTCGGATTTGTACTAACGTCTGCAATTTTTTTGGATCAAAAATTAAAAAATTCAGGTAACAGAGAATTGAAGAATTAGTGAATGCCTGGTTTACCTGTTCAGCTATATTGCCAGCTTCTGATAGAGCTTCTTGGCTTTTACCAGAGAGCTTAGCTAATGTGACTGTGTGAATGGCTCCTATTACAGCTATGAGAGGAACCACAGCAAGAGTAACTAGGGCTAATTGCCATACTGCACTGAAACCCACCACAAATCCAGATACAAATGTTGCCATATAGTGCAGGAAATTTCCCAGCTGAACAAAAATACAGTAATAGAATCAGAAATCATTCAAGAAAATAGTTATTATTCAAGAAAATAATACCTTTTCACTAATGGCATCTTGAACCATGACCGCATCAGTATTAATGGCGAAAACTACATCGGATGTACGGACTTGTGTATCGAAATACTGAATGTCTTGGTTTAGAGCAGCTTCTAAGTAGACGATTCTCATCTTTGTCGATTGCCTCTCTCCACTCCACATCCAACATGATATCTCTGCAACCACCAATCACAATTTATTTATTTCATTCATTTCTTCAAACAAACAAACACTTTTACTTTCTTTACCTGCCCATGAAGAAGCCCATATCGCAGCTCCCACTACAAGAAAGTAAAACGCATACTGCAAACATTCAAACAAACAAATGTAAAATAATAATTTTTGTCCTCTAAAAACAGAGAAACAGAGGATTTGGAGGGCATGGATGAAGACCTTTAAAACTTCTTGGGACATTTTATCAAGATTGTGTGCATTGGAGCCAAAAGAATTAACAAGATCAGCAAAAAGCGAAGGAAGAGAGGCAATGAGGTGCCATGAACAATGGCCCCCACAGTGCCAATGGTGATTAGGACATAATCCAACCTATCTGCAAACCGGAAAAGCTCTCTAAACGCCACAGACGGCGGGGCAGCGCCGTCTTTCTCCATTGATGGTGTTTCTTCAATTGCAGGTGCAGTTTGATTTAGGGAAGAAGAAGAAGAAGGAGGAGGAGGGAGATTGGCTTCGTCTGAAGATGAGACAAGGAGTTCGAGGCCTTGCAATTCGGACCATCTCCACTGCTCTTTCCTTGTCGTCTTTATCTCCTCCTCACCATCTTCTTCTCTCATTTTTCACACTTATTACACTTCCATAACAATCAATATCTCTTTCTCTCTCTCTCACACACACGCAGTTATATATCTACGATTTCATTGCGACTATAAAAATAAAAGCTTTACTTTACGCACTCATTTCTTCTTCTTGGCTTGGCAATGGCTGCAGTCTCCACACTACCATCCCATTTCTCTCTTTGTTTTTAATAGATATATAAACTACTTTGTTTGTGCTGCTCGATTCTTTTCTTATTTTATATTTCACAAATATTTGTGTGCATTGTGCACACTAAAAGTAATGTGAACAGTGTTTTTATCTAATAGTGACTGTAAGCTAAACTAATACTATATAATGTTCTTAACTAAACTAATATTATACAATAATACTACAATGTAACCAAACTGGAATACTATACAAGACTAAATAATACTATCATATAACCAAACTAATACTATACGACATGAAATAATACTAGTGTAACCAAACTTTGTGCACACAATTTTTATTATGCACACAAATACTACTCTTTATATTTTATATTTTACTACTCCTTCCGTTCTACTCCCTCCGTCTCAAAAAGTTGTGCACAGGACATGGAAACTAAGAAAAATTAATTTTGTTACTTTTGTGAGAATAAAGTGTAAGAAAAAGAATAAAGTGTAAGAGTATTTTGGGTGATTTAATGAGATAAAGTAGGAAAGAGAATAAAGTAGAAAGTAGAATAAGAATGATATTTTTGTGATTTAAATAATATTGGGAGGGTATTAATATTGTGTGATGTTTCCATTTTAGAAGTGTGCATAACCTCTTGGAGGGATGAAAAAAAAATTGTGCATGACTTCTTGGACGGAGGGAGTATGAAATACAGAAAAGGATATATTAATTTTACTCCTTGAATCAAAAAGGTAAAAATGTTGGAGCTGGCTAAAATACAGAAAAGGATAAGTGAATTATGATGGGAGCATGAGGCAAGCAGAAAGATGATAAAGGGAGTTTTACTGCGACAAACAATACTGTGTAAACTTGATCACGCTTTCACTTTATCACCCTTATCATCTCTCTACTCTAAATATTTAATTAATATTTGTGCTGGATCTTTTTTTCTTTTTATATAATTTGACTTGGTCAATATTCATAACTAAATTATAGTAGTATTTAAAAATACATAATATTTTAAATATAAATCTGAATAGAAATATATTGCACATATATGATATTAAAAAATATAAAATTATAATCGAATTAAATTGAGATATTCAATATAAAATTAATAAATATAATTTTTTTTCCCAAAAACTAAGTTAATCTATGAAGGTATGGTAATAAATTACATATGGTTACGATTATATATACACACCTAAATTTCATATAAATCAATTTATGTTTAACTAAGTAGCTGCATTTTGAGCAACATCTTTCTTTTAAAACTAACTAGCGCAGACTCGCGTGTTATATGAAATATAAAAAATTAAAAGAAAAATTTACACAAAAAAAAATGTATTTTAAACTACTCCATAAAGTAATAGAATATCAAATTTTAATAAATTTTGTGAATTGAGAAAAGAATATTAATTATAATAAATTAAAATTGTACAATTTTAGAAAATTAGTATCATTACAAGAAATTCAAAATTTCCATTTATATTAGGAATTTAATATAAACTTAACATATTGACAAACATATATAACATATTGGCACATAAGTAAAATTAGCAAGAAGGCGACACGTAAGTGAAATTAACCAAAAAGGCGACACGTGAGCGAAATCAATTAGAAGATGATTAATAGGGATAATCAATCAGCAATTTTAAACTCTCTATTAGTATAATAGGGATAGGGATAATTAATGATTTGTAATTGTAATTGTGAAAGGCAGCAGAAGCATGGAAGTGGCCTGGCAATTAATTGTAAAGTATTAAATTAAATTAATGTTAAGAGAATAAAGCAAGTAGGATCTGATGAATACTCCACTTTGATCAGATGCCACACCCCATACTTCCACCACAAGTCTGAAATTCCAACCACACCATTTACACTACACCTATCTTTTTTTTTTTTTTTTTTTTTTTTTAATTGTCAGACACAAAATCTTTGCAAAAAGATTCCTCCCCAAATCACCTGTTAATTTCTTACCCAATTACTGGGCTAGAATTTTATTTTTAATTTATTATTAGGTGTCTTCATCCTAATTCTCGTGATTGAATATAAAATTAAGAATAGTAAGTCCCTAGCTTTTTAATTTAAGCAACTCACTAGCTCACTCTTAATTTCTCATTACAATTCAAATTTTAAGATAAGAACTAAATGTGGTATACTAGCTAATTCTGGTAGTATTGTATTTATATATACCCAAAATTGTTTAGTTTAGGTTAGGCATATGATTATGTGAAGGATTTGTTTGTGGTATGATTATATCTAATTATGTATGAGATGATGAGATCAACATAGGACGCTTGGTTAAATTTTTTCAAAGTTAATGAAAATGAGTATAAAATAGTTATAGTATGTAATGAGAATAAAGACAAGAACTTGTGTCAATCGGGTGTAAACTCTTTTTTACTATCATCATGCACATTTACTATCACTGTACTTATAACGGTGCATGTGCATAAAAGTGATAGTGCATGTGCATGTGATGATAGTAAAAATAGAGTTCATCGTATGCACACGATTCACGCAAGTGTTACTCGAAAATAAAAATGATCAATAACACTATTTTTCCCGCTAAATAAGGTAATCAATACCATTTTTTCCTCCTACAATTATTTTTCCTCAATTATTCTCCTCTACCACCACTACCAACTAACTTATTTTATCTCATTTTTTCTATAATTGGAGGACAACACCGATCATGAAGTAACAACCATAAAAATATTTCTCCCTCCAATATATTATGGACATAGAAAGAAAAAATAATTTAATTTTCATTTCCATGGAAGAAAAAAAAATTTAATTTTCATTTTCATGGAAAAACTTATAAAAATATTAAATTACAAGTGAATTAGATTCCCAAAATATGTGGATCTAGTGGAGTGCAAGTGTGGCGGGGGTAGTAACTTCACGTTCTAGTACATCATTAGTAAGCTTTTAGATTCCCAAATCTGACTGCTTCTTTACCAGCCAGACCCTTTAATTATAATAATAATAATAATAATAATAATAATAATAATAATAATAATAATAATAATAATAATAATAATAATAATAATAATAATAATAATTCATTAAAGCAAAAACTGAATGCATCTGCTGTTAACTTAAAAAGAATTATTTAATGGCAAACTAAACTTGAGTCACCATTATTATAATTTTTATATTGCCCTTATAAATTGCTACTACTTTGGAATACAATTATGAAAGGTATTTGCATTGGTAAATGAAATTTTTACAAACTTTCTTTTTTCTCTTAAGTAGCCAAAACAAATCTTTAACAATGCATGTTTTCAATACTAATTGGAGTAGCAATTAATATTAGGCAAAAACGTGTGAGTCTTGCATACGATAAACTATATTTTACTATCATTGTTATGCACATTCACTATCATTGTCAACCACAAGCTCTATTAATGTTATATTTACTTATAACAAAGTGCATATAAATGACAGTGATAGTGCGTATGTCCATGACGATGACAATCAATGTGCATGACAGTGGTAATAAAATAGAGTTACCATTATCTGATTCACTCAAGTGTTACTCTTCAAGTGTTACTCTTAAAAGGAAGGGAGAACCCCAAAACAACTGTTTTTGACGTGGATAACATTAGGTAATCGCTTATATACATTTTCTCCCTCTTGGATCATTGAAATCGTAGAAAATATTATTCTTTCATTATTTATTATTATTATTATTATTATTATTATTATTCTCTATTCATGTTTAGTTTCCTCTATTATTTTGTTACATTAATATGTGTCATAAATTAAATCTTAAATATATGTTTTAGGATCATTCATTGGAAAAAATTAATTATGAGTCTTAAATAAAAAATAATTCAAACTAGTTTGATCCTATTACTAATTTAGGGACAAGATTGGTGATAGAGTCAAAATTACCGGGATACTTAATAAAATTTGAAGAATCATTCGAAGAGAAGTATTCTTTTCTATTTATTGATTACCCATTATATTTGTTTATTTCTTGCAATTACTTATTTTTGCATAATTGCTAAAAGTTAATTTGAAACCAACCATCCAACTTTCCCCTGCTTTCTTACGTGATTATTCAGTGGATTTCCCTATTGCATATGGGTTCGGCTTCTTATTTACTCTACTGTATCAGTGGATTTATGAGCTGATTTTATAAATTTTGGTGCCTGAAATTAAAAGAAAATTTAATATTAGCTGTTAAAAAATCTGAATGTATACAATTAATTAGATTTTGTAGGATATAATAAAGCACACTTGACCACAAACGGATTAGCATAATGAATATCACATGCACCAAGTAGAACTGTTATTCGAGCCGAGCCGAGCTGAGTATTGGATGTTCGAGCTCGGCTCGATAACATTAACGAGTTAGAAATAGAGCTCGGCTCGACTCGCTAACGAGTCGAGCCAAATCTAATGGAAATTTAAGAAAAATCTTATCTATCGAGCCTAACGAGTCGAGGCTCATTAAGTAAACGAGTATTTTAAGAGCTCGAGTTCGGCTCATTAACACTACGAATCGAGCCAAGCCTTAACGAGCCGAGCCGAGTCGAGCTCACGAGTAGCTCGTTTATTATAACAGCTCTAGTACCAAGTACTCCCCGTGCATAGAATTTAATCCTATTTTTTTATTTATTTAAATAATTTAATCTTAAAGAATACAATATTTTATTCTTATCCATCAAACATCATTTTAATTACTCAACTTGTCATTAATTTTATTTAGAGAATTTTTTTGGTCCCATAACTTGTTGGGTCTCAGGTTTTGGTCCCAAAAAAATTATGCCCTTAATTTTAGTCTCAAAACTTTTGAATTTATCCAATTTTGGTCTCATTTTCACCGAAAAATCTTAAATGACGTCATTTTTTATCACGTTACATGGGAATTTGTCCAATTTTGATTCCATAACTTTTGAATTTGTCCAATTTTTACCGCACGCGCATGTCACAAGATAAAAACGGCGTCGGTTTAGATATTCCGGCGAAAATGGGATCAAAATTGGACAAATTCAAAAGTTATGGGACCAAAATTGGGAAGATAACTTTTTTGGGATCAAAACTAGAGATCCAATAAGTTATGTGACCAAATTTATTTTTCTCCTTTTATTTATAAATAGCCATTTTATTAATAATGAATCTCACAATGCCTTTCAATATATCTACTTTCACATAAGTTTATTGTTCCTCCGTCAGGAGTTATCTTCACACTTTCTTTTTGGGACGTCCCACAATTAATTTCACACCCCTAAAATGGAATACCCTCCATAAACTACACCCTCACAATATCATTTAAATTTTAAAAATGTCACGTTTACTTTATTCTACTTTATTCTCTCCCCTACACTTTATCTCATATAACCACCCAAAATACCCTTACACTTTATTCTCTCTCCTACATTAATTTAATTTTTCTTAAACAACGTGTCACTTTACATATGAATCTAACTCCGGGACGGAGGGAGTATTATTTTAAAATTTGAAAAAATAAAACTAAAATTTTTAAATGAAGGGAATAATGTTTATGAGCTTGGTTTTAAAATAAATTTTTGTTTGTATTGGGAGTGAGAATGGAACTACTTTTAATAACCCTAATAATTACCCCTCAAAGAGAGAGAACCTTTTTACTCTATCCATCTCCAAAACTCAACTTGATTAGCAACTAATAAAATACACTACATATAAAAAAGATAATTGAGAGCAAATCATGAATTCATCGTGCTAACTGGTTCCCCTTCTTCTACACCTAACTTCATAAAATTATTGGAATTAATTCATTCATTTATTAATTATAATTTGAAATTTGATTTCTATAATTTCCTTAAGTTAAAAAAAACATGATCATTTATGTCCAATTAAATCACTTCTTAAATATTTTATTTTACATGAACACGTAGCAATAGCATGCATGATCTTCGTATTGTGCAAATAATATAGGCTGATAAAATAAATACAAAATTGAAACAAATTGGATAAAGAGGCCTCCTTGACTTCCATGGACAAATTGGAGCGAATTAAGGCAGCAAAGAAGAAATTAATTATTCAGCAAAATTAATTAGCTATATTTTTTTAAGGAAATTAATTAGCTATTTTTTAAATTTTATATTTATATATTATGTAAGTTGACTACCAATATTTATGGTATTGATTTCTAGTGATTGAGTTGCCATTAATTTGCCAGGTTTAGTTAATTTGATCAATTGATCATTAGTCAAAGAAAAATTTAAATTATATTTAAATTTAAAGAATTAACTTCCTTGATGACATAAAATCAGAACTTTAATTTAGAACCTACTACATCTTTTTAATTATATTTACAAGAAAAAAGTTCCATAAACAGAAAATTTAAATCTATTGTCTATATGGTATTAAAAAATAATATCAACTTCCATCAAATTCAAATATAAGCAATTCACCATGGCCCATCCGTGGAATCTTCAATAGTTGGTTGTTTTCTGTCAAAGAAAATTTACCCTATTTGTTTAGAAAAGTAGGTACAAATCTTTTTGTGATGTTTTTTTCAATCATTATATTATATATATATATATATATATATATATATATATATATATATATATATCCATCGATCTATACTATACTGAATTATTAAATACGTGTCTGCAAAATAGGGGTTAATTGGGTTATTACCATATCAAACAACTGGGAAACACTGAAAAGGAATGTCCAAGCTTTCTAGGATACAAGCAACGCTAGCTAGCTAGCTAATTCCATTTATAGGATTTTCCATTATAATAATTATATGTAAAATATATGATATTTATGTAAATATTCAGCTATTTTTATAGGAATTTTATCAATTCAAGTCATGAAAGATATATTAATTATTAATTTGGGACTGAAAGATAAAATTTATTAATTTGGGACTGAAAGATGTTAATATTAAGGTATTTTATCAATTCAAGACACGAAATTAAGGTCTCGAATTGATAATTGTCCTATCTTTCAGGTCCCGAGTTAATAAAATCTCTTAATATAAACATCTTTCAGGTCTCGGATTGATAAATTTTATCTTTCAGGCGCGAAATAATAATTAACATATTTTTCTAGACTTATACCCGATAAAAATCCATTTTTATATGCCATGCCTAGAATCGTGTTTTCATAATCGGATAGCTAGGGAGAATCAATCCAATTACTCCCGAAAAATTATTTTTAATTGAACCAAAAAAAAAAAAACAAAAAACAAATATAATCGAAAATACTGGCAAAAATTGGAAAACATTGATTAATATTTTAATTATTAAATTTATTAAGTAAATCTCTCAATTTTTAAAACTGTCTAATGGGTAATGAATATTTATTTCTCTCTCATTCTAGTATTTTTAGTATTTACTAGCATTCTAAAATAATGTTGTATTGTTTATGACTCTATTGTCTTTATTTCAATAAGAAACTTATAAATTATAATTTTAAATTTTTACAAATGCACATGTATTTTAATGTCACATAGAGAATATAAAAAAATGGACATATATCATTTTAATGGTTGGACCGACAACCGGTGCCCGGTCCGGTTTTGTCGTCAGTCCAATTATGAAATCGCGCTATCTTGAACAAATATCACACTCAATCGGATGAAAAATTAAATATTAACATTTTGTCGCACCAATTCCACCATACAACTAGTGTAATTTTAATTCACAAATTTGTAACCGTATAAAGTTTTTACTTTTTTCTAGAAGTAGTGTGTATAATGAAAAATACTAATATTTTTTAACATACAAGCTAATATTTTTATATATATGAACTCATACTTTTAATTTTTTGTTTATTGATCTTATAACCTATTAAGATGAATCAAAATTAAATTAAAATTACACCAATTATATAAATCAATTGAGATGTTGAAATTTTCGCCATTAATAGTGTAACTTAAGGGTTTGCTTGGGGCAAGTTTATATATGACCTAGCTATATTAACTTATTCACTAGCCAATGGAGTATAGTTTGACTCTACGTTAAATCCACAATTTTAATTTTCTTGTAGAAGCCTCGAGGAAAGAGTGAGATTCATAAAATAGAGGGATAGTACTTTATAAGGAGTAGTATTTGTGTGCGTATTGTGCACAATAAAAATTGTGTGTACAAAATTTGGCTACAGTGTAGTATTATTTCAAGTACTTTATAATATTAGTTTGGTTATAGTGTAGTATTATTTCAAACATTGTATAATATTAGTTTGGTTACAGTGTAGTATTATTTCGAATCTTGTATAGTATTAGTATTATTAACAATATTGTATAATATTAATTTAGCTACAGTATAGTATTAGGTAAAAATATTGTGCACACAAATATTTGCCTAGAAATTTCTGTTTTCCAAAAAAAGAAACCTTATATTTGATCTTTAATTAAAATAATCTAGTGGAATATAATTAGATGTGCAGAATTGCAATCCGTAAGAATGAGTGACATATAATGTCCACGCACGAGTCACCACAAGAAATATAATATAGAACAACAAAAATAATATCCCTCAATTCTCATTCAAATTTAACATTTGAGGAAAAATACATACGAATTTAAATAAATATAATATTTTTATTATAAAATTGTTGATAGAAAATTTAAAAAAGCGTAAAAAATATAAAAATATAGAGTATTTAATTGTAAATATTGGACCATAATTTCCCAAAAAAAAATGATATTATGTTAAACTTTAAGAGAAACGTGCAAAATAACAAATGTTAAATTTAAAGAGAAACGGACACGAAGAAATTAAGTTGGTATTTAAATAATGAAATTTGGCCGAATATAATTATTAATTTTATGAAAGTTGGCTTTTTAGAACGAAATGACAAAACGAGTGTGTCATTAGTCTTTGGGAATTAATGATGAACAAAAGTCCTCTTCTTTATTCCTTTTTAAATGAATTCTTTATTTCCACAGCATAGTGGGGAAGTTGGTATCCATGCGTGAAAATGTAACGTTAGGTTGATCGATCATTCATTATATTTGTCACCACTTTTTGGCCCATTCCCTTTTTGTCCTTTTTTTTAAATATCTTTTTTCACTTTTTAATTCTTTAAATTAATTATTTCTTTTTTAAAAAAAAGTAAAATTGTTTCATGGGTAGCTTTTTCTTTTTGTCAAAGCATCGTAGGCAGGAGGACTTTGATTCATTGATTGTACTGCAAAAGAATGTCTTAGCCTGGACCAGGCTGTAGATAGACGTATCAATTTATTTACTTTTTTAAGGAAATTTGTTAAGATGATTTAGCTAGCGTATATCTTCTTTATTCTTTTTAGCTTTGGTGGTGTCACAAAAATCATTTAATATGTCGTAAAATATTTTGTAAAATTTATTCACCGTATAAAATATTGGAGAAAGAGGATGTTTAAATTATCAATTTCAAAACTCTAGACTTTATTATTGGATTTTTATCGGTCAAGTCCCGAAAAGATATGTTAATTATTAATTCGGGCATGAAAGATAAAATTATCAATGCGGGACTGAAAGATGTTTATATTAAGTGATTTTGTCAATCGAACCAGAAATTAAGGTTCCAAATTGATAATTGTCTCGATTTTTTGGTCCCGAATTGATAAAATCTCTTAATATAAACACCTTTCAGGTTCGAATTGATAAATTTTATCTTTCAGGTCTCGAATTGATAATTAATATATTTTTCGAGACTTGGATTGATAAGAACCATTTATTATTTTGGCTCTCCTTTTAAAATTCTCAAACTAACTATAATTTTATCAATTAAATTCATTGACGTGAAAAAATGATATTAAAACGTGTATTTCCACATAATACAATCGAGAAAGAAACAACCAAAAATATAATTTAAGTTTAAATTTGTGTCATAATTTTTTTATTTTTTTAGGCCATTGTTGATATATATATATATAATTATATATTTTTGTTTACTAAGAAGATGGAACTAATGATGAAGACCCAAAGCCCGGCCCAAAATGGAAACAATAGGCCCAACCCGTAACTGCCGATGTATTGCTTAGCCCACTACTTTGCTCATAGGCCTGGAGCAAGGCCCAGTCATGTATAAGTAAACTCTTAAAACTATTTTTCGGTGAATTTTAAATTCTTTAAGGCTCCATTTGGACAGAAATATTTGAAATCGAGGATTTGAGGATAATACACCAAACATTTACAAATTAAAATGTAGAAACACTAAATGAATGAATTTGGTTCACACAAATTTTACTTATAAGTGGGAAGATTTCAAATACCTTACAAAACCTAGTCATTTGAAATCCTCTCACTTCTCCCACTTGTGCTTAATATTTGAGTGAACCAAATCAATTCATTTAGTTTTTCTCCATTTTAGCTTGTGTGAATGGATGTACATTATTCTCAAATCCATTCATTTCAAATGACTCTATCCATTAGGCTCCATTTGGATAGAGTAGATTTGAAATCAAGGGATTTGAGAATAATGTACATCCATTCACACAAGCTAAAATGGAAAAAACTAAATGAATGGATTTGGTTCACACAAATATTACTTATAAATGAGAGGATTTCAAATACCCAACGAAACCTAGGCATTTGAAATTCTCTCAACTCTTACTTCGCTTAAGTGAAACAAATTCATTCATTTAATTTTTTTCTATTTTTAGTTTGTGTGAATGTATGATATATTATCTTCAAATCCCTTTGATTTCAAACCACTCCATTCAAATGGAGCCTAAATATTTTTCAGGTTCAAGTAAACTTTTAAAGTATTTTTATAACAAATAAAAACTTTAACTTTTAAATTGAACAAATAAGTCTTTAATGTATTTATTGATTCCAATAAATAATTTTGATGTGGCATAAGTTGGACTTTTGGGCCGTAATTGGTGAAATAGGTCTAGAAGGCCCAAAAGGTAATAGGGATATACGAAATTAAGTCCATACGAACATATTGGACCTAGTTACCGATAAGATGAAGCGGTTGAGATAATATATGAGATAAATCCCAAGAAAATAGCTAAAACCCAAAAAAAAAAAATAGGGGTTTAGGCTGGATATAAGTGTTGAATGGGTCGACAGAGGCGTATTAGTATGAAGAATATTCGAAGCGGTTATTCTCTCGGAATGGGAATGGGACGTGGAAGAAAGATGGAAAGTGGGAGGAACACGATGGAGAGTGGGAGAACTCCATCGGAGGGTGGCATAAACAGTTCTTTCTCGAGGTATTATTTATATGCAATCAACATGATCATTGAAGGTACAAATTCACTTATATACGATCATACGTTGAGCACGATATTTTATCTTTTTTTATCACATTATTAGCTAGTTCATATTAGCTCCGGAGGTTCCTTACTTGGGTATTAAGGGCCTTCTTCTTATCATCTTTCCGACATCGACTTGAGGGTCGGAGTTCCTACGTCGAGGACCTCTTCGACGTATTTTGCGGTATTCGAGCTCGGAGTACGGGTTCGAGATCGTGTGGTTCTTGTTCGTGTTCAAGGCGTGATTCCTCGAATCTCGTGTACGAGGTTCGATCCTTGTTAGCGTGACTATTCACACGCATAAAATTTTATCTCTCAAAATTTAATAAAACACGTTCTATTATAAATGATCTTTTATATTTGAAGGATATAAATGCATAAAAAAATACTTTAAGAATTTAAATGCATGAAAAAATACTTTAAAAACTTACTTGTAGTTGAGATAATAGTTCCAGGATTTAATTTAATTACCTTTCTAAAAGGGAAACAAAAAAAAAAAAAAAGATTTATTTACAGAAAATTGATTAGGATAGAGGAGGGCAAGTCAAAGATTTGATAGTTTGGCATTGTTATGTAGGGATTGGGATTGGGAAGGGAGCAATTATTTGTAAGAGTGTAGTGTTACTACTAAGAGAAAGTACTAGTACTAGTACTACACGATATAATATCTGTAAGTTATATATTCACTAGCGCAGATTCTGGCGTGTTCTGAAATATAAAAATTAAAATTTTTTTACACAAAAAAATAAAAATTTAAACTATAAAGTAATAGAATATCAAATTTTTAATAAATATTGTGAATTGAGGAAAAGAATATTAATTATAATAAACTGAAATTGCACAATTTTAGAAAATTAATATCATTACAAAAAATTCAAAATTTCCATTTATATTAAAAATTTAATATAAACTTAACATATAGACAAACATATATAGCATATTGACACATAAGTAAAATCAGCAAGAAGGCGACACGTAAAGCGAAATGAACTAAAAGATGACACGTGAGCGAAATCAAATCGAAGACGATACCTCAAAGCAATTTTAAACTCCTAATAGGGATTCAAAATTGGTGTTCAACCTACTTAGCTTACCAAATTTAAATCTTTGTAGCTTGCTTCTACTTTTACCAAATAGGGTCCATTGCCAGTTACACTTACTTCGTATTTGGATAAAAAATTTTGAGTTTTAAAATACGTACATTTCATATTCATTATTCAATTGGGATATATATGAAAGTTAATTAATTAATATTATTCCGTAAGATTAGATTTAATGAATTTATTTACGTTTCTTATTCACTAATTACTTTGTGTTTGTAGATAGAGATATATAAAAAATATTAGATTTATTCTTTTGTCGCTTAATATGGTATTTTGTTGAATCAACGAGTTTCATTGAGTTTGTTTATATTTCTTTATTTCTTTGCTACATCAATAATTCAATTTCAAACCATGTATATTGTATTATGATCACAAGGTTTAATTGTTGATTGTGATGGCCAATCATCACACAAATTAATTAACTTGAAAAGAAAATTTGTGTTTTGCGAGTGTGAGTGTAAAGAGAATGTGAGCGTTAGTATTAGGTAGGCTTGTGAATTGTGGGATAGATTTTTTTATCTCATAACTTTTTACCTTTTCCAAAAACATTTCAAACAAGAGTTGAATTGAAGATTGTTGATTAGATTAGAGTTTTATCCATTAGATTATAAATTTGAAGATTGTAATTCATTGAAAAAGGAGTTTACATTTGAAGATCAAGCATTCAATTCATAGTTCATTTAACCAAATTGGTGATGTTCTTTCTATCTCTTAATTGCTTTGATTCTCATATTGATCATGCTATTTGATTTTTTACCCATAGATTTTGCTCTTTGCTCCATGGATTAATTCTCTTGTGCTTGGGATAATTGAAATTAAGGATGAGTTGATTGCTCTCGCTATAATTGTTGATGATTGTTTTAATTGAGATAGATAGTTTCTTAATTGTTGATGCTTATTGTGCTTCATACATGTTTATCTCTTTTTATTAGTGTTTGATCATCCTAGCAACAAACGAGAGTTGAGCTAACATGATTAGGGATTAATCGGGTGATAATTGTGTATGATTGTATGAATTAGATGCTTCGTAGTTGAGAGATTCGTAGCATTGAGAATACTCACAATTAGACATTGTGTGATGAATGGAGACATTGTTGCATGATGTTTAATACTTTCTATCTTAATTGAATAGCAATTTAAGACAATTATAGTTGTGATCATTGATTCCTTAGTGGAGATTATCTCTAGCACCCATTCCCCATTTGAGCTTCTTTGAAAGTTAGTGTAGTTTAATTCCTTGCTCATAGCTTAATTGTTGTTTGATTGTAATTCTTGCAAATTAGTAGTGTAATTGGAACCAAAACCTTGCTTGCATCAATAATTATTAAAAACTTGTATCTTAGGGCCTCATTGCATACCACATGGGTTCGATAACTTGATTGGGTCGTAATAACGCTTGCACGATAAATACTTCAATCAGAAGCTTCGGGACGAAAGAGGATTTTTAGAAAGATTTCTGGAATTATCAGGCCTAGACATGCTTAAACTATGAAATTCTTGAACCTGGAGGATGTGAAAAGGGCGGTATGCAGGGAGGAAAGAAATCGGCAGCGAACAAAGCAAGGAGAAAAGAATCTTAGCGAAGAAGAAATAAAGGGACATAGAGAAAAAGAAGAAGGGAATTTATAGTGATTTGACAAGAGAAGACCGAGGGTTGCGTTTGAACGCGTGGAGGTGACTGGCGGATGAAGCACGCGGAATACGAGGCATCACCGAGAATTTAAAAATAATTAAAGCGAGTGAGGCAAAAAGTTGTAGCGACAGTTGCTCGCGGAAAAGGTGCAGGTGGGTGCAGGTTTCTTGACTCATGGAGAAGACAAATACGTGGAATCACCCAGCTGAATCCGGAATTATCCCAGGATGGAAAAATACCAAATCAGTTTTTACGCATCAAAACCGAACCGATATTTTGAAAATTTAAAACCGAAACCAAACCGAATTTGGCTTTGGCTCAATGTTTCCCAAGTAGTTCCCTTTTAATTACATCTGTAGCAAATATATTGTTATCTCACTCCTAGCTAGATACAAATTATTGTGGGGGTGGGAATTAGGGTCTGATTTTGTATGTAGAAAATAAAAATGCTTCATTCATACGAATAGAATACAAATACATATATGTTGATCTAAACCAAATTAAATAGGGGTGATTTTGATGAATTCAGAAACTCCAGGGGATGTAGTTGTAATTAGACTATAATCTTAACAAATATGTGAGTCTGGATGAAACTTGTTGCATAATGCCTCTGTCTGCAGTTGTCTTAATTCTTGCTTTGTCCTGCAAGTGCAACCAAATATTCACCTAATAAATTCTCTCTTTCTCAAAAACAAGTGGAATGTACTTCTTTTTACCTTTCCTTCTAAGGTAATGATCAAGGAACCTCCTCTTGATTCGCGATACGCCCCTTCATACAAACAAATTATTAGCACGAAAACTTGAGCAAGTCGTACAATTATAAATAGTTTGATCTCACATCTGGAAGAGTTGTGGCCAGTCTTTTTGAAACCAACGGTTTGTTGATAGTAAAAAGCCCGTTGGATGCCTTTAAGTCAATCAAGCAATCCCACTCGTTTTCCAGCTCAACAGCGTTCGTTGCAGTTAGAATTATCACGTTTTGACATTTGATCTATAAGATGCAACGGAATGTATCTCATCATCAAATTGCTACACAAATTTATCACTGAATGAGAATTGACTTACCAAAGGAACCCCTAGTTTCTGATGATGCATCAACTCGGTGATGCCTTCGGCAACTGTGCCATCTGAACACAGAACACAAGTCAGCAAAATTACTGCTGCTGGTAAAGAAACTCATTTTATTCTATTTATTCCATAAAAAAAAATCAACAGTTCCATAATAACTTTTTTACCTCATTCCTATCCCCAGTGCACTTTTCACCCAGGAGATGCCTCAAATATTCTTCAAATTCTTCATCAGGGGCCTTCAATAAGAATGAAAGAAACAGCTAAACTTAATTTTGGAAACAATCAAATTTATGGTGATAATAAGATGTACCATTCTAACACCAAATGCTTTAGCAACACCAGCTACAGTGAGATCTGAGGTCAGTGGGCCTACTCCTCCATATATCAAAACCTGCGCCAACACTGCCAAGCTCAAGTACAACTTATACAATCAAACAGCAAAAACTAGTTTTAATGCAAAACTTTACCATATCGTTACTTGATTTAAGTCTCTCAACTTCATCTGCAACAGAATCAATCTGGAAAGATGAATTAATTTAATACAAACGGCACACACTTGCGTTTTGAATTCTATCAATAGAATTAGTTTAAGGACACGCAGAGCAGGCCAACATGCTCATGATATAAGCGTTTAAAACACTCTTCAGTGGGTTCATCAAATACATGAAAAGTATCTCATGACATGTTAGATTTAAGGCTCAAGCTACAGAATCTTACATCATTTCGAATAACAGCAATATGTGTAACAGCCCAACCAATTAAATGGAGCTTTTTACACAGTATGGATCCCATCCGATCTTCGACAGTGCCAGACCTGAGCTATGGAATCAACAGAAAACTTCACTGAGAAAATGACTCATTTAGACACTATACTTTAATACACCCAAACACGAAAAATGAGATATTGAACTGGATAAAAGCAAATTCTGAATTCAACACTGCTTGACACTCAGCAAAATAATTACAATGAACACATAAAAGGCACCAAGGAAGACGAAAAAATGATCAAGCACCAAGGTTTATTTCTGCAATAGAACAATCAAGAACAAAAACTTACAGGATTTCATCTCCCACAGCAATGACAGAGGCTGTATGTGTTCTTTTCAAATGTGAGTCCTCATTCTTCAAGCCATTGCTAAGAGATGGCTTAGATGAGCCCTTTTTAACTCTCCCTGCTCTTTCCAATCTTCCGTCAGGAAGCAGATATGCAGAGCTTGTATTTTTCATCACTATTGTTTGTCTTGCTGGACAACAGTGCATTTGGAACTGTATCATGAATGCTACCAATTGAAGTGTAACTGCAGAAATTTAACAAAATTACGCCAACAGATTGATTATTGAAACCTATCCGAATCCATAAGAATAAGAAGTGTTGAATATAGTGGCCATATATATGCCAATAGTAAGCACATAGGTGGATAGGTCATATATCTGTACCCATACATACATATATATATATATATATATATATATATATATATATATATATATATATATATATATATATATGTAAACGGTCTTTAACGGGCATTAAAGACGCAGCCATAAACTTCAAACATTTTCATCCAATAAAATCTCAAAGCATTAATTTAAGATTTACCCTTGATCATAAAGGCTACAGTATTGAACCTTGCAAGTCAAGAGAAAGGCCCAAACATCTCTGCCATGTCAAAATGGAAAGGTCAGACCTTTGAATTTATGCAGGAATAGAAACCATTTTGAAAAGAATAAAAAAATGCAGAAAACAAAGCAACAACCACAGTATCATCCCTCTTGTCTTCTAGATCAAGATTGGGAACTGGAAAAGAGAAACTTTGCATGTAAATACATTAGGGAAAAAAGGTGACCATTGTGTTAAAAGAATTGGCATCATTTAATATAATGGAAGCAGCTATAAAAGTTGCACATAGATTCGTATGTAGAACTACTTATATGGTCAGGAATGCCACTAAATGAAAACTCTCTCAGGTCCCTCTTTGTCACAATTCTACCATGAACACTAAACATGCATATGTATATCAGTTTTGGGGGTGCAAAAAAAAAAGCACTCTTTTTAGCCTATTCTTTAAAGAGAACAAGCTATATAGAGAACTTTGAGGGACGGAATACTTTTATTTTTATGCAATCAATATATGCAAAGGGTATTATAGTTGTAAATCTAGAATCTCCTAAAGTAAGAGAAGAAAAAGTGTATGTATTCTAAGCAAAGGATATATGGTTCCAGTGACGATCAGCATAACTGCATTAGATTTTCCCATGCTTCAAAATCCTAATAATGACTATAATCTTGCAATTATATTGTGAATATGGAAAGTATACCACAAGAATGAAGAAGTCCTATTATTCAGAGAAACAAATGTACAAAAGATCTCAAAATGCATGCAATACAACTTTAATATGGACAACTGACCTGTATGACCAATCCAAGATGGGATTCACTCGCATGAAAGGCGGCCATCCGGGTGAACTCGGGAGAACTGCTCTTGCCCAACCTAAAGAATATGACCATTTTATCTGACATAATTCTTAATATATGCATGTTTAAAACCCTGATAAGAAAGAAGTCGTGAACATACAGCAGTAGGGTCACCAATTCGAACACCAAGAAAAATAGCTCTAATTGGATGAGCTTTCAAAAGGGCCTCCAAGCCAGACTTGAAATCTAGACGAATGATGTCCATCTGCAATTTATAACTGCCAAATCGTAACTAAAATATCAATAATTAATTATAATCATACACTAATCTGAACAATGAACCACAACATCCAACACAAGCATACACCATTCGGTTTTAATCCCTACATTTTAGGAAAGGTAGCACATGCAATCTTCAAAGTAAATCAGGAAGAAAAGGTAAACAAACTATGTGAGACAAAGAAATTGATATATTCACATACGTAAAAGCTGTGTCATAAGTGAATGAGTTGATTTCTGGGAAAGCAGATGGACTCTCAAAATATATTGTCCGAATTGGATATTCCATTTCAGCATCCCCTTGACTCACGCTGGACAGATTCTTTCCAACCTTATGCAAATAATAGCCTGCTCTAAGAAGGTGCAATAAAACCTAGAGAAAAAAAAATTTCATGTCATTAGTAGTACCTTCAAATCATGAAAGATATTATGAGTAATTATTGGAGAAAGTCTGAACATATAGGTAAATAACATACAGTTGAATCTTTTCCACCATTGAAGCTGAAGGCAACCTCTTCAACACTGTCAATGAAAATATTTTAGTTTGTAATCTAAAAACACAATGCTAAACAAGCACTTGGCATCTACAGCAATAACCTCATGAAGAGCCGATCCGCTTGTTTGGGTTTTCTATGCTATAAATGTTCAAATATATTTCACCTCATTATGCTCCCAAGAAGAAGGAAGATTTTTAAATTGTGAAAGGTCAAGGTTAACTAAAACATGTCATTTTCAACTTGGCAAGATAATTTAGATTAAATACTTGATTCTGGCGCCTAGAGTCTTCTAAACGATTTGATAGTTTCTTAAGCACAATTCTTAATGACAACCAAATACAATCAACCTAAAAGAAATGAATTTCCTAAACCAACACTTTTCCAAACCCAAATTTGCGGTCCATTTATTCAGTATCTCCATCCAGCAATCTCCAAACTAATTCAGTATCAAGTTCACGTCAAAGAAGCATTCCTATGCTTTAAATAATCAGTTCATATGTGAGACACCCTCTACTAAAGCCATCAATTCAAAAGTTTTCTTCTTCCAAATTAAAAAAATTAGACATCTGACCAACAAACCAGATGCAAGCATTGACTTTTCGATTTTAGCTCACTGGTTCTCAGAAACCACATCAATATTGCATGCCATCACAAAATTAATACAGAATATCAACTGATGTCAAAACTGTAAAACCCTGCAAGAAACATTATATATTCACTAATGTACGGTCATTTCATTGACTCTGCTCAAATCTAATCTAAAATAGATATAAAATGAAGCTTAAGTTTGAGGATAGATATAAATGAGACATACGGGTAGAGAGCAAGAGCTCTTTGGATAACATAGACGGCATTGTTGTACTTGGTCTTCAACCTTGTATCATCACTTCCTCTTATTGCCTCATCGATCTCCATTTGGACTTAGATCAAAGAATCCGTCTGGATGGTGTTCAAAAGAAAACAGAAAAACAAAAAGATCAAGAAACTGGGTATGATTTTTATGCTCAAGACAATATTTCCTATCTTTTTAAATCATCAATTTTCCATTACTCATGAAAGATTTAATAGTCAAGAACAATATTGACTTCCCTATGATGCAAAAACAAATGAGGTTTCCATGAATATTCAAATGTAAATGAATAAATTCACATTCCATGACTAATTCCCAAAAAAGGGGTTCATCTCAGAGGGGTTTAAAGACAAGATACTCACCTTCTGATGATTGAAACAAGGGATATCAGCACTTAACAAACCCACATGCGAAAGATGTAACTCTCTGATATCATATAACTTTGGGAGAAAAAGTAAACGCTTGAAGGGTATAACAACGCAATATCACCTTGTCTGTGAGACTCAAGAACTAGGTGCACATATATATAAGTAATTTGATTCTTCGTAAAAATCCATTTTCTTTATTTAATTAATTTTCTTCGGATCAGTCTTGTGAATTGGGATTGTTCAATCAATGACTTCCTATAATACCCACTAAAAATGATACTCCATTAACTGATTTCTATAGTAAAATTAAAATCAAGAAGTTTGTGAAAAAAGGGATTTTAAATTAAATTAAAAAAGTGAATATTTGCAAAAAAACAAAGAAAAGAAAAAACACTTTTATTAATAATGAAGATAATTATATATGAAAGTGATTATGAATTTTTTTTTTTCTCCCATGAGAATTGTTTTTAAAGAATTTAAAAACAAGAAAAACTTGATTTTCCAACATTAATTTTAAGTAGTTAAAAAGTGATTACAAACACTATAAAAATGATTTTTTATAAAAATAAAAATAATTCTGAAATTAGGTTAGCAAAGACACATTGAGTGACAAGGAAAGCGGTTGAAGTGCGTTTAATTTTTTTTTTTTTTTTTAAGGAAAGTGCGTTTATTTTTTTTTTTTTAAGCAAGTGCGTTTAATTTATAAGTGCTATATACTAGCATAATGTATTTATGAATTTATAATATTTGAACACGAAATGTGCATAAAGATATAGATAATATTATTTCAAAATAAAGTGAATATTCAAACAAATTTTGTAATGGTGTGTTTTTTTGTTTGTTTGAATAAATTTGTTTTGACCTTAACCGTTTGAATTGAAAGATATAAAGGCAATCATACGAAATAATAGAGCAAATCTTGTATTAATTGGGTTTTTGTCTTCTCAAAAATAAAAGGTTGGATTTTTGTAATTTCAATCCTATCATATTAATTTTCGTAATTAACTTCTATAATTATTTTCGTAAAATTATTTTGTTGTTATAATTATAATATTTCAATCTCAAGATTAAATTCATTATCCTAGTGTGTGTAGTAATAAATTCAGTAAAATGCCATGATGGTAATTTCCAAACGATGATGCATGATTTTATCGTCCAAAATAAAAAATAATTGTGTGTAGCTGAGCTTGCATTTGATTTTTTTTTTTTTGCATTTGATTTTTTTTTTTTTAAATAAGAATATAAATAGACGGCAAGAGTTGAGGGTAGTTGATTAAGTTTGTTGAAAGAAAAATTCAACAAGAAATTTCAATCAGAAAATTCAATCATTCCACAAAGGAAACTTGGAGGAGAGCTGCACAAACACAATAAGCTACCGTTGACGTTGACTGACTACATTAGCATTTAGCATCCTTCCCATTAACAAAAACACATTTTACACGAAATGATTGCTTGTAAATTGTAATATTATTCTTCATCAAATATTTTTCCAGATAACCACGGCAGTCTTGTTTTTGTCAGAAAACAGCAATTTGCTCACTGGCCACCTCTACCTCTACACCTACTCTTCCAAATCTTCTTTCCCATACTTTAACCAAAAACCCACCATCTTCTGTGTGTGTATATTAAATAAAAGCAGCACTTGTGATAATGTGATCAACCCCAGAAATGGATGCAAGTATATAGTTAGACCACTTACAGACAAAGGAACTGGTCCATCAAATGCTTCGTTTAAATCCGGTTTAGAGCTACTCCACCTGACTTCAATGTGGTTTTCAAAACAGAAACAAACATCATCATCCAATGTCACATATTATAGAATGCAGAATTCAACCAAATGTCCACCCTCAGCATATCCTTACCTCCAGAAATCAAACCCTCATAAATTCTTCACTATTTCTAGAAATTAAAATTCTCAATTATTTCATCTCTCTCACTTTGAAGAATAAGTAAAATGGTCTAGGGAGTTAGTATATAAGCTTAGATGACAAGGGTGATAATTTAATGTAGCTAATATAACCAAGTCAGGTTTCTTTATTTCTTTACTCCACCATTACATGGAACGATGATCTCATAAACATGTTATGTGTGTTGATTTTTATTGGAATATGAGATAAAATGTAATTTGTAATGCAGAATTTCGTGTGGGGAACAAGAATAAGAAAATGATATGACGAACCGGTGCCTTATAATTGACTCCCTGGGCTTTCTTTGGGATGCAACAGATTGATCACCTATCCAAGCTCTTCTCATTTCATGCCAGGCTATCGCGGCTGCACAGTGAGCCCAAATACATATTTTAGACTATGAAACATGATATGTATAGATCAACAATAACATGATCAATTAGAAAAATGTCAGAATAGAAAATTTAATGTGGACAACAACGTTTTAGAAAACACAATTGCAAATGAAGAATGGTTGGAGTTCTTTACGCACGTTAAAGGTTCTTCTGGGGCTTATTACTGCTCAAAGAAGTACTAAATTTTTTAGTAGTTATCAAATACTCCTAGTTTAATCTCTATTAGATTAATTAGGCTTCCTTTACAAAGTCAAAATCCTTTACCCCTGGTAGAAGTTTTCAAGGTCTTTATACACGCTTATCTTCATATTTTAGTAGCAGGTTGATAATGAGTCTCTGAGCCATAGGGGAGTATGGTATATTGAGTATGACATATATTTTTTTATGTGGTATCATTAATCATTGTTTGGTGTCGGGAAACATTATACCAAGTTGAGGTACTACATATCAATGTTAGATTTGCTTGGAAGTATTATATTTAGTCCAATAATTACATACATGCTTTGCCCTCCATCTTAATTAGTCCAATTTGCTAATGAGGAATGTATATGAGGGTAAAATACACATTGCTTTCAATCCCTATATGGTTATTATTTATATCAGGTCATAAATTATACTGGGTCATAAGTCAAAGTAATACATCTAGCTAAACGCAGTATAAGGGTGTCTTAAGACATCAATACCCCCAACAATATTGAAGATGGCGAAGTAGCAAGCAGTTTCAGGAATTGGAATATATTATTCAGTAAACATAAAAGCTTGCTGTTTGCAAGGTACCAACCGTAGTTGATGAAGAGTGTGCTCCAATCATCTTCAGCAGCATTCATATTTTCCACATTTATACTGTCTGAGCCTGTGAAAAGATGAAAATTGATTCCATTGATATCCATCTTTGAATAGATCAATGACCACTGGCTTTCACGCCACTGCAACCACTGATTTAACCAGAAAATAATCAACAATTAAGATGATTCAAGGCATTATTATCACAAGAAAAGAATAATTACTAAAAACACAGGACACTAACCAGCGAGGCTGAAAGAAAGAGAGAAATCTGAAAGGGCAAAAACTTTCAACCGTATATATCAAAAAAAAAAACTCATATTACTTGTTTGCATAAAAGAATCAGTTCAGTCTTACTTACTATTGAGAATGAACAGATACATGTTAAACAACTATGTGACAGAGAAATCATTCAAACAAGAGAAGTGGAATTCAAAATGTAAGAATGTGAAAACATTGCTTTAATATCATTTGATTACCAACACTGCATCTAGCACTACGATAATACTGCAATCTTATAATGGATTTTCTTATTCCTTCCCCCAATTTTTTTATTATCAGGCCTTTAGGCAAATACAATCAACTTGATATCATTCAATCTGAGTAGGTTTTCCGATCAAAAAAAAAAATCTGAGTAGGTTTTCAGTTGCTTCATGCACACAAGATAATCATATCCTCCACAAATGTCGGATAATTACACATGTTTGTTTGATGATTTTTAAAACCAATCTATAGTCATAAGACTTATGTAAAAATTTCCAAATCTCTACGAAAACCACCACTACATTTTAGAAAAATAATTTAAAACGCTAAATTTGAAGAATGACTGTCAAATTTCAGTCTGAGGGGAGCAAATCGCCAATCTGAAAGGAGAAATTTGACAGTCATTCTCCAAATTTCAGTCCCGACATTAGCGCAGAATGTCATGGATTTACTTATCAAAAATAATGTATGAATTCAAATTAATCTCCCTATCAACCATATCAAGGAGTTTCTATAACAAAAACTCTAATATCGATCACGTCATCTCTAAACAATTCATAAATCATGGAAAAAGCAATAAATATCAGATTTATTATGCAACCCACAATGTTAGCATTCACCTCGAAAAGTATTCATTCCCCTAATGAAAGCAATCAACTCCATACGGCACTACACAGCAATTAAGACTAGAATTTCGACAAATGGAAGAAAAATAGTCGAGTTTGGTTGATTCCAAGGAGGATTCTTCAAACATGGAACTATGCGAACCTTTCATTCAACTATCATCAGCGAAATCGACAGCATAACATTAAGAAAACTAGCGCCCGGACGTTGGTTAACTATAAACTGATAGAATCGTAATACAATCAAGTTTCCAGATTTGTTGAGCAAGAACTCAGGAGATTCCGAAGAAAAAGATTTCGTGGTGTTGCATTAGAGCTGGATAGCGTTGCGCGTTTGAGTTGAGAGGGCAAAAGGTCGGTTTTGCAGTGCAGATCTACTTACGATTTTATCTTAATATCTGTTAATTACATGATTAATATATTCATGTTGAACGCTTATTTCATCCCGACCTTAGCTCAGTTGGTAGAGCGGAGGACTGTAGTGAGTTCGCAGCTTAATCCTTAGGTCACTGGTTCGAATCCGGTAGGTCGGATTTTTTGTTATATTTTTTGCTCCACTAAACTAGAATCTCTGGGCGACCCATATTTAAATTCAGCCCAATTGAGGGCCCAGTTCACAAAACAGGAGAGAGAGAGAGAGATTGGTGAAATTTGTTGGTGGGATATATCAAATATGTCCTTAAAATTAATTTTGGTATCCTCATGTTTGACCAACTTAAAATACATAATAAAATTAAATAAAAATTATAACTAAAAAAAAAAAAAAGACGTCTACAACAACCCTAATTAATTTCGGGCGTTGGTTTCGTCTTCCTCCCTCTTCCGGTCTTCTCCACCACCACATGCGCACGGGTGCACGGCGAACGACACTCCAGTTTGTGTGAATCGTAGTGCCCCACCACCGCCCGCCGCCGTCTCTCGGCCCCATCGGTCGTTGCCCTCATGTGTGAATATGTCATTCGCCTTTTGTTATTTTATTATAACTATATTTCATCGTAAACCATTTTTTTCTCGGTTCAATATGCAATCTCCCTTCTTCATTGTAAGGCAATCATTTGTCACTAAGGTATCTCGTATATTAAAAATGTAGTTTGCCTTTAATTATAGATTGAGTCCCTTGAATTTTAATTATTGTTTACAATAATTGAATTAGATATAATGAGACAACTCTTGAACAAATTGATGTTTTTTTTTCAATCTTGAACAGTTGGTTGTTTTCCTTCGTTTGTACATCTAAGTTCATTTAGTGTACTTAATGTTATATACCTTATTTATATATAGTTATATACCTCTATAGTTATATACCTCGAGACCATTGGGTCTATAAGTTTTGTATTCAGGGCGAGTTTGTTTGTTTGTTATCTCTAGCTTATTTTGTCTTTGGGTAAAGGTGTTAACATTATTGTCCTAGATAGAGGAGTCAACTCTGTTGGTTGATTCTTTTTAAATGGTTGGTTCGATATGCAATCTCCCTTCTCCATTATAAGGTAATCATCTCGCCACCAAGGTATATGTATATGTATATTTAGGATGTAGTTTGCCCTTTGATTATAGATTGAATCCCTTGAATTTTAATTATTGTTTGCATAATTGAATTAACTATAATGAGACAACTTCTTAGTATATGATTGAAATCTTCAATATGATTTGATCCTAAATCTCAATATGGTATTTAAGCCTTTTCTTATATTTATAATTTTTTTGCGTTCATGGCTAACATAACAACAGAATGAACATGATTAGAAATAAGATCTTTCAAGGACCCACTTTGGCCAAAAAAATATGTATATCTTTTTGTATGAATATTGTAATTGTCTATATTTATATTATTGTTTATATGAATTTGATGGAGAGCGATATGTATGGAGAAATATGAAAATTCATCAATTCTTCTAATCGCTTTAATTTGGTACATATTCTTGCAGGGATGGAATATGTTATTCCCGTTGAAAACGGTATGATGCAAAAGCGAATTATCCGGAAAGTTGATGCACGGTCTTCATTACGAAGAAAGACACGTGAAATGAGTCACACCGAGGCTATATCTTAATTTGTAGTCTAATTTTGTGGAACATATATTTTACTAATTATCATAATTATGTTATTGTTGCTAATTATGATTGTTTTATTGATACATGCATTTGATGTGTTGGAGACATAAGAAAATGAAGCAGGGAATTACTTATACTTTATCATCGATGTAATTACATACACATGCACATTATACAAGCGAAAACAATGGACAACTAAAGTATTAATGAACAACCGAACAACCAAAGTGTTAATAAACAACTCAACAATCGGACAACCGAACAACTAAAGTGTTAATGAACAATCAAGTGTTGTTTAAAAAACCGAACAAGCTGGGTTGTTCAAACAAAATATAAGTCACAATTAAATTCAAATAGTGTGTGAACTACTTATTTTGTTGACTTCTTTAAAATTTGAATTTCTTATTTTTCTAAATAGTAAGAGATAATTTCTTTTTAAAAAAACAACATGATTTTTATTAAAGGTGAGTTGTTCAAATAATGAAGTGTTGTTTAAACAACCGAACAATGGGTTGTTCAAACAAAATATAAGTCACAATTAAATTCAAATAGTGTGTGAACTACTTATTTTTATTAACTTCTTTAAAATTTGATTTCTTATTTTTCTAAATAGTAAGAGATAATTTCTTTTTAAAAAACAACATGGTTTTTATTAAAAGTGAGTTGTTCAAACAATGAAGTGTTGTTTAAACAATCGAACCACCGGGTTGTTCAAATAAAATAATATATCACACTACAATAAATTTAAACACACAAATATAAATACTTAATTGTTCACAAATCAAAAAGTTAGACATACTAATACAAATAGTTAGTTGTTTTCAATCAAAGCAATTTAATCTAACTATTACAATACCACACTAACTTAGTGATCTATCAACCATGGGTAATGAATCTCAACATGTTAATCTATTTTGCCCTATCTCTGTCCACACACGCTACACTTCTTCTTTCTTGAGAATTCCCAGTTGATTGCACTCTTTCTGTTTTGCTACATCCAGGGCCCTTTTCGTAGCGCTGGAGGAAAGACATATATTTTCTTCATATCATCAGTAAATACTCATTGATTCATTCGATAACACAAATGGAACAATAATGGTCTTGTTTATTGAGACCTACTAACCAATGCAAATGATTTGAAACGATTTGGACTAGAACTTGAAAAACCGAACAACCGAACAACCGAGATAGATGAACAATTGTACAACAAAAAAATGAACAATTAAACAACTGAACAATCGAACAATTGAACAACCGTAATAAATGAGCAGTAGAACAATCGACAACCGAACTACCAAACAACTCTTACGGGAAGGCTTTACGTTAATCACGAGAAAAAGTGCAAAATTTTCAGATTTTGATAAAAATTGTTGTACAATGATAAAATAACAAATATCAACAACCGGAACAAAGAAAAATAACAAGAAATTTGTTCTTATCTTCAACTCAACTCTCAAAATGACATCTTAAAAAAAAATTTGGGAATTGTAGTGTGAGGGTTTGAATGCGTTATAAATTATAGATATAAAAGATATATATGTATATTTGTGATGAATATGATTAGGACATTATTGTATTTTAATAAAAATTAAAGTAATTTTTATACAATTAAAAATAAGAGGTCATATTTGATTTTTTTTTTTTTAATCAAGACCATTTTTACTTACATCCTTTTGACTTGTCCTTTTATCAAAATTCCCCAAATTTGTTGAGATCGGAGGAGAGAAGCAATGGCTGCACGGGGAATCACATACATCACCGGCTCTCAGCTTCTGTCTCTGAAAAACCGTCCGAATATCGCCATCGTGGATGTCAGGTCTTGGTGTATTTACATTATCTTGTGTTTGTAGTAACTATATATTCGAGTTTGTATTGAAACCTGAATTGATTTTAGGGATGATGAGAGGAGCAGTGATGGGCACATAGCGGGGTCTCTTCACTTTGCTAGCGATACGTTTGTTGATAAGTTGCCCAATCTCGTTCAAGCTACCAACGGCAAGGATACTCTTGTTTTCCACTGCGCTCTCAGCCAGGTACCTCTTTTTCTTTGTTAGATCAAATATCAATTATCATGGTTGATTTGGGTTTTTATTGGGGGCTATCCGTGTTTACCTATATGCTTTCCTCTCTACTTGATCAAGGTTATTGACCAGACTCTATATAATATTTTACCTTCTGTTGGAAGAAGATTGAAAGAGTCAAAATCATTTTCAGTGAGGCACTGTCTGTATTGTATATGTAATGTATCATTTAATTTATATAGTCTGTCAGTGAAAGGATCCTTTATTCCTGGACTGGATCATGGTGCTTTTCAAAGACAATGCAAATGCAATACGTCCCTTGGGTAGCAATACTTGGTTTCAATTTACAAACATCCAGATATCAAATTTATCCGGATAATTATAGCCTGTCTGTTTCTATTGCTAGTACTCTCCATTAAAAGTATGCTCGTTTGGTTTTGACATGTTTTAAGAAAACGTAGATAAAGTAGATAAAGTAAGGGTATTTTGAGGTATTGTATGGTCCATTTACGAGTTAAGTGGTTGTTTATGAGTATAAAATCGACAGCATATGAAAAAATTAAGTGATAGTTAAATGGTGAAGCAGAACAAATTGTTGAAAAAAACAGTGTGAGCTTACTTTTGGTGGACAGAGAGAGTATAACACTAGCAAATCAATGTAGGATATCTGGTTTCAATTTCTCTGGCTAGTTTCTTTCTTTAGTGTTGCTGCTAGTGCTAGTGCTCGCGTCAAAGCTAAATAGCTGATAGATGAAGCGCCTCACGCTATAGAGTAAACATCCAGTTTTAAGAAGAACAATCTGGTTTAGGATTTTTAGATAATATATTCTAATGGATTGGTGAGAAACATTGAGGGTAGTTTTTAGAGTGCTTGGAAATTGGAGAGGGGTTAAACAATGAGAAAGGCAAAGCTCAGATCGTACTTGCAATAATTGGCCTGGGATGCTAAAAACAAACAAAGAAGATACTACAACAGTTGTGGTATTTGGACCATCTACCCACTTATTTTACCTGTTTAGTAAGGTCTCTAGTGAAGAGAGAGATCTAGACCCATGCATGCCTATACAAAACAAAGCCAGAAGCTACCTTGGACTAATCCATTCTTAATAGAAGTGCTGCTTTCATCAATATCTCGAAGGAATTCGTGAAACTGACTTTGAAAGTACTAGTTATGTGAGCATCTTTTATTTACTTATTAAAACAATCACGAGATACTTGGTATTTTTCATATTTGTTCAAATGAATCGAGCTTAGGTAGGCCATGTTAATGCTGTCTGGTTTACAGGTTCGGGGACCCAAATGTGCTCGGAGGTTTGCTGAGTATGTTGGTGATGCCAAAGACATTGGAGTGAAAAATATAATGGTTTTGGAACGCGGTTACAATGGTTGGGAAGCTTCTGGAAGACCTGTGTGCCGTTGCAAAGACGTCCCCTGCAAAGCCAATTGCACTGCCACTAACTAAATCCATATACAGAATGAGCATTAATGGCATTTAACTCTGTCTGCATTCATTAGTCTCCTTTTGTTGTATTATACATACTTATATTGATACACGCATTCTGCTTGTAATAATATTGCTCAAACCCAAAAATTCAATGGAATTGGGTTGTAACTTGATCCGTTTTATAAAAAAAATTGGGTTGTAGTACTTATTCCAATGGAGCTTTTCTTAAAATCCTGTCTGAGTGATTTGTTTGGAAACAAAAAAAGTGAAATCAGCAATGATCTGGATCTCTAATAATCATGTCTACTCCAATCTCGTATCCTATTCCTATGTATTGTAAAGAAAGGCCACGACTACATCCATTTTGAAATGAGTTTTTAATCGGTCCAAGTCTGAAAGATATATTAATTATCAATTTGGAGCACGAAAGATGTTTATATTAAGAGATTTTATCAATTCGGGACTTGAAATTAAGGCCCCGAATTGATAAATGTCCTATCTTTCATGTCCCAAATTGATAAAATTATTTAATATAAACATCTTTCGTGTCCCGGATTGATAAATTTTATTTTCAGTCCCGGATTGATAAATTTTATTTTCAAGTCTCGAATTGATAATTAACATATCTTTCAGACTTGTATCGATAAAAATCCTTTTGAAATATGTCTGCAGCTTCTGCACAACATCCATTGCATTTTTCACGTCTTACACTATGTAGATGTAGTAGTATATATGAACAGCCACTTAATAACATTATTATTTACATTTGATTAGATCAAATCTCATTATAAAATTAAAAATAAAAACTCAAAATTCTCATTTCATTTTGGTTTCGGTTGAATTCAAAATCTGGTTTCGTTTTTGTGTGTAAATTTATTATAAATTTTAGAGAGATCGACATGTAAAAAAACTAATAGCCTATTTTTTATATTTTACTCAAAATATGTCTATCTCTATACAAAATTCGAGCATAAACCATCTGAAAAGGAAAACAAAATGTAGAGACAACATCATTGACCTTAAAAGTAACTTTGAAGTCTTGGAAGTTTGGATTAATTATTTGATTTCTAAAAATCATATAAACCATCGCCTAAAATGATACTAATACAAAAATTTAGACAAATTTTTATATGAAATATTCCACAAATTTAGGATCCGTGAAATAATTCATATAATGAAATTTGCAGATTCTATGCGGGACGGGGTGAGTCCAATGAATATTTTCAAAAAACCTCGCGAAAGGGCAAAAATAAAAATAAAAATCGCCCTCACGTGCTTTCGGGGTGTTACTATTAGGTTAAATATGTATTATTTTAACAATAAATATGTGTTACTATAAAACAAAGAGTAATATATAATTGTCCAAACGCAAAATAAAAATTAAAAAATTGTCAAATAAATATTTAACCTTATATGTGTGGATCAAATTGGTCTCTAATCTTCGACAACTTTATTTTCATTAATAGGGTGTGATTTTATTAAGATGGAGCTTATTTGATGTCAATATTAAAGAGAAATGGTTAAGTGTGTTAAAAAAGTTCATAGATCTATTTGGACCCCGCCTATAAGATTTGTGGTAAATATGTGTTCTGTAAGGACAAATATGTGTACTAAACTCACACAAATGTAAAAATAAAATTTTACTCTCGATTGTATTATTATAAAGTCAAACACGTGTTACTATATGGAGAAAAATTGTATTACCATATGAACAAACTCAATACAACACGTGGACAAATATTTTTTTAAACTACTAGTAACACGTACTTACCTTTACAAAGAATACATGTTTGACCTTATATTAATACACTTGGGATTAAAATTTTATTGATATCTTTGCGCGAATATTTTTTGAAAAAAATATGTTACTATATTAACACAAACGTGTAAATCGTATTGAAAAAGATGTCTTACTATATGAATAAATTAGAAACAAAGTAATAATTGCGATATTAATTCCAGTTTAAACCGAAATAAAAATTTATCATCAAAAGTTCGCATAAACTTTGTATTCTTTTTTTTTTTTTTTTGAGCATTCATCACTATTTAAGTTTTCCTCACTATTATTTTCATTAATCGGATTATCCAACACCAATTATTTGACAATGTTTTAAAAATCATTCATGTCTTCTCTTTTTTTTTTTTCGTATTCTTGTTTATTTTACTATTCGATCTCATAGTTTCCGCTCTTGTTTTCCATCGAATTTTGTTGTTTTATCGCCTGATCATCGGCGTCTACTGCACCTAAAGAGTCTTGATGTGTGGTTGAAGAACACAAATCTGGAACTACCCATGAAAGCTCTGAGCGAACGGAGGAAAAAGAAGAAGTCCGCGTATTTTTTTATTTTGACCCGTTCTTTTAGGTTTGACCCACAAGATTTAATTTTTTTTTATTTTAACCGATATTTTACGGTACAATATTATATAAGGGAGTCCCTAAAAAATTTATGATATTTGTGTGTGAATAAATATAAGAGTAATAAATAAATGGTAATAAGAATACTCTAATACATAAAGGCCTAGGTTATTTGCACACACATTTTTATTGAGATCACCTACTTGATGAAAAAACACACGGATTATTAAGTACAACCCCCAATATCTCACGAAATACCCTTTATCATTCAATATTCCTCCCTTAAAATTTTTGGACACTTTAACCAAAATTATGTTTAATTTTGGGAAAAAATTAAATTATCGGAAATTTTAATCGAAAATGTGTATAATTTTTGAAAAAATTCCAAAAATTGTTATTATTTTCAGAAATTTTTCCAAACAGTAGGTTTTTCAAAATTTATATAGTAGGAAACTCCAAAAAAAAATGCCGAACTATAATATCAAACAATTCAATAAACCAACCAATATTCATATACATTTCAATTTGTTCAACTAACAATTCATTAAACCAACCAATATTCATATACATTTTCATCTAACCCTATAATACATTTTCGAATTGGGTCGATATGCACCCCCACGCTCACAACCTAAAAAAACACGAGCCTTCTTCCTCCCCCACCATTATCGGACCGCCGAACAACTACAACTATATTGTGTTCACTACCAACTTGACGGCACCCTCTAGAAGAGCATCACAAGAGGCAAATGGTTGGTATGTCATGAACACAATGCTATAATTCTTAACTACTTGAGAATCGGATCCACGTTTTCTTGCTCTTTTCGTTGATTTGATTGGTCTTTTTCTTCACAATCTCCCTTAAAATCAATCATCATCAAAACCTTCCTCAAAAGCTTCTTCATCTATTATATAGTCTTCATCATCGTCTCACAAATTCTAATATCCAAAAACACACACACACAAAAAAATGATCGATCAAAATTTTGAAAAAAAAAGAGTGAAAGTTTATACAAATTTGAAAAATATGACCTAAAATTTGTAAAATTTGGAAGTTTTTCAAATGCGGTCGCTTTTTGGATAACCAGAGTCGAAAGGTTAAAAATTGAGAAAACAAAAAGATGCGCGAATACATTAACACCCATATTTATCATCGTATTTACGTTCATTAACATCCAAAATAACACAACAACAACAATATTAATATAACAAACAACAAATAACACACAAATACAATACAAATCCATTTTAAAACAACTTAGTTCCTCATATAAAAATCCTAATAAATAAACAATAAAACTTACATAAACACGTGGAGACGACATTTAGAGTCCATTGTTGCAGAGATAGGGACGTTTGACGATAATACGAGTGTGATCCTTCACTTTTGTGAACGGTGAAAAAATATAAAAGTGAACCCTTGTACAAAAGTTTTGGCAAAAATAGAGTGGGTTCATTTCTCATAAGGTGATAAGGGCACATTTAACCTATATTTCAGTTTTAATATTTCTCATCTAAATTAATTGGAGAACTACCCAAACCTTATTGGGAACCTCCACACCTGCAAATCACCCTTCTTCCGCGTTAATCCGACGACCTCTGAAGAATCCGAAAAATGGTACTCTTATTTTTCACATCTCTCACGATCTAATCCTTCACTCAAGTTATTGTGATAATAGTACTAGTTTCTTTGATTTTCCAGGTTTGTTTGGCTTGTTTGTTGCCGCTCTTTCTCGTCCCAATCGTCAATTTATTGCCCCTCATCTTCGATTTGATCATGGTTTGTTCATCTTTTATCTTTTAGGTTTCGATCGCATTTTGATGATTATTTCCAATTGATTTGATCTGTCCAAAAAATTTGTTTCAGGCAAAGGTTTATAGGTTGTTTGGATGGGAATATCGGAAGCCGGTGAGAGCACCCCCTGCTTGTCCTATCAAGCCTTCTGCCACCAAGAGCGGCATAGACGCTTCAGTGAGTAATTTGTTCTTTAATTATTGATTTCTTGAGGCTTTTCCTAGGGTTGGGACATTTTTATACTTTAATCTGATTTAGGTCCAAATTAGCGGTCGTGGAATCAAATTCATTCGTATACTTGCTCAATAATTGTTTCTTTAAACTCAAACAAAGGTTTGAAATTGATTTATTAGAACCTTGTTAGAGCCTAGAGCTTGATTATTGTTAACAGATGAATTCTATTAGTATTGTACAATGATACTCACTGTTTGGTTGACCAATGAGGTTAATATGAAAAATAAATATAACCTGAACTCAGAAGGACACATATAATAAGCTTGGAAATTGTATACCCTTGTAGTTTGCATTCATGTAGTTTACAAAGAATGTCATGTTTGGTTTGATACTTCAATTTGAGCCCATTTTGATATTGGATTGACTATAAGGAGCTGTTTTGAGTAAATTACCAAATCCTAAGTCGTCGGACTATTTCCATTGCTCGTCTTCTTTATTCTTTCAGTTAGATTTTGTTTCTTCCACGTAGGAGTAACATCTAGGAAGCTTCTTGAATGAGTATACAAACAGTGGTCATCATTAAATTGGTAAATATGAATTGAGAAATCTAAAGTTTCTAATGCACAAATCCAGTCGCATTCCATGTTTGCTGCTTCTGAATGCGAGCTAATAAAACTATGAAACTGTCAGTTGTCGTTTGGGACCCTGAATTTCTTTTCAGCTATGATTGTCTTAGAAGGTTCATATTGATTTACTATTTGGGTTTAGTTCTTCAAGCAAATTGAATACGTGCTAGTTATGTTCTTATTTCAATTATTAGCTGATTTAGTCTGGGAATGGTTAATAAACTACTTCATAATCATTTGTGTAAAATAAAAGGTTACAGGTGGTGCCTCCGATCCATCCCCAAAAGCAGTCGGAGTGGATGATGGCAAGCAAGATTAACAGCAGCTGTAAATCTTTGTTTAATGTCTATCTGGAGAGTTGAGATTGCTATAACTTGAATGCTTGATGCTGTTTGTTATACAATAATAATCTTTACTATAATGAGTACATAGCATTGTGCAGTTTCATATTGAGAAGATCATGGCCTCACTTCCATTTTAAGTAATGTTGCTTCTCCCAAAACTTTTGTTCTTCTAATTAAAATCCCTTTAATTGTATGAGGTAAATAAATATTAATGTCCAGTCCTACTCCTACTCCTACTTAGCTTCATCATTTATTTTTGGTTAAGTTCAATGATTTCTTATCAGAACTTAATACTATGCACTCAATCAAATTTGTAAACTTAGTGTGTAGATGCTTTTGCAAATTATTAAATTTGGCATTTGGCACTCATTTTGAAATTATTTTAGGCTCCATTTGGATGGAGTGGATTTGAAATCAAGATATTTGAGGATAATAAGATATGCACTCACACAAACTAAAATGAAAAAAATTAAATGAATGGATTTGATTCACTTAAATATTAAGCACACTCCGGGGATTTCAAATACAATTGAGTAATTTTTAGGCTTGTCGTGCAATTATGGCTACATTTTTAATAAACTGTGTTTTTATAATTTTTTGTGAAAAATAAAACAAAATAGTTGAAAAATATTAGTATTACATTAAAAAAGTATTTATATTGCTCAATTTACTTCTAGATTTTTAATGATCTTAATTAAATATTTAATATTTTAAATTTTTTAAACGTAACACTACCGTAAATTTACAGTATATACGAAACACGTGTTTTGACTTCGAATCAACCATATTTACATTTTAATTATGGGAGTAATTAAATAATTCCCATCACAGTTAAGGATTTATATATGCCATTTTCTATGTTTTATGAGAGTCCTTTTCACTTGCTTGCTATACCTATACTGGCTAGTAAATTATTCTTTTTCACATAGTAATGATATATAAAAAATAATAATAATAAAATGAATACTGAAATAAAGGAATTCATTAACTATCCAAATCTGAAAAATCGAATTATTGGATTTTTTATTTAAAAATGTTGAGTTATTACATTTTATTGATGTTGAATAACAAATTCCAAACTAACTAAAATCTACTGCAAAATAATATAAAGACTCAGAGCCAAATCAATTTCTTTTTAGTTAGAAAACAAATATAGTTGTTCGGCATCTTAAATCTTTTCTAAATTGAAACCGACATAATTTGCACGATTTTAGTACTTGTAAAACACTACTAGGGAAAATTTTCGTACTTAGTTTTAGTATTGTGACTTTTAATGAGATAGTAATTTGCTAAAATGAGATCGTGATTACATAATTGTGTTGTTACGACATGACTAATATATATATATAATTAAACTGCTGGATGTCTCTTAAATTTTGTCTCATTTGGATTAGTGGTGATATTTTTATGCCTTAATCATATTACATAAAAATCTTGGGACGCAAGAATATCATTTTTCTTTTGTCATTTTAAATTTTATTATACTATTACGTAGTATGTGTGTACTGTGTAGTAATAATAATTTAATTTGATAAAATAAAAAATAAAAATTAAACATAATCAAAAGGGTGGGGAATGAATTAGCTGTTTGTCATTTAAGAATTCAGGTGTGTGTCTTTCGCCTAGCCTGGTGATAATAGCAAATGAATTAGATGTTTGGAAAATGGTGCTACATCGTGATGTGTTTCTATTGAAGTTGTGTTGCAATGCTGATTCTGATTTCGAAATCCTAACAAAGAATATTTGTGTAAATCGGGTGCATACGATGAACTCTATTTTTACTATCATTTGTTATACACATTTACTATAAGCTGTCATAATTTACTTATATCGGTGAGTGTGTATGACAGGTGATAGTACATGTTCATGATAGTGAATATGCATAATGATGATAGTAAAATAAAGTTTATCGTATGCATGAGTTCACATAAATTTTATATATATATATATAACACTTTTATATTCCAATATTGTTTGTAATTAGATGTTGAAACTTGTTTGGCAGATTCCAAATTGTATTTTATGAAGTTAGGTGTAAAAATTCCAAATAGGAAAATTAAATTAGATCATGATTCAATATATTCTTTTAATAAGTCCACTACTTTATTTTCTCTCATACTAAATTAAATTTTCTTTAATAAATTCATAAAGCATCACGATTATGGATTAGGTGGGGTCCAACTTTAATCCGCTCCACTTCCAAGTTCCATTTCTTAAAAAAAAAAATTACTCATTCATGGTATTGCTGCTATGTGGAGTAAGTATTTCGTAGTTGGATAAATTGGTTTTGTTATTCAAATCCGAAATATATTCAATGAACTTTGATCTGTAAATATTTGAATTAGATGCGCTTATTTTGTTAACATCATTATTATTCTATAGTTTTAATTAAATTAATTAATATTGTTATTGCTTTTCAAAAAAAAAAAAAAATTTAATATTGGAGTTAAGACGAATTTTAATTAATTAATTTCCAAAAGAATAAGGCATTTGATATCATCCTTTAATTTAATAACACTATGTAAAACATGTGTGTGTAGATACAATACCTATATCTACATATCACCTCTCTTCTGCTCCTCCGGTCGCCGGGAAATTAAGATTTCCGGCGATCCCGTCCCCATCTGCGACATTTCCTTCCCTTCCTACAATTGATACGTTATTTTATACTCGCAATATCGTCGATCGTATCTTAATTTCTGTGTATTGTATTGTATTGTTGGTTGATCCAATAACAATAGCAACAACAATAGCATTAGGGTTTGGGGTTTGGCAACCTCCTTTTCCTTTCACATAAATGGATACCTGCATTTGAGACGAGATGTTCCACAAGATAATAAAGAGAGGGCACCGCAAGGCGGGCAAATCCGACGTCGATTTGGCGTATCCACTGTCGGGTTGGAGTTCCGCCTCCAACATCGTGGTTAACCATGCCTCTCGCGGCGGTGCACCGCCAGCTTTATCTATACCACATGATCAAACGTGTTGCGCTGCTGCTGCTGCGCCAGAGCGGGGCACCATTGAAAATCTACCCATGTTTCGAGACGTTTTAGCTTTGGAGCGCCAGAGTTTGTTCCTCCGTAAGCTCAAGGTATGTTGCGTTGAGTTTGATATGTGTGACGTGGAGATTAAAAAGCAAACTCTGGTTGAACTTGTGGATTATATTCAATCTGGTGTGGGGAAAATCACAGAAGCGAATCAAGAGGAAATGATTCGGATGATCTCAGCGAACATATTCCGGAGCTTACCCCCAGGGTCCGAGATCATCGATGTGGAGGAGGAGGATCCGTTTCTTGACCCGTCATGGCCTCATTTACAACTCCTTTATGAACTGCTCTTGCGGTATGTGGTGTCACCAGATACGGATACCAAGGTCGCCAAGCGTTACATTGACCATTGCTTCGTGCTGAAGTTGCTTAATCTGTTCGAGTCGGAGGATCCAAGAGAGAGGGAGTATTTAAAGACTATTGTGCATAGGATTTACGGCAAGTTCATGGTGCACAGACCCTTTATTCGGAAGGCCATAAATAACATCTTTTATAGGTTCATATATGAAACGCAGAGACACAGTGGGATTGCGGAGCTTTTGGAGATATTAGGGAGTATAATCAATGGATTTGCATTGCCAATGAAGGAGGAGCACAAGTTGTTTCTTGCTCGGGTTTTGATACCACTCCACAAGCCTAAGCCAGTAGTCATGTATCACCAGCAGCTATCTTATTGCATTACACAGTTTGTAGAGAAGGATTACAAATTGGCGGATATGGTCATTATGGGATTATTGAAGTATTGGCCGCTCATCAATTCCCAAAAGGAGCTTCTCTTTATCGGCGAGCTTGAGGAAGTGTTGGAGGCCACTCAGGCTCTCCAATTCCAGCGCTGCGTCGTCCCTCTTTTCAGACAGATTGCTCGTTCCATTAACAGCCCTCACTTTCAGGTAATTCCTGTATGTATGTATAGTGTTGAGAAGTCAATTATTGCCACTCTTGCTTCATTACTTATTATTGTTTCAATTAATTGCTATGATTGCGGACTCTTGATTTAGCTACATGTGCTTGTGCTTTTGCTGCTGATGAAATATGATTGAGGTTTACTATTCTGATGGAAATATGAAAATATTACCATGGATTTGATCATATGCCCACAGTTGGACATCAATTTATATGTTCCACTACCAATCATCATGTGATGCCACATGGGCTCCCCTGTATATGTAGCATCACATGATAGGTGATTGACATGCCACATAAGCGTTGAACATATAAATTGGTGCCCATCTGTGGGCATATGATCAAATCCGAATATTACCAAGCTAGCCTAGTTCTCCATTTGCATTATCATGTGATTATGCAGGTTGCAGAACGAGCTCTTTATCTGTGGAACAGTGATCATTTTATAGGCCTGATATCTCACAACTTGAATGTAATATTGCCAATCATTTATGAGGCTTTGGAGAAGAACATGGAGTCCCATTGGAACCAAGCGGTAAAAGGTCTTACATTAAATGTTAGGAAAATGTTTGCTGAGATGGATGCTGAGTTATTTGCAGAGTGCGGGATTAAGTATGCAAAGACAAAAGCTACCTCCAGAGCTGTGAAACAACGACAAAAAATAATGTGGCAAAGGTTAGCTGCTGCTGCTGCTCAAGGATGGATAATTGATTGATTAGGTAACATTAATTCATTCATTCATTCATTCATTTTCGTAATTGTGACTATGGCAATCAATCAATCAATCATTCGGCAATGTATTTATTTATGTATTATGGTTTTTCTTCTGTTTTTATCTCATCAATCAACTTCTTCTTCTTCGACTTCATCATCTTGTTTTGTTTCATGCTCGTAACATCTTCAACATCACGCTAATAGAGTAATAAATACTGAGAATCTAAAATGTATTCAAGTTGTAGTTGTTTCATTCAGTTGATATTATGCAGGATGTTCAATTGGATGTATTGTTAATTCTCAGCTCAATTGTTGAATATGATCGTTGTGGTGTCAAATAATTGATAATCAAATCAATGGGCCCTGATGATATGATTAGGTAGCTTATATATTAAAACTCTAAAATATATATATATATATATATATATATATATATATATATTATATAAGTGTGTCTACTTGTGAACCAAGTTTCACGGTGAAACTTGATCCATATTGAAAAAATAGATCAATTTACTTTTGAGTTATCCCGACTAATACCTTTTAGTAATATAGGCAATACTCTTCCGTTATCATGGCCGATACTCTTTAATAATTTAGGTAATACTCTTGATTATCACGACTAATACTCTTTAGCAATATAAGACATACTTTTTAGTAATATAGGTAATACCGTTCATTATTACAACCGATACCCTTTAGTAAATGATTAAGTTTCACCGTAAACCCTTGTTCACATTAGACTTTACCATATTATATCTGTTGACTGAAAAAAGCTAGCTACGTTGACATATACGAATTTTAAATATCTCATTCATTTAATTTGATTTAATGAGCCATACTTTGATAATTTCCTAGCATATTGTTTTCTGTCTTGTGCCTCAAATATGTTTAATCTAATAAAAGATTCAAATTAAGCATCTAAAAAGGACTGAGGAGAGATAAAGAAGACCAGCTTTATGATGTATATAAATCCCACCTTTTACCTTTGCTGGATATATACACGCACACATGCACATTCCGAATGTTTGTATTAAAAATATACAACTAGTATTAATTTTAGAAAAGAAGAAACAAAGAATGTTAGTTTCATCACACATGCACATTCCGAATGTTAGTTTCATCATTTCACAAGTCTGGCTAATTAATTTTGATCAAAATGAAACACGCACAAAGTATGAATTATTTTAAAAAGAAGAAACAAAGAAAAGCTTGAGTTAGCTAATAAGGTAGATACACAAACAGGAAACAACTTATGAGCCCTTCAATTGGCAGCTGCTCATGTCATGGGTTTGGTTGATGAAGCCCAGTGGTTGGCCCAACTCCATTGCTGGGCCGCCCAAACTTCCACAACCCTAAAATGGGCCTGTTATATACACCTCTATTCTACTATTAGGATATCATTAAACTCTATTTTGATTTTAAATAGTGGTTCTTTTCTTTCATCAATTAAGGGTTGGCCTTTTTATCCTACTAAGAATTTTAATGGGAGTTCTGCCACTGGATTGAGAAAAAATATAAGGTGAATATTTTCTTCTTCTCATTCTTCTCCAAACAAAACGACCATCGTCCACTATTAATCCCTTTGGTTAGCTCTAAATGACATTATATAAACAAATGTGTATGAAGAGCACCAGCCTGGCTATTCGCAGTCGGGTGCGCCATGTTCCCCAAAATCCAATTCCACGCCCCCACATTACCAATCAATTAAACAATTCTTTCTAGTTTACTCATCTTTACAACCCCTTTGCCTAAATTACTTATTTCACTTATCATATAAACTCTAAAATTTATTTAAAAAACGCATGCATGTACGTTTCAGGCAAATTAAGCAGCAGCAAAAGTGACTTTATTACACAAGTAGCATGCATGCATGCACGACTTTATTACAACGACTAGCTAGTTAGCTAGCTTATCACAGCAAAAGTGACTTATTACACAAGTAGCATGCATGCATGACTTTATTACAACGACTAGCTAGTTAGCTAGCTTATTAAATCAAAGATTAGGCTGCATTCTTCCGATCCTTAATATCGGTGAATGAGATTCTTCCATGCATCCTTGTTTTCCGAATAGTACTTCACCTCAGCCTGCAATGCAAAAAGGAAACCTCCTTACAACAAACATCCACAAAGAATGCATTAAATCTACCAACAATGGAATTAATTTACTGTTTCTAATACATGGATTATTTTGTGCCTCTTGTCCAAATCATTACTATCATTGCCAAATAACATAATGTGTGTTAAAGAAACAGAAAAATATAATGCAAGTGAGTACTGAGTACCTTCCTAACCCCTAAGACGGCACGCAAGAGCTTTTCACCTAACAAATCTCGCAACACCGTGTCTTTCTCAAGGGCTTCAACAGATTCAGATAGGGATTTAGGTAGTCGCTGCACTTTGTGTTTCGCATTGTCTGGATTATCATCTGGTAAGGAGGAAAGCCGTCAATTATTAAGTACAAGAAGCAGATCAGAAACATAAAGAAAGTTGTTACCCATGGGTTGAGGTAGAGTTAAGTGTGTTCGTAGGCCGTCAATTCCAGCTGCAACGATGGAGGCAAGGCCAAGATAAGGATTCGCACAACCATCGAATACCTTTATCTCAAAATTGCTAACAGAGCCATGCGGTATTCCCGGTGGACAAGCAGCTCTCAGAGGTGCTTCTCGATTTTCTATCCCCCAGCACAGGTATGCTCCACTCCATGAATTAGGTTGTATACGATCATAACTAGGCACACAACAGAAGAAGAGGAAATCCAAATGTTCATGGAAATCCCAATCCAACCATCACACACACACACACATAGGACTTCCTTTACCTATTTGGAATTGGTGCTGTAAATGCCAATATTGAAGAAAGATGAGCCAATACTCCAGCCATGAACTCTTCCCGATCTTGGATATTCCATATTTAGTTTCTCCACTGCGCCCCATGAATACATTTTCTCCATTCTCCCATAAACTCATGTGCACATGTGATCCAGACCCAATATCATCCAGAGAATACCTAGGAACGAACAATACCAATAAGCACTCATAAGTAGATAATATAACAGTAGCGCAGCTCTAGCTAGCTAATATTAGGATACCTACTTAGGTACAAAAGTTGCCAAAAATCCATGTTTTCTGGCCACAGCCCGAATGACTTCACGTGCAAATACTAACTTGTTAGCTGCATTTTCACTGATTGTGTAACCAAAAGCGAATTCAAATTGACCATGCCCAGCTTCTGCGTGTATCTACAGATTTCCAAAAGCATATTATTATTATTATGATTATGATTGAAGTCAAATTTATTTTTGGTCTGATAAGAATAAATTATCTTGTTCCATGTGTTCATCTAAGCTAGTTCCAGTTAAACAACAATGATTAATACTAGTGTTTCTGGTCAGGAACATGACTTCTTCTTCAACCGTGTCGAATGATGCAGAACTAGAATAGACATTATTAAATGGAATTGGTTTTACACTATTCATACACCTATATATTTATAATGGATTAAACGTACAAGTGCACATAATTAACAAGGAAATAACAGATGACATCTAATTAGGCTCCTCACAAAGCTAGTATTCGGTGTCAATTATTATTTACTAAGTCCATGCTATTAAGTGACTCTATTATCAGAAACTTGTATATACCTGTTCCACCTCAATATTCAGGGATTGAAGATGAAGCGCCATTTCACCAAGTATGGGAAAAGCATCATCTATTGAGATAAGCGGAGCAGTAGGGAGATGCATCGAATGGTACCCATTTCTCGTTCCCACCCCTGCAAAAATTCACAACAAGGGGAAATTGGGCCCCAATTCATACGAAAACTTTTAAAATGATGAAGGTCAACAAACACATACTCTGTTGTTTTTCGTAACAGGAAAAACTCACTTTCAAAGCCTGCATTCACTACCTGCACAATTAGCAGTTTCACATATAAATTATAATTATGCAAAACTATTAAATATAGATACAACACCAAACCAAACAATACCAAGTTAAATTCATCTTTCAAGACTTTTGAAACTCTTCGCAGTGTTTCTCTGGGACAATACTCCCATGGTATGCCTGGCTTAAGGTACATGTCTGCTAGAACCATCTCCTGTTCTTTTGCCCTGTAACATATATGATGTAAATAAGCAGTATATTCTTTTACAAGGACTATCTAGATCAAATCAGAGCTATATTCAACTAAAAAATTTCAGCCACTCAGAGTAGTGATTGCTATCTAATGAGGCATAAAATAATTTAAAAACGAATCCCAGATGCTACAAATAATATAAGATCTGACAAAGCTCATATAAGCTCTTCCATTAATACAGCAATAAGCATTTCAAACAGTAAGAAGGGATTTATTTGGACACATTCCATTAAGACTTGACAAGCTCAAGTTCATAATTAGGGGAGTGAGTGAAAAGGAAAAATATTCAACAGCAAATGCCTTGGAAAAAATTACCTACCAAGGAACTATGCATTTGGTCGATAAATCAGGAATGAGTCTGATTTCACCCACTCCACCTAGATTAGTTCCATCAGCTGGACAATCCGTAAGCGAACACATAGCCATTGTTGCGTAGGTCAGTCCAACACCATTCTTTGCAACAACATTGCTGAAATGCTTTTGAGGAACCACCTGATACATAAAACCCAAAACGTTTATGGAAGCCACTAGCTATTTAACTTTCTTATGTAAGGTGTACTTAAATAGAACGACGAATGAAATTTTCGTCAACAAAATTTAAATCAGAAACTTAGAACAAAAGGCTTACACGGCATCTATGCTGTCCAGAAGCATCAACCCAAATGACCCGAACATATGCAACATCCTGAGAAGAAGCAGTTATCATATTCCATTAGCCTAGAACTAGAACTAGAATGACTGGCTAATATAATAACATGAAAAGATAATTAATTAGTTGTGGTATTTGCTTGCATCAGCAGTAGTCGCAACACTTTACTCAAGCAGACTCCATTTGACTACGTTTGGATAGAGTGGATTTGAAATCGAGGAATTTACGTGAATACACAAATTAAAATGAAATGAAGGGTGAAGTAAGAGGATTACAAATAACTACATTTCTTGGATATTTAAATCCTCCGACTTATAAGTAAATTTTTGTCCATTTATTTAGTTTTTCTACATTTTGACTTACAAATGTTATTCTCCTCAAATCTCTTAATTTTAAATGACTCCATCCAAATAGAGGTAGGATCGTTTATTTTTGTTAATTGGAGCAAACGGCAGCGTTTTACACGCGGTTAGTTAGTCATAACCGCCTGTTTAAAAAATAAGCTGGTTTAATTTCGCAGGCAGAAACAAGATAAAACAGAGTCAATGGAGTAGAAATCTGGATGTGAAATTAATGAAGAAATCCAGAACAATTCATTAATTAAGTAATTAAGAAGAAGAACCTTGAAATGAATGGTGTAGGGTACAACAGATAATGCATCGGCGGAGGCCTCAGAAAAGCAGTTGAGGAAAGGGAAGGCGGAGTCCACGGCGACAATGTCGTGCGCGTGTGCATCCACAAGCTCCGCCGTCTCCACTGCCCTTTTCAACGTCGCAAATCTATCCATTTCAATTTGATCCTCTTACTCTTACTCTTGAGATATGAAAAATAGCACATTTTCTCGAGACGTAAATATTATATAGTCGTCAGATGCACCAGCGGTCATAGACAATCTTCACGAATCTTATTTCTTTTTTTTTTTTTGAAAGGGCAATCTTCACGAATCTTATTTGTGTGTCGTCTATCCATTTTTTATGGTATTTTCCTTTCCAATACCGGGATTGAGTAGGGCGATGAAAAACTGTCAAAAAAAAAAAAAGAGTAGGGCGATGAAAACGTGCAGCATTTCTTTGGTTAACTTGTATATTCAATTCAGCTGTGTCCAGGCCTTTTGATGGGGATGGGAAATTTACTATTTTTTTCTCAATTAATAATTTATCGTGCACATGTTTTTAGTTTTAAAATTTACGTAACCAGCACAATAGATAATATTGTTTAAAACATAAAATATTTATCGTACACATGTTTTTAGTTTTAAAATGTATACTGTGTATATTCCAATTATTATTATGTAGACATTTCAACTAAGGGCCTGTTTGATAGGCCTGCAAAGGGGTGAGAAATAAACAATTTCAGCTTATCTGCGATGTTTGGTAGAACAGTATTGTTTTCTCATGTGATCGGGGAAACAACAGTCAGAGAAAGATTTCTGTCCAAACACTGTAGCTCTTCAACAAAGCCATCGAACCCTACCTCTCCGATACATTTTCTGGGTTTTTATCTGGATCTCGTTTTGTCAAAAATACCCTTCTTCTCTCTTGCAATTAAGAAATCGTCCTCGTCATTGTGCGCTCCACCAACAACTATGCAGCCGACAATCTAAATTATTTTATTTTATTTTTTTACTTTGGGGATACTTAAGCAATTTATCTAAATCTGGAATGGAAGTAATTTGCATAATTTGGGGGCGGAGATAATATGCAAATATCTGTGAATCTATTGGTGATAGAGCAATAAATATGTAATTTGATGATCTGAAAAACATTTAACAGAGGGAAGGACGAAGACCGTTGTATGAGATGAGCAGGGAAGGAGAGTCGGTCCACAACGATGAAGAGCGGTGCCGACATAAGCTTTTCTCCATAACCGGTGGCAAGGCGAGCGGCGGTGGGCTGTGCTGCGATGAGGATGATGAACGGTGTTTTGCAGTAATTGAAACAAATTGACATAATTGGGTTTTTCTATGGATTTGGGGATGGAATCGGTCAAAAATAAATTTGATATTTATTGCGATAATTTAGTGCAGGTAATATGAGCCATTTACAATGCCCATAATTTATTGGGTTAATTTAGTTTAGGTAATATTAAAATTTTCATAATTTCTTTATTTATTGTTATTGTTACATAATTTAATTTGTTAATTTTGAGTTTTCTAATACTTAATTTGTGTTATTGTGTTTCATTAATTAAATTTAAAAAAATTCAAAATAATGTTGAAGGACAAAATAGTATTTTCAATATTTTCTTATGCATTATATCTCCTACCAAACAAAGTGAAAATTACAAATGGGGGTAAAAATTACCAAATTACAAATTACAGGTGTAAAAGTACAAATTTTTTGCTTACATGCCAAAAAATTTGTGCTTCAGTGGAATTAATGCAACTCTTGGATTTGTTTTGACATAAAAGCCCTTGGCCAAAAAAAAAAGTTGCCGTAAAAATAAGTTTAATGGTTTATGTGCCAAAATTTTATAGTTAGTATGTAACGGTGAAAAACAAAATCGGTTGGTTTAGATAAAAAAATGGCGATAATTTGGTGGGGTTAATGCAATATATATATATATGCATTAACCCCACCAAATTATCGCCATTTTTTATCTAAACCAACCGGTTTTTTTTTTTCATGATAACTTCTACATGAAAATACGTGGTGTATTGTCCGTTTAACCAATTAACTAGTAATTCACCCGTCCTTCGCGCGATCAAGAATTGTAAACGGCAGAAAGATGATGCACTAAAAAAATATTGGTTAGTAAAATGTTAAGATAATTGATATTATATTTTAATGGAAGGGAGGATGGTGGTAGAGACAATCAATCGGGGGCTGACGAAAGTGAAGGTACACAGTTTAGCATGGCCGATCAAGACGGTCCCCTCGTATCGGAGGATATGGGTCACTCCCCTCCCCCTCCTCATGCCCTAGGGCTTCTCAATCTCCTTTGATGTTCAGACCTCAAAGGGTTGCTTCTCTTGATTTCTTTACATATAGTAATTTAAAAACGTTCCATTTCTTGCCACCAAGAATACAAATATAGCAAAATATTGTGGATATATTACGAAAAAATGAGTTTGGGATATAGATATTAGGAGGTAATGTATTTTCTTCCGAATATCATTGAAAATATCACAAAATATCAATATCAATCACCGTAGTGTGTAATTTTTTCACGAATATCGTGTAAACATTGCACAATATCGCAATATTCATAAAATATCGCAATTTTTTAATTATTTAAAAAATTATTTTTTGATTTTTTATTATTATACATATACACTAAACCTTATACTCCATATGCAACCAACCCAGCCCAAAATAATTAAATAACAATTGATCATTCAAATAAACAAGATTCTCATAAAAGATTATGTAAATCGTCAATTGTATATAGGTATTGTTCACAGAAAAAAAAATAGCGTGTATACAATATAGGTAGTAGGGCTTCAACCACTTGATGTATTCCATCTAATTAATTAAGTAATTGAAATAACAAAATTAAGTAGATACTAATTTGTTAACAAATGCATAGGATTACAAAAATGAGTTGAGAACAAATTCATTTTATGCGGATCTACTCTGCATATTTTAATACATAGCTCAACAGAGTAGTAGTAAATCTTAAGGTTTACAGGATATCCAACCTTCTTATATTGTTTTAAAATCTGTCTTATCCAAATGCAAATACATTGAAGTGGGTTGAAAAATTATACTCCTCTGTCCCAAAGCGTCGTTTTTAATACTTTTCTTTTTATTTGTCCCACATTAGTTTTCACATTTTAAAAAAAAAAACCCTTCCTAAACTCCACCCTCACAATGTTCATATATTTACACAAAATATTATTCATTTTTACACTCAATCCAACCACCTCCCTTACTTTAATAATAAGGAAAAATTACCACCAAATACACATTCTTGTTCACTTTTACAAAAAGGTCAATTCACTATTTAGAAGTTACATTCAATCTACAAGTTTCCAAGTCATTTTACCAATTTATCCCTACAAAAGAAATTACAAACGATACAAAATGCAATCCCCAATATTAAACATTCAGTCTTGTTGATCTTTGTCCAAATCGAAGACTTACTTCTCTCCTTTATGCCTACCACCTTCTTTCCTTTAATCTCGGACATACTCGCTTTGGAAGCCACGTGTATATATATATATATATATATATATATATATATATATATATATATATATATATATATATATATATATATATATATATATATATATATATCAACTATATTCCCAAATCAAGCACACAATCTCTCTAATAAAAATGAAAATATTCGAGAAAGAGAAAACTACGTCACCGAAAAGGAGGCGGTCTTGAAAAATGGAGAGTCGATGGTTGTGGCACCGGGCTATGCGATGATGGTGATGGTGTTTCCCGCGATGATGAAGGGCGACACGTGGTGAGGAGCAATTTGTGACGCCGGTGATGGAGAAGGTCGACGGGGCTATGCGATGATGGTGGTGGTTACACAGTGGGAGGCGCGACAACGGTGATGGGGTCACGCGAGTGGTGGGCGGATGGAAAGTCCTGGCGACGAAGGGTTGTGTTGAATGGCTGTTGCAAGTTGGGAGACGCGATGGGGTGCAAATCTGTGAAGAAGAGCGATGGGTGCACTTACCAACTGATGGGTGTATCTCGTCCTATGTACATATATATCTGTTCATGTACAAATGTGCACTCACCAATCGATGGGTGTATCTCGTCCATGTACATATGTGCAAGAGAATGTGCAAATGTTGAAGAGAAATATACATATATGTTTGTCCATGTACAAATGTGCAAGAGAATGTGCAAATGTTGAAGAGAAATGTACATATATGGTACTATGACGAGCGAGTGACCGGTAGAGCTAATTTCAAAAAATAAAATATCTATAGCTAATTTCAAAAGGAAGAAACAAAGATAAAATACAAAAGATTTGAATTTCAAAAAACGATCATACACAACTATACATATGGAATAAATATCTATAGCTAATTTGAAATTCAAATTTGAAAAGGAAGAAACAGTGGATTTTAATGTATAGCCAATTTTGTCAAACTGGTGACGTCGAACCCATCTGCCTCTAATTTTTCTTCATCCCTCTCGACAATGAGCATGTATACACGCGGGAGTTGAACAGAAAACTTCTCTTGAGCTGGCAAAGGGTAAAAGCGTCTCCCTATTTCCAATTTTTGTATCGATTTGAAAGAAGGCACGAATTGTAGTCCGTAAAAGCTACTGTAATTTGTAGCTTAAAGTAGTCGCCCTAATAATAAAAATTTACAAAATTACCCTTCAATACTCCACTCATTACACTTTTCTTAAAATGTGTGCCCGAGATGGAGGAGTAGCATGTAATCGAGTTGAATACAATTAGGCTTGAGTTTAAGTTTGTTTAAATAAAATTTAATCCACTCAACCATACACTACAAATAGATTTAAAAGAGTTCAGAACTATTGTATTTATTAAATTTATGGTGTACTTTATTAAAAAGACATGTCAACCAACGGTAATCAATACACCTTAATCTCTTATCTACATTATCTAAAAAAAAAAAAACTCACATTCAAACATAAATAGGATAAGCAGTTTCACCCCTTCATCTACATGCCATAATTAAAGAAAAAAGAACTAAGGTACCTTTTTGAATGCGGTAATTCCCCAAAAATTATCAGCTTGCAGCTAGCTCAGGCTAACTGTTATGACTATACGTCTAGCAGGATCTGATTGAACTCACACTTGAGCCACCAACACAATCATCATATATGTTCTCTTAATTAGCAATCTTTTACAAATAAACAAGATTGTGGCTCCTACTGTAAACAAACATACTACACCAATTATTAGTAAACAGGTGTTCAAGCTTCAATCCCATCAATCAGAGAATATGACACATAAATATCAATTTGAGAAAAGCAAATCCTAAAGGGCACAACAAAAATCGACAGAAAAGAGAAATTGAAGTCAACAAAAAAAAATGAAAATGGAAAGAGTAGGAAACACCAATTCACGGTGACCATGAATATGTCATCTGCAAGCAATGCCATCTAATGATAGAACTCTCATCATATAAAATTGCACAAAAATAAAAAAAAAAATCAGATTATACAATTTCTTATCATTTATTCCTCTAATAACTACATGAATGGATTTGAGTGGTCCATTAATTTTCTAAACAAGAACCTTTTGCTACCATTCAAAATAAAAGTGATGAAACAAAAGAAAACGGAATAAAATCCATCGTAAAACTCTCTTTTAAGGTTTTTTGCACCCTCCTTTTATAAGACGATATGCCGAATAGCTTGTGTGTAGAATATCTCTTATTAGATTTCCAAATTGAGAATCATAAAATTGTCAGCAGATTGAAGAATTGAAACTAAATCCCAGCAAGTACTCAACCAAAATTCATGAACTGAAGCACACTTTGTCGAATAGAAACCAGTTAAAACAGCATTCAATGCTACTAAACATCGTCCTAAAATAAACACAACAACAATGCTTCACAAAATCAAAAGATTTCACTGAGTCAAATCATCAAACAGAATGTGGGCAAATAACCCGGCAATATTCTAAAACCCAAAACCACAAATCCAGTCAAACTATCATCACGAATTTGCAACGAATCAACTGCCCAAACCAACAGATTAAGAAACTTTCCAAAACCTGAGAATCCAAACCCATTTCACCAACCAGAATTTTGTCAAACAAAATCGGTTGAAATTTGATTTCTACAATCAAGATTTGGCAAAAGAATCGAATACAAACAATGTGTCCATTCTAACATATCAAAATCCTATTTGGAACAACATATTAAATACCAGAACCTGAGAATCACTGCCTGTGAACTTAGGTTGCACTGTGTTTTGAAGAATGACGAAGGCTGGGTTCGACGCTGATGGGTCTTGAAGAGGGCAGGTTTGCGACGGCAGAGACGGACCAGCAGCGGCGGCGCGGTGGTCGCCTCCTCCTAGCGAGTCTGCGAGAGGCAGGTGAAGGAAGAGGACAACTGAAAATCAAAAGGTAGCGACGCAGAGCATTGTTGTTTATGAATTAGGGTTGGAAAATTGGGAATTTGAAAATTGAGATTGAGAGGTAGAGCGTAATGAGTTTCTGTAAGGGGAGGGAAAAATAGAGAATCATATACGCCTAGCTTGTTAGCTTGTATATGAAAAAAATTGAACGAAAAAAATGTTTGTGTTTGTGTTTTCACTTTTTTTTAAATATTTTAATATGCAAAATTAAATTTTCATTCAAAAATAAATTGGGGCCATAACTTTCCACTACAATTTTAGGAGGCCCAGTGACTTCAAGATACAACTTTTGATTAATTCTTTGTAGATACAATTATTTGGTGTGTTGTTCCCACATTACCCTTATATCTAATCAGACAATTTGTCCACTTGTCACATTGCTTTTGTACGAAGCTTTTCCTTTTCCCAAAGCATAAAATCAGACCTTCTACACACTCAACTTATTTCTTCCATTACTCTCTCCCCATCTCTTTAAAGCTTTTTGTGCACATTTCTTTTACTGGGTTTCATTTTACTGGTGAAGTATTCTTCTCCCATCTCTTAAAGCTTTTTTTGCACATTTCTTTTGCACTTCTTTTGCTTAAATATTTTAATACAACTTTTTTCTCATTCTTTCGCACATTATTTTTTCATTCATGACTTTCCATTTTCTCTTTCCATTCAAAATTATAATATGCAAATATAAATGAAAAAAATGTGGAGAATCACCATTTCCAAGTTAACTCAATACGCAAACAAAAAAATAACCTCATTCAAATTTCAAAATTTCAAAATATGCACGAGAATCACCTCATTCAAATTTCAAAATTAAAATACGCAAACAAAAAAATATGCGAGAATCACCTCATTCAAATTTCAAAATCAAAATACGCAATACACAAAACAAAATCACCATTTTCATGCTAATCACCTCATTGCTGAATCAAAATCACCATCTCTATGAATTGTGGTTGCACATGTGCAAATAATTTACGAATGTGCGAGATGTATTTGCACATGTCCGGAAAAATCTGCACATTGTCACTACAACTTCAAAGAAGAACCAAACAAAAAGAGTAAAGGAAACAAAACGAATCATTACAAATAGATTACCGCCTATATGCAAGAATACTCTTTCACATCTTGTTCTTAATCGAAAGTCAACACTATAATCTTGTTATTATCTCCTCCACAACCTTGGTCGGATTCGGTCCAGAACTCGGGCGGTTGTCGATCTGCATCCTAGAGTGCTAGCCGTCGCGATTGTCGATCTCGCATCTTGTTATTGGAATCACTAACTTCCATTGATTTTGCTCTAAATGATAACGGTCTCAATCTTATTTACTCGTCGCGGTGGGTTCGGTGGCCCGTCGCCGCCACTCCGGTTTGGTGACCCGCCGCCCGGTTTGGTGGTCGATCCGTGGCCGCAGAATCGTGACCAGCCGTCGCCCGAGTGAGTGAGTGAGGAGTGAGTGGCGGCGCCGGTGGATCTCCGACGACTTCGATTCTCAGTGGATCTCCGGCGCCGACTTCGGTTCTCAACGGTGGATCGTCGTCGCCTTCATCGTATATTAGAGAGAGAGATCGAGAAATGAGGGTTTTTTTTGGAGAGAGAAGTGATTTCGCATGTATGGAATGGGACACGTGAAGTCCGATAAAGTGTGGTGAGAGAGGGTCGAGATCTATTTGAGGGTAAAATTGGTATTGAAAAAGTTGACTTTGACCTATTAGTATTTTGACTTTAGACTTGTATTGGATAATAATAAAATTTGAAAAATGGTATCTAAGAGTAATAAATCCGAATAAATTTTATTTATAAATATAATTTTTACCTATTTCTAATAGTTTATTATTGAGTAAACTAGAAATGAAGTGATGAGGTATAATGTGTTTTAGAATATAATCTGAAATAAAATTTAATTTAATTTAATTATTTTTATAGAATAGATCAATAATATTTTACGATTTAAAAATTATACAATTAACTTACTACTACTATATAACTAGAGTAACATTGCATATTATTTTTTGGATTTATTACTACTAGATACAATATGTATTAGAAAATTATTACTAGATACAATATTTTTTTTAAATTACATTCCACTACAATATGTTCCCATAATAACCTGTTGTTTTAATGGGTCAAAACCCTAGTTTCTCTCCCAAAATCTCTCACTGCCTGTGTCTCTCTCTTCTCTCTCTCTACACTCTCTTTCACCAAGCTGACGGCGACGATGGGCCACGAAGCCTGACGGCAACCACTGAACACAAGTTGTTTCTTGCTCGGGTTTTGATACCACTCCACAAGCCTAAGCCAGTAATCATGTATCACCAGCAGCTATATTATTGCATTACACAGTTTGTAGAGAAGGATTACAAATTGGCGGATATGGTCATTATAGGATTATTGAAGTATTGGCCGCTCATCAATTCCCTGAATCTATCTATGTATAGTGTTGAGAAGTCAATTATTGCCACTCTTGCTTCATTACTTATTATTGTTTCAATTAATTGCTATGATTGTGGACTCTTGATTTAGCTACATGTGCTTGTGCTTTTGCTGGTGATGAAATATGATTGAGGTTTACTATTCTGATGGAAATATGAAAATATTACCACGGATTTGATCATATGCCCACAGGTGGGCATCAATTTATATGTCCACCACCAATCATGTGACGCATACAAGTAATTAATTAAATAATAGTTGACTCCTCTGTATATGTGGCATCACATGATAGGTGATTGACATGCCACATAAGCGCGGTGACATATAAGTTGGTGTCCACCTGTGGGCATATGATCAAATTCGAATATTACTAAGCTAGCCTAGTTCTCCATTTGCATTATCATGTGATTATGCAGGTTGCAGAACGAGTTCTTTATCTGTGGAACAGTGATCATTTTATAGGCCTGATATCTCACAACTTGAATGTAATATTGCCAATCATTTATGAGGCTTTGGAGAAGAACATGGAGTCCCATTGGAACCAGGCTAGCTTATCAAAATCAAAGATTAGGCTGCATTCTTCCGATCCTTAATATCGATAAATGAGATTCTTCCATGCATCCTTGTTTTCCGAATAGTACTTCACCTCAGCCTGCAATGCAATGCAAAAAAGGAAACCTCCTTACAACAAACATCCACAAAGAATTAATTAAATCTACCAACAATGGAATTAATTTACTGTTTCTAATACATGGATTATTTTGTGCCTCTTGTCCAAATCATTACTATCATTGCCAAATAATATAATGTGTGTTAAAGAAACAGAAAAATATAATGCAAGTGAGTACTGAGTACCTTCCTAACCCCTGAAAGACGGCACGCAAGAGCTTTTCGCCTAACAAATCTCGCAACACCGTGTCTTTCTCAAGGGCTTCAACAGATTCAGATAGGGATTTAGGTAGTCGTTGCACTTTGTGTTTCGCATTGTCTGGATTATAATCTGGTAAGGAGGAAAGCTGTCAATTATTAAGTACAAGAGGCAGATCAGAAACATAAAGAAAGTTGTTACCCATGGGTTGAGGTAGAGTTAAGTGTGTTCGTAGGCCGTCAATTCCAGCTGCAACGATGGAGGCAAGGCCGAGATAAGGATTCGCACAACCATCGAATACCTTTATCTCAAAATTGCTAACAGAGCCATGAGGTATTCCCGGTGGACAAGCAGCTCTCAGAGGTGCTTCTCGATTTTCCATCCCCCAGCACAGGTATGCTCCACTCCATGAATTAGGTTGTATACGATCATAACTAGGCACACAGCAGAAGAAGAGGAAATCCAAATCAACCATCATATAGATATATATATAATGTTCATGGAAATCCCAATCCAACCATCACACACACACACACACATAGGACTTCCTTTACCTATTTGGAATTGGTGCTGTAAATGCCAATATTGAAGAAAGATGAGCCAATACTCCAGCCATGAACTCTTCCCCGATCTTGGATATTCCATATTTAGTTTCTCCACTGCGCCCCATGAATACATTTTCTCCATTCTCCCATAAACTCATGTGCACATGTGATCCAGACCCAATGTCATCCAGAGAATACCTAGGAACGAACAATACCAATAAGCACTCATAAGTAGATAATATAACAGTAGCGCAGCTCTAGCTAGCTAATATTAGGATACCTACTTAGGTACAAAAGTTGCCAAAAATCCATGTTTTCTGGCCACAGCCCGAATGACTTCACGTGCAAATACTAACTTGTTAGCTGCATTTTCACTGGTTGTGTAACCAAAAGCGAATTCAAATTGACCATGCCCAGCTTCTGCGTGTATCTACAGATTTCCAAAAGCATATTATTATTATTATGATTATGATTGAAGTCAAATTTATTTTTGGTCTGATAAGAATAAATTATCTTGTTCCATGTGTTCATCTAAGCTAGTTCCAGTTAAACAACAATGATTAATACTAGTGTTTCTGGTCAGGAACATGACTTCTTCTTCAACCGTGTCTAATGATGCAGAACTAGAATAGACATTATTAAATGGAATTGGTTTTACACTATTCATACACCTATATATTTATAATGGACTAAAGGTACAAGTGCACACAATTAACAAGGAAATAACAGATGACATCTAATTAGCTCCTCACAAAGCTAGTATTCGGTGTTAATTATTATTTACTAATTCCATGCTACTAAGTGACTCTATTATCAGAAACTTGTATATACCTGTTCCACCTCAATATTCAGGGATTGAAGATGAAGCGCCATTTCACCAAGTATGGGAAAAGCATCATCTATTGAGCTAGTGGAGCAGTAGGGAGTTGCATCGAATGGTACCCATTTCTCGCTCCCATCCCTGCAAAAATTCACAAGGGGAAATTGGGCCCCAATTCATACGAAAACTTTTAAAATGATGAAGGTCAACAAACACATACTCTGTTGTTTTTCGTAACAGGAAAAACTCACTCTCAAAGCCTGCATTCACTACCTGCACAATTAGCAGTTTCACATATAAATTATAATTATGCAAAACTATTAAATATAGATACAACACCAAACCAAACAATACCAAGTTAAATTCATCTTTCAAGACTTTTGAAACTCTTCGCAGTGTTTCTCTGGGACAATACTCCCATGGTATGCCTGGCTTAAGGTACATGTCTGCTAGAACCATCTCCTGTTCTTTTGCCCTGTAACATATATGATGTAAATAAGCAGTATATTCTTTTACAAGGACTATCTAGATCAAATCAGAGCTATATATTCAACTAAAAATTTCAGCCACTCAGAGTAGTGATTGCTATCTAATGAGGCATAAAATAATTTAAAAACGAATCCCAGATGCTACAAATAATATAAGATCTGACAAAGCTCATATAAGCTCTTCCATTAATACAGCAATAAGCATTTCAAACAGTAAGAAGGGATTTATTTGGACACATTCCATTAAGACTTGACAAGCTCAAGTTCATAATTAGGGAGTGCAGTGAGATGAGGCAAATGATAAGAACTCATGAATGAGAAAGTGAAAAGGAAAAATATTCAATAGCAAAATGCCTTGGGAAAAATTACCTACCAAGGAACTATGCATTTGGTCGATAAATCAGGAATGAGTCTGATTTCACCCACTCCACTTAGATTAGTTCCATCAGCTGGACAATCCGTATGCGAAGACATAGCCATTGATGCGTAGGTCAGTCCAACACCATTCTTTGCAACAACATTGTTGAAATGTTTTTGCGGAACCACCTGATACATAAAACCCAAAACGCTTTATGGAAGCCACTAGCTATTTAACTTTCTTATGTAAGGTGTAGTTTAATAGAATCGCATTTAATGAAATTTTCACAACAAAATTTATATCATAAACTTAGAACAAAAGGCTTACACGGCATCTATGCTGTCCAGAAGCATCAACCCAAATGACCCGAACATATGCAACATCCTGAGAAGAAGCAGTTATGTCGAGCTTCTCGATGTCATTTGAATCAAAAGCTTCTAAGACAGCTTTAATCTTATATAAGTGCCTTGCATTTCCAGAAAATATGTCTTTAGCAGCTTGAGTAGCTTCAGGAATTGAAAGGTCTCCATTGATGCATGCATCACGTAGAACAGCAAATATAATCTCACGTGCTTTCTTTGCACCTATTAAGAGAATTTTTATGGAGGAGAAAAAGCCACAAAGCAATATTGATCATGTCAGCTTGGAATTAAATTTGTGCTTTAAAATGCTTGATGACGTCATATGATCATATAGTTGCGTATGAGGTTAGCATTTTTAGGAATGTACTAGGAATTATTAGATCAATACATCTTTGGAATGAATCATCATACGTTTTGAGCTTGGACAGGTTAATAATGCACATTTAATCATTGAATCCAACATGCATGCTAGTTAGGTAAAGGTTCCTCTTCCATCTTTTTTATTTTGATTGACATATTCAGATAAATAGGATACTCCTAGCTAGCTAGAGATAACGAATCTATAGACTTCTTCTGCTGTGGAAATGAAGTGGATCATCAATCTATTTATGAACTGCTGAATAGATTCCAAAACTCATGATACTGAAATATGTTCATTGTATTCTTAAAGGATCACTTAAGCTTGTCTAAAAATAGATTTACAGTTGCAGATTGGATCCACATATGGATCTGTTCCAGCGATGGTTCAATCATCATATTATAACATTTCATTTCCACTTGATCGAGACAGGAAATAGATTTAAATGACAATAACTATCTCAATAAAACCTTAATTTTATCCAATTTCCATGGCCACAATATCAAGAGTATCGACTACGAATGAGACATTATTGTCACATCGGATACCCTAGACAATTTAAGCATATAAAAATATTTCTCCAACCAACAAAGGCCATAAGCCTCATTACAAAAACCAATTTGAACACTGTTCAGCTGATGTTTGTCTAACAAGTCTTTAGTTAATAAGAAATTTAACACTAAATTGATACAGTGTAGCATGGATCAAAGGTACCTAGGTAGAAACTCTCGGAAAACCACAAGCGTCAGTACTGAACATCACCTGCCAAGTGCATTATATATTGTTTTAGGTTAGGAATTGAAGTCTTATGGTATCATGAATACTAGAAAGAAGGATCATTTTAGATTACTGAAGTACAGAAAATTCAAAATATATATATTTTTTTGATCGGGCAAATGGTGACTTGAACCCATGACCTTACGACATAGGTGGTAGAGCTTTAACCACAGAAAATTCAATACATAATATATATATATATATATATATATATATATATATATATATATATATATATATATATATTCTTTCATAGAGGAAGCATATCATATTGTAATGTTCACCTTCTTTATTGGTGCTAGCTCTAAGAGCTCTTTGACTGAGGATAGCATCCCATGAAAGCTAAGTTTGGGCACTGCCAGCCCAAAGTCCAGATAGACCTATGATTAAATGTGTGAAAATGCCATAAGTGATTCTAATGACAAGACCTTTTGTTAGACCAAACTCCATAACGACTTCTAGACCTTACCTGAGGGTACACAGAGGCCAAATATGATGCTTCCTTGCAGAAGGGGTATGAAGCATGTAACAGGACAATCTGGGACTTGCTGAACCTACTGTCCTCAAGAAGATTACGAAGATGAAGGGGATTTGATAATCTTAAATCCAAATCTTTATCTCCGAAACTACAGATAGCAACAAAAGCATTAGTAAAAGAAGCTATAGAAAATTAAGAAAGAAACTATCTCGGCCCATTACCCTGTATGTATCTGCATCGGCAAGCCAAAACATTGGGCAACCTCCATTGCATGGATGAAGATGTAATCAATAAAGTTCTTATCTGTGATGCGGACAGGCTTTCCAGCTAGAGAGACAGATTAATTGTCAGACTAGTACGTAGGCAATGCCAATGCAGTTTTAAAACATACCTTGCAAAACATTACTAAGGCCCTCCTCAGCATCCTTTTTTGATACATGTGTATTAATTTCAAGCCCACTACGGTATGCAGCTATACTTTTAAAGCCAACAACTTTAGCAGCATATGTAATAACCGATAAGGAAATCAATGAGAATAAGAAAAGTGGATTCCAGAATGAGTACACACACAGAAATCAAAAGGATATGACTTCAAATTATCCAAAAATAGTTCAGTAAAAGAGTCCAATGTCCATGTAGTTCCACCTGGACTGCCCTAATGAGGATGTAGAGGAAAAGAGACTTAGAGAATTCAGAGTCACACAGGAAATTATTCAAATTCTCAAGGAATCAACTTAAGAACCTAAAAAGCAATAATAATTTCAAATGATATTTGAACAGCAAGGTTTGGCGTCAGTGTAAAAATATAAAATATACATAGAGATTGATTAATAATGAGAATACCTGATCAAGAATGATCTCAGCCTGACGTTCAATTCTCAATATTCTAGCAACAGATTGGACATATGTTTTGTGCCAGTGAATATCATGCATTTTGTCCAACTCAAGTCCATCATCGATGAAGAGAGCTGAGATACGAGCAGCTTTGAGGCACTTTGCGGTGATCAGTTCCAGGCCGGAGCTGGATCGATATTCCTCAACACCCTCCAAAGATGAGTCGCAACCATAAAGTTGTGCAATTTCTTTCAAGCTTCTCTAAATTTATAAACAAACAAGATTATCATATTCCATTAGCCTAGAACTAGAACTAGAATGACTGGCTAATATAATAACATGAAAAAGATAATTAATTAGTTGTGGTATTTGCTTGCATCAGCAGCACTTTACATGAAGTCATTCAGCTCCATTGGATTTGAAATCAAGAGATTTGAGGATAATGTACATGCATTCACAAAGAAAAGCTAAATAAAGGGATTTGATTCAATCGCAAAAGGAGCGAGAGGATTTCAAATGACTACAATTTTTGGGTATTTGAAATCCTCTAATTCTCCTCAAATCCCTTAATTTTAAATGACTCCATCCAAATGTAGCTTCAGAGTAGTTTATTTTTGTTAATTGGAGCAAACGACAGCGTTTTACACGCGGTTAGTTAGTCATAACCGCCTGTTTAAAAAATAAGCTGGTTTAATTTCTCAGGCAGAAACAAAATAAAACAGAGTCAATGGAGTAGAAATCCGGAAGTCAAATTAATGAAGAAATCCAGAACAATTCATTAATTAAGTAATTAAGAAGAAGGACCTTGAAATGAATGGTGTAGGGTACAGCAGATAATGCATCGGCGGAGGCCTCAGAAAAGCAGTTGAGGAAAGGGAAGGCGGAGTCCACGGCGACAATGTTGTGCGCGTGTGCATCCACAAGCTCCGCCGTCTCCACTGCCCTTTTCAACGTCGCAAATCTATCCATTTCAATTTGATCCTCTTACTCTTACTCTTACTCTTGAGATATGAAATATAGCATATCTTCTTGAGACGTAAATAGAAATAGTCAGATGCACCGAAGTTTCTTTGGTCAACTTGTGTATTCAATTCTGCTGGGTCCAGGCCTTTTGATAGGGAGAATGAAGAAAATATCCGTAAAAATGTTGATATGTCAGCGAAAATATCGTATCGAACATGAAAAAAATAGATATATATAAATATCCATGATATTTTCATCCATGGATAGGGATGGGTCATAGACAATGTTCACGAATCTTATTTCTGCGTCGTCTATCCATTTTTTTACCGTATTTTCCTTTCCAATGCCGTGATTGAGTAGGGCGACGAAAACGTGCAGCATTTCTTTGGTCAACTTGTGTATTCAATTCAGCTGGGACCAGGCCTTTTGATAGGGATGGGACATTTATTACTATTTTTTTCTGAATTAATAATTTATCATACTCATGTTTCTAGTTTAAAAAAATTTACGTAACCAGCACAATAGATAATATTGTTAAAAATAAAATGTATACTGTGTAGATTCCAATTATTATTATGTAGACATTTCAACTAATGCGATTGAGTGATAACATTTGATATTGTTATTTTTATAGTGATTTATGTGTAAACAAATATAGTTTGGTGGTTTATCACAATATTTATAATATTTTGGTGGTTTAAATGCAATTTTAGTAATAATTTAGTGCATTTAGTGCAATTTTAGTGATAGTTTGTTGGAATTAATGCAACTCTTGGATTTGTTTTGACATAAATGCCCCTTGGCCAAAAAAAAAAAAGTTGCCGGAAAATAAGTTTAATGGTTCATGTGCCAAAATTTTATAGTTTGTATGTAACGGTACAAAAAAACTGATTGATTTAGATGAAAAATGGTGATAATTTGGTGGGGTTAATGCAATTAGGCCCTATATATATATATATATATATATATATATATATATATAAAATGTAAGAAAAGTTACATGATAACTTCTACATGAAAATACGTGGTGTATTGTCTATTTAACTAATTAACTAGTAATTCACCCGCGCAGGGTCAAGAATTGTAATCGAGAAAGATGATGCAGCTGAAAAAAATTGGCCAGTAAAATGTTAAGATGATTGATGTTATCTTTTAATGGAAGGGAGGATGGTGGTAGAGACAATCAATCGGGGGCTGACGAAAGTGGAGGTACACAGGTTAGCATGGCCGATCAAGACGGTCCCTCGTTTCAGAGGATATGGGCCATTCCAACCCCCCAACCCCTAGGGCTTCTCAATCTCCTTTGATGTTTGGACCTCAGGTTGCTTCTCTTGATTTCTTTTACATAAAGTTATTTAAAACGTCCCCTTTCTTGCCACCAATGATGCAAATATCGCAAAATATGAGTTTGGGATATGAATATTAGCAGAATGTATTTTCTTCAGCGATATCGTGGAAATATCACAAAATATCGATATCGGTCACCGTAGTAGAGTAATTTTTCCCGAATATCGCACAATATCGCAATATCCATAAAATATCGCAATTTTTTTAATTATTTAAAAATTTATTTTTTGGTTTTTTATTATTTTTTATACATGTACACTAAACCTTATACTCCATATACAACCAACCCAACCCAAAACAATTAAATAACAATTGATCATTCAAATAAACAGCATTCTCATAAAAGATTATGTAAATCATCAATTGTATATAGGTATTGTTCACAGAAAAAATGAAGCGTATACAACATAGGTAGTAGAGCTTCAACCACTACGTATTCCACCTAATTAATTAAGTAATTGAAATAATAAAATTAAGTAGATACTAATTTGTTAACAAATGCATAGGATTACAAAATGAGTTGAGAACAAATTCATTTTGCGGATCTACTCTGCATATTTTAATACATAGCTCAACAGAGTAGTAGTAAATCTGAAGGTTTAGAGGATATCCAACATTCTTATATTGTTTTAAAATCTGTCTTATCCAAATGCAAGTACATTGAAGTGGGATGAAAATTATAGCATGTAATCGAGCCGAATACAATTAGGATTGTGGCTCCTACGCAAACAAACATACTACACTAATTATTAGTAAACAGGTGTTCAAGCTTCAATCCCATCAATCAGAGAATATGGCACATAAAAATCAATTTGGGAAAAGCAAATCCTAAAGGGCACAACAACAATCGACAGAAAAAGAAATTGAAGTCAACAAAAAAATGGAAATGGAAGGAGTAGGAAGCACCAGTTCACCTTGACCATGAATATGTCATCTGCAAGCAATGTCATCTGATAATAGAACTCTCATCATACAAAAATTGCACAAAAATAAAAAAATCAGATTACACAATTTCTTATCGTTTATTCCTCTAATAACTACATGAATGGATTTGAGTTGTCCATTAATTTTCTAAACAAGAACCTTTTGCTACCGTTCAAAATAAAATTGAAGAAACAAAAGAAAACGGAATAAAATCCATCGTAAAAACTCTCTTTTAAGGATTTTTGCACCCTCCTTTTATAAGACAATATGCCGAATAGCTTGTGTGTAGAATATCTCTTATTAGATTTTCAAATTGAGAATCATAAAATTGTCAGTAGATTGAAGAATTGAAACTAAATCCCAGCAAGTACTCAACCAAAATTCATGAACTGAAGCGACACTTTGTCGAATAGAAACCGGTTAAAACAGCATTCAATGCTAACTAAACATCGTCCTAGAATAAACACAACAACAATGCTTCACAAAATCATAGCCCTTCACCAAATAAAATAAAGAGAAGAATCAAAAGATTTCACTGAGTCAAATCATCAAACAGAATGTGGGCAAATAACCCAGAGCAAGGATTGTAACAACCGGCAATATTCTAAAACCCAGAACCACAAATCCAGTCAAACTATCATCACGAATTTGCAACGAATCAACTGTCCAAACCAACAGATTAAGAAACCACATTCCAAAACCTGAGAATCCAAACCCATTTCACCAACCAGAATTTTGTCAAAACAAAATCGGTTGAAATTTGATTTCACAAACAAGATTTGGCAAAAGAATCGAATACAAACAATGTGCCCATTCTAACATATCAAAATCCTATCTGGGAACAACATATTAAAAACCAGAACCTGAGAATCACTGCCTATGAACTTAGGTTGCACCGTGTCTTGAAGAATGACGAAGAGGGCAGGTTTGCGACGGCAGAGACGGACCAGCAGCGGCGGCGCGGTGGTCACCTCCTCCTAGCGAGTCTGCGAGAGGCAGGTGAAGGAAGAGGGCAACTGAAAATCAAAAAGTAGCGACGCAGAGAATTGTTGTTTATAAATTAGGGTTGGAAAATTGAGAATTTGAGAATTGAGATTGAGAGGTAGAGTGTAATGAGTTTCTGTAAGGGAGAGAAAAACAGAGAATCATATACGCCTAGCTTGTTAGCTTGTATTAGTAATTTAGTATATGAAAAATAAATTGAACGAAAAAAAAAAAAATCCGCCAATATGCAAAGTAAGGGAGGGAATAAGAGTTTAAAAAAAAAGTAAGGAAAAAGAGAATTTTTTTTTTATCGGTAAATGTTAGTTGTTAGTGGTTTATAACTCCCACTCAAATTGCTCCCAGTTAATGAACCTGCGCCTCCCACTTAAGGAGAATATTTTGTAATGTTTGTGTTTTTCACTTTTTTAAAAAAATATTTTAATATGCAAAATTAAATTTTCATTCAAAAATAAATTTTATTTATAAATATAATTTTTACCTATTTCTAATAGTTTATTATTGAGTAAACTAGAAATGAAGTGATGAGGTATAATGTGTTTTAGAATATAATCTGAAATAAAAATTTAATTTAATTGTTTTTATAGAATGGATCAATAATATTTACGATTTAAAAATTATACAATTAACTTACTACTATATAACTGGAGTAATATTGGATATTATTATTTTTTAAATAGGAATATAAGTAATTTATATATTTAATAAACAGTAAAAAAATATTTAAAATTGGACAACAACATATACTAAAAATTATATAGTAATAATTGTTGGGTCACTCTTGTGAGACCGTCTCATGCATCGATGGACATGAGACGGGATCACTTTTTAATAAATTGTAATCACTTTTTCATAAATTGTTATCACTTTTTCATAAATTATTATCACTTTTCATAAATGTTTATCACTTTTAATTTGTTATCACTTTTATACTAATTTGTATCACTTTTTTAAAAAGTGATAACACTTTATCAAAAAGTGATTCCGTCTCATGCATGAGACGGTCTCATACAAGTTTTTGCCATAATTGTTTCATACTATTCATTAGGTTCCATTCATTTTTAAAACCTATTTTTAACTATGAGGAATAAATTGTAATTGGACGTGTAAAATAAATCAATGAAACTCACGAGTAAAACACAATACAGTAAGATCTTTTGCCAAAGATAAAAATTTGTGGGAATAAGATACACATCTTTTGCCAAAAGACAAAAATTTGTGGGAATAAGATACACCGTGAAAATGGTTTATAATATAGTATTAATTGTTTCATTAAAATGTATTATTGTATTATAAAATATTAGTTTCACAGTAAGACCTACAATTTAATTTTTAAACTTTGAACCTTCCAATCTAATTTTTACCATTTTAGTGATTATCATATTGAATATTTACACATGAAATTTAGATGCATACAATTTTAACATTAATTGTAAAAAAAAAAAAAAAAATTGCAGTAAGAAGAATGATGTAGGCAATTTCTAATTCTATGTCAAGGTATTGAAATTTTAGAATAAATGGGGATTCCTTGAAATAACTACTAAAATCGAAATCTCAAGAACATGCAAGGATGCAAATATCGTGATATATCGCGGATATATCGCGAATATATCGCAAAAATGAAGTTGGGATACGAATATTAGGGGAAATGTATGTCTTCTCGTATATCGCGAAAATATCGCGGAAATATCACAAAATATCGATATCGATATCCATATCGATTAGGCGTAGTGTAATTTTTCCTGGATATCGTGGAAATATCGCGCAATATCGCAATATCCGTAAAAATCGCAATTTTTTTTTTTTTAAAAATTATTTTTGGGTTTTTTTATTATTTTTATACATAAAATATATATTCTTATTGTCATAACAATCAATTTTAATTTAATAATTTTAATTTTCAATTATTATTTCATTTGAATTTCTTCTTTAATTTTTTTTTATATGATACATTGATCTATAAAATAGTATAAATACATATTCAAGGTATGAAATTGAGAATCTCTTCACATCTTTAATTATATGGCAAATTCTACTATGAACAAGAGTTTATGGTAAAACTTATCAATTTTAAAGAGTGTCATTGTAATAACTAAAGAGTATTACCTATATTACTAAAGGGTATCCGTCATTATAATCAAGAGTATGTCATATATTACTAAAGAGTATCAACCGTGATAAATGAAGGGTATTACCTATATTACTAAATGCTATTAGTCATGATAATCAAGAATGTTACCTATATTACTAAATAGTATTAGTTAGGATAACTTAAAGGTAAATTTATATGTTTTTTTCGCATCAAGTTTCATCGTGAAATTTGGTTCGAATGAGACACACTCTAATCATATTAATTTTAATTATTTTCATTTTAAATTAAAATTATTTCAATTGTATTGAGAGAAACTACTTGCGTTACTAATTATTTTAATTATTCAAATGGTATTTTGAAGAGGTAACACCAATATTGTTTGGACAAAAATGAAATTTCTACTACTATATTTGAACCTCATACGTCTTCATTTTGATATTAATTGTATTTTATTATGTATATTTAATCATTTTGTATTGTATTATATATTATGTTGTCAATTATTTTGTGTCGCATAATATTTATATAATTTATTAATCATATGATTGCTTTAAATATATAATTTTATTGTAATTTTGAATAGAATATGTGTATAATAATATATTATAATAATTTCAAATATCTTGTTAAATTTCCAAGATTTTAATAAAGTTTCCGTCATTTTTTTCAATTTTTGCGATATCGATATGCGATATCGATATATCCATCGATATATCCATAAAATTAAAGTTGCGATATTTGTTGTGATAGCGATATTTTCATCCTTGGTAACATGTTAAATCATCAAACTACCTTGGGCTAAATTTTGGTGATCTCGCTTCGTTTCTTCTTTAAAATTAGCTTTCAAAATCCTATCAGCTTCATCAATCATGAGGCGACATATCATAAAATGAAACAAATTAAGGTTAGTGTTTGTTAGTCAACAACAATCCCTTTCGCTATAAATCAAGTCTCCTAGAGTCATTTTCGAAAACCAATACGTCCCCGAAAGTTAAATATCACCAATTAATAATTCAATAGCCTTCTGGAATCATTTCGTAAAAAGAAGGTCTCTGCTTTGTGAAAGGTGCACAACAGAAAATGTAACTTACAAATTATGGCAAGAGCCTAACAGTATAATATTTTCAAAAGGTTGTGGATGATTGATAAAGACCTACTTAAAAGACAACAAACTTATGGCTTGAAAATTGTCTTAAAGAATAATACTCCCTCCATCCAATTTAAATATGACAAATAGGATTGACACAGGTATTAAGAAATATTAATTGTTCATGTATAAAGTAGATGTGTGGGAGTAAAAAGTGAGGGTATTGTTGTCAAATTATTAATAGGAGAGAGAAAATTAGTTGAAGAGGGGAATATAGTGTAAGGGCGTGTTTGATAGCCTGTAATAAGGGGCCTAAATACTAATTATAATGGCTTATACACTCGTTTGATAGCCATCAAAATTAATACACTCGGCCCGTTAAAAAAATCCGGCCCTTTCTTGTTTATATGCCCAAATACGTTCCTCTTTACATAATTAAGAACACCCTCCCCCTTACAAGTAATCGGTGTATTGTGATTCAAAATAATAAGTCAACAATACCCTCCAATCATCACAATTCCATATACACAAACCCTAGACGACGCTGTTTTGAACACAAACCATCGCAAAATTGGGTTATCAAAGACGCACGGCCTAAATCTGCACCGAGAACGCCTCATCCGTAGTTTTCGGAGGCGACGAAATCACGAGCAAATCGACCGGAATAGACGCACGGGATTCGACGGTGACAGACTTGATAAGCATTCCACGGCCCAACCGCTAAATTTCTCCGGCAAACTTCAACGGGTAAGAACCACTCGGCCATTTCTAAAATTGATTTTTCGCCGAATTTTGTTGTTCAAATAATGTTACGCCTCGTCCGTTTCTAAAATTGATTTTTTTCGTCCATTTCTAAAATTGATTTTTTCGTCCATTTTTAAATTGTGGGTGAACAAATTGTCTTTTTGAGAGAATAGTATTATGCCTGTTTGAGATTAATAAATGTGTGGGTGTTCAAAAATTTGTGTTTAGAGAATGGGGTTTGTTGGTGAACTAATTCTGACGAAATGTGTACAACTATTATACATGTTTAGGATTCAAAAATTACAATTGATTCCTTTCCTGATGTAAAAACAAAAAAATAAACACAATGATGGAGTTTTTACGGTTTTATAGAGAAAACTTGAAGGGCTTGTTGTATAGAAACACATATGTCAAAAATTTGGTAAGAAGAAGTGAAAAGAATGACAGAGAATACGATTGATGAACAAGTAATAGTTTTGATTAGAGGCATCATTTTTAATTGTAATCAAGAAACTACAATTGTTTCCTCCTGTAAAAAAAAAAAAAACTACAGTTATTTTCTCAATCATTTACATATTTCGTCATTGTTGGTCTGGAAAAAGAATTGGAGGACCATCTTCCTCAACAATGGAAGTTGATTCGTGGTTTTTTAAAAGATTTTAAACTCTTTTTTTTTTTTTTAACAATTTTTAAAAACTTTTTGGGATGATCATTATTATTTTTTTGTTTTCGCCTTTTCATTTTCTAAAGTTGCGCACTGTCATGGCTTACATTGGATTAGCTTTTTTGATGGTGGAGTTTGTCATATACTTTCGTTCTTGATGGGGCTTTACTTTATGACTAATGAGAAATACTATATATTTGGAAGTTTTTGTGCAACAGTTATGCAGTTTTTTTTTTTGCAGTAATAAAAGATTGGTTTCTTTTCCTGATCTTTTAATATTGTTCTGCATATATATGTCTTCAACTATGTGATGTGTATTGGTTTCAGATTATATATTGGTTAAAAAAATGCAAATATTTTGTTGTGTTTAGTTTGTGAAAAATTTATTGAAAATTCATTAAATTGGTACTGCATAATATCTTGACATGTTCAATTCAATCTTTGCTAGTGCAGAATCGCTTTCTTTTCTCAATCAAAACGGGTACGATGGTGTTGAATTCTCGAATGAAACGGCTGATTTACTTGTTGTTGGAGGAACTAATGCATCAAAAGATGATTGTTTGCATAATAATAATAATACTCAGTAGACATAATAATAGAAATGTGAGTAGACGCACACTTTCTTGGGGTATGTTATCTAAAATTCGGACCAAGTACAACGCAGAATGCATTGTATTTGGTTAGCGATTCGAATGTATTGCAAACTTAAGAATGGACAGAAATGCTTTTGCAAGATTGTGTTTCTTAATGAGAGAATTAGGAGGATTAACTGAGAATAGGTATGTGGGTGTAGAGGAACAAGTTGCAATGTTCTTATCTATATTGACTCACCATAAAAAAATAGGGTCGTTAGATTTGATTTTGAAAGGTCTGGACAAACGGTTTCCCACTATATGCATTTGGTGTTAAAAGGAATCTTAAAAATTACACCACCTATTCTTAGTAAGGCCTAATCCCATTCCGTAAGACTCAACTAACCCTGTGGAAATGGTTTAAGGTAATTAAATATTTTAATTCTTGTCAATAATCAATATATTTATAGGTAGTACATATTGCATTTTGAATCTTATGAATTATCTACTTCCTAGGGTTGTTTAGGAGCCTTAGATGGTACATACATTGATGTACAAGTCCCTCTCCAATGACAAACCCCGATACGAGAACACGAAAGGGTCACATTTCGACTAATGTTCTAGGAGTTTGTGATACAAATTTGAGGTTTGTATATGTTCTACCCGGTTGGGAAGGGTCACGGCGGATTGTAGAGTTCTCCGAGATGCCATAAGCGAGGCCAAATGGTTTCAAAATTCCAAAGGGTAAATAAATCATGTTTCCTTACAATAGTGTTTAAAATAAATTTGTTTCCCATATTTATTGATTGCCTTGTTGAATGACCTTTTCTCCCTATTTTAGGAAAATACTATTTGTGTGACAACGGGTATCCTAACAGTGAAGGTCCGTCCATGGCCTTCGACACCGGTCACTTTTTGTTCCTTTAGCTCCTTCCATAAGACTAAATTAAAAGTGTATAAAAACTAAATTAATTATATGATTAAGAAATACAATGAACAAAATACAATCTATAATACATAAATGATAGTAAAAGAAAAGAAATAAAAGTACAGATGGTTCAAGTGTTTAACTTAGCTGAAGGAAAAATTAGGAAAAAAATCCTATGTTCTAAACTAAATTTTGGATTTCAATTTAGATTAACCAACTATCTATTGTATCATTGCATTTACGTACTTTGCCAATTAAATTTGTATCATTCATAGTAGGTTATACCAACATTTAAATCCAATAAATTAATTAAATCGTGAATATTAATCTGAATTATGCACTGTGTATAATGTTTCATGTGTGATCTGGGTTATGCATTTGCATACAAACATCAAGATTCCCAAATGAAATAGACACTATACAATGCAATGAAAGCAGTCACCAAAACAACACATGAATTGGACATAGTTTAAAACAAACATCTGCAAGCATAACTATAAATCATATTCTGTGAATTAAATAGGAACAATATTGACTCAATGCCAACAATAATATACTCCAGACCATATACAGATTCCGTCCTAGTAAAACCTCAAAACTAACCCCATCTCACCACTTTACTCACAACATTACATAAAAAGGGGATAGCTTCCCACTGATTCAAAAAGTAATAAGAACAGTAATTTCATTTGTAAAATGTAAACCTGTAGGAGATCTTATGAAAACCTAATTACATAACTAAAGAGAATTAAGAAATTGCAATCATGGAAGGAAACGTCTACTATAACCAAGCAAAAAATTAAAAAAATATATTTTTATTTACAGACGCACCTCGATGGACAGAGCGGGTAATGGAACTTTCGTTCGGTACACTGTAGTTGTAAGACGTCGACGCAATAAGGATGGCGGAACCCCGATAGGACAAAATTTGCAGACCCAGCGGCGCTCAACCCTTCGGTGGAAACCCTTTTCCCATTTCCAACGGCGTGTGTGTTTGAGTGAGTGAGGGTTTATACGAATTTGATGAGGCCTGTTTGTTATCTCATATATCAAACACCCATATAAGGGTAAAATTGTCAAATTAACTTCTTTTATGACACTTTAATACATCTTATCAAACACCATATAAATTTACATTACCCCATATTACTTCCTATCAAACACATTATACATAATATAGGAGACCTCAATACAATCTATCAAACACCCATAATAAATTTTTATCTACCTTTTCCCTTACTATTTATATCTACATATTATTTACCCATTCTTAATAATAACCACTATCAAACAGAGCCTAAGAGTCAAATGACAAAGGGTGTAAATAAACGTATGTTGTGAGGATGGAGATTAGTGAAAATTTTTCCATTTTGGGATGATATATTTAAATTGGACGGACCAAAATAGTATATCGACTAATTCAAATTGGACGGAGGAATACAATTTAAAGAATCCAAATTCAAGCATCTTACACATAAGAAAAATCATATCGACATGAAGGTACCACTAACTTCATATATATAAGATGATGAAGATGCAAATTTTTGTTTTTTATTTTTTTGACAGGGATGATGAAGATGCAAATTAAAATATAACTTAATTTGATTTTCCTTTTACACATCTTCTTAATCAAAACCAGAAACTTAGTTTTTTTAAAAATTCTGATTACATTCAAGGGGAATACGTGAAATATAGAGAACAATCCTTTCACCAAAAATAAAAAAGCAATAACATATATTGTAGCCACTTAAATTATTGAATACATGTTGAAAATCCAACCAAGCAATTAAATGAACCTAAAAACAATCATAAGTAATCTGACCCAGGAACAATAGTCTAAAATGCAAATTCAAATGCAGTAGAATGTTTGAGAGAATCTGGATATTAGAAGAACTACATCTGAATATGTAAGCGGTTGATGTTGTTTATGATTTCATGATATATCTCAACTGTGCCCTTCAATAATCGAGTTGGTGTAACAATGTTAATCCCAGATGCAATCACATGACCAAAATCCGTAGAAGCTAACATTTCATGAATCATACGTCAATGTATCAAGCAGGACATCAATTGGTTTGTTTTGTCAATGATAAGGCTTAATAATATTAAGAAATCAAGGCTTGCAACGTTAAACAAACAAACCTTTCCTTTCATATTTTCTCTATTGTGCATACAGAATAAGACCATATTAATTACCTCAGTCTCTAGCTTATAAATTCTTGTCTTAGGCTCTTAGCTTGTACAATCATGTTAGTTATGCAAAAAGGATTCAGAAACACAAGATCACGTTTTTACCGCGTGTCCTTTTGCGGCGGGAATTATTAGTAGTATTACCGCAGCTTTTAATGCTCCGATTGATCTTATTTTCGGTTTTCATGATGTGTGGCTTCAAATCATGCGAGTTAAATTCAGCGAGGGAGTTAAAAATGCATGGATGATCACGTGGATTACTTTTTTCTCGGTTAATTTGGGGCACTAGAAACAGTGGTTGTGCATAACTTGGTGGGCAACCGAAAGCTGCTGGGTTCGAGGTGCGGCTATGGAATTTGGTTCAGAAGTGGATTCATCTTTAATTGGGAACATACGCAACAACTGCGTCGAGACTTTGCCATAATGCGTCTTTGTAGGATTACAACCCAAATTTTCGGCAAGTTTGCTCAATTAGTATCGTAAGATGGATACCGCCAGATGAAGGGTACATTAAAATCAATACGGACGGAATGCAATTGATGGTTTGATAAGGGGAGGTGTTTATAAGAATTCTTTGGGATTTGTGGTAGCGGCTTTCGCTAGGAAAATGGGTCGTGGACAAGCCTATGAAGTTGAAATCCGAGATGCAATGGAGGGGGTTTCTTGGCGCTAGCAAAGGGTCTGGAACAAAATTGTTTTAGAATCAAATTCCACCTTTTGATTAGTTTGTTTGTTAAAGATGATGCACCGCCATGGAAATTCAGAGCTCAATGGCGTTGGATGAAGGAGAAGGCAACGCCGTAGCAGATGCTTTAGCTTCTTTTAAAGACTATAATTCTTTCATTTGGTGGGACATGGAGCCGGAGTTTATTCAAACTCTATCTCGCGAACCATGATTTATGGATTATTTTCGTGTTATTTAATTTTTTAGAGGAGTTTTCACTTTTCCTCGGTTAGAATTTTTCCCTAAGGAGGGTTTACCTTAACAATGAATTTAGTAGGGGCTCCGGCCTCCTGGAATGGTATGTGATCTTATAGTTTTAGGTTTTTCTCTTTTTATATAATAACTTATTAGACTAAATATTTAATAAGTTTTTTCATATTTAAATTACTATTCTAGTTTAAATATATCATTTATTATAAAAATTTTTATTTATAAAATACTTAAATAACAAAAATATTTTTTTATAGCTCTTATTATTTATATACTTTTTCTTTACCTGCGTTTTCTAAATTTTAGTTAACCTATAAAAAAGAAAAAAGCTACAAAGATGTAAATAGAAGGAAGCTCGAAGGGCAGAACTGTCAGTTCAGCTCCACTCGTCACAAGGTAAAAACCCTAAATCCCATCGTGTGATACCGCCCCCTTCCATATAACAGTCTCCACCCCAACAAATCTCTTCCTCCCGAATCCCAATCAATTAACATTAATCACTCCATCAGAAAAATGGGAGTTTTCACGTTCGTTTGCAAGGGATCCGGCGATGACTGGTCCGCTAAGCAGCTTAACGGCGATCTTGAGGCTTCAGCCACCGGAACTTTCGAACTCCAGCGTAAGCTCGTTCAAGCCGCTCTCTCCGCCGACTCATCCGGTGGCGTTCAATCTTCCTTCTCCTACGTCACTCCTGCATCCGCCGTCTTTCAGGTTTTCCTTTACTTGATTTCAATCGTTTTTTGGTTGTTTAAAATTCGTGTTGAAATCATAGATTCATTGTTGTGCGCGCAATCCTGATATTGTAATGTAGAAAAAGCAAAGCGGAATTTGTTTTTTTTTTTAATACCATTGACTCATAGCGTGTGAATTATGCAGGTGATTGTTGGTGGCGGAGGCGGTGGTGGCTTCATCGGTGGAGGTGGAGGTGCTGCACCCGCAGCTTCTGGTGGTGGTGCGGCTGCTGAAGCACCTGTCGCCGAGAAAGAGGAAGAGAAGGAGGAGAGTGATGAAGAAATGGGATTCTCACTTTTGGTGGTGATGATTAGTTTATAATTTGTGGTCTATTTTTAATATTGTTGGCTTAGTTCTTACTTACATTGTCGTTATTGTTAAACAAAAGCTGGATTTTGAGTTTTGAGTTCATCATGGATTGCCTAAGAAATTTTCCTTTGAATGGGATTTTTGTTTATTAGAAATGCATTAAGCGTTGCTGTTACTTGTTAGACGAAATATATATAGTTTGGTAAAATAAGAATTCTGACCAAGTGGTCGGAGTTTCATGCCCCTAAGGGATCCAATAAGGGATCCAACTAAGTGCTCGTTAACATGAGGTGACAAGTGTTAAGGTGATGACTTTTTTTAAAAAAATTCAACTAAGGGCTCGTTAGGTTGGTTTGATTAGGGCATGACAAATGAATTAACATGAGTGAAGTGTCAAGGCGATGACTTTTTTTTAAAAAAATTCAACTAAGTGCTCGTTAGGTTTGCATGATTAGGGCATGACAAATGGATTAACATGGTGACAAGTGTTAAGGTGATAGCTTTTTTTTTTAAAAAATTTAAACTAAGTGCTCGTTAGGTTTGCATGATTAGAACATGACAAATGAATTAACATGAGAAGTGTTAAGGTGATTGCTTTTTTAAAAAAATTTCAACTAAGTGCTCGTTAGGTTTACTTTTTTAAAAAAATTTCAACTAAGTGCTCGTTAGGTTTGCATGATTAGGGCATGACAAATGAATTAACATGAGTGACAAGTGTTAAAATAAAATTAATCGTATCTACCGAATAATTAATGAAGAAAACCAAGCGAGCTATAATTATTCTTTATCATACTTATTTCCTAGGCAGGAGTACAGATTAACGCACCTGTGTTAAGGCAGTTTGAACGTCTACTTATTGTGGGCAAAATTACAATAAATTTAGATCCAAGAATACGTTTATTCAATGAGCAAATGAATCTTTATTTTTACACAAAATGTCTTTTAATTTTAAGTCTGAATGTACATAAAAGTTCATAAGGTGAGGACAAGGATAAGGTGAAGAGTTCCATTACAAATTATTTCAACTGCTTTACACACATACACACACGATATACACCAAAATAATCCACGTAGTATACTAGTGTGTATACACAACTCAGATATACAGAGATCCAAGAGCCATCTTTTCCCTGTACACAAACACCTCTTACAATGTGCAATTTTCTTGAATCGGTATTATCATCTCCTGGAAGTATCCATTGGGGCTGACTCTATTAAATCCAAACGAGCAAATTTCCATGAGCTCGAATTGGCCGACTTTAGTAGCAAACCAAGGGCCAACGAGCCTGTAGCTCTCACAATTGCATCTGTTGACCGATTTATCTTTCCAATCAACATTCCAAACACCTAAAAGCAACAAGAGCTCAAGTGTTATGTCGAAATTTTGCAAGATTTTGAAGCAACTGATGGAGTGTAAGTGTTAGTAAATGATAACCTGGCTTTGGTAAAGGGCGGAGATATGCTGACCGCTTGAGAAAGCAATTACACTGCTACACAAATAAATGGCGTCGCTTGAATCACTGGCCAAGGTGCCTCAAAAGCCTGCACTTATGAACCCCGTTGCTCAAAATTATTCCCAAACACATGTATTTCTTGTTCACAAATGAACAGAGGTATAACCAACACTTCTTTTCAGGCTAAGGAATATGAAGTGTACATTATGTGAAATATTAGTCAGATGCATTATATGTGTTGCTTGCATATATCACTGCCGATTAATCAGCACTTCCTTCTATTTTTAATGGATTTGGCACAAGCAATTCAACTAATATTAGATAATTGAAGATCAAGACTAAAGGTAACCGAGGAATATATAAAAACAATCATCTCCTTATTGTTTACCTAGTTTGACATAGATTACCATAAAATGTCATAGAGTTACCCATTGCACCCAAATCATATGGAACTCGTCTTTTTCACTTCTAGATCCCTCCACGGCTATACTCAATATAGGTGTCTTGGAAACCATTTTCAAAAGAAAACCCAAGAATCTGTCCACACTAATTGCCAGTTTCCTATCCTTTCAATGCCACCAACCCCAGTGCCTGCTAATGCCATCATAACAGAATAGTCTATCGAAAGAATACTTATAGGCTCATACAGAAAGACATACATTTGTTATGGTGTTGGAGGTTAATGATTTGTGAACAATGTTACTGCATGTTCATTCTCTGTGTGTGCATGAGAGAATTTATACAAACAAATACTCGTGATCAGTATGTCAGATGTGCCTAAACAAGACGAAATAACCCATCATGATTGAAATGTCAGCCATTTACCAAATGGAAATGGATCCTCAACATTTCTTTGTGTAATTTTTGTAAATTTCGGAGAGATAGACACATAATAAAATAATAAAAATACAAAAAGTGGGGCCTACGAGTTGTGTCTATTTCTCTCCAAAATTCACAAGAAATTTACCCAAAGAAATGGAGAGATCCATATCCATACAAAAGTAGGTCTAACACCAATACCAACACCAATGTTTGTGCTGTATAGGTGTAGGTTGCTCAATTCGTATCTGACTTTACATATATTCCTCCATATTTAGGACTAGGACAATGAATTTGTCTTGTGTATCTGGAACATGCATATCAACAATTCTTGATAAAATAGCATCTTCGCTCATAATATTTGGAACAAATAGTGAAGCATAAACTAGTAATTTCATCATTCCATCACACTAATAATTTTAATTTCAGGACGACGTTTAGTAGGCAGAGAGTAAACATTAGTTAACTTCAAGGCTGACGGTACAGTTCTTTAAAGAGAGGTTTAAAAAGTCTGGAGACACTGACCTTTAAATAAATAAGAGAGGCAATTCTATATGTATACACAAATACTAGTGCTTTCTAAATAGTAAATTACTGGGCACTCATTTGATCCCCAGACCGGTACTTTACTAATTCGAGAAGGAAATTAAATATTAAGATGCTAACCTGTATTATTGATGCCATGTACGTCTCAACCCTGGAAGACATGTGTTGTGTGAAATGCCTTGCAATATCTCTGAGAAAGTCCTCATAGTCACCTCTGAGGCAAAATTAGAGACAATAAGAGAAACAAGCATATAAACTAAACAAACAGATGCTCTAATTGAGCTGTATTTACACATACCTATGATCTGAACTAAACCGATGTGTGTTGGCAAGAGCAACCATACCATCAAATTCCACGAATGGAGCAACGCGTTTGAAAGTGTTCTGACATAAAAGATAAATAAAATATCAATGATAACTAAAGAACCTGTATCTAGATTATTTTCGTGTTAAAGAAGAGGCTTAAGAAAAGCAGCTGAGAAGGATTATCCACCCGGCAAGCTCGCCGCACAGCAAGATCATCATCATGAAGATGCAATACCAAGCGCGGAAAGGCAGCATGCACCTAATAAAACAATTGTACTCAAATTTGTATATTTTGTAAAATCATTGTAAGAGGTATAAATCAACACAAGTGGAATGGTATAGCGAATAAATAAATATTGAAAATATTAAAGTTTATAATCTAATAGTAAAAGATTATTGCAGACATAAAACAGTATGGAGAAAAAAATAAAAGCTTTTGATTCTAACATTAGAAATTTAGAAGGAACGTGAAGTCACACCCAAAGAAAGGAACCTTGGGCTCCAATATTTGACATAGTTCAAAGTTTCATCTTGTATCAGAGAATATCGGGCATATGTATCAATATCAACCCTAATATTAAAAAAGTTACATGTATAAGCCATGACATCTCAAAATACCTGATCTATAGGATTTATCTTTATATTATCAGATGCATCTAATATCGTAAGAACATTTTATAATAAGATCGGAGTCTTGTATGTTACATCAATGCTGACTTAACTTGCATTCTAACATAGTCGATGCAAATTTTATATACACAGTGAATGTTTGTTGGTGTACTAACCAAAGACCACTTTTCTATTAATTATTAAACGTGACTACGTCTTCACGCGTAAATTTAGCAGTAATAGTATATGAAATACAAGATTTGAGCAATAACTTTCCAAATCTCAGGCCATTGGAATTAATATACCTGCTCAAGAAAAGCATCATGTTGCGGCCCATAGCCATAGTTGCTTATTGCTCCAAATGCTGCAAAAGCATTTGCGTCGAATTTTTGCATTCATACATAGCTGTATGTGGAGAACAAACATTTATCAGAATCATATTATCAACCACAGATTTCTTCATCTATCCCCTACCTCCACACACACACACACACACACACACACTAAACTGAAAGGTCTATAATAATCTGAATCAAAGAATAGTCCATTCTACAGTTTTGAACAGAGGATATACCAAAAAGATCAATCCAACAGCAGCTCCTTGGAGATTTTTATGATATAGACCTCACAAGAGTCTATGCCAATGTTACAAAGAATAATTTTTGCGAATGTAAAAATCTTTAGAATCATCCAATTTAATGATCATATAAACCGAGTTTAAGATAAATAAACATACATATCCAAAAGTGATAATCACCTATAGCGAAGTTTCAGATATATAATCATCCATCAATCAATTACGTTTATTATTTTCGTAATTTTATCAACTACACAAATGCAGAATATGTGCCAAGAAAAATTACATATCCATTTTATAAACAAGTTGCATAGGATAAATTTGTTATTGAGTTTCTTTGTAAGATCAAAGTTTTCAGCAGCCACTTTTTTCTATGACCCAGGAACAGCTCTCACATAGCATACTCCATCTGCAGCTGAATGCCACTGTTTAAGTTGGCACTAAATCTTAGAAGAGAGTCCAAGAAGTGAAAAGATTATCATATAAAATATGGCCGTCAAGAGAATCAATTCATGTTATTACAATTATAGTTCCCTTTTCCTCCAGGCTCAAAAAGGTTGATAAAAATGTTAAGAGCATCAAACACTTGATGTCTTTCGTAGTGTTGAGATCAACATACCATCAGTTGATGAGCTAGAGCCAGTAAAGCAAATACCGAGACATGCCAAATTATTGAACGAGCTTTACACCGACAAACAATGACTATCTTGAAATCAGAAGACTCTAATGGGAGAGAACATTGTTTCTCAGTGTAAAATGCCACTGGCAAGAGAAAACTATCCCACTCCTATCACATGAAAGAGAAGTTATTCGTCGAGCCAACGACGTTAAGAAAAGACGCTAGTTGGGAGGCAACCTAGCAAGGTGTGTTTTTCGATTTTATTTTGTTTTCTTTATTTTTTATTTTCTTCAAATAAATTGCAGGTGACAATTAGTCCAACGATAAGAGGGACAATGTTCCTAAGGCTGGATTTGAAATTTCAACGTGCAATTCGGTCCATCTGGTGATTTCTACTATTATTTTTTTTCCTCCTCTTACACTATGTGTAGCACCCTAATTTCTATTATTTATTATATATAAATTAATGCCAAAATGTTGAGTTTTATTAAAATCTTAGATTATACATATCTCTCACAATTTTTTAATAAATGATGAATATCTTTTAAATTTGATCTTTATCTACGAAAAATATTTTTTAAAATTGTATCTTGAGATTTCTATGAAAAATTTAAATGCCTATTTTTCTCACTAGAAAATATATCTTCTTTCAAAATTTATTTTCTAGATCAATTGAGATAATAATTCAAAAACTTTTTAATATTTAAATCTTAATTCTTATCTTATTCAAAATTCAAATTCAAGTTTAAGCTCAAGCCCATGTCTAAAAATCTATTTATACGAGATCTTATTCTACAAAATTTTATACTCACAAATATTTCTTCAAAATTTTCATCTACACTGTCTATTTTTTTAATAATTTACGAAGACGGGATTAATGAGACTCATCAATAGGATTGCATTGCATAAATTTATTAATTCAAGGTGAGGTTTCTTACTTATGTATTTACTTTGTCACCTTTAAATGTTCATGTGAATTTAATTGATGCTTGTCGCATCGTATGTTATGATTTTACTATGATTTTCCGTTAACGCATGTTATGACTTTTCTAGTCATTTGTTAACGCATGTTTATTTGCGGGAAACCGTGTATCGTTGGTTTAGTCCCGCATCGTTGGTTTAGCCAGCGCATCGTTGGTAAAGTCAACACATCCTTGGTGTAGTCAAGGAACAAGTATGGAGTATGGATGTTATGTAAGTTGATTTTACTTACGTGTGATATTTAAGCGTGACAAAGAGACCTCACCGAGCTAGTGGTTATGTTCACCCAATCTCATTAATATTTTTTTCAGATCGAGGAGTTGTTGGCAGGAAGAGGCGGTGGATGACATTCGATTAATATTAAAAAAATTATAAACTTTTATTTCGTTATCAATTTTTACACGGTGAAGTTTAATAAAATAATATTATTTTTGTACAAATTGACATTTTAAAATAAATTGTTTTAATATACAATTTTAAATTTTAAAGTCTTCCATTGATCACAAATAAAATTGTAGTCCTTTTCTCAAGTTAAAATTTTTGTTCACGCATTTTATTTTAAAATTATTATTTATTTTCGAAAATTGGGGTGTGACACTACGCAATAATTTTGATTGCTTGAGGACAAGCAAATATTTAAGTGTGGGGGATTAATTGCGGTGATTTATTGTTAAGAGTAGTTATTTGGGATACAAAACATCATCATGCATGTTTGAGTGGTCTTGGTGGAGAATTTGGAAACTCTTTTGGGTGTTTGAGGCATGTTTAATTGATTGCTCTGACTATATTCATTTTAATTAGATTTTTGTTAAAATTGCTGAAATTGTGCGTTGCAAGTCTTGATTAGTAGCCTGATTGATATTCATGTTTTGTACCTTGAAATTGAATTGGTTCTTGGTTTTATGCCCAGTGCTTGATTTTTGGTGAACTTGTATTGATTTTCTTGACAAGGGAAATTCTTTATTTGGTATCCCAAGTTGACAAAAAAACATGATGAGAATTGGGGGAAAGAAAAAACAAGGAGTTAAGTTGAAGAGAGAGAAAAATGAAAGGCCGGTACAACTACCTACTTTTAGGGGCTCATATGTGTTTGAGCTAAAATCTAATGGTAGTGTGAAGCTGCAGTCTTCGTTAGAGGAAAAATGAGGGACGGTAACAACTGCCTACCTCTAGGGGCTAAGTTGAGAAAGCTAACCTAAAGGTTGTGTGGATCTGGACCTCTCATTAACAGAAGAAAAAGTGAAAAAATTGCAGCTTTAAAAAGAAATTAAAATTAAACTATAAAGGATATTAATAAGAATTTGAACTTTGAAAGAAAATTGAGCCTAGTGACCTGAGGTCGAGTTTCTTAGGGAATTATGGATGTGGCATGAGTACCAAGGATTGACGAAATTTTGTAGAGTAATTGTGAATTGAAAGTTGTTGTTTATTGAGAGAGACAAGTAACTTAGGATTTTGGCTAAAAAATTTAATTTTAAAGACTATATAGAAGTATATTATTTTTTTGTTTTGAACTCTCAAGCAATGCATGCTAGTCTAGTGATTTTGTTGAGCCGGCTGTCCATTGAATTTTGTCCCTTGTGTGATATAGTTCTTTTTGAATTTTGTCCCTTGTGTGATATAGTTCTTTTTGCTTGAGGACAAGCAAATGTTTAAGTGTGGGCGGATTTGATAAGTGGAAATTTGTGCATAAATTAATTGCTTTAATTGATTATTTTATGATCAATGTTTGGCTTCACTCTTATATTTTTACTTATAACTATTTTAGGCTTCATATACTCTGATATTTCATTTTTCTATTTAATTCAGGTAGAAATGGAATATTTTGAGAGTGCATGAGATGAACCAAGAGACTACTGGAAAGTCTTACCATCCTTCCATGGAGGTAAAAAATCAAGGGACGAATTAGAGGGAATGGTGATCCTTTTCTCCCATCACATTATTTGGATAGCATACATTGAGGGAGTGATAAGGAGGAGATTGATTATCTTGGATTATTAATAAAACTTTTCAAAGCATTTAGACGATAGTTAGGAGAGAAGGATGTGAGTTCGGGATTTTCATAGCCATGGTTTTTGGCTAATTTGTTATTCTAGTTCGAGAAGATGTTGAACCCTAAATGATTTGAGGAGGTGCTTGGTAGTACATTCTTCAATGGGAATGAGAATGAAATATTTTTTCCCTCTATACCCTTAGAATATTGAAGGAATAATTGTTTCAATGATGACAACATCACAAGTGTTGCGCTCCAATTTTGGAAAAAACTTAAGCAAATGAAGATTGTAGTGATGGTGGAGGGGAATGATTGAAGAGAAACCTTTGTAGGAGGGGAATGATTGAAGAGAAACCTTTGTAGGAGGGGAAAAAGTCAATCAAAATTGGGTAATGACTACCTTATTTAGGAGGAAAAGTAGTGATATTGATCATTTTTGTTCTCATTAACCACCATATTTGCTCTATATTCATTTTCATTCCTATTCTCATTGAGGATTTTTCAACCAAGCGCCCGACACTCTTTTATTCGTAATTGATTTTCTTACTCTATCTCGATTTCTTCGTTATTTGGTTTATGTGATGCATGAGATATTTTTGATTTTGTAAGCCTAATCACCTAGCTTATTTAATTTATTATTCACAGCTAGATTACATGATATAATCCGTAATTGTTATATTTGTGTAATTGGAGTAGCTAATGGTGGCGAGAACACCCTAGGAATAACGAAGTCTAGGTTGTATGATTAGAACGCGTTTCGCTTTAATAGTCTAGTTTGTCCTATTGGTTTGGTGCGTTAATGCGTTCTATAAATTGAATCTTGAATACATGTTTTGGGGTTGTTCTTGGGAATATATTAATTATGGGTCATACTTTCTAATTAATTAAACTTAAGAAATGATTCGAACTAGTTTGGTCATATTCGTGGTTTAGGGACAAGATTCGAATGGAGTTGAGATTATCACACTTTTAATTGAGTGAAGAATCATTCAGGGAAAGCTATTCAAGAACTAGATCTTTTTATTTACTGATTTCTTTTATTTTATTTTATTGCATCCCAATAGTTTTAGAACCAACAATCCAAACCCCCTTTAATTGCTTTCATACACGACTTATTCAATTGAATTCACTATTTCTCGTGAGATTGACCCTTACTTATCCTACTACATTTCAATGGACTTGTCAATGTATTAATTTATTTTTGGGTGCCGGCGACAAAGACACACTAACAACTCTCTAAGATAATAATTTTTCCGGTCCCAACTTGGGCTTTATGTAAATTAATTATATCCTAAAATTACAAAGATATTTAGGATAATTTAATTAAATATGAATTTATTGTTATTTGTTTTTATTAAAAATTTAAATCAAAATGTATTTTACCTTTAACTTTTTGATGAAAATCCATTGTATTGTTGGGTATGATTTTTAAACATTTAATTTTGTTTATATAGTACCCCTTGTTCCCTAATAACTTTCACACTTTTCTTTTCGGGACGTCCCAAAATAACTTCCACACCCCTAAAATGAAAAACCTTTTATATAAACTCCACCATCACAACATCCTCAAATTTACACAAAATGTCATTACTTTTGGTATACACACAATCTAATAAATTTATTTACTTTATACATAAAAATTTACAAAATTACCCCTTAAAAACTCTAATCATTACCTCTCTTCTTAAAAAGTGCGCCCTCCCTCCTATTAAAGCTTTTAGGGGACTTAGGGAGTAGCTCCTCAATCAATATACATTGAACGTCATAGAGTGACTGGATTCAAATCCCCAGTAATCAATATTCATGCCTTTTCCTATGTTATTAAATATAAATTCATTGAATATAAAATACCTCTTTTAATTAATAAATTATTATTTTTTATTAATTAATACCTCTCAAGATTAATTTAAAGAGGTTCTACTTTATTACCTTATAGTAGAACATCTAATCCCTGACAAAAAAAAAGTAGAACATCTAATACTTTTTAATGAAACAACTAATACTCTTAAATTAATACCTTTTACTAAAACAACTTATACCGTTTAAAAATACACATAAAATGCAAACAAGTTGTACTGTAAAAATGGTTCATATAAGACTTTGCCTTGTTATATAGTTGGGTTATTATTGTAATAAAGCTTTCAGTGTATTCTCCTACTTAACAGGCCAATAGATTAGTTTATGGTTAGGGTTTGAGAGTCTTATTTATATTGCGTTGTTTTTCTTCGTTAGGTTATCTAGGAGATATCATTTAGGTTGTCCAAGGGCAGTTTGCATGGGCAGGATTCGAATCACAAAAATCTTTATTATATGATTGTTTTGATTTTGTCTTTTGAAACCTTTGCCTCTATCAACTACTCCAAGGGGTATTTGTTCATTGGGTTTTGATTTTTGTAACTAGGTTAAATCTCCAAGTAGTTTCTAATTATTCCTACATCCAAATTCAAGATTCACAAGTTATCTAGATGGTAGCTAATGCTTCCAAGTAAATAAAGACATTAGATAATAATGATAAACTCCATTACTGAATACTTACTTGAAGATTACGAAGCCGAACTGAAAGGTTAAGTAAAATGGGTTCTACAGCATCAGTAGAAGATGATCCAAGGACCTAGAGAGATCAAATAACAGAAGAATGAGTAAGATTTCTTTATGGTGGAAAATGATAACACAGTAAAGAAGGTTGTGATAAATCACCGTTAGCAAGCACGAGACAGCAGTAAGCTGTACGGATTCATCTGGATCGTCAAGCAAAGCAACTATAACACTGAGAATTTGAGTAGTATACTGGACAACATGGGCTTGTGGCATCTACAAGCAACTCATTAGAAGAAATGCAGAACAATTACAAATTCTTCACATTTTCAAATAATGTATTTTATCATCATCTGGAGTTGTTTATACAAGGTTATTGTTTGTTGGAATGGTTAATTTCATCATACTCCGAAGTACTAGATCTAGTATGTTAGGAGCATTACATGTGGAAAAGAAATTTACCCTAATGCCAATGAAAAACAAGGCCCATATAGAGGAAACAACTTCGGAATGAATAATATTATGTTCAGAGAGAACATATCAGAAATAGCTAAAAAATATTCAAACTTTCAGTCCTCATATGTTCAATAAAAAAATTAGAGGCCAGCAATACCATCTTGAGCAGTTGTGTTATCAACTCTAAGAGCGGCTTTTGGCTTGTTGGCATAATCATTTTCCATTAGTGAACTAAGGATTGATGGATGTTTTTGTTTATTTGTGAGACTTTGAAAACTAATCCAAGGACATGTTACACAGAGTATATGAATCAAGAAGAGAGGGTTAACAGAAAAAAGGGTAAAGAATACTGTTTAAACCATAATTTGGTCATTAGACAGAGCATTCTGATATATGAATGAAACAGAAACTGTACCAAGTAAGTTGATTATTATTAGAATCAACTACCTGCACAAGTCCTCTTAAACAAAGGCGCCTAACATTTGGAGAATCATCAGAAACATGTCGAGTCAGTCCTTCTACCATCAGCTCCAACGAAGAACCAAAACTCTCACTGCAGAATGATAAACCGTGAAATCAGACTTTGAAAGCAACAGAATAGTTTAACCTGAGTCTCAACTACGGAAATGACAACTCTAGGTAGGAACAATATCTTATCTTCCATATAATCAAATTCTAAGCAGAAGAATATTTAATCCTTGTAATAATGATGCTAGGTAGCACATATTATCTCCATTTTCCACCAAAACAAATATCAAAACAGACTAAAAATGAGCTTTTCGCTAACATAAAATTACAATAGGCACTGAAACTTAACAAAAAAATATCAACACTAATGTTCAAATGGACAAATCACACAAATTCTTGGATTGAACTCTATAAAGAGGATCCCAACTCCTAACTTCTTTATTACTGAAGTACCTTGACCGCCTTCGGAATTAGTTAGAATTGGTGCTTCATTTTTATGTGATGCTGTATCTGTGGCTTCTTTCCTATTTGTAATCTGTAAAAGGGATCTCTCGTCCCTTGAAGCTACTCGACCTACCAGGAGAGGAAAGACACACTTTTTCTACCTAAATAAACTTTCTATTTCCAACAAAAAAAAACAAGTATGAAACAAATAATATTACTTGGAAAAAATGTTTGTTTTAATTACTGCAAGTGTGGTTGTAGAAATTTCCTCCTCTATTTTCCTTTATTTTCCTTTATTTTTGGCTTATTTAATATTATGGTCTTTAATGGAAACTTGCATTCATATAATCAAAAAGTGAGGAAGATGTCAATGTATATCACTGGGAATAGGAATTCTGAGTATACCTAAATCGCACAAACTCAGAGAGTGCAGCAGCCGCAGCTTCTCTGATGTATCTTGTGGGTTTATCCAGCGACTTGCAAAGAATCAAAGAAATTATAGGGACCTGTGTGGCGATAATAGGTAGAAGTGAGAAGTAATAAAAGTAAAGATGCAACAAAAGGCAGCAGTGTTTCCTCAAAAAATAACAAAAATAATGATTAGCAATTTTTATTGATTCTCCTTCTCAATCAAAACCTGCATCCAGATACAAAAACCCAGAATTCATCTTCAAATTATGACTTGTGTCTGACACTTCATTTGGAGTAAAAAACAAAAAATATACGGGTCTATTAAAGAAGCTACTCCTACAATCCATTTCTTGCTCCCACCCATGGAAACCCCAAAATCCTGGTAACCATTAATGGGTATGCTGTTCCCTCTCAAAAGAAAAAAAGAAAAAAATTTAATGGTCATGGAGTTATAGAAATCGCTTTCGACGCAGATCCGGTAAGAAAAATAACAGTATTTATTTTTGTGTTTGAAAGAGAGGAATAAGTCAGACTTCTAACTGGGTTATCTGATAGAAGATAGCAGTATTTATGTTCTTCACAAACTGATGAAATCAATTCTGATATTTCATTTGGAAACTGGAAGAATCGAAGAAGCATTTCGGAACATGGGGAAGAATTTGTGGAGAAGAGCAAGGTGTACATTGATACATATCGTCGCCGGCGCACATGAAGATTATCTATTACTTATCATGTTTAGTTCATTTAACTAATTATGATTCGGTTTATTTTATTATTATTGATTTGAGACTTTAGTACCGTGGGCTTAGGATTGATATAAATATGATTTTCATTCCTGGAGTAGGGCATCTTTGATCATTGTTTTGGAGAAGCCGTGAGGCTTGGGCGGAAGTTGTTTCCGTGAGCAGGTTTGAAAAAGGATCTTAGAGTGTCTAGGGTTGGGCCGGGAGGGTCTCTTAACGCCGATGTGTCAATTGGGCAAATACGACCATAGTGACTAGGGTGGATATCTCGTATCCGAAAACTAGCAGTTCACCCTGTTAGTCCTCCAGGACCTAAATAACTCAATTTTGTGATTTTCCTTTCCTAGCAATTCTAGTAACATACGAACAAGTTCCCTTGTTACATATCTCATAGGTTCCTAGAGTCTAATCAAGTGCATCTAAATAAAAGCCAAGAGTGTATCTAGAATGTGCTAACGCAAAAGTTCCATGCACAGCATTTAAATAGATCACAATCTTCTAAATGTGGAATTAAACAAGCCTTCAATATACGATGAAGATCAACTGGTAAGAATTTGATGAGAATAACAACCTCTTTTGGCCTTTTAATGGAAATGCAACCAGCCAGGTCCCCAATCAGAGCAATCCATGCTGCTTCTTCATTTTGTTCCCTGTCTCTAGACAGTATCTGCATATGATATGCTTACGTAAATGTCAAAACTCAAAACAGCGGTTAAAATTCTACTAAACAGAGGCTCATGTACCTTTCCCATCTCCAGATCACCAACACATTCACAGAATGCATTAAATGCGACCAGTAGAGCGCTGCAAGTCACATTTAAAAGATTAAACAAAGAACGCAAGCGCACCAATTCATTGGTTACTGAGGAAACATGATAGTGTTACCGAAGTGTTTCCTGCTGGCCAGAATTAGCTAAACTATGGCAAGTTCCTAAGTGGAGCACAAGAGTTGCAAGGACAGAACCATAACTTTGCTCTACAGACTTCTTTCCAACTTTACTACCACCTCTGAAATAACATGAATATACTTTTGGTAATTGCAGAGCCAATGGGAAAACAAAAGAATGCAATTCAATGTATACCTGAAGAAGGCAGTAAGAGCTATGACAGCAGCGTTCAATACATTATCTTCTACATGACTTTCTCCAAAATTGTTGGAAGTATCTCCCTTCGCCAGATCATGTCGGACAATTGGCATCTCATTCAGGATCGAAGTTAAATGCTCCAGGAAAGAATATGAGAGAACTGCATGCTGGGAAAATGCCTAATGATTCCAAGAAAGCAAACGCGTTCCAAGGTAAAATAGTCGTTTAAAATGGCTTGAACAAATAAATGAATTTGGAAAGATGTGAAAGAAACTTAGTACAACCCAACACAACATACATTCATAGGCGGGGCATATAGCCTCTCCCAATTCAGAGTACAATTAGAGCTAGTTCTGCAGTAAACTTATCAGCTAAATAAGAACAGGGTACCTGCACTATTTGCGCATCTATTAATGGGCGGTTGGTTTCTTTCCTGTTAACTAATTCCATTCTGTATAAATATAACAAAGTCCCACACCACCAACTGGGCATTCCTATTCTATCCATTGCCTTTTTAAGATGAGTTTTTAAATTAATGCAAGGGAAAATAAAACAATCAATGTTAATAAGATCCAGCAAAAAAAGTTAAAAAGACAGAAATAATGAAAATAAATAAGTACAGCAAAAGGGGAAATGAATATTCAGAGAATATGGGAATCAAAACAACCTGCTACGCACAAAATTATGAAAGATATTATCAATAGTTTGTATGTTGCTAGAGTAGGAAAATGCTGTAAGTAGTGGATAATTTCAAATATGTCAGACATCAAACAAATCCCAACAATTAGAAAATGAAATAATACAAGATACCAAGGCTTACATGAAATGCATCTTGAATTGGCCAGCCACCACGTAATCTGGATACATCTTTTGTTGCTATATCTTTCTCAGCTGTAGCCAACACTTCATCAAAAACAATTCTTGAGCTGGTATTCTCAGCAAGAGAAGAGATCTTTCAACAGTTAAAGGAATTACTCACAGAAAATAATTTCCAGATTTCATGAGGCAATAGGTAACAAATAAATACTAACGAAACTAATAATGGAGGAATCTTTTGCCCCCAATACCAGGTAGACAAATGATGCATAAGAAGGATACAGCATTGAGGGTTTCATGACGCATGTACTTTTCAGTTACATGGACAGCTGCAGAAAGCAAAGATTGTGTTGTCCTGATGCCACATCCATAAGATCTCAGTTAATACAAATTTGAATCTATTTCATATTTCGATTAACACTTGAGTCACAATTCTGTCACTCCACCTTGAGATATCAGCATCATTAAGTTCCCTCCCCTTTTGGTAATGAATTCAACCACAGCTTGAATTGCACCTTCAGCAGACTGTCTAACCTTGTCGCATATAGCTGCTGAGCATACATGTAGAGCAGCGACAAGCTGTATAAAGAATGAAGATGAAATGAGGTTAGAGTGCTGGTTAAAAGTGTGTAACTATATAAAAAAAACAAAAGATGAAATGAGGTTAGAGTGCTGGTTAAAAGTGTAACTATATAAAAAAAACAAAAGATGAACCGGGAATTAAAATATGTTAATGCTTGCCTCATCCTTGGTGAATAATATGCATACGGATGAAACAACCCTGTTGAATACCTCTGATGGATCAAGAGATGCGTCCTTATATGCAAAAATAAAAAATGAGAAAATATTATCTTTATGTTGAAGCAGCAGTTTAGAGTTAAAGTGAAAATAAAAATCTATCCTCTTTATGTCTGCCCTCAAAGAAGTATGATGAGGTTAAAAATAAATCACAAGAAAAGAGTCCTTTTATGACTTACACTCCTCAAAATAGCAATAACATCCTCAAGTGCTGATAAAGCAGTGTAACACAATTCAATATCAAGGCCAAAACTAGAGTTCGCAGACCGTGGTAGTGAAAGTGAGATACTGAAAAACAAATCAAGAATCTGCAGAGGAAAATGTCAAATTACATACTTAAGAGGATAGAAGAATCTCTGTCATGGACTATATAAAAGCCGTATATGCCAAGAACGGAGTAGAACAAAAGTCATCACAAATTACCAACCTGAGCAGAGGTTTTTCTAACTTCAGGATTTGTATCTGCACAGCGTGGAAGATAAACCATGATTCTCTCCCCCAAACACAAAGCATCACGACTTGGGGATACAAAAGCAGCTGGCAAAGAGCACAGTAGCTTAAGTTGAGATATGAAATCACAGATGAAAGTCAAAAGGCAGAGAAAGAGAGAGTGACAAACAAGGTAAATTAGGAAAATTGTCGATTCGTTTGTTGTGAGTGCAACTTCCTTGGCAACCAAGTGAACAGTATCCACCAACACAAATAGTCCGAAACTTCTGAAGCATTTCATAAGCTGCAAGGCAACCTCTTTTCTTTGATATTCCGCGGAGGAGGAAACATATGTATCTATCTGTCGCAAAATATGCAATAGCTGTTCTGCTCGACTTCTTCCATCCTCACCACTGAATAAAATAGGTCAAAATAGCTTTAGAATACGTCTAAGGACACGGTTTTATATCCACAAGATTCCCAGATGTGTATCCACTATCCACAAAATGGAACTAGTCGAAGTGATAAATACACCAAGCATGTATGAGGGCATTGTTTTTTTTTTAATGAAACAGAATTTTTATTAATGAAGGAGAGAGGGTAAGGGATGACTGGATGAGAGATCCCTTCCCCATAATACAAACATTGAGACTTAAAGGACGACAATATCAACTACAATCCAATCCCTAGCTAAGTCCAAAACACAGATGTCCTGAAAAACCTATGACCAGACAACCAAAAAGCAACTTTGTTCTTGATCAGTTCATCCTATTGAAAACATCATCTAATGACTCTATAGAGTTCTCAAAAAGTACGAGGACATTGGGTTAAAAATGAAGATTTGGGTCTGGCAAGAATATCTCAGAAAATTAAACTTTAAAGAAAGAAATCAATTTCCACAAGCCAAGTGACTAGGAAAAGAAGACATCAGACCACATATACACTCAAAGAAACTAAAGTAAATCTAAAGCCTCTTCTCTACTGCCCAAGGTGGATGCCTAAACAGGCCTAATGCCTTTACCAAATAGGGGCAAGGCTCAAATAATAGTTCCTAGATACACGTTCATTCCTCGCCACTCAGATACACCAAGTCAAGTCACAGCAAAATAATGCATATATGTTTTTAAGAGATTGCATTAGCTCACAAAAATCAAAGATGTCAAAACTGACGGAATCGGTTTTGATTTACTTAATTGGAATACTTCAACAAAACTCAGACACATTGCACAGTACATTTTGAACTGAATAAAATTCAGCAATTCTTCATCCCATGTTGCATTTGCTTTATGATACTGCTGTCATCATACAGATATGATAGATAATTCAAAAACACTCAATGTCACGTAGGCAAAAATTCTTGGCTAGGTTTGGATACAAAAAGGATACATAATAAGCATATTTAAATAAAAAGATAAATTCTTGGGAATTAAAGATGGGCTATCTAGTCCTGTTGACCACATTCTACGGATTAATGCTCAGTTGCCTAGTAATTGCTTAAGCAATCAGAAATTGCCCTTGCCTCAATGAACCTGGCCAGGATCATCATGTAATAAAACAGGAGCGCTTATCATTTTAGTATTATATTTTTGGATTACTTTTAAACAGTAAAAGGATATGGATGCTTTACAAGTCACAAGTCTTTTCAGAAGTTAGTACACCTAGCTAACAAGAGAAGCCAGCTTCTCCTGGGTTGCCAGGCTGAAAAGTAGGGAATCTTGCAACGGTTGATTACTTGTTACTAGGTCCGATTGGTGTATCTGACTTAACAGTTTTTATTGTATAAATTCCAACAGTATATGTTGCCAAACATGCATACGAGTATTTAATATTCTTGGGTAATGTTTTGAAGAAGGCATGCCAAGTGAAAACTTAAAACCTAATAGTTCAGAAAGAATAAATACCTTGTGACTAGGATTGCACAGAGAAGAGTAATAAGATTTTGAATAAGACCATCAATAACATCAGGAGGATCATTTGGTAAGCCAAAAATCCTAAAGTGGCCTGTCAAATTGTAGAATATTCAGAAGAAGAGAAAATCTAATGTTATTAACAAAAAAAGTGTATTGAGCTTGAGCAGCAACTTGCACCTTCAGGACAAGGTTCCTCGTGTCAGTAGTCAATTTTGGCTCCACAGAAACCAAAGTTGTACAAGCACTTAAAGCAAGGCACTGCATAGAAATATCAAGATTCAGGAAAAACAAGGGAATACAATTGAAAAAGCTGCAAACAAGGTATGAATGGAATGTAAAACACAGCCTGAAGATAATCATCTATGTTATGGGCAATGCACAGATACATAAGTGTCATTAGTACATCGAATAACTTTACAACATACATTCTCAGCCAAGAATGAGTGTAAAGGATAGAAGTGACAAGACATGTTTGATATAAGATGAGAACATTCCAGTCTCTCTCCTAACCAGTCTGTCCTTGAACATAAGCTACCAGTTTAATATAAATAGAAAGTTGAAACAGATCAGAACTCCCAAGAAAAATAACCTGAGTGTGGAGGAGCTCCAGGTTAGAATCTGAAAACCCATCTTCATCATCTCGACCCATTAAAGTTAGTATGTAATCAAGAAGCACGTCTCTCCTTTTCAATGAAAAAGATGTACCACTTTCAGCAGCACCGATAACAGCCTGGCCTGCATTTATAGATTAACCAAAGAGATAGAACATAACTTTATATCAATCAAGGAAGAAAATATCGGTATCGGTAGAAATATCGATACCTTAAATTTACACATATATCGGTGGAAATGTCGATGTCAAATATCGGTATCGGTAATGATGAAAATTCAAGATGAAATTTTAGAGAATGTTCCTACTAACTTTAATACATAAATTAATCATACATTCTCAACAAATTGAATTGTGTATGACAAACATATCAACAACAAAATACATAAGCAGTCTAAAGCGATACAATAATTGTTCATACTTAGTTAATACAAGACAACTAATACCAAACTGATGACCTATGGGGTTCAAATGTAAAAGAAGAAATGTCATCTTGATCTAAACAATACCGATACCAACTCATCAAAATGTAAAAATATTTTAAAAAAACACGCATTAACGATATTTACCGATATCATGTCGATATTTCGGCAATATATCGCGACTTTCCGTAAAAAACGCCACTCGCTCGATATCGATATTTTATCGAAATCTACCGATATTTGACCGATATCTTGACGGATATTTTTTTACACTGTATATCCGTGTCGGACATGTATTACCGATATTTTCGTCCATGATATCAATAGAACAGAGATGCCATATCAGGAAAGAGAAAAATTGTGTGCACATGTTGCAAAATTGTGTGCACATTGTGCTTAATGTTACCCAACATCATTATTGACTGTGTTCATATTTCTCGTAAGTCTCCTTCCCTTATCCAGATCATCTTTGCAGATACCAAACAAGGCAATGACCTCTTCTATTGTTTAGTTTTTCCACTAACTCTTCTAAGAATACTTTTAAAAGAACATTTTAAAAGGAGGATGTGTCATCAGTGAAGGGTTTGGTTAGCAATATGTGATACAAAAACCAATCTGCTAAATAAAATGATTTGGGGTTAATAGTTACAGATATGAGAGGTCATTCTGATGCACACATAACAAATAACAGATCTGGTAGATTCCAATCAATAATAAGATGAATTTACAAACCTAATAAATCAATAGCTGTAATAACTGCCTGCTTTGCTGTAGGATGGCGTACATTAAGCAGACGTGAAAGCATATTAGTCCCCTGCCAAACAACAGCAAATTATATCTTAGCAAAAATTCTAAGTGAACACCTCAAAACAGATGCCAGAAACAACAGAAAAACAAAACAAAACCAGACTAGTAGTAATTGCAACCAATCAAGCAAACATATCAGCACATGTCAATAATTTGCAACCAGAAACTAAGAGTATGACCATCACAATTGATCCTGTAAAGTAAATTATGTTCTTTTTCATCCCCAAGAAAGAAAAAGGAAACTATACACGGTTCATGTGATCATCGCATCAGTTAGACCCTCAAAGAAAATATATATATATATATATATATATATATATATATATATATATATATATGCTTTTGGATAGTGAATGTCAACCAAGGACTGAAGAGTGACAATATCATTCCACAAGTTCGCAGCCACTGGAATCATTTTAAGTAAACTAGTTAGTGGTGAGCCATACAATTTACAATAAGATATTTCATAACAAAAGCAACATATAACTACTATATGGAAATACCACAACTGTCAAACATAGATATCTGACATATGCCACTAGACAATATGTGTCCCACGTGATTAGAGCAGTACCAATTATATTTTCAATACCCTAGCAGTAGCACAGTACACGGGTCAGTTCAGAAGTCCTATTCAATTAAGATTAAGTAGTAAACAAAACCCCCAAAATTTGATATGCCCCCTCTCCAAATTTCACCAGTAAACAGAAGTAATAAGCAGTAAAATTCGGTCAGAAACAGTGAACACACATTGACGTAGGTCATATACAAGATTGAATATTAGACAACTCCAAGGAATTAAAAACTAAAGGTTCATATGCTGCTAGTGGTCGGTATGATTATCTATTGTCAGATACCTCTTATTCAATAAAAAGTTTCAGGCAGTAAGTTTTTTTTTTTTTTTTTTTTTTTATTGATCGGGCAAATGGTGAACCCATGACCTTACGGCATATGTAGTGGGGCTCTAACCACTTGAGCTATACCACTTCGTCCAAAGAATAATGTTTCAGGCAGTAAGTGATCCAAATAATAATGTTTCAGGCAGTAAGTGATCCAAATAATAATGTTTCATAAGATTTAAGAGCCATACTAGAAAGTAGAAAAGAAGCAGATACATATAGTCCTATATACAGGGCAGACTAAACAATCACATATATATAAACACGTCACAACCAACATACAGGATAGGAACGTATAGCAAATCCATAAAATAACAGTAATGATTCCACCGTACCACAAGTGCATCTATTCTGGCTTCAATAACTGTTGATGGGGCATACTTTGCAGCATAACCATACATAAGAGCTAAAGCTGCATGAACATCATCAGATTCTTCCATTTGAGCTCTGTCAGAAAAGAATGACAAAATCCTGTATCCCGAATGAGAAACGGTAGGAGCATCAGTACTCAGTTTTATAGTTACATGCATATGATACCACTAAGATACAAATAGCTATACATCTACTGAAACCAAACACAATTAGAGAATCCATTTTGAGACTACAAGCAACCTAAATGTGATACAAATTAGGGAAACATCAATGGCCAGGTTTGCAGGGTTCCATATATAACCAAATTCCAAAATAGCAATTTTTACGTTGTTTCTATTCTTTCAATCATGACTCTAACATCAAATACATGAACCCTCCTAAATTGCATTGATTTATCCTAAAGATTTCATTTCAATTGGAAATTGGTTATTCACCATGTATGAGGAATCCCCCTAAGCATCCATGGCTGAATGGTTAAAGCGCCCAACTCATAATTGGCAAATTCGTAGGTTCAATTCCTACTGGATGCACGCTAATGGAACACTCACAGATGCAAACCACTACTTCAACTGCTATATTTATGACAGGCAACAACCATTATGGAAGGCATCCATCATTAAGACTTTTTATCTAAACAATTAATACATGATATAAATATGACAATCAGATGTATAGAAATTCTGATCCCATAAAACTTTTTACCAGGATGTAATAGAACTTAGGGTGTGGGATGAGCTTATAAGCCCCTTCATATACCTTTTGAAGATACTATCACCAACATTATCAAGAATGTCTTTCAGCTTATCCAGAACTGTATCCAAGTGTGAAGCAGCAACCTGGGTGTTATATAGCAGAACCGTAATCGTCATTTACTCATATTACCCATTGCAGTACTTGAGCTGAAATAAGGATAGATAAGTAGCACTTTTATGTGGAGAATGATTACCAATCCCATGGCCTTTGCCAAACCAAGCCTATTCACCGGCATAGCAATGTTAGCTTGCATGTACATCAAATCAATCTTAGCATGGACATAGGTCCTGTCATGTACTTTCTGCAGCAAAATTCCAAGGCACCTGAACTAGGAAAGACCAACTGGTTTCAGCTTGACGTTGCACCATCAAAAGATTTTACAATGAACAAGTTTAAACATGAAGATTGGAATCTAAATATATAGCACAACACAAATGTCAAAATCATTTATATTTGAGCATGTAGCTTCATAGAAAAAGTGTGAACATAATCAAATTTTATGCTCTCTGTACCGTAGTTGAAATTATTTAAAGCTGAACACCTCATCTTAACTCCGCAACATAGTTATCAGAATAAGCTTATTTCATCCTCTATTTCCAACTCTAGTCTATCAAAATTGTTGATTAAAAGATAAAATCTCAATCTTCATGTGTTCAGAAACAGTGAAACACAGTAGAAGATAAAAATCTAGAACAAATTTGAAATGTCTTTGAAATATACAGTAGAAAGCATGAACATCAATGCCCCTCTTAAACAAACAAACACTTGTTATACAAGAGAAAAACATGAAACAGCGGCTGAAGAAAAGAAAACTGCTGTCCTTTAATGTCAACACAAAATAGATGTGAAATTCTTATCTAACACATAGATAAAAGAAAGATACATACCTGTGAAGCAGTGCAGAATGCTCGTCATCAGATGAATAAAGTTCATATTGTTTAGCAAAAAGAGTTCCCCAAAGAAATCACCCATTCAACATCCTGAATCACATCCAGTGATTCTGCAACGAACTGCTGGCCACAAACAAACACAATATACCTATCCATCATCAAACTTGGATTTACATATTCGAACCATAACAGCACCTAGCCTAGAGGTTTATTGCTCTTCATGAAAGCAAGAACACATTAACACAGAAGAAAACTTATAATGTAACTAGAGGTATATGCTTGAGCATGAGGATGGTCAGAAGATCAAAGTGTCAAAATATGAACTTCTGGACAAATTTCATCTAGGTAATGAATCTGGTTCAGTTCTAGAAACTTTTCCTCTCTATAAAGGTTATTAAGCAAAATGTATCACTTTAGGAATTCAAAGATGAATAAGAGCTACTGGAGCTTACATTTATAATCATGTCATCCCAAGTTTCTTGGTATGATGGATCTTGCTTTAGGTCTTCCGGATCACTCACATAAGCTTTCATCTTCGGAATCTAAAGCTTACAAAGGAAGACAAACAGTTAAAAAGAATTATCATTTTTCTAATTTGTAATTTGCACATATGTTTTAACTCATAGTGACTGCAGAATCTATATATATGAAAGATATGTGACAATTATTACATCATATATAAAGCCATGTATATAAAGCCTATCCACCATAAAGAAAAATTTCATAAGAATTTAAAATATCAAATTGCTATACCTCATCTTGCCAAAATAGGATGATATTCTTTGGAAATAGAGAAGCCAAGTGATACAGGACCTGCAAAAATCAATATATAATGTAAAGTTATGCTCATTAGCGTGGCTATGCTTGACTTCATTTTAATATTGCTAGACCTGCTGACCAGAAGACATACTGTCATGGTAATATATCTTAAATTTGTATGGATAGTATTATTTAAGGTCCTATGCGCCCATCGCAGGCCACCTCTCGTAGCTGGATTCCATTTAAAATGCTCCATAGAAAAACTTGAAAAGGGCAATGCATCTGCTAGCTCAGCTTGACAGGAAATATAATTTTTTTTTCTGAATAATGGACAATTTAATTATAATAAGAGGAAATGTAATTGTTTTGCCTCCAGCAGATGCAAGTTGTTAATCCCTATATAGGTGCTCTTTTCACGTTAAGTCAGATACTCAGGTCCCAACAGCTTTAAACCAAACCCATAGCACTGAAATTAAAGTAATGCCCACAGCATGGAATCTGAGTGAGGACAATGTGGATAGTTTGACAATAGATTCTCCAGATAGAAACGTTGATGATATATGTTCCAATGATACCCCTGGAGGAAGACCCAACCTAAAACTTATTCAAAACGGAGTTGCAGTCATTGAAAAGATACATGTGTCAAGCCTAGATGAGCATAGGATAGACATGAAACACAACTAAGAACACACTATTCTGCTATGTAACCAGCAACAAACACCATTTTTAATAAGAACAAGATAAACTTTTAATAATTAAAGACAAGATAAGTACAAAGGGACAATGTATCCCTGACAAAAATGCACACTACAAGACAACAATCCAATCTCTAGCAATGTCCAATTAATAGAAGGTTTTCAATTTTTATGAGCTGATACCCACCACCCTATAAACTAAATTTTTTTGGGGGACCTCACTATCTTCGGATATTCTTTTGATCATTTCGAGCCATAAAGACCAGCATAAATTTTTGACAATGACCAACATTACTTATATAGCTAAGGTTTGAACAAAAGTCAGATTCACAAGGCTGTGTAATGAAACCTCTCAATGAGGAAACCTAGCAACCCAAGGAATAACCTTGAATTGTCCTAGTATCCTAGCAATTCGAGAATTGATCTCAAACTTTTCTAGTCATCAGCAGGAGTACACTGGAAATATTCACTCAAAAGTGTTTTCTCATTCATTCCTACCTTCATCATGTTGCAGAATTTATATGTATTTCCTTGTATATTTATTTTTCCTTATATATCTAGGTTTTCCTTATAGGATTAGATTGTAACCTAGGTTTTACTCCCTATATATATGGGGGTTCTTTACTGTCCATAATATACAATATATGATTTTTTCCTTCTTTCCTACATGGTATCAGAGCAGGATAATATTTCTGCCCTAATCTGAGACTTTTTTTTTTTGCGCCGCTGCTAAGTTCTGCCCGAATCTGGGATTTTTTAAGCGCCGCTTCTTTCTGCCTCATATCTGAGATTCTCTTCTCCCGCTCTGTCCTGGGCTGCATATCTGTGATTTTTGCCGCCTCTATATTCTGTTGCTCGTGTTCTGCCAGCACTGCATATCCACGTTTCCGACACTGCCATCAGCAGCGCAGCTTAGGGTTTGCTTTTTCTCTCTTAACCTTCTTCTATAATGTCTAGTTCAGATTCTACTCCTAAATTAGGGACCACAATAAAATTGAATGGTTCCAATTATCTGCTATGGTCTCATGCCTTTCGTTTATTTCTGGGATCTCAAAAGAAACAGGATCATGTTGTCTCTGCAGCCCCTGCTACTACAGATGCAAAATATGATGCTTGGAGTGCTGATTATTGTGCAGTTATGACTTGGCTTCTCAATAGCATGGACGAATCAGTCAGTAAGAATATTATGTTCTTGGACACTGCCAAAGCCATGTGGCATGCACTACGAGAGATGTATTCTAATGACAAGAATGTCTCTCGGGTGTTTTGAGTTATATGAGAAACTTTTTCTCATACCCAGTGATTACTTTTCCACTCTTAAGGGAATTGCTGATGAAAATCTAGTTTATCATTCCCTATTTTGTGATGTTGCGACAAGGAAGAATCAGTGGAGGAATTCATGGTGGCAAAATTCTTATCCGGTTTAGATGCTAATCTCCGACCAATTCGAGATAGCTTATTGTCTAGTGATAACATTCCCACGTTATCTCGTGTACTTCGTGTCACCACAGGCAGTACAGATGTTGGTTCTTCTGAAACATCTGCCATGTCTGCTCGAGGTCGGGGTTGTAATAGTAGTCGTGGTCGTGATCGTGGCCGTGGTACTGATACGAGCGTTTTTGTGTTCACTGTGATCGCTCCAACCATGTTTCAGAAAAATGTTGGAAGAAGTTTGGCAAACCTGATTGGGCCAGCAAGCCTTCTGTTGAGACGACCTCCTCATCCACTGCTGATATGGTATCCGTTTCCCGTGCTGATTATGAAAATCTGTTACATTCTTTAGGCAATTCCTCTACTCCTGCTGCCTCCACCACTGCAGGTGCGTTTGTTGTGTCTCATGGTAAGTCTTGGATGTTAGATTCTGGTGCTACTGCCCACATTACTGGTACAAAATCCATATTCACTTCATTTTCTCCTAATCAATATCTCCTGTTCGTATTGCTGATGACACCTGTTCTCCGGTAACGGTGACCAGCGCTGTCCAGCCTATTGCCAATATCACCCTGGATAATGTTCTCTTTGCTCCTAAATTTCCTGTTAGTTTGCTGTTTATCAACCATCTCACAAAAACTCACAATTGCTCTGTCACCTTTTTTCCTTCTTATTGTATTTTTCAGGACCTGCAGACGAAGAGGTCGATTGGTGGAGGACATGATTATGCTGGCCTCAAATACTTGGACTCTGTTGCACCTGCATCTACTCGTGCTCTCTCCGCAACAGTGTCTCCATATCAGTGGCATAGCCGTCTCGGTCACCCCTCTTCCGTCTCCCTTAAAAGTTTGGTTCCTGTTTTGATTTTCAGTGTGAGTCGTGTGAGTTGGGCAAGCACCACCGCACATCTTTTCCTTCTAGAGTTGATAAACGTAGCTCTTTTGATTTTGAGCTAGTTCATTGTAATGTTTGGGGTCCTAGTCGAGTCGAGTCTAGAAGAGGTTTAAAGTATTTTCTAGTCTTTGTTGATGATTATTCCCGCATGACGTGGTTATATTTACTCAAACAGAGATCTGAGGTCCCTTTTGTATTCCAGTCTTTTTATCATGAAATAAAAACCCAATATTCTGTTGATTTGCGTATTCTTCGTACTAATAATGCTCTTGAATTTACGCAAATATCCATTTCATCTTTTGTGCTTCTCAAGGGATTATTCATCAAACTTCTTGCTCTTATACTTCCCAACAAAATGGGGTTGTTGAACACAAACATCGCCACATTTTAGATGTTGCCTGTACACTCTTTTTCCCATGCATGTTCCTAAATATCTACAGTGTGATGCTGTTCTTACGCTTGTTTTCTCATAAATAGGATGCCTTCCAATGTTTTGCATGGGGATATCCCATTTACTTGCCTTCATCCTGATAAACCCCTTTACCCTGTTCCTCCTCGCATATTTGGGTGTGTTTGTTTTGTTCATGATTTCACTCCTGGGTTGGATAAGTTGTCCCCTCGTTCTATTAAATCCGTATTTCTTGGATATTCTCGCACGCAGAAAGGATATCGTTGTCTTGACCCACTCACCAATCGTCATTACACTTGTGCTGATGTTTCGTTTTTGAGTTGCAACCTTACTTTTCCCCACCTCTGGTTAAGCCATCTGATACATTGGTTGCTACTCCTTTACCTATCCCATTGCCCGTATCTCCTAATGCTAATGTTCCCTCTCCTAAACCATTGCAGGTGTATACACGACGTCCTCGGCCAGAGCTTGACTCATGTCTCCCACCTGGTCCTCCTACTGCAGCTCCTTCCAATCCTCCACCTTCCACAAATGATTTACCCATTGCTCTACGCAAAGGTATTTGTTCTTGTACTAACCATCCTTTTTCTAATCAACACAAATGATTTACCCATTGCTTTACGCAAAGATATTTCGCTTTGATCATTTGGGTCCTGCTTTCTGCTCCTTTGTTGTTTCTCTTTCTTCTACAGTTATTCCGACTTCTTACTCTGAGGCATATCAACACCCTGCTTGGCGGGCTGCTATGGATGACGAAATGTCTGCTCTTGTATCTCGTGGTACTTGGGAGCCTGTGTCTGCACCCCTATTGGCTGATATTGTTGCTTGTCGTTGGGTGTTTACTCTAAAGTATCACGCTGATGACACTATTGATCGGTATAAAGCTCGGCTGGTGGCCAAGGGATATACACAAACATATGGTGTTGACTATTATGAGACATTTTCTCCTACTGCTCGCCTGAATTCTATACGGATTTTGTTTTCTTTGGCTGTCAATCTCTCTTGGCCAAAGCATCAGCTTGATGTGAAGAACGCCTTTCTCTATGGCGACTTGAGCCCAACTGTTTATATGGAGCAACCTCCAGGGTATGTTGCTCAGGGGGAATGCTATTAAGGTATGCCGACTTAAGAAGGCTATTTATGGGAGCTTGGTTTGATAAATTCAGCAATGTTCTCGGGCAATTGCTTTCAAGCAATGTAAGTCGGATCACTCTGTGTTTGTGAGACATCGTTCAAGTGGGATTGTCATTCTCATTGTGTATGTCGACAACATCCTTGTATCTAGCAATGATGTACAAGGGATTGATGAAACTAAGAAGTACTTGCAACAACATTTTGTTACTAAGGATATGGGATGTCCTAAGTATTTCCTAGGACTTGAAATTGCTCACAGCAAGTCTGGCATTTCTTTATGCCAACAGAAGTATGCTACAGATTTACTCAAAGAAACTGGATTGCTAGGAACAAAACCAGTTGATACTCCTATGGATGTCAATCCAAGTGTTAGGGATAAAAATGAAGAATTCTTTGAGGATAAACCTAAGTACAGACGACTTGTTGGGAAACTCATCTACTTGACTGTTACGAGGCCTGACATAACCTTTGCCTTTGGAGTGGTCAGTCGCTTTATGGATAAGCCTAAACAAGTTCACTGGGATGCTGCTATCAGAATTCTTAGATATGCCAAGTAATCTCCTGGGAGAGGATTTTTGTTCAAGAGAAATGATCATCTCAAGATCGAAGGTCATTCCGATGCTGACTATGCTGCGTCAAAAATGGACCGATGATCGACTTCTGGATACTGCACTTATGTGACATGGTGGAGTAAGAAACGAAATACTGTTGCTAGATCTTCTGCCGAGGCTGAGTATAGAGCTATGGCTCATACTGCTACAGAGATAGTTTGGGTTAAAAATCTACTTGAGGAGTTGGGGTTCACCTACAATGAACCTTTGATTATGTATTGTGATAACCAAGTAGCAATTCACATTGCAAATAACCCTGTTTTTCATGAGAGAACTAAACACATTGAAGTTGACTGCCACTATATTCGTGAGTGTGTAATGAGCCAGAAAATTGCCACTCCATTTATTTCCTCGTCCAACCGGGTTGCTGATGTCTTCACTAAACCGCTAAGTAGATAAACGCTTTCTCAGAGCTTTGTGACAAGCTGGATATGATTGATATATATGATCCAACTTGAGGGGGAGTGTTGCAGAATTTATATGTATTTCCTTGTATATTTATGTTTCCTTATATGTCTAGGTTTTCCTTATAGGATTAGATTGTAACCTAGGTTTTACTCCCTATATATATGGGGGTTCTTTACTGTCCATAATATACAATATATGATTTTTCCTTCTTTCCTACAAGGTTCCTCAGCCATCAGTGAACTGCCATGATTTAAGGCACTACTGAGGCCACTATATAAGATATAGAGGATGCATGCATATTAATAACCATCAATGAGGATTATAAGGATGCCAAATGGCATGACAGGAAGTCCAAAACATGGCACCCTAAGCCTTGAGTAGTGTATAGAGACCTGTGGGATTTTTAGCAACACGTGCTTGGTGAACATATAGATCTAAATGCTCATTTTTCAATGTTGCATGATCCAGTTTTGCAATAGCTTTTGCCCATCCATGTAACAATAATTTCAAGGTGGAGATATGGCGTGCTCACCGTTAAAATATGAGTCACCAGCTGCTCCCTGGACAGAGGGTTGTGGAGAAGCACCACAAGACGTGCAAATAGATCCTGAAATGTTTATTTGGTGATAAGTTTCTACCAGATGAGCAAATTCCATAAATACACAGAAGAGTGTCCGGATACCAAACCTCAGGATTAGGAATATCAGCACGAGCTTTACAATCAGAAACCATCATCTCATTTTGAGTATGTTTATGTCTGCATAATTCTGAGATGCATCTGCAAACCTGTATAAGAATATTAAATCACTGAGAAAAGAGATACAATTTACATGATGAGGAGAAAAAATACGTCAAGAGGAATGTAGGGACAAGTGCTAGGACAGCGTTTTACATTACAAATAGACATAATATACCCTACCGTGGCAACTGCACCAGTGTAAATTCGTGGTATGATCATTTTCAGCAAAAATGGCCAGAGCACATGCTGGAAATATCAGAATGAAAGAATTATAATAAATCTGTCAACTATATCAGAAACACTGAAGTATGAAATCAAGGTCTGAATTGAGTAAAGAGGGAATAGATCAAAAGCATCATTATACCTCCATTTCAGGTATGGTAACAGTTATCAACAGAAGGCCTTTTTCACAGGTTTCACGCAAATCTGTAGGAGATACAGCTCCAAGCTTTACCTGCAAATGATTTTAGTGATAAAAGAGAACAATATGCAAATCAAGCAGGCTTAATTTGCAGAAAAGCAATTTATCATGCCACATGAACATCAATTTGGAACTTATGTGAGAAAGATCTTCATCCAGCGATGAAGGATCCCCTTCTAATGCAACATCACACAATGGAATTTCACTCATAACGAAATTGCAATAAGAAATTATCTTTTTCCTCTGCAATTACTAAAACATGAATGAGGTAGAAAACCAAAAGAAGTTATCCAGAAAAAAATTCTTACACGTGGTAACATTAAAACCAAAAGAAGTTATCCAGAAAAAAATTCTTACACGTGGTAACATTAATGAACTACGTATATATGAAGTTTATTTAAATTCTATTTTTCTCTTAAAGTGACATATTACATTAATGGACACCAATGTTGCCAGCCTTCGATGCAACAAAAAGTTTGTCAAAAGTGCACCGCAGTTAAGAAGTTCATTGTGTGAAAGTATAAAGATTTGTTTCAAGATCAGACCAGATACTGCTTTCCTATGGAAAATTTCTATTCTCCTAATAACTCATTTTTATATTCCATATAGTAGAAGACGGCTGCCAGTACCAATAAGCTACCATTGAAGTCGTCCGTGACATTAGTGTTTTAACGCTTGACCCATGGTTTAGAAGAATTGCAATAAACAACAATCAAGTAAAGCATAACATCAATTGTCATTGGTCCAAATATGTTGCAATTCTGATTGAATAGCTACAAACAAAAATTTAATCATATGAATGCCTTCCTCTATTCAGAGTAGTTAAAATGTAATATATACTCCCTCCATCCCTCTTTAAGTTTAACATTTTGCTATTTGGGGCGTTCCTCTTAAAGTTTTAACATTTTATTTTTGGAAAATTGTGGCCCCACATTTATAATAAAATATTCTACAATTTTACTTTTCTCACACTCTCTCTCTAACTTTTTACTTTTCTTACACTTTCCACCAACAATTTTTCACAATAAAATACTATATTCATTAAAACTTGTGACACCCCTCAAATGTTAAACTTGAAGAGGGGTGGAGGGGTATTATATATCATAAAAATAATAAACAGTTATGACACAAATAAAGCTGAGTGAGATGTCATGCAAGTGATAGTTACCAAAAATATTTTCTGCAATATATGATTATCAGACTCAATTAGTAGTAGATCATATTCACTAAATGCAATCAAAAAGAGAACTAGACATCATAAGCAAACATCAAACCTCTGGTTTCCTGTACAGGAAAGGATAGAAAGAGGCAGTCGGCCTAATAAATTCCTTTGAACTATCAATGTCAGCCCCATCGGAGTCTGTTATTGCACAGTGGCGTACCAAGTATTCCACAAACAACTCTCCCGGTGGACCGACCAAGTAACAGTGCGAAGCCATAACAACCAGTAACTACAATGCGAGAGAATCATGAAAATTATAAGCTACTTCTCTCAAATATAACAACAGTGAGTACTTTGACGTTGAGGCACTACCTCGGAAAGTGCCTTACAGACAGCCAAATCCCTCTCATCCAATAAATTTTTAACTGCTTCAACTAGCATGGGTCTTTTAGCATGCCAAGCTTCAGACAATCTTCAAAGGTATTGATAGGAGCATAAGTTGGTAAATGATAATGCACGCTGAATATTTTAAAGAAGAAAACCAGAAGCTTTTTCAAAGGTAAAAGAAGTAAACAAAAAGCTGACCTGGGTAAAAGATGCTTTAGGACAGACAGAGCACCAAAAGTTAATTGTTCTTCTTTCAACCTGCATTTCTGGAACATACATCATTCACATGCTACACGTAAGGCAGTGAAACCCAAAACTTATTCTCATGCATACTGTCCCTTATTTCTCTTTTTCATTTCTAGGTTTTGGTATTATACCAAAGAAAAATATAGATAAGAGTTTCACTAGTAAATTTTATATTTTTGGATAAGTAATGACTAAAACATTTGAATGCAAATAATGCTTTTGGCAATTTTACCCACATATAGAAGGAACACGAACATATCTTCAGGATAAACCTGACCAACTGTGAGAAAGCAACGTTGAATTTCATTGTAGGTCTGCAATACCATAACATACATAAAACAACTATCGATCAGTGTTCATTACAGAATTTACACTAAAAAAGAAAATTGAGTATGGACAGTGGAAGTAGAAGTTTATGTTGACCAGATATAGAAAACCAAAAAGTAAGACACGATCACCATACTGCAGCTAAAAACTCATACTGGGAAGAAATGAAAGGCGGAGATTGAAATTTCTTGAAGAGTTTCATCATAATCTATATATCCCTCAATAGAAAAGAATCTCCATCGGAAAACTTCAACTCACTAACAACAAAATATCACACACAAAGATGTCCACCTAAAAGAGTTTTTGTTGCTAGGAATCTATAGATCACTCTAAACCCAGGAAGTTTGTTAAAAATTAGGAGAAGGAAATAGCTAAAGAATTATGGATTCCTTTTATCATCTGGTCCATAAAAATGGAAATTTAGAAGTAACAGAATTAAAATATGAGCGAGAATCAAAAGAATGTTGAGGAGAACAGAATTATCACAGAAAATACCATATTTTGGCAATTGAAAGAGGTCATTCAGAATGTTGAGGAGAACAGAATTATCACAGAAAATACCATATTTTGGCAATTGAAAGAGGTCATTCAGGGACATGAATGAAGGTAATTATATTCCCTTGTACAAAAAACAAGACTTCGCACCACAAAGTATGGACCAAACAGACAATTCTACCTTTAGTCCCATTGGAAAATCTGACTGCTGCTTATTATCACTGTTGACGCAAATCACAGGAAGAAGTGTTGATAATATGACTGTAAGATCCTGCAAATTTTATAACTTATATAAGATCGGAACATCTGAAAAGAAATAAGTGGAGAAAGTTATTGAATCAAACAAAAAATTTAATATTTATTGAACCCATGTGGTGTTGAACCTATACCTACATGTTTTGCGCATATGCCCTGTAAATTATAATAATTGCCTTGCAGAGTAACTCCAGCAAGTAATTCTAATATTGCTGTTTTACTTAGAAAACAAACATGTTCAAAGACAACCTAACAGAAATAACTTAGTATGATAAAGTCACATTAAAATCAATAACAGTCCAGATTTTAGATGTTTCAAGCATGCAGCCATGTTTCTACCATTAATGAAGTGAACCACTTCATATGACCCCCTCCTCCAGCCAAATGTTTGTTATTAAACTGTCCACCATTCATACTTGCCACCATGAACTAAGAGAAACTTGAAGACCAAAATTCATAATAAAGATTTTACCACATTTTATTAGAGCAATGACATTACTACGGATTATCACGGACATTATTGGGCAAGAGGCATGGGAAGGGCAGTTATTAGAACACCTATATGTAGGTAGCCTTGAAAAATACGACAAGACCAAAACTTATCAGAGATTCAGAAAGCAAAAAGAAAGGAACTATAACAAACTTCTAGGATAATGTCCAGCATATCAACAGAACAAATTCATAACATCAAAAGTATTGGAGTTCTCTCATTAAAAAATTTGCATTTATATTAAAGGACCTCAAAATCCAGCAAAGGTGGGCCACTTTCTGAAAGTAAGGAAGCATTCAAGAGATTGTGGAGACTACATGTAGCCACAAAGGCAACATCTTGATCTTTCTTATACCTGCATTGTAAAAAGCAAGAATGAAAAGGAAAACCAAAATATAAGATAGTTGAGACAGTTGATAAACAATATTGTACCGACTTCAAATAAGTTCTGGCCATCATGAAAATGATGAAACTAGTAAAGCTATGAGTAAAGGGACTCATGGCAGGACAGTTGCATACTGTTAGTAAAATGAGAAAAAAACACCAACAAATCATGCTAACAGCTTACAATTCCAAAATAGTGGGCACCAGTCTTGGTAAAGCCGACTTCAATTGTGTCCGTGTAACAAGACCAACCATCTGACCTAAAGCTTCAACAGTTGATACACGGACCTGCAAACAAAAATATTATAATTGACAAAACTATGATCTCACAGTCAAAACTAAACCTCAGTAGAAATTAGTCAATATACATAAAAATACAGAAAATAAAACATATTCCCTCCGTCCCGCGATTACTTTCACACTTTCCTTTTCGTCCGTCCCAAAATAACTTTCACACTCTTAAAATGGAACACCCTCCATAAACTCCACCCTCACAATATCCCTAATTTTACACAAAATGCCATTATTTTTGGCCCACACCTTTTTTATAAGAAACAAAATCTTATTTCTAGGAAGAGAAACAAGGGATGAGAAATCCCTTAAGGTTACAAAGAAAATGGACCAGCAGCAACAAAACCTTACAAAACCACTGACCAACTTCTAACTACATCACCGAATAACAACCCCTTAAATAGTTTATGACCCGAAGACCACAAAGCTACATTGTACTTAATACGATCCCAGACCTCATCTAATGAGTCCGACCTATCATTAAAAATTCTACATATCTTTCAAGCCAAATCGCCCAAGTAACAACCGCAACCACGGTCCTCCAGAAAACTCTCCCTTTTTTGTTAACGGATCCTCCAATGTTCACTTGAAGTAACTCCGAAATCTCAGAAAGACCCACAGAAACCCCAGCTCTTTGGTAGCCCTCCACCATAACTCCCAAGCAAAAGGGCAGTGCAGAAATAGGTGATTAAGGTCCTCAAACGAATCCCTGCACATGACACACCAACTTGGAAAAAGATAAATATTAGAGAAACGTTTTTGAACTACAACGCAGGTAGCTATCTTCCCCAAAGCCATCAACCAAAGAAAAATCTGGATTTTCTTCGGGACCGGACTTTTTCCAAACGAATTTATACAAAGGAACAATAGCAAACATCACATAAAGAGTGGAAGAAAGATTTAACCAAAAAAGACTTAGAAGAATCAGTCCCCAAAAATCTACAATCATCCCCATAGTCACTCAACTGAACATGGTCAAGACACTCCAAGAGCCTACCCACCTCAGAAATCTCCTCCTTTTAAATTCCGATAAAAAATGAAAATGCCAAGGAGAAGAGAGAGAAACCAAAGACGACATGAAAAAGATATAGGCTTATGTTGAGCATTAGAAAGGCAGTAAAGAGAAGGAAACAAACAGCAAAGGAACAGTTACCCGACCAAGTGTCTTCCCAAAACCGAATCAAGTTACCACTTCTAGCCTCGAATTCCATCGATTGCATGAAGATTGAGTAAACTCATGAGATAAACTTCCATGGACTCCTGAATGACGAACAAACAGCAAGGCCTAGATCCCAATTGTTATCTTGCAACCCAAACTTGCTTTTGATCACTTTAACCCATAAAGCTATGCTTTCCTTAGAAGAGCGCCACCACCATTTCCGAAGGAGAGCTTTATTCCTACTCCAGATTTCCAATCCCCAAACCACCAAATTCCTTCGGTCAAGACACCACCTCCCAAGCCACGAGATGATTACCGTGATCACCTTCCCAACCATCCCACAAGAAGTCCCTCATTTTCTTTTCCATACATTTAGCCACACCTACTAGAATCTTAAGAAGAGACAAGTAATATGAAGGTAGAGCCTCAAGAACCGATTGGATTAAAGTAAGCCAACCCCTCTCGATATGAAAGCTTCCTTCCACCCCGCCAATCTCTTCGAAATTTTAGTAAACACGGGATCCCAAAAAGATTGTTTGAGAGGATTTCCACCCAAAGAAAGGCCCAAATAAATCATGGGCCATTGTCCCACACCGCAACCAGCCAATGAAGCCAAGTAGATTATTTCAGTCTCTGCCATATTGATACCAAGTAGAGTGCTCTTCTCCATATTGATTTGGAGTCCTGACATACATGCTGAAAGTCCTCAGAATCATCACTAAACATCTGAAATGATCCACATTATTGTTGACAAAGAACAAGGTATCGTCGGCGAACTGCAAATGGGGCACTTCCAGATTCTCTCTCCCCACCTTAAATCCACTAAAAGAGGTAACATCTTTGCCCGGTCCACTAATCTACTCAACCCATCAGCTACCAAGTCAAAGAGAAATGGGAAAAGTGGGTCGCCCTGTCGGAGACCTCTCGAACTTCTAAATTTCCCCTTGGTCAACCATTAATCATAACTGAAAAACTAACCGAACTAAGGTATCCGTACATTCATCTTCGCCATCTCACACAAAGCCTTTCTTCAATAAACAAAATCTAGAAAATCCAAATCAATGTGGTCGTAAACCTTAGCAAAATCAATCTTAAAAACTAACCCACTCCTACACCTATTTCTATAGTGCACCACTTTATTTGCTACCAAAGAAGAGTCTAGGATGTTTCTACCCTCGATAAACGCGTTATGAACACCATCGATAGTCTCGATGATTACCTTCTTGAGCTGGGCAGCCAAGACTTTTGCAATAATCTCTATATATAAAAGGAGAATGTTTCTCCTCAAATTATGTCAAGTGTCAATCTTAACATTAACATTCTGCCATGTGCCTATCAACATAAATTCAATTTTGTTTTTGAAGTAATTTTTATTTTATTTATATGGACGGAAGGATTATTCATTTAATGAGGCATCTAAAATATATGCAGCCGTAGATGAATTAATACCACAATGGTACAAAAGCCCGTGCATCGCACGGTCAAAAAGCTAGTTCTATAAAGGCTAGATGTCAAACTGATTGGCCGGAAGTCCTTAAGTTTGACTGAGTTGTCTTTCTTCGGGATTAAGCAAATGTAGGTTTCGTTGGTGATTCCATTAATAATCCCTTTCTCATAGAAATCCGTAAAAACTGTATCACTTCCTCTCGCAAAGTATCCCAACATTCCTTATAAATTGCAAAGGAAAAGCCATCTGGGCCGGGAGCTTTGTTCTCATCACAAGTCATAGCAGCCCTTCAAATTTCCTCCTCCGAGAAAGGACGCTTCCATTTCATCCTAAATAATTTCCAAAATCGGTTTCCATTCCATGTTGGGCCTACACTTACACACAATCTAACCCATCTCTTTACTTTATACATAAAAATTACAAAATTGCCCCTCAAATCACTATTCATTACTTTTTTTCTTAATATGTGTGTCCACCTCCATATGAAAGTAATTATGATACGGAGGGAGTATAATATTTTTTTCCCAGGAGATTGAACCAACCGGGATCAAAAAGAGTAAGGACAAGCCGATAATGGTAAAAATGGTCTCACAACCAAGAGTAGGGTTTTAAACTTTATAGGCAAACATACTAGCCACGAATGTGACTATTATGACTCTCATGATAAACAGTATAACCAACTTTAGATATAAAGACACAGATAATTTTTAGCCGTAATGGCATTAATAATAAGGAAAATTATTTAAGGTCTGCTGCCTGAGCGTAATCAGCTGCTATACCTCACTTTTGTCCCAAATACTCAAACGAGACTAAAATCATCAGATTCATCACAGATATTCAAGAAGAAAAATATGCAAGGTGTTATTGAGACTTTTAGAAACTTCAAGTATTCAGTACGTGAAACTTGATATATCAATCTTCTTAAAAGGGAATTTCCAAAAGTATGAATAGAATCCCCCAACAAGCCCAAAAGAATCCACACAAAAACTTGTCCAGAGTCGCTTCATACAACAATAGCATAAAAATTAAGCATGGAGAATCTACTTTCATTCGCATTACATCAAGTAAAACATAGGAATAACTGAGATTGTGATGTAGACTAAGAAAAAACAAACAATGAGTCATCTAATCATATGCAGATTCAAAAATAAAATGAAACCTTGAGATCCCGTGAAGTTGCCCAAACTCTTAACAGAAGCTCGAATGCAGAATTCAGAAAAGACCTGCAGCAGATAGCTCATTTCAATCCAAAGAAATTAAATGTGGAAATTCCATATTATAATTAAGAAGAATGTAGAAGCAAGAAAAGAGGTCTTACATGACATCACCATCAACGGCTGTATACAGTGGGAAATCAACGCTATATTGCCAACAAGCCTGACACCAGGACTTGAATGCTGGAAAAGGATGAGAATTACCACAATATAAGTAGAGGATTATGTGCCAGTTGCTACTGTAGCAAGAAAAAATGATGGCACTCCCACCATGTACCAAAGAGTGTGCCAGATCTAAGTGGAGGGCTAAAATGTGGAATTAATAAAATATAAAGCATAGAGGAGCATCAAGATCTTCTTCCCAATCAGAGATCTACTGTTGATAGGTCCATGTATCACTGCAATCTGCAAATTATTAATTTGCCAAGCATGACAAAAGGCCTTTACACAAACAGATTATGCAACTTCAACCCATTGTGTTTGTATCACATTCCCTACTTACACAAGTAGCAATACCAATATCTAACCCTATAGTTTTGGCTATTTACACTTGAGACTTTTCAGATAAAGTGGTTCACATTTGAGGCAAATTAGGATCCTACATACTCTTGATATCCATTAAAATGGCAGCCATAAAAACCAAAAGCCACCTAATAAGAACATAGATGTATTCAAAATAACATACCATTTGCAAAGATTGGTCGATGGATGTCTTTTACATTCCCAAGAATAGGAAGGACTCTAGTAAGTACACCTTTGAGTCGTGGAGTGAACTGAAAAGCTTCAGATAACACAAGAGTTGCATAAATCATCGAGTTATAATACCATATCAGACATTTGAGATCTAGGTAACAGAACATTAAACTCAAGAGAATATCTAAAGATGTAGGAATACCATCAGATGTAGCAAAATCTGCAAGTATTTGAACCATAGCTGGAAGAGCTGAATTTGATCCAGAGAGATGAAGAAATATTTCCTCCATCATCTGAGAGGCAGGGGAGGGAAAGAAGTAATATGTATTGCATGTAAGCATAACATGGAGTAACTACTATAACTAAGTCATGGGGAAAACATAGATGATCCACCTTCTATTCCACAACCAAAAATTAAGATTAAGGTTATCCAACATTTTAATTCCTTATTCAAAATCAAGAAAAATTTAAAAATAAAATAAAATAAAATTGCAAAGAAATACCAAATGGAATGGTATAAAATTCAAAATTGCACACGTCATCACTAAATTGTCTATATATGTCTAAACAAAAGGGACTTACAAGATCAGGCAGATGTAAACCTAATGCAACAAGTACACCTGATGCAGCCCTTTGCCAATCAGCATTTAGTTCCTAACAAGAAATAAACACAGTAAGTAAGGTTTTTCCTTTTTCCTGGGAACGGAAAGATAAGTAATTGGATTAAAAATATTAAAATAATACAATTAGGTGACTATTATGATAAACAATTTTTACACAATTAGGTATCTAGCTAGTGAGTTGTGAATCGATCAAGTATAAGCTTAATCATCACAATTGGTGCTAAACACAAACACATTAATTAATTTTATAAAAATAATAACAATGTTGTCTTAATTATGATCGTACATGTAGACGATGTGGTAAGATGCAATTCTTCATAGACATTTTCTTTGGTCATAAGAAATGTATTTTGCTAATGTAATGTAAAAAGTTACACTTAGTGGATAAGGCATCCAAAGAAGGAAGTGATTGAGGCCAAACACTAATGGTAGAACTATCGAGGAGATGTGATTGATTTTCTTTGTCATGATCAATTAGCAAAGGGTATGCAGACCTTAAAGCATGTCTTCTTGTATAAGACTTGCAAGAATAAGCTGCTCCAATAATAAACTTGTCTGCTAAAAACAGAAGATGCTCAAATAAATTTAAATAATAATATTTTAATAGTGGCAAGTACTTATGCACCAGTTGCTTGCATATCAACTGCATTTTTAAAACGTATTAGTTGTTTACTAAAAGGTACTAATTGGTTTCACTGAACAGCATTAGTTATTTTCATTGAACAATATTAGTTGTGCACCAGTTGCACCGCTCTTTAATGGTGAAGTCTTTCCCAATCTCCATTCAGCCAGGCCAATTAGTCATTACAACCATGAAAGGGGCCTTAAACCATAAGTACAAGCAGTTCCTTTCAAGATAGTACTCGGACAAAAATGAAGTTTAGCGAGCAAAAACAACTAATCAGGCATCAAATGAACAGCACCTACATAACTAAGAGAAATTTCAGGAAGAGTCAGTCAAAAGTTTAAAGCACAACAGAGTCTATTGTCTTCAACTGAGAGAAAAAGTGCAGCAAAAAGTTGTAGGTGCAAACCAACGCTTAAGCTTGACAATGTTACAGTGTAATATATTCTCTAACATGCTTTTGTGACTAGTGCCCTTTCTGTTGATAGACAAAAGTGCATGTACAATAGCCAAGTCGAATTGCACATGTATAGTTATACTGCACCTTGGTCGAGATTATCTCAGAAGCAGCAATTTTGGCCAGCTTTGCCATATATTGAGGATCAACATCATCTTTATCCAACACACGAATTGCCACAGAAATAACTTGAAATAATCCAGCTAAGTTCCCAAATCTCTGAAATTACAATGTCCAATCACTCATACTGATATCTTGTAAGCACTTAATGATTCAATCATGGTTAGACAAGAGCAAGAGAAAAATAATACCCTTCGACCACCTCGAGACACTGTTGAACAGCAATCAAGAACCAGAAGTGGGTTCCTATACAATATAAAAATTAAAGAATCAATTCAATCAAAAATAAAAGCCTAAAGGAACCAGATGATTGTTTCAGGATTCAAGAATTCATCCAATTAAGAACGCGTACTAAAGAATTCAAGACCCATAAGATGATTCCCGAGAAACCCATAAGAACTTATTCAGAATTCCACTATGATAAATCCGTCAATAGAATGCTCAGAATCACTAAACAAAATGGACAAGTAGAGTTAATTACACAGAAGATATGTCTTTGAGAGTAGCAGCGGAGGCTACCCTGACCATTGGAGAGTCATCTGCCAGCGAAGAGACAAGAACCTGCACTGCCTCTGGAAATTTCGAGAAACAGAACATATTAAACTGTACAAAGTTAATCAAGGAACACCAAGAAAATTCAAGACTGTTCATTAGAAGTTAAGAATTTGATAATGTCCGTTATAGAGTTGGGTGATTGTGTATACCAGAAGCAGGGATGGAATTGCCGGAACTCGAAGAAGCCATTGACGGGCACGATGCGAAGAATACAGAGATCACCGATAGTATAATACATAAGCGAATTAACAATAAAAATATAAAATGACATTTATATATGTATCTGGAGAGAGAGTGTGTGGGGACATCGCAGTGACAGCTTACACTTACAGGTCACTGGTAAGATCATTTCATCTTTTGAAACCCAAAGTAATTAAATGGATTATTGTAAAAATGTGACCCAAACAGATACCAGTGCAGCCCACTGAACCGCTCGATCTTTACGACACGATCAAGGCGGCGACATAGGGGGTGCGCGATACACCAGCAGCTATGGGAGGAGCCGACACACGAGGAGAAAAAAATCTAAATTCGCAGCTCTGGGAAGAAAGAAGGGCGACGTTGGAATGTTCAATTTAGGCATGATTTTTTCTTTGAATTGATATATTATAGCTGTGAATTTATTTACCACGGCCTCTTGAAATTCATTTTAAACGTTATCTGTGATTGAAATTTTGAAAGCGCATATTTATGAAATTTTAAACGTTAGCACAATTCAATTCTTCACGCAATTGCTCTATATTTTCATGAAAAGTGATATAGCAACTATATATAAAAAGTGATAATACATATGGAAAAAGTGATTGTATCTTTAGATTATGTTCATTGGTGGCGTCAATCCATTCAACCCAACCTTTTAATATAATATTTTTTTTTCTTACGTTACATAATTTTTAATCCAACTCATATTTAATATTTTTATATTTTATCGGTGACACCAACTCACTCTAAAATAAATATTTTTTCTTCATCATATTTTAAATGCGTGTTATATATGATTAATTTTATTATATTTAATATGTAAAAATTATTTGACATTCTAAATCCATAATTATAATAAAAAAAAATTATCATACGCTTAAAATGAATTACTACTTGATAACAAAATTAAAATTACAAAATTATTTTTATAAATACTAAAAATAATTTCATGAAAAATAGTTGGAATTATTTGGATCCATAATTGGAAAATGATAGAAATATTATAAGAAAAGAGAGAAAATTAATTTGTGTTCAAAATACATCAATATTGAACTCTACTCATAGAGAACAAAAAATTATGAATTTTAATATATTTATATAGTTTTTTTATTACACATTATCTTCAATATATACATATTTCATTATATCCAAAAAAAAAAATTACACTACCAAATTAAAAGTAAACACTCCCTCGGTGACACTTGGGTTGGATGGCCAACCAGTGTCACCAAAATATTGTCCTAATATCCATCCATCCTATTATTTTAATAATATATATGTTTGTCTTTTTCTTTGTGACATTCTATCAATATCACCGATGAATGTGATCTTATGAAAACTTCTTCAAAATGATGCTTTTGTATCCCTTAAAAAGATTTTCAGTTCCAAAATAACACTCTCACAAAATCAACCCTATAAATTTGGTTGTTATTTTGGAGAACCCAACGAGGAAGGTTAACCATTCAGCTACATCCAGCAAGTGACAACTAATTTTAGTACCCTCTTAAAGCAACTAAGAATTGATAATTTTAATTGAAATTTTGATAATTGATAGTCTTTTCTTACGAGTGACTATCATTTTTTCTAAATCATCACGTTTTATTAAATATTATCACTTTCCAATTTTGAAGAGATATTGATGAAGATCATTACTATGCATGCGTAATCATGTATCACTTTCCATTTGAAAATATATCACTTTTCAAAAAGTGATAACTTTAATTGAAAAGGTGATATATTTTCTCTCAGAGGTGACTATCATTTTTCACTAAATCATCACTACTTTTCACTTAAAGTATTTACCAATATGCGGTACATAAAAATGTACTCCTTCCATCCCGTGATTTCTTTCACGTGTGAAGTGGCACACCAAACAAGAAAAATAAATTTAGTGGAGATTTCGCTTTTTGCATAAGGGCATTCTCGCCCATTTATAACATTCTCACCGGAGGTGACTATCATTTTTCACTAAATTATTATCATTTTTCACTTAAAACATATCACTTTTTAATAATTGGCATTGTTCTTGCCACATTATAATTACATAGCATTGATTTTCGAAGTAAAAACAATGAAGTAACATAGCATCGATAAAGTGATGATGGTTTAATGAAAAGTGATAGTTATTCTTAATAAAAATATTATCACTTTTTCAATTAAAGTTATCATTTTTTAATATATATTTTTATTGGTAAAGAAAGCATTTTATTGAAAAGAAATGATAAGTTATCATTTTTTCATATAAAGTTATCATTTTTACAAAAGTGATATATTTTCGAATATAAAAATAATATATTTTTAAGTGAAAAATGATAAGTTTATGTTTACACATTCTTAAGAAGCATTCCGTGGAACACCTTCAAAGTATAAACACCCACATCTAATTCAATTTCTTTACTTAAATTCAACAATCGATCTAAAAACAAATGTATATTTATTTACATCACAAATTCTAACATTGGAATGAAATTAAGTACTCCCTCCGTCCCGAAACTCTCACACAAAAACCGTTGAAAAAGTCAAGTGTGAAAGGTTCTGCGGGACGGAGGGAGTAGTATTTAATCTGTTCATAATCTCTACCGCGATTTAGGGTGAGTAAATGAACATAAAATACGAGCCTAAAACTACAAATTCATTACAACATAGACTACATAGTTTCTCTCATCGTGTTTCATTATACGCGGTATCTTTTTAGTTTTGGGACACCTACATAGCGTATGGTCCGGCCGCACCAAAGTTAAATCTTTTGGCCTCGGGTGACATCGATGATGTTGGCGGGTCCTAGGTGCCTCATGCACGTGATACTAGCAGAGGAGGACCCTAGATGTCCCAAATGCTAGAGAATTAGTTTGCTTGATATTATTCATGATAACATTGCCATTAGCACCACTAGGAAGACAAAGAGTTAAGGGTTCACCATCCCCGTCTGCCTCGCTTTAAAAACCCAAAAAAAAAATATTAATTCACAAGTAGCACGGTTAATGCTCTATTTTTGAGCTAATATATGGTAAAAAAGAACTAAACAATTGAGCTTTAATGGCGTAGAGAATTAAAATTGTTGGTAATGATCTTAGGGAAGATTTTATGGCTAATTATAGTCACTATAAGAAGAAATTGCTATATCATTATATTTCCTCACCGAGAATAAGTATAAACTTGAAGATGAAAGAACCTCATTAAACATTCAAACTTTTTGTAGGTAAAACAAAGATAATATATATATCAAAACTCAAACACATATAATCCATATTTCTTCTCATTATATAAAACACTATTAACTTTTAAGTAAAAGTTATCATTTTTAGAAAAGTGATAATAAAATCATAAAAAGTGATGATATTTTTTTAAAGTGACTATTACTTTTTCATTAAATATTATCACTTTTTGCTAACATCTTGTCTCTAGACTGCAAAAATAATTTGCATATAAAACAAAAATAATAGATCAAAACTCAAATACATATGATTCACATTTCTTCACAATGTATAAATCACTATTAACTTTTCTTCTTGTAATTTTTCTGATAAAAAGAAAAACTATTAACTTTTATTATCCCCAATGCAGTGTTGAGGAGAAAAAATCAACTACTAGAAGAAAACGTTCATAGATATTCTTTTACCTACATGATAGACAATCTTTTATTAAAGTAATTTAATTGTCTTTCTTTACTGATCCTCAGTGACAAATGCTCAGGTTGAACCATGCCTAGAAATGAAAATTGTTTAAAAGGAAAACGCAGGTTCATTATCCCCAAATGCGAGTAAAAACTCATTAGGTACTTGAATTAAATTCCAACACAAGAATATGAATTCAAGAAATGTGAAATTTAATAGATGTATGGACATATATATCTGCAAGAGGTAAGGTTTATTCAATTATGCTATATTAAATATGACAAAAATTTGTATGAGATCATCTCATGTATCACCTAATCACTTTTTAATAAATTATTATCACTTTTAAGAAAGTGATACAAATTAGTATATATAAAAGTGATAACGAATTGAAAAGTGATAACAATTTATTAAAAAGAACTCCGTCTCATGTCCGTCATGAGACGGTCTCATACAAGAGTGTCCCATTAAATATATTATTCATACAATTGAACGTGGATTATATGGTAAACAAGATTGTGCATGCCTTTTCGCAACCCTAGACAAAGGAAAAAAGACAATTTATAATAATTAAATTCTACTTTTTAAATTTTGGAAATGCGTACACACATATATTCATTAATTACAAATAAATATAAGTAACACTTATCCTCTGATTCACTGACTAAAAATTTCGTCCTCTTTCTCTATCTAAAACAAAATTTGATAAAGATATATGATGCGTCACTTGATGAAAAATACTACTCCTCCTATTCAAAATATGTGTCATCCTAAGCATGCACACATTTTAATAAAATTATTTACTTCCTTTTATACCCTTAATTAATAGCTTTGAAATTTTCTCGCATGACTTTAAAAATTATTATTATCAATGTAATTTTTTAGAAAAACTAAGGGTAAATTGAGAAAAATTATAATTAATTTATATTGAAAAGTGTAAAACGACATTTAAATTGCAAATAATACGAAAAGCCAAAACGACATATATTATGAATAGGAGGAACTAGTTTATTGCCTTATTCTTGGAACCCACCGATAAATTAAGATTAATATATTTTCCTATGTGTTTCAATTCACTTTATTTACAAATGTATTTGAATAAATCTCGCAGTTATAATTTCATATAATATATGTAAATAATCTATATATATATATATATAAAAATAGAAGTAAGGAGAGAGAAAGTGAAATGTAAGGAGAGAGCAAGTGAAATGCATTTGTCATGTAGTGTAATAGTGAGTCTACTAAAGAGAGTGAATTAACTTTTGTTTTTCTTTTTACTTTACACCAACAATTTCAAATTTTCATAAATTTTAATTTTAAATTTAATCTTAACACATTATATATCAATTTAATTCTCTTTTAAAAATTTTAATTTAACATAAGTATTGCACATATAAAAATAAATTTAGATCTAAAATATTTATTTTATTATTTTTATTTTAGATTTAATTATATGAATTGAATTTAAATAATTTAATTTAAGATTTAATTATATCGCTTGAATTTAAATAATTTAATTTTAGATTATATAAGTTTTGTTGAATTTTAATATTTGTAATGAGATTAGTAACTATTAAAAATTATAGAATTAATTAAATAATTGTAATATATTTATGGGTAAACAACATAATTTATATATTAATAAAAAATAATAATAATAAAATTAATAAATTAAATTTATATTTTAGTTACATATTTAAAATTTGGGGCACTCTTGTGTGAGACCGTCTCATGTATGAGACGGACATGAGACGAGTCACTTTTTAATAAATTATTATCACTTTTTCATAATTTGTTATCACTTTTTCATAAATTGTTATCACTTTTTAATTTGTTATCACTTTTATACTAATTTGTATCACTTTTTAAAAAAGTGATAACAATTTATTAAAAAGTGATTTGGTCTCATCGTGAGGCGGTCTCATACAAGTTTTTGTCTTAAAACTCGTAATGGTCGATGAAATTTTTTTATGACATCACAAATTTTGACTAACGTTCATATTCTAAATTTAAATCAGCTGAAAACAATTTTATATTAAATTGATGGTAACTTAATTTAAATATTAAAATGGATTAATTCGTTTAAATTAAGAGAAATTCTAAATAGAGTAACATTTGTGTGAATCGAAGACATACGATAAATTTTATTTTTACTATCACCCTCATTACACCGCTCAAATAAGTTTTTATCTACGGAATAATATAAGGTTACGTAGCGCCGATGATTATTTTTGTGAGGACACGCTAAACGAAACGGAGGAGCCACGTCTAAGTGGCCACCGGAAGGGAACTGGCCAACTAACCGGACAATACTCTTTTATATTAATATAGATACATATGTGGTAAGGCAAGACCTTGATCACCCTTTTCAAATATAGGTAATAAAACAAAGGCAGCAATTCCTGATCAAAAAAAAAAAAAAAAACAAACAAACAAAGGCAGCAATTAACAGAGTGGAAAGAGACAAGTAGAGACAGGAAGAAAAGGGCCAAAAAAACTCCAGAAGATTAAGACGAGAGAGGGAGGAGTAATTGACGTGTGGGGGTGGGCTTTACGCGTGTCAAATTTTAGAGGAATGATTTGTGGGCTTTTCATTGGGCCTGGCCCGCGGACTCTATTTGAACGTCACATGACCACTTCCCTCTAGGAGTGCAATCGAATCAAATCGAATCGCATATTTTTATTCGAATTCGAATCACAAAATTTCGAATACGAATATCAAAATATCGAATCGAACATCAAATCGAACAATATATTTGATTCGTTTACAACTCTACCTTTAAAATAATACTATTTTTACAATTTGACATGTTATGCATGTAAAATATTGAAGGTATTATTTTATAAATGTAGATGTAATACTTGATAAATGATAATATATTGTAAATTCTCTGTAATATTGTCTATTTATTTGTAATATAATCAATATAAATATAATATATATTAATAAAGTAAAACTCAAGTAAATATAAGGTTTTATTTGCCGATTAAAAAATAAAGTAAAACTCAAGTAAATATAACATAATTCTATAACAAATAATATAACATAATTCTATAACAAATCATCCAATATCAAATTATTGAATCGACAATGTTATTTCCACGGGTTCCAAAAATAAATTAAGAAGAACACTTGTGGGGGCACCAATCGCATTAGATGCAATTGTTATAAATCCAACTGCACCATATGAACATGTTGTAAATTAAGAATTTGTTTGTTTTAAAAATTTTATAATAATATTTTAATAAATAAGACTTAGATCCTGTTGCATTTTTATTTACTTTGTACTTACATTCAATTAATGCGCAGGCTTGCGGCTCCACTTGGCCTACACACAAACCAATTATTTATTCTTAATGATTCTTTTGTTTTCAATCACTTTCATGTCACAGCATATTTTGTTCGTCTTTTGAATACACTTTGAACAAATTCTGCATTAATGTTTCAAATTAAATGTTTAATTTTATGGGGCTATTTCAAAAAAAGAAAAAAGAGTATACATGTAAGAATAATATAATGTACACTTTATATATAAATTATACAATTGACCCAATAAATATAATATAGTTCAACAAAATATAAGGAGTAACTCTTCTTTAAGATCGTCTCATGTGAGAACATTATAAAATTATTATCACCTTTTAATAAAAATAGTATTATTTTAATAATAAATTGTAGTATCTTTTTTTTAAAAAAAAAAAAAAGAGTAGCAAAATATTAATTTAAGATAAAAATTTAAAAATTGATACATTCTATATCACTTTTCAAAAAAATATATAAATGTACTCCTTTCAAGATAAAATTTTGAAAAATAATACTCCCTCTGTCCGGATTAACTTGCACGGTTGACTTTTTCAACGGTTTTTGTGTGAGAGTTATTTTATAGTAATATGTGTACAAAAATTATTTTATATGAATAGTATGGTAGTTGATCTTATTAACTAGCGTATTATTCATATAAAACAACTTTGTAAATGTATTACTAAGAAATAACTCTCACATAAAACCAAAAAGTCAAGGCAAGTTAATCCGGACAGAAGGAGTACATTTTACATTAAAAGTGTGAAAAATAATAATAATAATAATAGATCTAATAATAATCTCAGAGTGAGACGGAGCTTGTTCATGAGAACAGAAATGACACCTATATGTGGATTGTAAAACCCAAAAACTGTCAAATGTGAGTTCAAATATAAAAAAAAAAAAGGCTATATCATATTGGTTTCAAAAGAATTACTAATGATATACGTATGATAAATTAAATATATTTTTAGAGGGACACTTCTTGTGTGAGACCGTTTCATGCATGACACGCACATGAGAGGCGAAGTTACTTTTTAATATTTTGTTATCACTTTTTTAATAAATTATTATCACTTTTCAATTTGTTATCACTTTTATACTAATTTGTATCACTTTTTTAAAAAGTGATAACAATTTATTAAAAAATGATTAGATCTCAAGCATGAGACGCTCTCATACAAGTTTTTATCATATTTAGAAATATGATTTTATAGGTAGTCTCGTTAAAATTAACCATCACCCTTGTATTTGTCAGCAAAATTAGATAAGGTACCTACAAAGCATCAGTATTTATACAAAATGTAAATGTAAAAGTAAATAGTTGCATATAATTCCGATAGAGAAAATAGTTATGCACTAGAAGAGCTAAAGTAAACAAAATGCACTTGCAATGGCCACAAGAAAAAGCCAAAAAAAAAAAAAAGCCAAAAAAGAAAGAAAGAAACCAATATCCCATTACTTGTCAATATATATGATTTACTGCACTTATGAAAAACATCAAAAAGGGAAACTGATTCCTATAATGATAATTCTTGATTCGATCTCTCTCCTCCCACAAACACATAGTAGTATCACTTGTATTCCAATATCATGTTGTTTTCTGGTGCCAATCCAATGCAAGCCCTCATTATGTTCTCGAGCATCGCACGTTGCTTCGAAAGGGCGTTCACCACCGGCGTCCCCGGAGGCACCTGTTTCACACAACATCGTGTCAATAAATATGTTACATTCTTATCAATCACTCACACAATATCTTGTGTTTTGGTTATAATTATGTTCAAATGGACCACACTTTTCTTATGGTTTGAATGTGTACTTGCAATATACACCAATACAGTCCCATCAGCTGTGTCATTGTCATAAAAGACGAAATTCTTGAAATGTACTTACAAGAGGGGCCTTGCTAAGGTAGCTCAGGATGGTGGCCACAGGGTGGAAGGAATGGAATTTGGCCTGCAAATATATGAACAAATCAATTAGTTTTGTGAAGAAATAATTTAAAGGCTTATGACATCAAGTTATTACTCAGACAGACCTCATGTTCGGCTTTGAGCTGAATACGGGTGCTGAGTTCAGCGAGGAGGACCAAATCCAATATGATGGGAGATGCCAAAGAGAATCCTCACAAGTGTTGTGCATCACTATTGTGCTTTGCCCTCCCATGAATATCTCTGATGTGTATTCATCCATTGCTCTCTTGCTGTCTCCAACATATGGCACATACTACACACACCAATTTCACACAATTATATAATCCTCCCTTCTTTTACTAGCTTATAAAATGCGTTGAATATAACACGCTTATTATACCTTGATAACAACGACATGATCAGGGTGCTCCCTGGCTCATAGAGGATACCATTGCTAGCAACCATGTCATCTACCACGTTGCTCTTTGAGATCTCCTTGGAACGAAAGGTTTGAGGGGCTGAAAGATTCATCCCGTCGTTGTTTCCTAAATGGTTGTAGCTCACTATAGATGTCGGCTGTTAAATCAAATTATAGAAATCACCATCTTTAGCATATGATCAAAATAGAACGTAAAAGAGCACTTGAGCTATTTATTATACCTTAATACCAGCTCCAACAAGGAAATCAACTAGAACCGATTTCATCTTCGTTTGACCACTCTTGAAATCATCCCCACCAATCAACGTGTTCCTCTGGATAGCCAATTCGATCAGCCCTACAAGAACGAATTCCGGTTAATCTTGATTCTTAAATTTAGTGTTTATGAGTTGTTTGTTTAATTTAGAGTACCTGGTACAAAGGTGTTTTGTGGGCTACCATTGATGAAAGGAACATTTTCAAGAATACAAGCTATGCCAAATAAGGTTGAAGGAGATATCTCAGATTCATTCCTCTCTAATGAGGCCATAAGATTCTCCATGGTATCATTCATGCCAACAACAACATTACTGTATCTCTCAGTGTTAGCTGTCCACAACACCACTATCTTGTCCACTTTGTTTTTCTCCTTAAACTCCCTATCAATCACACAACAAATATGATGAAAAAACTGTACAAATTATCACAACGTCATAAGATGATCATCAAGAATTGGTAAATGTATACCTGATGTCTTTGATGACTTGTTTAACCTGTTCCGACTTGGTTCCTTTGATCACGTTGTTGGCACGTGAGCCCTGATTGGCAGCGATGAAATCAGCATCGTAGATTCCTGGGAGTGGGACCAGATGTTCCATGTAGGGCCTGAGCTGCTTTTGGAGATCAATGTCTAATACCTTTGCTCTTCCCATGGCGTCAGCCAAATTCATGTTGCTTATGTCCCATCCCCCAAAAACTATGTCCTCTGGGTTGACCTAAATCATCATAGTCAAATCATTAAATAACATTATTATAAGCAAATACTATCAAATTAGTATTTAAGAGTCATAGTATCTCATATCATCATGTCATAAAGAAAGGATATCAGCACCCACAGAGGTGTGTGTGTGAGAGAGAGAGATTACCATGGGAAGCAAGCTCTTGAATGGCGCATAGATCTCTTCTCCATTATAAGACCCAATTCTAATGGAGGCTGCTTGGGTCAATGACCCAAAATAATTAGCCTGTTGCACCTTGTCTTTTGTTGCCCATGAAATTCCCCTGTTGATCGACGCAAAATTTTTGTCAAGGGCTCAAAATCGGGATGCTTTTGTTAATTTGTTGCCACAGTTGTTAAAATTCTCAACCAAAGGTAAAATTAAATTAAAATCTAAAAGATCATTAACTTACTCCCGATTTGCAATCACACCAGCGGTAAGAGTCGAACCATTGTTACCTCCCCATCCAACAAGCATAACCCTAGAACAAAGTGGCATCAAAACAACACAAAAATTTAGATAAACATAAAATTCAATACATAAACATATATTGAAATTGATAAAAAGAATACCCTAATTTAGGGGGACGCGCATCGGTTTTGAACTCATATTTGACAGTTTTTGGCTTTACAATCCACTGATAGGTGCCATTTCTGTTCTCATGAACAAGCTCCGTTGTTTCATAGTTGTATACAGAGTGAATTTCACTCTCTGTGTACTTCACATTCGGGCTATCAACTTTGAAGCTCTCGATAAACATTTTCCTCTTCTTTTTCGACAAAAATTAAAACAGAATTTCTGAGCAAAGAGAGATATGCAACCCCCTGCAAGATATCAGGATTGGGATACAAGTGTCTCCCCCTCTCTCTCTCTTAATTCTGAGTGTGTGTGTAAGTTCTTTCAGTTAGCAGCGAGAGGCTTTCATATATAGGCAAGATGGGGAGTACACGTGGCCTCGCCTTATTGGACTTGGCCCCACGTTGTGAAATAAAGTGAAGCTTAGCCATGCAAAATTCATGATCGCTTCTTTATAAAATGCATTTAATTATTTTGCATGCTCATTAGTAAAAATTTTCATCAATCCCCTTTTTCCCCGAAAATATAATATTTTAAATGGAAACTGATACTCCCCATATTAGTTTTCATACTTAATCTCAAGCGCGTATGTTCCTTTTCCTTTCATCTCTACAGATTCACACTCTTTAAAAGGAAATACCCTCAATATAAACATTCTCGTAATATCATTTTATTTTCAAAATTGTCACTCTCATCCTATCAACTTTATTCTCTCTCCTACTTTATCTCATTATCATCCAAAATATTCTTATATTTTTTTATTCTCTCTCCAACACTTTATATCTCATAAAAATCAATATAACAATTTTTCTTAAAAATATGCAAAATACAAGTGTGAAGATAAAGACGGGAGGGAGTATGTATTTAAGTAAAGATTTTCGAGCAAATAAAATAATTGTGAAAATTTGTTCCTCCATATATATATATATATATATATATATATATATATATATATATATATATTAAATTCCATGTAATTGGGAAGAGAGCCAATGTTGGCCACATATGATAAGTGAACATATGGCCACATACAATTTACGTGGTAGCTGATTTTCTTTTCATGTACACAACTTTTGTTTTATCTTTTGGCTTTGGGTAATAGATGATTGAAACATCCCATAATAGGCCAAGCCTATTTAAGTATTTTGTCATCTTAATTAGGTGGTTTATAATGGTCCCAAATAAATAAAATAACTTACATTTCATGTTATTGGGTAGGTCTATTGTATACAACCTATGTTTATGGCCATTTTGAAAATTCAAAATATCAAATATTTGATCAAAATATCAAGAATTTGGGTGATGATATTATATTATTTTTCAAGAATCAACAACAAATTAATATTTTTACTTATTTAAATTTATTTATATTTAATATACAAAAATGCAGTATTATAATATTTAAATTTAAAATATCAAGTTTAAAAAATACAATTAAAGTATTAAATATTTGATCAAAAATATAAAAAAATTAGATGAAATTGAAAAGTAAAACACGGTAAAGTCAAATTATATTGATGAGAACGAACGGAATGGGCCACGAGGAGTTCAATGGAGTTAGGGTCAAACACCTTAGAGCAAGATCAATCGAGGAATATGGCCCATGCATTTCTTTCTTATTTCAGTCCTTTTTCTTTTATTAGTCCCTTATCTTTTAGTGGCAAGTATCTTTCTTGTAGAAATTAGTTAGGATTAGCAAGTTAGGAAGAAACTTCTATATAATGTTTTGTATGCTCATTCTTTGGAATTATTGAGAAAATTGATTAGCTTCCATAGGTTTCTTCTTTGCAAATTCTTTGCAAAATTATCGATAACTTGTCGGCTTGAGTCGGGGTTGCGGTAAATCGAAATTCCTAATTTGTGGTTCTCATCATATATACAAAACACATAAATCCTAGACAATTGTTATATATTAATAACGACGATGTTACTGTTATGTATTAGAATTGATTGCATAAGGAAAAACTAACTTTTTTTTTACAAGTGGTCAATAATTTGAGGGTCTTGACTAATTAAAAATTTATCTCAATGAAGGTGAAATATAAATGATGAGAACTTACCCAACAAGCCTAGCAATTGAGTACATCACGAATTTTTCATTTAGTCCTTTAACTTTTTGTATTGCCTATTAGAGACTATTTTGCAAGAGTTGTATTTTTATTAGTTGTTAGTTGGAGTTGTTAGAAGTTAGTTGGTTAGGTGGAATTGATGTCTATATAACTAGTTGTATAAGCTCATTTGAGAGAGGAATAAAATAGAAGAAGCTTATAGCTATTAATCGAATACTTTCTAGCCCGAGCTAGAGTATCGGTTTGAGTTTCGTTGCTTGCCAACTTTGAGTTGGGGCATCAAAATTACGTGGGATTGAGGAGTTCGTTGTTTGCCAACCCGAGTTGGGGCATCAAAATTATCAAGTCTAATTCATGGTTTCATCAATTGGTGCTTTCATTGAGAGAGTTGTTCTTGGGAATCGCGAGAGATAATCAATCGATTTTTTTGCAATGGTTGGTACTCTCGGAGAAAGAATTGAGATCTTGGAAAATCGGGTCAAAGTCATGAAGAGGAGAACGAAGAAAGATGTCAAGAATGAAAATGAGAAGAAAAAAATTGTGATGACAAGTAGAAATGTTCACACGATTTTGTTCAACTTTGAATGGCCGATTTTTCATTTTCGATAGAGGAAAAATCATGTCTTCTTCTCTTGATGTTACAAAAATAAGAGATCGGTCCGGAGCTTATCCTTGAGGACAAGGATATTCTTTATGGGGCCGGGAATGATGAGAACTTAGTCAACAAGCCTAGCAATTTAGTTGCTACTGAATTTTTCATTTAGTCCTTTAACTTTTTGTATTGCCTATTAGGGACTATTTTGCAAGAGTTGTATTTTTTTATTAGTTGTTAGTTGGAGTTGTTAGAAGTTAGTTGGTTAGGTGAAATTGATGTCTATATAACTAGTTATATAAACTCATTTGAGAGAAGAATAAAATAGAAGAAGCTTATAGTTGTTAATCGAATACTTTCTAGCACGAGCTAGAGTATCGGTTTGGGTTTCGTTGCTTGCCAACCTAAGTTGGGGCATCGAAATTACGTAGGATTGAGAAGTTCGTTCTTTGCCGGCCTGAATTGGAGTCGTGAAATCATCAAACGCAATTCAGTTCTCATTAATATACTTGGACTTTCTCGTGCTGCTCGAAAATACAAAAGAATTAATTGTGCATATTTTCAAACATTCCATACGTGCTTAATTTATATATCCAAGGGCATCGCATTGTGGCGTCATTTTCTTAGATGTCCTCATTTGACTATTTTATCTCTTCTTTTTTAATAAATTTGCATTTATATGCACGCTTATTTAAAAAAATAAGGGTGAGAATTGATGTGTGGTACAAATTAATTACGTAAAAGGCCCAAGTCTCATTCATCCTCAAATTGCATAGCAGGACCATTATTTTGGCTTATTTTAATGCTAGTTAAGAATTCCAATTATATTTTGATTCTTCCACCATCATTCAATAGGTTCCACACTAATTCTTGTATAAACAATTTACATTTTATATAATTGTTTTTTCAATTTGTATTTTACAATATCTAATCATTTATCAAATAATATTTCTACTTGGATCTTGCTCTGATAGTAAAAGGTGCCCATTTTATCTCATATTTCTAAAGTTACTCATTGATTCCGTATTTAGAATTGGAGAAAAATTTAAAAAGAAAAAGAAAATAGGAAAAATCCTGCAAAAATGAAAAAGGCACGGTTACTTTGGCTAATGAGTCGACTGAGTCTCAAAATGGTAGTTTCTCAATCAATCAGGATAAGACCGATAAATCTGCTCCTTTAATTGCCCAAAATTTGGTTCCTAATTTATCGCCTAAGTACCCGTTTGGTTTCTCTCATTAATTATTCGGCAGAATACGATTGACTTCATTTTAACACTTGTCATCCATGTTAACTCATTTGTAAATACTAATAATGCAAACCAAACGAGCACTAAAAATTCGGTACACTCAACTCCCTCTGATTTTATTTCTGAAATTAAAGCCCAATCTTTGACTCCTAATTTTTGGCCCTTTCTTCCTCTAAAAAAGCTTCAGCCCAGTTTAATAAAGAAGAAAAAAATGGACCAGGCTATATGGACCCATTTTTACAAAGTTCACCCCCTCTTAAATTTTTTTTTTTTTGAAAAAATTGAAAATAGACAAAAATATCCCTTAATAAAATTTCAGCTCATAGATTACTCACTTCACCACCCTAATTAGTTCACCCCTTCGATCAAAAACAAAATTGTAGCATTTTCGAAAAAAATAACACGTAATCGAACATTTTTCTCAACCCAACTAATCGAACATCACCCACCATTGAGAGAACAATATCTCTTCACGTATTGCGCTCGTTTTTTTGTCACAATATTACAACCTACATATATAAGTATTGTTCATTTCTTTTCTAGGTTTGAGTTAGTTTATTAGTTAGTTTTCATTTATATTGGTATAATTTGAGTAGTTAATATGCAATAGGAACAAATATATGTTGGTATTAGTGTTTTGATGCCTTTTTTATTTTCGACACACGAAAAATATATGTTCAACTCTGGTTTTCGAACAAATGCTACGTGTTCGAATTTTTTCCGAACAAACAACATATGTTCAACAAAAATTTCGAACAAATATGTTTTGCGAAATTTTTTTGAACACGTGTTTGGAAATTTTTGGAACAAACAACATATGTTTGGCAAAAATTTTCGAACAAATGTGTTTCTTGCGAGAAAAAACTTTCAAATATGTGTACAATTTTCAACCTTTTTTCTTGAACGGCCAAGTGGCGGCGGCGCACGGCGAGGCTCCTAGAAGTGACGACGGACGATGACGGTGATGGGCTTCGGCGGTGTTGGTGTGAATTTTTGCAACAAAAATGGGAGGGTGAGCGAGTAATTGCAATTGTAGAGGAAAATGGTATAATAGGAAAAAGAGGTAAATCGAACTGAAAATGAGGTAAACTCAATCGGGCGGTAAACTTTGCAAATAAAGGGGTCCAAATAACCTGGTCCTTGTCCATACCTCTGATTTTAATTCGGCCCATTTTTGTAAAAGGAATTGGGGCCCAGTCTGCTGAAAATTTAATTCCAGCCCACTTTGACTTTATTAATTCGGCCCCTTCCCCTGCTGTTTTAAATTGGGCCTAGAATATTGAAACAAAAATATTGGCCCAAGATTCAAATCATATCAAATTAGCCCAAGATTTAATTTTAGAAAATGTGGCCCAGGATTTTAATCAAAATAAAATGACCCAGGATTCTACTTTGGAAAATGTGGCTCACGATTTTAACTTCCCTTTTCTAATTCCCCCTCACCCACGACCCAGGGCGGAAAAGGGACACCCAGAGATGACCGACTTCTTCCTCCACCTTCTTTCTTAGGTTCATCTTGTTCTTCACCATAACAATCACAATTATAAAGAAAACGAACGTCTTAGACTCAAGTCTCCCACAGACGGCGCTACTTAATGCGTGTAATAAAATCACGCTAGCAAGAATCGAACCCCGTACTCCGAGGTTTATGGAATCACGCCTTGAACATGAATGATAACCTCGTAATCCGAACCGTGCACTCCGAGCTCTGAATACTGCAAAACACGCCGAGAGGTCCCCGACGTAGGAACTCCGACGCTCAATTCGATGATCGGAAAGAGTATGAAAGGAGGACCCTTAATACCCGGTAAGGGACCTCTAGAAGCTAATATGAACTAGCTGGTTAAGTGATAAAGAATGTTGTGCTCAAAGTGTGATAAGTTGATAAGTGAATTCGTACCTCAGACCGATCGTATATAAATAATACGAAAAGGACGGTTATTGCCACCCTCCGATGAAGCTCTCCACTCTTTATCGTGTTCCTCCCACGCTTCATCCTTTTCCCACGTTTTGTTCTTTTTTCTCCGGAATAGCCGCTTATAGATCTTTCTCAATACCCTTTATCGTATCTGTTTGATTAAGTCTTAGCTTACTTATCAGTTAATCCTTATTTCGCGGGTTTATTGTTAACCGTCAACACCTCTTTCGGCAATTATCCCAACCGCCTACTTTATTCTCGCGAATACGAGCCCATATAGGGATTTTGGGCTTATCTATACGCTTCTTCCTACCGAACCTCTCTTTGGGCTCTCACATACTCTCGGCCCTTTAACCTTAAATGGGTCTAACTCATTAAAACATATTTATGCCACATCGGAGGGTAATTTTATAAATATTTATATATATAAAATAAAGAAATGAGTTGAATTGTGTGTAAGTGTGGGCTCAAAAGTAATACTAATATTTTGTGTAAAATTAAAGATATTGTAAGGATAGAGTTTATGGAGGGTTTCCGATTTTGAAATATTTTAAAAAGGAAAGTGTGACACTAATCGTGGAATGGAGGAAATATATAATTTTTTTGTATAAATATAATGTTTAGTTTAATTAATGGTAATTAGAATCATAAATAAATATTTATTTATACTTTAATTTTTAATTAATTTATTATTATTATATTTTAATGTATTGCTAGGTATTAATTGTTATAGTATTAAGTGATATGACTTAAGTGGTTAGAGCTCCACTATTTATGACTCCAAAGGTCATGTCACCCTTGCCCGATAAAAAAACAAATAAATAAATATATTATGTGAAAAGGTATTTTAAAATTCATTTCAAATTTATTTCACAATTAACAAGAAAAATGATAATTAATAGAATAAATATTATATAATTGATGTATAAATATAGAATAATATATATTGTATATGATTATATTCAAATTTTTCTTAATAAATATCACTCCCTCCTTCTCATTTTAGATTATTGGTCAAAAGTCAAAACATTACCACTTAATTACCCACCCTAAACCCCTAAATCCTAAACCAAATCCCACCCCCCACCCCCAAAAAAATTATCTCTCCTCTCCACCCCTTCACACACTTCCACATCAAGAATACACACACTCATGCATGCATTGATTTCCACCGGAGACATGGCCTCTCAGCCGCTGTCACCCGATCATGATCAACCACCTCTTGTGGTGGCCTGAAGTTGTCCCACACTGATTGCTGCCAAGAAGAGTTTTAAATCCATCTCAAGGCAGGAGGAGAAAGGTGTTAGAGACCATGAGAGAGTTAACGGTTCTGAGTATTAAGAAATCTATTCAACCTCTTTTAGCCTTTTAACCTTCTTATCACAAATTCGTTTGGGAGTATGTAAATCAATTGCAATTTTATATTTTTGTATATTAAAAGATTTAATTTATTTATATTATTGTATATAAATATTCTATTGTACAACCTAATAAATTTTATAATCGGACAAAGGGTGACTCGAACTCATGACCTATAGGTCATAGGTAGTGGAGCTCTAAGGCCTTGTTCTTTTTCGGCTGCGAAGTCGGGATTTAGGATTTGGATTTCCCCATCCGTCCACTTTTTGGATTTGCAAATCTAATTCTCCATCCAAATACACATACACTCCTATTATACACCTATATATCTAAAACTATCACACCACCTTACTTTTCTTACATTTACTCATTCTCTCTCCTATTTTCATATATTTACTCATTCTCCCTCATACTTTACTTACATTTACTCATTCTCTCTCTTACTTTTTTTTCCACCTAATCATTATTTCACCATCTAACAACAATAAAATAATAATTCATCATCACTCAAAAGCATTGATTTGACATAAAGTTACACCCACTCCTACTCCTCCATCCCAAACTAAAACAAAGAATTACTATTCATTGGATTTACCTCATTTACTTTATTTCCCCAACCGGATTTGCCAAATTCTACTCAAGCCAAAAAGAACACAGCCTAACCACTTGAGCCTATACCACTTCGTCTAATAAAATAAGTGGAATAAAATCTTTATTTACAGTTTTTCACGTAATTGTCAATTTAGTTACTCCCTCCGTCCCATAGTTGTTTTCGGATTGACTTTTTAACATTTTTGTGTGAGAATTATCTCATAGTAATATGTGTACAAAAGTTATTTTATATGAATGATATGCTAGTTGATCTTATTAACTAGCATATCATTCATATAAATCACTTTTGTACATATATTATTATGAAATAACTCTCACACAAAACCGTTAAGTCAGCTAATAAAATTGTGGACGACGGAGGTAGTATAATTTTGCTCGTTCTAGTTATGATTTATGGAATTGCTCATATATATTAATTTAAGATTAGTTATAATTAAATTTATTTAGATTTGTATATACTCGATTAAACTAAAAAAAAACTCGTGTTAAATTAAAGTGTATCGCTCTAAAAGTTTGACCCAACTCAATTTAATAACATGAAATATTGATAACAGTATATTATTAATCCCAACACAATATATACACATTCTAAGGCTAGTTATTTAAATGCAGTGATGTAAAAGTGAAGCTTTGTAGTTGAATCTCTTCTCCCCATAATAAATAAGATCGGCTGCCCACAAGGGACGGGGCGGACCCTTTGCTTAACATACCGCTCACACGCAACACCCACATGCACCAGGCCGAGTCGACCCGGTCTGTCTGTGTATTTAATTTTAACAAGTGGAGAAAATCCATTTTAAAAAAACTATGGAAGATATAATTATTAAGTGCTCTCCGTCCCAAAAAGATATGCACACTTTCCTTTTCGTTTGTCCAACAAGTTATTCACACTCCTAAAATAGAAACATCACACAAAATTAATATCATCACGATATCATTTAAATCACAAAAATACCACTCTTATTCTACTCTCTACTTTATTCACTCTCATACTTTTCTAATTAAATCACTCAAAATACTTTCACTTTATTTTCTCTTATACCTTATTATCATAAAAGTTAACAAAATTTATTTTTCTTAGTTTCCGTGTCCCAAAAAGTGTAATAAAACTTCTTGGGACGGAGGAAATATTTTTTAAAGGCAAAATCTTGTGTGAAGCGGTTTCATAATATGAAATTAATCTTATTAGAATCATTCTTGATATATAACCATTTTATACTATGATATCGGTTTATAAGTGGTATCACTAAATAGATGTTATGGTATCAATAAATAATTCTAATGGTATCGAGAGAGTGATTCTAATAGTATCGATTTATTTAGAGAGTGACTTTTTTTAAATTCTGTGTAATAAAAACTATAGAAGTAAGAATTATGTGTAATAAAACAAAATTGCTTAAAAAGAAAAGTGACAACGTTGCTTCTCATATCTTTCATCACAATCGGTTGTCTTCGTCGTCGTATTCGCCCTATTTCTTCTCTCTCGGTCGTATTGAATTCTTGCAGTCGGTTCACATTTATAATCTATGTAATGTGAGGAGATCTACCCCAATACATCATTGCTTCTGCTTCTCCCTTTCTCTTTGCGAGTGGCGGATCTACTCAGTTTGCTACTACTTTGAACTGGGTGGTTTGCTTATTTGCTGAGAAAGAAAGAGAGTTTGAAAAATTAATCAGAAATGGAGCGGGAGAAGAAATCATCAGCCGTGTCGGATGTCGGTGCCTGGGCTATGAATGTCATTAGTTCTGTGGGAATCATTATGGCAAATAAGCAACTCATGTCTGCAAATGGATATGCTTTCACCTTTGGTTACTCCCTGCTACTAATCCTAATGATTTCAATTTCTTCTTTTAATTGAATTTTTCCCTTAATTTAAGCTCCACAATGTATTTCAATTATGTTTTCTTAATTGCAATGCTTTACCTGCAGCGACATCATTGACTGGTTTCCATTTTGCTGTTACTGCACTTGTGGGCATGATCTCAAATGCTACGGGTTTCTCTGCATCAAAGCATGTTCCTCTTTGGGAACTTCTCTGGTTCTCAATTGTTTGCAAATATGTCTATTACAGGGATGAATCTCAGCCTCATGTTAAATTCAGTTGGATTTTACCAAGTATGTTGTCACGCCCTCCTCCTTTTTTTTTTTCTTTTTCTTGATCGGTAAATATTCGTTCCCAAGGGAATCGAGCCCGAGGTCTCGTATTTTTTCTCATACTATTGCTCCACAGTGTTACCTGCTCCTTATTTTCGTGTAATATGGTTATCGAATGTTATCACAAGTTTTTAGCATTGGTTTCAGCTCCACTTATATGTAGAATGAATGCAATCATAACTCTTTATAGTTCCTATGGAATCTTATTCAGTAAAAGTGTCAAAGTTAGGTTTCATAAGACTTCTGGAGACAACCTTTGTACTGTCCTATAATGGTCCATCTTGTTAATTTTCACATTAAAAGATTCATGGATGATAGTATCAATAGCCTGTACTATCAGTAGGTTAAGTGATTGTTAGTATGCTATTGTATGTAGCTTATGAGCAGAATAAATTAAATGTGTGCTTGTTTTATTCATACAGTTCTAACAATTTTTACTTGACTATAGGTCTTATGAGTTATGATGAGTATCTTATGTTCACTCGGTCCATTTCTTATTGATACACATATATTTCCTCTATATTTGTTATCCTACTCTTGTTGAGTAGATTGTGTAGTTCCAATCAAATGGGCTAAAAGACTTAGCGAAGCATATAGTTTTGTTTAAACTTTGCATGTTCCCTTTAAAACAAATCATATCATAGCAGGTCTCATTTCTTTTAGTATCTTGTAGTGCAAATTTCCTTTTCTAGGTTTTGCTAAATAATATGTTTTATTTTTGGCACAGATCTCAAAATTGAGCATGATTCCCGTGGTCTGTGTAATGGAGTGGATCCTCCATAGTAAGCAGTTTACAAATCGAGTTAAAATGTCTGTTGTGGTTGTGGTTATAGGTGTGGGTGTTTGCACCGTGACAGACGTCAAGGTGAATGCCAAAGGTTTCCTATGTGCTTGTATAGCAGTTGTCTCGACCTCTTTGCAGCAAATTGTGAGTAACTTTCACCTCCGAATACGAAAAACAATTGCCAGCTTTTTTATGGCAATTTACAAATTGTGTATCCGAACAAAACAATGGAAGGTTTGATTTTAAAACTCTTTGGTAGCCTATGATGTGTTGTATCTGACTTTGAAAGGGTTCACACGTCTTTTTGTATGATTTGTAGCTTTGATATTTGTGTAACATATATTTGTCACTTTTAGTAGGCTAAATGGGTAGAAAAGTTTCTACTGCAATGACGCTGCATACTAAAATTTGACAGTTTGGACCCATCTAGGAATTTATGTAGTGTAGTTGACTAGTTAGTCATAGTTAACAGAAGGATGTTAAAAACTAAATTAACTAATTCCTTTCTTCTGTATATTTCTTTCTCTTATTCTCTATGTCTGCTGTGAATGATATACTTCCTTTATTATGTCCTAAGAAGACACACTGTGTAATGCAGCCATACTATTTATTTGTCACTGTGGTTTCCTAGTGGCCTTCCACAATCTCTGCTTGTTTCTATTTTGGCGAAGCTCCTCTGATTTCTGTTATATAAATTTTGTTAAAAAGCATATCATTCAAGGCTGTAAAATTGATTGCTCATTTAGTCTTTTCCTCAGCTCTCTTGGACAAGTATCACTTCAAACGTGCCTTTCCGAGCATTTCTGAATTATATTTATTATGGGATGTCCCAGACATTTTAAATTCACTTTGAGAGAGATGATTGAATGATATATTTTGGGTGCAGTCAATAGGGTCGTTGCAGAAGAAGTACTCTATTGGATCATTTGAGTTATTGAGTAAAACAGCACCAATTCAAGCGGGCTCCCTCCTGGTGCTGGGTCCTATAATTGATTACTATCTTTCTGGAAACTTAATATTGAAGTATAAGTTAACTTCTGGAGCCATGGTTAGCAGTAATTTGTGTGTACGTCAATACATGAGGGAAGGAGTTATGTATGTATGTATGTCTAACATGAGTTTGTTTTGAATGATGTGCAGTTATTTATAGTCCTTTCATGTTGTCTAGCTGTGTTCTGCAACGTAAGCCAGTACCTTTGCATTGGACGATTTTCAGCAGTTTCGTTCCAAGTTTTAGGGCATATGAAAACGGTGTGCGTGCTGACGCTAGGGTGGCTGCTTTTCGATTCAGAACTTACTTTTAAGAACATTATGGGGATGGGTGTTGCAGTAATTGGGATGGTGATCTATAGTTGGGCTGTGGAAGGTGAGAAGCAGGTGCAGCAAGCTCTAACACCCCATGCAAAGAACAGCTTAACAGAGGAGGAAATCAGATTACTGAAAGAGGGTTTTGAATTAGAAACAAGTGCTCCAGTTAAGGATATTGAACTTGGACAAAAAGCCTAAAGATTAGCCTCTCCCTCTCCCTCTCCCTCTCCCTCTCCCTAGGATTTAAGTGTAGATTCATGACTTGAAAGGTGTTTGTCGGTAACTAATCAAATTTGTATACCTATCTATATATTACTAAATTTTCGAATTTCGTCCCATTTATATAATTACTAAATTTTAGAATTTCGTTTTGGTTTACATTTCCATTAATACTTAATTGTAAATGAGAGTATATTTTATTCTATTCATTCGTAGGTGAGAATTGTTATGCATATATCTTAGGTACTATAATGATATCAAAACGATTTATTTTATTACTATATATATGTTGATCTCTTACTTTTTCGTATCCTAAAATGTCGCCCCTAGGTATTGCTCATCATGAACTAAATATCGATAAATAAAAAATATCCTAGTTTTTATTTCATCCTCTTACTATAAACCACTTTTGAAAACTTTAAAGAATTAAATATTTAATAAAAAAATATTAAAAATTTCATAAGAAGTATCAAGAATTAGGTTAGTGGTGTCATATTAATTTTAAGAGAATCAACAACAATTAATTTGTTTACTATTTAAATTATGAGTAAGTCTTGTATGAGGCCGTCTCACGGATCTCATTTTGTGAAGACGGATTCACTTTTTAATAAAATCCTATCACTTATAATGTAAAGTGTATCACTTTTCAATTTTTTATCACTTTTATACTAATTTGTAGTATCACTTTTTAAAAAGTGATAACAATTTTTAAAGAGTGACCCGTCTCACGAAATGAAATCGTGAGACGGTCTCACACGAGTTTTTATCTTAAATTATTCATATTTAATATAAAACATAGTATTATACTTCCTCGGTTCCATAAGATATTGCGGGAAATCTTTGCTACAAAGTATAAGAAAAAAATGTTATGAGTATCGTGTTGATGAGTAATTTTGTAATTTTTATGTATAAAGTAAATGAATTAATTGGATTGAGTGTATGCATGAGTCCCAAAGTAATGACATCTAGTGTAAATATGTGTATTGTGAGGGTGAATGTTGTGAAGAATATTTTCCTTTTTTAGTATGCAAATTTTTGTGGGACAAATTAAAAGGAAAGTACACAAACTTATATGTAACAGAGGAATAATATTTATGTAACAGGTTCGATTCCTTTTGAGAACGAATATTTACCGATAAAAAAAAGTTTAAAGTATCAAAATTTTTTTAAAGCAAAGTTTAAAGTATCAAAGTTTAAAAAATATAAATATCTAATTATTTAACTGTCACATTCCAATTTTTCAAAAAATCTTGGCGCTCAGCTTGGCTAAAATTCCTCGCAAACGTTAATAAATAACCCAAAAGCATCATTTTTAAACCAACGTACTTAAGAATTCCAAAAACATCATTTAACGCTTGGCTAAAATTCCACCGGGCTCCTCACTTAAGTGGGAGACACGAGTTCGATTTCCTTCGGGAACGAATTGGAGTGGGAGATATAAGGAGACTTGGAGAATTTGGATTTGTAAGGAGACTTGGCGAACTAACTTCTAACCACTAACAACTAACATTTACCGATAAAAAAAAAAAAAAAACGTACTTAAGAAACTTGATCGAAAATTTCCAATTAAAAGAAAAGCATAATTTGTTTGAATTATTTAAAGGCTTAGTTCACTTTGAAAATACACCGAACCAATTATTAAAATCTCTAAAGAAAACTATATGAAAAGTTAAAGTCATGAACTATAATGCTAAAATAATAAACTTAAAAATGGCACTCCACCTTGCCTTCGCCGCAACTCCATCATTTTTAATACTGCAAAAGCGTTAAATTAATTGGGGTGAGCAAACAACTAGCTCGGTGGAATTCCATTTATCACGCTTAAATATTAAATGCAAAATGAAATCATTAACTCACATAAATTTACCCATAGCAGTGTTGGTTTCGCTAACCATAATGACACGAATAGCATAACTTAATCATAGTGTGTCATATGATCTTTACCCTCTTGAACATAACAATTAACATAATAAATAGCAAGAAACATTCAAGTAACAATAACAATCACATAAAATATTTAAAAGTGACAAATTAATCCAATTATATAATATTAAAAATCCACTTTACTCCTTGATTATCCCTGGAAAAATATCTAGATGACTTAGAGCAAGGCTTCTATGTCACCTAAAATATAAATAATAACTTTGTTTTAGTGTCACATTTATTAGATTTATAAATAAATAGATGACTAACTAATTCAAGGATTTATGGAATAAGAATACATATCCTAGTGATTCGGCTAGTTAACTAACTCATAGTGAATTTTTACACGCAAGCCCCTATAAAATAGTACATTTTAAATAATATTAAACATATATTATGAATAATATTATAAAGTTTGAATACATATTAAAATAAATGTCTCAATATATTTAATAGAAAGGTAAATAAAACTTACTCAATGTCCTCCAAAAAAATCCATCAAATTAGTAGGTTGCTTATGAACATCTCGATTCTGAATCTCACCAATCTCGCATACACGTCAAATGGCATCTTGTTTTTATAAAGCGAAATGAAAGTTGAAAAGCATACAAATAAAAAAAAATAAAGAATTTGAAAATTTTAAATTAAATAATTATTAATTTATGCAAATATTATTACCAATTCTATGATATTCATTCTGAACCTTCATTGATAAATCCAAAAATGAATCAAACGATAGATTTCTCTAGAAAATTCTCGATCAAAAACTCTGTCACTCGTGTACTTGAAATAAACTGTATTTTTGTAGCATTTGTTTTGTAAGAAGATTTATCAATAGTAACTAAAAAATACGAAGAATGTATAGATCACCCTCCAAGAACGTATCGCAGTACTTAAAAATATTTTACGATTTAATGGTAGCATGAACCTATGACACTTAAACAACAACAAAAATAAAGAAATATGATCAAATAAATGCACATAATAATATGATAATAAAAATATATAAATGATATAAAATATTACCTCACTGTCATGAAAGACACATTCAAGATTTCGTGTTGGATTTTTGATACCATATGTAGGAGCCTCGATATACGCGAATGAACCTTAACTTCAAAGTCCGCATAGTTTTTTTGAATTAATTTCACTTACCATTGAGATTATGGATGACATCTTATACAATTTTATGTAATACCCGAGACCCTCACTACTCATTGACCAATATATTTCATACATTGAGTGCATTTTAATTATTTATGTGCTACTTGTGACCTTAAATTATTTTATCTTGCATTTTTTATTTATTGTCCTTATAAATCCGAAATATTTATACATGCTTTTATATGTTTAGTGGCGAAAACCCTATTATAAGTTATTGAGATTGTAGTGGTGTTTGAGTATCAATATAGTTTATTAAATTATTGGTGTTATAAAATAAATGAATATATATATATATATATATATATAATATAAACCTTATTTGAATCGACTTTCGATTATCATAAAATGGTGTACTCCGATACGTAAACTGGTTGTATGTACCTAATATTGACAAGACTCGTAAGTATGTGATGATAAAAACACATTCGACACCCTATTCAAGTATATCCGGGAGCTACTAAATTGTATAGAGACTTGAAATTGCATTACTAGTGGCAGGACATGAAGAAGGATATTGCTCAATACGTAGAAACAGTGTTTGACACCTCGGCAAATCAAAGCGAGAACATCGAGAGGCCTGCGGGGACTTTGCAACCATTGTTTATTCCGGAATGGAAATGAGAGAATATCACAATGGACTTTATTCTGAGAAATTTTCAAGGCAGGTTAAAAGTTTCGATGCAATATGGGTTATTGTGGATTGATTGACAAAATCAGCTCATTTTCTACCAATTTGCACCACATATTCTATGGACCGTTACACTCAAATATATATACAAGAGATTGTCGGACTTCATGGCGTACCACTCACTATTATTTGAGGCAGAGACTCTAGATCTTTGTCTAACTTTTGGAAGAGCCTACAAAAAGCCTTAGGGACTCAATTATCTTTTAGTCTGCGTATCATCCACATACGGATGGACAATCGAGGCAACGATACAAATTACGGAAGATATGCTCGGAATTTGTGTATTAGATTTTCAAGGTCGGTGGAGTAAATTTTTTGATTTGATATAGTTCTCTTATAATAGCATTTATCGAGTCCATTATTGGAATGACTCCATATGAAGCACTTTATGGTAGAAAATGTCAATCTCCCGTGCATTGGGATGAAGTCGGAGAAAGAAAGCTTTTGGGTCAGGATATTATTCGAGAAATGAGTGAAGCGGTAGAACAAATTCGAGAAAGGATGAAAAGCGCCAAAGCCGTGGAAGAGTTATGCAGACAAAAAAAGAAAAAAATTTAGAATTTGAAGTAGGTGGCCAAGTATTTACGAAATCCAATGAAAGGAATAATGAGATTTGGGAAGAAAGAGAAGCTTAATCCGGGATACGTGGGTCCATTTTCTATCACTAAAAAGAATTGGTGAGACCACTTATAAACTTGACTTATGCTGCGTCGATGTCTCGGATACACAATGTGTTTTATGTATGCGCATTGAGAAAATACATTGCAAATCCATCACATATTTTACACGATAAACCCAGAGTGAAAGCGATTTGAGCTATGAAGAAGTTCCAGTGGAAATTTTACTACGAGAAGTAAAATAGCTCATAAACAAAGAAATTTCATTAGTTAAAGTGTTATGGAGGAATCGATCGGTAAGCCACTTGGGAAAGAGAAGACGAAATAAAATCCAAATACCGAACTCTTCGAGTAAGTAAAATTTCGAAGACGAAATTTTATAAGGAGGGGAGGATGTGATACCGAGACCCTCACTACTCATTGGCCAATATATTTCATACATTGAGTGCATTTTAATTATTTATGTGCTACTTGTGACCTTAAATTATTTTATCTTACATTTTTTATTTATTGTGCTTTTAAACATTGAATTAATTATACATGCTTTTATATGTTTAGTGACGAGAAAATCCTATTATAAGTTATTGAGATTGTAGTGATGTTTGAGTATCAATACGATTTATTGAATTATTGGTGTTATAAATCAAATATATATATATATATATATATATAAAGAAATAAAATATAAACCTTATTTTACATTATATAATTGCCGTGAAATATATACATATATGATTTATTAACTAAGTTGTATAGATGAGTTTGGAATGCCATGCACGACTCCCCATGTCACTTTTAAAATATTTATAATATTAACTAGTGTAGAGAATAAAAAAGAGAAGAAAAAGCTTACCTAAGAAGCTAAGTTAGGTGGTGGATTTTGGGTTTAGATATTTCAATTCTTCCCAAATAAGAGTCCTTTGCATAGCATATGGTGTTGTAAAGGTAGCATAAACTGATGAAGGGAGGTGTCGTGCAACAATTTAATTGAGTTAGTTCTCTCTCTCTCTCTTTTAATTGTTATCGGCTCTTGTAAGCTAAATAAGAAAGAAATTATATTTGATTAGAGATGGTGGTGGATGAGATGGAGGATGAAGATGAAAAATGAGGATGTATATAATCCAGGTGAATAGTAAATTTGTGTTTGGTTAGGGATGAAGAAGTAGGGTGGATGGAGCTTTATGTCAAATCAAAGTTGATGTTGTATTATTTTATTATTATTGTTAGTAGGTTGAGGTAATGATTGAATGATTGAGATAAAAGATGATACTATAATATTATATTATTGTTAGTTAGTAGGGTAATGATTGATGATGAGAGAGAGAAAGAGATAAATAAATATATAATATAATATATTTGATGTAAAATATAAAGTTGATGTGATTGTATTGGAATATGTAAAACTAGGTGTGTAGATGTATCGAGCAACTACATCGGTTGTTATTCATGAGGTTATAACTCAAAATTTATTGTCACTACCAATGCAATTCAAGGTTATAACAAGAATCAAGTTTCTCTCTCTTAGATGAGTTATTGCACAATAACCCAAAAAGTTGAAAATAAATCTGCCAAAAAAGGAAGAGAGCTTCAAACACAAAACCAATTCATTGGTTCGTGCATTTCACACATTGCTAGGGAGTTGTATATATGGCCGACACCCACAGTAACCAACAGAGCATGCTTCTTTTATTTTTTTAATTTGTTTTGTTTCTTTAATAATGCATGAAAACAATTTAAATCAATCATGTGAGTTTTTTATCTTGTGTGCATAAACATAAATATTATACAATTAGCCGTTTGAATGTTGAATTTCAATTATGTAATTGTTCCGTTATACGGTGTTTAGTCCGTTGGAACCGGTGTTTTCATAACCGGACCGGGAACCAAACCGGATTGAGCATCGGTTCACGGTCCAACCGTTAAAATAATTCCTACTTATTTTTATTTAAAATTTTATATGTTATATTAAAATATAATATAAATATGTATTTATGAAATATTAAAATTAAAATTTATAAACTTTCATTTGAAATAAATATAACTCAATTAAATATAAAATCCTAAATTAATTTAGTTTATAATCAAATGCACAGGTTATGTACAATTGTACACCCCCTTTCATAAATAGTACACTCACCAAATGACTCCTCATTCCCAATTATCACTTTTATCCTTTTTAGAAAACCCCAATTCTTTTGTCAAAAAGAAAAGACTTAATTGCAAATAAAATCACTATTTTTTCGCAAATTGCAATTTAATCTAAACTTTTGAATCTTGTTAAAAAAACTTCAATTTAACTTTTTTTGCAATTTAAGCTTACGGGCGGTTTATCCTTGCCCGAAAGGTGTGTACAAAATGTACAATCATCATCGAAACATCCACATCGAGAAAATATGCATAAAAAAACTTAATTGCATATTAAATCACCACCTTTTCCAAAAATTGCATTTTAATCTAAACTTTTGAATTATTTTTTTAAACAAAACTTCCATTAATATTTTTTTACATTTCGATCTTACGGGCATATTAGCTTCTCCTGTAGGTGATGTTAGCTTCTCCTGTAATTGATGTATCGTTGAAATTTAAGGATTTTATTTTCTTTGCTTAAATGAAAACGCCTATAATTTTAATTTTTTTATTATACTTTTACTATACATTGTAAAATAAAGCGTATAAAAATAAATCAAAACTAAAACTTAAAAATTAAACTAATTTTATTTTAGTTAAATTAAAATATTTTCATAAATTAAAAAAATAACAAATTAAACGCAGCGTCATTTCACTCACGTATCGGTCACGTGTGTACATAATCCGGCGAAAATGGATGACAATACAATTTTTATACGTGTGACATGTTATTGGGTATTTCAATTCATTGGGAACTTAACAAAATTTATTAAATTGGAGTTTTGTTTGCCCAAGATTTAAAAAGTTTAGATTAAAATGCAATTTCGGAAAAGGTGGTGATTTAATATGCAATTAAGCTTTTTTATGCATATTTTCCGATGTGACGCTTCGAGATGATGGTATGACGTTTTTTTGTACACATCAACTTTCGGGCAAGGATAAAGCCCGTGAAGCTTGAATTGCAAAAAAATTAAATTGAAGTTTTTTTAACAAGATTCAAAAGTTTTGATTAAATTGCAATTTGCGAAAAAGTAATGATTTTATTTGCAATTAAGCCAAAAGAAAACCCCAATTCTTGTTTTACCCTCACGCTGCCTCTTCATTTCTCCTCTCCTCTGCATATTTTCCCAACCTCCTGCCCCACCATTTTCTCATCCGCTTCCACAAAAATTTAAGGTCAACGGAAAAATTAAGGAAGTATGTGTGTTTCAAGCCTTAATTTCAGGTTTGCTTTTATTATTAGGCTTAATTGCATATTAAATCATCACCTTTTCGAAATTGCATTTTAATCTAAACATTTAAATCTTGGCAAATAAAACTTCAATTTAATAAATTTTTGCAATTATAACTTACGAGGCGATTTGTCTCGCCGTTGCTTACGTGGCGTCCACGTTGCGGTGAAAGAAACGACGTCATTTTATTTAAAAATATTTAATTGCAAATAAAATCACTACTTTTTCGCAAATTGCAATCTAATCTAAATTTTTTAATCTTGTTAAACAAAACTCCAATTTAATATTTTTGCGATTCGAGCTTACGGACAAATTAGTTTCTCCTTGTTCTTTGATGTGTTGTTGAAATTTGAGGATTTTATTATCATTACTTAGCGTTATCTGTGTTTTAAATTTTATTTTTATTGTTTATTCAAATCAAATTTGGAAAACCAAATCATAATTAAATCTCAAATCATAACTCCGTTAAATAATTTCGCGTCAAAATTTGAAATTAGATCGACATTGTCGTTTTTAGTAGGTACCAAACATCTCGTGATTTTGTCAAGTTCCCAATGAATTGAAATACTCGGTCAACATGTCACGCAGATAAAAATGTATTGTCATTCATTTTCGTCGGGTTATGTGCGCACGTGACCGACACGTGAGCGAAATGATATCGTTTAATTTGTTATTTTTTAATTTATGAAAATATTTTAATTTAGATGGAATAAAATTAGTTTAATTTTTAAGTTTTAGTTTTGATTTATTTTTACACGGTTTATTTTACAATGTATAGTAAAAATATAATAAAAAATATTAAAATTACAGTTAGTTTTCATTTAGACAAAGAAAATAAAACCCTCAAATTTCAACGATACATTAGATATGGGGAGAAACTAATATGCCTGTAAAATCGAAATGCAAAAAAATATTAGTTAAAGTTTTGTTTAAAAGATTCAAAAGTTTAGATTAGATTGCAATTTGTTAAAGGTGGTGATTTAATTTGCAATTAAACATTGTAAAATGAAGCAGCGTCGTTTTTTCGCAGCCACGTGGACACCACGTGGCGGCGGGCGAGACAAATCTGCGTAAGCTATAATTGCAAAAATTATTAAATTGGAGTTTTGTTTGCTAAAATTCAAAAGTTTAGATTAAAATGCAATTTCGAAAAGGTGGTGATTTAATATGCAATTAAGCCTTATTATTATTATTTTTTCTCCATTTTTATGTTATTGTTGAATAAGAGAAACAAGAAATATAATTTCAAATCTGGTCGGCGACGGTGAAGCGGGGGCAGGCGGAGATCCCGTCGCGTGTGGTGGTTACGAAATCATGTTAAAAACACCGAGCAGATTCATCCATTGTCGTTGAGAAACACAAGAGAGAGAGAGAAAACGGGTTCTCGAAAACCGTTACCAAGGTTATATCCGGTTTGACCGGTTCAATCCGGTCCAACCATATAAATGGTTTTATTGGGTTATTTGGACCGGCTACCGCTTTCCCAGGTTGAACCGGCCGGTCCGATCCGGTTCCAAAAGCGATGGTTAGAACAATATTTTTAAGCGGCTAAAAATATTTATAAATATGATAAATGATTTCCATTTTATTTGTCAATTTTCTACTGTCAAATTATTTCTATCTCAAAATCTTGGTATTCTTGAAATTTTTGTTCCCCATCAAATGGACAAAAATAATAGAGAATTTTGTAGAAATTTGTTCAATCATCCAAATATGACGAATGAAATTCCCTTCTCTCAAAGTTCAATGAATCCACAAAATTTTCAATATTCTCAATTTGGCATATCCACTCAATTTTCATCAAATTACGGATATTTTTCGCATGCTCAATCATATTCTCAAAATTTTCAAGGTTTTGGAAATTTAGTTAACAATTCGAGCAACATGATTCCATCAAAATTTTCCATGTCGATGCTTGAATATTGACAACACACATCGGGCCAATATTTCAGCAGTCTCCACCTCAAATATTTTCTACTCCACGAGCAACCGGGATGTCGTCAAGATCTCAAAATGAAAAAGAACCTAACTCCAACTTTCGTCCCGAGAGACCCAATTATCTCAACCTTTAACTCCAATTGATTTAGAAATTTCAGATCAAGAGTGCTTTAATGCTCAAACTAAGGCGTCTAACAAGTGGACAATAGAAGAAAATGAGCACTGACAAATTCTTTTGTCACAATAAGTGATGATCCAATAGTCGGAAATGAGTAATCAACACTCATAAGTAACGAAATTATATGTTTTATTTTTTTAATTAGCTATAAGTAATCAACACCCATAAGTAACAAAATAAATTAATACGTATTTAATAATTTTAAATAAACAATTGAAATAATAGATATTATATTAATAAATACATGCATTAAAAATGATATAATTTTTTAAGATGATATATATATATGTATATATTAATAAAATAAAGTGAATAGGTAGTGAATCATTTAAAAATAGGTTATAACCATGCAAGGGTTGTAGAGGTTAGTGAGAGTTAGTTATTTTTAGTGGAAATATGAGTTGGCAATGAAGTGGAATGGAAAGATGGGTTATAACTATATTTACATTGTGGTTGCTCTTATAAGGTTGGATGGAGTTTTGAATGTGACCAATCCAAAATAGAATGAGATGGGGGATAGGTCATCCACATCCGAATGGCCCAATTCCTAATCAAGCATAATGCGAGAGTATAGATGAATTTAGTTTATTAGAGTTGCTATTAGTTTTAATATGAATAGCAAAATTCTTAATTAAGTTTGGGAGTTGTAAATTATTTACTTATAAGACAATGAATTGGAGTGATATTTATAGTTGACTCTTTTATTAGATTGGATAAATTTCTACTTAGTGGAAGACGTTTTAAAGTGATTTAAGGGTTTAGTTTATCGATGCTTTGCGGACTCGAGGTAAGTAGAAATTCATTTGTACCTACAATGTATAAATATAGTATTTTATGAATTATTTATGTTTAATTGGAGATATATGAATATTATGTTAATCGTGATACTTGATTGATATTCAAGGGAAGAGCTTGTGGGCTCAATATTTGATGTGGATTAAATATGCGAGTCAATTATCATGAAATGAACTTGTGAGTTCAGTGATTATTGTGAATTGAACTTGTGAGTTCAATTTGTTGTGGAATGAACCTGTGAGTTCAATGATTATCGTGAAATTAATTTGTGAATTCTATGATTATTGCAGAAATGAAAAATGTGTTTTAACATATAATTTTACAGTGTGTATACACTACATTGCATCAAGCATATCATGCATTAACATGAAAATATTTTATCAAATGGTGTGTTTGACCAGCGATTATGCACCGAGGATGGCGGGGCGACCTATGAGTTAAGGCGACCAGGGAGAACCCGGCGTATGCTACCTAGAGTAGGCCACCGTCTTATATGCTATTGTGTGTGCATATTTTCGGAGGGAACTTACGAACGGATAGGGTCGGGTTTGGTGATGTACCTCGCCAGACCGTTAGAAGGTGGGATCCTCGCGGTATGGATCGACGTGGAGGGATAACTTCTTGGTGGTCATGAGGGCGCGATGGGGTGACCCTTGATGGCCACAAGAGGATGGGTCTAACGTCGAGATCATACATGTAGTGGCTACTTGAATATATTTGTATTGAGCTTAATGCTCGTGAGTCGAGGCCCAAATGAGTGTTTCATAAATAAATTGATGATTTTAAAAAGAGTGTTTTGTGCATTGGGAGGTTTTCGAACTAAATATCGCATCATGCATAATTTCGCTTCTTGAAATTTATATCTCACTCGGTTTATGTGTTGTAGGTACTCTTGGTGATTATTGATGAAGTTACTAAATAAGTCGTGACACGCTTGCGAGGATTTTGAGTAGTGTACATAGATGATTACCTATTGGACGGGACCGTGGCCTATTTTTGCTTACCGCTATTGTATATTACGTTTGTTTTGGGTATATCTTGTGTTGAATTACAAACAAGCATGTCTTGATGGGTTGATGTGCGAGTCTTGTGGATTGTTGGTCCATTGGACTCTAGTATGGATGTGAACGAGGTTATGTTTTGAGTATGTGATAATGCTATGTTGTTGAAAAAAAATTGTGAGGTTTGCAATTTGGTTATGCTTAAATCTGTTTTAAGGTTGGTTGTGTAAGTGTGGTCGTGTCAATTCTAATAACACGTATTTATAAAAATGTAATGTAAATAACTAAAATTTATCAGAATTATATTTACAAAAAGAAATAAAGAACAAAAATTGAAGAAACTAAACCTATCAACAAAAACTTATAACTAACAACCGATTTGAATTAAACCTTGATGGATAACAATGTCTAGATATTATATATATATATATATATATATATATATATATATATATATTTCTTCCTCCCGACAAGTTATGCACACTTTTTGGGATACGAAAACTAAGAAAAATTAATTTTGTTGACTTTTATGAGAATAAATAGTAAGAGAGAATAAACTATAAGCGTATTTTGATTAATTTAATGAGATAAAATAGGAGAGATAATTAAATAGAACATAATAAGAGTGTCATTTTTTAAATTTAAATGGTATTGTGAGAGTATTAATATTATGTGATATTTTCTTTTTAGAAGTGTGTAGAACTTGTTGGACAAACCGAAATAAAAGTATGTACAACTTATTGGGAATGAGAGAGTAGTTATGAATAATAAATGTAAATTGAAAGATTAAAGCAAATTAAGATATAATCATTTGCTTTCACATTTTAATGAAAGTAAAGACTATTGAATGTATTATAATTAAGATTCATAAGCATTGCTTTCACATTATTAAATATTAAGTTTAGATGATTATTAAATTTTTTTAAAAAAATCTTAAATTAAAATATAGGATCAAGATTAAATCAAGAGTTTATAATCAATAGATTCAAACGTTTGTTGTCCATACCACCAACTTTTTCTTAAAACTCTATTAACATTTCTTTTTAATTTTTTAGCAAACACTATCCATTATTAACACTACTACAATTTTCTATAATCACTAATTAAATCACTCCTTTAAAAGTTTTTTTTTCCAAAACACCCTCTAATATCTTGGTATTGAAACCTCCACAAAAATTAACTAGGGCTCAATCACAACAAAAATTCTCAACTTGTGGAAAACTTTAAAGTTATGCTTGTTTATGAATTCAAGGGGATTTTAAATTCATAAGATGAATTTGAAATAAAGTAGAACATGTATTTGTATTTTGTATTTGTTTTTTTTTAAAAGAAAAAAGAACTTAATTGTATAAACAAGAATCAATAAGGAAAGTCCACCACAAAATCCGGTGGATCAACTCAACAACAAGGGCTCGAAAGGAACGAGCAACTCTAGCAAAGGCATGTGCCATAGAATTGGCATCTCGCCTTACAAAATAAATAGAAAAATTAGGAGACGAACTAAGAATATTTTATTGTTTGGGAGCCTGAATTTTGTAAAATTTGAATTGGTAGATTTTAAAAGGGAGTACTTTGTGATAAATGATTGATTATGTATTATATATTGTGTGTAAAATATAAGAGAGAGTTTGTAAATTAAAAAAGAAAAAAGAGAAAATTGATCTTTGATCACTATTTCAGTATTGGTCAAATTGATATTGATTGATTTTTTGATGAAAACGAGATTTGAGTATTAATATCCTCACGTTATATCTTCTGTATATATTCGTAGCATAGCATAATAGGATCATTAAGCTGACATATTTGTCTAGGGTTAGGGTTTGGTCTCGATGACCCAAACCAAAAGTGGAGTATTTGTGTTTCTCCTCTAATCTATCGCCAATTGGGGTGCCACGATGAGCAGCGTCTTGGAAGGGAATGACGCTCAAGTTCCACAAATTTGCGATCTCGCTACGTCGTCGGAGCTTGGGTACACCTCCCCGGCGTTCGTGAGTGGATGGATGTACCTCAATCAGAATGGCCAGATGTGCGGCCCTTACATTCAACAACAGCTCTACGAGGGTTTACACACTGGCTTTTTGCCGGAGGACCTCCCTGTTTATCCAATATTGAACGGGAATCTGCTCAATTCTGTGCCCCTCAACTACTTTAAGCAATTTCCCGACCATGTCGCCACCGGTTTTGTCTACTTAAATGTTGCTCTTCCTCGAGCACAAGAGTCTACAGATGATGGTCTTGAATCCAATCATCAGATCCTAATCCCGGAAAGCAGTGACTTTGTTGGAAACCACCCACAGGTATGAGGATTGCTTGCTTAAATAATTGCCTTTTCACCTTAACGGTCTCCAGTGATATTCCTATTTTTGACATGTTTAAAATGACAGTTAGGAGATGAGTCTTGTTGGCTGTTTGAGGATGAAGAGGGGAGAAAGCATGGGCCCCACTCTCTTACCGAGCTTTACTCATGGTGTCACTATGGATATATCCACAATTCATACAAGGTGATAAATTGTCGTTTCAGAGTGATACCTTATTTGTGCCAGTAAACCTGACTGCTTGTTGTTGTCACTTGATTGAGATAAATCAACCATATCACTCTTTGAGGTTAAGTACTCTGTAGTTCATTTATGCGTGTACACATGTGAGTGAGTGAGTGAGAAAGAGAGAGAGTTTTAGGATATGAGAAAATTTGCTATATTACTGTTCTGTTTTTACGTTTATAGTAATTTGCTTCGTTGCTAATTTAGTTTGGGAGTTACAGTATGGTCATATAGAATAAAAAGACCTTCTTCTGTCTACACTTGTGATTTTGTTGCTTACCTCCTTTCAAGACGTATGCATGCTTTTTTACCAAATACATCTTTACGCAGAATTCTCCGTGAACCAGTTCCAAAAATATGAGAAGCTCGAGAGACATCTAAATTTCAACTTGACCTTTCTACATTTTACTGTTTATAAGATCTTAGAAGTTCTCCAAAGCATTTGTGTTTCTTGGAGTATGTGCCCCTTTATTTGTTTCCATGTTTTAAAATTGTGACAGACATATCCTAAACTGTTATTCATTATAAGCTTCAGGAAGATTTTTTTGGTAAGAAACAATATGCCTTTTTTGAGCTAGAAAAATATTTTTACATTAATGGACAAGAAATCCTTCCAGAAACATGCAGCCAAAAATGAAGTCAAAAGCTGAATTCGAATTCCTAGCCATACCACAAACAAACAAATGCCCAAACTCATTGTGCTGATGAATCCACGATGTGGCAATGCCAAAATCAATTTAATCCTATACCAATATTACAGTAGAGTCCTTGGCATCGTCAAATATTTTCTTATTTCTTTACAACCATGTGGACCAGCATACAATGGAGACAACCACCTGCCGTATGGATCTCGCCTCTGCCTCCCAAATCAATAGAGAAATAATTATAATTAAAGATATCTTAGATTGGTAATCCTTTTTTATTAGAACCTGAAATATTATTAAACTAGAAAGTGTAGGGAATGAGGAATCCCTTACACAAAGATATCTTAGATTGGTCACACCAATCTCTAACTAAGTCTGTTACATGAAGACTTTTAAGGGTTTTGTGACCCATTACCCATGCAGCAACTGTATACCTAATCCTATGCCAAACATCCTCTAACAACTCAACTGACTCTTCAAAAATTCTTTTACTTCTTTCTAGATTGGTAACCATTGTCATATGAGCCATCAAGATTAAGCATGTTAGTTCAGGTTTAATTATTATCCCCTTGTATTGATTTGAGATTGTCAGAGTTGTAGCCAATTTCTCAATAAGTATCATTGTGATACACACCTGCTTTGAGGTGATAATAGGATGCCTCATGCACTCATCTGCTGAGCCCATACTGACTTTTGGCCTATTTATGCATGCTATCTTAACAAGTTAGCGGACGTATGCCTCTATGATTAATGACATGTAAAGGTTCCTTTGGCTTTAGCATATCTAAAATACTTTAATTTGTTGCTTATATGTTAATCCTTGAATGCTATTCTATCCAAATCAAAATTTGCATGTAATATGCCACTCCGGGCAATCAAGCCTCCCTGAGACACTTGAAACACCTCCACTGTTGCTGCCATCTATAATAGGGGTTGTAAGTGTTTCTTTAATTCATTTTGCCATCTTTTCTAGATCTTCTTTATCTGTTGGTCATACTCTATTGTGTTATTGCTTTTTTACAAGTCATTTTAGCTGTTGAGCCACCCCTTATTGTTACATTCATCGTATGCTTTTTGCAGATATATCACACTGATAATAAGTATAAACCCTTGAATTTGGAAACACTGTTGAACACTTGGACAAAGTCAAGACTTGAAGAAGTCGTTACACATGATGCCCATGATCAAGGCACTGGCTTAGTGCTGAACTTGATATCTGAAATTTCAGAAGTAGTTTGTTCGCAGCTTCACTCGGGAATTATGAAAACAGCCCGTAAAGTTCTACTTGATGAAATTGTTAGCTGCATAATCTCTGATTCTCTTGTCATGAAGAAGACTCACAAGAATCACAAGATTATTCCGGTAATTGAGTCCGCAAAATCCTTTTCTTCATATGGTAGAGCTGTAGGTACTCACACATCAAAGGAATTTGATCATAATACTTATGGCCCGTGTTAATGTATTTATTGTATTATTTGCCAGCCTAAATGTGATGAAGAGGAATATGCTGCTACTGGAAATGAATTAGAAGTAATACATACTGCTAATGATGAGAGATGTTGCAGTGGTGACACTGTGAGATCTCCTCCTGGTTTGAAATCAATTGGAAGTTTCGAGAATTTTTGTGCTGCATATACAGTTGTCAGCAGTATGCTTTTTGATTCTTGTTTGCAAGTCATGTGGAATGCCATATTTTATGATCTAGTAACTGAGTACTCATCTGCATGGAGGAAGAGGAAGCGCTGGTCCTCCTCTAGTTATTTTATTGAACAATGCATTCCCTACAAAGCACTTCCTCTGCCCATTGAAAAGCAACCCGCTGACTCTGTACGTATCAATGTTTGTGATCACTTTCGGTTTGATTCTTTGGTGTTTATATTGTTCTAAATTCCAATTTAATTGCTGGACAGCTAATACATGAGCAAGACTTCTCTAGCTTTGAGGTAGATTGCCCTCCAGGTTTCGAACCAGTGAGAATTGCAATGGATTCAGAATTGAAGTCACAGTCAGTTTCTTCACCTTATAAGAGAGAACAGTCTGCTGAAGGAAATCTGTTGAGACATGGTACTTCATATAATGGGATGGATGCCATCCTGGAACATTTACTGAATGATCTTCATTCATCTTCAAAGTTGTCATTAGTACATCACTTGAAAAACTTGTGGATGATGAAGTGAAGAAATTAGTTGATTTTCCAAAACATAGCCATATGGAAGAGGTAATGGTGTTCTTTCTTTCCTACTGTCTGTGAGTGTGACTGTGTTCTCCCCCACCTTCCTCTTCCATTTTAGAAATGTTCTCATGGTAAGGTGCTTTATTTTTTATTTATCACTATGTTGTCATCTGTTTAAGTAAAAAACGTACCAAATCCTGGCAGGTTACTCAGCGCTCGTCTCATCTGCAAAACCATAGTGGTTATGATTCTCATTATGTGTCGGCGTTTATATTATCAGATGATCATCATTGTCCACCTCAAAATGAAAAGTATGCCTCGCATCAAACTACTGTTCACCATCATGGGGTTTCTATGACAGATGTACCAAAGGGTGCATTTCAGAAATTGTGCATGCATATAGACGACCCAACTTGTACTGAAGTAGATGAACTGTGTCCAGATCTATCTGTAGAAAGATTGGAATGTTTCCCCAGGGGAGTTTCAGGAGCTGCCCATGCATTTAAATGACTCTTGCAATATATTAGATGACGGTGAGTTGAGGCCACCTCAATCTGAGGAAACTTCTGAAGATTGTACATTATCAAAGAGTTGGCAAGTAAAGCCATTTAAACTAGATGGGCGCTTGTGGAAAACTACTTTGCAAGTTGCATTGATGATAAGCCGGCTTAGAATTCACGATTCTGTCATGAGAACATTGAGACCTTTATATATTGATGATGTCATTGAGAAAACTGTAACAAGGACATGTTATCTCAGAAGATATGAATCACGCAATAAGGTTGGTCTTTTACGGCCCTGATTCTCGACTTTCATTAGTTAAATGAATAAAGTAATTTTTTTATTTTTTTGCTTTATGCCTGTATTTTGCTTTATCAGGGATCTCAAGAATGGGTGAATAATGAAAAACTTGATGTTGCTGAGAGATCTTCTGAAGCATCTTTACTAATAGGAAAATATGTATATTCTCGGAGGAGATCATTGGTTCGTAAAAGATCAGGTTCATTTTTTAAGAGTCTGACCATGGAAGACAATGGAAATCCAAATCAAGTATCCAAAAGGGCAAGGAGAGGCTATACCCCTAAATATATACATCAGGCTCCACAAGTTGAAACTATTGGTCTTAATTCAGAGAAAAAGGTTCTGGCACCTGAGAATAATACAAGTATTAGTGGGGTAAAGGGATCATCCCTTCATACTCAGACATCAGATAAAGTTGCTCGCCTCATTCTAAGTATTCTATTCTCCTCAAAATTAATTTCTCAGACTCAGAACTCAAACTAAAATAAATTGCTTATGTTTTTTTATGTGTACTTACTAAATGATTTGTTTGAAGATGATTCTAGCAGCAACGCACAAGATCCTTCCTTTTTCATTGAGCAGATTACAAGCGCCACAAAAGTCCCAAAATGTTGGTATCATATTTTAGCCCTTTATTTTCATTGACCTTCACCCTTTCTAATTCAGTGTCAAATGTTGAGGATTACTCCAATGCTGAGATCAGTGTATTCTTTACCCTGCCGCTATCTATTACTGCAGCTAGCAAGGTCCCAAAACTTAAAAGGAAGCAAGTGAGTGATGATAATCAACATTCTCGATCCGGTAAAGTCCAGAAAGCAGCGAACGTCATTTGTAAACAAGCATTATTAAAACGAGTCGACAGGCCCAAGATCAAGCGAAGTAAGTCTAAGACAGTGAGACATTGTCCGCAGCCTGATGGGTGTGCTCGATCGTCTATAAATGGGTGGGAATGGCGTAAATGGGCTATGGAAGCTAGTCCCGCTGAAAGGGCTCGTGTCAGGGGCACTGACAGCCATTCTTTATACGATAACTTTGAATATAGTGGATCACATTCATCCAATGTTAAGGGACTTTCTGCTAGAACAAACAGAGTCAAGTTGCGTAACCTTCTTGCTGTTGCAGAGGGTGCTGATCTTCTTAAAGCAACACAGTTGAAGGTAATTGGAGGATGAATCTTCTTGTCATTGTCTAACCTTGTGATTAATAATTTGCAACTATTCTCTTGCCAGGCAAGGAAGAAGCGTTCACGTTTCCAACGGAGCAAGATACATGATTGGGGTCTCATTGCGCAGGAACCGATTGAGGCAGAAGACTTTGTTATCGAATATGTTGGAGAACTTATTCGCCCTAGTGTAAGCAATTGACCTTTTCATTTATTATATATCATTTGATAAGTCGCTTTTCGTGTAGATTGTGAAGGCTTGGAGTTATATATGTATTATGCAAAGTTCGGAAACATATACCTTGTACAATAAACGGGACTTCAATTTTAGAGTTCTGTAGAACCTCAAGACAGACCATGCTCATTTTCCATCTAGGAGAAGGCAACTTTTCGAGATAGCAATTGCAGGCATAAGGAGAAATCTTAGTATCTTTGCCCACCGTTGTTACTTGTTAATGGTGCACGATATCCCATGGAACATAAAAAACACAATTTGACATGTCTGAATACTATAATATTGTTATTTCAATTCAAGTCAATTCTTTTTTGCATTAGAATAACACTTCCACTAAATTCCTTAGATATCTGATATACGCGAGTGTCAATATGAGAAGATGGGAATTGGGAGCAGTTATCTGTTCAGATTGGATGATGGTTATGTGGTAAGTAATTCAAATTTGAATCTGATTAATTGATTACGAACTTAATTGTTTTATACTAAATTGAATGTATACACAAATATTTCACTTGGCCAGCACACATCATTCTTCATCACAACCATCTAATCACTTACAGCTCAATTTACTTTATTGTTACATTGGTTTCTCATATTTCAATTTACCTAAAGTTAAACTAGTTATTCCCTTCACATTTATGTTTCCCCAATCCCTTGTTTTTGTTCTTTAAGTGTTTGCAAGCTTTTCTTCTTATGTCTGCATTGGTTCAATCATCAATCTTAAGCTCCACATTAGATATATTTTTCCAAGAATTTTTATGACATGATATTTGTTTTCCCCCAATGTTCTAAGATCACAGAAAGCAACGCCATCTGATACATTTACTTTCAGGTTGATGCTACCAAGCGTGGAGGGATTGCTAGATTTATAAATCATTCTTGTGAGGTAACTGTTGCAATAATTAATGAATATGTTGCATGATGTGATTTGTGGGTTGTATTCAAACTGAATTAGAGTACAATGTTGATTTGTTGAATCCAGCCTAATTGCTATACAAAGGTCATAAGTGTTGAGGGGCAGAAAAAGATTTTCATATACGCAAGCGACATATTTCTGCTGGTGAAGAACTCACATACAATTACAAGTTTCCCTTGGAAGAGAAAAAGATACCTTGCAACTGCAGTTCTAAGAGGTAAGGCAATACCTTGTTTGTCGGTTCTAATATTACTGGGTGATACTATGTAAAAGTATCTCTTTTGAGCATGACTTCAGCCCTGAAACTTTTCATGAAGAATTCAGACATAATTGAATAGCCTTCAAATAATTGGAATCTGTGCTGGCCAGTGTGTTTTCTGTGTTTTTATGTATAAGCATATTCCATGCAGATGGGGTGTTATTTCATAATTCATTATTGTGATGTAATAATGGGGTCATTTGTTTGATGGGCATGTGCAAAATGAAGTTTTAAGTTCTGTTCGTTAAACATTCATTGTGATATTGTTTGGTAACATTCTCATTTTGCATATTCTGTATGTTCTTTAAGCTTCTGCCTTATTGAGAATATTTTCACTGCTACTACTGGTATTAACATTTCTTCTCTTTCCTGACACATCAGTTAAGTTTTCTTCTCTATATTTCCCTGTCCATTATTCTATGGGCAGAGAATGCATCCAAAGTTCTTGCTGAGTCGAGTTTTATGTAAGAATTGTTTCAACAGTTAGGGCACATCTTGGGATCCACATTGGAAAATAAGAAGTTGATGGTAATTAGTCATGCCTTTGTTGAATAAACTCCTTTCACATGGGCAATATGATGAGTTAAGTCCAACTATAGAGAAATGAAAGTGCTGACACAACAATGACCGCTTAAGAGAATAATGGCTTCAGGGTTTCTAATTAATTTGTTACAGAATAACAGTATTCATTGTTTTTCCCATTGAAAGTATTATTTTTGTTGTTCTGTACAGAATTTTCAACCAGTCTCTCTTAGGTGTCTGTTTTCTCCATGTGAGAACTTTAATCAGTTAGACCCTCGTCTGGCTTACTAGTGAAATTTTTTCTAGGTTCCTGATAACTATCCTCTCATGTTGATGTTGAATTGAACACATGCTTTAGTTACAACACCACTTCATTGGTAAAGGCTTGATTATCTACACGAAGTTTCCTGTAACGAATGCCACCAAAATTATTACATCTTTAGGTTATAGGGTTTATTATGATTTTGGAATTCTCGACTTAGATTTCAGATCATTGGGGCATTCTGAGGATAAGCACCGTACATGAATTCTTCTTCTGAAATATTGTTCTGAGTTTCCCACTTGCTACTTGTAAGATGTGCTCTTCTCTTTTGGCCATAATGATATTATCATTCTTCTACTGTTGTTTACAATACGCTTGCATCCTTTCTCTACTGCCTGCTAACATCCAACTCTGTAGGTGTCGTGGCTCATTAAACTGATTATAGTGGAGTTATCCTGCTGGTATGTTTTAGTATTCATCTATACTTGCAATTATTTCGATATTTATATTTTTAGTTGATCTTCATATTTTTCCTGGTTACAGTAGGTTTGTACTGGGCTACCATAACTGTAATTAGGGTGCCGTTTGCTCGTGGATCTTTCCCTGGTAATCCCAATTTTCAATTGGCTAGTTTTTACATTTAGCTTTTGAGGACTGGATCTCTGCTTTGAATGCTCATTTGCTGCACATGATGGGGTTCATGATATCTATAACCACCTAATTGTTGTTGGAAATGACTATGCATGCTGTCGAGCTTGCTCTGAATCATATTTATGAGGTATAATGTGACATGTAAATGTAGATAATTGGTTCAACCCATTTAACGTGATTGATACATTTTCCTCATGCTTATAAAGTTCTAGAAAAACCAAGTTTACAATAGACTTATTTTCTTTCCATCCATTTCTTTCTCCATCTTTTTTTTTTTTTTTTTTTGAATACTGCTTGACACAGTCTTCCAGAATCAACTAATTCTTTTACGTCTTGGTAGAAAAAAGGTTCTTTTGGGTGGACATTTTATGCATTCTACTTTATTTTTGTGCATAAGTATTGAGTCTAGCTTTTTCTTGCAGTAGAGTAGCTACTTTACAATTTTTCTCCCATTTTTTTATTGTGTATATGGTTTTTATCTTGGTTGAATTTCATCCGGTTTTTGTGGCTGATAAACCACCAAAACTGGATGGGTTTTGCCTCACTTGTTTTGGGGCTTGTTTTGGTCCGCAGCAGTGTTTTTTTTTCCTTACAGTTAAAGTTGTATTTATATATGGTAAATTCTTGAAGAACTATAGAGGTTTGCTCTGATTATGATCCCCTAGAAAAAAAAATTCCTAGTTTTCTTTATCCGGAGCATAATTAAATAATTGCATGTTGTACGATATACTTCTTTTTTATCGGTAAATGTTTGTTTGTTAGTTGTTAGTTAACCAAGCACCCAAACACTCCTAGATTTTTCTCCAAGCCACCTTATAATTCCATAATTCGTTCCCAATGGGTATCGAACCCGGGTCTCCCACTAAAGTGAGGAACACGATAGCTAGGTGTGCTAAGCCACCTGGTTGTTATACAAACACTTGTTACTATACATCAAGTCATAACACTTTCTCGCAAAAGTTTCCATCAGAAATCCCCAACGTAACCAACCAAATGCACCCTAAATTCTTGGGATTTTAGTCTGTTAATCATGCAGAAGTGGTGACCATATGATTGTCAGTGATTTCTCTGCCAGAGTGCAACGGTAACTTGCAAAGAATGAAATTGAAGATTAGAGGTCGTTGCTGAATTTGCATAATGTATCATATAGTATAAGTATTTCCATGCGAACAGGGTTATTGATCTCAGAGATGGTATATGAAGCGAAATCAGCCAACCAACTAGACAATTGATTAGGAAGAAGTGATGCATTTGCCATGAAAGCAGTAATAGTTGGAAACAATATCATGCATTATTACTAACATTCCGTTGCTTTTGCTTTCACTTCTGCTTGATCTGGTCGTTCTTGTGAGGTGCTAAGGAGACCAGAAAACATAAAAACAAGATTCATGTATTTGAGTGTAACAATAATTATTCATTTAAAACACTGACATTTAGGGTTGTTTAACTTGTTTACTTGGGTACAATGTGATATCTAGGCTTGATAAATTATGACATTCTTGGTCCCGGCCCCCAACTTTTATGTATCCACTGCATACTATAGTAGCCCCTTCTGCTGACATAAAAAGGACCTTCCTATCCTGTATTTACCTTAAATTATGAAGTTCAACTTCCTGTTTTCTTTTAAATTGGCTAGGTGTAATATAAAGGTTAAAATGTTCCTCTTCTTGGATTTGTCCCAAATTCAGAAAAAATCAGCAGAAAGATTTGGAGATTTACCATTTAAAATCCCAACTGCTGAAAACGGAAAGCTGCCCTCAAGAGCATGATCAGAAAATTCCATTAATAGCAACTCTGTTTACCACCGACTCAGAAAATTACATGTAGGTGGCCTTGTCTGGTTAATATGGAAATGTAGAAATGAGTAGTATATTATTAAGGGAATTTTCCGGATCTGGGTAAGATAGTGGAGGATATTAAGGTTAGTGTGGAATTGGATATTTTTGAAGGAGCCAAATTTGCATACCTTTTTGTTTCTGACTGGTTCTTGAGTCCCAAATTATGTTGTGGGGCGTAAAAATCATGCTGTAAGTCAATGAGACAATAAGTTGTAAGGGTTGGAATACCCTGTGTACTCTGCTTGAATTAATGTTCATTTTACCGATCAAAATAAAAAAAAAAAAAGCAGGTGGTTAACTTCCCATGGCTCCAACCCTGTTTACCACTGCTACTAGCCTACTCCTTGCGACAAAGGGTGGTTGAGGAGCCTGATTCTTGCCTATATGGTCTTTAGAATTCTAATAGGAGTCTCCTATCCAAATGGGTTTGTATGAAGTAATGGAGAAATGTTGTGTGTTTTTCTGCAGAAGGGTCATGGGTATTTTCGTGATAATAATGGTTGAATTGAGGACCGTAAAGTTATTTCCCTTAGGTGTCTTGATAAGGATTAAATATTACCTCCTCTGGAGGTGGGACAGAAATCTTACAATTTGTCCCAAAAACTCATAACTACACTGGCCTTATGGCAGCATGTGGGCTTCCATCAGACAGTAAATGTGCGACTCTGCTAAATTATTTAGCCAGCCCAGTTGCTAGAAATAAACTTGTCTTAGGGTTGATAGAGTTTATGTCTGCTTAAAAACCTTTGGTGGGAGTTGTGCGGCTTGAGAATCTACTTAACTGGCTATGTGGTGCTGCACTTTTTCTTCTTGGATGTTTTGGGTTTAGGATCAGGAAAGTTTTGTTTCCGTTCTTTACAAAAATATGTTTCAAATGTGGTTTAACTACCTTTCTCCTTCTCTTAAACCAGTCTGTGCTAGAATTAGTGTATGTTTCTCATTTATCCTGATGCTGAAGCCATGATCTGAGATTTTCATTTCATTGTCAGTAGCATGATCTTTGTCCAAATACTTGAAATACTGCATCACAGACTGTTCTGAAGCGAAGGTTTATCTGGCACTGAAACACTAATTTGCTCAGTTTAATTGTTATCATGTACTATGTCATGCCATTATATATGCTAATTACGATAGTCAAAACGGAAAATAATGAAGATTGTTGCTGTGTTCTCTTGGGTTTTTTTTTCTTGCTTTAGGGGAATGGGAGAGCTGTTATAGTTGGGGAATTCTCCATTTTGCATTCTCTGTAGTTGTTCACAGTTGAGTAACTAAATGATAGCATGTGAGCACCCTTAGTAATTTTAATTTGTTAGTTGACACTCATGGTAAATCCTTTCTTCCATTAATGACATTTTTTCTACAAACGATGAATTGATATACTTTTTTACAAAATGGGGGTTGGCGTTGATAAACATGCATGTTATAAAAAAATGTGGTAAATAATGGTCATATACTCATATATTACATATGGATTTCAATTGTTGATCCCCCTCGTATGTCCTTTCAGATTGTGAACTGATTCAGCAGCGGATTACTTGATTCCACGGCACTGCAGAGTCTCCTTTTCATGTCCATAGTCAACAATGATGACATTTACTCAACCTGTGTGCATATTCTTGTAGATATCTCTGCAGATGAGTTTCTCCTCTTAAGAACTAAAAGTAGTTGTTTTATTTATTTCTTTTAGGGATAGATTTTGGGAATTCAATGTCGTGTACAGTCTTACCAGCAATTTTTTTGCAAATACTTGGTAACATATACCTCATTATTTGATTAAATTAAATAAAGCAGTCTGTAGTATGGGGTAGTTGAATGCATACTCATGCTTTGTGTAACAAAATTGGAGAAAAAAGAATGAGTAGCCTGAAATTTGAGAATTTATCAACATTATGTGGTGTTTTCACTGAGATTGCAATGATTTGTTCACATGCCTACTTATGTGGACTTGGAGTTAGCCAGCATATTTATCAACTTATTGGGAGAATTATTGTTACCTAGAAATAATATTTCGTTGCAAATGATCCTAGAGAACCCAAATATGCAGAGTGTTTTGGTTTTTATAAATAACTCATTAATGAATGATGAGCAAGCAAGTCTTTTTAAACATTACATGGATAAGGCAAATCCCAATCATTTCGTTTTCCTTTTGGGTTTCGTATTGCGCAGGGAGGAGTAGTCTGTAGACATGCAAAACGCGTAGTGGAATGTTTGTCAAGACTTCTGGTATGTGTCTCTACTTATTTTTCCCAATCATATTTAGTGTAGAACCAATAACGTTAATCGAGGCACTTTTTAAACGTCCATTACTATAGTAAGTATAGTCACTCCCACAAGGAAGAGAAAGAAAAGAGAAAGAAAAGAGAAAGAAAAGAGAGAATTTTGGAAGGCTCGGGTACATGTGTGTGTGTGTGTGTGAGAAATAAGCTAAATTTGGAGTGGTGATGTAACTGTAATGCACGGATTCCTCTTGAGATCAAGACACAAATGGGGTTGCCAAAGGATGATTTTTGAAAGAGGAAAAGTAAGTAGTACATCATCGATTAATTCTTGAGATACGATCACCTGATTGTGCATAAATGTATTTTAATATATACTCCCTCCATTTCATAGTAATTTTTGCTTTTGAAATTTGTATAGAATTAAGAAATATAAAATTCTGATCATATCTACCCTCCATCAATCATCAATCTTCAATCTTTCTCTCCACTTCTCCCTCCATACGTATTGAGGAAAAGAAAAGAATTTTCCAATATAAAGGAGATTTTCAGTGATACATATAGGGATAAATCAGAGAGAAATATGAAAAAAATAGCTAAAATGATGATTAATTTCAAATAAAATATAACCCCAAAAAAGACAATTAACATGATATATATGGTGTACCATTAATAAATGCAAGTAGATTTTTTTTAATCTATCTAGATAAAAATATATGTTTTGCAGTCACATTTATTATTCCCTTCATTTGTGCTACATTTTGGTATTGTATATAGTACATATGAATTATAATATGTGTGTGAATCTGCATGTCATAGTATGCTATGAATTTGCTTTACATAATGTTTGCAGAAGAGCATAAATTGAATTAGATGTACAACGGCACATTTGTATGCATCTGCCTTCATTTATTAACAAAAATATATTCTAATTTCTAAAGGCATTAGCATATATAATCTCTTGGTCTTAAAAAAAAAAGTTGTATTTCTCAGAAGTGTTATTTTTAATTTTGGGTCAATCAATTAAAAGTTGAACATTTCGTAAGCCATCACATGTCATGTATGATTCTGAATCTAGTTGTTGGTTAAACTAATTCAGCCACATTTTACTTTTAAGTATTTAATTATAAAGGTAATAAGAAATTTCACTTAAAATGCATTCCTTATTGATGAACATACGTTCTTTTATCTCAACTCTTTTAATTTGGGAGCATAATACATTAATACTATGAGGCCCATTTACTTTGAGGGTTATCAGGGATATAAAAAGTTATTTTAGGCCTAAAATAAATTTTTTTTTATTTTAGATTATTCTTGGATAACTTTCAAAGTAAACGGACCAAATATTGAGGATGTACATTACATGTTCAATGCTTCATAATTCTACACGAGCATGGGTAAAAAGAGTAGTACGTGTCCATTTTGATCATTCATAATACTCGGTGTAATAAAGGGGCTTAGACTACTTGGCAGGATTAAGGATAATGTTGATGCCAGAGACTGTGTTCGATTCCCTTTGGGAACGAATTGGAGTTGGAGGTATAAGGAGGCTTGGAGAATTTGGAATTGTAAGGAGACTTGGTGAACTAATTTCTAACCACTAACAACTAACATTTACCGATAAAAAAAAATTCATAATACTCGGTGTACTCTTACATATTAGCAAATATATATACGAATTATAGACTAGTGGGTATAACAAGAGGGAAGACATAGTCGTAAGAAATATAATTCAATTCTAGTCCAAATGTAGCAAACAGAAACGATAACACTTGGACTTGTTCTGTTAAGTATAGGTAGGAGCAGGATTTGAAGGATGCCAGGATTAGGGTTCATGCACTGCACTAGATTTAGATATGAAAATTGTTATTTGAAGGGTGGATCCTTGGACGCGACCTTAGCTCAAATGGGAGACTGAAGGGGCTGGCAACATCTTAAGTGCTCGTTTGGTTTCCCTCATTAATTATTTGGCAGATACGATTGACTTCATTTTAACACTTGTCAACTCATGTTAACTCATTTGTCATGCCTTAATCATGCAAAACCAAACGAGCACTAAATTGCCATATCCTTGTGTTGTCGGTTCGAATCCGGCAGGTCGGATACACCTCTTTCTTTCTTTCTTTTTTCCCTGCTTTACCACTGCCATCAATATCATATTACTAATTTTTTCACATATTGCATTGAAGTACCAAAATATAAAAAAAAAAATTGAAAGGTCCTGAAATTACTTTTTGTTTTAAAAGTCATTTAAGAATCAATTTTTTTCACGAGCTTTCCTGAAAAGATAATTGCTAGTAGTTTCTTTTATTCACCTTAACGGTCCATTTGAATGTTATACATGTTAGTTTTACTTGAATCTTTTTTTTTTTTTTTCATAATTAGCTTTATTTAATCTTAATTATAAATAAATGTATTTATGCAAGTCATTTAAGATACTCATCACCTGTTGTACTGGGGTTAAATGGTGGAAAACACATCTGTATATTAATAGATTAACATACATATTTTTTAGCGGGCTATTAAAATGAACTGAAAATTTTCATCTCGAGGGAGCTCGTGAAATGGAATTTCAATTCTTGTGATAGGGATTTTTTTATCAGGAATATAATATAATAGATTTCACACCTCTTTAGAAGTTTGAGCTTTTAGTTGAGATGAAATTCTTTCATGATATCAAAGTAAAAATAATGTCAACGTCCTGAGTTTAAATTCCATTAAAAACTTCACTTATATTAACTAGTTCATTCGGTGTTTGGGTAGAGTCTCGAGAATTTAGTTCATTAGTGAGGAAAGAATTAATATTAAATGATTTGATTTCTCATTTTTCTACAAGTTTAAGCTTTTATTTGAGATGAAGTTCTTTCAACTTGAAGATCTCTTTAAAATAATAAACAATTTAGGACCTATCAAAACAAAAGTTGATAGCTTGATTATAATTCTGAATGTGTATAAGCAATTGGCCAAGAGTTGGTGTTAAATGAACGGCTATATATAATTTAATTTCATATCTATATTAAAATTAATTTTTTATCATTCTGTTTTTCAATTTTCTCTGCTGTCAATTGTTAAACCTTCAACCGGAATATAGTTTAATGGTTGGAAGCCACCAGTTTGAGGACTGCGATTGTGCAGCTCCCAAAGGAAGACCTGTCAAAAAATGTGAAGAACAAAATGTTGATGGTACTGTGCTAATGAGGTCACTGTATTGAAGATGTTGGATTCCATGGTTTCCTTGCTCATTTGAATATGCTTGTAAATTAAAATTAGAGTGTACAACTAGTCAATTTGAAATAGTTGGTAAAGCTTCTATGCTCCACTTGTTCACAATTTTGGTAGATCATAGATTGCAGTATCCCTTTTGGTTGCTCTCAAGTCGATTCAAAGTGGAAATGACATGCATATACATAAAGGAATTACAACTTTGCTTTGCATCATGGTTGTCTGTTGTTGTTTCTTGTGCCGTTGAATAAATAAACAATACTTGGTCATTCCACGTTAGTTCCTGAAATAAAATCACCAAGAGTGAACACGACAGTATTGTTGCAATATCTGCATATCTTGATGTTTGTTTATATAGAAATAGTTGGGTAGAAGAAACAAAACGGATATGTGCTTCATTTTTGTTTACATCTAATTACCCCTATTTTTTAAGAATTAATTGTCTAGTTAGTCCTATAATCAAAATAAAGAAAACGATTAAATAACTGCACAAAAGAAAATATTAATAAAACTTAGAAAATATAATATATGCAACCCAACACGAAGAACATGTAGTAATACCAGGCAATCTTCAGACTCCAAGTCACAAGTGTGTCAAAATAAACCTTTAAATCAGAGCTCCTGCAATTCTATTAATCAGGACATCACAATAAGTGCCATCTCATTAAATAATGCTTAACCGTGCTAAATTTAATATTTTGCAATCATAATAAGTACAAGAAAAAGAAGCATGCTCTTCGTTTCTCCATTTTGGAATTGGCTCAAGAGAATATCACACAACTACCTAAAACTATTTCATTCCCCTATTTTTTATACATTATAAATTTAAAATCTTCAACCCCATGACTGGCATGCATCAATATATATTGAGCGCCATAACACTATCCTCATGATTCTCTAATGACTTAATGCATTTACACAAGATTTGTTTTCCATCATTTCCAATATATTCTGGGAAGGAGGATGATGTAAGGAAGCAAAGTGAAATACAAAATCAGTACATCATAAGGTTCTACACGCTTGCACGAATTGGCATCACCAAGAGGATGCTAAGTGTTGCATAATTTACAAGTATTTCTAGTTTACAGAGTTGTAAAATATGTTTTATAGTTTACCAAGAGTAGCATTTCATGAATTTCAAATGTTTACATCATAATAACTTACTTAGGATGTGGAAGTAATGCAACAACTTAGACAGGGGGTTCGGAGCATTTCAGGTCTACTTCCTGATTTGGCTCATCTTCTTTGACATCATCCTGCAATAACAGAAACTATTGTATTAACCAAACAAGAAAATAACAACATACATTGCTAAAGTTAGCACTTTGCAACATTTCTTTGTTTGGTGGCAATGGAAGAACAAAGGTCTGTATCAAATGTTGGAATTGTCTCTCATCCAGGATATTTTGCCCACCCAAAATTGAAAGGACAGGTTATCAGCCTTTCAGCTTCTACAGAAGCAAGCCTTCACTGTGTCTTATTTACCCTCTTTTATTGCAATATCTGGACGAAGTAAGTTGGGTTAAATTACAACAAAAACTGCTACAATGTGGAGCCAACTTTTTAGTGTTCTTCCATTGGAGAGGGTAAGATGAGATTTGCATACGATGCTATCTTAACTTCTCAAAAAGTTTGGTACGGTCCAATTTAAGCCACAATATTTTTTCATTTGTAGTCTATCTATTCTACACTGTCAAAAACTAGTTTAAACTCTACAAAACCCCGCACAAAAAAAAAAAAAAAAAAAAAAAAAAAAAAAATTGTACTAATTGAAATAAACACGAGAGAACCTATATATTAGGTGTGAAAATCTGCTTGGATTTTGTGACAGTTTAGAACATTGTATATTTGATTATGTGCATTTTTCTCGCTTATTGGCTAATTTACTTGAAAATGAGAAAGGTTGTGTTTTCTTGATTTTGTAGAAAAATAGGAATTTTGGAAACAAAACATGTAGCACTTACACAGGGAAGAGCATAAAAACATACAGCTCTGGTTTTCAGAGCATTTGCTGATATTTTTCCCACAGCCCCACAGCAACTTTTAAAATCAATTATTGCACAAAAGCTTATGTTATACATTTCCCTAACATTAAAAGAAGCTGACCAATAGAGAAAGAGAAGTTTTTTTAAAGATATTCATTATCTTTTAGGTTAGAACTCTGTCTTAGGGGGAAAATTGAGCTAGGGCAGGAAGGAAAAAGGAGCAAGGACCTGGAAGAGGAAGAAGAGTACAATGGCCTATTACGGTGGAAACGTTAGATAAGGTTATTTTCTTCCTTCATTGAATGAGCACCCGGCAGGTTTAACAACAAAAAGACCAAGTCAGTCCACTTCAAATAGTTGGCGGAAATGTTATTCTCAGACCATTTTTAACCAAGAAGGAAACCATTAATTCTTAGCAGTTTGTTTGGCCTTTGGTAATTGTTAACATAGCGTAGTTAGTTTTTCTTCGCTTAATACTGCTGAGCTTATTCTGATATTCTCTCTCCGTTTCTCTTCTTGTGCTCCTCTCCCGCCCCCAAACTCTCACTTTGTTCATTCCTTCGCATCTCAAACTCATGTAAAGTTGAGATTATTGAAAGCCAGTCACACACATCCAGATGGTAACAAGTTAAAACATATTTTAAATAAAATGTTGAGAAACAAGAAATATGCATCATCTCTACCACAGTATTCCAAACCAAAAATATGCTAAAGAATTCATTAGCACGACTATTTTCACTTTACTTCAGCAGCTGACTAAATCTCTTTTGCTTTTAATTTTTTTAGCATATGGATTCAGGTTAATTTTCAGATTCGAGAGCTATCCTATATCTACCTTACAAAGAATGCTTTAACTTATCCTAGATAATAAGAAACAAATGCAATGAAGACCAAACAATTTATCTTTCGATTTTCTATGCTTTGGGACTGTCAGCAAACTTGTAAAACTACTGCCTTTTTATTTTTCTGTTGAACTCATCAGGAAACATATATCTCAACTGATTGCCTGTCTCAAAATTGAGGAGAATTACTGTACTCCGGTGGGTAAAAACCTGTGGAAGTACATGTTTTTATATAGGAATTACTATTTTGATCTGATCAACCGTAAAACAACAAAGAATCTTAAGCTATGGAGGTCAAAAACAAATCTTGCCTAGAAAGCAATATATTTTATTGAGAATGATTTTTTCATAGCATATTTATCACCTAACCATTGCCCTACTGGAATACATTGGTGGCTATGCCTGTCCCAAATATTTAACATCCAATTCTCAAGTGTTCTCTGATCTAACATGAGGCATTTTTATTTTTAGATATAATAATTCTAAACCATTCTGGATAACAAAGTTCTTCAGTTTTAAACTAACACTGTGGATAAACTAACAAAAATAAACATCATTTTTTAATGGCTTGATTGCAAATAAAATCACAACATTTTCGCAAATTGCAATCTAATCTAAACTTTTGAATCTTGTTAAACAAAACTTCATTTTTTTCTTTGTGCAATTAGAACCAAACATACATATTTTCTCCTGCCCAGAAATGACTTGTTACCTACCTGACAACAAATAATTAATCGTATCAATATGTTTAGAATTATTTTAATGAAAATGAATAAGTAATCATTATTTTCGGGCACCAGCAAAATGTGTCTGTCGGTTCGAATTGCAACAAATTCTTGCATTGAAGTTTTGTTTAACAAAGATTCAAAAGTTTAGATTAGATGCAATTTGCAAAAAGGTTGTGATTTTATTTGCAATTAAGCCTTTATAAACAATGAAAGGCTGCATCATTAGTCGAACATATAGACAAAATGGTTACGAACAAAAGTTATCTGGGGACGGAAGGCTAATAAAACCTGATCTGAAAGAAAGATGTCACCGAATCAAACTCGTCACTTGTTTCTAACCAAGGGGGTCCATCATACAGTTATATATATACTCACTGGTTAACCCAAATCAACATAAGACAAAAATGCCACCAGATTAAGGTTAAAGAAGTTATTTGAAACCCGAGCAAGTTAATACTGCTCTCGAGAATGATCTTCAAAAAGCGTAATGGAAAACATGGATGCGGAGTTCACATCAGGGGGTGGGGGTGAATTAACTTAAATTCTATACAAAGAAAATTACAACCAAGTCCTCAAAAGCCAAAGCTCCAAACATATGCATTTAATAAAGAAAAGAATAAGAGGGTGTAACATGTACCATGTCTTTCGCTTCAGGTTCAGGAAATTCACTTTTCACTCTGCCGGGTAGAGGCTTCCTGTGTGGGTACAAAAATTTAATGGCTTTAGAGAAAATCAGTATTTTCAGAGTGCAAGGATTAAAAAATTACCGTTCATTATCAACATCCATATCAGAGTCACGGTCATATCTTTCATCCTCGCCATCATGATCTTCATCCATCTACATATATACACAGTACATATAGAATGAGGTTCCAAAGGTTGGATGCATTGAATTTTAACAACTCAGAGAATAGAGGCAGGTTAAATTTACAAAACGACTACTGAGCCTGTTAATTAAAACTATTATTGCATTGGTATCTATTACACAAAATTTTTACGCACCAAAGTATTTATTTTCCATATAAACTAAACAAGTCACCAATACTGATGCTTATAATCTCTTTGATCGCCTTGTACCCTGAAGGGAAATGAAATTCTGTAATCAATAATACACACAACTACCTGAGTCCTCCTACAGTAATACACACAACTACCTGAATACTTCCAGAAAATCATTTGCAATGTCTGGAGAGTTATTTCTGATGTTAAGGTCAACAATATTTGGAGAATATGTTACGCAGTTGATCACAAAACATATAGTATTGTAATGTATTTGAATATTTTATTGGAAACGATGATGTAATTTTTTTACTCTAGATATCATGTTACAGTTGATGTAGTTTTGTTTAGTTAATTGAGGATATTTGTTTTTATGTTCATGTTATGTTAATGTATAATAGGAAATAATATTATTTATTAGTAAACAATTGAAATTTTGGGAGAATGATAATATCCTTCCTGGAAGATGGGGCTAAAAGTCATATGTAAAGATTTGGAGACTAAAAGCTTAATGAAGAACTACTTAAGGAGATAGGCACGTAGAGAAAATTAATTCATGCACGCGACCCAACATGATTTTATTATAGGTTCATGTAGTATACCCCAATAATTTGGGACTAAAGGCCCGGTTGTTTGTTTGTTTGATAATATCCTTCCTGGAAAACAAGGAACATACAAAATTTTTATGGGATACGGAAAACAGAAAAATGAAAATAAATGCAAACAAAGTGATGATTTTTTATATTGTGATGCGTTGAGATCCTTTCAAGTTTGAAACACACCAAAATTGGAAGGTTTGAACTTTGATCTACTACCCATAAATGTTGAAACATTACTTGACCAAAGAGCACGGGATCATCATTAGCTTGAATTTTCACTTTACAGCAAAAAAGAAAGGAAAAGAAAAAGAAAATAGAGAATTCAACTTTCTACTGTTATGCAGAAATTGAATATATATAAACTTTAAAATCAACTTCCAGGCAGTTAGGAGAGTTAGACTATTGACCCATCAAATTACCAGGAAAATTTATGTGTGCATGGATGAAGGAATCAGGACTTTGTAGAACAAACAGGGTGAGGTGATTAGATTTCTTCCATGGTTGTATGTTAGTGTGAAATTAGAATGCCAAAAATGACAAGGACTTATGGTGCATTAAAAGGTAAAATTATGTTTTATGTTTCATATACAGGTACTGCTCCTTTTGTGCATCACATCTCTATTTTAGCGAGTCTGATCTAACAGAATTACAAACAGTGCAAACAAACAGCATTTAGATTACAAGAATGTAGCAGCGACATAGGTCCAGCTTAACATTTTTTCTGCTGAAACCCGGAAAGTACATATTATAATTATTGTAGAGGACCTAGAATGATATTAAGAGAGGGAACAATGACTTAGACATGCAACAAGCCAACAACTAGATAGCATCAAGACCTCAAAGGATAAGAAGCAAGAGAGAAGGAAAGAAGTTGCATAAGAATTCATGCTAGTTATACATTTATAACTGGTATAAAAATTGCAGGAAAAAAGAAAACAATCATTCAAAATATCAGAAGAGTTCATGCTTGGTATACATTGCAAAGAATTAATGCTTGTTAAAAAAACCAACTAAGCCAAGCACAGACAATAAGTTTTTTATATCCCTTTACCGGACATATTTAGATGGTGTTTATTTTTCAATCTCCATGAAAATAGATCAAGTATGCTAACTTATTAACAAGTTTTACACTTGAATAAGGTTAACCAAATGTCAAAAATTTCATTGGTAATAAGCAAAAACAGCAGAAATGAACACATTTATATCTATTCTTAAGCTTTAGAAAAACATGTCAATTAAATCTAAATCATGCATCTGTTTCCCATTTCCAAATGTCATTATGCATATGATTACAAGTGTAATTTTGTTGAGTGTGGTTCTTATTTATACACTACAAAAGAATAAAATTCTCGATAGCTCTGAAATGGATCTTCATGTTGCTCACGTAATTTGATTCTCAAAGTTTTTTTTTTTTTAATTATTTGATTCTCATGGTTCAGATAACGTTATTGCGTTTAGTAAATTACCCAGTTATGCATATAGTAGCAGCATTCTTGATGATGAAAGCTAACAAGAAGTCAGATAATATAACATAGATTGCATTATATATCAATCTTGAAATAGATTTGTGAAAAACACTAAAAAAAAAAATCAATAATAAGTTTGTGGAAAAGATAGATGCTAGAGAAGATCCACATTCCTCTGAAGATAAATAACCACATGACATGGTGAACAAGTGATATATATATATATATATATATATATATTTATATTCCCTCCTCATGTAAGATCAAAGAAGGTTTTCTAATGCAAAACAAACCTGTGGGAGTTCAGAATCTGGTGGTCGCTCCTGGAACTGCACACTTGGCGCATGCTGAAGCCTTGAAAGATAATCAAGAAGTTTTGATCTAATTTCCTCCAGTATATAACGAGAGTTCTTATTTTCCATGTTACTGGGAGCAACATGTAAAGTATAATCTGGGCCAAAGTACTCATAGTATTCATGTTGTGGCATCTTGTCATCAAGCTCAATGCCAAGTGCTACACCTGTCTGTAAAGTCAGATTCACAGTCAACCACTAGTAAGAGAAACTACCATCACAACATCTTGGGGAAAGGCACAAGATTCCCTCATCTTTTTTAGTTTGATTTTATTGTTGTTTTCTCGTCAGTGATAGGAAGGAAGGAGTCTGGCACACATTTTTACGCAGTCAAGATGTATTGACAATTAACTTATCTTCCACAGATTAACACACTTCTCATCAAAGAGCTTCTTACAAGTTTACACTGTTTATTACTTCTTTCCAAATAATTTGAAGGTACAGAACACTGGTAAAAGTTTAGAAAATAATTTACATTCACTTAATGTTATCAGTACCAAATAAGAAATCATAGGTTAAAGAAATCCAATTCTTATTCCCTTTTAACAAGAGAGAAATGAATAAATTTCTGATTTACGCTTTTCCAGTAATTGATGGTTTGATGATAATGGGAAACACTGTAGAGAGCCAGATAATGAAGGGCATTCAGGTCAAGTCTGGGAACTTAATGATATACATTTAAGCACAATGTTTGAAATTTTTTGTTTTAAAAGTTTATTTTCTTAAGCACCATCCCACATGCATACAATTATGTACAAGTAACTAAATGTTTTATAAGTTTTGTAGAAATTATCAGATCAGTTTTCTACAAAATTATCATAGAAATGGAACTAATGAATGATTTGGTACAAACTGATAGATGATAAAAAGAAAATTTAGGCTTACCTCGTAACACCAACAGCGAGCAACATTACGTATTGTGTAACCACCTCCACCCAACAATAGTAGAGGCACATTAAATGATCTCATAAACCTTACACACTCAGCATGACCTTTAATTGAGAGATTAAAACATCCTAACCGATCTCCAGATAGAGAGTCTGCACCACATTGTAATACTATGGCACCAGGTTTAAAAACTTCCATCACTTTCCCCATGATGGGCTTAAAGAGAGACTGATAGCTTTCATCATCAATTCCATCGCCTAATGGAACGTTAAGGGAGTAATATTTCCCCTTTGCATATCCAATGTCACGTATATCACCCGTACCAGGAAAATAATCTCCAAATTTATGAAAAGAAACAGTCATGACCCTGTCTGTGGTGTAAAATGCTTCCTCAACTCCATCTCCATGATGAATGTCGATGTCCACATATAGAACACGCTGAAAAGAGATAATAAAAACACGAGAAGATTAGAAAGTCAATATAGTCAGCATAGTAGAGATAACTTTGTCTTATCCACATGCTTCTTAAAAGTAAAAAAATCAAAATAGGTGTCTAACTCTTAAGCAACAAAAGAGAAGGATTTTATATATTTAACCAAGAACTTATCAGAATGAAGCATTCATATTTCCACATAAACGGGGCTATCGAAACATCTGAGCAGTAATATTCTCATAAATGCATTATTCATTATATTATAAAAGAAATTGAAATTCATCAGACTCTGACACAGGTAAAATCAAAATCTCAACCAGTGCAAGTTTGTGGTTTGTATTAGTGTCTCCTTAATTGTTTAAAAGCTCTCTCTAGGGACGACGGATTCTACTTACAATTAATTAACCTTGAATAAATTGTTAAAAATAAATTATCCCACATTGCTGCCTACATCACACCACCAAGTTAAAACAGGAATCAATAGCACATTAGTACTTCAACTCTGGTGTAGTTGCCATTCAGGCATCTCAGAGCCAAAGGTTTCATGGAAGAACTAAGCAAATAAAATTTGGATGTTTTAGCAGCTAAGGGGGATTCAAAGTGAAAAAGGTTTCCGCTCAAAATAATACTGCAGATATGCTGACAAAGCCGCTTCAGAAAATAAAAATGCAAAAGGAGTTTCAAAAAGGAGAACAACCTCGTGCACTTTTAGAAGTTCCAAGATAGCCAGCACTATGTCATTCACATAGCAAAAACCAGAAGCCTCACATTTTTGGCATGATGCAACCCACCAGCCCAATTTACAGCTATATCACAATGTCCGTGATTTAACTTGACTGCCCCACCAACGGAACCACCAGCATAAGTTTGACAAAAAGAGTAGAGACCGTCAAACACAGGACAGTCTTCACCAACATTAAATCTCTTGAGCTGCCTGAGCTGTTCTTGTTGCGTCTCTGGTGTGATGCTCCTCAAAAAGTAACATAATCATCTGCATGAAATCTTTGCAGATCTTTGTCTCTAGCAGGATTGGGCTTGAGAACATGCATATGTTGCAGCAATCCATAATGTGCGAGCAGAGCATGTGTCATGCGAATCCTGTGTGGCTTCATTGGGTGACCTTGCCCGTAATAGTAATTGCCAACCTCTGGGTCATAGAAATAACTAACTTTCCGCTTCACTCCATCAGGCCCAGATGGTAAAGAATTGCCTCCAGTTTCCATTGACCAGCCAAGAGGGCAACAGCTTCACTTCCTAGATGAGGCGACAATACACATAATAGTAAGAGAAGTAAGGCAAGTAAGCAAGTCAAAGGCAGAATTTATTGAATAAACATATTAATAAAAATAGATTAAGATAGTCGCGAGCTAATGGTAAAATCTCATCGACGATGGCAACCCAAAACGAGAATTTATTTGAAGAATTTCAAAAGCTAAGTCAAGCATTTTGGCGGCTCTAAGTAGACATAAAATGCAATTCCAATTCCATATCAAACACTTTTTTTTCCTGACACCGCAAATCATGATATAACCATCAGCGCTAAGCAATTGTTCAAATCCAAATACACAGCCTATACTCCTAACTGTAGTGAAGTTGGAAGGAATCTATAGATAAAACTCATATGAACTTAAATTTTGAAATTTGAATGCAAGAATTGAAATAGATTCAGAGAAGAATAGAAAAAGTGATGGATAAATGTGAAGTGATGAAGAGGCGGATGGTTAGAGAGAGATTTTACCTGAGATGGAGAGGGAGAGAAAGTGCGATGCGGAGGTAGCTACGGTGTTGGGCAAAAGCAAGAAGCGCGAGCAAGGGCTAGAGCCTAGAGAATGAGAGAGAGAGAGGGTCAGGGTTTATTTTAACCCCATCTTCTTTTCCCGATTTAAATTCTAGGTTCCGTTTGGCTGGGACAGGGAGCCTCTAGAATACGCATGGATGAAAATATATATCGATATATCTATTTTTTTCTACGCCCAATACATCGACATTTTACTGATATATCGATCCAGTAAATTTAAGGTACCGATATTTCTATCGACACCGTATTTTTATCCTTGAGGATACGTACACCACCTTCTTTTTCTTTTTTTTTTTTAATCCAATCAAAGCAAATAAAATGTAACATGATAAGCGTGTTTTGCCGAGATGCATTTGAATTTTGTTATGATATTTTTAATTAATTTTATTAATATTTTTATTTTTAATTTATATAATACTATTTTTTTGTGAGGTGGGAGCATGATGCCTGGGTAATCTCATGTAATACCATGCCCTCATTTATTATTGATTAATTTATTTTTAAAATAAATGCATCGACAAATTTTGTATAATTAATATTCTTTTTGTTATGATTTAAATTATTCAAAATCAAATGACACGAGTTTTAATAAAAGTATTGTTTATTAATATTAAAAAGTGTAATGTGAAAGGAAATATGTGTTTCTCAACTTTGTGTAGTGAGTAATTGAGTGAGTGAGATTTAATTAAATTGAATGACATGAGATGTAAATATAAGATACTCCCTCCGTCCCGGCCTAAGTGTCCCAACACTTTTGGGCACAAGTATTAAAAATGTTGTATAATAATAATATAGTACATATGATGTGATAGATAGAGAGAGATGAAAGATAGTATTATAATAATATAGTATAAGTGACGTGATGGAGAGAGATGAAAAATATATTAAATGAGTAACATATTGTGTAAATATGTATGTAGTATATGGATAATTATAAAAGTAGGGTATAAATAAAAAAGGAATAAGACACTTAAGTGCGACAGAGCGAAAATGGTAAAATGGAACACTTAGGTCGGGATGGAGGGAGTATTATTTTGTAAGAATATAGTTTGATTTGATAAAGTTATTTTTTGTTATTTTGGGTGTGAAAAAATAAAATTGTAAGGTTATTTTTTTAATTTTGAGAAATAAAAATCATAATGGAAAGAGTAATAAAAACATGAAAAAAGTATTTAGAATATAGTAATTTTTTTGGATTAAATTGAGAATCCGGTAAGTTACAATCTTTATTTAATTCCTTTGATTCTCCTTTACAAAAACATGATTTTGACTTTAATAATTTGTGGACAAAAACTTAGGATTAACTTCTTACTACATGTTTAAAAAAAACTTCTTATAATATTGATTTAAGGGCTACATACATAGAGAGGTGTAAGTGAGTCGAGTAGATTCACCAACTATTCATGCTAGATTTGAAAAAAATTCAAATTGATCCGAACTTAATTGAGTTTAGCCCAAATTTGAACTACTCGAGTAGTTTTCAATCTCGAGCTTGAGGTCAATAATATTGGGCTCATCAAGCTCGCGACCTTAATCGAGCTTACATCATTTTACTATTTTATCCATAATATGCTAATTATTTACAATAATGTAATCATAAATAAAAAAATATTTTATTAATGTTATCTAAGTTATCCCGTTGTAGAGTTGAGTTCGAATTTGACACTACTAAACTCGAGTTGTATACACCACTAGCTAGACGTTTTATTTTGGATTAAATGTTACTTTTTGGGAATCTCAGAATCTGCATCATTGTTTCTTGATCATTTGAATTATTTTTTCGTGGTATGAAATGAATGAAAGGAAAGTCTTAGTGTGCATATTGTGAAAAATCTATGTAATTTAATTTGATGCAGAAAGAAACATTCACATCTCAGAAGACCAATCTTAAGTTAACCAGAGCACTCAAGGCACTAATAGGTTCGAGCTCTAAATCAGTATCAAATTCAACTAGGCCGACAAAAAAATAATACTCGTAATTTTTTATCTATTGGCTCATGTAAGTGTGACAAGTCGCACACTAAAAAAAAAAAAAAAAATCATACTCTGAAAAATTAAAAATTATTTTTGAGAGAAGAGGAATAAATACAAAATTTTATATAAGATAGTCTCATATATGAAATGAATTATCATCACATTTATTTTATATGACCCTATTCAAATAATATTTTAAAATTAAATGAAGTTTAAATAATTAAATAAAATTTTGTCTCATAAATAAAAAAGTTATGCTAAGTTAAGCAACCGATCGTCTGTGTTGTAAGGTCATAGTTTAAGTGGTTAGAATATCATTATCTGTGTTGTAAGATTATGAGTTTGAGTCACAATTTTATCAATAAAAAAATGTTTGATCGTCTTATCGTTGAGTTTTTGTTGTCTGCTGGACAATTGCGACAAAAATTAAATCAAACAAGTGTGGCTTTTTCGATAGGTCCTAACTATCTACACCTCAATTTTTATTAGATACATCCACCTTATTAATGTACCCACCTTATTTTAAGTGATTATTAGATATATTCACCCGAATCTACCTACATTATCCTTATTCCTAATTTTCTTCCATTTCCTCAATTTATTTTTGGATTTTTATTGATACAAGTCCCGAAAGATATGTTAATTATCAATTCAGTATTCGAAAGATAAAATGTATCAATCCGGACTCGAAAGATGTTTATATTAAGGGATTTTATCAATTGGACCTCGAAAGATAAAGACAATTATCAATTCGGGCCTTAATTTCGTGTCTTTGATTGATAAAATCTCTTAATATAAACATCTTTAGTTCCAAATTGATAGATTTTATCTTTCGTGTCCCAAATTGATAATTAATATATCTTTCAGACTTGAACTCGATAAAAACCCTTTATCTTTTACACTCACCTAGACTCAAACGTGAAGAAGAAAAAAGAAAAAGAAATTTCCCCCACCTACAATCGACGATCCACTAAAGACGACGAGATGTCAACTCCACCACTACTCTAAAATTTGAGAAAGTGGTTAGAATATCACTACCTATATTATAAGACCATAGGTTCGAGTCACAATTTGACCAATAAATAAAAGCATTTGGTCGCCTTATCGTTGAGTTTTTGTTGTCCTGTTGGGCAAATTGCGATAAAAATTAAATCAAACAAATGTGGCTCTTTCGATAGATCCTAACTATCTACACCTCAAATTTTATTAGATATATCCACCTTATTAATGTACCCACCTTATGTAAAAGTGATTATTAGATATATCCACAGTTTCTAACCTACATTACCATTATTCCTAATTTTCTTCCATTTTCTCAATTTACCTTTTACACTCACCTAGACTCAAACGTGAAGAAGAAGAAGAGAAGAATGAAACGACGGTCCCCACCTACAAATGACGATCCACTAGAGATGGCGAGACGTCGACCCACCACCACTCTAAAATTCGGATCCGATTTTATCATAATATAGTTAGAGTTTCGCAATATTTTGTCGAATATAGGTACAAATTTCAAAAATATTATTGAAAATATTTCAGAAACAATTAGTTTTTACATTTAAAGTATATAAGTCAAGACATAATTGAAGTGAATGAATCTAATACAAATGGAGATATAGATAGTCGAATCTTTGAATATTATTAAAAAAATCAATCCTTAAATATTGTTTGGTGATTGAAGTATAAATAACTTATAAAAATTGGGTAAGAGTATAGCCTACTTTAGATCGGACCAACTTGGACACAATCTTTAAAAAAAAAAAAAAAAAAGTAGGATCGCCTACTCCAAATGTCGCCACATGTCAAGACTCATGTTTCACCATGTGTCCTTTAAAAAATCACTATTTCTCCTTCTTTTTTTTTTCCAAAAGCCTCCCCCACCCTCTCTAATAGTCTAATAGTTTAATTACATAAACGATCTCTCTTCTTTTCTTAATGGAAGAAACGCTCAAGAAATCAAACGCTCATCCGATGCTTTTCTTGCCCACACATCTCTAACGGAGCCACTAAATAGCTCGCAGATTCACCATAACCTTCGGCCAACACTCAATCCGTTGACCGCCGAATTTCCCGAGCGCAAACGGGGACCAAATGCACCGACATTTTCGCCGGAGCTCGAGATTCCGGCCTCGCATACGCTACACGATGGTTTCTCGAAGGCTTCTCTCGGATTCGTTCGGACTCGAATCACGATCGGTTCGTGGAATGATTGATTCACGCTTTTAATTGGTGGATAATTTGGTTGAGGAGGTGGCCAAAATAAGGACTGGATTGACGACATGGCGGCGCTTTCAATCACGAAAATTCAATGGGGGTAAGACAACCAAACCGACATGATTTCAGATTCTACATTGAGCTCTTCTCTCTATTTCTCTCGAACAAGGGATTTTTGTTTTCTATATTTGGTATTTTAAAAAAATGATTACGATGTTGATTTGTTTAGCAATGCCCGAGATCTATTTCAGATCTCGATTTATTCTTTTTTTTTTAAGGGGTTTAGGTTTGAACCCTAATTGAAAATTGATGTTTGGAATTCAGATTAGTGTAATAATCAGATATGGATGGGCGGAGAATAACGGCGAGTCCGAGACCGTGTAATGGTCGGCGAGTGGTGGCGAAGAAGCGGCCTCGCGGTGGTTTAGATGGGTTTGTCAACCGGCGTGAAGAAGCTACAGAGAAGGGAGATATCTTCAAGCGAGACCGCGCTCAAAGCATGAGTGATGCTCAAGAGCGGTTCCGCAACATCCGCCTTCAGGTTTAGTTTATTAATTTTTTCGTCTTTGAAATATCAATTAATTTCTCATAGTCCTTTTGTTGTTAGTACATTAGAATAATCGAAGTTTTCTGTCAAAGGTTTGAACTTTTATGGGTATGCCGCACATCAAAATTAGGTTTTTGTAGGCATGAGTCAAAGATTTCTGTATCTTTGAGAGAAGCCCCGATCATATTTGCTCCTTTGTTTTTCTTGTCACTTGAATTGGGCATGTTTATGTTGTTATGTTTGTAGATCGTGTATCGATTCAGAGCTTGAAGTCGAGGTTATGGTCATAAGTTTAGAGAGAACAAAAGATTGATGTCAAGATTTGGAATCATTAGATTGTTTTTGCATTAACAAAATATGAACTTAGATTATATGGTGCTTTAATTGATGTTTTGCGGTTGTCACAGTTCATAGGCTTTAAACAGACATGGCGGCGCTTTCAATCACAAATTCAATTGGGGTAAGACAACCAAACTAGATATTGCTCTATGCGTTTTGCTTGCATCCCTAAAATATTCTTCGGGTTGGAAGAGTTTGTAACATTGTTCTATGTTCTATTAATTATTTTATCTCCATTTACTTTAATGTGGAAGAATTTACAGAAGTGACTATGTAGAATTGAACATGAATTAAAATATATGTTGTTTGAACAGATGACCTTCTCCTCGTTTGTTAATTATAGGTTCAATATCACAAACATGCTCACCGCTGATGTTAAATTGTGTTTGTTGTGGCTTTATTGTGATTAAGTTTCAGATACAACTTAATTTTTCTTTGCAAAACCATCACCGTGGTGGTTGTGCAAAACAATATTTTTTTAAACTGGATGATCCTATGGTAATTGCTCACTCTCGTGAAAACAACTAAATATCTCAAATCCTTCGCCTTATTTCATAAACTTCTATTCCCGAGTTGTTATTTCAATTAAATGCCGCACATATGTATAGCTAGTCATGGGTATTGGCACTTAGTGGGATTCTTTGTAGGAGTCGGTAAATTGAATTGGGATACTTCCGGAGTGACAGATCTATTAGGTTGTTGGAAATGTAGAAGAAAGTGACCAAGATATGGAGGAAGCTAAATTGAATGTAGGGAATACTACTATTGATCAAGATATTTTGGACTTGAGGATCTCGTAATGAAATGGGATTGGTTCAATGAAGTTAATTCGAATAAAAACCTATCATCAACATTCTCAAAGCCCAGATGTCGCGTCAATAAAACAAGCATATTAAAGTATACATGCACTTTACAATAGTCTTTGGATGTTGTCGGTGGTCAAATAGATGATGTGCTCACAAATGTAACTCGCGTATAATACTCAAGGGGCTTATCTTTGAGCTGGGAATGCAAAATGCATATTCACCGGCTTTAGGGGGAGCGTTGGAAAATAAAAGATTTATTTTGTCGAATGCTTGTGTGTAATGTTTAGTCATTGTATTAATTTATTTTCTAGAATCATCGGATTATAATTATGAATTCAACTAATACAGAATATGTTTTAGTTTGTTTGTAATTTAGCTCTTTAGAATGTCTCAGTAACCTGTGTATTAACTTCCATTTTGTCTAATTATATAGAAATGTAGTCATGGAGATAGTAATACAGTTTGCATATGGTATTCATTAACATAGAGAAAGCATGTGATAGATTGCTCACGAAATTAATCGATACTAAGCATTATTTCATATAAATTTTTATGTAAGTATAATCTGGTATCATACGTTACATTTGTATACTTGAACAATTTGCTTAAATGGCGGCTCTCCAGAGCTTATTAATTCAACAAATGATATGGGAGAGGAGCTAACAATTTGATTGTTTATTTTGCCAAGAAACTTTAACCCATTTTTATAAGATAAGTTGTAATTCAATTGCTTTTTTAAAAAAAAAAATTTATGTAGTAGTTTTTGACATTCCAAGTTTATTCATTAATATAATGAAAATGATTGATTTCCTAAAAATGCAGAAGATGATTCTCAACAACCCTTTGTAAGTGATGTAATATTGTGAGCAATTGCTTTTCCAACTTGTGCTTATATAAAAATTTATCCGATTTGCAAGATTATTAAATATTTGTGCATTGTACATGAAAAATTAATTAATTAAATTTTTATCCAATATTTGTGCATTTGAACCATATATTTTGATTCACCATGAGATACTTCGCAAATCAATGCGCAAGTTATTGTCCTCAAACCAAATGAGTTCATCTTCTTGTCAAGATAACTCGCTTTAATCGCGTAATAAAGAGCTATTTATTAAGTTAGATGTATATGCGTCAAATATATTACTTTATACATGTATATTCATGAGAGCCGAAGTTGCTCTAATAATTTTTTTCAGTTTGATCGATGACATAAAAGTTCATCAACCATTATGGTAGGACAAATTTTTAGCTCAAACATCTTGATGTAAGAAGTTACATGACTTATTCAATCACAAAGTTATTATACATTGTTAGAGTTGAAAGTTTGATAGATTAATAGGCGAGTTAGCTTTAGAAGTCTTCATTCAAGGTGTGTGGATGGTTGGAATAATTGATGAGATTTCGAAGCATATATCCGAGGGTTAGTTGACGCAAAAATCATATTCGAGCAACCATTCCAGCTGAACCATAAAAGAGAAATGGAAGATATAATATTACTCACGCCATTGATTAGGCATATTATCTCTTTGCATTCTTGTCATTTTGTCAAAATTGCTAATGTGCTACAAGTGTTTGTGAGATAGTGTAGTTGCACAGAGCTTTCCATCACCAAAGTTTTATAATTTCTTTTCGTTGAACCTCAATCATAGTTTACCCATATGTTATGCACTTTCGGTGCAGAAAAAAATGATCAACTTTTACCCTTTGTGGTTAGCATTTACTATAGGTAATTATACCAAATGAATATCTTATTTGTAGCATGAAGGTGATGAAGAAACAAATATCAGTTGGGTTTGGGGGTGTTCAAGAAGACAAGAAGTAGTTTTACCATTTTTTTTTCCTTTTATGTGGCTTTAAATGCCTTTTTCCTTTTACTAAAATTTTTCGGTCGTATATTTTGTATTAGAGACAATATTATAAATTTTATGAAGTTTAAATGAGACCGAGAAAGCGTATCGACTATCCATTTGAAGATTTTTCAAAAGAAAGCAATTTGCAAAGAAGTTTCAAACTGGGAAAGAAGGGTATGCATGCTAATTTGATTTCTCACCAATCGCTTGTAGATCAAATGAGTTTATCATTCTCTCATGCTTTAAAATTAGTTGCACGATATTACTCTCCTATTTTTGTCACGTATCAATATAAAAAAATATAAATAGAGATAATAAGATAATTTAATTATTAATTGAGTTTTGATCGATGACATAAGAGTTTATCACTCAATTTCTAGCTCAACTATTTTGACGTAAGAAGTTACATGATTTGTTCAACCACTTTTACAAGCTACAAAAAGATAAACTACAATAGGTCCGTGCATTGCACGGCAAAAACTAGTTTTGTCTAATAAAAGGGCATATTATATAGACCTTCTACAATTCAAAAATACACCCCAATATTAGTTCACCCACTTTTTTTATATTATTATATGCACACTCTCTAAACTACTACTTCCTCCGTCCCATAAAAACTTTCACACTTTTCTTTTTCGTTCGTCCCATTATAAGTTTCCACACTCTTAAAATGAAAAATCTTTAGAATATGTTTACTTGCTCTGTTAATCTTGGATAAGAGTAAATAAGGTCTCTTAGTAAGGTTTAACCCCATGTTTACTTTTTTAATGTGATACACATCTGGATATCACTTCGATCCGATTTTTTTTTTATCGGACAAATGATGACTCGACCCCATGATCTTTAGGTTATAGGTAGTGGAACTTTAACCACTTGAGCTATACCACTTCGCTCACTAAAATCCGATTTTAGGACCCGCCCGACCAGCCATTAACCTATGAAAAGCCAACACACCTTTTAGCTGGGTTATGTTTTATCTCGAATAGTGAAGCCGCATGAAATTACTCAATTGTCCTCATTTCATTTCTTCATTTCCATTTTCAATTTTACTGGTTATGTTTTATATAAGCTCACTTTATGGCATGAAACCATATTGCAGCCAACTTGGAATCAAGTTCTGAGCATTGAATCCAAGATTGGAAATCGCAACAATACCCATGACCTCCGTCGTCGGACTTTGCATTCACGATCTCCGTGACCAAACGGTGTCGCTTCACGCTTGCTAGTAGAGCATTATAGCCCCGCTTTTATCACACATCCACAAAATGAGAAAGGTCTTTGGGTTTTGCGATTTCAATTTCAATTTCAATTTGATTTATATGGTTTTGTGAATTTCAAATGGGCCCGTGTTATCGACACCACCAATATTGTTAAAGACACCACCCCCAAATTTGATTTTTAAAACTAAGAGATGAATGGACAATACTACCCTCTATATTAAAATATAATTCTTTCAATTAATAAAAACACCATGTTGGTAAAAACACCATCTACAATAATTCACTTTCCTCCCAAATAATTAGTAAAGACACCAACCAAAAAAATAAAAAAACCTTCAAACATTCTGCTCATGTTCGGCAAAACCTGAGGAAGCTGCTCCAAGCTTTCCTCCCATACCAAGGCGCGATCAAAGGCTCGGATTCTAAGGTGTTAGGAGTGAGATATTGCAACAATGGTGAAGCCTCCAAGCCTCCCTCACTCATACGTAAGTTTTTAATATTTTTTTGGTTCTAGGTTTTGAAATTTCTTAAAAGGCTATGATTTTGGGTTATTTTTATGATAAATACATGTAGGTTTGTTGTTTGAGTGCATAAAATGATAATGTTTTGGTTGTGCTCGCTTTATTGGATTTAATTAAAAACTCGACAGCTTCTCCCGTTTCGCAAGTGTGCCGAAAATGTTCTCGCTTTGTTCGGCATTTTATTTCGAACATTTATGATTTGTTCGCTTTTTTTTTCGAACATAACTAAAATTTTCGGTTAAAATATTCGAACATTGGTAGTAATTTCGGTTAAAATTTTCGAACAGAAATGATATTGTAATTTTTTTGCTATCTTTTCAATAGGACTCGGGCAGATGATGAAGAGGATTTCGATCTCAATGATGATAATGTATTGATATTACACAATATTTTGAAGATGAAATTGTTGATTATGAAGAACAAAATATTGTTGAAAGAGATGAAATGGTTGATTTTGATTTCGATGACGATGCCAACGAAATTATAATGGATTACACGTCCGTGTTCACAACGATGGAATACTTTGAATCTCGTGACTTACTTATGCAATGGGTCCAACCTAAATGAGCATAATATTGTCATTGTGGTTAAACGATCGGACAACGGAGTGGGGAACAAAAAGGCTTGCGTTTTCTTGGCTTGTGAGCGGGCGGAATATATCGTGACACTAGTAAGGGCAAGAGGAAGGGCAAGGAGTTGGTTTTAGCCAAGGAGGCCAAAATCGAGCAATCTAAATCAATGAAGGGAAGGATGACGGGCACTAAAAATGTGGCTGCCCATTTCTACTCAAGGGTAAACAAATTAGTGATTCCGAATGGGCATTGGAGGTCAAGTGCGGGACTAATAATCATCCCATTGCCATGCACTTGGAGGGTCACTCGCTCACGGTCTGCCTAAGCCCCGAGGAGGAGGCATTCGTCATCAACATGTCAAAATGCAACGCTCCACCTAAATTCGTGCCGCAAGAGTTGAAAAAAGACACGAAGCAAACCATTCTACCATTCGCAACATCTACAACGCTAGGAAGAAGTACAAGATGACGCAGTTTGTGGTCGCTCTTTGCAAGACTTGATTGAGCCAGCTTGTGGATAAGAAATACATCCACTATAGTCGGAGTTGTACGAAGACGAATAGCATTCAAGAGCTATTTTTTCACATCCTCGTATCCTCGAGCTCGTGCACGCATTTCCCAAGGTTCCGATGATCGATTGCACATACAAAACAAACAGGTATCGATTACCATTTATGGAGGTCGTGGGCGCATTTCTACCGGCATGACTTTTTTCCGTGGCATCCGCATATCTAGCCGCCGAAAAGGAAGAGAATTACGCTTGGGCCTTGGGGGTGCCGAGGGTTGTGTTGGGTGATAGGTCGCCGCCTACGGTGATTGTGACGGATAGGGAGAAAGCATTGATGAATGCTATTGCGCTCAAGTTTTCAAGCCCGACATTTTTATGTACGTGGCATATTGATCGTAATGTCTTGGCAAAGTGTAAAAACATTTCAAAGATCAAGAAGATTGGAAAAGTTTCTATGCTTAATGGAACAAGGTATGGAGATGTGATAGTGAGCTTGAGTTTAATTATGCCGTCCGTGAGCTCCACACAGATTTTGCATCGCTCATGACACCGGTGAACTATGTCATGAACGAATGGATCACTCCTTACAAGGACAAATTTGTTTGTGCTTGGACGAACCAAATTATGCATTTCGGAAACACCACATCGAGCAATGTAATTTAAATCATTTTAGTAACATTGTTTATTTATGTTCTTTTTATTGCTTCTTTTTAATTATTTTTTGAATTGTATTGTTGTTGTTGTTGTTTTCGTGGTTGAGAGTCATCACGCCGCCCTCAAGAAAATGCTAGGAAACTCTATGGGCAACTTTGAGACATGTTTTCCAAAAAGTGTGACACACTTTACGAAGCGTGTCACACGTAGATTAAAGCCTAGCTTTTGAGAGGAGTATTAACGTTGCACAACATAAATTTTCCTCCAACCTTTTCAAAGCATGCTTAGAGGAGTGGTGTCTGTTTGTGCCTTAGAGTTGCTATTTGAAGAGATCAAAGAAGTGCGCCAACCGTACTTTAACCCGAGCGAATGCAAGCACACTCTTAGAACCATTTACGGTTTGCCTACCGGGCATGAAGTAGAGAGTTATGTGTATTTGGACAAACCGATACCCATCGGCACCGTTGACTCCTTCTCGCGAAAGTTGGATTTCTCCCCCGCTTCCGAGGATGTGAAGGTTGACATGAAAAATCGGTTTAGCGACACTATGAAGGATATCATAGAGGTCTTTGAAAGGTTCACTCCGGATGAGCAAAATTTGTACTTGAGAAAGATGCGGGAGTTGGCAAATCCCGAGACCACGATCGTAGTTGAGCCGCCGCTCCCAAAAATAAGCACACGTGACGTCCGGCGGAAAAGGCAAAGGGAAGAAACTACATGAAAGTTCAACCAAACGCGACCCCGCTTTGTTTGAATACGCTGGATCGACGGTTGACAACAGACGGTCGACGATGCATCATGTGCGCATTTAAATTGATGAGACGCAGCTCACCCCCTTTGTATCAAAGCAAAGGAAGGCCTACGAAACAACCGGTTAGTTATATTTTTAATGCTTTAGTGTATTATTCAACTAATATGTTACAATGAAATTAATTATTTTTTTGCGAATGTTATCGATCATTCGTAAAAAACCCGAGCCACGCTAAGTCAGGCTTTCTTGAATCTATTCCATCTCTATATCACCCGTACATATTAAATATAGAGAATGTCAAAGGTGATGGACATTGTGGGTTTAGATCCGCGGGCTTCAATGACGTGGTTTTTAAAGTGAGGAGAATCGGGCGCGTGTACGGCAAGATCTAATGACGGAGTTGAGCAAGAACCTTCATCTATACGAGACGGCGTTCTACTTGAAGGACATAGTGGGCGAAGTATCGAAAGCTCAATCGCTTTACGCCATTTGCCGGAAGAAAGCATTGGTTCATGTTGCCATACATGGGGTTATTAGTCGCGTCCACCTATAATATTGCTTTTATTACGCTGTCCAAGCAAATATCCCTCACCACACTTCCATTTAGAAGTGCCGCTCCCGTACGCCCAAGATCCATATGTATGGCATTAGTAAACGATAACCATTTTGTTCGTATTCTTTCTAAATATATATCAATTTCTTATTATACATGGATCGTCACTTTCGCTTTTTAAACAATTTCCTTTTCGTTGATTTGGGTGTTGGACGGCCAATGCCTCCAGTGGTCCAAAGTTGGAAGGACCACAGACACCCGATTGCGTAAGGATGGCTAATGCCTTATAACGAAGGTCGTATTAGTAATAGTTGATTTGGAAAACTCGACATATTCAAATCTTTCATGTGTATATCTTTGATGAAAACTTACTGATCATATGTTTTGTGAAAGAACAATGTGTATATTTTTGGTGAAAGATCCTTCGTGTAATCCAAAAAAATATTGTTAGATTTGTTCGTATTTTTGTAATGTCTTGGCAAATTTCGCTTTTGAATGTTATGTTATTTAGTGGATAAGATGATGTTCTGCAAAAATTCCTAAACAATCCATATTTACGACTTTTTATTTCGAACATAGGGTGTTCGCAAATTATTCGGATTCATGTTCATTGTTGGAAAATTTTGCCAACAAGCAAGTTGTATTTTCGAAACTTATTTTCGAGTTTTTGCCTTTGAAATTTTTTTTTGAATCGACTTTGCATCAAAACATTCTCGACAAACTTGGCATTTCTTAGTTCGCCAAAAAGAACCGAACAAAGTGCGCTTGTTCTGGCAATAATTTTCGAACATATTGTATTTGTTCGATTATAATTTTCAAAAACCGAGTTCATATTTGGCATTTCTTTTTTCGACAAAAAGAACCGAACATCATAAGGATGTTCGGTTATATTTTTCAAACATTGAACATATTTTCGTATTTATTTTTCGAAAATATGAGTTCATATTTTTTTGTCAATCGACTTTGCATCAAAACATTCTCGACAAACTTGGGATTTCATAGTTCGAAAAAACAACCGAACAATTTGAAAATGTTCGATATAAATTTTCGATGAATATGAATATGTTCGATTATAGTTTTCGAACAAATTGAATATGTTCGGCAATAACTTTCGAACAAAGTGAATATGTTCGATAATGTTGTTCGAACATCAATGAGCAAAGCAAAATTATATGACCCCAAAATTGTCGAATATAAACACAAAAACAGTGGTTATGCCTTGCAAATTTAATCGCATGATTTACGCTGAATTGGAAGTTCATAAACATAAATAGTTGTCCTAATTATTTAAAACAAACGTAAACACATATACTGCACAGTTAGGACATATACATAAACTATTACACCATTCATTTCTTGAATCGACCCCAAATGAAGGACTAGTCACGCTAGTGGTCGGGTATCATCACGAGCGGTGGGTGATTGAGGTAGCTTCCTCTTTGTCCTCGTTAGGTCGCACAGTGTTCATCAACAGGGGAGCGGTGGCTCTCCAAATAGTATTTTTAGCCACTCCCAAAGTGGTCACCGTGAGTCTCATACGCATTGGCAAATGCGTCCATCTACAGTTCAAAATGATATAATATTTGAATCTTGGTGAAAAAAATATTCCTCATTAGGAGAATAATATAGATCTTACCCGAACTAGTGTACGCCGAGTGCATGATCAACGTGAACACGGTTTGTTGCTTCATCGCATCGAACCCCGTGAGTAATGATCAACCACGAGAACACCCGATGCCTTTACGAAGCTTCCGAGCATGGAACCAGCCGCCTTTGTATTCAAATTTCTTCTTGCAGACCAATTTCACGGCCAACAATGCACTCTCAATTGCATCGGTGTTGCCCGAGTTGATTAACATGATATCGTCACTTGAATTAAAGTTTCCGAAGAGTGCTAGATCCGACAAAGCTTGCAAACAATTCGTCCGCCGTAGCATCCCACCCTCACCATACAAAAACATTTCTTGCGGATACCTCGCCATACCGAATTATTTAGTGATATGAGGAATCAATGAGGGTGTTTGTGTACGATGAAAATGTTAAGTATTTAAAGAAAATATGGGGTGGTGAGTTTACCAATTGCGTAAAAGACAATTCACCGCATAAAGAAGACAAGACAACTTTATGTGACAAGTCAATAATAGGTGGTGAGTTTACTAATATGACAAAGACATATAGTTGCAGCTTTTTGACCACATTAATCAATAATAGTAATATTGGGTGGTGGTGAGTATACCAATTCAATAATAGTAAGTAAATCGAATGAATCCTAATAGTAATACCACATTAATCAATAACAACAATCAAATGTTCGCAAATGTTCGCAAATAATAGTAAGCAAATCTAACAATGTATCAAAGAAAATACAAATCACAGCTTGTTCAAGATAAAGTTTCATCAAAACATTAAACAAAGTTCGTTATCGCACCTACATAAAAAATCAACTCGCGGCCGACGCCCTCTACCACGTCCACGTCCACGCCCCGGTCTCGACCGCTTCCACCTCCTCCTTCTCTAACGGGCTGCTCGGTCCAACCTCAACAGCAAAGAAGGTCCTCCCGGCCAGTCCGCGCAAGATAGTCGCAGTAATCGGGTCACAGCCTGCATGGCCGACTCGAGAGTCAATGTCCCATCGTCGAACATATCCATGAGTTCCTGAGTTCCACCTTTGCCGCCTCAATCCTCTCCTGTGGATCGATCGATTGAGGAGGCTCACGAGCCGCTAGCCTCACCATCACGGATTTGAGACAATGGGGTACCCGCTCGAGAGGAACCAATCCATGTAACCATCTCGCACAGCCCCTGAAAGCTTCGACGAACCTCGGCCCCAAGCCTACCACTCGTAGCGGTGACTATCCCACGCTTTCAAAAACTCCGCCATTGCACCCCATACAAGTCTCGGTTCTTCTAGAAACAAAGACCATCCTTCCAAAACGAGCACCAACGGCGAGTGGTTTCTCCAGTGATCGTCGCACGTAACCGTATTGCCTAAGCACTCGATCCGGGCATATACGGTTCCAACCATTTCTCCACAAACGATGCACCCGTGGAAGAATGTCACCCTCTCGCAACGGATATGAATCTCGAACAAAGCAGAGTACGGAGTCCACTTAACTCGTAATTAACAAATAGCATAAGATATGATGTACAATGCAAAATTAAGAAAAATCCATAAATATAATCATTCAATGCTAACTCGCAAGCAAGGAATACATCTAGAGCCTCTCTAAATCCACGGACATGGTCGAGATTTGGACCCGTATGAGCTTCAGGAGAATACTTTGAATTGCTAGCGGAAGAGGGTATTCAAAATCGTGGTTCCAAGGAGGCAAAATCAAACTAGGAAAGTGCTCATAAATCCATGCCTCGTAATTAAAAGTATGTATAATTAATAAACATATGTATATATATAACACATAAATCCACTAAATTCAGAAATATACCTCTAATAATGTCAAGTATCCTCCAATTTGTTGACTTTGAATTGAGAGGCCACCCTAACCGCTTGTACAAGTAGGCCAATGTCGCAAAGACCCCAAGCATAGTTGCCAAACTCGACCATGTCCTCCGTGGTAATCGCAACCACGAACAGCTAACACGGGTACCACTCTTATCAAGAAACAGAGTGGTACCAAACGTGTATAAAACATATGCTCTAGCAAAGATACAACACTTCATCTTCATTCTCCGACTTCATAAGCTCAAAATGTATCCTTCAACCACCGAAGTTTGACAGAGGAGCCACGCTTTCCCACCGGTTGCCAATCTCGCCTCATTTTCGGTTCTACCTAGAAGATTCATCACATCTTCCCAACCAGCCTACTTTCTCTTCCCGCTTTGGCAGACTCGAAGACCATCTACCGATAATCCGGTGAGGCGGTAGAACATCATCAAGCGTGATAGTCATCTCTCCAAATGGAAAGTGGAAAGAGTTGGTCTCGGGTGCCATCGCTCGACAAATGCAGTAAATCAAATTTTTGTTTGGAATCTTATAAGATGCACGCCTAATCTTCAAGATTTTGGACTTACGGAAAATGGAGCGGAAATCTCGTAGGTCATCTTCATCGTCCATCTCCCACGATAGTAACTTCCCTACGTGACCATGACATTTCAAAACACCCCTCTCGGTTCCTTGATATATGAACTTAGCGACGTGTTTTGAAAGCCATTCAAAAGTGGCGGGAGGCTATTGGCCATGTATCCGGGACCTCCGTGCACGTCTCCGCCGTCTCCTCCAAGTCCCTCTCCCTCTACATCTCCCTCGTCCGATCCCTCCTCGAGACCCTACCTCCGCCTCGATCCCTCATCCGAGCCCTCCTCCAATACAGGTTCTCGCTTTCTATTTCCCGCTCTATTTGTTGTGGTTCCGGCTCTACTTCGACGATTCTACTCGATTTCTTTTCCTTGCATAAGTGGCTTTGATTGGAGGCGGTGGTATACTTTGATGATGTGATGACTCCGGTTGATTCCTTTTCCTCCTGTTTGAAGCGGTGGGCCGAATCCTATCATCATTTTCAGACACTAGATAAAAATAACAAAAAGGTCTGCAGACTGCTTTTCAGGTGTTCGAAATGTTTAACCGAAACTAACACAAAATTTCAAAAAAAAAAACCGAAAACATGTACAATGTTCGAAAAAATCGAAAACCGATTACATTGTTCGAAAAAAAAACCGAAAACTCTTTTTCGAAAAAAAAAAAAAAAACTAGTACACTTGCGAAAAATAAAACCGAAACTTAGTACAATGTTCAAAAAAACCGAAAATTAGTACACTCGCTCGGAAAAAAACCGAAACTTCCGCATTGTTCGAAAATATTTGTCGAACTCCTTGCACCGAATTTAATTAATCCAAAGGCTTAAAATCATACAATTCAAACAAACAAAAAATCCAACAAAAACCCCGGATATTCAATACACATTTCCACGATTTAGACAACAATAAACCCTAAAAATAGGCATTCTACTATAAAAAAATAGGCATTCTATGGCCAATATATATTAACATTATATTACATAAAACTAGGCATTCAACTATCCAAAATAGGCATTCTACATACAACCATATGAAATTGCAAAAAAAAAACCTAAAACTATAACTAAAGCGAAATTAAAACTTACCCATCGATTGTTAGGGTGAAGTGTGCGGCGGCGGCCAGGCGGCGGCCACAAAATGAGGTATGCAACGGCGACGAGGAGAGAGACGCGACGGGAGACGCGACGGCGATGGGGAGACGCGACGGCGGCAGGGAGACGCGGACGGCGACGGAGAGACGCTACTCGGGGACGGCGGCGGAGTGCGAACGCGACGGCGAAACCGATTTCACGTCGATGGAGAAGAAGAAGTGGCGTTTGTTTTTTTAAATTGTTACGAGATGCGCTTTTTTTTTTAAATTTAAGGAATTGATGGAGACAAATTTTGGGAGTGGTGTGTTTATCAATACAATTTTTAGATAGTAAGTGGTGTCTTTAACAATAATTCATTCTAGTAAAATGCATGAAGGGTAGAATAGATAATTTAGGGATGGTGTCTTTAACAATTATTAAAATCGGGCGGTGTCTTGATCGGAGTGGTGTCTTTAACAATATTGGTGGTGTCAATAACCTGAGCCTTTCAATTTCAAGCCTTTGGTTTTGTGAAATTCAATTTCAAGCTTTGTAGCTATGGAGGCCACTTTAACATAGGTTATCTCTATAAAGATGTCCTTATTCCAATAAATAACACAGGAAGTAAACACAAATTGTCCAAATTTTAATAGCCCTTTATCACATTATTCAGGTGATACGCCAACAAAGTAAAAACCCAAACATCACAATTTTCACTAATTTAGTCATTATTTTTTTACTCTCACATACATATAATTCAATAAAGTTTTTTTACTTTATACAAAAAAAGTTTTACAAACTACCCCTCAAAACCTCAATTATTACTTTTTTTTTAAAGATATGCTTTTCTAAATACGAAAGCCTTTTCCAATAGATGAAAGAGTATTTTACTCTCCCTAGAAAAACTAATTTATTTATTTCTCTCCAATTTTTGTGCCTCCTCTGTCACTATACCCACCCGTCGGCCCCATCATCACAATTCTCCCTCTCAACCACTTAATTTTCCCTCTCTTCTCTTTCAGCATTCATCCTGCCCCACCGTCAAGCTCGTACTATCGTCTCTTGTAGGTTAGTGTATTTCTTTATATTTTTTGGCAATTAAATTAAAAAAATTAGTGTATTATTTGATTTATATTGTGTATTAGTGTTTTTCTTTATATATATATATATTTTTTTCTTTATATATATATATATATATATATATTTTTTTTTTTTTTGAACTAGTTGTGATGCAAATTTCGAAAATAGGTTTTCAAAATTGTTCCTTCTTTTTCGATTGTTGTTTGAAATTGATTTGTTTCCATGTTTTATGCACTATTAAAGTGGAATAGAGTGAGTGGGTGTATATGATTTGAGAAAATTATGTTTAAATTAGTAAAAGGTATAATAGTATTTTTTTAACTATACTAAAATAACAAAAATAATACTTTCTGTTCCCGGATCGGTTTTCTTTGTTGACTTTCAACGGTTTTTGTGAGAATTATTTCATAGTAATATGTGTACAAAAGTTATTTTATATGAATGGTATAACTTTTGTACACATATTACTATGAAATAATTCTCACACAAAAACGTTGAAAAAGTCAATAGTAAATCGATCTGACAAAGGAGTATGAAATATATCTCCTAAAGTTGGAGGCATTTATAACCGGGCTCCTAGTAAAATTTAAAAAATAGCAAAATTTTATATGAAAATAGTTAATGACAAATTTATTATAAAATTGTTTTGAAAAATTTAAAATATCAAGTATTCGATCAAGAATATTAACAATATCATCAAGTATCAAAAATTGAAATCAGTTATATTATATTATTATTCATGACATATCAACATTTATACTTTTAAATTATTCATATTTTTAATATAAAAATATTATAATATTAAAGTTTAAAAAAATATTTAAAATATCAAGTATTTAATCAAGATAACAATTATTTACCAAGAATATAACTAATTAAATTGTTGTTCATGAAATAAAATAATAAGGCAAAAACTTGTATGAGACGATCTCATGCATGAGATCGAGTCACTTTTTAAAAAAGTGATACAAATTAGCATTAAAAATATAACAAATTGAAAAGTGATAATAATTTATGAAAAATGATAATAATTTATAAAAAAGTGATAACAATTTATTAAAAAGTGATTCCTGCCTCACAAAGAACGCCCCAAATAATAATTGGGATATTGAATTTGTAATCGTTAATAATAAACTAACCCACCCATAATCGTGAAAAGCATGTCAAAATGGTCAAAGTCTACAAAATCCGTTGCTCGATCCAGGGTACAATCCTGACTGCCAATTCATTAAAAAATATGCAAATTTGTAATATGTTAAAACATAAAATGGGTGTAGAGCAATGGGACCATATTTAGGGATAATGTGTTTTGTATTGATAAAGTTGTTGAGGTTAAGACAAGAGCGTGGAGTTGGTTAAGTTGTAGAAATGAGTTGTTCGTGAGTGACTTTTTGAGTGACTGTGTTTGTAATTCAAATGTATTTATGATTATATAAGTTATATAAAACTCTTTTTGGGTATTTCTTATACCCGTCATCTTTATATATCTATTTTTTACTGATTAAAAAAAAAAAGATGGATGTAGAGAGTGTTGGGTAATGAGTGAGTGGGGAAGAAAATATTAGTCCCACATTAGATTAGCCGTGACGACTCGTTGGGTTGGCAGGTCAAAAGTCAAGTCCACTCTCCCTTCTAATTCTATGACACGGTTTCACACCACCACTTCAGAGAGATAGATATAGAGAGACAGAGAGAGAAGTAGTGATTTCCATATTCATTAATTCATTCATTCATTCCATCTCCATTGATCAATGGCCCTTTTTGTTTTTGTTTTTGTTTTTCTTCTTCTGCTCTCGCAGCAATTGCAGGCCCAACAGAGCTACGTTAACAACAAGCAGCTGGCTTGCTACGAAACCCCAAACACCACTCTTGGTTTCGTGTGCAACGCCGCCCCCTCCTGCACCTCCTACCTCACTTTCCGCTCCACGCTCATTTACAACAGCCCCATCAGCATTGGGTATCTCCTCGCCGCCGACCCTTCCCAGATCGCCGCCGCCAATAACATCTCCGATGTGGCCACGCTTCCCATTGACACTCTGGTCATCGTCCCCGTCAATTGTTCCTGCTCAGGGATTATTACCAGCACAACGCCTCCTATGTCCTCAAACAACAGGGCGAGACCTACTTCGATGTCGCAAATATTACCTACCAAGCTCTCACCACTTGTCAAACCTTGATGGCTCAGAACCCTTACAATGATAAGCGCCTATTTCCGGGGATGAAGCTCACCGTTCCCCTCCGCTGCGCCTGCCCCACTCCCGCACAAACCGCTTCCGGCTACCACTACCTACTCACCTATCTCATCCGTCAGGGCAACGATTACGACTTTATTGCCACCACTTTCGCCGCCGCTGGAGCCGACGTCCGAGGCATCCTCGACGCTAATATGCTCACCCAAGACCAGCGAATTTACTTCTTCACTCCAATTCTCGTGCCTCTCAAAACTCAACCAACAAAACAGAACATCGACGCCGCGCCTTCGCCGCCCCCACCTCCCCCTCCGACCACCCCTGCCCAGGACGGCGATTCTTCTGGCTCCCGCAAGTGGGTTTTCATCGGCGTGGGAATCGGAGCTGCGATCTTGGTTATACTAGTCTTGGCGGTTTGGTTCTTCCGTCGTCGCCTGCGCAAGTCCCCATCGCCACCTCCTAAGCTTGCAGACGAATCCGGATACGCGGCGGCGGCGGCGTCGAGTTGGTCGGAGAGCATCCGGAGCGCCACCGAAACTCTGACGATATACAAATTCTCCGGATGTAGAGAAGGCCACAAATTCATTCGCGGAGTCGAACAGAATCAACGGAAGCTCCTCCGTATACCGAGGCTCATTCAAGGGAGACGATGCTGTGGTGAAGATAATGAAAGGGGATGTTTCTGGGGAGGTGGCTGCGCTGAGAAAGATCAATCATTCCCACATAATAAGGCTTTCTGGTTATTGCCTCCGCCAAGGCATAACCTACCTCGTATATGAGTACGCTGAGAACGGGTCTCTCGCCCAATGGCTGCAACCTAAAGCCTCGCCGCTCAGCTGGAAACACAGAGTTCAGATTGCCTACGACGTCGCGGATGCATTGAATTATCTCCACAATTTCACCAGCCCTCCTTACATCCACAGGAACTTGACCACCAGTAACATCCTTGTTGATGCAAACATGAGAGCCAAGATTACCAATTTCGGGCTGTCGAGGACATTGGACGGTGAAGAAGGCGCAGTAACAAGGCATGTTGTGGGCACTCATGGATACATGGCTCCCGAGTATATAGAGACTGGGTTGGTTACCCCAAAGCTTGATGTGTTCGCCTTAGGGGTGGTAATGCTGGAGCTCTTATCTGGAAAGGAAGCCATCACTGGTGATCAAGTGATAGAAGAGGTGTTGAATGTGAGGGAGAAGCTGCGGGCATTCATGGACCCGTCTCTTGGAGAGGAGTATCCGTTGGATATGGCATACTCCATGGGTGACCTTGCTAGGAGGTGTGTGGCTCATAGTCTTGACGCCCGTCCACCTGTGTCTGAGGTGTTCATGGCTCTATCCAAGCTCCTCTCATTTTCCTTGGATTGGGATCCTTCTCTTGATGAGACATCCAACAGCTTCAGCAAATAACAATTAATATTCCCCATTGATGCACAATAATAATAATAATGATATAATACAAGAAAAACACATTCTGTATTCGCAATGCGTGCGTATTACTAATATTAGCTAGTACTTTTTATAGCAACATCTACTGTATATCATCACATTTGTATTTGTACCCTAGAGTTTATTTATGAATCTTGCGAGGAGGTTGCCTTATTTTGTGACTTCATCTATAACTAAAAAGACCGTATCATGTGATACGGTAAAGCAGCTGTGCATATATTTTTAGTATTATGAATTGAAGTGGAGGTGAATCAACTACAAAACAGCAGGTACTAAGAAAAATCCTGCCTAGACACGACAATAATCCAAGCATTATGCTCAATCCTCATTTTGTTGCCTGAGCAATCATATTACTAATAGAACTTGCTTGCTCCTTTGCTTCCTCCACCAGAGAATCCTACAAACAAGTATGAATAGGAAGGTTTAATTGCTATAAATTTATTGAGTAGGGATGCATCAGAAAACTGTAAAGTTACATACCTGTGCGGCTACAAGACGTGCAACTGTTTTCTTGCTCGACTCCTGAAGTTCACCGGCAATTAGAATTTCGTCCAACACATAATAAGCCTGATATTGCTTTCACCAGTCAGATTTGAAATAGAGAAGCAAAGGCAGCAGTTGATTCAATTAAGGCATGAATTGAGTGAATTGAGTCACAAAGTATGTGACATTGTGACTAGATTCAATTAATAAAAAGTAACTATGAATATCACATGGCAATATCTCCACAAGTTGTTTAACCTCAAATAGACTTTAAATGTTATTCTTCGATTAATGTGGTATTATCATTTATTAATAATGCAAAAGCCCAACTTTGGCTTATCCAGCAATTAGGGCAACATAGAGATTCATTAGGAGGGCATATATGTTACTCCCTCCGTCCCAAATTTGATTGCTCAAAGGAAAGTGACACAAATATTAAAAAGAGAGTTGTTTATTAGAATTAAAAGATATAAAGTGAAGGGTAAATGGATATTTTCAACTTTATTGAAAGAAGTTATTTTAAAGTCAACCTTATTGAAAGAGTTAATTGAATGCATTGAGGTGTAAATAAGAGATGTTTGTAAGAGTTTAATTTAAGAGAATAGTGTAAAAAAAAAAAAGAGAGTAGTGTAAAAAAAAAAAAGAGAGTAGTGTAAAAAAAAAGAGAGTAGTGTTGTTTTTTTTTGCTATTTTGGGTATAGAAAAACAAAAATAAGACATCAATATTTTGATTTTGAGCAATAAAAATGAGACGGGGAGTATCTCCGACCAAGGGCCACAAACAAGCGAGATAAAGTGCCTAGCAAAGAACCGGAAAGAGTGGCATATAGTTGAAGCTCATCAAAGAGTATGAAATCATTTAGTGCAATTCCGGTTCCTACCCCAGCCCCATTCAGAAATAAATACTATTTGAGTATTATCAACTAGAAAACAATCCACAAAAACCGTTTAAAGATTTACCGATTAAAGCAAAAAGATCATACCTTGTGAAAATGAAAGATCAAATCCAGTTCGCAGACCTAAAGAAACAAAAGTGAATTTATAAATCAACAAGAGAACTTGAAACAATTAAGAGGTACATTTAATATTTGCTTCAGTTATCTCAGGCCTCACACTTCCGAAGTAACGGTCTAGTATCTCCACATAGTGGTGGATAATTTCAAGGACCTCCAACTCATTTTGATCCTGGTCAATGCACATGCAGAAATAAAGACTAGCATATCTGCACAATAAACAATGAGAAGAAAAGAATAAAGAACGCATGCTGCTGCAATCATACAGGGGAAGTGTATGCAGTAAAATAAATCATGTTACAAAGTTCGAACTAAATATAAAGGGCATGCTACCTTTTATAAACAACTTTGTATCCTCCACTCCACAAAATTGCAGAGCTTGGGGCCTCGAGTGAGTATATGACCACTTAGCTCCCGGATAACCTTTACCAAATATGCATCAAGCCGTCAACACGAGGAATTCAAGAGAAGTGAAATGCAATATATTCGTAAACTATGTTTATGTAAAATGTCATATTAATCGCTTTGATTTAGTCTACTTTTTTAGTTCTACGATGTAATACTAACAAACCAAATAAATGATTGAAATGATAATATATAAAACAACTAAAGGTGAACTCAAAAACATGTTTTGGGAAAGATTAGTGTCCGGGAGGCGCGCACCTAAGGTGCAGTGAGGGGCATGCATCTGTTGCATAACCTACCTCCTCTAAGAGATATGCTTAAATCCAATTTGGAAAAATAAATACCTTTGTCCTTTCCTTTTGCGAATAAGGTGAATACCATTTTGTCAACCTCACTTTGCCTTGTCTGCTGATGAGGAGAACAAAGTGAATCTAAAAAAACAAAAGGAGCTTTAGTCACTTACCAACTGTGTAAGAAAGGAATGCAGACTCATTATCTCTTCAGATTTACAGTTACAAACAGCATACCCCCAATAAATCAGAAAAGAAGCAGGTCAACTGAATATACTCAAACATTAGTATTTTACTGGCAGATGAACTTAGTGGAAGAATAATGGAGGAATAAAAGACTGCCAGGTCTCACATCATGCACCTACCTAGGCGCCTCCTCAAAGAGATCCCATGCTCTGGCTCAATCATATAGTACTAAATACAAGCATTAACACATAATTATAGCTTATCTTACTTATAACTGGGATATTATATCCATTGTTGGAGCAGATTATTTTGTTCAGAACTAGCAAATAAGACACTTAAAGTGTTTCGGCGGGAGATTCCCTTATTGCTCTACGTGAACCAGTTCAAACAAATTAAAGTATTTCATTAAATTTCACAGTATAAAAAGACATCGAAATTTCAATGGTCATGTCATCAACTAAAGCCGCCGCAGATGCATATGGAAAGAAGGTGCGCAAATGATCCAAATCGGGCAATTACTGCAACGAGGGAAAGAGAGGTGATGGTTCCAATTGGATTGCATGAGCGCCGACACGGAATATATTACAAGACCGGTGAAGAGGAGGGAATCTGATCGATTGCAAGAAGCGATCCGATCAGGTCAGATTAATGGGAGTTGTCGAGGGTTTCATTCATACATAGATAGGCATATCAATCAATAATCAACTAGAAATGATATAAAAATGAGAAGAAAATCAGAATTTGGAATTGGGCAGCGGAATATAAGAATTGCTGTAACAGATTACCATGGTTGTAGATGACGTCGCTACTGCTGATTAGTTTCAAGTCCCGCCTGCGCTGATCAACTGATTCAAGACACTCAATATTTCTTCCTCCTCCTTCGAGAAAAACTCTCCAGTTTCTAGTTTATTCAAATATATGAAATTACGGAATGGCCTAAAATTTACATATAAATAGTCCCCGGTCAACTAAATTTGGGAAATAGGCCAAAAACAAAAAAATATAATAAGTATGACAAAAACTTATATAAAATATTTAATGGATTTAGAATATGTGAAATAATCAAAATAGAAAAAGTCATGGATCCTTGGCGCGGTGGGCGGGTTCAATGAATATTTCCAAAAAAATTCGCGTAATAACAAAAAAATAAAATTCTCTCCCACGTGCTCACGGGGATGTTACTATTAGGTTAAACATGTGTTACTTTAATAATAATTATGTGCTACTATAAAATAAAAAAGTATATTTATCTAAAAATAATCACTAAAATACAAATATAAAAATTGAAAAATGGTCAAATAAATCTTTAATCTTATATATATGGATCAAATAAGTTTCAAATCTTCGACAACTTTATTTTCAATAATGGATTGTAATTTTATTAAAATGAGGGCTTATTTGATCTCAATATTAAAGAGAAATAATTTAAATGTATTAAGAAAAAGTTAATGGGTCTATTTGATCCTCATGTATAAGATTTTAGGTAAATATGTGTTATTGTAAGGGCAAGTATATGTACTAAACTTGTACAAAGGTAAAAATAAAATTTTATTACGAGGTTGTGTTACTATAAGATCAAACACTTGTTACTATAAGAAGAAAAAATGTGTTACTACATTTTATTTTTTAAATACTAGTAACACGTATGATACGTAAAAATGTACCTTCGTATTGGACCGAATTCCCCACGGACCATTAGGTGCACGAGTTGGGTTATTAGTAATGGATCGATCTCCTTCCACGAAGATAACCTGCAAAAACATGCCGGAGGGTTCTCCGGCGTAGGCACTCCAACGCGAGTTGGGTTATTCCGTCACGGATCGATCTCCTTCCACGAAGATAACTTTGCAAAACACACCGGAGTGTTCTCCGGCGTAGACACTCCGACGCTCAAGTCGGATACCGAGAAAATCCAAGGAATATCTTAGATAAGGCGGGTAATTCGTAAGTATCGAGAATCGATTACCTCATTTCTTGTTTCGGGTGATATTATATAGATAATCAAGAACATACCAGGGTTACGGTAGTTTCCTCGATCATACAACCACATTCTCAACATGGAATATCGTGTTCCCTTGTCGCCTTGAGAAACCGTTACCCACTTCCCTGTTTGGAGGCGGGTTCTAGAAGATTCCCCTTTCTTGGGGCATAATTCTCTCTAAGTTAGTCGAATATTCCTTTATCCTTTACGATGTCGAGGTGGGCCGAGTTGGACCGCTCTTATTTCCGAAGCCTTACTTCGAATGGGCTTTTATCCATTTGATCTAATTTAATTCCACGGGTTTAGTAAGGAGCTGGGCCCAAGGCCCATTCCTTACTTCGAGTCTGTCTCGCTATCAAGGATCACTAGGCTCGAGGCCCCGTCTAAGGATCACCGGGCCCAAGGCCCCATCTTTATTCCATTCGTTCCCTAATCAAGGAAATATAGGCTTAAGGCCCAATCCTTGGTCCAGCTTTATTCCCTAATCAAGGGATTATGGGTCCAAGGTCTAATCCTCGCTCCAACCGGGTTACACATCGAGTGGGTGGGCTTATATCTATTGGGCTTGTCACAAAATGCCGTATCAACGTACATGTCTTTACGATAATATATGTTTGACCTTATAGTAACACATGTTTGACCTTATATTAACACACTTGAAATTATGATTTTATTGTTGTCTTGGCGCGAGTTTTTTTTTGGAAAAAATATATTACTATATGAACACAAATGTGTTATTGTATTGAGAAAGATGTGTTACTCTATAAACAAATCAAAAGCAGGGTAATAGTTGCAATATTAATTCCGGATGAAACAAGAACATAAATTTATCATCGAAGTTCGCATAAATATTGAATTCATCACTATTTAAGTTTTTCCCACTCATCAATCGATCATCCAACACCGATTATTTGATAATTTTTGAAAAAATCATTCATGTTTTCTCTTCTTTTTTTTTCTACGTATGTTTTGTATGTTTCTCCTCAATTCGATCTCGTAGTTGAAGTCTGTTGTTATTTTTCATTGGAGTTCATTTGTTTTACCGCCTCCCGATCGTCGGTGTCTCTAAACTGAAAGAATCTTGATGCGTGGTTGGGGAACAAAGGCACTATGGAAGTTGTGGAGCTAACGGAGAAAGAAGAAGAAGTCCGTGTATTTTTTTATTTTGATCCGTTTTTTTAGCTTGACCCGCAAGATTTGAAAATTTTCTATTTTAAGCTGATATTTCACCGTAAAATATTACACAAGAGAGTCCCTTAATAAGTATATATATTGCTCATGTTCATGCTCCTCATGCTCATGTCAATTTGTATCGTATTTGTCATGCAGATTAATAGAGTATTACTATTATATTCCCTTCGTAGCTTCCCATGAGAATTGCATACTTTAAAAACATAATTAGTATTTTGTGTTAGAAAGAGTGAGATATGAAGATTTTTTTTTTTACTATATATATAAAAATGAAAATTTTAGTTGGAACGGAGGGAGTATAATCTCACAGAAGATGCTCACAAATTGAATTGCAATTCAAGTTTAAGTTATTTAAATGGTAATTACTAATTATATGGCAGCGATCATTAAAAGTATTATCCAAAAAATCATTAAAAGTATGTTAATTATTATCAAAAGTTAGAAAGCAGTTGATACTTATTTTTTAATTTCCACCCAAACACTTGTTCTTTCCAGCAATAATTGAGAAAAAGAAAGACTCGTCTCCTCCTGAAATCTTGCTAAAAAATGTACGTACTATAATTTTAAAGTCTTTAACTTTAGAGTAAATGGGTAGACACCATTCCAACATAAGATCATCTTTTTTCCCACCATTAAACTACAGAAGCATCTCCAGCATTCTCAATCGAAAATCTTTTCTTGAATTATATACATCCAATAAACACACAGGACAAATTTCTAAACACAAAAGTAGGATATCTTACTTTTCTCTATACGTAACAATACAGCTCAAGGAAAAAACTTCACTCAATTATTGCTATGGAAAATGCACTTGCTTGATAATTACAGGAAGGAATGCTTGATAATTAACCAAAAAAAAAAAAAAAAAAATCAAGCATCCCATCATCTCTTTTCAATTTCAGCAATTTCCTTATGGATTAAATACCTAAAGGATGAACTCTGTTCTAACCAATAAACATACTTCTCCGGTCTACCCTTGATGCATGTTTTGATAGATTTCTGTTGAATTTCTGATAAACATCCAATCACCACTTCCAATAGTGCAGCCATGGTGATGGACATATCCTTGGCGTAGTAGCACAGTATTTTGGGCAGGTAAATTTTTGTCTCCCTGTGGACATAAACTGTAGCCTGTATAAACTCTTCCTTAGCCACTTTCAGATCCTCAAATACATTGTTTGCTTTGTAAATTCGAACCTGCAATAATCCCATTTTGTCCAAACTCAGATGCAATTAGCAGCATTAATCTTGATTTTCTTGTTAGTAATGTATACATACCGCAGGGTCTGAGTATGCCCCTGAAGAAAGTGCAAAATGAACAAGTGGTTCAGGGTATTCTATTGCGAAAGCATGATTAGTATTCCCACCCTTTAACTTCTTTCCAGGAGAGAGAATTGTCTGAATCCACTGCAATTTGTGTCATGAGTCAGTAAAAGTGCAACAAATTATAAACTTAGAAATATTAAAAAGCTCTCCAGTATTTATTGCATACGATAATGTGTTGTATACACGATTTCACTATCACATTTATCAAGGTTTAATCAAAATTGTAACAAACGCAATGAAAAAGATCAACAGAAGGGGAAGAGTGCAGTTAAAATGAAAAGTCACATATTGGAGCATTATATTAAAATCGATTTAGAGAAGAAAGACTAAAGTATTAAACATATACCGGAGCAGAATAATGTGATCTGATTCCTAAAATGGAGCTTTGTATATCATACGCATTAATGCAGTGTCCACCAACGTTATAAGCAGCCTGAGATCAAAATTACACAAGTAACAATCAGCTCTCGTGATCACATTGAAGATTAAATCATTAAACAAGTTAATTTAGTATGTACTTTCACAATGGAAGAACTCTTCATATATTGTTGGGCTCCATATGCTAAATAAGCCTGCAAACAAAACCAAGTATTCAACAGTAAATAAGATTTCATTCAGTAATAAGAACAAATACAATGTTGATAAGTTTATCCAGTTGAAAATTGGATTACAGTGATGGAATGTGATCCAGCCAATTAACTTGTGACATAATTTTGTTAATAAAGATTAATATAGTGATCCATAATTGGTAGAAAGCTTCGCAAGCCATACATGCATAACCAGAGCGTTGTGAATATTGATCCAAAATGCAAGCTTCTCTTCCCGTCTCATCTTCATTGGGTCAACGACCTCAAGACTCTTTACAAGAGACCTTTGCAGATACAAATTAAAATGCAATCAGAACTTGTATCAGGATAACAATTGTAATACATTCAACATGTTTCATAAGCATATGAACACTTTTAGTGAGAAGATTTGGCTAATTCTACTGCAGCCACAGTTTGATCGGGAAAAGGGATCGTAGAGATCAAGAAAGATGGTAAATAATAGTTGGACTATCAACAGATTATATTCAAATGGGAACACACAAAACAACGAGGTATATGTAATCTAGACGAGCTCCATAATCTCTAGCAAACCAAAAATAGAAAGCATCACCAAGATAACTAAATAGAGTTTCCATAAATATGTATACCTGAATTTCTGAAGCATTGTAGCAGCATAGCTATAACTTTCATCATCTAAGCATAACTTCAGTACTTCTACCATAGTGATGTATGGTCCAGTCTCTTGCTTCAAGCCATCAAAATCGCTATTTTGAGGACTCCAACTTCCAGATAAATTTCTTGGAGAAAATGTGCTGGAAGAGCAGAATGATGACGTGGAAGAACCAGAACATCCTTTATCAGTAAAACTGGGGTTGGCCAATTTGCAGTAGATTGAAGATATACATCTTATAATGTCTTCAGATAATCTATCTGGAAAAATTCGGGCATTATCTATGCAAGAATTTCCGAGATGATCTGCAAGGCTGCGGTGCCTAGAATAAGCCCTATTATGCCTCTCCTGCAAACATTCAGTGTAGACAGTTAGTTTAGAAAAATAAAGTTAATAGAGGAAATAGGTAGGTGGGAATATCAACCCTTCCAGATGAGGATTTCTGAATTGCAAGTTGTTCTGAATCATTTGGGCCAGCTAAAGAGCTTGTAGGGGAATTCTGATATTCTTTAGAAATCCCCAAATGAATTTTCTGGGATGATTGAACAGATGTTGTCTCTCCATTGTTTTGGTTTTGGAGTGCAATTGGAAGATGGTGCTGAAAATTGGTCCTGTAGAGAGAAAGAAGATAGCGCTCCAAACGCAAAATTTCAACCTCAAGTGTAGCGATTTCATTAACCAGTTCAGCTGAAGACTGCATTCAACACGCGCAAAATTCTAGGTCACACTAAACTAAAGGGATGGTGCATGGTGAATTCAACAAACAAAATTAAAGATGAAAACGTACCTTAGATGTTGTGTTGCCATCTGAAAGAAGAGAAGCACTGGAGGTGAAGCTGGATGTCCTGTTAAGGGATTTTTTCCTCGCTTGTGCAATCTTGCAGATGTAATTAACAATGTTTGTTTTGGTTAGGAACACATTCAAACTGAAGCAGCAGCTATCAGAAAAGTAAGAGGAAAAAGGGCGAGGCAATTATGAATCAAAGCTAGAGCCCCTTTTAGGCAAATCAATTCAATTGAATTCAAAACAAAAGTTGTACTCACATGATTTAGGTGGTGAGAGGGCGTTGGTGACATATTAAGTACATGATCCTTTTGCATCTCACTGTAATCAGTAGCGCACAACAGTAAATTAGCTCGATACTGTAAAACTAAAACAGAAAACTCAACTCAATGAATGTTTACATCACCTGGACGGAAACGGAGCCGACTCCACCGGCGGCATTGTGCAGCACCGACAACAAGTGCAAAGCAACACCAAATTTCAGGTGAAATTTATTGCAGAAACGATGATAAAAAGGAAAACTCAAAGCAGGTGGGTGAAAAATCCGGTGCAAATGCAAATAAAGAAAAGCACTGGAGGGGCAAGAAATATTAAATGCAGAAATATATAATAGTGGGTGGGGTGAAGTAATAAATGATCACAGATTCAGCACTAAAAAATAAGGGGGTCAATAGAGAAGTGGGATCTTCGGAGAATAGAGAAGAAGTAGGTCAATGCCATTGAAGGACCTTATTAGGGAAAGGGAAGGGAGGAGGGACAAGTCTGCAGTACAACAGCTATAATATAATAATAATAATGGTAGTAGTAAATAAAAGAGAAAAAAGAATATAGTAGTAGTAATAATTATGGTTGAGGGGGACATGGTGGGGATGAATTGGTTGCAATTATAATGAGATGCAGCGTCTGCGTGTGAAGAATATAAAATTGGAATTCATTCATTAGATTAGATTAGATTACATAAGATGTACATGTTGATCTGCTACAAGGGCAAGTACAAGTTAGTGAGTTTAGTGTACTAAATACAAACAATTAATTAGAGTAGTAGGTTTTTGCGTTGAGCTGCCCTGCCCCCTCCCCTGTCCTGTGGCTGTGCGTGCAGAACTACGTCACCACAAGAGAATAATAATAATAATAATAATAATAATAATAAATAAATAAATAAATAAAGAGTGATTCTCATGATGATGAGGTTGCTAAACACGCCTCTCAAACGGCACATAGTGTATTAATACTCTCACATCATTCATATAAAATAACTTTTGTACGCATATTATTATGAAATAAATCTCACACAAAAATCGTAAAAAAGTCAATGAAACTAGTTTCGGGACGGAGGGAGTAACATTTATTTTTATATATATTTAAATAGTTGTGTATAAACACCTCCGTAAAAGTTATAACTAACTACATTTGCTTTTTGAGTAGTATTTGTGTTCATATTGTACACAATAAAAATTGTGTGTACAAAATTTGATTATAGTGTAGTATTATTTTATGTCTTATATAATATTAGTTTGGTTCTGATATAGTATTATTTTAGGTATTGTATAGTATTAGTTTGATTATAGTATAATATTATTTAGAACATTATATAGTATTAGTTTAGTTAACAATATTGTATAGTATTAGTTTAGTTACATGCTATTTTTAGTGTGCATAATATGCACACAAATATTTGCCTTGCTTTTTTTTATCTAATCCATTTTGACTAGTCGTAATTTAGTTATGCACGCACTGTGCACTACCTAAACTAAATCTTATGCATGTATCAATTCAAATTCCCTTATTCTAAATACATATATACATACATAAAACTTTGGTCTAATATAATTCTAATAATTTCAAAGTTGCCTATTACTAACATATTATCTTAAATATAAAAGTATTACTATCTCGCAACCACCTCGAACATATACTAATATAGGAAAAAAAAATTATAAAAAAGAAAAGGTTAATGGCGGGGGAAAGGGTAATGGAAAGATGGAAGAGAAACAGCAAACAAACAAAATAAAACTAACAAAGTAAAAGGAAGTTGGCTGCTGATGTCAAAATAATTGGCTTATTTCCTGATATATTGATGCAACCCATTCTCCTTTTTCAGAAAAGGGATTGGGGAACACAAAGAACAATAGAAATCATGTGGTTACCAACTGAATTTAATTAGTTTGCGCTACTACCATCATAGTTGTTGCCTTATAAGGATTGAGATGAATATGCAACCTCTACTCTAAGTGTACGTTTGATTTATATGATTAGAGCATAATAAATGAGTTAACATGTCGACAAGTGTTAAAATGAAATCAATCGTGTTTGCCGGATAATTAATGAGGAAAACCAAACGAGCTATAAGAGTAGAATTTCTCAAGTGTTTACAACTATTATATTAAACACTTATAATTGATTTAGAGAAGTAACTACTCTTTTGAATTCTGAAGAATCAATTCTTACTTTGGGATGCAAAAAAATTGTATCTCTTAAGAAAGAAAAGATTTAATTATTAGTAATAAAGTGATTATTTTTCAAACACATTCACTTTTTAGAATAACTTTATTTTAAAAATTCTCCACTTTTAATTTTATACAAGAATTACTTAATATCACTTTTAATTTTTTAATAGAGTTTCAAAATACACCCTCAATTTGTAGTTAATTAATTCTCGATCAGCTCACATAGATAGTAACTGTAAATGAATATGTAATTATTGACACACACTATATCATATCATATCATATATCTACTATTTGCGAATCAACCTTACCACTCCAAAACTCACTATTTCAAAATATTCAAATTCTATGCATTTGAGTTATTTATGATCTTATTTTTAATTAAATATCTTTTAAAATTAATCTCTATCATTCATTTTTTTCTAATTTAATCTCAACCATATATTTTCTCTTTCACATCAAATGTTTAAAATTAGGTACATTACCTATATACTCTAATAAGATATGTTTAGAGTAGAAAAAGAATATATTTTTAGGTATAATTTAATTTTTAGTCCCGCTTAAATCACCCCGTATTCACTATAAACCACTATTTTGAATTCTTGGATTTGTATGAGTTAAAATTTGTTTGTGACATTCTTTATAATTACAAATTATTTTCCTATTGATTAATAGATTATGTGTATTTTAAGGAATTTAAATATTGTAAATTATCAAAAAAAAAAAAAATCAATGCATCAAAGTACAAATTTTTAAAATTATTTTAAAGATCAATGTTTTCTAATAAACTTTTAAAAATAAATTTTATGCATGCTCCACTGTACTTATACATTCCCATTCATATTATTTTAATATAATTTATAATTAGATTTCATAAAAGACGATAAAAATGTATGAAACGAATTTCACATCCCTATAAAATAAAACCCATACTTCTAATTTCTCTTTTTTTTTTTTTTTTTGAATGGATTGTTACAAAAATTAGATTATATAATTAATATTCAAGATCCCTTAAACATATGAAAGGAAAATATAACATATATGTAATATTAGAAAAATTAATTATATTTGATTGAATTAATGCTTGAAGTATTATTTTAAAATTAATAATATGTTTCTCTTTCAATCCATATTATACGAGGGTTTCTAGTGTAGTGCTCTATGTGTATAAAGAATAAGAGAAGAGTATAATTGGAGTTGGGAGGTCAATATCAAAAGAGTAGTTAAGAATGAGATAGAGAGACAGGTGATATTAATAGGGGTTGGAAGATCAAAGCAGGGACATGGTGTGGATATTGGGATTTATGATATTTCATTTGATGGATAAAACTCAAAGCATGCAAGACACACCGCGGTTGTATATGTCTATAATGAATCGAATCTACCACTATTTTTAATTTGTATTTGTAAAATTATTCGAATATCAAATTTGAATATTTTTCAAAAAAATAAATGTGATTTGCAATACTCAAAGGATTGTACACTAGTTTTGAGAAAAAAATAGATAAAGTAAGGATATATTAAGGGCATTGCGGGATTCACTTAAAAATAAAGTGATTGTTTGATAGTATAAAATTAATGACATTTTGAGTAATTAATTGATGGTGAGAGGATGATAGTAAAGTAATTATATCTATTAAGAGAATGAACATATTTTAGTGGATGGACAAATAAAGTAAGTTTGCATATTTTTGTGGACGGATGGAGTATTTTATTTGAATTTGATATCAAATTCTTTGAAAATATTTGAATATTTAATTCAATTTTTCTCAAGCATGTTTTTTTTTTTTTGAAACTTTCTCGGCGTGTTTTAAACAATACTCTTTGAATATTCAGTTAAAATTGATTTGGTTCTTTTAATTCACAATACAATCCACAAATTTAAAAATTTTGCATAACATAATAAAATACATAAACAAAAAAATTAATTATCGATTAATCAAAAGAGTACTTCAATAAATAAGTGATGAGTATCCAATCTTACATCGGGTTTGCAAATCAAAATCAAATTGTTTGCAACATAACATGAATAGGCTATTCTTGTTCCTAAATAAAAACAAAAATAATTAAAAATTAATTTATTCATGAAAAATATTATTTATATTTATATATATGTGTGTATATATCAAATGAATTTAAAAAATAATTAAAAAACTCACATATTTCATAATAAATTTGCATGAACTTGGAGAACTCAATCTGCTCCACAAATCAAAGCTTGTACCATATCGGGAGTTAAATCGAACGATAAGGATCCAACATTCGAATTTTTGCACTAAATATGACCTTTGAAGCCACAGTCTTGATAGAAATAGCTAGAACATCTCGAGCTAACTTGAATAAAATGTTAAACTTTTATTCTTGAGAATTCCACCAAGCTAAGACATCAAACACTACAATGCATCCCCATCTTGACACCTACAAAACTTCCTCCTCCAAGTAAATGTCTAATTTCAATTTTAAAAGAACATCAACCTCAGCAATATTCAAATACACATCAAACATAGATAAATCAAAAGACATTAAGTTTACCGCCCTTCTCTCTAAACTTTCATCTCCCTTCTTTCTATACTCTCCCTCCTTCCTCCTCTCCTTTGATTCTCTTTTCTCTCTCTCTCTCTTTTACTCTTCCACTCCTTTCTCCTCACCCTCTCCACCGCCGCCGCCTACCCATCTCCTCCACCGCTCACCTCCGCCTCCGTGGTCACCGTCAACTAGTTCGTCCATTGTCTTTGTACGTGGGCCACCAGACGATTCCTCCAATGATGTTGTGCATGTGATGGCTAGTTGATGGATCGTCCTATTGACCCCCTTTTTTAGTTTTTTTTTAAATTTTTCTAGCCCTTTGGTTTTGTGTTTTTTTAGTCTTCTCGACTTTGTTTCTTTCTCTGTTTTTCTTGGTTTTTCCTACTCAACGATTTTTCTTTGTTTCGTCTTCCCGTGGTGAAGCCTTGACACTACGTATGCGGTTTCTCTCATCTTTTGTGCTCTTCCCTCCCTTATGGAGGTTGCATGTGGGCCCCGACCCTTGGGGTCTCGGTTCTTGGTGGATCTTAGTCTTTTGTCTTTGACTTCTTAGAATGAGATTCTCTCGAGGTATCTAGATTTTTTTCTTTTTGAGAACAGAGACCGGTTCTTACGGGAAGATAGAGATTGTGGTAGTCCCTCCACTCCTCATGATTGGTTTGGAGCGTTTGTTTGAGTCTAGGAGATAACTTGTCTGTGTTTGTAGTTTTTATATTGTATAAACTATTTTTTTCTTTGTCAAAAAAAAAAAAAAAAAGACATTAAGTTTTATTTAGATGTGAAGTTTGTAGATGTAGAAGAAGAATTTTTTTGAAATGGTACACGTTCGAGATATATCATTATCAATTTCAACATACTCAAAGAACAAATTATACAATACATCTTGAATCTTCATCACATGTAGATACTTCAAATTTTAAAAGTAGAGTATAAAATAAGAGTGTGTCTCATGTGAATCAAATTTTACGGCGAAACTTGATCCACATTTAAAATATGGATCCAGATCACCCTTCACTATCCCGACTAATACTCTTTAATAATATATATTATATACTCTTTGTAATATTGCACTATTATAATATAAGTCATATCCATCTATTATCACCACCGATATTCTTTAATATTATATACCCTCCAGCTTATCAAGGTTAGTATTTCTTGGTAATATAGGACATACACTTACCCTTTAGTAATACATGACATACTCTTCTATTATTACAAATTTACGATTGATACCCTTTAGTAAAATGGATAAAGTTTCACCATGAAACTTGTTCAATACATATTTTGCTATAAAATAATTTTAATTTTGTCGATAAATTATATATATTTGGCTTGTGTGCTAAGTTTATTGTTGGGTAGGAATTTAAGTAAGGGGCGATTGGTTGTGAATTCTTAAATGAGAATGAGAATGAGAATGAAATATTTTTTCCTCTATTTCTCTAGAATATTGGATGGAGAATTACAAATATTGTGCTTTAATTTAAGAAAAATGAGACATAAGAAGGTTGCGGTGGTGGTGGAGGAATGATTGATGAGAAACCATTATAGGAGGGAAAAAGTTGATCAAAATTTATTATTTTTTTTTCTCATTAACCACTACATTTATCATATACTCATTCTCATTCTCATTGACAAATTTTCAACCAAGTGCCTCACAATTATATATATTATACTTATAAAAGTGATATATATATATATATATATTTTGATATTTATCATTAAATTGTATTTGCATTTGAATAATAATCAAATTGAATCGAATATATATATATATATATATATATATATATATATATATATATATATAATCAAATCATAAAACTTCGAATATAAATATAAAAAAATAATAATATACGAATATCGAATGACACCAAAATTATTTGATTTGTTTATAACCCGGTTGATAGGCCCAGTCCAGAAACAATAGAAGCCCACGCCCTCCGGAGTAGTTTCACGGTTCACCTAATATCCTAATGCCAATCCAGATATTTTGGTAGCCTGCTTTGCTTCTAATAAATTATCTGCCGGTAGCCGGTCTACTGTACCTTCACTCAGGGACCATCAAATCTTTTCATATTCCCAATAATAATAATTTGTTTACCTACTAGCACCCCACTAAGATTCCTTTCGCATTTTTAAAAATTAAAAAAAAATAAAAAACTTTTCGCATTCACAAATAATTTATGCGTGATCTCGTAAATGAGACATGATATTTTTTTATTTTTATAATATTTATATTAAAAAAGCAAAAATTTGTATAAAATAGTCTATCCTAATCATTTTTTAATAAATCATATCATTTTTAGAAAAATTGATACAAATTAGTATAAAAGTGACAACAAATTGAAAAGCGATAACAATTTATGAAAAATAATAATAATTTATTAAAAAGTCATTCCGTTTCATGCATTAGACGATCTCACACAAAGTGCCCCTAAAAATATTATCTCCGTCTCATAAAACTTTTCACACTTTTTTCAAGTCTCACTATAAGTTTCACACCCTTAAAATGAAAAACCTTTTTATAAATTTCACTCTCACAATCTCCACTAATTTACACAAAATGTCATTACTTTTTTCTAACACATACACATAATTCAATATTTTTTTACTTTATAAATAAAAATTTATAAAATTATCTTCAAAACTTCAATCATTACTTTTATATTTTAAAGTATGTGCCCTTGTATATATGAAAAATTTTTCGGAACGAAAAGTATCATAAAATAGATTTTGTCTTTCACATATCTTTTTCTACATATAAGCAAACCGGCCTTCCTGTTCCTGGGGACGCATCTTATTTACAAATATCTATTAATTAATGCTTTTGTTTGTTTGCATCTAAGTGTTACATACTTGAATGTATAACTCAATTTTAGATTCATTGCATGCCCATAAATTTACTCAGCGTATACCAACGGCTCATAATGCTCGTTTCCATAACACAATATTTAATTTTTTTTTGATAAGGAAAAGATTTTATTAAATAGCAGAACTATTACAAAAAGAAAGTTCATGCATGAGTATTGCCATAGGACATAACACAATATTTAATTTTTAACGCCTAAATTGATAATTAACATATTTTTCTAGACGTATACCAATAAAAATCCTATTATATATAGTCACAATGACAACCAACAACTGATATTTACGTTTCATTACGCATGCTTATTATTTTTAGATTTTTATATAGACTTGCTATTTTGAAACTTTACAAGCAGGCTACATGTTATATTAATTATAAGTTTAGGCTCTCTTTATAAATACGATTAGAGGGCCATAAATTTTTTATCATCCAAAATAGGTTCTTTGGTAGCCATCTATTAGGCCCATTACTAAAGCCAAGCCTGTCATTAATTACTTGTTTTACTATGGAAGAGTTATCTATCCAATTTGGGATTATTCTCCATCTCATCTCAACAATATTGATGATTTGAGTGTGCAATTGACTAAAATACCCCAAGTTCCCAACAATGGCGGCAACCCGAAAATTAAAGAGACTAGAATTGTCAATTACTTTTTAATTTACTATTTACGCCGCACACACAAATTACTTATTGCACCGATGTTGTGTGCCTATCAAAACCAAACAAATATTGGAGATGTTGAGTAATCTGAGCCAATAAGACTTTTTGTCAATCTGAGCCAACAATTCATGAGGCTTACCAAAGACGTCCGTAACAAATGCAAAAAGATAATTAAATCGATAAATTAGAATATATAAATTATGTAATTCATTAACAATGTGTTAACTAAGTTCACAAAAGAAGAATAACAACTTTAATATTATAGTGAGAAGTGACTAAAATGATACAGATTAACTCTTAAGTTACGACTATAGATAAGTATGCTCTCAGATAGGTTGTGCCTATGAAATAAGTTTAAAATAGTAAACTGAGCACAAACATAATATATTAATTTAACCACATGGGGTTGAACCTTGTTTTTAGATATTTGATCATCGTATGGAGCTTGTCGAATCTCAACTCAAATCTAATTACAACATTTTCAATTCGTATAATTAATGTAATTTTTTTTTTTAATTACAAATTTTATTACAAGGATCACCAAAACACGATAAAATCACGAATCCATCATGAAGGTCAAGTCTTTAAACAAAGAGGAAAACTACTTCAAACCAATGGTGAGGAGATGGAGAGTGTGCATAAGAGACAACGCGTGAGTAAACTTTAAAGATCATTTAGTGAAAAGAAACACACTATACTATACTAAAGTGTCTTTCACCGTGATCATCACGTTCTTTTCTTCTCGAACAAGACAACAACTAGGTAGATTGAAAAATCTGAAAGTGCATCTTGCCCACCAACAATATATCTTAAAATAAAACATATTTGTAAAAGTCATGGAATGGTAGAGGAGAGGAGAAACTATAATGCACCCAAATAATGGTATAAAAGCTTCTAAGTTCATAGGTTATGATAAAATTGGCTGTCTAGCAACATAGCCCTAATAGGAACATGAATGGTTATATATATACTTATATAATATGTACACACATTACTAGTTTTATACTCTTTATATCCATCAAAAGTATGCTCACACTATTTTTTTCAACAATTTATTTTGCTTCATCATTCAACCATCACTTAATTTTTTTCATATGATATTGACTTTATACTCATAAACAACCACTTAATTTATAAATGAACCACACAATACCTTAAAATACCTTTTATTTTATTTACTTTATCTATATTTTCTTAAAACATGTCAAAACCAAATGAACATACTTTTAGTGGACGGATGGAGTATTAGATAAGGTGTGCATAATTATATTAAGGTAGTATTGAAGACCAGATTGTCAAGTGTGCATAATTATGTCAAGTTAATTATATCAAGTGTGCATATGACCAGATTGTCAACGGGATGGAGACTGGTCTTGCGAGGTTCCAGCCCGTCCTTTGACTTTAAGATGATTTGGTGCAAGCTCGTTCCGTTCAAAGTGGCGGCTATGGCATGGAGGCTTGTTTGGAACAGGTTGCCAACTAGGTACAATGCGCTCAAGGAAAATCATTTCCTTTATTTCGAGTGCTAGTTGTCCTTTATGTGGCGAAGAGATTGAATCGGCGAATCATTTGTTCTTGGAGTGCCCGACTTCATTGGAGATATGGTCAAGACTATACGTTTGGCTCGATATCTCAATGGCTGGACAAAATAAAATTAGAGAACACCCGCTTCAACATTCCTACCTTTTTTATGGCAACCAAGGTAATCTTGTGTCTGTTGGTTTTTAATGGATACACTCACCCAATAGATTCACTCCCCACGTTTTTGTAATTTTATTGATACACTTCCCTTAAATCTATACTTATATAATAACAAAAACTTATACTAAATATAGAAAGCAAATTTTGACACCAAAAGACTATTACTATATTTGTCTTATATTTAATAAATTACCTATTAATTAATATAATAAATATCAATTAATATATACATTAGAAAAATAAATGATATATTTTAAAGACTTTTCATTTGAAAATTTAAATCTTTTTTAATCTTTTATTATTTTAATTAATTAAATTATCATGTATATATAGATACACATATTTTATTTTCTTAATTTCACACCTAAGTAATTTAGTTTCAAGATTTGTTTGTTTAAATTAAGTATGTTGTTGGATATGAATATTCGTAAAAGTTTGTGTGTTTGTTGACTTTGCATGATTTATTGATATTTTAATTTTTTTTAATTGTTGAGAAATGTTTATATATAAAAAAAGGAAAACATCTTTATTGTTGAATAATGCAAATTTGCAAGACTTTTTTTTTTTTAGTTTATAAACTTTTAATCTTTCTATTTTTTTAATTAATTAAATTGTCATGTTTAATGACAAAAAAAATTAAATTGTCATACACATATTTTTTTTTTTCTTAATTTCACACCTAAGTAATTTAGTTGTTTTCTTGGTTGAGCGCGCATCTATATATATAATTTGATATTAAAATAAATATTTATATTATAATAATAGATAATATTACGATTTAAAATAATATTAGTCCGTGCAAGGCTGATAGATTATGTGATTTGAATTTAAGCATATATTTATATATATATATATATATAATAAAATTAAATATTTCTATTAAAATATTTTTATTTTATTTGGTATAAATTTGTGTAAAAGATAAGCGAATAAGCTTAATTCCAATGAGTTGTATAATATATATTGACGTAATTTAAAATATAAATCAGTTTAATTATATTTTTATATTCGTAGAGTTTTTAACAGACATTACAACAACATTCTAAAAAAACTAAAATAAATTCCATATATATATATATATATATATATATAATATGTGTGCGTACAAAACATAAATATAAAAATAATAATATATTAATTCTTAAATTTGAATTTTTTTATCATTCTAACTATTTACTTTCTCAAAATATTTAAGAAAAATAAAATTTTAAAAATAATGTGTTTTTAAAGTTAGAATTATTGAATTATTCATGACATTGGTGTATATAAATACACATGTACACAAATACATAATTTAAAACTATAGTGTTACCATTATAATAATATAGTTTTAGGTTAATATATATATATATATATATATATATATATATATATATATATATATATATATTTAACATGACCGACTGATTTTGTGTTGTATTAAAATAGACTAATATTATTAAAATGAATATAATGAAGCGAGGTAATACTCATATGAGAATTTTTTTCAACATAAAACTGAAATAGAATTTATTAACAAATTAAAAAAATCAAAATAGATTAACGGGTAAGTTAATAAATCATATATCATTTTAATATGTCTCTCGATGGATCTTATAAAAATTTCATAGCTTTGTTTTAAAGAAGCGAGAAGATTTGAAAATGTTGACATGCCACGGGAATGATAATTAAAAAAAAAACAATCAACATGATTTATAAAGAAATATTACAAAATTTGTAAGTAAACATAATAACACCCTTTACCCGATAAAAAAAAGAAGCAAACATAATATCTTTCATATTTGTCTTACTTAACAAATGTACATGTTTTCCACACTTCGATCATAAAACGCTTTACACTGATTTGAAAAAAAGGGTTAAAAATATCGAGCATCACATAAAAAAATAATAATTAATGATCGTGGTGTATATATGAATATTTAAAAATGGGAAAACCAACACTACCGAGGGTGTGTAAGGAAAAATTATAAATAAAATAACTCTTTCTATTTTATTTAATACATTTTTTTACCAATTGAAATGATTATATTAAAAATTAATATTATATTTATTTTACATCACTAATCCGTGCGAACGCACGGTGATATACTAGTTGTCATAATACCCCTAATGTGAAAAAATACTCAAAATTATCTCACATTATGATACACACATCAAATAAGAATGTTGGAAAATAGCGCGAACGTGAAATTAGGCCGAACGTGAGCGCAATAACGAGAGTGGCCGGCGACGAGAAAAGGAAGAATTGTGGTCGGGGAACTCGACGACACTATCATGGATAAACGCCACAAACCCATTGAAAACAGCTTAGTTCCAGGGAAAGTACCATAAAAGAAATGGGATCTTGGGTGGAGGGTCTTGGGTTTGGAATTTGAGATGGAGGAGGAATTTGTTTGATAGGGATAGAAACATGATTAACCAAGCCGACCTTTGTTAACGGTGTTCAAATCAAAGAAGGGGTGGAAGATGTATGGTGGTGAAAATCTGCAAAGAATGAAATATTTAGTACAAGCCTCGCTTACGAAGCTATTGTGGAAAAAGAAAAAGGGACAGACGACAATGTAGAGGAGGGAAAGGTGAAAGGCAAAATCTGGGAATCAAATTTACCCCTTAAGGCGGCGGCATTAGCTTCGAGACTCTGTGGAGCAGAGACTCCCAACGAAGGTCAATTTACTACGGAGGCAGTGTTAGCAACAAGGGAAGAAACAAAGTGCGGTTTGTGTGGTGTGGAATGCGAGGATACAAACCATTTGTTCCTCAAGTGCTCCTCAACTTCCCCAACTGCAGTACGCAATTTTTAAGTGGCTTAATATCTCCGCCCCTCTTCATGATCAAGCTTTAGTGCCCTTTCGGTATTTTTTTAGTATCTTATTTGGGAAGATTGGTATGAAATTTGCGAAGATGATATGGATTTGTATTGTTTAGGTCACTTGGAGGTGGTGGAATAAAATAATTTTTGAGAATGTAACTTGGGATATAGATAAGATAGTGGATGAGATTGTGGGAAGATTATGGAGTTGGCACTCGCCAAGATTGGACACAGGAGCCTTGGAGAGTCCTAGAAAGCTAATGACTGGACTATTTTGATTTCTTAAGCATTTTGGTTGTATCATTTTCAATGCATTTAAAACTGTATTCCTCGGTCATTATCATGTAACTCCCCATGGGTACTCCTTGTACCATTGTTCTTTGAGGAATAAAATTTTCTTTTACGAGATAAAAAAAAAAAAAAACCAGAGCTTTAATATCACGATATTTTAGGGTTCTTTGTTGGGAAAGATTTTAGATTTTTTGAATTTGATTTGAGTTATTTTTTTGTAGTTTGATGTGTTCTATACTCTTATGTTTAGTTTCGTAATTGTAATATCAATTGTATTTTAGGGTTCTTTGTTAAGGATAAATTTTAGATTTTTTGAGTTTGATAATAGGTATTTGGGTTTTTTTGTAGTTTGATGTATTCTATACTCTAAATATTTATTACATTTCAATGATTATCGATATATCTTATGCAATTTATCTTGAGTATTTGTTGTTTCTCGCGAAAAACGTATTTAGGATTATCAATTTGAAAGAGTAGAGTTGCGAACCTAGTTTGCCGTTCATGCCATTCAAATTCGCAAATTGTTGCGAAATTTTGATAGATATTCGAAAAGAAAGCGAAAAAAAAAAAAAAAAACTTTCAAACAACAAATGCCGAAAGTGGAGCAATATTTTAGAAACAAATGTGTGTACCTAAAATACTATATTCTTATTTTTTAATTAGTAAGGGTAATTTAGATATTTAATAATTATAATAAAATTATAAAGTGTTAAGGTAAGTGTATCCATTAAAAATGGATGTCTATTTAGTTGGACCTTCTTTTACGGGCTTCGGCCCATTAGGTTAAGTTTGATCTTATAATCATTGAGATTTAAAAGTTAAAATTCATTAATTTGAATATTAAAAATTTCTAATCAACCTTTTTTTATTCATGTGTTCAACCAAATAATATATATATATATATATATATATATATATATATATATATATATTACCCAAAAAGCTTTACAAAATACAAACACGTAAAAAAACACCTAGATATATAGAAACATACACAATAAAATTGCAGGATGCAAACTAGTGAGCATTCTCTTTATTCATTTATATTTCATTTCTTTCCTTGGGCCGGAATATAGTCACACCTATATTCTTTTCTCTTTTAAAACAACATCAAATTACACGCATGAACTGCCTCCAAGCTTGGAAATAATTCATGGAACTCGAAATTAATGAGGGATAAGTATTAAGAATGATATGTTACTTCATAATATTTCCAAGAAAGATATTCACTCCGTGCAACCTCAATCAAAATTACAATTTGCACAATCACTAGTTCAAAATACAGCACAAAAGAATAATAAGGGATTTTGAACACACAGATTTATTAAAAAACAAAGATAAAAACAACTGGAAATCACATAGTAGTTAGTACTACTACAAAGGTCCTGGTTACTTGGCTAATTTGAAATACAAGACCATACCAATAGCAATAACCAGTACTGTGATTATAGCACCAATCACACACTTGTTTCGATCCATCCTTCTTGATATGTTAGTTATAATTTTCCGGCTCCTGCCAATGTTATCATCCACTCCATGCATCTGAAAATCAAATATAATTTTCAAATTCATTCCTCCTATTGAATTTTCATATTTCCGACTTCTTTTAAGGACAGAAGTAAACTGCATCCGTGTTATGATATCCTACATCGGTTCCACATGGAAGTGTGGAAGGGTATATAAGTTGGAGTCAATCCTTGACCATGGTTTTGAATTAAGTTAGCGCTCCCTAGCATAATTCATAACAATCAGTTATGTAGACACATTGTACTAATCCTTATGGGCTTATGCAAATTAGTTTTACTGTGCACCTGTTTTACTTGAGACTAAGTAATGCTTACTTGGGTCGACGACTGAGAAAAGGTAGGACATGGTGAAGTAAAAGTCGTACCGTATTATTAGCATGTAAGAGGGACTGCCGCTGTTGATGTAAATCTTGAAGAAGAGACACACCAAGCTCTTCAGTCTCCAGCATGACCTTTCGACTTTCCCTTATCCTGTTACTAGAGTTGTTTAATCTTCCAGTAGACATCATCAACCTATCCTTTTGATTTGCTGATACCTGTGACAGTTAACTCAGGTAATTAGCAATCAGTATGTAAGAATGGATTTTCTTATATATCTGGATAAAAATCAGATCATAACCCTAAAGGCACTTAAATGTTGCAGGCAAACAACATATAAGGTTATATTAATAGCAAACTACTGTAGGAAAAATCAAATACTGGATAATTACTAATGAGCAACATGACTACATCTTGGGTCATGCAACATGTAGCTGCTAAGTCTAATGCAAGCTTAGAGAATCTGAGACATCAAACCTCTGAGGTGCCCTACTTCTCTGAAATATTTTTCTTCAAGAAATGATATCATAGCAAATAATTGAAACAGCTAAAATGAAAAGCATAACAAAGAGATGTCATCCTAAGGTATAACATACTGCCAATGTGTCAGCCATTCCTGCCTCTAGCAGCTCATCTCGAGCAGCCTGGTTCAAGTTTGTTGATGCAATTCGCTTTACTTCACTTTTCAAATTGTTCAGATCAGATTTATATTCTCTCAGCTTGGCAAGAAGCACTGCCTTAATGTTTGGCTGCAAACTGCGGGCCTCAAGATCCATCTTCCTAATCTGTGCGATTATCAGTCAATCTCAAGAAAAAAACAAACAAACAAACAAAAATAACACAAAAAAGAAGCAAAATTGTTTTGCCAATTGGTTGATCTATACCAAAGCATCCGCCTCATCCAGTCCAGTTTGTATTTCAGCAATCTTTTGCTTCTTTTGCTCTGCAAAGAGATGAAATTTGGGTCACTCATACAATAAATCGGCAGCAAGCATACACAAAAATACATTTATAGCAAAGAACATAACAAGCATACATTGTGCTACAATAAAAATAATGGTGAATGAGCATGAATAAAGAAATGCAATCATCTATACCAAAACCAATCGACCATGCATAAAGTAGGATCAAGGTCTTATTCTTGGAGTCAAATATAAGAACATAAACGAGACTGAGGACTATCCCTGTGCCAGCTCCAAAGAGGCAATAAACAATAGACAGGAAAATGTATAAGACATTATAATATAACCATGACATAAAACTTCTTCTGCCTTTTGTTCGCGGAAGAACTAAAAGGATGAATTGATAGAACAGAAGCCCTTGAACGAAACAGAAAAAACTTCAATCATGCTTCATAAGGGGTCGAAAGAATCATTCTCAAACTCACCACAAGTGCGGCGAAGTAACAACAATTAACAAACATAAAAAAATCAAACTGGAATACTGCCATCATAATTAATACATTCATAATTAAGGTATCACATCCCCAAATCCAAAGATTTTAGCTTCAGAAGTTTGCAGCAGCCAAGGCAGTTATTTCCGAATGCAAATTGCATAACAGAATTTCCACTCAACTGACTTTTCACATTATACAGAGCACATATTTTTATCTCAATATGTCTACGATTTAAAAATTTAAAGAAAGTAAAACCAAAAGATGCCCATAAAGACGCAATAAAGAAAAAGTCAAAATATTAGCAGATCGATACGAGCAAAAAGGAAAGGACGATTTTCAAACTGAATTAGGATTGAATAAAACCTCCATCAAGAAGGTTCGCTGACGCGCACTTCCTCGACAAATTCGCAGAGAGCTCACAGTATTGCTTTTCGTAACCTTCAAACACCGCCGCCATCTAACCTTCCTGATTAAAATGAGAGAGGGAGTGAAAATTAGGATAAATCCACCGAACAACTAATAAATACAAAGATCAAAACAACATGGCACCTGATTCAAATGAAGGAAGTAGATCGAAAACACCTCAAAATGAAGAGAAATAACCTGGAAAATCGGTACTGTAATTTTAATAATTGGGAAAATATGAGAAATGCATAAAAGAGATTTCTGGCTGTAAACTGAATAAAATTAGAACCCAAAAATTTCTATTCTAGCCTAAAATTCAGAATTTAATAAAAATGAGAATAACAAACCACCGAAACTAAATTTGTAACCAAACCCAAACAAATCAATCGCCGATTAAGGATATCCGCGAGCACTGAACCACAGACGAACTCAGAAATCTGAAATGAAATATCCAAAACTGATCGAAACCGGGAATTGGATAGAATTGAAAAGCAAAACGTGAAATTGAAATAACCGAATTCCGAGGGGAGGTAAAACAGAAATTCTGATACTGAAAAAATTGAAATTCGTGAAAGCTATAACTATCGCAGAAGACACAGAACGAATTCCCACGAAACTGACCAATTCCGACGGAGAACTAAAACATTAGCAGCGTGAGATGAGATGTAGTGGAAGATCCAGAGAGAGTAAAATTGGAAGAGCCAGAGTCAATGAATTAGGGCTCCATATATGTTTTGGAAAGTGGTTTGGATCGGTCCGACAATCTACTCCAAGAGCCCAGCGTACGATTCGAAAGCGTAGGACCGTCTGTTTTTTTGCAAAAATTTGAACCAAGCGATTGACTAGATTTGAAAGAAAAAAAAACTTTGGGGCAGTTTTGTAATTTTCTTATATTTAATGAAGCCCTAACCGAATTAATTCTCACACATAGAGCTGTTAAAATAAACGAGCTACTCGTGAGCTCGACTCGGCTCGACTCGTAGTGTTAAACGAACCGAGCTCGAGCTCGCGAAATACTCGTTACTTAACGAAATGACTCGAGATCGACTCGTTAGGCCAGATAGATAAGATTTTTCTTAAATTTTCATTAGGCTCGTTAGGCTCGTTAAACTCGTTATCGAGTCGAGTAGAACTCTATTTCTAGCTCGTTAATATTATCGAGCCGAGCTCGAACATCCAATACTCGGCTCGGCTCGACTCGAATAACATATCTACTTATACTTGTAATTTCAACCATTTAATTCATTTTTTTATAAATTTTATATTTTCTCTACTCATTTCATTCTCATCTCAAACCCTAATCTCTTTCTATTTTTATTTTTGCATTTGCATAATTTCATCTGTTTAATTTCGTTTACTAATTTTTTTATATTTTTGTGTAATATTCTTCATCGACATCAAATTATCTAATCTCTTTCGATGTTTTTCTTTATCTACATTGAATTTTATGTGTATTTACTATTTCTATATCGAGTGTTATGCAAATTTTGAAGATGGTTCATCCATTAATTAAGCGGTTAACTTCTTCTGTTCTATTATATCATTTCATTAAATATTCATTTGTATACATCTTTATAATTCTTAAAAAAAAAAATTATGTTTGAAATTTGAATATAATGGATGAACAAAAGTTATTCATCAATATGGAAGAAGATTGATTAAATGCTTTGTGATACAAGGATTTTGTAGTTGGATATAAATGAAGATTTCTTTTGAAGATGAATATAACTTCAAATTTTGTTATAGGATGTACAGTCTTCTGATTTCTTTTAGAAGATGAACTTTTTTAGTGATTTGGTAGAAGATTAAATCTTTATTGTACTTTTGTAAGTTTATTATTAATTTTTTTATTTGTATATTTTGAATAATATTTTTACGATCCATGAATTATGGTAATTACAATAATTTTTATATTTATATTATTATCTACTTTTTTAAAAAAAAAAAAATTACTTTTCATATGTAATGGTACGGTCTTTATTAGTATGAATTCACAATAATTTATTAATGGGATGATCAACAAGTTTAATTTATTTTACATACTAGAATTGGCTTTGTTATATTGTCTATCTCAATATTTGTTTTTTTTTTTTTGTCTTTGTATTTATTTTTATTTGTCATTTTAATTGTAATAAAACATAACAATTACATGTAATGAAAATAATAAATACGTGGATAATTGTTACTCCCTTCGCTCCATAAATACTTGCATCATTTTATAGGCACACAAAATAAGAAAGTAGATTATTGAGTTGGATTTTTGAGGTGTAATTTTATAAATCTTTATGTATAAAGTAAAAAATAAGTTGGATTATGTGTATGTGTTAGACCAAAAGTAATGTATTTTGTGTAATGTTATGAATAATGTGAGGTTGGAGTTTATAGTGAGGTTTCTATTTTTTAAAGTGTGCAAGCTTATTTTGGGACGGTCAAATAAAGAAATTGTGAAAGTTATTATCGGATGGAGGGAGTAATAACTTAAATATATTAGAAAATAAATAAAATTTGGTGTAAAAATAGCATCAAGATAGGTTCACAATCATCTCATTTCGTTAAAAATAAAATAAAAAAGGTAGTGTAAGATAAAATTTAAATTAAGGAATGACACAATTGTTTCATTTCATTAATTAATGAGCTATTCAATACGATTTTATAAGTATTATTGTTTGAACGTGGTTAATTTATACATGAGACTATAGTTGAAGGATTCATTTATTTGGTTTAAAAATATGAGTGTCTAATTAATAAAATAATAATTCAATGAAGAAATAATAAATATATAAAGTTCTAATTTTGATAATTTTACTTTAATTAGTTTTATATGTTCCAAAGACAAAGAAAATTCCATTGGAAGTCTCAATTTTGATTCATATATTTGTTTCCTTAATCTATTCAATTATATCAATCAATTATATTAATGAACAAATATTTTTTCAAATCCTGATTTTATTTATTTATTTTATTAAAAGACTTTAAGAAATACTCCATCCGTTCCATACTCGTTGTAACATTTAATGTTTCGACACAAGTTTTAATTTAAGAATTGTTTAATAATATATATTTTTTTATGGGGAGTATAGTTTTTTCAACTTTAGTAAGAGAGTTGTTTAATAATATTAAATTGAGTTAGTGTGGAAAAAGTAGAGACATATAGTGTAATATTTTAATGTTTGAGGGGATAAATAAAAGTGAAAAATTATATTATTACCATTTAACGAAATAATGCAACGAGTACGGAATAAACATTTTTAACAAATCTCAATATGGGACGGAGGGAGTACTAAATTATATTTCTCATATAGTTTATTTCCTTAATCATGTCAATCATATATATTATTTACTCACTCCGTCCCATAAAAATTTTTATAGGAGGGAATGTACACATTTTAAGAAAAAAAGTAATGATTGAGGTTTTGAGCAGAAATTTTGTAAATTTTAATGTATAAAGTAAATTAAATATATATATTTTTTTACGGGGAAAGTAAATAAAGTAAATGAAGGGGATGGGAATGAAAATGAAATTGGTTTTTCCTCCTATGCCTTGCATTTATTGGAGGAAGAATTATCTCCATGTTGGTTATATCATTGAATTGTGCTCCAATTTTAGAAAAAATGAGACAAAATAAACTTGTTATTGGTGGTGGAGGAGAATGATTGAGGAGAAATGATTGTAGATGGAAAAAGGTTAATCATAATGGGTAATGATTACGTTATTTCATTCACCATCTTTTATTCTCATTAAGACCACAATTCTCTTATACTAATTCTCATTCCTATTGTTGAAAAATTTTCAACCAAGTCGCCTCCTAAATTATTAGGTTATGTGTACGTGTGAATAAAAAATTTTGTATAACCTAAATTATTAGGTTATGTTTATGTGTGAATAAAAAATAATAATAATAATTTTGTATAACTTAGTGAAAATCCTGCTGATGAAGTTCAAAAGATTTTCTATTCTAAAAGAAATGAAACTTATATTCATTCTACCAAAAATGACTAGATTCATAAAGAATGATGAGCACTTACGTCAGTGCATGTCAAAATTAACACACGAAGAAAACCAGAATGAAACAAATGCATGAAAAACCAGAATGAAACAAATGCATGAAAAACCAGAATGAAACAGTATATATGCAGGAAAAGACTTACAAAATATAGCAATAAGAGTTGTTCTTCCTCTTAAACACTATTCGGATATATAAATTTATAATACTCATCAATTTACAAAATTTACATTAATCCTTACACATTCTATAGTGAATTTATTTAAAACCGGTGGTTGACTTCTCACGAAAAAAAAAAAAATCAAAGGTGAGGAAATTAAGTTATTGGATTCATAAACTTGGGTGTAGCACAGATCCTTCATATATAGTTGTAAGCTTCATCTTGAAGGATCTGACGGCCAATTTTGCTCGCTGAGAAGAATATCGGGTTAACTTCCGTACAGATCCGGATCTGGATACCAAATTAGGCGTCTTGTTAATTTTCGGGTCATCAAATTTGGGCTTCCTGTAATTAATGGTATGATTCGACTGTGGATCCTCCTCCGCCACTAAAACAGGGAAATCCGAGTTTTGTTGTTGCGGCCGCGCCGGTTGATTTGGTGGAGCGCGACGCTGGCCTTGAGCGCCAACGCCGCCATGTCGGAGGCGGCGAGGCGATATTGAAGCTTCGCGTTCGGGAGGACGAAATAGACCTGCGAAGGCTCGAGCTGATGCTCTGATTCGAGAGAGGGTATAAAATCGTCGAAATACAACGCATCCGAGTTACAGAGGAAGACCGAATCCGAATATTCCTGCACAACTTCGGATACGCTTATCGGAAGAGGAAACTGCCGCAATTCTCCGTTGACGGAAACCACGTACGCGCAAGGCTTTTGATCGCCGCCGCCGCCGCCGGAAGATAGACTAAAACAGCCACCCATTAATTCTGCTGATCGATGAAATTAATATTGAGAGAAGATGAAAGGAAAGGCAAGCAGTTTTATGACTTATGATGATCAGGAAGCAATTAAGATTGTCAACCACGTTTTAAATGAAATGAGGGCTGCCACCTGATTTTGACAAGTAGAAAGTCGCCGTTAAACAAATACTGTGGGTTTTGAATGTGAATTTAGTTTGTTTGAAAGAAGGGAAAACTTGGAAAAAGTGTTCCGTTATTTAATGTGGCCCCCACAACTAACTAATTAATAACTTCTCCTTTCCACAAATCGCGGCCTTTCTGGTCAAAGTCAAACCTGCCTTTCACACGTAATACTCGCCTCTCCTACCTCCCATTCATACTACCCCTATCATATTCATATTTATTATACTCCAACTGGTATTATCAATATATGAATAATTTCTATTTTAAATTAAATTGGAAATTTTATGCAATTATCCCTGATCATGGTCTTTAATTAATTATCTACTTGCCAATTAAATTCTATCAATTTTAATATATACTCTCACCGTCTCAAAATAAGTTTTCCATTTTATCCAAACTCTTACTCTATACAAATTTATCTCATTTGTTCCAATAATGCCCCTAATAAATATCTCTTTCGCTCTTTTTTTTTTGGTATCCTTTTGAAAAAAATTATTTTTTTATAATGGTATAAATATGTTTTGATACTAATAAATAAATATATTAATTTGTATGAATGAATAAAATGAGATACTTACTTTAGAATAGAGAGAGTATATTATAGAATGGACGTCCTACAGAGTCGGAGATTATCCAAATCCAAATAAGATAACAAAAAGTGCATACGTCCGCGTTGTAACATAAAAATGATATATACTACTATTAATTTCATGAAAAAATTAAATGCTTGCTGACTAATTTAAAGTGTTCATGAAATTGATGGGTAGATGAGTTACAAGAAAGTCATGAGTTGAAACTTCTTCTTTTATTATGTTATCACCAAAAAAAAAAGTCCTAGTCTGATTTATATTTCTCATGTGACTCTGTACTATTGCACAAAGTCGAGAGATTTATCCATCCAATATACATAGGGATGTAAACGAGCCGAGCCGAGCCGAATACCATCAGGCTCGAGCTTGGCTTTGGGCTTGAGCTCGGCTCGAGCTCGGTTTGAACTTTATTTATCGAGCTCGAGCTCGGCTCGAATGTAAATGTCAAGATTTAATCAAGCCTTCAACTCAATCCAATTGCTAGAAGAAGCAAACCAAAAATCCAAAACATAAAAATCAAAGAAGCTTGAATGTAAAACTTGCGTAAAGAATGAAAACAACACACAAACGAGATTTAAGTGGTTCGATCAAAAATGATCTACATCCACTGTAGGGCCTCTTCAAATCTTTCTTATTATCATCGAGAAGATGAATTACGTAAGACAATGAGTTGCAAAGCATGAAAAGAACCTTCATACACCCAAAATCAAACCGAAAATTTCCAGGTTTTTCCAGTGACTTGGCAGCTAATTATCTCTCTAATTTTCTTAGTTGCCAAAGCAGTTATCCACTTCGATTGAAGCCTGCCACATCGCTTTCGCTTGCAACAAACCTCACTTAAATCCGAAAAGCCCGATCTCAAGATATGACCTTTCAAACATTGAACCAAGAATCATCAACTGCCGAGAAAGTTAGTTATTTAACTAACTTTCTTCGCACAAAACTTCAAACTGATATTAAACCGATTCAACTAAACAGCCATCTTCAATCAACCATAATGCACTAATGATATCTGATTATTTGAGATAACACCTCTCAAATCTCCACCTTAGCTTCAAAGAATCACATAAAAGAATTAATCAAGACAAGCACCCTACCACGCTTTATTAAAGCCGAGTGCCAGAATCAGCTTTGAACTGATCTTCAACACATTCCAATGAGCCCAAGACATAGCTCAAACTTTGATTTTGCAATGCCTTAGTGAACGATCACTGGATTCTCCTCGCAGCTATTTTTGCTACTTTGATCACCCCTTTTCACCCGGCCATCTCTAACAAAATACAGAGCTTCACATCAATGTGCTGTCCTCTCATGAAAACCTTGATGTTTTGCAAGGTGAATGGCACTGATTGTCACAATAGACACCACACTCCTCACGAAAAATCCCAAAATCTTTAAGTATGCCTTCAACCATAATCCTTCTTTCACAGCTTCCGCTAATGCCACAAACTCGACTGCGGTAGAAAGAGCAACAATGGTGATGACGAGATGACCTCCATGAGATTCTGTGCCAAACAAAGTGAATACATAACCAGTAAGAGACTTTCTAGTGTCTACATTTGCCGCAAAATCAGCATCAACATAGCCACTAAGAGCATCTCCTCCTTCGTGCATTTTGGAACTTCAAACCTCTTTAACCTACTCAAGAGCATATCTCATAGCCCACTTCATAGCATTCCAATGGTCTCGATCCCCGGATCCCCCATATATTCTGCTAACAACACTCATACAATGAGTCAAATCGTCTTGAGCACACCATTGCATACATCAAGCTTCCCACCGAATTTGCATATGGAATCTTGTTCATTTTGGATCTTTCTTCATTGTTTTTAGTGACACCGATGAGCCGATAACTTCGTATGTTGTCCTAAGGGAGTTGACACAGCTTTGCTTGATTCATCCTGAATTTTTCTAACACTTTCTTCAAGTAAGAATTTCGATTCAGACTTAATTGAACCCCTTCTCCCTTTTTGATTTCCATCCCAAGAATCACCTTTGCCTCTCCTAGATCCTTCATTTCAAACTCGTTTTCAAAACCTCGTTTCCACGCCTTCAATACCATCAAGTGAATTACTAGCAATAAGCATATCATCAACATATAGTAAAAGATATGTATAAAGAAGAGAATCCTTTTAATATAAACACAACTATCATATAAGCTTTCTAGTGAAACTCGCATACTGAGTTTATGTACTCATCAAACCTGAGATACCACCTTCTAGGACTTTGTTCGAGGCCATAAAGTGACTTCTTGAGCAAGCACACCTTATTTTCTCAAAAGATTTTGAACATGAACACCTTCCTCGGAATTTTCATGTAAATCTTCTCTTCAAGGTTTCCATGAAGAAATGCGATGGTTACATCCATTCCGATGTAACTCTAAATCAAACCGAGCCACCAAAGCAAGAAGAATCGATGCTCTGGCTTTACCACATGTGAGAAAAATTTCTGTGTAATCCACCCCTTCTTTCTCGAGTGAATCCCTTAGCTACAAGTCTACATTTTGATCTCGATACTCCCTTTCCGAGCCTCTCGATTTCTTCTGAAGATCCACTTGCACCCCACAAGTTTCTTGTTCTTTTGGCTTTTCTTAATCTCCCAAGTTTGATTCTTTCCAAAGAAGTCAGTTCTTCTTCCATTGCAGCAATCCACTTGTCACTTTCATTGCATTTAATAGCTGAGTGTAAGATTTTGGCTCATAATTCTCCACCTCAAATGCAGTGCACAAAGCAAATGAGGATCATATCAAGCATGACCATATCTCCGAGGTGGATGAATATCTCTTCTAACTCTATCTCTTGCCAACTCGATAATCTTGATACTTTCATTGTCACTATCACAATTTTGAGTTTCCCGCGCTCACTTTGATCTTCATGAGCATGGCTTTCTGATATCCTGCAGCTCCACCTCAACCTCGTATCATCTCGCTTGATCATCGAATCTCCTTGTTGGCTTTCAAAGGTATTGTATGCTCATCAAATGTAACATCTCTCGGGCCGATTATACATTTTTCTTTCCCCTTTTCAATACACCACGCCTATACCTCTTTCACTCCCCGCCGGATAGCCAATGAAAACACACCTCAATGCCACGGGGCTCAAGCTTATCTTGCTTGACATGAGCATATGCTAAACAACCATAGACCCCGAGATTTGAATAATCAATGGATGACCCGATATACTTCTTCCGGAGATTTGAATTTCAAAGTCAGTAGAGGGACTCCTATTGATCAAATAATAGGCCGTAGTACTACTTCTCCCGTAAAAGATTTAGGCAAACCTCGAGCCGCTAAGCATGCATCTCACCCTTTCTAACAGTGTTTGATTCATCCTTTCTCGAGATTCTATTTTGTTGAGGTGTACCAGTGCCTTATGCCTCACTATACCTCTTCTCTTTACAAAATGAGTTGAACTCTTCGTAAAGATATTCCGTGCCATTATCAGCTTCTAAGATGTTTAACTTTCTTGCCAATGATATTCTCAACTTCAATTAACCATCGCTTGAAACTCAAAAACTTCGATTTTTCTTTCAAAACGTATACACCCAAACCTTTCTTGAGTAGTCATCTATAATAGTAATGAAATATCTACCTCCATTTCTTGTCCGATTGGCAGACCTCTATAATCTGAGTGAACATAAGCCAAGTATTCCTTGTGGTGTGATTATCGCGCCAAACTTCAACCTCTTTGCTTTACCATAAACACAATGCTCACACAAGTCAATCTTGGTAATCTTGTCACCATTAAGTAACCCTTGCTTGGACAACTCTTGAAGCCCCTTTTCACTCACATGAGCTAGCCTTCTTATGCCACAAGAAAGTATTATCTCGCTTCCTCGTGAGATGAAGACTTCCGTAAGCCACCTTTCCTCCGAGAAAATACAAATCCATTCCTCCCGATGCCCTTTAACACAACAGCTTTCTCCTCTGGAAACAACAACAAGCTCTCCATTTTCTGATTGAAACTTATATCCCATTTGAATCCATCATGCCAAGATATATGAGATTTCTTCTAAGATCAGAACATATCTCACATTTCTCGAGTATCCTCACCACTCCATCAAAACATTCTCGAGATGAATAGATCCTGTGCTCCTTAACTTTGCATGCCCGATTGTTTCCCAAGAGAACTCGAACCACCATTCTCGATATTTGAAAATCTTGAAACCATTCTTTAACCGGAGCTCATATGGAAAGAACACCCAGAGTCAGCAGAATCCATTCTAACTTCTCTTCCGATGTGGAAACATTTAGAACTTCTGATGATTCATAACTCGCTTTGCTTTCGCATCCATGACTTGATTTGCTTGCTTATTTTCTTTACCAAAGCATTGCCACTCTCCTTGTCTTTGTTTTTCTTCCACTTGGGACAATTCTTCTTGAAATGACTGTTCATGGCAATGAAAACACTTCCTGTTTTCTCCTTCATTTGATGCATCAGAATGTTTCTTTCCTCCTTCTTGCCTTGAGGATTTTGCCATTTCTTGAAACCAGATTTCTTTGACTTTATTACCTTTGATTGCAAGGCCCTCACTAGTAACAAATTGCTATTATCAGAGAACTTCGCAACTCTTTGATTTCAGAGCCAATCGTAGCATCTTCAAGACTTAAGAGTCTTGTCTTCCAAATAGAATAGTATCCTTGAAGTATTCAAAGGATTTTGGAAGTGCACTTAGAAGTAATAGTGCCTTATCTTCTTCCTCCAGCTTAACTTCTATATCTTCAAGATCATCAAGAATTTTGTTAAATTCACTAACCAAACTCCAAGATAGGTTTATCATCCATGATCCCGAAAGCATATAGCTTCCGCTTCATGTACAATCGATTTGCTAAGGATTTCATCATGTAGATGCTTGAAAGCTTATCCCACACACCTTTAGCGAGTCTTTTCTTTAGAAACTTCTCCGAGTACCTTATCACCAAGGCACAAAATGATTGTGTGTGAGCCTTCACCATCGGGCTTTCTTCTTCTCAGTCTTTCATCCTCATTTTATCAGTTGCTGCATCAAGATCATACTCAAGAGCTTCTTCTAAAACCTTGCTGAATGCAAGCAGCTCTCATCTTGATTCTCCACAACTCCAAAATCAAGTTCCAAAAACTTCTCAATATCAAACTTGGTAGATCCACCCATGATTCCTTCTTTGATCTTATCGGGCTTGATGTTTCCCACAGATTTAAGCGCCAATTGTCAAGATTTAATCAAGCCTTCAACTCAATCCAATTGCTAGAAGAAGCAAACCAAAATCCAAAACATAAAATCAAAGAAGCTTGAATGTAAACTTGCAAAGAATGAAAACAACACACAAACGATTTAAGTGGTTCGATCAAAAATGATCTACATCCACCGTAGGGCCTCTTCAAATCTTTCATTATCACCGAAGATGAATTACGAAGTACAATGAGTTGCAGCGATGAAAAGAACCCTCTTCATACACCCAAAATCAAAACCGAAAATTGTGTTTTCCAAAGGACGGCAGCTAATTATCTCTCTAATTTTCTTAGTTGCCAAAGCAGTTATCCACTTCAGATTGAAGCCTGCCACATCAGCTTTTCATTGCAACAAACCTCACTTAAATCCGAAAAGCCAATCTCAAGATATGACCTTTCAAACATTGAACCACAACTCATCAAATCGCCGAGAAAGTTAGTTATTTAACTAACTTTCTGCACAAAACTTCAAAGCGATATTAAATCGATTCAACTAAACAGCCCATCTTCAATCAACCATAATGCACTAATGATATCTCGATTATTTGAGATAACACCTCTCAAGAAATTATTTAGCTCGCGAATAGTTCGAGCTCAACTCGACGAGTTAATCTCGCTCGAAAAAAGTTTGTTAACGAGTTAATCGAGCTTAGTTCGAGCTCGGCTCGAAAAAACTCGTTAACGAGTTAATCGAGCCTAATTCTAGCTCGGCTCGAAAAAGTTCGTTAACAAATTATCAAAATATAGAATTGATAATAATATATAGTATTTATATATATTTTTTAATAAATAAATATAGAATAGATAATACAAATAAATAAATAAAAATATAATATATACATAATAAACCGAGCCTTAAACGAGCCTATTCGCGAGCTTTGTAAATGAGCCCGTTCGCGAGCTTTATAAACGAAGTTTATTCGCGAGCTTTGTAAACGAGCCTGTTTGCGAGCCTTGTAAACGAGCCTGTTCGTGAGCTTTCGAACCAAATACCCACAGGCTTGAGCTCGGCTCGATAAAATAAACGAGCTCGAATTTGGGCTCGAGCTCGGCTCGTGAAATTTAACGAACGAATTCGAATGAATATTTTTCGAGCCGAGCCCCGAATAGTTCGCGAACGACTTGGCTCAATTACATCCCTAAGTATACAATTTCAGATGGCAGGAGTTTTATTTATTTACGGAACTTGATGTTACTGTTATAAAAAGGTGGCCTATATATACACACATGCACACAATATGATGATAAGCCAACAATGCAATGTTAATTCGATCTTACTAATTAGTAATGGATCAATCCGTGCATGTCTACAGATGTAAAATAAATTGCAAACATAAATGCAGCTTAATCAGGAATAATGAGGCGTACGTGCATCAGCATGGGAATGAGATTTAATTTATTTAATTCTGCGTATATGATAGTGGTTTGGTTTGTTTGGTGTTCATGTTCCCTACAAACGAGAATTAGCGGTTATTATTTGTAGACAGAATCTGAAACTGTATCCAAACATGCATCCAACTACCCGATCATGTATCCTTCTCTTTTGGCCACCTAAATATAAATATAACTATATATTTAATTTGCGTGAAAATGTATATATTTTAGTAAATAATTAATAAAAATAATGGGGAATTGCATGTGATTGCCTGAAATTTTAACTAAAGACCTAGCTGTCATGTTGGGAATTACAAATACATACATATATAATAATTATTACTCCCTCGTACTTTCTTTTTTATTTGTCCCACATTAGCTTTCACATTCCAAAAAAAAAAATCTCTCCTTAAACTCCACCCTCACAATATTCATATATTTACACAAAATGTCATTATATTTTACAATCAATCCAACCACCTCCCTTACTTTAATAATAAAAGTTTATAAAATTACCCTTCAATACTCCATTCATTATATTTTTCTTAAAATGCGAGTTCGATTAGTATGAAAACTAAATATGGGACGGAGGGAGTATTAATAGTAGTATTTAAATTCCAAGAGGCATGCACAAGCTAGGGATAAGACAGAATCAAGGAATAATGAGTTGGAATGTAGATAAAGTTGTAATGGAATTAGTTGCTCCTCTCCAACAAATTTGTCAACCATTTTAACGTTAGTCATGACATGGCATCTTTCTAAATTAATCTTTCCATTATTTTATAATATGATTTTTCTAATCTCTTGAGATCAGCATTCAACATATTAAATTAATAATCTCAATTCACAATATTTTTTACATGTGTGATTGACCTCAACTTCATAAATAAATCATAGTATATAATTTCAATATTAATGTTAAAGGAAGACCTTATCTACAATGCTAAATTTATTTTTACAAGCTTAGAATTGTCTCTATCGACGACTTGAATGTATGAATGCTCGAACCCCATAAATTGGCCACATTTTTCCTATGTGAATATCATTGCATGCTTAAACTGCCGCCGATGAGAGAAATAAACATTAAAATGTACATTTCTATTTATAATCGGATTATAAAATATATATACTTCTACTTGTTTTCTTTATTTTAATACAACATTAATTAATAAGTCAATTAAAAATATATTAAAATGTGATTCCGTCCGTAAAGGTACGTATTATGTTAAATACATTTAATTAGAGATTAACTTTTTGTACTTAACATGACATACTGTTCGACACAAATTTTAATTTAATTATTTAATAATTAAATTATTTTTATGGGGTAGAATAATTTTTTTAACTTTAACAAAAAAATATTTAATAATATTAAATTGTGTTAGTGTATGAAAAGTATTGACATATGGTATAATATTGAGTTTTTTTAGGAAAATAGATAAAAAGACTAAAGTTATTCTATTACTATTTAAGTAAATGATATATCTAGTACGAGATGAACTTTTTTACAAATGAAACATTTAATACGAGACAAAGGGAGTATTAATTAGGTTCAAAATACTAAATTGATTAGGTTAAAATTATTAATTTTTCCTTATAAAATAATATATTAATTAGGTTAAAAATATTTATATAAAATAATAAACCAAGTATAGGATCAATTCGAACAGGATAAGGAGTCTAGTACGTATTATATGCTTTTGTCCATGGTGGGTCGAATGGACATAAATTTGGGCTTTGCTTTAGCTATCCTTGAGGGCCCAGATTATTTGAACCCCTTTATAAGGAAATATATCCATCTTTATTAATTTAATTTAATTATTACATTTGTGAAATCTCAAAGCTACCCTTAAACATTCAAAAGAGCAAAAGATACACTACATTCAAGAATAATCACCAAACGTGAAATTTGTGGAAGAAGACCTAACTTGAATCTGTAAAATCTTGTCCCAAATCGAACTGCATTCTCATTTTTATTTGTTGAAATGAAACGACGGTTTTCACAAGAAAGGCTTGATATACATATATAATATTTTTTAAAAAATATATAACGTAAGTTAAATGTTATTTTTTCTTTATATATTTCGCTTTGGGATGGTTGAAATATGCACTAATTATTGTTTTCGAGGTTTTAGCTATTTTTGGACCAAAATAGTTGAAATATGTTAATATTATCATATGTGTTTACCTAGCAGAGGCATGTCAAAACGAGTCTGGCTCGATGGACCGCCCGATTGGCCCGTGTTTTAGGACGGGTTGAGCCCAAAAATATAGACCCGAAAAGAAGCTGGGCCGATTTGGCCCGACCCGATAGGCCCAACGGGCTGACCCGAAACTTTCACTCCGACCCGATTTTTTTTTTTATTTGAATTTTTAACTAAGATAGTGATTATAAGTTCATAATATATATTCACAAAAGGAATAAAATTAAAAATATAAACAAAAGAGTTTTTATTGAGGTAGGTCAAACAACATAGATTGACAAATATTTTATTCCCCAAACATGCAAACTTAATTGCAACAAAGAGAACAAAAAAATAAACTATTCTTATAATTTGTCAAAAAAAAAAAATTCTTAATAACTAATAGATTATGAAATTGCCCAAATGAGAAACCGAACAAAACTGATTTAGTTTTTCTCCCTTCTATTCTTGGACATTAATGAAAAGTAATATTTTTACTTGCTAATTGACTTTCAAAATTCAAAATAATTTTAATCAACATATATATATATATATATATATATATGAAGAGAAAGAGGAGAATATATATCATGAATAGTGTGATAAAAAATGAAAACTACAACTATTCTACCTAAAATCACTTTTATTTATGTAAATATTTAACACAAATTTAAATAATATTTAAAACTAATATATTACATTTGTTGATATAGATATCAAATTTACAATTTCAATCGATTTCGGATAAAATGATTTTCAAATCCAAATAAAATAATTTATTTGTTAAAAAAAATCGGACCAAAATGGCCCGGTAGCCCGCCTAGGACCGGTGGGCTTGGAAAATAGAGGCTCAAAGAGCTTACCTGGCCAGTGGCCCGGCCCGAAAATTTGAAATAGTTTGGTGGCCCATTGCCGACCGGCCCATCCCGCTTGACAGGCCTACCTAACAGATGCGAACAAAGATAAAATAGGAGATTTTATACCTGGTGTATTTAGTATATACCAATGGTGTACGGAATAATGATGACCTCGCTTGGTAGGGTATAATAGACTCCATAATATGTCTTTTATAAAAGTTTTTATGTTGTTTGGTAGAACACATAAATAATACAAGATCCACATATAATACATCCGACCCGGTAAGAAGTGAAGGCATATTACATCCGAATCACTTTGTTCCCTTTATTAAAACTCTCGTAACCCCTCAGGCCCTTACTCCAAAGAAGTTCGGTTGAAAAGTGCCGAAGACAAGGCAAGAATGCCCTTCCCCTTTTCTCAATATTTGGCACAATTCAAATTTCAGCATCTCATCCCTCGATTTCGACTAGGTGCCGTTCACATTTTCCATTGTCGCCGCAATTAAGGGCGCCACTTTCCCATCTTTATCCGACGACAAATATAGTTCAACGGAAATAGACATGTTTTTTTCCGCGCCGCAATCATCTTCAATAAACAGTAGCTCTCAACTCAGTCCGTTGTGGCTTTGGATGTTGGTTCGGTTGGGTAAATCGGAAAGGTAGATACACCTCTATTTCTATTTTATGGAGATGCTCTCTAATAAAATAGCTTTTGTTCGTATGATTAGCATAATATCTTCTCGATTTTGGAGTCTTCTTTTTATGGAGATGCTCTCCAATATGCAAGAAACAATCTGTCCGATTATATTGTTTTGTGCGAAATTGATATTCTTTCAATTTAAGCCAAGTTTGTTCAATATTATCTTGAGACGCTCTCCTTTATGCTATATATGTTTCATCCGTGTGTTCACATAGTTGTTCGCATATTGATAACATTTGACTTGTTTTTTTTTTTTTTTAGCAATTTATATGTTACATTCCGTAACAAATTCAATTTTATTGTTTAACTATCTAACTATGGAGATGCTCTCCAATAGAGGCAAGTTGTTTGAAGCATGTATACTTAAGTCCGAAGAACACTTTGCACGTGTGTTCCTTTGTGGTGTTCTCGTTTTGATTTGTATTATCTTTTTGATTGTTCGATTCAATTGCAGAAATCACGTGTAGTTCTTGTTTACAATATTGTCCGTGGGTCGTGAAGAAATTATTTCGTGCATATTGGTTCAACGTATTATGACTCGGAGGAAGCGCTTTGCATGATAATCATTGACATAATAACAAAAAAAAAAAAATAGGGTTGTAAGACCATGTGTTGGTGTACGACGTTCTTATTCTATGATAAGTAAAATTCCCCAACAAGTATCAACTTTGAACAGTTATATGTGCTTGGTGATCCCGATTGTGTGGCAAACCTCCGAATGGATCGTAATACTTTTGCACGACTATGTTTTTACTTCGGGAATTAGGAGGCCTTAGTAATCAAAAGTATTTGTGTGTGGAAGAACAAGTTTCCATGTTCTTAGGGGTTTTGGCTCATCACAAAAACAAAGAAGCTGTTAAATTCAACTACCAAAGGTCAAGTCAAACAGTTCACCATTACATCCACCTTGTCTTAAAAGCCCTTTTAAAACCGCACTACCTACTTCTTGTAAGGCCTACCCCTGTCCTCGATGATTCGATGAATCCACAATGGAAATGGTTCAAGGTAATAAAATAGTATTAACCAATTCATCTTTGTTCTCTCTATATTGTCACCTCATCACAATTTTTCTTATGTCTTATCCAGGATGTTTAGATGCTCTCGATGGTACATACATCGATGTCCATGTTAGTCCGAGTGAAAAGGCCAGATATAGAACCTGAAAAGACCGTATATCCACAAATGTCCTAGGAGTGTGCGATACGCAAATACGATTTATGCTTCCTCCCTGGATGGGAGGGATCGGCCGGTGATTCCCGAGTCCTACGAGATGTTGTTTCTCGAATCCATGGCCTCAAGGTCCCAAAGGGTATAAAAGAATATTTTCTACTTGTCTTAAACCATAGTTGTAACAACAATACTAAGTAAATTTTGTGTTATTGAAATTAATAGGGAACTACTATCTCTGCGACAATGGATATGCTAATTCCGAGGGTTTTCTAGCACCGCATGAGAGGATGTCACTATCACTTGAAAGAATGGGGTCCAAACACCGATCGCCCGCAAATCCCCACGAACACTTCAATATGAGACACACAAGAGCACATAATGTGATAGAACGTGCATTCGACGTCCTTAAAAATGATTTGGAATTCTTTCGAGTCCTAGCTTTTATCCACTAAAGATTCAAATTGCCTAATAATGGCATGTTTTCTTCTCCACAACTTCATTCGATCCGAAATGCGTGTAGATCCGATGGAGCAACAACTGAACAATGACGAGCCTCTCGAAGGCTGATGATTCTCAGCTGGTGATGTTATTGACACTTTGTTGAGTCGTCGATCGAATTTAATAATTGGAGGGAAGAGGCTGGCGATTCTATGTTCGAGATTTGGAGGTCGAATGGGTAGGCTAGGTCAGATTGTACCATAGTTGAGTTTGTATTTCTAGCATGATAACTTTTTTTAGTTCACATTACGACATTAAACCAAAATTGTTGAACGGTTTGTATCTTTTTTTTTTAATTTTATTTCATTGTGTGACCGATTGGTTGAAGATGTAATGGTTACGGTTTGAATGTTGGCATTTCCAATAGATATTGCAATGTTGTGTTGGGTTGAGACATGGATTAGTCTTCGTTTATACATGTGCTATTTGTAATTTATTCTTGACATGGGTTGAGACATAGATATTGCAATGTTGAGTTTGGTCTTCTTTTTTAAAAATTTCGATCCCAAGCCATTTTTCAAGATTTTTTTCAAGCAATTATTGTACACATGTGCTATTTGTAATTTTGGCATTATGTATTTACGATAATGTTCACGTCTTGGGAATTACATCTAGTTGTCTTTTTATGTGGTGTAGTTTTGTGGATACAGTCTAAAAGAATCTCATCTGTGAAACATGTCCCTTTTATACATCGGTGGGCATATCGGAGGGTACATGTGTGGTTTAAAATCCCACACTTGGGGCCATGTGATGACTCTGTTGCCACCGATTTTACCTGTGGTTAACCCGTGGGTTTGAGTCATCCCACCTTGTTGTGCATGTGAGATTCACACATCTATATATATTTGTTCTCCTGGATTATAGGGTTATGCATTGTCTTTGTTCAAGATAAGTATAACAATGGTGCTAAAAAATATCCCTTCACAAGATGATATGTCATACTCAAGGAAATGGACCAAGGCCATTGATCATTTCTTTATCGAGTGCTTAGTTGAACAACAAAGGTTCGGTAATCGGGCAAGACGTAACGAGCGCAACTACCATGCAATTGTCACCGCTTGTTGGGAAGGTAAATGAATATTATGGGAAAACACTATCTTACGAGGAAGCCATTGCAATGGTAGAATCTCTGCAGGATAGGTATGATTGTTTCAAAGACATCGTGAGTACTACAAACACCTTACGGAATAAAGAGCTGAACACGGTGCACACGGATGATCGAGACTTGGCGTTTCTTGATTAGGGTGAGCCTTAATTATTCATCTCCATTTTTACTTAAATAATGCAGCTCCAAGCTATGTTTTTTTATAGGGTAATCGTCTTGCGAGGGCATATGTATACCACGATGAGCCCGAATTCGATGATTTGAGCCTTCTCTTCAACATGGACCAACCCAATGTCCCTCCCCGGAGTGAAGATGTTATTGAAATCAGCTGATGACTCCACCAGCCTTTCATACCGCCAACACTTCGAGAATTGTGCCAACTGTTATCTTGTCTCGAATCGAGCGAAGAAGTGATATCTCCATTTATACGTCATGAGAATGCCACCGCTAGACGATTGTTCGATGACCTTTGTTCACCCCCTCGTTAAATTGGACCAACTCAACCAAGTAACTCTCATGGAATTAACCAAACTAACTCTGTTCCGTCTCCGCATTCACATGCATCTGCGGACTCAACAAGCTCTACCAAATGGTTCTCGGTTCCAAGGAAGGAATTAAATTGGGAGCAAGGGCCTCGTGTTTTATCTTCTTCTAAATATGCTCTTTTTTATATTAAGGTTGTGTGTTCGTGTGGTACCATACTCGTGCTCTTGTATATGTCTATGTTTTATCATTTACTTGCTAGATGTCGTTTTCACTTTGTTCAAGTGATGTTGCATGCCTACCGCTTTGTGATCTCTCATCATTGTTTTATAAAAATGTCAATTTGTTCCTAATATTTACCGAGAGCTCCCCAATTAACTAAGAAATGGATAGCTAGATAAATAAGCAGAACAATAGCCAAATTGTGTAGAGATCACAAACCAAAATATCACAATTTATAATAGACTACAAAAGTGCACAACCTAATGTTTGAAAACGTTTAAAATGCAAACACATATAACCAACCAACAAGTCAAAAGCGAGTCCATCTACCATCCGCACGATTACATCAAGTATAAATAATGTGCGAAATGTTCTTCCCGTTGAATGCTCCAAGCAATAATTCTTGCGGTACTCGGTGCATCTTTCGGGATCGATTACGCCAAGAGAGTTGATTGCGGTAATCGGGTAAGCGATATTAAGACAACTAAGTTTATCGAACCCAAGGGAAAAAGTATGGCCGTGAGTCCCTAAAAATGCAAGCTCCCAATGACTATTGTTGCAACTGCGGTTTTGGCTCTAAACACACAATACAAATGCTAAAATTAAAATCAAACAACTAAGCAAACAATTAATCAAACACTTGGTATGCTAGAACAAGTAACAAAGATCAATGGGGATTGGGGTGCTAGGATAATCTCCATCAAGGAATCAATGATCAACAAGCTATGATTGAATCAATTGCTAATCAACTAAGATAGAAAGCATAAAATCATCATGCAATTAAGTCTCCATTAATCACACAATGCCTAATGTGAGTATCCTTAGTGCAACTAATCTCTCAATTAAGAAGCACCCAGTTCATACAATCATACACAATTATAACCCGATTAATCCCTAATCACATTAGCTCAACTCGCCTTTATTTCTAGGGTGATCAAACATTAATCTAAAGAGATAAAAATGCATGAAGCACAATTAGAATCACAATTAGGGTACAAATTATCTCAATTGATCATCAATCATCAACAATCATAGCATAAGGCAATCAAATCATCCTCAATTTCAATTATTCCAAGCACAACAAGATTAGCCCATGGTGCAAAGTGCAAAATCCATGGGAACAAAATCTAATGGCTAATCACAACAATTAATGAATTGAAATGAGAAAAGAGGAAGAACATCACCAATTGAACCAAAATGAATAATAATAGGAATGCTTGAATCTTCAATGGAATCTTCAAATGTAAACTCCTCTCGACTTGAATTACAACTTGGAAATGAAAAACTAATAGATCAAAAGCTAATCAAAGGTACAATTAATGAAAATCTATCTAAAACTAACAATCTAATCAACCTACAATGAGAATTAAGCTATGGAACTGGAAAATCGCCCTAAAAACCGCTAATAATCATGCTATGAGGAAGGTTATGTTCTGTTTTCCTCTCAAATGGCTTAAAAGCCAAAATTTCGAAATTTTGCACCCTTGACTCGAGGTTGGGGCCCTCGAGTCGAGGCTCCTTAAATCGTGTTAGCGCTTCTTCGAAAATACTCCAGCCTCGACTCGAGCTTCAGCCCTCGAGTCGAGCTTGCCGCTTTGCTCGACCCTAGACTCGAGGCTCCAGCCCTCGAGTCGAGGCTTCTTCAAAATTTGGAATATCTTCTCCTTGCCGGCACCCTCGGGTCGAGGTCCTCGGCCCTCGACCAAAGGTTGAGTCTAGGGAATTTTCTCGATTCGACTTCCGCCTCCGACCTCCGTTTTTCGCTCGTCTCGTTCATCTCTTCACCGTATGAATGCCGGTACTTTCAGTTTGGTCAAATTCCACCGATTTACCTGAAAACGCGATGAAAAACATAAAAAATCCATCAAGTAATACTTTTCAAGCAAAGTAGTGATGCTCTACACATTTAAGCACAAATTTTAACACTTTGCACCACTTTTTGCTCTAAAATACCCCCTCAAATCATGCATCAATTCACTTCAATCAAGAGTGTTCAAATACAAGACACTCGATCATCTTCATACTCAAGACTCCACAAGATGACGAATCCACTGTTGCGGTGCATATGTAGATAATTTAACATCCCACGTTTTTTTCTTGCTGCGTGTACCCTTCTTTGCACGTGTACCCGTCTTCACATGTTGATCAATGAAACTAGGCATAAGTGATGCTAGTAGTCGGACATTTGATAAGTGCCTTGGATTACCCCTTCTTCCATCACTCGCTAAAGAGTCATAAACGAAGATGATCTCGTCTAGAATTGACATCTCGTATAGGATCCAATGGTTCTTATTTGCATGTCCAATGCCAAATACTCGGTCGGTTTCGGACCATGGAACGTGTATGCCATGACGGGGATATCTACCTCGTTATATAGTCCACTATAAATTTTTCCCTTTCCGACCACACCCATTTTTGTTGATTTTTTTGTGTATATTCTTCCCGTCATGAGTGCCCGAGGAGTATTTTGATAAAGAAAGACATTATAAATTTGAGTATGAATGTTAGTCATAAATGAATTATAAAATTGAAATAAATGTTAGTCATACCATGCATGGATCTAAAGAATTATTGCAACACTTACCCAAAATGGTAAATCAACGCAAGTCCATCGTTCTTCAAAATTATGAGGCCATGTCTTAGCTTTAAACACCATAAGATACATCAAAACATTTATATTCTATAATAACAAGAAATTCAAACTCCATCGTTCATCTATACTCGGTGACAACAATAAATTCATTACTCAAAACGACAAATTAATTGAAGATATTTATACTAACATATAAACTTCACAAATCAAGAATACAATGGAAAAAGGAAAAAGAATAGAAACAGAGAAACAAAAGCAACCCAGATGCAATTATTTCCTTTTATTCGCCTTTTCGCCGAAATCTTTCCCGCTTAGAAGATTATTATTTTTGACTATATATTACTTTGATTTTTGGACGGTGTTACAGAAAAAATGGTTTATGATCTCCTATTTTAATTTATTCATATATTTGTTCATATCATATGACGTGAACTAAACGGGTGCATAAGGATGGACAGGGTGCATACCTCATTCGTAAGCCACCCAACCGGATCCCGTAAGCTCCTAAACCAAGCTTGGCATTTGCACTCCCGATCTTTGGTACCGAAAGCATGATGTCAATCTCGAAGTTAGCCGACATATTATACCACGCATCAAACTCATTGTCATCCAAGCTTTCTCCCGCAGTGTCCGGTGCATGATTGCAAGGCTAGACGACATCCCTCGGCTTCCCAGCTTTTATCTTGTTGACCCTCATCGTTCTTCGACCCCATATCCACCAACTCTTCTTCATCATCTTTGTCTTCGTGTTCCATCTTCTCATCTTCATGGGGAGGCGCGGAATCAGGTTTGTCTTCATCTTTCATCTCCTTATCTTTGAGTTCATCATCATCGAGCTCCTAATTTAGTCTTCATGTTTGGAATCCTCTCCAAACCCCTCAAAACCTGATATAGGATCACACTCACCATCGACTTGTCAAAATTTTTCATCTCCTCATCATTTTTCTTGTCATCTTTCATCTTATCATCATGTTGGTATCCACCTTCTCTATCCGAATTTTCACTTTGTGAGCCTTCGATCTTTGTTAAACAACCCAATTTTTCCATGATAACTTTTTGGTTTGCAAGGATGCGGTTCAAGCTCTTCGTATGCTCTTGTATTTCATATCCAGTCTCTTGATTAGATTAATGTCCAATCCTTCACCACCTTCGCCGCCCTCCTCTTTCCTTTTACGTTTACGGGGCTTCGTCGTGGAAGGCACGTTGCTCGCTTTCAAACCTTGTTCCCAATCAACAACACTCGTATAATATGTTGTTCTTTTCTCGTGATCGTTGGGATCAAATTTGGTTGCACCTTAATCTGTTCACAAAATCATAAACAATTATACAAGCACCATATTTATAACAAATATTATACGTACATTATGAAAAGTTTTGAATCACAAAACAACTTACTCGATTTGCGGTTTCATCTCCGCACTCCAATATCGAAAAGCAATGTTGAGTCAATTCTTCAAAACGATATGCTTTGCAAGGGAGCCACCGTAACATCCGAGGATTAATTGTACTTGCCTTCTTCCCACCACGAGAAACTCGCAACGCATGGTATTGCTTCGTAAGCCCAAAGCTGTAGTGCATAAGCGATCCCATAAACATCAATATGAGCGATGCTATTCTTACGTTTGTTATCTTTCTCCCTCTCCCGACGAGCAATGGCTCTACCATCCATGGAATTGCGGATATCCTTACGAAGGAATTCATATGAAACGCGACCCCAAGGATATTTGTTGAAGTCGTTGAGATTGTCCACCAAGTGAATATACTGTTTATCAATCTTCTTGGTGGTGTTATCTTTCATCATAAAATCCCATATAATATCCACAAAAGTGCAAGCTTTATAACAATGTCATCATCAACTTTATCTCGATCTTCCTCATTTGTGACACTCATAAAAACGTCCTCAATATCACAAACCATAAAAATTTGTTTTTTACCGAAGACCGCCTTGAAAAACTTTGATTTCTCGAGAAAATAATCGGTTTAATGCCGAACTTCAACCCCGTGACCAGTTCAAACTCCATAGGGCCAAATTCGAGTTTCACCATTATTTATATGGAATACAATCTTTTCACCTCTCATTGCTTTGTCTTGATTGAATAACAAATGGAGGTAAAGCCCACTGGAATGGAACATTCTCAAGATTGTAGAATTGCTCGTAGCAAGATTGCTTGAAAAGTGCCTAGTTTTCTTTTACTTATTCGGTTTTTATGGTAGATATAATGTCAAGGTCAGCATGACAACTCAATCTAGCGTTGAAATAATCTTCTCTTTCGACAATACCCATCTAGAAAACAACCCAAAAATGAACACTATGAGCAAATCACACTCAAACAAATAAACCGCAAAAATATTGTTTTTCTCGAGGCGGTTAATGTAGAGTGGTAATTTCTCATACGAGTTCTACAAAGCTGACCATTAAACTGACTTTGTATACGCACTCATGGAAAACTTACTCGTACGTCGGCATTATCCAAAATCCCAAAAATAAGAACGACTACTATCGAATAATAAGCACAAGTTTATTCGTATTAAATAAGAACGACTAGTATCGAATATACGCACTCCATCAGTTCTCCCACTCGTAAAGATGTTCGACAAACAAGAAATACGTACCGTAGATAAATGGGTAACACCATGTAGTCGTAAATTTCACGTCTCTCATTTGTTGAAGCTCGATTACTGACTTTGTTGAAGATGACGACACCGACGGACAAGAGTTTAAATGTGGTATTTATATGGAGAGGGTGTGGGACTTTTCGGTATCCCGCCTTTTCAAATAAAACCCACCTAGACAACAAGCAAGGGTTTTCTGCGTGGGTCATGAAGTGGGATATGGACTCTCCAATTTGGGCCTTTCGGTCTCAATTGGGCTATAGAGTTGGTTTGGTGGTGGGGTAAGCCCATTGTTGGGATAGATATTGATGTATTTTTAAATAACAATTTTAATTTAGAAAATTATTTACAAGCTTATGTTAATTTGTTCAAGATAAGTTCGACTAAAACAATTAACTAAGTAATATTTAATTTAGAATATCATTACAAGCTTATTTTAATTTGTTCAAGATAAGTTCGATAAACAATTAACTAAGTAATATTTAATTTGGAAATTCATTACAAGTTTATTTTAATTTGTTCAAGATAAGTTCGATTTGAAACAATAACTAAGTAATATTTAATTTAGAAAATCATTTACAAGCTTATTTTAATTTGTTCAAGATAAGTTCGTGATTGGATTAACTAAGTAACATTTAATTTAGAAATTCATTACAAGACTGAAACAATTAACTAACTAATATTTAATTTAGAAAATCATTTACAAACTTATTTTAATTTGTTCAAGATAAGTTCGATTGAAACAATTAACTAACTAATATTTAATTTAGAAAATCATTTACAAGCTTATTTTAATTTGTTCAAGATAAGTTCGACTGATTGGATTAACTAAGTAATATTTAATTTAGAAATTAATTACAAGCTTATCTTAATTTATTCATAATGAGTTCGATTGAAACAATTAACTAATTAGTTCACCACAATTTTGTTCACTGCCGAGAAAGTATCAATATTTCAAATAAAATCTCAAGTGAAGTTGGTCATTACAAAATAGCATATATTTTAATATATCATCCAATAACTTACAAAGGGCGGCTATACCAAAATAATTACAAAACATCCATGTATACCTTAAACTTTTCATCCGTCCTTAAAGATGAGGTGCCCTACTCTTGGTCAAAATAAGCAAAATAAATTGTATTGTCCAGAGCAACCAATATAACTACCATTACGGCTTATCAAAGTCTCCATTTAGTAACCGATAAATATAACGTGGTCGAGCATGCTTTGGAAAATCAGTAAACATCTTCGGACGTTGTGCATTCTTCGAAAGTATCTCTAAGGCATCGAGCGCTTCATCTTCACTTAGTCCAGGATGCGTTCAAGCATGAACTAAATTGATTCGCTAGTGTGTTTTCCACTAACCTGTTCACCGAAATTGTACAATTTTTTCAAGGTGATCGTTAGATTTAGTAAACAATACAGCGAGTCCATCAAGTAATTCTTTGTTATTTTCGGTAGTGGGCTGAGCTGGTCTTTTCTTGCTAGATGTCATCTTTTCCTTTGATCTACCATCCACCGTAGGGGCTTGAGACTCGACGTCCATCTCACAAGCCTCCTCATTGTTAAAAGTAATTGGGTTGTCTCTTGGTGTGTTTTCAGCCACGGTTGGGTGAACATCTTCATTGACAAGCTCATTCACAGGTCCATGACATCCTCGGTGGTCTTCCCGGTGGCTTTATCACATCCAAAAACCTCAATCCAGTCATAATAGAAAGGCCACGGTTTGTGGCGCATTCCCACAATGCTTGGTTCTCTCTCGTAATCAACGCATTTATGTAATTTGGTGATATCATGTAAATATGTGAAGAATTTAAAACATGATTAATTTGACATCGACACACCCGAACAACTTTCTCCCATGATATATACTGAGACATCAATAACCTTCGTGGTTGGGTTAAAGCCACCACCACTGTCCCCCTAAAGCTCCTCAAGACATCCATGATGCCTCTTCCATATGGTGATCTGGAGTGTATATGAGGGTTTGCACGAATGTCGAGTCCTAGGTATTTTTTTCACGTATCATAGCACTGCAACTTTGTTAAATACCCAGGCCTAAAACCATTCTCGGTCTTCCAGCCCGACACCACAATCTCCTTCAAGATTTCCATTAATATTTTTCTTTTATTTGGTTCCAAGTCCTTCGCGTTGCAAGTGTGTTTTTCCTTTGTTGTGTCCCGAAGTATTGTCTCCACCCTCCATATCTACAAACGTTCAACCAAACAGTCATATATCACCTGGTGTTCATAATGAACAAATACATACAAATTATGAATGTCTACGGTTTGTGTCCAAAAAAACTAATGGCTACACATCAATATACAAGACAAAGGCAATGTTCTACAGGATGCAAATTTTCCATCAAAGTATCGAAGCATAATGAGTTTCATAGCATTTCCAAGAACATGAAGGATACACACAAATTACAAAAACAAGTTTTCAAATAAACATTTTGCTTTCGAACAATGACTCCGGCTTAAATAGCAAATGGTATTTGTTCGACACTGCTCCATTCGTAATGAATCACAACCGCACACGCCCCATTCGTAATGAATCACAACCGCACACATGTATTATGAATTTTTATAAAGAGCTACTATAGAATGTTCCATGGCTTGCCGATTTACTCCACGCAAAAATAGAAAAAACCAACCACATATATCAACAAAGATTCGTAGTCGTTCAGTCAAAATGCAAACACCATTTACGGTTGTCGTTGGAATAATGGAGGATGAATGAAGGTCGAAGACTGGACGATGAATTTGCACGTGTAGGGAGAAGCTTTGTCGAATGCTTTCTTCGTGTTATTTGATCGCCAATATTGAATTGGAAGAGTGCGAATTTTGGGGGAGATGATTTGGTGAGAAGAATGAATTTGATGATTTTGGTGGTCAAAGCATGAAAGGGGAAAATTATGCTAATTTTGGGGGAAATGAAGATAGAATTGGTGGGAAATTAAAAATATCAAAATTTATGTTTAGGGGTAAAATTGCATTTTTAAGTAATAATCATAATCACCTTACAAAATTATGCATGATTTATTATACCCTACTAAGCAATATTGAGATCTTGCATAATTTAATGGATATAAAATTTTTATGTCCTACCAAACAATATATCAACATCTATCTCACCTAGGATATTAAGCCCTACCAAAGCAGGACCACGAATGTATTGACTTTGTAAGAGGGTAACCTGGGCCTTTGAGCTTTGGGGTTGGAAGAAAACGTGGGCGGTATCAACCTCCAAAAATCCCTATATTACTAATAGGGAGTTGGCCTAATCCCATGTGTCACTCATACAAGAGTTTGACATAGGTGTCATAAAATTATTAAGTTGAGGACATGTGTCAATTTCTTTTAGTATTTTTTTCTTAAAAAAATGTACCCGTCATTTCCTTTATTTTCTCAAACACATTAATACTAATTATCCAAATTGGATTCTTTGTCTTTTACTTAAATTGACTTCATTTTACATATTTTATTAACACCGATTAATCAAAATTTTCTATTAATTGCATGATTGGGGATTACTATATTATATTGGTCAAATTTTTAGTAAAACTTTCCTTTCCAATTAATTAAAACTTTCATTTTATTTGATTCCTAATCATATTAATATTAATTAATCAAATTTGTCATGATTGATGGTTATTATATAATTTTGATCAATTTTTGTAAGTAAAACATTACTTTTTGAAATTCACCTTTGTCAATTTTCAAATTATCTCTCTAATTCCCACACCTTTTAAGGATTGACAATCAATCTCTTCTCTTTTAAATATGCGTACAAAAATAATTAGGTTTATATTTCTTATTCATAATATATAATATAACTTCTCTATCTAATCTCTTTATTTGATGATTTTCAGAAGAATTAATAGATAAAAAGCATAAACATTGACATTTTTTTTTTGTGAATTTGTAGTTCAATTTTACTATAACATTGTAAATTGAAATTCTGTCCATTTTCTTAATTAAAATTATTTTTAACTAAAATATTGAATACACATAAATATGAAATATTATATAACATTTTGTAACATTTTGAAATGATTATTAAATATTTTATTTGTGTAGAGAATTGTGAAATGTTAGAAATCATTCTCATCTATTAAATTAAAATAATTTTCATCATTCATTCATGATTTGAACTTGTATAAATAGAAGTAAATATTTCATTAGTGAATCACCTAAAAAGTAATTAAATATCCAATAAAACTATTATTATTAAAAAAATTGAAAGTAATTAATTTTTTTATTTTAAATTTTTAATATTATTTTAAAAAAATAATATTTATAATAAATTTAGTGTGTAAGTAAATATATATATATATATAATTAATTTAATAATTATGAGATATTCATATATTTTATCTCATAAATTTACATATTAGTATAAATTATTAATAAAAATACTAATAATAAATAAAATAATTCACCTTATATTAAATTTATTAATATTCAAATCGTGTATCGCACGTAAAAAATATTAGTGTATATACATAAAGCACAATCCAGTCGAATGGAAAACAGACAAGATTGAGATGGGCGGTGGATAGAGAGAGACAGAAAGAGCCGTTTAGTTCAGCAAATTAGAAATCAAAAACGTGTCAACCTCGGGACCGTATGGAACAAGCCACACTGCCTACAAACGCGCCAACTCTTCACTTCCTCTTTCATACTCTCTATTACCCTATATTTATTATTATTATATTCTGTCCGATATAATATTAATAACTATATTTTCTTTTGTTAATTTAAAAATGTAGAATACAAAACTTTAATCTCATTTTTTAATATTTTTTAATTATTCAAATGATTATTAAGTTTATTCATTAACCATCATTTTATTTATAATTGAATCTTATAATAACCTTCAATTTAATTACTTTATATACAAATTATAAATATTTTTTCAAATTTGTGTAAAAAAATTTATTAATTGGACGGAGGGTAATATGTTAATGTTATTTCATTTTTTATTTTATATGCCAAAAAATTAATGTAAGTTAACATTATATAAATGGGTATAGTATATATAAATTTAAAATTAAAAGATTCGTATTCAATTTGGAATAAGCCAACCTTCTAACTTATGCTTGAAATGTCTATAGTTTCTTTGAGCTAAAACTAATTGTATAAAGAGTCACCGGCAGTTTCATAATATGAAATTGGTACCATTAAAATTATTTGTTGGTAATTTGAATGAGGTGTCATATTCTTATTAAATTTATATATATATATATATATATATATATTAATAATCTATGTGTCATTTTCCTATTAATTTATAATTAATATATGGCATCTATGTGGCATTTAATATAGGAATTAATTAAAAATATATTTCTATGGATGTTTGAACCTTAGACCTCTTGCACAATATGTATATTTTTAATAGCTAAGTTAATATATAAATTTTTAAATATTTTAAATATTTATTTTATATCTAAAAAGTGTTATCATATGACAATTTGTAAACATAAAATTATATTTAACTTAAGCCTATAAATGTATTAAGAAAAATTGTGGTTGTATCAACTTTTATAAAAAAATATATGATATTTATTGAAAATATATGATATTTATTGTAAATATACGATATATATATATATATATATATATATATATATATATATATTATTCGGAGTAATTTTACGCATAAATTATATAAAAAGTTCTATTAATCGTCTTCTTTTTTATTAATTGTAAAATAAATTTGAAACAAATCTTGTAGTAAATTCTTTCACATAATTATAATAATTTTAATCTCGGCATGAATTGTCATACAATTAATATTACCATTATTTAAATTTAATATTATAATTACAATTTTTTTATACATATACATTATTTTAATATATATATTATTATTTAAAAATATTATATATATATAATATATTATATTGTAAAATTTATTTAACGAAAATACGCGTAATACGCGGGAGCTCATCTAGTACATATATAATAATAAAATCTTCTACTAAATATAGAAGTAAAAATTTTGAACCAAAAAGTTTATCACTAAAAGTTACTACATTAACTAATACTAATAATAAATAATATTTAATATATGTATTAATAATAAATTATAATTAATTAATAAAATTCAAATATATGTATTTAAAATACAATTGTAAAAATTAAAAAAATAAATTAAATTTTTTGATAGGTGATTTTTTTTTTTAAGATTTAGCATAATATTGAAACATGTGTATTAAAAATACAATTGTAAAAAAAAAATCATTTGATTGGTGAATAAATATAGTTCAAATATATTTTATTTTTTAATAAAAAAATTACATTATACTTTAATTTGTTTGTTTTTTAGTTGAATATAATTAATCTGAGTCAAATACATATAGAATGATGTTATTTAAAAAAATGAGTAAAAAATTTGTGTCTTTTGTAAATACACATTTCATATTGGTAAAAACTATTTTTAAGTTTTTAAATGTAAATTAATATTATATATATATATATATATATATAAAGAAAATAGTGATTTTTCCAATATACTCCTACCTAAATTTATTTTTACTTTATTTTTTTTTCACTACCATATTATCTCTGTTTATTCTTTTTAGTTCAATCTTCCTACGACATTGTAAATTGAAATTTTGTCAATTTTCTTAGTTAAAATTATTTTTAACTAAAATATTGAATACACATAAATATGAAATATCACATAACATATTGCAATATTTTCAAATTGTCTCAAATTTTCCGCACCTTTAAAGGGTTGACAATCAATCCCATCTCTTAAATATACAGGTACAAAAATAATTAGATTTATATTTCTTATTCATAATATATATATATATATATATATATATATATATATATATATATATATATATATAAAGAAAATAGTTCAATCTTAGTTAAAATTATTTTTAACTAAAATATTGTATACACATAAATATGGAATATTATATAACATTTTGCAATATTTTGGAATGATTATTAAATGTTTTATTTATTTAAAGAATTGTGAAATGTTAGAAATCATTCTCATCTATTAAATTAAAATAGTCTCCACCATTCATTCATGATTTGAACTTGTATAAATAGAAGTAAATATTTTATTAGTAAATCATCTAAAAAATAATCAAATATCCAATAAAACTATTATTATTCAAAAATTTCAAAGTAATCAAATTTTTTATTTTATAATTTTATTAAATTTTAATATTATTTTCAAAAAACAATAGTTATAATGAGTTTAGTGTATAATTAAAAATATATATATAATTAATTTAATAATGGTGAGATACTCATATATTTTATCTCATAAAATATATATATTAATAAAAAATATTAATAATGAACATAATTCAATTTACGTTAAATTTATTAATATTCAAACTATGCATTGGACGGGAAAAATACTAGTAATTATAATGATATTAATTTCATTCTACACACTAAATTTTGCCCTATATAATGTCTACAAATATTTCACTTAACATTATTTATATATATATATATATATATATATATAATTATATTATTAAATTAAAAAATATGTATTACTAACATTAGCATATGAATTTTTAATTTTATAAAAAGTGAGGGCAGAAAATGATAAAATTACGCAGACTTTTGCAGATTCCACACGCCTCTGCCCTCCACTTGTTTACCGAATAATATTATTCTAACATTTTCGGGCCCCTACTCTATTAAATTCAGATAACGAAATAAAAATCTTTATTTATAAATTGAAATAGAAATGAAGAGATAATGGTGCTGTAACATTCCAGAAAACGATAATAACAACAAATAACTCATTTAATTATTAAAAAAAAAAAAACAGGGAAGAGGCAAATAGAGACGGTGTCGTTTTCAGTCCAAGGTGGGGGTATTACGTGTCCCCTAAGCTTCTATTTGACATAAAATTCCCATGATTTTACACCACCCATATTAATAATCAAATACGAATATTATAAAAGCTTAAAAGATCAACGTCTTCGTCATCCACGTAGGGTAATTGAACTACTAATTACTCCACTTAATTAATTAAAGTCATGCCTCACACTTGTCCTTCCATTCACGCCTGCAGTTACAACCATTTTTCTAAACTTTTCTCATACTTTTCCCATAACCAAATACCCGTCATTTTTTTAAAAAAATAATAAATAAAGCCAATACCATCTCCACACTATACTGATTTCACAATACAATATAAAATATGACACTCCCTCCTTTGCTTTGTTCTCCCATTGCCCAAAAATATCAAACCCTTCAAAAAATTCATACCCAAAATATCAACAAAATTATTTCACCTTTTCTAACTATTCTCATACAAATATTTCAGAATTACATATTACACACAAATACATTTTTTTCTTCTCTCTTAAATTGACTAATACCTTACTCATATAAATATTTCTAAATTACATCTCATTATATTAATAGCTAAATATAAATAAATTTCATTTTCTTTTTCTCTTAAATTGACTAATACCCTTACTTACTACTGTTCAAGCAACTAGATTCACAATTGACTTTTAACGGTTTTTGTGTGAGAATTATTTCATAATAATATGTGTACAAAAGTTATTTTATATGAATTATATGCTAGTTTATAAGATAAGTAACATTCCATTCATATAAAACAACTTTTATACACATATTACTATGAAATAATTCTCACATAAAAACCGTTAAAAAGTTAAATGTGAAGATAGTTATGGAAACAGGGAGTAATAAACAACTCGCATATTAAAAATCCTTGAGAATAGAAACACAAAATAACAAGAGAAGTGTAATTGTATGTTTTTATTCATGTGTTGCATAAAATACAGTATGTATACCCCGTTGTACTAGTGATACCAAACCTGGTGCGTGTAGTGTAATGTAGCATATGTACAGAAACGAGAAAGTGAAAGAAACTATATATACAATCGTATACATTGCTATGCTAATGCTACCTAGTGGGATTTTGATTTTGATTTTGAGAAGGTAAGTTGGAAATTAATTAAGCCCCGAATTAACCTTTTGAGTCAAAATGGAGCGCGATGGGGGATGCCCTTTCTGCGGCTAGAATTGGTGTGGTTGAAAGGCGGCGGCGTGGCAGGGGATATATTCATGTTATCATCGCCGGAGCTACTACACCCGCCCTGCAATGTACATGATCGGTAATAATTAGGCCTCTGCATTTTCTTGAGTATACCTCCTCTTCCTCCTCCTCTTCCGACTCATCATCTACCATTAATTCTCTCTTCTGTTTACCCCCTTCAACGAAAACGTTACCTCATTCTCACCCTCTCGCTTCATTCCATTCAGCTGTGTACCAAATTACATTAGTTCTTATTTCACTTTTTTCAATTAGATTATTATTTATTTATTTATTGAAACAAGAGAGAGAGAGGGAGAGAGAGAACCTTGCAACCAAGGGAACAGAATCTGAAAGCGTCGGGGAGGCCACGAGCGCAGATTTCACAAGTAAAGGTAACGCCCTTGCCGGGTCGGGGCTGAGGGCGCTCATTGAGAAACACAATCTTGGCGCTGTTGATTACGTATGTTTGGATGCATGATATGTCGATGTACTTTTGAATTTCATTCACCCTCACCACATTGTGGTACGAAGATCGCCTTATCTGCAATGCAAATTTTGCAATTTCACACTCACACTTGTTCCAAATTTAGATGAGAGCAGTACTAGTACTGACCTGAAGAACTCGGTGATCAGCGTGTTTGATTGAACAGTAAGAGCACAAGGCATTCCCCATACAATCCAAGCAGAACATATTGCATTCGCTTTTATTGGAATCCAAATGGAGCGGGCAGGGAATGAAGTAATCTGCTTTCAGCATCGGTATCAACCATGGAGGCCCCATTTCTTGATTTCCCATTCCCACAATCGGGCTCACCTGCATTCAACACTTACCAATAAGAAACCACCCCGCATATATATGCTCTGTCACACAGATCGGAAATTACCATCACACACTCAGGGATGAGATGATGCTGGCGGAAAAAAACCAAGAAACCTCTCCGGTGACAACTATCTGCAGCTTTTTTAACACAGAATCATTCAACAAGAAAATAAAAAAAAAAACCCATTACAGAAACGTGACTGCGATGATGAATAGTACCTGGAAAAATGAAAAAGAAGATGCGAGAGCACAACAGTATGTGTGAGGGTTTGGTTATATGTATGGAGAAGACGGCGGGTCTTAGACGGTGGGGAGGGAAAGACTAGAAGGAAAATGATGGCTACAGCCAGGGGAGAAATTTACAAGGCGGTCGCAATTTAGAGAGAGAGAGAGAGTATAAAAAATAAAACAAAAATATTTAGAATTAAAGAATATTAAATTGTAGTATTATTTTTATATATGTGCGGAAGTAATGGGGTTTTAATTACACGGCGAATATATCTCCCACGCAGACTTACCATAACCCGAAATTCGCACACCTCTGGATTCCCACTTTTTATTATCCACATCCATAAAAAATAATCTTTTTCCAAACAAAAAAATATTAATTATTGTGTGCGTCAGCCCTCACGCTGGCGGGTGGGTTTAACCCCTCCTCCGTCCGTTCGGAGATGAGTTGGATGATCAGGATTCTTCTGCCTTTCTACGTGGTGGAATTGACGCACCATGCATCACTTTACTGTCGACGTATTATTATTATTATTATAATAATAATAATAATTGTTTTAAAGAGAGTTGTGTAGGCCTTTCTTATAAAACAACACCAAATTAGATCGAAAATGTAACTTCAAACCTTCCAATTTTACGTGGAACTATATTTTATTAATTTTAAAAAAATTGGTAGTTTTTTTCTTTAAATAGCTGTACAAAAATTAAAAAAGTTTTTGTCGAAAAAGCATAAATAGGTCGAGCCCAAAATATGACTAGCTCGAGCAAGGGTCGAGCCACGAGGAGCTCAATTTGAACGCGCTCACAAAGAAAGATCCCAAGGGTAAAACACGTAATCTGGACTCAAGCTCGGGAGAGGTCAAGCGTGGGTAGTAAAGCTTTGTGCAACACTTCTAAAAATCGTGGCACGAAGCTCAACACAAACTCCCGAGCTCGACTTGAGCTTCGTGCAAAATCAGTAAAACCCATTTTTCAACCTAGAAACATGGGGCTTATAACCTAAAAGCGTACGTATTTAAACCTCCAATTTTGGTTTTTGAACAAGCTACCGACCATAGTTCGATTGTCTTCTCATTTTCCACACTAAAAATATATAAATAGGTTTTATTGCTTTCTTTTCAAGTATCAAAGCTAAGAATTTCGTAACTAGGATCAAATGGTACTACTCACATTACTATAACCTTTCTTGTGCTATTTCGTTGGTGTTGACTAAGAGTTATTATTAAATAGTTGAAGATCGATTCCTTTTGAGACTTGAGTGATCAATAAAGTTAATTAGCACTTAATTAACTACTAAAAACTCATAAGAGAGTGATTACTAGAGAGTTTCAACACAATTACTAATTTCTAGCACTCTCCCTTCACGAAGTACCCCGATTTTAATTAAGAAACCTAATATCTATTAATGGTGATCGAAGTCGTTTACCCTCTCTCAATTAAGTAAACTACTATGAAAATCAAATCAATCACTTATACCCCTCACAACATGATCAAGTAAAACGTATTCAACTCTCATTGAAGCATGAAACAATAAATACGAGAGCTAATAGATTCAATCAACTAATCCAATCAAGGAAAACTCATTAATAGAAGCTACATACCAATTTCATTGCACAATAAAAGTCAAAATAGCATAATCACACCATTATCCATCATAAATCAAACACGCAAAACATTTAAAGATTAGTCCGTATTTTTAAAAGAGAAACTCATATGTGTAGAGATAAGAACAATGAAACCCATAAGAACAAATGGCATAAACTTGCAATAAATGAAAGATAACACCTCCTATGAGTATAATTTAGCTATATCTTGTTGGAATTTACAAAACTTCTTGAATCTTTGATTTGAAATGTAAATACAACTGAAATTAAAGGACTAGAAATGAATTCTATCGCAAAAGCTAAGAATTCTAGCTTTAAGAAATGAAAAATATCACTTGGATCCTATGATATCGCTGCTGCCCTCCCCCATTCAAAATCCGAAAATGAAGATATTTATACCCTTTGGGGACGAGGGGGCACAAGATTCTAAGTCAAAAATAGATTTTTCAGATTTTTTTGAGGTCTTTGGACTCGAGCACGGGAAAATTCAACACTTTTAAAATCGTAGAGCTTAACCTACTTGAGCCAAATGGTCGAGCACCAAAAATGTTTTCAATTTGCCGAGCTCAAGCGTTTTGGTCGAGCACCATGAACTCGGTCGAGTTGGCCTGCTCTAGTCGAGCTCAATAAATTCTCTAAATTTTTAGCTTTTTCGATCCGTTTTCTTCATAACTTTAGATTCGAAACTCAAATTAACTTGTTCTTTTTCATTGGGATAAAATCCAAAATGGCCTCATAACTTTTTTACCTTTTTCGGTTTAGTCTCAATAAAGTGTCATGTGTCAATTTAATCCCAAATTTTTGTAAATTGTACAATTTACGTCCCAATTTATACCGGAGAGACTACATCACGTGCCCGGTGCATGCCATTAAACGATGTCCTTTCGTAACTCGGGTGTAAATTGGGACGTAAATTGTACAATTCGCAAAATTTGGGATTAAATTGACACATCACACTTTATTGCGACTAAATTGAAAAAGGTAAAGTTATGGGACCATTTTGGATTTTATCCCTTTTTTCATTGAGATCTTCTTTTTGACATCTTTCTCATGGTTCAATTCTTCGACTGACTTCAATAAATATTAGGCACATGTTTTGCTCCAAAATCCTTAATATCCCTACAAAAACACAATGTTTCTCATTTCAATCAGTGCAATTAATTAATTTTATATAGTAAATATGCATGAAATTCTATCAAATCAATCCAATTAACAACAAGAGTTGTCATTCAATTCTCAAACTAATCATAGTAATCTTTCATTTTTATTAATTATCAAAATTACCTCATGTGAATTGTCATTACCATTACCATTCTCATAAAAATAAAAATAAAGTGAACCAAACATCCCTCCAAGAGAAGAGTGATTTTTCTCAATTATCAGCCTCTTTTACGAACATCATATAGCTCTAACATCTATTAAGTTGTTTCCAGAACTTATAAAACGTACTTCTCTGTCCATCAAAAGTATGCTCACACTATTTTTTTCAACAATTTATTTTGTTTCACCATTTAACCATCACTTAATTTTTTCATATGTTGTCGACTTTATACTCATAAACAACCACTTAACTTATAAATGGATCACACAATATCCCAAAACACTCTTACTTTATCTACTTTATCTACGTTTTCTTAACACTGTCAAAACCAAACGAGCATACTTTTAGTGGACGGAGGGAGTAATTTTTAAGCAGCTTAAAATTATTAAAATGTTCGGCTAACAATACTTATAGGTTTATTGATAATTTAAAAGAAATTTGTTATAATTTTAATACAGAATTATATATATGTTTATTTTTATATTGGGGTGGATCATTTTTTTAAATATAATATTTTTTTAAAAAAAATCTATTATCTAAGTGTAACTTAAAAGATAATTTTTAAAAAATAAATATAAATATTAATACTTATTTTTGTAATTTATAAGATATAAATAGTTTGTTTTAAAATCTTTTAAGTTATTAAACATCATTTTTACTAAACATAATTAAAGAACTTACTAAATTTTTAAAAAACTTATAAATTATTTTAATAAGCTTATAAGTTAGGGCAAATGAACCCCAAATAATATATAGTTTACATAAATAATGAATAAAACTAGGGTTATTTACATATAGGTTTAAAAAAATAGGCTAATTACAAATAGGTTCAAAAATTTGCACGAAACACAAAAAAATTTGAACAAACGCACAAATATATATGTACATGAACCTATTTGTAATTTTGAATTTTTTTAATCTATTATATATATATATATATATATATATATATATATATATATATATATATATAAAACTATATTCCACAAAATGAGTAAGATCATCAATCCCACGGTGAATTAAACAATTGGAAGTTTATATGTTATACGCTTTCCATTCTATTTCTAAGTTTAACATTTCATCATTTTAGATGTCTTTGTTAAAACTTAATTTTTTTTTAAGTTGTGATCCCACAATTACAATAAAATATTCTACATTTTTGTTTTTTTATATTATCTCTCAACTTTTTAAAATTTTCTTACATTTACTATCAACAATTTTATAATAAAATAATATATTAATTAAAATTCGTGTCATTTCTAAATGTTAAACTTGAAGAGGGATATGGATGAAGTATATAAGTGAAGCGGATTTGATCTTATGCCGCGGTGGGCATCAAATTATATGTCCACCATCAATCATGTGACGCCACATAAGTAATTAATTAAATAATAGTGGGTTCCCCTTTATATGTGACATCACATGATAGGTGATTAACACGCCACATAAGTGGTGAGCATATAAATTGGTGCCCACCTATTGGCATAAGATCAAAACCCATAAGCGAAGATCTTAGTATGGTTATATTCTACATGACAAGTAAAATCGTATCCCACTACTAAAATCATATCTTAAGAGAATTGAGTTAATCTTAATTTTTTGACTTAATTCTATATAAATTCAAATTCGGTTGTCTCAAAGGTTTGATTAACGATCCTAGGAGTCCAGCAGCAGGAGACGAGCCCATTAACAATTATTTTTACATAAACAATAGTATGTATCATCATCATTTTCAAAAATAGTTAAACAAAATTTTTAAATTTTAATTGTACCTACTTATATTCCTTTCAAATTTTAGTTTCCCATCCAATTACATAGGGTAAATATGATTGAATCAGAGTTGGTGTGGGCTATGAAGATTTAATTTCCTAAAAGTTATGTTAAAGGTTCAAATCATTGGTCTTATTAATCTGAGGGTTTGAATATTTTTCATTTGGAAAAGGATGTAAACGACAGATTGGATTATTTGCTGGCCAGATATGGCCCAATTATAAGCCCACATATGACTTATTAGGTATTCAAATTTCAAAACTTAGGCCCGGCCAGTTTTTAGTCGTGATGAATCGATGATTCTTAAAACACCACTATTTATCTCTAGTAAAATAGTTTATTACCCAAATTTAATTATCTCCCAATTAGTATGAACTTTATTTTGGAACATGGTTAGGAATGATAATGTAACTATGCACGGCGGGTATCTAAATACCTGCACTCGCTCCTCACATCGCCCCATCCGTCCCGCGCTCCGTTGCGGGTTGAGAATTTCATCCCCAAGCCCACCCTTTACAGGGTGGGTCCGCCCCACCCTGCACCTCTATTTTTCTTAATTTTCAAATATAATTGTATAAAAATTTTGACAAATAATATTATATTTAATATTATATATATATATATATATGCGGGGTGGGGCGGAACAAAATACATACTCATGCCCGACAGCCCACGCACGGGTGAGACTGACCTATCCCATTTTATGAACGGGACGGGGCATGGTGGGGCGGCATTGGGAAGGGTCGTTCTGCTATTCGTAAACATGTTAGCATCAACTTTTATATTCTTTCAAATAAATATTTAAAATGAATATAGTATGAATATTATATTTGATAGTAATACAAATAATACAATAAAAATAAAGATAAAAAATAGATACACATGTTTCATATTATTAATTTGGATTGTCTACCCACAGCCCGATCCGTTTTTAATAAACGAGTCATAATAGGATTTTTTCCTCGCCCTATTCTCATCATCACGAATTTGCGGGCGTTCGTAAATCGTGCTTTCTTCCCTGCTCGTCGCCCTTTCTTCCACCGCCATCGTCGTCTACTTTGGAGTCGTTCACAATGATTTTGGAGGTAAACACTCGTATAAATAGGTGATAGTAATTGTTCATGTTAATGATAGTCTTTTTACATGACAATGATAGTCTTTCCATATTAAAATATTAGTGTACGAAAGTGATAATAATTATTCATAAGAGATGACGAAGATCGCGGCGGTGAATTTACGAGGATTATGACAGCATATAGCACGAATTTACAAAGTTTAAGACAGAGAATTGATGAATTGATACACAAATATATTATTTTTACAAGCTTATATATTTTGGATCGATTGGTCGAATTATGGTAGAGTTCACGTGTCTTAAAATGGATATATTTTCTGCAAAAGTTACTCATAAATAAAAGATGTATTATGAAAATAAAAATGTCGGAGTGTTGTTTACATTCTAGAGTTTGTAAATAACAAAATGACCAAAATGTGACATTTTGTATTTTATTTAAAATGAAAATTGTAAAAGAGTAAAATATTGCGTATATTTCGGAATTTCCATAAATTTCCTAGATAGTGTTGCCAAAAGAGTTGCTTTCATTTTTTTTTTTTTATCGACGGAGTTATGGAACGGCTATATGTGAATGTGGCCTAAAGCTGGAAGAATAATTGGGCTCCGCTCTGGCCCACCAACACATAATTTTATTTTATTTATTATGTGAATGAGAGAGACAGAAATAGGAGGTGGAGAAGCACTGATTTCCAGCTAAGAACACAGCGTATCATCTAGTATATAAATTAATTTAATATTGACCTATTATGAAATCAATTTCTGTATATCAAATCATACCTAAAATGGTGTTTTTCTTTGACCTCTCTCTATTTTCCAGTGATCATTAGAATATAATTATAAGGAAGTGAGATTAAATAAAATATAAACGCCTAAACGCAGAGACTGATTAAAACAGAACAGAGAAAGTACTTCCATGTCATTTTCTTTAACCTTACAATAACATATTTCATCTGAGGACCTACTAAGCATAGTGTTTAATTACCTAAGTGGCTTATATCATAAATTTATTACTCCTCTATCCACCAAAAGTATACTCACACTGTTTTTTCAATAATTTATTTTACTTCACCATTTAATCATCACTTAATTTTTTTATGTGTTGTCGATTTTATACTCATAAACAACTAATTAATTCATAAATGGACCACACAATACCTCAAAATACCCTTACTTTATCTATTTTTCTTAAAACACGCCAAAACCAAACGATCATACTTTTAGTGCACGGAGGAATATCACATAACCAGGCTCCAATCAATATGTGGTGTTTATTAAAAATAAAAACAATATGTGGTGTTTATTAAAAATAAAAATGGGATAGCTACTACTATTTACAACTGCATTTTAGTTTTTAACAAAAAAACCAAAAGTTACACAAATAATGAGAGAGCCATGTGGCTTGATCATTTCACCCTCCAAGACCAAATTGTTGGAATAATAAGTACCAATCCATGAAGACCAAAAAGTTGGAATAATAAGTAGAGGCAGAAAGCACATGCCAATGAAGATGATTATGTCCCAAATTAATTAAATTAAATACAGAAAGCAAAGATGATAAACATTTATTAATTTAACAAATAAACATCCAAAAATGGGAGTAGCTGTGCATGGGAACAAAAAATTACAAAGAGACAAATCCAAGAGGGGTGGAGCCGAATAGTATTAATTTCCAATCTGTATAGTATACTAATACCACGCATTATTATATATTATATTATACGGAGTAAATTGTAGTGTAGTGTATGTATATGATATGTCCATCCCATCCCAGCCCATCCTTTTGCTCACCACACCAAATAACACCCGTGCCAGCCAGCCAGCAGCGCTGTTGGGTCCACCGCCGACGAGAGGCCACGCGTCGCTCTTAAACGCCAACGATCTCAACTAAAGTAAAGGCCGGTCTAATGGGGTCCCTCCTAATCAGTTGGTAGATCGATCGATCATTGTGTCGGCGAGTAGACTGCGAATTTCGGGAATAAAGAAAAAGGGAAAAATTGGAGGATAATGGTAACTTTTATACATGGATAAATTAAGTGTGGGTAATTGGAAGAATTAGTGGGTGTTATGAGGAGCCAAGTCCGATGGTGGTGCGTTCGAATTGCTTGATGATGGGGGCGAGCTTCTTCATGTTATCGTCGTAGACGTAAGGGATTTTGTCGAGCCAGGTGGTGGCTTTCGTGGCGGAGAGGGGGAGGAGATTGCGGCAAAGCTCCTGGTGCACCATGATGGTGTCGTGGTAGTGGTAGTACCGGATTCTGGTCTCCGTTTGGTGGAGAGTTCCTCTGGCCACATTCTCAGACATGTGCACTCCCGTCGCGTAGGCGTCCTCGCTTGTATTGCGTATTTCCGATCTCTCCTTATCTTCGTTCTCGAGTCTCTGAACAGAAGCTTCTCGAATCCCCATTGCCTGATTCAAATTCATCATTTCAACAATCGCAACAATCGCAATATTTGTTTATTTGTAATGATTATGATTATGAATTACTAACCTGGGATAATCCTGAGTGGCGTTGTTCAAGCAGAGCACACTGGACATTGCATTCTGCTCAATTGTGAACTGCGTGTTATTGACGCCGAAATCTCTGAGGACTGATTCCAGAGTGTTTCCGTCGGGGAGATAGATGTACTCATCCACATCGAAGAAGAATGTCCAATTGGCGCTGTGGCGGTGTTGGTGGAGGCAATCGTTCACCACTAGAAATTGGTTATAATAATACCCATCGTACTCCGCCTGTGCCCTAATGTCCTGCAATGTGACCCTCCCCGCTTTAATCCACGGCTCCAGCACCGCCCTCACGGCCGCCGACACTCCACCGGCGTCGTGGAACACGAAATGCGACCTCGCACCGAAGAACCAAGCGTGGTACGCCATCCACTCTCTCATTCTACTCGCGCTCAAGTTTCCGTACAGGGATGAACCGCAGTAGAGATACTCGTACTTGTACGGTGGCCGGTATTTGGACTCGTCGTACGACCCTGCCGCCTCCTCCAAGGCGGTGAACTTCTCGAATTTGCGGGGAGACTCGCCGTAGTAGGCGTAGAGCATCAGCTTTCCGCCGGTGTTGTCGGCGTTAGGGTTTTGGGGAAAGTGCAATTGACGACGACGACAGTGTAGACGCGGCCGTAGCCCCAATCGGGGAGTATTTTGTAGGCCTTGGCTCTGGTGGAGGAATTGCCGCTGTTGGGGATCCACTCGCACTTGTACCAGGGGTGCCCGAACACGTGGATGGGTTTCGAGGCCAGACCCACCACCGCGAATGTGCTTGGGCCGCCGCGGTAGGCGCCCATTTGGACGAACAGAGCAGCGGCGCTGCCGTGCGCTTCGAAGGTCCGCTTGTTCGGGTCCGCGGGGGACTAACCAGCTTCTTCTCCACCAGAGGGGCAACGTCGGACGATTTGATAGGCAGAGATTCGGCGACGGCGGCGGCGGCGGAGGAGGAGGAGCAACGGGAGGTGGAGAGGATGTTCTCGTAGTAAGGTTGCAGATTCCAAACGAGGGTGACAAAGGTGAGGCCTAACAATGTGGCGACGAAGGACTTGGTTTCGAAGCAAAGGAAGAGCTTTCCGACGGGGTTGGCGGCGGGGGCGGTGGCGCTCCGTCCTTCCTCATTTATAGCGTAGGGTTTGACCAGTGTTGTTGGAGGAGGAACCTGACCGACAGACAGCTTTCTCTCTCTCTCTCTCTCTCTCTCTCTGAGTGTGCGAGTGAGATGAAGAATTGATTAACAAATTTGAGGAATTTATTTATTCCGCTTTTTTACCTTTCCGTTATTTTAATATAGCTGCCTATGCCCCTTGATCTTTCCTTATTTACTGGAATGCCCTTCTGCCTCCTAAATTAAATGGAATTTCATATTCCACCTGCTCCTTCTGCCTATCAATTATTTTACTATTCCGAGCAAATATTTATTTTTAAAAATTAGGTGACATAATAATATATTTACGGGAAGACCGATATGGATATAATGTGACATCTTTTAATAATAAGTGGTCAAATAAATGCATTGATCCAAATATAGCAAGAGGTTACTACTCATCTGATTGGAGGTGGCACCATAATATGTACATCATGGATCTTCCTAAATTAATAAGTCTCATTCTATAATCCTAGCTAATTTTCTTAGATCTAGTATAATTTTACCACGAATTTAGACTCGCTATATCTATCACAAAGCAAGGGATTGCAAATATGTATAGTTGCTTTCCAGCTCTTTTTTTCCTTGGAACAAATAATTTTTATCGTGAGCTACGTAAAAGTTCTGGCTAATTAATTTGGTGTTATTTGTTAATGATCAACCAATAATTCTAACAAGTCATATAATAATATTTCGCTATCGCTAAAATAATATTTAATTCCAATAGTTTGTGTTAAATCAAAGGCCCTAATATTTGGTTCCTTTAAAAAAAAAAAAACAAACAAATTTGATGGCATGTCATCATTCATATCCGTAAATTTATGTAAATATTGAATTCCGCATTACTACAAAACAAATATAGTGTGTCGGTGTGAAATTAAGGAAAAACGTTATTTACAAAATATCTTTTATTTTGAAATGATGAGCTAAATTCATATCTTCATCTTCACTCTTACTAAAAGTGCAAATAATAGAATTGCAACACATGTACACATAGGGTGTTTCTGAATTTGTAATTCATGTATTGTTTAAGAGGTAGACTGATAAAAAGTAAGCAGAGTACAATAATAATAAGTAGTACATAATACAAGAGAAGAGATGCATGTTGCAGTTGCACTGACAACGCAACTTCTATTCTTGTCCTATATTTGTGCATGATTAATATTTCCACGGCTGTGTTACATACACACGTAACTTATTGTATGCGTATGTTATGAAAAAAATCACCATATTCAGAGTGGTTGGTATAAGACAAGACCCACCTTCCTTGTTACTTCATTTGAATGGAGTGGATTAGAAATCAAAAGATTTGAGATAATATAACATGATTCACACAAACTAAAATGGAGAAAAACTAAATGAATGAATTTTATTCACTCAAATATTAAACACAAGTAGGAGAAGTGAGAGGATTTCAAATGACTAAGTTTTGTTGGGTATTTGAAATCCTCTCACTTATAAGTAATATTTGTTAACCAAATTCATTCATTTAGTTTTTCTCTATTTTGATTTGTAAATATATGGTGTATTATCCTTAAATCCATTAATTTCAAATGACTCCATCCAAATGGAGCCTAATATTAATGTCGTGTTTCATATACTTAATTGATCTTTTCTTTAGCATTATCATATGGAGTAGTACTGTACGAGTATTATTTAAAATAGCACTGGGAGACAGTTTAAATTGGACTATTATCAACTGTTTTGCCGATAAAAAAAAATCATAATATCCTTGATATTAAAAGGGTAAACATAATTATTGTATCATAAAACTACTGATTTGAAGATGTTCATTTATTTCTTCATTAGATTTGATTATTTCCTCTCTCATTATTAAGTTACCTTAGTTGATGATCCTTTGATTAAGTATGCATCAATTTAGCATGCTAATGCATCAGTTTACAATCATATACATCGCCAAACAGGCATTCCAATTACTACAAAAAAATCCAGAAAAATCCTAAACCACAATCTTCACGAGCAAACAACCCCATGAATTAATTCAGGCAGCAATTAATTGATCAAGTGCCTGCTTATTTATGCATACTACAAATAAATGTTTGCAAGAATCGGACAACGACCTATCCAACCTGCATTTCTCCAAGCAATAAATTTGTTTCTCAAATCATTTATGAAAAAAGCTTTCTACAATTGTACAAGCCAAACACGAAATTACTTATAACGTGGGGACAAAGATTATATATGCTACAAATCCAAGCCAATACTACTAATAATGAATTGAATAACACTATAAAAATACTATACTATATCGGAGTTAAATTACCGGATTTTGATCGCCTTTACGTCTAAAACCGACCACTGTCTCCAACCAAAGATTTATGTGTGCAAATTAATTATGTTAAAAGGACTCACATTGTACCATAGCCGAGATTCTCCCATGCAAAGGGAGATACACAGCCCACGTATGGGTGCCCTCTTAGGAACAAGCACACACAGACACATACAGCAGCAACGACAAGCATTGAATGGATGTAAGGACGTTGAAGCAATCCTCGTGAACCTGGAAAGCTTTTGCCACATTTATAAGCTACAACCGAGCATCTGGGACAAGATTTCTTGGTCTTCTTGCTGTCCGCCTCTGTATGGAATGTCTTGGTCTCATTTTCAATTGATATGGAGACTTCACCATTTTTGTTATCGTCAAGTTTCCGAGCAATGAGGGTATTGTACGAGTGGTTATTCCTCAGCGAGGCATATGCATACGGAGAAAGTCCATTTGCATCAAGTACCGAGTTCCAACTCTTCAACCCAATCTGTACATAAAAGAGAGGGAAGTCTTCATTGTTAGATTACTTTCCTGGAATGATAGAACTAAGAGAAAAAAGAAAAAACACAAGACCCTGGCTGTAATTAGTTGACAAAAAGAGTTTTAGTTCAAAATTCTTCGTTCTTCACAACTAAGAAGCAGTGACAAAGCCAGAAATTATCCTCGGGAGGCGTAATTAAGAATAATAGTTATCGATTTCATCTCATATTAATATTGTCGAAAACATATAATAATACGTTAATAAAAATCGATCAAATTGACTTTCAATATGCTATAATATAAAACTTGATCTTCTGACATGAAATAGTATTAAGATTACCGACTAAAAAGGAAAGTAAGAAGCTTTTAGTGGGACGGAGGGAGTACTATTTAGTAATTTATATGTGTATTTTTAAATACAATAATGTAATTGTTATGTAAGAATTTAAATTATGATGAACTAAAAACATCAAAATGAAAGATGTTCAAATCTAGATAATTCCAGTTCTTAAAAAAATCTAGACAATTCTGATACTATTTTCGTAGGATGTTCACTTTATTCGCAAATGGACCCCACCATATCCCATAATACCCTTCAACATATCTACTCTACACATAAACTACTATTATTTCTTAAAACTTGTGCAAAAAGAAACAAGACAAAATTTTAGGACAGAGGGATTAAATTTTAAGAAAGTTTTTAAAAAAAAAAAAATTCTTAAATAGGAGTAATATAACTCCAGGTTTAGAAGGAAGGCTGTGAACAAATTAATCGTGGTATTTAAGATTTACAGTAATGTTTCAAACCTTGGAAACAAGAAAGACAAACAAGTCCACCACAGGGCACACACAGAAAAAGACGCAATCAAATAAAATTTACCTTCTGAGGGTCGCTTGTTAGAGCATCAACCATATCATCTGAAGACGATGTACAAGCAGCCAAATGTAGAGGTGTGATGCCACCGGGCCCGGCCAAATTAGGTGTGAAAATGTACTTCTCAGAAGCAACAGCAGAGTCCAAAATAGAGTAGTGAACGAGCAAATCCACCATACCACGACACCTCCGCGGACAGCTCTGTTCAAGGGGTGTATTTCTGATAGCATCGCCATAGACTCCCTCACTAATCCTTTTCTGCTCAAGTTTAGTTCCAGCAGAATGTCCAGGAGGGTTTTGACCAAAGCACAAAAGTCGTGCTCAATAGAAAATATAATAAGAAATTTTAACCGATTAAGCCTATAATTTGGGGTCCCGAACAAGGAGGAGTTGCCCTTTCTTTGAAACAGCCATCCAAGTTCATCCAAGAAATGCAGGACCTCTTCCCTGGACCAGGACCTCCCTGTATTTTGATCGGTATGAATTCCGTTACCAACTTTGGCAATGTCTTTGATCTGAGGCTCAAGGAGTTTCAATTCATGACAGATGGTCTCATTAGCTATGATTACGGGAAACTGGTGCCTCTAAAACTATTCTCAACCTGAAAACAATTAAGAATATCAATGATCCAAATTATCCTATTTTTTCTAAACCTGATAGTTAGCTAAAGTGCTACCTCAATAAAACAGCGACCAAGCATGTTAGATGCTGTTGCACTGATCTTAAAGCTATCCAAGTGTATCTCATTAAGAGCCATGTCTTGACACAATGATACTGGAACTTCTTTTATATTGTACCCATCTGCATGCGTGCAGTGTACCCTGTATAAAGAAAGATAAATTCTTAAACAATAGAAAACAAAGAATGAATAATTTCAGCTCAGTTAAATATTAATCAAACTTCACATACTTAGTACCGGGAGCTGTCAAACTTCTACCCTTCAATAGAAGAGACGTCTCTTGCCCTGCAACAACTGCAACAGGAGTCACAGATATCAGTTCTGGTACACTCCAGGCTCCCAAAGTTCTGCAGAGACGAACCTTCCCTGATAATGCACAAAAAGAGAGAAGTACAAAGAGGATATTATTATAGGTTAAAAGCAGAGAATATAGAATTCAGAGCGATCAATTAAAAATAGTAAAGGAAGGACTCATAAAAAAACTACACGGCTTACCATCTTTATAGGAAGCCATTTGTCTGTCTGTACAAACCAAAAGTCTTCCCTTTCCCCAGAAGCCCTCATCAGCATCTTTAACTAAAGCATTCACATAATTAAGGAGGTTTGCTTGTAGCTGCAAAACATAGAGATATTGTTAACAGGAAGATGCATTAGCCAGGTATACGTATGTATAAGAAATGCACTCACACGATCCCAGGCAAAAATGGCATGGATAAATACAGGGTAAGAATTATGCAGCCAGGCTTGATGTAGCTTTCCATTTCTGATGGGCTGTTAGATAGCCAATTAAGTATCTGAAAATAGCACCATATCCATCAGGTCTTTCCTATAAGCCATGAAATCATCAAGACAATCTGCTCAAAGAACCACACTAACCTCAGTACGTAAAGAACCAGGCAAATGGCTGGGATCCTTGTCAAACAATTTGAACACTATTCGACCCGTTCGATCCTAGTAGAAACAAGTCACATCTGTTAAAACTATGCTACATAAACAATGATTCAGAATATACACAAGCATGAGAAGAGTAAATTATGATAAGAAATTTGGAAAATGAAATCAGTACAATGTTCCAGACGTACCTGAGCATCGGAATTCAGACTAGATGGTGAACGGTCAGAACCGGAAGAAGATGTATAACCTGCTTGGCATGGCAAGCTTTGAATTGAACCGTTATCAGTAACTTGAATTAAGCCTCCAAAAAGACGAAGGGATGTACTGCAGCCATTGCTCATTGTTGATTTCAAGTATGTAAGTTCATCTTCACTATTTGACAACCGATCGTCCTTCACTGATTCTCTTGAACTCTGCATCGGGAACAGATCACGTACAAGAGGTGGTGAAGAAGCAGGTGAAATCTCTGATGAAGGATTACTACTGTTAGATGATAGGTAGTTTCCACTCGATGACAATTTCCTTGTGCTATTATCTTCAGGTGAGGAACTACACAACTGTAAATGCAGACTTGGAGATGTCTCTTGAATATGGCAATCCACTTCTTCCATGGGAGAATGGTAACTTGTACTACTTCTCTCACCTCCAACAGAGGGGAACTCCATCATAGATCCTTTTGCAAATTTGCAGCTTGGTCAACATAGGCTGACTTGCTTTTTTCGGAGTCACTTCCATCTGCGCTTGAATGAGATTGAATTTCAGACGAAGGCATTCCTGGAGTTGCTGAAAGACCACCAAGCAAGTTGATGGCGGATCGGGAAGAAGCATTGCCACTCGTTGCTTTTGATTTTCGGAACATGCATGATCGGATATACTTCCAGTTGTAGTTTTCAAATGAGGCAGCTTGGCTGCTAAGATTGTTGGTAATGCATCGATTTTACTAAGAATTTGTAGCAGCTGATCTTTCTCAGTTATCGATGAGAATTTGCCGTTCCTGTCTTCGTTGCTGCCTATAATTACAGAAATTAGCAATTAGTATAATGTGCGCATGCTTCCAAGGCCATACAAGAGAATCCATCTTAGAATAGCAGGATGTGTTAGACTACAGGCAAACCTATTTATTAGCTATACCTTGTGCACGAAGCACTGAAAGCAAATTGATGACATCCAAATTACAATTACTATTGTTGTAAGCACCACCAGGAACTGAAGCCTGTGGAGTAACATCTTCTGGTTGAGTTTTCCTCCGCCTCCTGTTATGTCCAGCTAGTCTGCGTCTACAGCTTCTCTTTCCAGCATCAAATTCAGAAAGGGGGTGGAACCTATTAAAATATAATGAAATTAATGCTAAACTGATTATCAGGATGTGCATTACCACAGATAGTTAACAAAGGAAAAACAAAATCACAGAAAATGAGAAGACAACGAAGAAACAACACAATTTCACCCACAGTACTCAATGAAAATGTTGAATATTACCAACCTGCTGCACTGCTGGCAGAACCTTTGCATCTGTTTCCCCACCAAAGAGTTGGTGGATTTGCTATGAACCTCACACACCTTGTGGCGCCGGTGATAGTCCTTGGCAGTAGAAAGGTCTTCCTTGCAATCATCTACTTGACACATAGGATGGTTAGCAGAACCAGGTGACCCAGATCTTACTCTCTTATTGGGTCTCGATAAAGGTTGAGGCTCTTCCACTGAATTCATGCCACCATTGCTTACAGCTAGGTCACCACCTCCAAGCTTCAGTAGGAGATTTTCATCATCTTTTCTTGTATGATCAGGATTTAAAGCACTGCTTTGTACATCCCTGCTCCTTGGCAAGTCTGGTGGAATCTGTGTGCTGCTTCTCACTTGGATTCCATCGCAATGCAATGGTTTGGCAATAAACCTTGAACTATCCCAATCCCAGGACTTAGGATTCCAGTTATCGGCTGGATTCTGATTAACAAAATTTGAAGAATGAAAAGTTGGCCCACGTTTCTTCGCTATTGGATGTGCATTGCAAAATCTTTGGGCCAATGTTTGGTGGAGGACTACTGGAGAATCTACCCAGGTGCCAACCTCTTCCATCTGACCAAGATGCGAATTTTCCGTAATCACTGAAATAAAGAATTACAGCTTTACCATAAAAACTAACAAGACGAATATCCTAAAGCAATATCCGCAATAACCAGGAAAATAGTAGAAAGATATCTATTCAAGTGTCCTAGATTTGCAACACTACTTCAAAATTTAATGAGTATGCTCCACAAAATCAAAGAGGGATAATTCCGGCAAATCCACACCCATAATGTAAAAAACAACAGAAGAGAATAATTTATAATTTTGAGAAGTAAGCCTTAGACTACAGCTCCTTGATAAGGCAAATGGAGTGGTCCCGAGTCTGATATTCAAGTTTCAGTGGTTTCCATTGACAAGGGAAATAGTGGCAGACAATAGGACAATGTTAATGGATTGACAGCGAAACTTTATGCATTGCACATCATATCATCACCATATACTTGTATACCCCTCAACCCCCAATTACCAAATTATATAAGGTTTATATTCATAGTTAGATACACAAATTTGCAGTAACCTTGTGAATAATATGAAGACTAGTAATGATTTGTTGAGACATGCGTATAAAGGCCACATATGGCATAACTAATGAGGATGTGGTAGAACTAAATGATAAGATTTGATTAAGTCAATCTTATGGATGTCATCTTTTCAGTGAAACAATTTTGATAACAACCAATGTATTCAAGACAGGTTCAATACAGAAAGTTCAGAATTGTTCTATATGCCAGTGAAAGATAGGATATATTTGACTTGAGCATTCTGAAATATATTCATACCTTTATTACTAGCATATATGATCTGATTTGAGCTTAACTTTTAAAAATTGTTCTCCTCATTAACTTGTTACCTTTTTCCACACTAGCTTTTCCAGTATAACACGAACACAGTCACACATGTTCCGTGCAGTTAAAAAGCTAAGTATCAAACACTGTAGTAATATATTTGCAATTCTTAATAGAAAAGGAACAACTTGATGGGAAGAACAAGTGGAGTCGTTATTGGAAATATGTTCTCCACCAATTTGGACATCAGCTAATTATCGTATCTACCGATCAAAAAAAAAAAAATATCGTATCTCATGGGGTTTCTTCAGGAATTTGCCAAAAACACATTAGAGATAAAATTGCTGCACTCTGCTAACCATTCACTTCTACATGTTGCCTGATCTACATTCTCAAGTTTAAAAGTCGTGGCCAATACAGCTTTATATTCATGCCAAAAACTACCATACATCTAATTAATCCCCAATTCTCGCCAAATGTCAGGTTAAAAGTAAAGATTGGAGTAAACGCCTATAATTTCCCTTTTTTCTTTTTCTTGTACCTATGCCATATTGTTAAAAATTAGTTCATTCCTCAGAAATTACAGGGCAACAACAAATTCAGATAGAGAGTCTAATGCATAGAAAATATATCAGGTCAACAAACAAATAGCAAATTATCCAACACGCTAATTTCAAATTATACATGTAGTATATGAAAGAAAAAAGACAAAAAAAAAAATTACCTTTTACGGATTAACGGATTTCATTCATGTCCAAAATGTTGGATTTTGATTCGTGACCTGGAAACAGTGGATACAGAACAAATTAAGAGGTTTAGAAGTGAATTTGGGTGAGTTTTGAAGGGCGAGGACAAATGGAATCTGGAATTAGGGAGAGATCTGCGGCAAAAGAATACAAAAACCAAATGGAGAAGGAGGAGGACTCTGTATGACTAGACTAGTATCTCTCTCTCTCTCTCTCTAAAATTTTGCGCAACTATGTATGTGTGTAATTGTGTATGTATTAATTATGATCTACAGTATCTTTTACTTTTCTTCGTACTTTGCTAGTTTGCTTCCGCTAACTTTTCCTGCTTTCACACAATTTTCTTGCCCCTCACCCTCACTCACTTCTTTTCTCTTTTTTACCTTTTCACCCAATCTACTAATTTTTATTTATTTATTTATTATTCTCTCCGTCTCATATTAATTTTCATACTAATCTGCGCACACATTTTTAAAAAAGTGTAATGAATGGAGTATTGAAGGGTAATTTTATAAACTTTTATTATAAAAATAAGGAAGGTGGTTGGATTGAGTTTAAATAGTAGTGACATTTTGTTTAAATATATGAATATTGTGAGGGTGGTGTTTAAGGAGAGATTTTTTTTTAATGTAAAAACTAATGTGGGACAAACAAAAAGAAAAGTGTAAAACCGATGTGGGACGTATGAAGGAGTATTTCTTACAATATACTTGTATTTTAGTGTATATTAGCAAAAACTAGGAGTAATATGTTATTTAAAGATAAAGTATTGTATAAACTAGTTTCAGCTGTAAAATGGGTTTGAAAAATATTAATTGCATTTATATTGTGATATATTAATTTCAAATACTATTTTTTTGACAGGATTAATTTCAAATACTATTTTTTTGACAGGATTAATTTCAAATACTATTAATTGTTTTATTAAAAAATATTAATTAAAGAATGTTATAATGCAATCGTACAAGATCAACACTTTATTTAATTGATTCCTCCTTATTTTTAATAATGATCTTTTAGAATTTTAAATAATTATCGCAAAACTTGCTATTAATATGTTGTTAAAATTTTATATTGTACGTAAAATTAATTTTCATATTTACGAACAATTTTTTTTTGAAAAGAATTTACGAACAATTTTAAAGAGCTGGTCAACTGGTCAAAACTATAATAAAATAAAATAAAAATCAAATGCGAAATAAGGCATGTGTAATTATAATCAAATTTTCACGTATTATATGTTCCAATTACTAATCATGATGTCATGTAATACAATGATATAATCTCATATATTAGTAACTGTTAGATTAGGGACACGTCTTTCAGGAGAGATAAGTTTTGAAATTGAAAAAGAGATATGTGTGATATTATATTGTTAAGATTTTTTTTTTTGAACATCATATTATATTGTTAAGATAAAATCATATTTTTGAAGTTTTAAAATAATTTTGAGTGATAATGAAACATGTGATACATTTAACTTTTTATATACGATATGTTTTACTAAATTATACAAATCAAATGTTTGTTAATATATATTACAACATAATTTAACATGGGTCATAATGTGTTTGTATTTAGATTTAATTCGTGAGATAAGTTAAAATTTTACAATTATACCCCCATTTACTATTTTTTTAAATAAAAAGGGATATTCTTGTCTATTAACTTGATAATAAGTAGATGATAATTTTAATACCTCATAAAGAGAGGATCCATTTTCACTCAAAAATGGAAAAACATATGTTAGGCTTTCATATTTTTTAAGAGTCATAGGTAATACAAATCAACAATAACAAACACTTGAATTTTAGGAAAAACAAACTATATCCATAGTAATCACTCAAAACAAATATGCCCTTAAGGTAAATTATTTATAAGAATGAAATTATTTCTCCTAAAAGACAGGTGTCACTGGTCTAACTAATGTAATAGAAGATGTTATATTATTGTGTCATATTAACTGCATGCATTAAAAAACTTACACTGAAAATACTCTGAATTCATTTATTTTATACGAATTTTTTCCCCAGCAATGTATAAATGTATGTCTATGTAATAATTGTTTTGTATTGATATACATATCTAATCATGATTGAATCTGGCGGATCAACTTAGTTTAGTGAGAGGCTTGTTTCATGGCAAGAAACATAAAAGAATCATGGTGGGGGTTTGATTTGCATTATTTGGAGGATATGGAAGGGGCGGAATGACTTAGTTTTTAACAATAAAAATTTTGTTTGGGAGGTAGCAGGAGAAAATATTAAGGTTTTTCTTATTGACGTAGAAGATGGATAGATATTAAGGTTCGTACTTGGAGTTGGGTGTCGATCACTATTCCCAAAGCATTTGTAATTTTCCTTTTTCGATTTGGCTCAACAATCCTAAAGAGATTTTAGATCATCTATTATGAAACCTTGTAATGCTTGGTACACCTTGTACCTTAATTAATATATTTTTTCGTTGTAAAAAAAAAAAAATCTAATCATGATTGAAAAATATATATGTTAACTATCAACCTGAAAAATTAAGATTTAAGAAAGTGCGACAGAAATTAATTAACAAATTATGCATTGAATATAACTCGGTATAACTATGATACAATAAAATAATTATAATTATAAAGTAACAATTATTAGTAGGTACAAATTCATTATCAATATATAATAAATATCTGCACTATTATAAAATTATTTTATAAAATTAAAAAATTGTACCTAGCTAATAGTGGAGTGTATTAATTCACACTACTGATAATTTTTAATTAATTTTTTTAAGGAGCTAGACTCCACTAAGTCCATCACTCACACATGCTCGTCTTAAATGTTTTATTGCTTCATGGAACAAAAGCACATCACAATTTTAATAAACTTTTTTAGAAATATTTTTTAATTTTTTTATTTTGCTGTATAGGCCATTTTGGAAATCACCGGAAAGCACACATAGGTGGTAGGTTTCATTAACTTCAATAGACGGTGCAACTAAAATATTAGAAAATTTGTTCCTTTATTTTTTTAATATATAGTTTTACCTCTATATCATTATATTTTTACTCATTCCTCAATTTTATTGTTAACACCGTTTTTATCAACAATTTTTAATTCTACAACATTTTTTTAAAATTGAGACCAAACGCAATGTGCATGTATACATGCCTATATTTTTGGAATGGTATGGGTAACAATATTGTGAAAACCGTTTCTAGGTCCTTACCATACTCATCGCCACCGTACATCGACATTTCTACCGATATATTTATTTTTATCTATGTCGATACATCGACATTTCCACCAATATATCGACATTTTCACCGATACATCGATATTTTCACCGATATATCCGTAAATTTAAGGTGCCGATATTTCTACCGACACCGATATTTTCATCATATCCTTGCTCATAGGGCTTTGATTCATTAAAATAAATTTGAAATAAACTATATTGTACATATATAATATTTATAAATAAGAAACACGACTATAATTGAATTGGATTAATCTAATTAAATATTCAATCTTCAATTTTATTAAACAAGTTTTGCTAATTGATCCATATTAATAATTAATAATATATTTCACATGATTATAAAATGTTGAAATATGCCTAATTGTTCAATATTCTCCTAATCAAATTAATGTTGACAAACTAAGATCAATAAAATTGACCATACAAATCATTTATAATCTTTTACCCATTCTTCAATTTTATCTACATTGATTGTCATAAATGAACCAGATACCATGTGAATATATACGTATATATTTTGAGTGGAAATTAATTAATACAACGTACTAATTATGTAAATACATATGAACACTGAATTAAAAATGAAAGTAAATCATAACGCGTTACGTGAGGATGACGGAGACAGCATGCACCCAATATATTATATGTTAAAATGCCTTGTACAGCATCTTATATCATATGTTAAAACCTTATAACGTATGAAAATAACTTAATTTGACATTTTATTTTTTCTTTAATTTCTAGTCAATATTTTATTTCCTCTCGAAAAATTCCAAACCTCATGACTTAATTGTCTTACCAGGGTTTGATCTTATCGTCCTGGATCTCATGTGCATAGATACTATTCAAAATATTTTTTTTTTGAAAAAAATATTTTAATAGTAAGTAGGACGATCTTACTAATTTTAGAGTTTGAGTCGATCAAACTAAAATATTAGACCCTAAAAATTCTTCTTTTATGTATTGTAAAATATTAAAACACTTTTATACTTGAATTTATAAGTAATATATTATTAAAACACGATTTGATTCACAATTTACTGTAAAATTATAAACTATAATTCGTGATGAACATATAAAACCAAATTATAAATTAACAGTGAATAACAAAAATAAATAAAAAAACACATATATAAATAAATGTTCACAATTGATATTGGTTTTTTTGTTAAAATAAATTTATCAATTAATAAATATTATTCCTTCCGTCAAAAAAATTATTTCCCTTTCTTTTGGCACATGTTTTAAGGAATATTCATAATTTATGTATAAAGTATAAATATGTGGTGGATATGTGGTGTTTAGATGATAATGATAAAGTAGTGTGAGGTATTATTATTAATGAAAATCCCGATAAAAAAAAAGAATTATTACTGAAATTGAATGGGAATAAATTTTTTGGATAGACAAAAAAATAAGAATAATTTTTTGGACGGGGAGTATTATACAAAAAAATCATTTTTATCATTTGAAATTAAAAGGAATTCTTGAAATACCGATTAAAAAAAAAGAATTCTTGAAATTGTTAGAGGATAAAGGTTTTTGGTTGTGCCATTAAAAAATTAATAATAAGTGTCTACACTTGTTGATGTTAGACAAACAAATAATTGTAAATATAAATACATAAATATATGAATAAACTTATATTTAAAAAAATTAGGCCCCTAAAATTCATGATTATTTTGAGGCCAGACTCATTTGACTCAATAAAGGACCGACCATGATAGTGACCTTTAACTATTTTCCATTTTTAACAATTTTTAACAGTATTAATTGTTGCATTAAATTATATTAATATAATAATAATATTGTATAATAAAAATAACTAATATCATTTTAAACTATAGGATTAAACTAGCTAGTTTACAAGAAACTGATAATAATGTGTACTTCGACTCTTGTTCAATATGTAATAGCATTATATATGATGCATGTAATAGATTAAATTGAAGACCAGAAGAGGCAATTGCAAAAACATACATCCTTACTAAGTAATCACTCAATTAATTCGTTTGTGGAATAAAGGGTTATTTTTACTTGTCTAGAGTAGATTAATTTAAGTATATATGTTTATAAGCTTATTCGTATTTAAAGTGAAATTGATATCCTCAAACTAGTGTAACTAAATAGTATTCCTTCTCATAGAAAAGGAAAAATATATATAAGTACAAAATATAGCATGACTAAAATAGTGTAATTAATTGGGTCGAGCCTCCAAGTTTTGTGGATGGCCTTCTCGATTGTTGTCGTTTATGCTAAGTTTTTTTGGTGTTCAAAAGAAAAAATAGTGTAACTAATAAGCTTGTATATAAAATAGTCTTCATAAAATTCGATTCAAAGAATTTGTTAAGAGTTAAATCATAGTACACAACATATTAGAGTAGAGTATTTACATATTAATTCACTTTCCTCTAATATTTGATGCATGTATATATAGTTGTATTTGAAGAAACCACTTCTTATTTAGTTTTCGGTGATCACTTCATTAAAAATATAATTAATTTAACTATGTCTTAATTTGACACTTTTTTATCTCTTGTGTATAGGTAGCACATGATTAATGTGTGTATACGGATTATTAAGCTAGTTCATACATCTAGCGATCTTTTAAAGGAAAATTGTAGTTTTTCTCAATGAGAATTTTCAACGATAATGTTAGTCCCATGTTCTTTTTGGGTACCTTTTTTTGGAAAAATAGTCCCAACCATTATTTTTAGGACAAAAATGCAATTTTATCACATTCTCTCGGGATCAAAGCTGTAATTTTTTGGACTAAAAATGTCAAAGAAAACTACGGGACCAAAAGTGTCAAAAAAATGATCATTTTATAAACCACTCATCCTCTTGGGACCAAAAATGCAATTTACTCATCATTTAAATAAATAATTAATTGTATTTGTTCAGCTTCCCATGATTAAAAAAGCTAGGTGAGACATCCATACTTTTATCCCAGCTGGAGCATGGGGTTGTATTTTGATGCGTGAAAGTTCTTCTATTCAAGATTAGAATTTAATCCATCAAAGTTTTTAAACAACATTTATGAAAGTAATAAACGAATTGTGATGGTGAATATCTGCAATTAATCTAGATTAATTGTTATAGAAAAATAAAAATGTGATTAGTATCGGAAAATAAAGTGAATTTCTGGATAAAATTGTAAAAGTTGGAAGTACGACAAACCACTTAATTTCAATTTAAAAATGATTTATTTGTTAGTCAAATTATAGTACACTTAATTTCTTTTAAATTAATGATTTTAAGCCACTACATAGGGTTGCAAACGCCATCTAATTAATTCAAAAAATTAGAAGGACTGAATGCCCGGTACGTCTATTATTTGGTATCATTGCTTGCGGTTGATGAATTTTCAAAGAATGATTCATAATAATTTGAAGAATCAACTAAAATTAATGAGAGGCTTGGTTAGTGGCAAGAAAGGCAAGAGGTTTGCTGTGGGAATGTGGTCTTGTGTTATTTGGAGGATTTGGAAGGGGAGAAATGATCTAATCTTTGAAAAGAAAAAAATTTGATTGGGAGCGATTGTTGGAAGATATTAAAATTCGTCTTTGGAGTTGGGTATCGGTGGTATTTCCATCAATTTGTAGATTTTCATTTTAAGTGGTTTGTCGAGGCCTAAACTCTTGATTGAATCCTTGTAAATCTTGTATATCTTTGAGTACAACATGTACCTATTAATATTATTTATTTTTTGATAAAAAAGGACTGAATACTAAAGACACGCGAACTTATTTAATAGAATTTAATAACATAAAAACTCTATTATCATAAATTTCAAATTATTAATAAATTAATAATTTTTATATTTCTTTCATATAAATCCAGATAAAGAAAAAGACAAATTAAGCATGAAGGTATTTTTTTTTTTAAGTGGAGTCCTCATCCTTTGCATTGGTAATATGAATAGTGATGCATCAACCTCGTCCTATCGCTATCCAAATCGCTAGCTAATTTCTTCACACACTTCATACCTTAATATTTCACGCTAATTCAACCATTCACTTTCAACAATACAGTATTTTTAATTTAAATTATACAATTCTTCGCAACTAATATAAACTATCATTCTCTGTAATAATTAATTAATAATTGAAAAATATTACTGCCAATACATCGCAATATTAATAAACTATGGAAATAATCATATGTCATAGATGAGTATAATATTAGCCCATTTGGATGGAGTGGATTAAATCAATGGATTTGAGGATAATATCGCTTTCACACAAACTAAAATGGATAAAAACTAAAACGAATGGATTTGATTCACTCAAATCTTAAGATAAGTGGGAGATGTGAGAGGATTTCAACGATTTAGGTTTCTACGCATTTGAAATCCTCCCACTTATAAGTAATATTTGTGTATCCCAAATCCATTCATTTAGTTTTTCATTTTGATTTTTAAATGTATGGTGTATTATCCTCAAATCCATTGATTTCAAACGACTCCATCCAAACTGGAGCCTTTAATATATATAAATTAGTGTCTATTGGTCATTTCTATAATACACTAATATTTTTTAAAAATAAGTAATTGGTATTTTCTGGGTTTTGTCTACTAACACTGTACAATTATGTTGTGTAATATAGTAAGCTGTTGAACTTGAGTAGTCTTCTTTCTCGTTAATTTTCCTGTCACGCATGTTTCTCTTACACCCATAAGAAGAAAAAAAAGAGAGAGAATAAAAACTTACATAGAATTATTCCTAATTAGCTTGAAAAAGATTCTTTTTTTTTTATCGGGTAAAGGATGATTCCAACCCATGGCCATTAGATCATAGATAGTGGAGTTTCTAACCACTCGAACTATACCACTTTCGCTTGAAAAAGATTCTAAAATTAATGGACTTAAATTCAAATCATAAGTCTCTTTAACTTAAAAGGTATTTTAAAAATAAAAAATATTTAGTTACTTACATAGAATTTGAGTTGAGAGTTTGTATTATATAAAAATTAAGATATTTATATAATCAATAGAGTGTAGTTAGAGTTGAAAAAGATTTGGAAATTGAGGAGGTGAGGGTGAGAAAGGGATAAGGCCAAATGAAGGCAACAAAAAGGCAGGCGCCGGCCATAGCAACGCCAAATGCTTATCCGAAATGTACCTACTTCAAGTGAAAAACATCCGAAACATTTTAAAAAAAAATAAAAATTTATTTTGGCTTTTTTATTATTCTTTTCTATTTATTTGCAATACGGTGAATTATGTATGTATTCTCTTCCAATTAAACAGTTATCTATCTACGCTAGTCAGTTATAACTGAATATTTTTAGATTTAATAGTTGAAAAATGTAATGCTTTTTCTTGTGGAATTCTAATTCTTTTAAGGCAAATATTTGTGTGCGCATTGTGCACACTAAAAATCTTGTGCACAATATTTTTATTTAATACTATACCTAACTAAACTAATATTATATACTGATAATCTAATATAATACTATATACTACCTTAAATAATACTATACTGTAAGCAAATAAATATTATACAATACATGAAATAATACTATATCAGAACCAAACTTTGTGCACACAATTTTTATTGTGCACAATATGCACACAAATACTACTCTTCTTTTAAAATAGGAATTTTTTTATGGTTATACATATATAATAATAATATTTTAAATAAAAAAGAGTTTTCAGTTCTCATCCTCCAAATAATAATAATTTCATTGAAGAATCAAGAGGTTTAGCCCACTTGGCCACGGGCTCCTCACTTAAGTGAGAGACTGAGTTCGATTCCCTTTGGGAACGAATTGGAGTGGGAGATATAAGGTGGCTTGAAGAATTTGAAATTGTAAGGAGACTTGGTGAACTAATTTCTAACCACTAACAACTACTCCCTCCGTACACTAAAAGTATGCTCGTTTGGTTTTTGTGAGGTTTTAAAAAAATGTAGATAAAGTCGATAAAGTTAGGGTATTTTAAGGTATTATGTGGTCCATTTATGAGTTAAGTGGTTGTTTATGAATATAAAATGAACAACATATGAAGATATCAGTGATGGTTAAATGATGAAGCAAAACAAATTAATAAAAAATAATGTGAGCATAATTTTAGTGGATGGAGGAAATAACATTTATCGATAAAAATAATAATAATTTTATTGAAGGTTATGTCTCATGATCTCCACCCAAATTTTCTGAGAGTTGAAACATTTTTTTTTTTTTTTTTTTAGGAAGAGTTGAAACATCTTCAAATACACTACTTTCTCCAAATTTCACTATAACTATGCTCAGCCTATTTCTATTTTTCATATACGGTATAATGCATAACTAAAAACAGAAGTTAACTTACTTTAGTAAAATAACAAATTGACCACCGAATTTTTCAACAAAATTAATTTTGTGCTTAAATAGTGAAAATTATATACACCTTGTTTACAAATTTTTATAATTTATTTTACAATGCATCATCTACAAAAATACCAATAGAACAACTAAAGTTAATTAAATACTTACGAAATAATTCATAATAGGTAGATGTAATGTCTACAAGATTGAGATTATTGTGTATATTTATTATTTTCTTGTAATGGTTAATTCTTATGATCAAGATTTTCAAGCAATAAAATTAAGAGGATTGAATAATGACTAGCATGGGTATGTCACAGCTGTACATTAGATAGATTTTGATTGGTTGGAAGAATATATATAGATATTGAAGTAATTATGAATTGTACTATAGTATTGTTCCACAGTACAGATGCTGAGCTGGCGTTAGGGTACAACCACCCATCGTACAACTCCACGTAAATCTTCTTTCATTATCAAATTTAGTTGTAATTTTTAATTTTTTTGACTAATGCCCCCACCCAACATCATATACTCCCTCCATCCATCCGTTACGAAATTATCTTCATAGTTGACTTTTAATGGTTTTGTGTGAGAATTATTTTATAGTAATATGTGTGCAAAAAATTGTTTTATATGAATGATATGTTAGTTGGTCTTATAAACTAACATATCATTCATATAAACAATTTTTGTATATATTACTATGAAATAATTCTCATACAAAAATCGTTAAAAAATCAACTATGAAGATAGTTTGAAACGGAGAGAATACATCATTATTTAATTTTCATTATTACTTCTTAATTTTATTTACTTAGCATTCAAATTATTATTAAATCCCTGATAAGATATGTCAATATCAACTACGTTTGTACTAGCAACTATTTAGGAAACCAACTAAAATACTGTGTCCCACAGTCATAATAAGTGGGAGCATTTGAGTGGTACAAATTGGTTGATATATAGGTGAACATAACAATTAAAAATTACACGTTTAAAATTTTTTTATTGCACAATATATTTTATCACTCTCGCCATAATTTATTATACAAGTTTATTCTATGTATCTATTGGTATAACTATAATCAGATAATAACTTCGTACATCCTAATTTAAAAAGTAAAGAATAAGGGTGAGAAAGTATCTCACTTTTTATTTCATTTGCGAAATATAAAATGAATTATATGCGTTTAAAACAAATAAAATTACAGGTGGGTGCATTTATTGAAAAGGGGTGTACATAACCTTGTAATGACTTGTAGTTGCAGGTGATAAACCGGAGAGTTATAGCGTCAAAGGCCCAGGTTATCTTGATATACATTTTTATTTAGAACACCCATATCATAAAAACACATAGGTTATGTTTGGTTAGAGATGGTGGTGGATGGGATGGAGGATGGAGATGGAAAATGGGGATGTGGATAATCCTGTGAATAGTAAATGCATTTTTGGTTATGGATGAAGAAGTAGGGGTGGATGGAGCTTTATGTCAAATCAAAGTTGATATTGTATTATTTTATTATTGTTAGTAGGTTGAGGTAATAATTGAATGATTGTGATAGAAGATGATATAATATTAGGCTTTCCATTTGGATGGAGTCATTTGAAATCCATGGATTTGAGGATAATATACTATACATTTATAAATCAAAAAGAAGAAAAACTAAATGAATGGATTTGGTTCACACAAATATTACTTATAAGTGGGAGGATTTCAAATACCCAACAAAACCTAGTCATTTGAAATCCTCTCACTTTTCCCACTTGTGCTTAATATTTGAGTGAATCAAATCCATTCATTTAGCTTTTCTCCATTTTAGTTTGTGTAAATGCATGTTATATCATCCTCAAATCCCTTGATTTCAAATCCACTCCATCCAAATGGAGCCTTATATTATTGTTAGTTAGTGGGATAATGATTAATTTAATAAGGTATAGTATAAAGTGAGAGAGAAATAAATATAATATAATATATTTAATGTGAAAGATAGAGTTGATGTGATTGTATTAAGATATGTGAAAATAAGTGTGTAGATGTATTATAGGGTTGGATGGGTATTTGGATTGGCCAATCCAAAATAGAATGGGATGGGAGATGTGTCATCCACATCCAGGATGGCCCCATCCTTAACCAAACATACCCATACCGTTTATTGAGTATACCCCCAATAACTCGCTAAAATATCATTTTGCGAATAAAAATTTTCCTCAAAATTCAAAAAAGTTATCCGAAAATATGTTCTTTTTTCGGAAAATATTTTCAAAAATTTGGAGAAATTGCCAAAAATATAAGAACGATGAGGTTTTCCGGAAAAAAATTCAAACCTCAGAATTCGGAAAAATTATCCAAAAATGTGTTCTTTTTTCGGGAAATATTTTCGAAAATTTAGAGAATTGAGCCAAAATATGAGAACAATAAGTTTTGAAAAAAATCAAACCTTAAATTTCAGAAAAAATTGCCGAAATTTTGATGTATTTTCAAAAAAATTATCGAAAATTTGTACATTTTTTGATAAGGACACTTTTGTCATTTCACATTTATTTTATTATTTTATTTTCACAATGTGGGTGTTGTAAATAAAAATGGGTGTGCACATAACCTGGGCCAGCGTCAAAATGAGAACCCAATAGGCCCACTCTCGGCCCAACACAGAAAATGATCAAAACTTAAACTTAGTCCAGCCTTTGGAAATATTACGAAAAACAATACTCCCTCCATCTAATTTGTTGTTAAGATTCAATTTTAATATGTCATCCAAAAATAGAATTTTTCTTTTTATTTCTATTCTCACAACATACACTTATTTACATCATTTATCATTTGACCCATATACTATTTTCTCTCTTTTTTTAACTAATTTTTTCATTATTATTAATGATTTGATAACAACACCCTTACTTTTTATTCCACACATCTACTTTATATATAAACAACTAATATTTTTTAAAACATGTGTCCAACCTATTTTTCTAATTAAAATTGGATAAAGGGAGTATTAAATATTTGATTAAGATAATTTTTAGAATTTTCTTTCAACACATAAAAACAGACTCGAATAAAGCGTTGGATAAACTTAAGCTTATGTTGAGCTCAATAAATACAAAAGGTAAACTAATAAGTATAAATATTGCTCAAATTAAGCTAGCTAAACATAATTTCCAAAATTTGGTAAACAACTATGATATATTTTAATAATTCTACTTAATTCATTTAATACCCTACTGTCTAAAGTCCTTTATTTTCTTAACATAATCCCATATTAGAAAATTAAATGTTTAATGCAGAAAAAAATATGATCGTGGGGTTTACATAACATAATCTTGGTTCACATTTAATATGGAATTGTATACAATTGAGTAAAAATATAGCTCATGTTTCAATCTTGATATATAATAATATGAGAAGAAATAAAGAAAAAGTGGCAGAAGTGGGACTGGAGAATCAATTTGGAGTTAATTTTCAAACATGGAGACAGTAGACGATATATAATAATGATGCAATGCGTTTCACTGTGTAAATTGCTTTACAACTCACAGTAGAGAAAACTCTGATGAAGATGAATCTTGGCTCTACTTTAAACACAAAATAAAAGGCTGCAAAAATTTCTCATTGTTTCCCACTTTAGATCGAATAAGAACCCTTTTTATTCCTTAGTTTAATTACTTGGAATTTAATCAAGAAATTTTACTAATTCTTATTGGATAAAATCAGATTAATTTCGTAAAGCAAAAAGACAAACCTGGACTTTGAGACACATGCATGCGTCTATATTGTAAATGACAACCATGCATGGAATCAAACATAGGCATCTTTGGACCCCATATATAATGATTTGCCAAACTTCATTTCCAAATTCAAAAGCTAGACTCGTAATTTAAATTACGTGACTAAAATTGATCAAAATATGATTGACGAATCATTAATTTATAACCGATACTCCTCCGTCCACTAGAAGTATGCTCGTTTGGTTTTGTGATTTTAAGAAAACTTAGATAAAGTAAGGATATTTTGGGGTATTGTGTGGTCCACTTATGAGTTAAGTGGTTGTTTATGAGTATAAAGTCGACAACATATGAAAAAATTAAGTGATGGATAAATGGTGTAACAAAATAAATTGTTGAAAAAAATAGTGTGAACATACTTTTGGTGGACGAGAGAGTATTTATTAAGCAAACTCGATTAAGCTCATGAACCAACAAAATATTCGATAATAAGTTTGGGTTCAGCTCTAGTCAAACTCAAACAGTCTATGATTTGCCTTGACTCGATTCATTTACATCCCTATAATCCAAATCGCATGTGTCGGACAAAGATACTAATCTAATGTAATGACGACATAATTTACTTTTACTTTGTTACAATGTGCAAATATTTTGTCTTGATATCGACTCAATATATGAAAATAGGTGCGGGTGATTAAGGAAGGTATAGTAGAGTCAATTTTGCAAGAAACGTAGAGCACCATACATACATCTTTTGCAAGTACGTATTTTGAGAGATCACTTTATAATTTTGCAGCATAAATAATATTCTTCCCCCATTGCCAAATTAATCCAACCATCGATCACTTGTCACCTGGATTGCTAAGAAGGTGTTTGGCACAAAAAAAAAAAAAAGATGAATAGAAAATCTTCGATGAGATCCGAAAGCATGAAAAGATCATCGTCTGCAAAAATAGGGTTCCCAAGCTCACCTGAATCTGCTGTGGAGATCACACATTACTCCCACTCCAAACACCCCCTAAAAGAAATCAGTCTCACCGAACACTTCGTCTGCACCGGATGCAAGGAATATGGTGCTGGCAAGAGATTTGCATGCCAGCAGTGCGACTTCCAGCTTCACGACTTCTGCGCCTTCTCCCTCCCCTCTTAAACAACCACCCTCTCCACGGCCAACACCAGCTCGTCTTCCATTCCAAACCCAAATCAGGTTCAACATTTACTTTTTGCCTCCTAATTTTACTTCATCTATATGCATACATGCATACTAATTGGTGGAGGTTTATCAGCAACAGGAGGAATTTCATGGCCAAGGTGTGATGTTTGTGGCAAATCTGCAAGAGGGTTTACCTTCAGATGCAGAGCATGCAATTTCCAGATGCACCCTTGCTGCGCCATGCTATCCACACAGATCAACTTCCCGTCCCACCCTCATCCGCTCAAACTGTTGCCAGCAATAAACAGTGGTTCCAATGGGGCGCCTTGTGGGACCTGCAACAAAAGAAGATCGGGGCGAATGTATCGTTGCACAGTGTGCGAGTACCATCTTCATGCAGTGTGTGCAAAGAGCTCCATCAATGGCCTCCAAGAAAACGGGCCCCCACCTGAGAAGCCAAGCGCATTAGGAACTGTTGCTCGTTTGGCCTCTCAGGTGGTCATTGAATTCATTGGAGGCCTGGTTGAGGGGTTTGGAGAAGGGGTGGGAGAAGTCATTGTTCAGAATATTGCAAGAGGTAGGTGCATCAGTAGAAGAAGAAGAATACAAGAATGAGGTCAATTCTACGCCTGGAACAAATTGGTTGATTCTATGCAAAATCATCAATTTGAAATGTGTATTAATATATATTGTTAACAAAATTTGGCCTCTGTAATATGTCAATTGGCACTAATAATGAAAAAACTGTGTGTACTATCTTGATCTTACCCAAAAGGTGTTGGGGGAGGCGGGATGTGCTTCACCATAAAAGACCAACAAAATATAATTTCAACTCAAATTATTATAAGGAAACAAACCTGTAAAAATATACAACACGATGTGAAATAATACTAAATATGAGATGCTGGCAAAAGTTCACACTATTATCCTAAAGTTTGGAGAGATGAAAATATCAGCAGCAACCAGTGTGAACTGTTGTGAGCATCATAAATTAGTATTATTTTACAACACAACAGAATTTATACAAGAATTAATTAACATATCATTACAAAGATGCTTGAACCCTGTCTTAAGAGGAGGAGAACTCCATGTAAAATTCCATATTGCATTTATATATTTCTCTTTCACTATCTAACTACTGCTGTAAATATTGAATAATACCCATTTTCTACAGGAACAACATATGAGTGAGTAACTTCTTCCGCTAGGAGTTAGCATGATCAGAACAAACCATACTTTACCCTCACAGATCCAATCTTGCTGCAACACTTCAACCAATCAGTAGGTCACGAATACAGAGAGTCGACCCAAGCTGCTCTTCGAGCTCAATGGATCGATGAAGGCTAAACTCTAAATTCTTGGATGAATCCAACTAGATTAACGGTTTTCTGCTGCAACTCTTTGAATCCCAAACAACTTTTTAAACACTTAATTTCGGACAATAATCTTGGAGTAATAGTTACATTGTGCCATACCCCAAGTTGTCCCATGCAAAAGGAAACACAACCGACATAGGGGTGTCCTCTTAAAAAGACACAGACACAAACACAAACTGCAGCAACAAGGAGCATTGAATGGATGTATGGACGCTGAAGCAATCCTTTGGAACCCGGAAACTTCCTACTGTATCCACGTGCTGCAACTGTTGCACATCTAGAACAAGATTGATTGATATGAAATGTAGTCTTTCTGTCCTTATCTACCTCCACCTGGCATTGCTTAATCTCATCTTCTATTGGTACAATGATTTGCCCATTTTTCTTATGTGCAAGCTTCCGAGCAACGAGTGTATTGTATGAATGATTATTCCTCATCACGGCATATGAATAAGGAGAAAGCCCATTTGAATCAAGAATGGAATTCCAGCTGTGCAATCCAATCTACATCAAAGAAAGGGAACCGAGTGAATAACAAGCAAAATACCCCTAGTTAATGAAGAAAACAAAATATATGCTTTAATCAAATTTTCAAATGCTACTGCCACCACTAGGCATTGAGCGTTGCAAATTCCATTAATTTCTTTTCTGAATGAATCCAAGAATCAAGATTTATCACTTTAAGGAATATGTTTGCTTTTTGTCCTGTAAGTTTGCCCATTTTCACCTAACTTTCAAAATTCAATTTTTAATCCTTTAACCGGCTACATCGAGTTAGTAGCTGTTTTAAAGGTTAATAGGACAAAATTCAAACTTCAAAAATATGAATAATATATCACGTTAGCTCAAAACCAGTTACTCACTTGTTGTAGCCAGTCGAAAGATTCTAAAATGGCTAAAAAGCTGAATTTTGAAAAATAACAGGATGAAATTCAATTCGAGAAAATGGAGTGTCCTAAAACCAAAAGTGGCCAAACTTGCTGCAGTAAAAAAAAAAAAACTTTTCATCCATGAATGCCGTGGGAAGGCAAATTAAATTTTTAAAAATATGCAAAATTACCTCATGTGGATCACTTGTCAGAGCATCGACAATATCATCTGAAGATGATGTACAAGCAGCCAAATGTAAAGGTGTGATACCACCAGGTCCAGCCATATTGGGCATGAAAATAAACTTCTCAGTGGTATCAGTAGAATCTATAATGGTGTAACGAATGAGCAAATCAACCATTCTCTGGCACCTTCTTTTGACAGCCCTGTTCAAGAGGTGAATTTCTGATAGCATCTCCATAGACTCATTTGCTAATCCTTGTCGGCCCAAATTTAGTTCCAGAAGGATGTCCAGGAGGGTTTTGACTAGTGCACAAAAGTCACGCTCTATGGAGAATATAAGGAGAAATTTAAATCGATGAAGCCTATAATCTGGAATCTCAAACAAGCAAGAGTTATATTTTCTTTGAAACAGCCATCCAAGTTCATCCAGAAAACGTAAGACTTCTTCCCTGGACCTAGGCCACCCTGTTTTCTGAACATGATCAGTTGGAATTTCATCACATACTTCAGCAGTTCCATTGATCTCAGGCTCAAGGAGTCTCAATTCTTGGCAGATAGTGCTATCTGCTATAATTACTGGGAAACTGGCCCCTCTGAAACTATTTTCAACCTGTGGACACAGAAAATATCAATGATCCAAAATTCAGTCCATATTTTGAATTTGACAGTTGGATAAAGTTTTACCTCAATGAAACAGCGACCAAGTACAGCAGATTCTGCAACATTGACCTTAAAGTTGGCCAAGATAATCTTATCATCTTCAGTCTTTTGGCTCGACGATCTATGAGCTTCCCTTATACTATATCCAGCTGCATGTGTGCAGTGTATACTGCACGATAAATAATGAAATTTTCATGATAAGAGAAGCCAATAAAATGTAATGAAAGAGCTCAACATTTTAAATATCAAGTATATACCTTGTGCCTGGAGCTGTCAAACATCTTCCTGTCAATAGAAGAGAGGTCTCTTGTCCACCAACAATTGCCACAGGAGAGATGGAGAACAGTTCTGGTGCACTACTTGATCTCCAAGATTTGAAGAGTCTAATTTTTCCTGAACATTTATTAAATTGAAGGAAGATAAGAGTATAAATAAAAAATACTTGGAGATGTGGATATATAATTGAAAAAGTTATTTAATCACTAAACTCCTCAGAAAACACAATGTAAAATGGAAATTGGATGACAATGAAAACTGCCGTTCTCACCCTCTTTATGGGAAGCCATTTGCCTGTCTGTATGTACCAAAAATCTTCCATTCGCCCAAAAGTCAACATCAAAATCTTGGACTAAAGACTTCACATAACATAGAATGTTTTGTTCAAGCTGCAACAACAGATGATCAATCAAAATCTGCAGTGAGAAAAAAGTAAACGATTTGCAGAAGAGCACTCACTTGATCCCAGGCAAGAGATGGCATTGATAAATACAGGGATAAGACTACACAACCAGGTCTGATGAAACTTTCCATTTCTGACGGACTGTTGGAAAGCCAATTAAATATCTGGAATAAGGCAAGAGGATCGGATATCAGTTATTAAACTGGAGAAGTCAGAAAAGGCTAAGTTAAGCCAAAATATCAACACTGACCTGAGTCCGCAGTGATCCGGGCAAATGGCAGGATCTTTGTCAAACAATTTGAAAATTATTCGACCAGTACGATCCTAGAAAAAAAGTTATAATATGTTCAAACTATGTAATAAAGACAAAGATACAAAAGATTTCAAGACAAGATAAAATAAAACATGGTACAAAATGATGTAGAAGTACCTGGGCATCAGAATTCTGGCTGGATGGTGAATGATCAGACCCAGAAGAAGATGTATATCCAGCTCTGTATGGAGAACTCTGAATTGAAACATTTTCAGTAGCTCTAAAAAGCTGAAGAGATGTACTACACCCATTGGCTGCTTCCAGATATGCAATTTCATCTTCACTATTTGACAGACGATCATCCTTCATTGTTTCTCTTGAAGTCTGCATTGGGAAGAGATTATGCTCAATTGGTGATGATGATAGAGATGATATCTCTTCTGAAGGATAGCTGCTTCCAGATGAAAGGAAATTTCTATCTGATTGCAATTTCACTGTCCTATAATCTTCAGGCGAAGGAGTAAACAGCTGCAAAGGCGGACTTGGCAGCATCTCTTGATATTCCATCATATGTCCTCCACGCATACTAAGATGTGCAGCTTGATCAACACAAGTTGACCTTTTTCAGAGTCACTTCCTTCGGTGCTCTGTTGAGATTGAATTTCACATGGGTCGAAACTGGGTCCCCCTGGAGTTGCTGAAAGACCAGCAAGCAAATCCATGGTTGATGTAGATGAAGCATTCTTATTAATTTGGTTCTGATTTTCAGAGGATACTTGATCTGGATTACTCTTGTTCAATTTCGCTGCTAGGTTTTCTGGCAACAAATCTATTTTACCTAGAATTTGTATTAGCTGATCTTTGTCGGGTATTGATGGGAATTTACTGCTCTTGTCCGTAGTGTTTCCTATAATTATGAAAATAGCAATTAGAAAGAAATATTCTCCAGTTTGAACAAAGTAGAAAAGGCAGAAACCTCCTGTCTGAGTTTGTGTCTTTATTCTCCCTAATAATATTTGCATCATGTGTCCAAAGGCAACATACCAACTAGAAATCATTTTCGATTAAATATTTGAATAGTTCCTAATAATAATTGCTTAGGTTGGAATCATTTATTAGCTAGTTTTTACCTTGGGCACGAGTTAGGACTGCCAATAGATTGATGATGTCATTATTAGTGACATTGGTGTCAGGGGTATCAGGAACTAACACCCGTGGAGTAGAATCTTCGGGCTGAGTTTTCCTTCTCCTCCTGTTATGCCCAGCAAGTCTGCGCCTACAACTTCTCTTTTCCTCATCGAATTCTGAAGGGGTGGAACCTGGCAAAATGGGATGAAATCATGCTAAAGATTGGGCCCACATACGTATTAAGAAAGAAATATCCATGTATAGTAGTATATTGTCTTATTCGAAAACATAGGCATCACATCTCTATGAAATCATGTAAAAACAGCATTTTTGTATGGTCAATAAAGAGAATCATTATCCAATCAACCACTACATCATGGTTCCATAAAGATAACTGTTCTCCGTTGCCCTATCAACAATTTTGTGTGTCCTGGCCGACAGTTAATATTTATCATGTAAAATTCAAGTCAAAGTATTGAAAAAAACTCATTGAGAATTGGTGAAGTGGGTATGCTTTTAATACATATTTTACCCTTCTTACCAAAAGAAATCTACCAAGAGAAAAATACTGTAGTGGAGACTGTCAAAAGTAAAAACTACAGCAATTAAAGGCATCACATTCTCATAAAAACTAATACATCAGTTAGTTCAACTGATTAACTTCACATCTTCATCAGTAGAGTTCTCTGAATTGATTCATGAATATAACATCGAGAATACTTAGAGAACTAATTGGGAAATACAATATTCATAACAATTAAATAATTCCAGGCATCAATTTAATACAAACATTTATCTTAACCCTACAGATATTATAATCCAAGGGTATATAAGTTAAACGTAATCCAACCAATAGATATTAGATGAAATGTTGCGTATACCAACCTGCTACACTGTTGGCAGAACCGTTGCATCTGTTTCCCCACTAAAGCCTTACCAGCTTTACTATGAACCTCACACACCTTGTGTCGCCTGTGATAGTCCTTGGCAGTCGACAGATCTTCGTTGCAATTATCCACTTGACACACGGGATAGTTAGCAACTCCGGGTGATCCAGATCGTACTCTTTTGTTGGGCCTAGACACTGGTTGTGGCTCTACAAAATTACCTCTGCTGCCCCTTCCATCTTCACTCCCCAGTTTCAGTAGAAGATTTTCACCATCTTTTGTGGAATGAGTAGGGTTTACAGAATATGAAGCACTATTTTTCCCTTCACCACTACCCACTTGGACTCCATCACACTGCGATGGTTTAGCAACAAACCTAGCACTGTCCCAGTTCCAGGAATTGGGATTCCAGCTATCAGAATTGTTCTGCTGAAGAAAGCTTGATGAATGAAAAGGTAGAGAACGTTTCTTAGCCGTTGGATATGAATCACAAAATCTTGCAGCCAGATGCTGATGGATGACCATAGGAGGAACTACTTGGGCACTCCACCTCTTCCATCTCTCCGAGATAAAAACAACTTTTGTAGGAACTCAGAGGATAGAGAAACACCTAAACATTGACAAATAGGAAATCTGGGAATTTAAGGATTTCAAAGAAATAAAAATTACAAGGAAAACACTGAGTTTTTCTTCGAAACATCCTGGATATGTAATAGGCATCAAAGGCATATTAACAGCATAAACATAAAACTACCACAAAATCAAAGTTGGAATAAAATTATAAATATCTTCAAGAAGAGAACCTTCTGCTAAAACCATCGTTTTTCTTCAAAACTTCATCATATTCTTGCTAAAGTTAAATCCACTCCTAGTAATTAAATACGAAGCTACAAATAATCAGGTTCGCAGGTAATGAATTACCAAACAAACTAATTTAATTTCAATTTAATAGAGAGAGAGAGAGAGAGGCACCTTTATAGGTCAACGGTTTTCATCTCCAGAAGCTCAACTTTGATGCAAAAGCTTGAAACTTGATTCTCAGATTCCAGGTCCTCATACAGCAATCTTCTTCTTGTTAATTCAAGATCAAAAACTAAAAAAACGATGGAATTTCAACGGTACGACATGATTGGATGGACTCGTTCTAGCAAAATTGTATACTGTGAGATCTACGGCAGAGAATAGAAAAAGAAGAAGGAAAGTGGAATAAGAAAATGAAAATGAAAGGACCCAAACCTCTCTCTCTCTCTCTCTCTCTCTCTCTCTCTCTCTCAGTACAACTATCTTTTACTTTTCTCCGTCCTTTCCTTCAAACCCTCTCTCTCTCTCACACACACACATTTACCGCCCTCTGTCTCTCTCTTCTTGGGTCAACATATACAGTAAAAAAAAATTTGAAAGTAAATTAAATTCATCCATTTCAGTGAAAATGTAGCTGCCAAGGAATTATCCACCACCACCACTTTTCCCTTTTCAGCTTTATTATTCTCATTCTCTGTTTTATTTTTCTTCTTTTTTTTTTTTTTACCTTTTTCTTGTTACATTCACATTATTCACCTAATTAATTTCTCACTCCATTTCCAGGTACTAAATAAATAAACAGAAAACACAAATATTCAGTTCACATTCCTCTAGTTTTCCTTTTCTTTTCTTAATTCAGCAGGCACAACTTGGTAGATTTTGTGATCTGGAATATAATTGAATATGACGTTTTAATTTTTAAAAATCATCTCAAAACAAATTTTACCATTTTAAAACTATTTATAGGAATTTAGTAAATACCCAGTGACCTTAATAATCAAACTTGGTGTGAAAAGAGTATCAATCGATTGAAAAAGCTATCTTTCCGTTTTCAATTTTCCAGATTCATCATAATACCTGAATTTTTTATTTCTAAAAAATACTAGCTATATTTTTTGACATTAGATGTACATTTATATTGGAGATAATTAGTCAATTATTTTTCAGTGTAGGTGCATGAACCTATTTGAATAGGTCACCATCTAAACCAACTAATTGTACCTTATAGCAAAAATAATAAAACACATTAAATGTAATTTTGTGTGTACTATTTTGTAGATTTGAAATACTAAAATATAAAATGTATAAATTAATATAAGTGGAGTGTAATAGAGTATTTGATGCAGGCGGAAGCACGATACACACGTATAACTTCGTTGATTCTAAGAATATTCGAAATTAATACATAAACGTGATTAAAGTGTTAATCTATTAATTTTATGAATACTGGAAGAACAACTATAAAAACACAACATGGATAAAATTCAAATATTTTCTATTCAACATAAACTAAAATAACAAAGATACAGAGACTCCTATTTATAATAGCTAAACTAGGATTTTAGGCGTGTAAACCCTAAAAGTCCGACCCACAAACAATTAATTAAAACTTAAATAAAAATCCTAAAATTGTATAAAAATATAAATAATAATAAATAATTAAATACAATCTCATCTTCATCAGTATTAGATTTGATTGAAAACATAAAATAAAATGTGATTGATATGTAATACTATCTTTAATTAAAATATGACGAGTGTGTGAATTTTAAGATCCATTCACTTGATGCATGTGTGTATATGAGAGCTTGTCATGATAAATATATTATTGTTTCAACATCTTCCAATTTACTTGAAGTAAATAGAAAAATAAAATATCAAAATAAATGGAGATAAAGTAATTATAAGTGGAATTATAATATTATAGCAAAAAGTGATTATAAAATAATCAATTTAACCACATAAATTTCCACTTATCATATAGTCTATATTAAATAGACGTATAATTATAGCATTTAAAAAAGCTAAATTTTAATTAAATAATATTTGTGCTTGTAATATTGTGTGTGCATTTTGTTAGTAAAAATATATTTTTAGTGAACAATATTAAATTATTTTCTTGTGCAATGGAATAGCAGCAATATGCAGGCAGATAATGTTAGGATACTCCAAATATCACAATTATTAATGTTGTTGATTTCCTATTACAAAATCAAAGTGTATGTCATCTATGTATTCATGATTGGATCGAACAACAGTATTTATAATAAATGACCTTATTATTCATATTCGAATTTTGTTACGAATTAATATTCTCTGTTTTTTTAATCATTTTAATTACAGAATTTCAACGGAAATAGGTCAAATTATTAGCTTGTTTACCAACATCTACATTTTTGTACGTATTTATATCAAGTTTGAAATACTAAAATATAAAAATCTAGACCAAATTTACTCCTTTCTGTAGCAGGAATTTTGTATTTCGTAAGGCAAAAATCAGATGGCACTGTCCTCACGATGAGATCAATCACTTTTTAATAAATTGTTATCACTTTTTTAAAAGTGATACAAATTAATATAAAAGTGGTAACAAATTAAAAAGTGATAACAATTTATGAAAAGTGATAATAATTTATGAAAAAGTGATAACAAATTATGAAAAAGTGATAATAATTTATTAAAAGTGACTGTTCTCATGTCCGTCTCATGCATGAGACGGCCTCACACAAGTGTGCCTTTTCTGTAATTACCTTTATTGTTTTAAATTAGTGAGATTAGTATATATTTTTTATTTTATTTTTTTGTATGTAGCAAAATACGCGAATTTGCTATACAAAAATGTTATTGACAAAGTACATGAACAAGTTTTACAGTTAATTTATTTGTAACAGTATTATTTTTTTATTAAAAATATAATAGTAATAATAATATATAATGAGAATAACCAATACCATTTTAAACTATAGGGTATAAATAATTCACATGTTGCTATTTTTACTTTATTTTTATAAGATAAATTGTAAAGACACGAGAGAGATGACATTAGGTCAAATCATATGCTAGAATTTTTTTTTTTATCGATTAAATGGTGACTCAACTATTTGATATATACCACTTCATCCATATACTAGAATTTTGACAGACGAAGTGGATGTCCGTCGTCTTTAATCGTTGCACCAAATTAAAAACATTAGTGTTCTTAATTATGTGTAGTCAGTATCAAATGCAACTATATACATATTGCTAATCAAAATTAAAGGACAAGTTTAATGAAGATTGTTAATTTTTTATTTATTTTTATCTCTTTCAAGTATCCAAAATTAAGCATACCCTTTTTAATTGGACATGTACTTAAAACATATTTTTGTACTACTTAATTACTGTTCTATGGTTTAATTTATTATTTGTCCACTATAAAATCTAGAAGACGTGTGAATTGAGAATTTTGTGTGTATACACAAAGTAATTGAACAATATTATTTTCTTTTCTTTGACGCCATCATCTGAGATCACATTTTCTTCGTTAGCTCCAAAGTTGAAATTTGTGTACATGTATTAAATAAATTGACTACAACCTTCTATTGACACTATATATATGAGTCTGAAATTTAAGTCAATTGAGATACGTTTGTTTTGGAAGTTAGGCGCGTGAAAAAGGTATAATTTATAAAAGACAAATTCTTATATGAAATATTTCACGGATTCTAAGGCTTGTAATATTAGGAGGGAAGCATTTAATAGTGATTAGACACTTGTAATTACTTATTTTGATTTCCCATATTTTGTTAGGAGGGAAAAGTTTTAACCCTCTATGTATTTTATTTTTACAGATGCCGTATGGGTAATATTTAAATGAATTTTTATTGTTGTTTTGGTTTCATTTCTGAGTGACAACGGCAAAACAACCCGACTCTGCGTACGCCCGCCCCGCCCGCATTGCAAAGATGGATCAGCCCCGCCCGGCCCCATCTTGAGAATGGCAGTCAGCCGCCCGCACACGCGGCGTGTGCCTGCATGGGTTTTTATGTTTGATCGCCCGCCCCGCCCGACCCGCCCCGCCCGCCCGAATTATACATATATACCATATTTATATAATTATATATATATATATATATAAATAAATAAATCAAATAATTGTATATCTTTTAATAATTTTTTAAATATATCATTATATATTAAATATAATATATTATAATATATATTAAATATTAAATTTATAATATTTACGTTGTTCCACTAAATCGGCAAATTCATTCAATCAATCCCTTCCTAATTCCTAAACACTCAAAACATGCAGTTAGGTCACTCGTGCTCCTACAATCAATCTCTTTCTCGCGGCCGTCACGCGCTAAGTCGGGCCTTGCCGCTTCGCCTTTGTTCGTCGCCGCGAAGTTCGTGAGCTCGCCGCTGCTCAAGTGTACATTGCTAGAAAGTCTTGCGCTGCCGTCGCGGCCCGAGTTTCACTAATCAGCCGCCGCGCCTCGAGCTCTAGCCGTAGGTCGGCGCCGCCGCGCTCGAGCCTGGGCCCCTGCCGCCGCGCCGCAGCCCCCGAGCCTACTGCGGGCCGCCGTCGTCGCCACGTTCCTGAGCCTAGCCGCCGCGTCGCGCGCCGAGGTGTTCGTGCATATCGTGGTTGTGGCTTAATATATTTTGAAAATTTCGTATATGCAATGTCGGGATTCGATTAGTTATTAGAACGAGCCATTGTTTCGGTCTCCGTAAATGTTCATATATGCATATATGTTCATAGATTTTTAGCTTTAGATCGAGCCATTAGCTTTAAATTTTGATTTGAAGATTCGTCCCGAAGAAATGTTACGGGATGTATCTGGCCCGTAAATGTTAAGCAGATTTAAATCAAGCTTAATTTTCGATTCGAGGATTTATCTTTTCGGGGTTGGGCAGCATTGAGCCATCGTTGGATTCAAGATTTTAGTTCATGCAAAAGCAGTTAAAAAACTAAGATTCGCTAGTGGAAAAGTAAGCTAGTCTCTCTTAAATAGTTTATTAATATTGAATGATATTTTTCGGGATGTTTCGATGCTTATAGTTTCATAAAAGCAAGTCATTGCTTATATGGAACTTTATTTGCGATATAGGTAATAAATTAATAATTATTTAGAATATCTATTTTGTTAAATGAGCATTTAATATCTAGAATATCTAGATTATTAGTATATTATGTATTCTTATTTGGTAAAAATTTTAATATATTATATGAGCATTTAATATTTTAGAATGTTTCCTAATTTTTTTTTTTCTTTTTAAGTATAGTTATATAAGTCTCGAGAAAGTGGCATTTACCAATGCCTTCCCCCATCACCCGTATCACCGATTACCGCGGGTGGAAGGGATGCTCTGAGTCTCCTATTTTCAACTCCACTTCCAACTGGGCTCTCCCGAAACACCCAACTCGTTCTCTCCAAGTGCGAGATAGCTAACCAAATGTGGATGAAAATTGCTACTCCATGATAAAGAAAAACACTGTAGCACAATGTTGAAAGTTATACTCCCAAGTTCGGAATCACTTTGATAGAATGCAAGTTTCGATGGAAGATGGAAAGCAAAATGTAAGTATTAGTAAAGCGCGATGTTGTTAGGTGAACTAAAACAGGTACTAGTCTATTTGAATAACCATCTAAAGAGATGTCCTAGAAAGAAAACACCGAGATATAATAAGGCAACAACTTCCAAGCTAATTTCAACAAGGATAAGCTCGATGTTTCGGCCGCAACGCATAGGCATACAAAGATATAACTCTGTAAGAAACTTGCAAGAATGATCATTTTATGAGTATCCTTTGATGATGGTGGAGCTACGAAGGATTTCAGAGAATTCTCGTAATACGATGCTGAATCCTTCTATTCCAAGTCAGGTTGTGTCGAGAAACACGATTAAATACTGAATGCATAAAGTTGTACGAGAGGTGAGAAGCGTCAAGGTAATGCAAGCTTTGGAGAAGAATGATGGCTCGGGTAGCCTTGACAACACGTATATGTGGACATCCACATTCCAAAAGAAAGGTTTCATGGCGGTCACACTCACTTCATTTAGACTGATAATTTGGAAGCCGCAGTTCCCGTATTATCGAGAGTTTATGCTTTTTGTTACAGTGTAAATTTCTAAAGAATTTCCATAATTTCTTATGTTACTAATATGTGAATTTTTTTCGCTTTTGTAGGTTTATCTATGTTCCGAGTCCACATACAAGGCCGATGCTCTTTGGGCTAAGCCTATTTCAGTTGTCTTTTTGATCGAATATAGATCGGAAGGTATCCTCCATCACCGTGTGGGATAATTGTTCAACGAACGATGCAATGTCGAGTGCACTTCAGAGGTAAAGCTTCCTCGTGATTCTCTATTGCGTCGCTTATGGTAAGTCGCTCCATGCGCGCTTATTATTCGCGCTACATATACTAAATCCGACCAGAAAGATGGTTCGATGTCATCAGAGGAGCAATTAAAAATATAAGAGACAAAGCGTTGCTTATGTTGGTCGGGCACTCCAAAGAGTGCTGGGAGAAGTTTGAGGAGACACCATGTTGTGCTAAAGTCAGCAATTACTAAGCAAGTTGCCGGTCCTGATCGCAAATGCGGCGTTGAACTCAACATTTCGATGCCGCACAGTATAAACATCGACCAGTATAGAGATGTTTTTTCACGCTTGAAGCCTTTCGTGATTCAAATGTAAGTGTTGTCCCTAAAATGAGGAAGCAACGAGGATGACCAAAGTTATTCATTGGTAAGCTCCTTACATTTTTATGGCCATCGAACTTTTTCTCGTACTAAATATCTACGCCGAATTTGTGCTTTACAAATATTTGTGAGATCAAGTCAGGCTTTAAGGATTTGATTGGAGTGTTTCATGGTGTATGAAATTATTGAACAAATGGCTCAAAATATGATGGAAAAATTTGATAAATATCGGATGCACGTACGCATGGAATTAGAGGGTGGCAACCATTCTCGGATCCTAGGTACATAATCTGATTTGTCGAGTACTACTTAGATAAGATTTATGTGAACGAAGGTGATTTTGAGGTGGCAAAAAATTCTTTGCTTTTATGTCGTGAGTTGCTGAGCAATATGAGAAAGATTTTCAAATGGAGATTGTGAGAATAGTGATGCAAAGTGTGTTATCAACCATCATACGGTTTGGGAAAGAATTTAAGTGGTTTTGATTTGTATACATCTAAAAAGAAAAGAAAAAACCTACAAGGTCGGAATTAGATCTATATTTGGAGGAAGGAACTGTACCTAGGCATGCAGATTTTTGATTTGTTAACATGGGTGGCGATCTAATAAGTTGGTAAGTATCCAATTTCGAGCCTGGATACAGCCAAAGATATTTTAGCAATCCTCGCCTCTACTGTTGCTTCGAATCACTTTTAGGCACAAGTGGTAGGTTGATTAGTCCACATCGTAGTAGACTTCACCCGACGAATTACTATCGAGGCATGTAATGTGTGCACAAAGTTGGTTATCTCTTCATACGAAAGGTAATTACTAGATTATTAAAGTTATTCCTTCAATTAAACTAAGGTGTTATAATTATATAATATTTTGTATTTATTCATATTATTTCTTTTTGTAGATGAGAATGCTAAAGCAAATGTTTTTATGATGAGGATGACGAGAATAAGGAAATTATGGTAAGCTAAAATTTGTGTAGGGGGTTGTTATTTTAAACATTTATTAATATGTTCTCATCCCTCTCAATTGTTTATTTGGAAATTTTTGTAATCAGAGGAGTGATGTGGATGCTGGAACACACTTTGTGCGTAGATGAATGGCTGAGAAATGGAGAATGCGAGAAGTTAAACTCGTTATGGATTTTTTTTTATATAATCGTATTAGAAATGTGTGACTTGATTTTGTCGCTTATCTTGTTGGAACATGGACGTGTGTAATTTTAATTTTAATGTTGTTTTGTATTTGTGGACAATTTTTATGTATTTGTTTCTGGACTTGAAAATTTTTAATTTTTATGTAGTCATTTTAGATATGATTTTTTTTTATAAAAACAAAGAAAATCAATGTAAAAAAAAAAAAAAAAAAAAAGGAACGGGCTGGCGACCCTTGCACGCAGTATGGGCTGGGGCAGTGAGGACTTTGCCGCACTTGTCTGCGGGTACATGTGGGCGGTGGCGGGCGTATGGATGGATAGAGCGCGGGGTGCAAGATGTACTGGGGTCCCCAGATACCCGCCCTCGATCTCGCCTCTATCACATCCCTATTTGCTCTCCAAAAGCGGCGAGAAAAAGGGGAAAAGGTGTTTTGCTAATCACAATTAGCAAAAGTACCTCCTTTTTTTTTCCCATTTCAAAGAACCAAGTCAACCCCAAAAAGTAGGTTTTCTTAATTTTTGTGTCCGTATCGGTGAAAAACCGATCTCGGGACAGAAGGAGTATCAACGCCGATACAACAAGAAATAGAAAATTAGGGTTTGTGTTCATGCTTGCTCAAAAGTGATAGGTAAAGTATGCTAATGGGCTTGGTTTCTTGGGATACCGCCATCCGACTAACAAAAAGGCCCAATTGGTTATGAAAAGCCTGTCCTTTGGGGCTACTTTCTACAACTAACTATAAGTTTAAATAAATGGGCCGGGCTTAATCGTAAAGTTATCAAAGAAATTGAAGATTAGCAGATTAACATGTGTTTATATTTTTTTCCAAGAATCGCTCCAAGACATTTTCAATCTCAAGAGGAAAGCAGACCAAATTGGAAGTATCACCACAATTAATAGTGATACTTATGGTAAATAATGCAATACTCTCGAAATACTTTTACCGCTTTGAATCCCGAGAAACACGTTGTTAACTTAACAAACTCGCATATTCTAACATAAGAAATATTCATATATCCCGTCATTGTTGCCTAGTGACCTCAAGAAATGCAATAGACCTTAAAAGGAGTTGTCTAGTGGTATGAAATGATGAGAAAAAATGCATTCATGTTCCTTTTTCTATCCATAAAAACAATCACCCTATGTGTTAAGCATGCCTCGAACGAGGGCATCAATCTTTAGATTTGTGCGAAAAGTTCTTGTACAAAATGACAAGATTTGTACTTAAACAACCTTCTTTCCATTAAAAAAAAAAAAAAAAAAACCAATCTTGAAATAAGGGCATCCTCTAATTCTTTCCTAACAATAGACAATTATATGTTCTAGGAGCCACCAAAAGGAAATAAATAGGAGACTTTTTTTATAGTTAGCCTAATATGTATACCGTACATTGTATAATTGTTCTCAGAGATACAGTATTTAATGGGAAGTTTGGTGTTTCAAGATAAACATCGTAAATGCAGAGAAATGCCTTGTTGATTTACATAATGAATGGACAATTAGTGTGAGCATAGAACAATATTAAAGTGGAATGTGTGGTTTCCAATTTCATTTTGCATTTTTGAAGCAAATGTATAACCCAAGGACAGACTCTCGACTAAGCGACCAAAAGAGAACAAGAAGAAGAAGAATGAAAAATGAAAGTTCAAATAAGAAAGGAAAAGGTCTCGTATGCGCAGCAGCCTATGGTTTCTCTTGTAAGAAACACTAGATCCCTAATTGCCCATGCCTATATAGAGATTACCTTTTCCAGTGATTCATGGCGGTTCATACACAGACAAACCATTTGTCTCCTCATCAAGATATTAATGATGAAGCAAAACTTAAGTACGTCTGTGGTCTTTCGGAAACAAAACTTAAGTATAGTGGTTGAGAAATCACTCAAGATTGCCTAATGTGCATGTCGTGGTCTTCACAAACCATTTCATTAGCGAGGTTCAAGGAACAGAGAGACCTAAATATAGTGGTACTATGTACTACGTAAACTAAGCACGGTGATGGTGATATAGCTCATCTAACAATTGGGTAAACAACCTTTGTTGCAACTTTTATTTTCAAGTCAACTACAAAAATAAAAAGAAGAAATCCACCTAAAACTCGGAGGATAAATGACGATATGATCACACTCATACCGTGAAGTAATACATCTTATAAATTCTGCATTTATCCTCAATTCTCCCATTTGGAATCGTGTGGATAATTTTACCATTTGACGTTAAATATAAATAAGAGGCGGGCCATGTTGAGATCTCTGTTCTTTTCATTTCGGTAAAATTAAAAGGGACATTCTCGAGTCGTATGTCTCATGCATGACATCATTATGAAATAGAGTCACTTTTTAATAAAATATTACTCCCTTGGTCGATTTGGAATTTCCTTTTCGTCTGTCCCATATTAGTTTTCACACCAAAAATGGAAAAATAGCCTTTACCCTCAAAAGTTCCACTTATTTACCTCAATGTCATTACTTTTTCTTACACATTTAACTCACATCACACTAATTAATTACCTAATCAATCAAAATCAATTAATTTACACCTAATTTAAAAAAGTCAACCCATATAAATACATGGACCGTATAAAATACACTAAGCCAATATAAAATATGTATTTAACCCAAAAATACACCGAGGCCCAAAATAAATACACTCGGCCCATATACTTATACACATTGACTAAAATACACTCAAAGATAAATAAAATACACCTAGCCTATGTAAAATACACCTAGCCCATATATACTCGGCCCATGTACAATACACTTAATATACACTCGAATACAAACCCAAGAATCTAGATCCTTCCCTTATCCTCGTCTTTCTACCTTCTCTCTACTCTCTCGCCCTAATCGGTTTCGCCGCTCCCATCTCGCCATTCTCCTATCGCCGCCCCTCTCGCCTCTTCTCCGATAGCCACCCCATCTCTTCTATACTCCGATCGCCACCCATCTCTGCTATACTCCGATCGCCACCCCGTCCCCTTCGATTTTAGGGTTTCTTCGCCGCGCCCACCACGCGTCTCCCGTCTCCCTCCGATCGCCGCTCACTTCTACATCTCCGATCTACACTCAGCCACTAGAAAAATACACTCGACCATGTAAAATACACCGAGCTCGATTACCCTCTGTAAAATCCCTTCGATATCTTGTTCTTGACGGATTTGAGGGATTTTGTGATTTCATTCGATTAAAAAGGTATTAGTTTCATATTCGTTGATTTGTATATTTTCTTTGGTTAATATAATTTATGATATCTTTGCCCTTCGATTTTAGGGTTTTCTTCGACTTGTTATTTTTGTGTTCTAATGGATGCAAACTATTATTTGGAGGATACACTTGAATTTGACTACTCCGGGGTTGTGGTTCCAGATTCGGAGGACCAAGATTGGTCCTTCATACACGAGACTCCTCCGTCGGAGGCGACAGAGAGGGAGGCGACGGAGAGTCTGGCCGGCGCGCGGCGAAAAAACTGTGAGGCTGGAGACGGCCGAGCGGAGCGAGGCAAGGTGGAGGCGGAGACCCAAGAGTGGTTCATGAATGTTGTGTCCATTTGGGTCCCTTTGGCCCATGCAGTTACTACGATATCTTCATTTATGCTATTTGATCCCCTAAACTGAAAAATCTATTGATTGCATGCAATGACTTTCATGTTAAACTGATTGATGAATATGTTACGTGAACATCCAGGCATGCATTGAGTCTGTTGGTATATTTGTGGGTGAAAAAATGGGTAAAATGATGACATATTTGGTTACGTGAGTAAGCTGTTGTGCCTTATGTGATGAGTTATGCATATATGAATGTCACGGTAAAATTAAATTTTTATTTGCTTTATTTTGGAGGCTTCTTGTCCCTATGATGACACTGCTCGAGGGAATTGTTGGACTATGTGAATAATTGTGTCACTATAGAAGTAAATCTGTATATTTGCTTTATTTTGGAGGTTGTTGTGTCCCTATGATTACATTGTTCCTTGGGAATTGTTGGGCTATGTGTATAGTTGTGCCACCAATAAAGTTAAATTATTTATTTGCTTTATTTTGGAGGTCATTGTGTCCCTATGATGACACTATTCCGAGGGAATTGATATGTCAATGCCACCACATTTGTAGGAGGCTTGATTAATGTGTTATGTATGGTGAGTGTATTTTAGATGAGCTATATAATAAATCAATGCAACCATAGAAGTAGATTTTGTTTATTTGCTTTATTTTGGATGCTTGATACTTCCCTATGATGACATTGTTATGAGGGAATATGACTCTTTCATTACATGCAAAAAGTGAATGATGAGTCATTACATGCCAAAAACATGTTTACAACCTAAACACTACTTGTCCCTAACATGATTATGTTGTAAACATGCTTAACAAAGTGACAAAAGGTGTAGTTTAACTTGTTCTATTCATACCCTAACATGAACATGACTTCGATTGTTGTGAACTTGATGCCCCTTCAACTTGTTGTGAACTTGATGCCCCTTCAATCTGTCCGGCTTCTTCTAGGAATTGTAAACAGTCTCTTACAATTTCCTCATCCACTTCTAGTCTCTCTGGTTGTATTCCTTGTCTAATTAAACTTGCTTTGCTCATATGTGGCACCTTGTAGTTGTTGTGCCCCTTTACCTTGAGTATTTCAATTATACAAGCTCGTAGACTTAGAAATACATTGTTAAGTGTGATGTGTGTGAGATTTTCATATGATAACAAAATATTTTTCACTAAGTCATCCACATTGTATGATGCCGTGTCAACTTGTAATGATTGAATAGCTCTAAACCACCCCAAGTCATTGACATTTGTGTCCGGGAAGTTTGGTGGCTGGCAAATAAGTTCAATATGGAACCCATCCGAGTTTGTTGCAGTCTAAATTCGGGGTCCATGTTGCTTATATGCGGTTTAGCATTATCTTGCCGTATGAATATGTGTTTACTTGAACTTGCGGGCCATTTTTCCTTTATTGCTGGTATAATACGAAAAAAAAATTGTAATGTAACCAAATTGGAAATTTCGATTTTAGATACTTACATGATAAAACTAAATGATGAACATGTTGATGAATATGTTATGATAGTTGTATACTTGGATAAATTTGTAATGTAATCAACTTGAAAATTCCAATTTTGGATACTTACAGTTGTATATGTTTCGATAGTAATGTCACCAACTTGAAAATTTTAACTAAATGATGAATGAATTCCGATAGTTGCATTTTTCGTATAAAATTCAAGTTAGGAGACTTACTTGGTAAATTAGGCAGCCCTTGATCACCTCTTTAGTGATTGAGTTTATTGGCTTTGTCATCATTGTACTCGTACTCTATTTTTTTAGTTTCTCTGGCTGGTTCCCTCCTTGTGAACGGGAAAATACCAATCTTACCATCAAATAAAACTGTTCCATCACTTGAGTAATGTGGTCTTGCAATCGCACACATAAACATCACTTTTGGAATGAACCTTTTACTTTTGCATGAACGATATGGTTCTCGTTTCTCCTGGAAACATGTAGTATCTGTCACTTGCTTTTGTCATGTAAAACCACTTCTCATCAATATGGATCACATTATGCATGCCCTTGAACTTGATTTTTTTGTTGAGGCTCTCATTTTCCAATTGATGCAAACCGTAGTTAATCCTTTGAAATTTGTTTCTTTGTTGTGAGTTACGGCTTTATAGCATTTGTATGTGGTCTGATTGCCCCATTTTTCACCCATTTATCAACTGTGCTTTTACTTGTTTCCATCTCCCTAGCTAGCCTCCTAATGGTTGATCTTTTACGAAATGGAATGGATTTCATAACATCCTCGTCAATGTGTACTTTGTTTGTTAAATTGTGAATACCTCCTTGTTTCTCATTTGTGAAGCTAATTGGTCCACCATCTAATGTTGTTGTTTTGCGGCACTCCGGACATATTGTATCGTCCGTTTATGGACCCCCAAATAAAGTGCAAGTTCAAGAAGCTTACCTCTATGAACAACACCATCGATGTTGTTTGCAATGAGGACTTGAGCAATGTGATTCTTCTCATGTGTAGTAAGATCGGTGTTTCTTCTAGACTTTCTCATTTATGAGGATTTTGTAATGAATGGCTTCATTTAAGACTGGTTGTGGTATTTATTGTCTCTTTAAGGCTTGTAATATTAGGAGGAAGCATTTAATTGTGATTAGACACTTGTACTTGCTTATTTTGATTTCCCATATTTTGTTAGGAGGGAAATATGGATCTGTAAATTATGGAGGGAAAATTTTTAACCCTCTGTTTATTTTATTTTTGCGATCTGTAGTATGGGTAATATTTAAATGAATTTTTATTGTTGTTTTGCCTCCAAAGGGGGAGAAAGGTGTTTTGCTAATCACAATTAGCAAAAGTAGAATTCTCTACTTTACCCCTCCTTTTTCCCCATTTCAAAGAACCAAGTCAACCCAAAAAGTGGGTTTTCTTAATTTGTGCCCAGATCGGTGTGAAAACCGATGCGGAACAGAGGAGTATTTAATATAGTGATTGATGTTATACTTTCTCTATCTCAATGAAAACTTCTTATTTATTTTTGACATACAAATTAAGAAGTATAATAGAATAATACAAATAATGTGATTGCGAGAGATAAAAAAGTAAGACTAAATGTATTGAAGTTAAAAAGGTATGCCAGAGAAAAGAAATGAGAAGTTTTTATGGATAAACTAAAAAAGAAAAACAAGAAGTTTTTACTGAGATAGAGTGAGTATTATTTATTGAATTGTGTAAAAATAAAGTAGGAAAAAAATGAATGATCAAGAGAGAAGTGATGGCGTGGGAAATTATTAAGTGAGTAATCCATCCGAATGAATCCCGAAAAAACGTAACCTTTCATTCTTACCTTTTTCCCTTTTTATGAAAAATTCCGCAAATTCTTTTATTTAGCCTCATTCTTTTCAAAATGTACAATTTAGGTATCAAATTAAAGGAAACCTATTTTCCAGTCTTGTGATGTTTTGAATTGGAAGTTTTTGGCGGAAGGAGTTGTATCGAATTTACTAATCCCGTCGATAGGAATTTAAATTCAATGATATTTAATTTTTTATCTCGTGAGCTAACTCATACTTCTCCGGTTCAAAATATATGTTATCATAAGTTCATACACACATTTTAAGAAAATTGTTTACTTTCTTTTATACCCTTAATTAATAACTTTGAAATTTTCCACATGACTTTAAACATTATTATTATCAATGTAATTTTTTTAAAAAAAAATTAAGGGTAAATTGGGAAAAACTATAATTAATTCATATAGAAAAGTGCAAAAGCGACATTTAAATTGCAAATAATACGAAAACTCAAAACGACATATATTATGAATGGGAGGAGTATAAATTATAATGAATAATTTTACTCTAATTTTTAGAAAGTGTCCACCACTATGCATATTTTGCAGCAACATCTTATAATCAATGTTGACCACAAATTTCATCATTTAAGAAACAAATGCTTAATTTGTCATGCTACAATACAATACAAGATAATGTTCTTGTATGCAGATGCAAGTTTAATAACAGATAGAATAGAAGATATTATGTGATTGTTCCACTGCTAAGACAAATTTCAGAATACATTACCCAAACACTTTTTCTCTTGGAATTATTCAATGGAAATGGAAATGATATATTTTTTTCTATGCCCCTAAAATGAAACAAAAGAGGGTTATTAGTGGTGGTGAAGGAAAATAATTGAGGAAAATTCATTATAGGAGGAGAAAAATTAATCAAAATAAATAATAATTATCTTATTTTGAAGGAAAACTATTTTTTGCTCACATTAACCATCATAATTGTTATATATTCATTCTTATTCTCATTTCTATGTAAGAATTTTCAATCAAACGCTCACTCAGATTCGTCCAGCCTCAGTACATACTAAAGCAACAAATATGTCATTGCAAAATCTCCTTCTTTACTCGAGGGCTTTGATTCATCACAAGACACTTAACGTCTTCCCGTTTTCCTCCCGATTTCTTTTATTACTTCAAAAATATTTTCATAAACTGAGTCCACATGTGATTTAAGAAAAAAGAAGGTTGAGATGCTACTTCAAAATATATATAGCATGAAGATGGAGATGGAGATCATGAAATAGCAAATCATTATCATATGATAGTAGTAGTGTAGTATACCCAATACATATGAAGATGAATGGAAGAAAGGGAAACCTCTATCAACCCTGTGTATGAAAATATTGAATCAACTATAATCTAAATTAACAAAACCATAATCTCAAACATAAATATAACCAACCAACCCTATATATATGTATATGTAATATATCCCTCAAGCAAGTATACTAATGAATGGGGCCACGTCGTTTAAGAGCTACGTTAGAAAATACCCCTATATTCCCGAGCCAGAAGAGAACTAAAATCATGACGCTTGTCACACCCACCCACATCCATTGCTGCAATTTTTTCTTGTTTCGATTGCGAAGAGGAGGAGGAATTGATTTCCCCTTGCTCTGCTTTCCCAACAACCAAGGCTTTTGAGGAGGCTGTTTTTAGAAACCGTCTCATTCACTACTTCTACGTCCTTGCTACTTTCAGCAGCGCTTTCAGAGCTTGGACCACTTTCACAATTAATGCTCTTCATATCATTCCCATCTGTTACACCACCCTTCTTCCTTTCTTTCTTTCTCAACCTCTTCTCTCTCTCCTGCACAATTATTTATTTATTCAACATCATATATAATAATATGCAAATACTTAAAGTGCATTTCAAATGCATTTTTAACTGGTATTAGTTGTTCTACTAACTGGTTAATAATTGCACGGTGCACCCAAGTGTTACTCTATATAATATGCATAACCTCATGCAAAATGAAAAGGAAAAATGTAGTTTTACCTTTTCCCTTTGTTCTGCTTCCTTCTGTGTCTTTAAGTCAGCTCTCATCTGCAATTTCTCAGCTTGCCGTTTCTTCCTCTCGCGTGCCTCATTGGCCTTCACCAGCGCCTCAACCCGGCGTTGCTCTTTCAACTTAGCTTCCGCCTCCTCCCTTCTTTTTCTTCCTCCCTCCTTAATGACTCAATCTCATCCTTTGATCTTATAGGCTCTTTGTACACCTCAACAGAATGAGTATCCAACCCATTGGCTTGTACAGTAATAGCAGGTTCCTTTGTTACTTTCTGATAATTGGATTCCGTTGCTTTCTTCTTCGGTTTATCATCAAAGGTCGTGTTTTCATTAGTCATTTCTTGCTTTACCTCTGGACTTGGAATTCGTGATGCTAGATCAACCTTGGGTGATGTTGAGGCCATCCTACTTGCTCTCTCATCAGCATAACTGGGTAGGCGAGGTGCCACCTCGTCAGGACCAAGTGCACGACCATCCAAAGTCCCGAATCTCCTAACAGTGCTCCTTGTGTTGAACTTGACATATTCTCTACGGAACTCATCATTTGTGTTCCACAGTCCCATAAAATTATCAACCTATAGGACCAGGACACGGGCATAAAGATCAGAATAGGGGTATGTTACAGGACTAAAAACTATCTTCCTTTTAAACATTGACAATTTCTGACCTGATTCGTACAAAGGAGATAAAGCGCTTCCGTATCCCTGCTATATGCATAATTGTTGGCAACAGCAGCATCATCCTTGTACTTGAAAAAGTACTCGCTCTGCAATTTCAGTTACTTACACTTAGTCTTACCATTATTTTCGAAATATCTTATTACAAAAAGAAAATACTATCCAATCGAATACTAAAGTTAACCTTTTGACATTGCGTTTGTGATCATAGTTCCAATTAAGTATACTTTTTCATTTCTTGATCCCCACATACCAGCATATAAATAGATTGCTAATCTTTAAATAAGGAGAAGAAAAGTCACGATCTAGTGTTACAAGTTTTTCAAATTATAACTATGTATAAAGAGTGCTTCAGCTTTTACTACCCTCACATGGACTCTTGAGCCTTCACAGATTTCTGTTTCTTCTACAGGATCAGTAAGCACTAAGCTGTTTAATCATTGAGTACTCTGTTTGTATCCTAGAGGCTAGTGTACCTTGAACAATTATATGTTGGCTCAATTTTGGCTGCTAAATCCAATTGATCATTTTCCATTTTTTGCTAACCAGCGTGAATCTTCGAACCACAATTTTTCACATGATTTGGATCATTTTCAATTACAACCCAAAATCAAGGCAATTTCAGCTTATTTATGGGAAGCTGGAGAGCAATCAGGTCTAAATTCAATGATCATGTTATTATTAAAGCCTAATCTACATCACGAAGTTACTCAATTGTTTATTCACACTAGAGTTCACTTATCATTTTTCTCTTTTTGAGACTTGAGAGGGCTTCAATAGATCTCATTAGCAGATCATGAGAACCATGGTTCTCATCAGAGAGACATCTGCATTTCGGATGACTGCATAACTAACTCGTTCCACAACTAATTCATGCTGCTACTGACTATTTGGCTTCATTCAAGATTGTATTCAGAATTTTATGGTCAATGAGAACATATGCCATTTTTGTTATCTACACGATCTAACTTAATATATAATTATGTCATTAATCTTATGTGGCATGTCAATCTGCAAAGTATGCACCAAGAGACCTATTACCTTCTTAGAAAGTTCTTTTCTCAAGTTCTGCCACTGAGCATATGCTGCTTGGCGAACATCATCAGCGGCTCGGAACTGGGCTTGAAGCTCCCTAACCTTTTTGTTTTCATCATCATATTTCTTTTCCGCTTCTGCCGCAGTGGCTTCAGCTTTTAAGACTTTATTTTTAGTATATCAAGCTCCTTCCTTAGGATCTGCATACCACATTAAAAACCGAAACCATATAATGCCCTGTGAACAGCCTTTCCACTACTAAATTCACACCATACTATTGCTTTAAAATACTAATAAACTTTTTCCTTTGAATGAAATTCAGTATTCAAACCTTTAAACGCTCTTCAACTTCCCCTCTCTGTTCAATAGCCTGCTTGATTTCATCTTGGCTGCCCATGTTAGAAGACAATTGTTCGCGAAGTTGCTTCAATTGCTTGATTTCTCGAATGAGTTGCTTTTCTTCTTTCAAGGGAAGAGTCTCATGTTGTATCATATGTTCCATATTGTATATCTGCGGAGAGACACAGTTCCATCATTCACTAAAACAAAATCATTTTATTTGAATATAGAGTACTACAATTTATAAACAACGAAGGGGCACAAAATGTTTACCTGACTATCAATATCCTCAATAGACAATGCATTCTTGGCTTTGTTGATCACAGACTGAAGAGAATCAATTTCCATGCGTTTTGACCTCACCAACTTCCGTGCACTTCGTGCTTCGCTCTTGGCATATTCATAATCAATACCATGAACCTGACTGTTTGCCTGCTAAGTTGAGAAATAACATTAGTGTTGGCATTGAAATCAAATAAAGAAGAACTTAATATATCAATGTCTTACTCTTTTCTCTTGGATTTGAATTTGAACAGCTTCCCTGAGTTTAGTTTTCTCATCAACATGTATCTTTGCAACTCTGATTTGTTCTCTAAGATTTTCATCATCGAATCTCGGGACCCTGATCAAAAAGTTGAATGGCTTTGTTTTAATCTTAACACTTTGTTCTTTTCCATTACTCGTGTTCACGCTGGAACCCCCTGCTGAAGCCACAGATACATTGCTGCATTGAGAATTTCCAGTGTCCTCATTCTCTTGTACGAACAAGTTCTCATTAACACTATCAGTAGCGCCATCCAACTGATCTCTGATGTCTTCAGTACCTTCTACGTCCAGCATAACATTAGCTGCTTCATTACTAACATTAAAGCTATCTGAGACCTCTGTTCTGCACAATACAGCTGTGTCATCACTCTCTCCTCCTCTGCCCAGGTTCAAAACAGGTGGGCAAACTGCACTGTCATCTTTACCACTTGAATCTTCAGTTTCAGCATGGGCCTCATCACCTTGAGAAGCTGGTTCCTTTTCTGTGAGAACCACCTCATCAGGACACCTTATCCCACTGTCATAACTGGGAGATAAATTCTCAGTGATTTGTGATTTTGGACATACAATTGGAGCTGCTCCAATAGTTTCCACATCAGAAATTTCACTTTGAGTCTGCATGGAAGCCTCGGTCTTGGTTTCAGACGTAATAGTATCATGAGATACTCCACTGCTATCAGGTTGTTCATTATTTTCCTCAGGATATTGAACACCATTGTCTACTTCAGATACACGAGAATTCTCATTTTGTTCTTCTACAACCAGATTGCAAACTGTTTGGACATGACTATCAGTACAACTCCCCACAGCTTTTGATTCATCCATGTGGCCCAGCACATCTTGAACATTGTTGCCAAATGCAGTTTCGTCCTGTTGATTTTCAATTACCTCTGAACTCAAAGTTCTCTTTGCTTCCTCATCAAGTGTTTCGGCCGTGCTGTGAACTGCATGTGATGCCAAATCCAAGGAAGTTGACGGTGAAACTTTATTTTCCACAGATTCTACAACTTCTTTCACTAGTTTTACCTCACCGTCTTGCAACTCACGTTGAACTACCATTTCTTGAGATTCATGGCGTGCTTCCAAGTTACTTTGATCCTCACATTCGCCATTTGCAGTAAGAGAATTATTGATCTGCACCAAAACATTATTTGATTCTCTATTTTCTGCTGATTCTGCAGCCAACCCCAAAGCCACAACTTGAGATACCTGATTCTCTACAGGAACCGGAGAGGACTCTGCGTTTGAAACATTATCACGCTTCTCTTCTTCATCTTCGGCCACAAATTCAACTATTCCATTTCGATCCAAAGCCTTCTCTACCTCACCTTCAACCTGAACATCTTTAACTTCAGTTTCAGTGTTAGTTTCCCCAGCATGCTCCACCAGAGGGCCATCAAGAGAAACTTGGACCCCCTCACCGTTCTCAAGGAAACTTTCATGCTTTGAGGTACTACCATTTACTGAGGTAGGATCCTCATTTATCTGCTCAACATTTCTGCTTTCTACTGCATCATAACTTTCATTGTTGGAACCCAATTCGGCCCCTGGATCCTTAATTTCAGCAGCATTGGGTTCAAACACTACACTTGACCCCTCAGCCTCCACATCCTTATTGTCAAAATTTAATAGGGATTGTGGATCCAGTTCTGCCACTTGCTCCTTAACTCCAGCAGAGTCAGGCTCATGTGGAACACTTGAACCCTCCGCCTCCACATCCTTATTGTCAATATTTACTAAGGAAGACTCCCAATTGCTCTGCTCAACAATACAATTCTCTGTCTCATTCAGAGGTTGACTAACTGCATCAATATTATCAAATTGGGAATGCAATTCTGCCTCCTGATCATTCAGTCCAACAGCATCAGATTCAGGCAGAACACTCGAACCTTCAGCCTCCACCACATCCTTATTATTGACATTTACTAAGGGAGGATCCCCAATAATACTATTCTCTGACTCATTCAAGGGCTGAACATTCTCACCAACTACATCAATTTGGGAATGCAATTCCGTCCCTTGGCCCTTAACTCCAGTAGCATCAGATTCAGGCAGAACACTCAAACCCTCATCCTCCATAACCTTATTATCGATATTTGCTAAGGAAGGATCCCCATTGCTCTGCTCAATTATACTATTTTCTGCCTCATTCAAGGGCTGAAATTCCACACTAACTGCATCTTTTTCTCAACTTGGGAATGCAAGTCTGCCCCTTGGTCCTTAACTACAGCAGCCTCAAGTTCAGGCAGAACACTCAAAACCTTAGCCTCCACATCCTCATTATCTACATTTACGAAGGGAGGATCCCCATTGCTCCGCTCAATAATACTACTCTCAGCCTGAATTTCACCACTATCAATTTTTTCAATTTGGGAATGCAAATCTGCTTCTTGATCCTTAACTCCAACAGCCTCGTGTTCAGGCAGAACACTCAAAACCTGAGCCTCCACATCCTCATTATCTATATTTACTAAGGGAGAATCCCCACTGCTCCGCTCAATAATAATATTCTCTGCCTGAATTTCACCACTATCAATTTTTTTCAATCCCAGAATGCAAATCTGCTTCTTGATCCTTAACTCCAGCAGCGCCGGATTCAGGAGAACACTGAAACCCTCAGCCTCCGCATCCTTATTATCGGGATTTACTAAGGGAAGATCCCCATTGCCCCGCCCAATAGTACTATTCTCTGCCTCATTCAATTCCCCACTAGCTGCATCGTTTATTTCAATTTGGGAATCCAATTCTGTCGTTTGGTCCTTAACTCCAGCAGCATCAGATTCAGACAGAGCACTCAAACCCTCAGCCTCCACATACTTACTATCGACATTTATTAAGGGAGGATCCCCGTTACTCCGCTCAGGAATACCCTCTCCCTCATTCAGGGGCTGAAATTCCAATTCAGCCGCTTGATCCTTAACTCCAGCAGCCTCAGATTCAGGCAGAACCCTCGAATCCTCAGACTCCACATCCTCACTACCGACATCTTCGGTGACTCCATCAGTCCCAGAAACAAAAACATATGAATTATCGAGATCACTGGCTTGATTGTGGTGGTTGGTACCATTACAATCAGGCTTGGGTAGATCCTGGTAAGAGCTCATATCCGACACACATTTCTCCTCAGTTGCAACCATCTTAGAAACCTCCTTCGAAACCTCAGTTTCGGCCATTATTTTCTGAATTTCCCAACACTCGATCCGAATTGACTGTAAAAAGGACAATGCATTAACAAACAGATATACAACATGACAAACAAATGCAAGAACATTTAAAGATCCAACTGATATTCAAATAAGAATGAAAAATGGAAATCAGAAAAACGAACCACAAAAACAGAAAAACTCAAATTTGCAGCACTTATTTATTTAATTTTTATCTCTCCATCTCTTCGAGAAATTTGACGCCGACGTCCCCTCCGTTGCGGCTTTTCACCTTTACTGTGTCCTTTTCTCTTTTTGATTTTTATCTTCACATTGATGAGTTATTGCAGGCATGACGATAATCACAAAAGATCGTAAGGAAATAATATACTGGAAATTAGAAAATTTTCTTTTCCAAGTAAAGGAAATAATTCTCTGTTATTTGAAAATTTATCTTTTTTCATGAAAAAATTGAAAAAGCATTTAACTTTGATATGTACACGTGTAATGAGCCTGATCTATTTTTAAGGTTTAGTTGACCTCTAAATTAAAAAAATGTAATTTATTTTGTTTGATTTTTATATGGTTAAATAAAAACTCCTCTCGCATAATAAAATTAGTAACACGGTCTGACACAAAATCATAAAAAAATTCATCTAATTTTTTTGCTTTTCATCTTAGATCAAATCAGCCTTTCCATCTTAAACACGGGAGCATCTCGATCAAATAATCATTCTGATGTGGTTCAATTTCAGTAAGTATTTAAAAAATAAACACACACACACACACGGTAAATTGGTAACATATTAATTTTCATCGACCAATCTAATATTAGCATATTTGCTTTCAAAAATATATACATACGTGATCAGGCGTGTTCCGTCCGGCAGCTAAAAGCAAACAAATCTAACCAACTTAATTTTGTCGGTAACGATAAATTTATAATATAATATTTTTCTCTAAGTTTAGATCAATTGAAACGCGACACGCACACACACATAATATTTAGAGTTTTTTCTTTTTAATCAGTATAATATTTACAGTTTAAATTAATGTAAAAACGTAAATACACCGCTTTACAAAATTCATTTTCGTTTTCATTGTTTCTAGTTGTTCTGTCCCCCTCGCTCTATTTCTTTTTCCATTATTGTATTGTATTGTATATAAAATGGTCAAGTATTCTAAATATAAGCATTAAGAACATAGCACAAGAAATGCCTAATAAAGACAGAAAGATGACCACCTACATATTTTAATGTAAATTGATGAGCAAATAATGAAGAGGTCGCGTATTTGATCTTTTGTATATTTTCAAATTTCCTACTTGTTTTCTTCAAATTAATTAACGTTTCTATACATCAATTTTCCGAATGTTTCTAAACAAAAATCCACAATCATTAAAATACACATTTAGTAACCATCAACGTTATTATACAATAATTTACAAAGCATATAATCCAATATAAGTTACTCATTTGTTTTGGGTCCAAAGATTAAGGTAAAATAAGATAATATATATATATATATATATATATATATATATATATTGAACAAATGATGTGATAAAGAGAGAAGAAAAGATAAAAAATTTAAATAAAAATAAGAATAAATAAATGATATATGGGTAAATAATAGAAAAACATAAAAATATAAATTTAATGAATAATTATAAAAATAGGATAAATAATTTATAGTGGAATAAAGCACAATAAAAAAATTAGTAAATTATAATTGGAAGGAGTAAATTATTTAAATTTACTTGCGTGTGTAAGATTGAGATAAGGATGTGCAAGTCTATAATCCGAGAAGTGCTGTACAGTCTGGGAATTCGGTGGCCTCTAGTAATCATATATGAAAACAATGACGCACACCAATCGCGTTTCTTTCGCGCAAATATAACATTGATTTTAATGAAAAAGAGAAGTAAATTACTTTATCTGCATCTTCATAGGTTTAGCCGTTTAGCTGACGTAATTCTGTTTTCCTTATCAATAAAGAAATATAAATAAATCACTCGAAATATTGTTTTTAAGAATTACGTTTCAAAAGATGATCTTGGAACATGCTACTAATTAGCTTTGAGAGATCGGTGATGGAATTATGTTTCAAAAGATTAGACCATAGAATCAATATACTTAATTTAATAATATTGCGAGATTAAAGTATTTATTATATGAATAATCGAATCTAACCCCCTCGATTAGGTTGAGTCTATAATACTCCCTTAACAGCCACTCCTCCTGCTCTGGAAAAAATGAAAAAGAAATGTGAAAGGAGCGGACATAATGTGTGGGCCCCATTTTTTCACGAGGTTTCCCCACCGCCTTTTTTGTTTTGTTTTAAAAAAAAATTTACGGAATCGTCAATGACTTGAGAATTGGTCAAAGAATGGGAAATGAATACAAATAGTATTAACATCTATCAAAGCCAATTAATTCTACACAAACTGCGTTTTATGCTGCTAATTAAGTAATTAACTGCCCAAGTTCCTTCATTAACCTACGATTTTATAGTTGTATACTTGTATATATATATATAATTTATGGTGGTGATAGCAAACACTAAAAATAAATAGGTTTATTAAAAAACAAAACTACTTCTCACAATTTTTATAATTAAAATAATTTTAAAAATTGTTAATAAAATTTACAAAACATTCATAATTAATACATTTTCTAAAGAAATTTTTCAAAGGTGGGGATTTAACTCGATCATGAATCATCACACTCATTAACTCCAGCTATTTGTACGCGCACTCAATTAAACGCGTTTTAGGATGAAATTGGTTAACCCCCACCCCACCCCACCCCATCCTACCAGATTACTGAAGTCGGACTTTTAAACAGAAAAAGGCTACAAATCCACAGGCTTATAGGGCCCACCAAATTTTTAAATGAATGTTTTCCAGCTTTTATGACTATGATACAAACTTCTCAATCTCATCCGAGCATAGCCATGATATGTGATGTCAAATTTAGAAGATGATGATGATTCCACGACGCATACAAAATGAAAATAGATGAGTTTAATGTACTTGTCATCACAGAAAAACAAATGCCTCACAGATTTCCAGAATACCCCTATCTAATTATACAAACCTGTTAGTGTATCTCTTCATTCAATGCTTAAACATCAAAAATGCCATTGATAGTCAACGAATTCAAATCAATCACATAAGCACAAATTAGCTTATAATTAAGCACGAAATAAGACGAGCAGAAACCGAAAAAATAAACAGGAAAGAGTATATAAATTGAAAATTGCATAATTCACCGAATGCAGAACAATAAAAAGGGAGTGAATAGACTCACTGGGAAATGTACGATCCAGATGCAATCAATTCAGATCCGATGTTGATTTCAAATCCGCAGATCAGGATCAGGAGCGCCAATGGGGATTGAATTTTGAATTGATTCAGTATAACTTAAGCATAATCAAAAGTGTAACCTCTCTCTTCGGCTCTCCACGAACGCAGAACAGAGAGAGAGACGACGACGGTGGTGGGTATAGGAATGGAAGGTGTGAATGTGAATTGTGAGATGGATGGGGGAGAAGAGGTGGTGTCTGAAACTAGATCTAATACAGTTATAAATAGGGATTTTGCTTGCTGGACTCTGGTACAATTGCAATTACAATTGCTTGTACATTTGTATTTTATATCTCCTCTCATCTCCTAATTGACTTTTTTTTCCTTATTTTGTATTTAAAAACTATTCAATAATTTTGTGTATCTGGAGTATTAAATATGTAATTGGATTACTAATATTTCGAGCAAAAATATTTGTTTACATCTTTATTCTTAAAAGTAAAAACTAATTAACTAGGTGAAAAGTCAAGCTTTTATATGAAAATAGATTGTGATAAATTTATTATTAAATTGTTTTGAAAATTAATAATATTAATCGGTGATATCATATTATTATATAAAAGTATCAATAACAATTAATTTTTTTATTATTTAAATTATTCATATTTACTATAAAAAATAAAATATTATGATATTTAAGTTTAAAATATCAAATTTAACAAAAGTATTTAAAATATTAAGTATTTGATCAAAAGCTAGTATTGATCAAAATATTAAGAATTGAATAATGGTTTATTAAAATTTAATAGTGATTTATATTATATATGAATGAATGAAGCTATTGAAGAAGCGAAAAGGAAGTTGGAAAGGATATTCCTCAAGATTGATTTCGATAAGGCATACGACTCGGTGGAGTGGAGCTTTGTTGATTTAATGATGGAGCGATTTAACTTTGAGGGTTGGATAAATGAACGCTTATCATCTGCTTGTGCCTTTGTTTTAATGAATGGAAGACCGGCGTCGGAATATAAGCTTGAACGAGGTCTTAGACGGGGGACCCACCCATTATCCCCTTTCTATTTTTGTTAGTAGCGAAGGGTTGAGTATCCTTGAGACTAAGGCGGTTGAGAAGAATTTGTTTGAAGCTTTCGAAGTTGGAAAAGAGAAGATATTGGTATCATATTTGCGGCATATTATATATGAAACATGTTGAACTGCACAGTGAAAATTGTACAATTAAGCGACATATGAACAAGTGTTTTATGATCCACGATAATGAAATTTTGTTTTAAAAAATTGTATGACTATTAATCCTAATATAAATCCAAGATGGGTGGATTCAAATTTGCCTACATAGAATTTAAAAACTTTGATGTTTTGATCATTAATTTTAGTTTAATTTTAAATATAGTTTAGTATTTTTTAAATTTCTTTATTTTAGGTTTCATATGAATGCATACAGAAGCCTAAAATTATATTGGAGAGATAAATAAAAAAATACTCCAACTTTGTTAATTTATGTAAGATGTGATTTGATGTTTGCACCTAATAAGTCTATGTAGCTAATTCCTAATTGAGTCGTTGAAATCCTAGTTAGTCAACTGCAATGGGATATATAATTCGATTTTATTTATTACAGACATGAATATGGATAAAAATGGGAATATATAATAATGAATTATGAATGTGTGGGTATTCTACCTCTGTAAATGGATTATTCTGGAGTAAATGGGGCTTGTATTGGTAATATTTTTATACTTATATATGATTTATCAGGTTTATATATATATATATATATATATATATATATATATATATTTAGATTATTTAAAAGTTGAGCTAGAAGTGTTTTTATATTATTTTATTTAAAATAATATTTTGAGAATGAGTAATACTATTTTGTATATTATTACAATGCTTATTTTCCATTTAAATTAATAATATATAGTTTGTACACTCTCATTTTTATTTTTTTATTTTTGGAAAGAGTTTGTACACTCTCATTAGTTACAACAAGGTCCTTTATAACTAATGACAATTAAAGTGTAAAAGAAAGCGTGAAAAAAAAACGATAATTAGGAAATTAATTAATTAATTTTACACTTTTTTATAAGTTTGAAACTTTAAATGAGATAGTATTATTTTATGGTATCGTAATCTTTAATTTATGCTCATATATTTTATACAATTTCGAGATTAAGTACAAAGTACGTATCTATCTATCTAGCTATCACTTTATAAAGCTAAACCTAGGAAAGCATGTGGTAAAGCCACATTCTTCTATTTCAAAATCCCTCTCCTCTCATTCATTTAAGTTTTAAGTATTGAATATTAATCTCATCCATCAATTTTATAATTTTTAATCTCATCCGTCCATTTATTTATATTAGTTTATTTATAAATTATAAGTGAAGATACGAAATCTAAAAGTTTAAAATTTTGAAATTTTAAATCAAGTTGTTTAATTTGTATTCAGATATTTGAAAAGTCTATATTTAAATTATTTGATGATATATACAAATTATATAGATATATTTAATTTATTTGATGATATATACAAATTATATAAAATGTGAGCAGAAAGCAAGCATATATTTAATTTATTTGGTGATATATATATATATAAGTTATATAGATCATTTGAAAAAGCAAACAAATATTTAATTTATTATATGACGTAATACATGTTTTAACTAGCAATATCATAAGTATGCTTTTAAAATCAATGTCTAAGCGTGATCCTTTAGTGGGGTTGGCATCAATTATAAATTAAACTTAAATTCATTTGAAATCTAAGACTTTCATTGTAAATAAAAATAAAATAAAAAAATGCAGGCAATGGCAAATGCATGTGTTGCTGAATAGTTTTGTAATTATCAAATAATTAAGGGTATTAACTAGGAAAGTCAGTGGTTGATAAGAAGTGGTTCAGATCAAATAAAGGTTCAAATCAAATGAATTTTGATTTCATGAGCCAGCTCATGTGGATCCAATATAAGTAATTGAGCACGACGTGCGCATGCTAGCAAAGGCATCGGGACCAAAATTATACTACAAATTATCCAATATGTATAATTTAAAATTATATTTACTTGATAATTATTATTTCCTTCGACTCGTATTTGATATATTATTTATTATTTGACATATGTTTTAATATAAGAACTGTTTAATAATATAAGTTATTTTTATGGAGATACGGTAATCTTTTTAAAAATTTTTATCTCATCTAAAAGTTTAAAAAAAAAAAAATCAAACTTGTAGTAAGGTATGGATTTAATTCATTTATACTGGTCTGTATCCCCCATGGGATGATTCTCTATAATTTACATTCAATTTATATTTACTTGATAATTATTATTCCCTTCCGACTCGTACTTGATGTAGAATTTCTTGTTTGACACATGTTTTTATGCAAGAGTTATTTTATTGTGGAGGGGTTATGGTAGTCTTTTCTAAAAAAATCTTATTTTATTTAAAAGTAGAAATTCATAGAGTGATATGAACTTAATTCATTTATATTAATTTTGTAACATTCCCCCTCACTCATGGGCCCATAGCCGAATTCTTAACTTTCCCCTTTGAGGAGAAGACCCAATGAGTCGGCAATTTAATATGTGTGGTGTTGCTTTTGCGGGAATCGAAATCTAGGCGGGAGCCAATGGCTCTAATATCATTTATATTGATTCGTAACATTTTCAATTTTAATTAATAAGAAAGTTGTTTAATAGTATTAAATTGAGTTAGTGTGAAATATTGAAGTGTTTGAAAAGATAAATAAAAAAGTTAAAGTTGTTTTGTTCCTATTTAAAGAAGTAATGCATCTAATATATGACAAAATATTTTGACAAATGATGCATGTAGTACGAGACAGATTGAGTATTTTTTTATTATTATTTAATGAATTTGTGTCAATCTCATAAGAGAATATGACAAATTTGACAAAAAATTATGTGAAACCCGAGTTTATATATACGCTCTATCATTGTTATATATGTACACTATCACTATTATACATATGAAGTGTTATTATTTAAAAATTAAATATTTTTTAAACGGTGATAGTATTTATACATAACAATGATACTCAAAAATAGAATTAATGGAATCCGGGTTAACAAAAGATCTACTCATCAAATGTATATTGCAATAATATACATGTGTAAGGAAAATTCATATTCAAATATAATTTCATTAATTCAAACACTATCAATAAAGTTATATTTTTTTAACAGTCAATCAATAAAGTTATATTTAATAAAGTGGTATCCACTATCAATAAAATTATATTTAATAAAATGGTATACCTCAAATTATTAGAGCACTACTATCTATAACTATTATCTATAATATAAGATCAAATTAGTATTTACTCCATCGATGGTATTTGAGTCGACGCAATGATTAATACAATAATTGACTGGTGGAATATATCTTATATTCCATCAGTTTTTATTAATAAAATTGTTATTTGCTGATAAAAAAATACGGTAATTGTAAATTATGAGTTCAAACTTCTTTCATGGTGTCCATGAAGCTGAACTTGTGCACTAAATTGAATTCTTAGCAGATATTTTGCATAGTGTCGTTTTATTCTCTCAAGTGATTTGTGTGCTAAATCGATTTCCAAATTCTGACATTTGGATTGAAAAACTTGATTTGAGAAATGAATTGTAGGAAAGCTCACACTGTCTTCAATTTACATGATTGCGATCATAAAGCACAAACAATAAAACAATAGTAATAATAGGGAATTTTTTTATCATTAGATGAACTAAAATACGTGCAGTATCCATATACCTAATTCGTCCAAATGTCTGGAGTGTAGTCGAAGATGACTGCTCATCTTTGAAAACTAACACGAAACAAATCGAGGTAAAAATTAGATTTTGTCTTCGTAAAATAATATTGTCTCATACCAAGTGAAACAGTTTCAATTTCAACCTTACGATCACTGTTTGTGAATCGAAAGCTATCGTGAACCAAACAATATTTATAACTCTTTTGTGAGTATGAAAATGTGAAAGGAAAATTAATTCAATAATTTAGTTTTCGAGTGATTTTGAAGTAGTGATGATTGTGGGATAAGAGTGGTGTATTTATAGATTTTAAGACATCTCTTATGAATATTTATACCTCTTGAAATAAATTATTCGCTTGTATTTTTCACCAAACGACAATCCAAATATTCATGAACGTTCACAATTTTTACTTCACACTTTTTTCACTCATACCTCTTCGACTAATACATACATATCATTTTGAAGTGACTTTTTCATTTAAAAGATACAACAATATCAAACATATTTGATATTACGAAATCTGAAATTTATACGAGTGAAATTTGTTTCAATAACTTGCAATAATGTGAATGATTATAGATTTGTGAAGAATAATATATTCTTTATATCCCTCCAAGTAAGATATTATTTGGAATCATCATTCATTATTCATACCCATTATCCAAACACATCCAAAAAGAAATTATATTAGGCTCCATTTGGATGGAGTAGATTTGAAATCGAGGATTTGAGGATAATATATGCACTCACACAAACTAAAATGGAGAAAAGCTAAATAATGGATTTGATTCACTCAAATCTTAAGCACAAGTGGGAGAAGTGAGAGGATTTCAAATGACTAGGTTTCTTTGGGTATTTGAAATCCTCCCACTTATAAGTAATATTTGTGTATCTCAAATCCATTCATTTAGTTTTCTCTATTTTAATTTGTAAATGTATGATGTATTATTCTCAAATCCATTGATTTCAAACGATTCCATCAAAATGGAGCCTTTATAGATCTACATATATATGGTGATCAGTTGCAGTTATTGAATAGAATCAACCAAAATTACTTAAAAATAATTCAATATAAAGTGACCAATTTTAAATCACATAGAATGTATAAATCCACTTGAAACAGACAGTAATGGGTTTGTTGTGGGGAAATTCTAATAATTTTTTTGGGTAAATTTAAAAATTGTCTCTAAATTAATTAACGAAAACTTATAATATTACCTGGCTAGATTAGACACGTTCATCGACCGACAATCGTACAATATTAAAATTTATCAAAAATATATTTTGACCTTCTTACCCTTTCTAAAATGGATGTACATGGTGGTAATTTGACTTTTTGCCTAGTGTATGGACCTAGATTTTTTTATTTTTTATTCAGCATATATAAAGAGTATTAATGCAGTGATCAATTGACAACTAGCAATGTTTGTAACTTGCACAATAAGAGATTTATGAATATTTCTTACTTCGAGTCTCCTCTCTTACTTATAATTTAATCAAAAGTTTAGTGTAATTAGTTTCTAATATTGTTCAATGATTTTTAATGAATTATTATGTCTAATATTTTTAAGAAGTTGATCCAAGGTGAATATTATTCAATGGTGTTGGGAGTTGCTCCCCGTTTACTATCAAGGAATAACTTGAGCTAAAAAATAATTTTATGCCTAAAAAAATCCGCAAATAATGTTTATATTGAAAAAAGGTGAATATTATTCAATCATGATTTTACATTTAACAATACAAAAAAGCTGTAAAATACCGACGGACCAAATTGTCACAAATACCGATAAAATACCGTCGGAATTTCAAATTTCAGATTTACCTACAAAATTTTAAATTTTTTATAAACAATGTTTTCCGGCGATTTAATATTTGTCGGTAATTAAACGGAATACCGGCGAATTAAATTTTCATCGGTATTTTGTGGCGAGAAAAATACCGGCAGATGACCGATTTTACCGATGGAAATTCGTCGGTAAGTCCGTCGGTAATGACTATTTTTTTGTAGTGTAATTATCATTGTACTCGTATCATGATCCGCAATCCACATTGGATGAAGTTTTTTCTTTATTTCATGATTTATTGAATGAGCTAATGAAAATTAAAGAATATGATTGAATTTTAATTAGAAATAATTAACAGAAAATTTATCTATTGCCATATATAGTTAAATAAAGTGAAAATTACAAAACTATTGAATGCCACTAGTAATAATTTTAGGCAAATATTTGTGTGTGCACAATGTTTTTATCTAATGCTAAAGCTGTAACTAAATTAATATTACACCGTAATTAAACTAATGCTATACAATGTTATTAATACTACATTGTACTATATAATGCGAAATAATACTACACTGTAACCAAACTTTGTGCACACAATTTTTATTGTGCATAATATGCACACAAATACTACTCATAATTTTATAAGGTGTATGCCTAAATACGAGGAGTGCATTTTTTTTTTTTTAAGATTTTTATAAGACTGAGAAATTAGAAATGTAATCTTGTTCAAATTTTTACAAATAGACGTACCCATGCTGGGATGGATTCTTAAGGATAAAGATGAAATAAAATTCATTACTTTTCACATATACGTTTTCCTCAAATTACTTCGTTAATAAAATAAAAAATAATTAGTAAATAAAACAAGTTAAAGCGTGATCAATTTCATCTAGGTTCCATTTGGATTGATGGATTTCAAATTCCAAGTCATTTGAAATGAATGGATTCATAAATCCTTCAATTTGAAATCCATTCTTTTGAAATCCATTGTTTGGATAAACATGAGTTTTTAATTCAAATCCATGGATTTTAAATCCATTGTTTGGCTAAATTTAAATGAGCTTTAAATTTCTCTTTTCTCTCTCTCCCATTTAGCAAAGCAAGTAATATTTTTTTAATAAAATGAGTAATATTATATTTAATAAAATAAATAATAATACTAGTAAAGAGGGCAATATTATTAAACAAAGCAAAATCAAGTAAAATAAAGTAATGCAATTGTTCCCAATAATAAAATTCATCAACATCTTAACAAAACTAAATAAAATCTAATGTTTTCAACTACAAACTAGGAATCAATAAGAAAGTCAATCCACTCTCTTTTTCTTCATCGGGAGAGCTTTTAAAAGCTTGAACTCCTCTGGATCACCACTCATCACCTACGAACAGCGACTTTAAAAACTTTTTCCCCACTAAGTTCGGGTATCATCTTGACAACATTACGAATCTCAATGCCACTTGGTTTTTCTTCATTTTTCTTGCTAGTTAAAAACTCTTGAAATGAACTAGCAATCTTTCCAACAACATCCATCATGGTATCTTGCTTAGGCTTCTTAGTCTTCCCCATTCTGAGAATCAATTGAGCTTGATGGTCGTGCTCGTGCTTTTGTTCTGATATGGGAATAGAACTCACTTCATTATCATCATCCTCACTCATTTCTTCACTTACTTCATCGTGGGTTTCAACATTTTGGCCTGTTGCTCTATTCTTTCCACACAATGAACAATCTCATCCCAATTATCTATCACCTTATTACGCATGCCTTTAGCTTAGGATGTATCGCATACAAATGTAACAATCTAAATACATTAATGAAACACACTAACAAAGATACATATTTATTATCAAAACTCAACACATATTAAAATTAAAGAATTTCTCACTAATAGACATGAAATACAAGAAAATTTCAACTAGTATAAAAATATATTTTACAATATCTTAATTACCTCAACATATGAAGCCCAAGAACTCCACTCATCGATTGTGACAACAATCATTTTCTTTCTTCATCCCACGTAAATCCACTCTGAGTAGTTTGAACATCGAAACAACATTGAAGTACTTTTTCCAATATTTGATCTATTTTTTATGTTGTCTTTTGTCAAATTCAAGTGCAAAATCGAATTTAAATGGGTCACAAAGACTTGTAAAGCTTGGGGCTTCCAAGTGTCTCCATCACACTTGTACCCCAAAACCATTTGTTCAGCCAAAATATTTGCTAATTGTCGATCCATCTCTTTATTCCATGACACATATGATTGTTTGTATTTAGTTCTGTAACAAAAATTTATGAGAACTACAATATAAAAAATCATGATACACCTAAAATTAAAATTCTAAAAATTGATTACCTTCAATGTGTCTGATGAAGTATCACCACCGTAGAAGATTCATAACTCTAGCCTTATCGAAACTTTTGCACCTTTTTTTATGTTGCTAGCCATATTCATTCTTCACAATAAATATTTCACGAATATATGAGATGATAACATTATAAATAATTAGTGATAAATTATGAAATCAAAAGTTCATCCAATCACATGAAGGTAAATCATTAAACAAGTACAACTTCATATTGGAAAGACGGTCATAGTAACATAACAAACATATTATAACATTTTAGTTACACGCCTTTTAAACAAGGATGCTACCAATTGTTTCTAATAAAATCTAAATAGACTAAGCTCGTCGAGCTTCATACTCTTCAAACATTTGTTGAACAAGATTATCTCGAAATGTTGTCCATTCACTTGTAGTTCTAACAACTCTTATATGTTCTTCAAGATGAGAATCATTGTCTTCGCTTGTAGAAGAGTTGGCTAATTCATGGTCAACCTCGAATAAGAGAGGGTCAATGGGCATATCTTCTCGCACAAAATTATGCAAAATACAACATGCATTGATTATTCTAATTTGAGTTTTTAAGTCATAGAAGCTTGCAGGTTCTCGGGAATAGCCCATCTTTTCTTTAACAAACCAAAAGTTCTTTCAATTGCATTTCTTGCGAGAAGAATGTCGAAGATTAAATAACTCTTTGTAATTTCTCGGAGTATTTCCTCTCCACTCATTCAAATGGTAACGAGTCCCTCTGTATGGAGCGAGAAAACCCGGACCATTTGTGTAACCCGCATCCACAAGATAATATTGGTCTAAAAGTTTGCAAAAAAATTAATCAAATACTAAAATCAAATATTAAGAGATAATTATATTTTTACTAACAAAAGTTAACCTACCGTGAGTAACTTTTAAACCATTAGTCCTTTGTAAAGCATCACGTAGTACTCGTGCATCAAGGCGAGATCCTTCCCACCCGGGTAATACATACAAAAATCTCATGTTAGCATCACATACTCCTAGAACGTTGGTACTTATACGACCCTTCCTATTTCTAAATTTGCTACGAACATCTGCTTGAACCGTGAGATCAACAAATGTTCCATCTAAGGCTCCCACCGCATTCTACACAATATTACCGCAAGCTTAAGATATTCATTCAAACGACATCGAATACAAATAGTGATAGATAATTACCGAAAACCAGCTCCACCTCTCAACATCTCTTTGATTGTAGTTTTGATCACATTGTTGTTTGAGAAAAAGCTTTCCAATCCTCAATATGGCACGCAACACGGTATGAAATTGTCTACTTATGGTTTCACCCGACCGTATAAACGTGGTTGTGGTTGTGCTATTCTTTTGGTCATGTCCAAGGATATACAAGAAAAGTGCCACGATTTCTTGTATTGTCACATTTTGAAACAACTAACCCACCCTCATTGCGTAGTAGGTCACACAATCTATTAAATGTTCTAATATTTACCCGCAATTGCTTAAAACATGTAGAACTATGTCTTAGAGATCTCATCCAAAGTTCCCTTTGTTGAGCTCTTTCATCATGATGCATTGGGAGCTCCTTGGTCAAATATTTACCATGATACCAAGCTCCAACAATTCCCATTATAAAGCTTAACAAAGATATGATGATTTTGTCTCTTCTTCATCATTTTCTGATCTTCTCTAGGGCGTTTTTTGTTATTATTATTCATCAAACCTACGTTCACATATTAATGATTAAACATAATAATTGGATAATTAAATGGTCAAACCTATTTATTAAGGTTTTGATTAGATTAAATCCAGAATGAGCACAACTACCACAACACAACTCATGCAATATAAAGATTTGAAAACAAAAACAACCGCATGAACACTAAGATAAACACTTCCAACACAAACCCCTAAATAAAATAAGCAAATCAATTAAGAAATGACATCTAAAAAGAACCAAAGAAAATACCGCATATATCATACAAACTCCCATATGGAATGTGATATAAAATTGCATGCGCCTCTCCCTCTCCCTCTAATTATAACTACGTAGATGACAAGCCTCAACTTTCTTCATTTTAATTAGTACCATCCTCCTCCATGTTTTTGCATTAATATTATCGAAAACCAATAATTAACATATTAGTGTGATTCGACAAACATTCCCCTTTACTTCCAAAGAAACAATTAATCGAATCGCACAATCAAGATACTATTAATGCGAAGGAGAACCCTTGATATAACCCTCCACATCCACATGCAGAAGTTTACAATATATTTTTCCTTTTATATCATTAATTAATTAATTACCGCATATTTATTTACTAGGTGACAAACTTCTTCCTCCAAGCTTTTCTAATAAAGAGACATCACTAATAAGAATAGAACCCGCTAGTAAAATAAGTTAAATAAACATACACCAATCTCGATCACTAGCAATTAACATAGTATTCAAGCATCACCAAAGAAGAACAGGACACCGAGAGAAATGTCCAAAGCAAAACTCGCAGCTAAATATTTGCATATATCATACAAACTCCCATCCTGGAATATATGTACCCTTATTACCATCTCATAATTAACACTCATTCTAACACTCATCTCATAATATTTGCAAATAATTGACAATATATTTTATGGACTCATTGTATCTCAAATTCGGTCTTTGCTCGGTGGCGATCCTTCAAATCTGATTTAGCAGAGCCTCGCCATAGGATATCTCGCCAATGAGACATATACCACTTCTCGTTTAAGCACAACCCAAAACATATGGCCTAAGCATATTGATAGTATAAGCTCATTCAATTATATTACAAAGAACATGTATAACATACCCAAACAGGATGTCTTTGAGAATATGATCAAAAAGGTCCCTTTGTAGTGTAGTGTAGTGTAGTGTAGGCTGCTTCCCTGTTTTAATGCAGACCTTTTTTCTCTGAAGAATGAAAAATGAAGATGTATGAATTAAGAATTAAAAATCTTCTATTACAAGGGGATTAAATAACAATTTAGGAAATGGAATTATTAAGTGTTGGAGAGAAAACTAATTAAATTGTACATTAGGATGGATACCTAACTTATTGAATGCTTAATTTACGTGGAACAGAACAAATATTAGAAGATATTGGAACTCTTGTGTGTGTGAGTGAAGATGATAAACTGTATTAAACTTACCAAACATTGACTTGGTAAAAATATAACCAACGCATTAATTACCAAAGTTTCACATTTACTCGGTATAAGTTGATTAACGTTAAGTACTTCCATGAGATAATGTAACTCTCACGAGTCTCTATCATTCCTCTCGACAAGCTCTAGCCTTGGCTAGAATTTCACAAATCCTAAAACCCCAGTAAATATCCAATCAAGCTGTTGTCGAAACAAGCTTTACACTTATGAGAAGAATTACACAGATGTCGCCAAAGGGGTCTTTATTTTTCCTATCCACCAACATTTTTATATTGAACCTTCTCCACATTAGATCATATTGAATTCACATGCATTGCAACAAATTAATCCATAAATGCAGAAACTTCTTAACAAGTACAAAGTCTCAAATGCGAGAGACTTTTTATTTACATGAGGATCATTCACCACTCACCATTACAGCTTTTACTTTTTCAGCTTTACTTGCAATATTGTTGATTGTTGAAGAGTTCCTATTTCGGTTTTACTTGCAGATATTATAGAGAATAGTTGATCATATGTGTGTATATATATGTGTGTATATACGAAAAAAATCTACCTCCTAGCTACGAAAACATGTATGTAGTTACAACAGACCCCCTCTTCCTTCTTCGCCACAGGCGACGTGCTACTTTCAAATCTCCCCAAGTATTCCATCTAATTTAGAATTGACAGATTATATTCTTTAACAATTTAATTTGAATTTTCCTAAATCCTCCTTCATAAAAGTTGTAATAATTAACCACGATCTAGGACCTAGAATTAATTTTTTTCAAGCGCAAATCCCATATCCCGGAAATCAGTTTCTTCCGGGTATAGCAAACACAGAAATCAAATATTAAACACAAAATCAGTGGAGTTCTTAACCTCCAAATCACTGTATAATAATTAACAAACACGGTTCACCGAAGACGAACACAAGGAACCCAGGGCGTGAGAATCGCACGGTGAAGAAATCCATACCTCAAATTGAACGATGATGAGAGAGAGACGTGACGAAGAGAGAGAACGAGAGTGCGCCGAGAACGAGCGATGCGAGAGTGCGTCGAGAACGAGCACGCGAGACGGCGAGAGCGCCGAGAACGAGCACGCGAGACGGCGGATTTGAAATGACGCACTTTTCCTGTGGATTTAGAATCCTCCTAATTTAGTCTAAAAAATGAGTAGCCCAAATCAATGGATTTTAAATCGACCATTTATTATTTTGGATTTCAAATCCATGATTTTAATTTGGATCCAAACATCTTAAATGGATTTGAATTGTGGATTTAAAATCCATTGGACCAAATCCTTCAATCCAAATGGACCCTTAAGTTATTTTGTATACAAGCTTTTAGCGGGCGAATTTCAAAATCTAGTAAGTCCAATAATTTCGATAACAATATTGTAAACATTTTAAATTTGGTCATTTTCATATTTGAACCTCCGCCTTTTGTGGATGCTTTCTCGAACTTATTTGTGTTTGCACTTGAACAAAATTTATAGTCGATATTGGATAGATAAGCTCATATCTATAGGGGTTGGTTTTAAGATTTAACGGACTTCGAATAATGGGCTTGACCCAACTACTGAATCAATTATTACACGAAGAAAGACGTAAAAAAACCCATCTCTAAAAATGTACGCTCTTGTTAGAGCTCATCCTCTTAAGCCAAGAGATCCTCCTAGCAGAGTTCACTCAAGTCTCTAAGTCGAATCACGTACACCTTGTCAAATCATCTCTTCTAGAACAAGCTTGTTCCCAAAGTTCAAATACACTTTTAGAATACCTTTAGGGAGAATGAACCATTCTAAGAGAAAATATACTTTGTTTCGGTGTTTGGAGGGCAAGTTATCGATTTTTCACTAACAAAACCATCAAATATTTCTCTCTCTAAATGCACAAGCCTAACTTGAGGCCGAAGACTCTTCTCTGGAGCTCCCTCCGACGTCCTTTTGCGAGATCAACACCTCTCGTTGTTGGAAACACTTGGTTCTGTTGAAAAGCATAAGTTCCATTGAAATCTTTTATGAGGACCTTCATGTGATTATATTCTTAAGGTAATTTGTGTATTTATTTAAGTTGATACGTGATCATCTCAAATCAGCTATTTTTTTCAAAAGACATAATAATAATAATAATAATAATAATAATAATAATAATAATAATAATAATAATAATAATAAATAAGTCTGTAATTTACTTTCAATTCATTTGTTATGTTTTTACTTTTGTTTACGTTTGTCTTCTTCTTTTATTTTCATACATATTTTATTTTTACGATAAAATTAAATTATACGAGTACGTGGTGCACATGAAATCAACTTTGAACAATTATATTTCACCAACTCCTATACTGCAGGTTTGTATTGAAACTATATTTTGTTTCCCCAAAAACTCCTTAGAGGGTTTCGGGGTATGAAGGCTGTTTTGCTATGGAACTAGTCACTTTAAAAAGTTTACTCAATCTTATTTTTTTGCACTTAGGGGCATAGACGTACGGATAGTAAGTAGGTAAGGTGAGTGCAATACATACACTTCGACATCCCGTTGAAGGGGTTGTTGTTGGATTTGTGTCACTCGTGCACATCCTTCAATTTACAATATTCGTGTATTTTCTCCTTATAAAAAAATTATGGCAAAAACTTGTATGAGACCGTCTCATGCATGAGACCGAATCACTTTTTAATAAATTGTTATCACTTTTTTAAAAAGTGATACAAATTAGTATAAAAGTGATAACAAATTAAAAAGTGATAACAATTTATGAAAAGTGATAACAATTTATGAAAAAGTGATAACAAATTATGAAAAAGTGATAAAAATTTATTAAAAAGTAACTCCGTCTCATGTCCGTCTCATACATGAGACGGTCTCACACAAGAGTGCCCCAAAAATTATAACTTGTTTCCTCCCATTTATGTCATTGATTTATGAAAACTTGATTTGGAGACTCATAAGAGAGAATCGATGGAGAATTAGCAAAATGGCGGGTGCGATTGGAGAGGGTTGCAACTTGCAGGGGGTTATTTTTTAGGTTATTATTGTATTTATTTAGGTGTATTGCACATATAATTCGAGTAAGTACAAATTTACTCCATTGACTACTCACTACTCCAACTCAATTATAACTAATGCACATGTAACCTTATACGTTTTTATTTTATTTTTGTAAAGAGGAAATATCGAAGATGTCCCATCTATATTAACGACTCCTAAAGATTATAATTTTATACGTTTAGTTATTGTATATTTTTCATATAAAAGTTTATGTGATTTAGAATATGGAAAATTGTGAATTTCCATCTCAAAATGAGACTAATTTATAAGTTTAACGACCCATTGATTTTAGGATGAATCCTCTTACTAAGAAATGATTAGTCTCTTTCAGATATTGTTAAGTGAGACCGCATGTACTAACATTGGATTATAAGTCGAACATGACACCAATGCTACATAGATCGGGGCATGGCTGTAGGTGCAGATGCAAGACAAGAGTATGAGTATATTCAACTAACTATTAAAAATGTATATGAATTGTATGATACATCAAGATATATAAGCCATTGAATTATCATCACCTCCTGAATTATCCTTTCCAATTAAACCCTAATCTCCTCCATTTTTTTCTCTCAGTCGCTAACCTTTTTTTTCTTCCACTCTTTCTTTTCTTCGCCACTCGCCACTCTCTTCAACTTCCACCGCTCGCTGTCGCCGCCAACCCCGACGCTCATTGTTGTCTTTAACCTTATTGTTCTTCGTCGCCCGCAAATATTCTCCTCCATGCAACAAGTCCATTATGAACTATAAATTCATCTTTGCCAATGTTTCTCTCTCTATATATATTTTTATTAGAGTTGTTCGTGATTTTTCTTTCATATTTTTTTCTAAAATTTTAATCTCTATTTGAATTTTTTTGCCAATTTGATTTTTTTTTCAAAATCTGGTTGTTTTCTCAAAACAAATATATGGAAATTTGGTTCGAATATTTTTTTCAAAAATATTTTTAATTTTTTTAAATTTTTTCGAAAAAACTGGAAATTTGCCTATTGCATTTATCTTGTTATAGTCATCTGTCTTGATTAGTGGTCAAAGAAAATTTGGTATAGTTTGTTTGTTTTAGTTATTAATGGTTTATTTCTCAATTCTGACTTTAGATTAAATGCCTTCAAATTTCCTATGTCATTGATTGCAAGTTGCAACTATGTATGGATGGTGGTGGATCTGCCAAAAAAATTTAGCCAACAAATTGAAAATTTTATTTTAAGAATAATATTATGTTTTAATGATTTTTTTATTTAAAATTTTTAGTAGATGTAATTACTAAAAATGGAGTGCAAATAACTTGGGCCTAAAATTAACTAAAAAGCCCATTCGTTAAAGTAAAAACTAAGCCCAGGTTATTGGCACTTTTTTCCCTGCCCAAAAAAAGAACCCTTTACTCATTTTTCTCCAGCGCCTTCTTACGTCGCGCTGCCGTCGTTCCAGCGCCGCCTTGTCTTCTGCCCAATACCCACCTCAAACGACAACTTCCCTCCCTCTGTGTTTTCCACCGCCACTTTGTAGCTCCACCGCCGTCGTCTCAACGCGCCTTCTTACGATCTGCCATTTGTTTCTTCATCTTTCGATTAATCAGTTTGGAAAGAGACTGTATTTTCGACCACCTTTACCGAAAAAGATTTTTGAAATATTTTGGCCGAAAATTCAGGTATATTTCGTTTAAAATAGTTCAGTAAGACATTATCGGATTTGCCATCTCCCGCAGCTCTCTTCCGGGGGCAATTTTGGAGTCTAATTTGGGTCTGATAATTTCTAGGTTTGTATAATTTTTGGTTTGGAACCTGATATATGAATTATGTGTGTATGGTGTGGGCTCGGAAACTTCTCCTATTTGAAATAATTGCTTTGGATTGTCGGTTCTATATTATGGGAAGTCGCACCAATATTCTCTTTGTTAATTTGGGTTTTTTTCGAATTCATATTATGCACCGAATCCGAATCTTGATCTATTTGAATTATTTGTTGCGTTTTTCTTTTGTAGTTCTGAGTCATTGTTTGGGGCTTTGATTTTGAGGTTGTAGGTGGAATTTTTATTGTTAATTTCATAATAATTTTGTTGATTTTAATTATGATACGGATTCATGTGTTTGTTGCATTTTTGCTATGAATCTCCTTCATTGACTTTAAGTATAAATTTCTTAATTGGCTTCAAGTCTAAATGTTCTTATTTGTGCAAACTACAATTAGTTGAGCCAACTCTTTTCTCCTCAATTCATGTTCCAGTTGGCAACTCTTTACTTGTACCCCGCTTTTATTATTGATTTTCTGGTTTCAAATTTTATTTTAATATACTAATACCACTTCTTTTTTTTTCAATGCAATTTGTGAACATTTTGTGTAATTTGATTTAGGCGCATAAGATATTTGTTGCTCAAAATGTGAAAAATTATCTAAATTATTAGGGAAGTCAAGTTTCAAATACTACTATGTTATTTCTGTTTACAAAATGTTTCAAATATCTACATTATTAATTAATGTCCAATTTATTTTTAATACAGAATATAATTAATTATTAGTATTAATTAATATGTGACTTTTAAATTCCATGATATATTTAATAATAAACTTTTGGTTTAAAAATTTTATTTCTATTTTTAGTAGAAGATTTTGTTATTATATATGTATATGCATAGATATGGTTGTTATTATATATGTATATGCATAGATATGGTTGTATCATTCTCTTTGGTATGGATGTTCCTTGATTTCTTCCACAAACTGATTTTCTCTTTTCTTTTTCCTCCTTTTTTCCCCTTACACTGATTTTAAATTCATGTCTTGTTGTATTTTTCAGTGAACTGTTGATTGGATAACATGGCACACCCTGGCGGTGGTGCCGAAAGCCCATGCTCGGTTCAAGCAGTATGAGTATAGGGCTAACTCAAGTCTTGTCCTTACGACTGATTCTCGCCCTCGTGACACCCATGAACCCACTGGGGAGCCAGAGTCTTTGTGGGGGAAGATTGATCCAAAATCTTTTGGAGACCGCGCATACAGAGATAAACCCCGAGTTGGAGGAGAAACTCAAGAAATCTAAGAAGAAGAAGGAGAGGGAGCCTGCTTTTGATGCTGCTCCACCTAGGAGCAAAAAGAGGCGCCTTCAGGAGGAGAGTGTTCTCACTTCCTCGGAGGAAGGTGTTTACCAGCCCAAGACTAAAGAGACGAGAGCTGCCTATGAAGCCATGCTCAGTGTAATTCAGCAACAATTGGGTGGGCAACCTTTGAACATAGTCAGTGGTGCTGCTGATGAGATTTTGGCTGTTCTTAAGAATGATAACATCAAGAATCCTGATAAGAAAAAGGAGATTGAGAAGTTGTTGAACCCCATCCCCAACAATACTTTTGATCAGCTAGTTTCCATTGGGAAGCTCATTAATGATTATCATGATGGTGGTGACGCTGGAGATGCTGCTGCCAATGGAGATGATGGTCTCGACGATGATGTTGGTGTTGCTGTTGAGTTTGAGGAGAATGAAGAGGAAGAGGAAGAGAGCGATCTGGATATGGTACCCGAGGATGAAGAGGATGAGGATGATGTGACAGAAGTAGATGGTTCTGGGGCTATGCAGATGGGTGGTGGGATTGATGATGATGAGGAGCGAGATGCTATTGAGGGGATGACATTGAACGTGCAGGATATTGATGCTTATTGGCTTCAAAGGAAGATCTCACAAGCTTATGACCAAAATATTGATCCACAGCAGAGTCAGAAGCTCGCTGAAGAAGTTCTTAAAATTCTTGCTGAAGGCGATGATCGTGAAGTTGAGAATAAGCTGTTAGTGCATCTGCAGTTTGATAAATTTAGTCTTATCAAATATTTATTGAGGAACCGCTTAAAAGTTGTGTGGTGCACCCGCCTGGCAAGGGCAGAGGACCAAGAGAAGAGAAAGGAAATTGAAGAGGAAATGATGGGGTTGGGACAAGATCATGTTGCAATCCTGGAGCAGTTGCATGCTACTAGAGCAACTGCAAAGGAGAGGCAGAGGAACTTGGAGAAAAGCATTAGGGAGGAGGCTCGACGACTAAAAGATGATGGAGATGGTGGCCGAGATCGCAGGGACCTAGTTGACCGAGATGGTGATGGTGGTTGGTTGAAGGGGCAACGACAGCTTCTAGACCTTGACAGCCTTGCCTTTCAGCAAGGTGGCTTGTTGATGGCAAACAAAAAGTGTGAGCTTCCAAACGGTTCGTATAGAAACCATAAGAAGGGCTACGAAGAAGTTCACGTGCCAGCTTTGAAACCAATGCCATTGTCTAATAATGAAAAACTTCGTAAGATATCTGACATGCCTGACTGGGCACAACCAGCTTTCAAAGGCATGAGTCAGTTGAACAGGGTCCAGAGTAAGGTTTACGAGACTGCATTATTCACTGCAGAAAATATCTTGCTATGTGCTCCTACTGGGGCTGGAAAAACAAATGTTGCTATGCTTACCATACTTCAGCAACTTGCATTGAACATGAATGAGGATGGATCTATCAACCACAACAATTACAAGATTGTATATGTTGCACCTATGAAGGCACTGGTTGCTGAGGTGGTTGGCAACCTTTCCAATCGTCTGGAGCATTATGGTCTTAGGGTTAAAGAGCTTAGTGGAGATCAATCATTGACTCGTCAGCAGATCGAAGAAACACAGATTATTGTGACCACTCCCGAGAAGTGGGACATTATTACAAGAAAATCAGGTGATCGCACATACACGCAGCTGGTAAAACTTCTCATTATTGATGAGATCCATCTTCTTCATGATAATAGAGGTCCTGTGCTTGAAAGTATTATTGCGAGAACTGTTCGACAGATTGAAACTACTGAAGAGCACATTCGCCTCGTTGGGTTATCTGCTACACTTCCAAACTATGAAGATGTTGCTATATTTTTACGAGTTAAATTAGACAAGGGGCTCTTCCACTTTGATAATAGCTACAGACCTGTTCCTCTGGCTCAGCAGTATATAGGGATTACTGTGAAGAAGCCACTGCAGAGGTTTCAGTTGATGAATGATGTATGTTATGAGAAGGTGATCAGTGTTGCTGGAAAGCATCAAGTGTTGATCTTTGTTCACTCTAGGAAGGAGACCACTAAAACAGCTCGTGCAATTCGTGATACTGCCCTCACTAAGGATACACTTGGTAAATTCTTGAAGGAGGACAGTGCAAGTCGTGAAATTCTTCAGAGTCACACGGAGCTTGTTAAGAGCAATGATCTGAAGGACCTATTGCCATATGGTTTTGCGATTCATCATGCTGGGATGGTTAGAGCTGATAGGCAAATTGTTGAGGAACTTTTTGCAGATGGACATGTGCAAGTATTGGTATCTACCGCAACTCTAGCGTGGGGTGTTAATTTGCCTGCTCATACTGTTATCATCAAAGGCACCCAAATTTACAATCCTGAGAAAGGAGCATGGACCGAAAGTTAAGTCCTCTTGATGTCATGCAGATGCTTGGTCGTGCTGGGAGGCCTCAATATGATACTTATGGTGAAGGAATAATCATAACTGGGCATAGTGAATTGCAGTATTATCTTTCTTTAATGAATCAGCAGCTGCCTATTGAAAGCCAGTTTATTTCTAAATTGGCTGATCAGTTGAACGCAGAGATTGTCCTTGGAACTGTGCAGAATGCTAGAGAAGCTTGCAAATGGCTCTTGTACAGTTATCTTTTTGTGCGGATGGTGCGTAATCCTACCCTCTATGGCTTGGCACCCGATGTTCTGAAAACAGATGAAACTTTGGAGGATAGAAGAGCTGATCTGGTAAGCATACTGGTTGCTCTTCCTTAATATATTGTGAATACCTTTTTAGCTTTGAAATATAGGTTGGATTTATTTTATATGCACTGATTTATTAGAATATAATTAAGATTTTTCTGTCTTAAGTAGTTGTTTATAGAATTTATCCTTGCCTTGCTCCCAGCCTTTTTTCTCCATTTGTTGGGGCGGGCTGGTGGCGGTTGGTAGTCGGAGGGTGCTAAACTAGCATTACTATTTAGGATTAACCCCCTTTTCCTCATAATTATATATGTTGCAACAATAAAAATAAGGTCCTTCTGGGACTGTGTTCTCTATATGGGTTCATGTTCACCCCTTAACCTTCTCTACCAGCCTGAGGTCTCGTGGATTTAAAGTCTGGTGGTTTCCTATTTATTGTAGTGATATGTCTCTAGTTTTTATTTGAAACCTACATGGCTCATTTTTATTTCTTCCAAGATTTATCAGTATTGTTTTTGGAGTTCCTTGAATTTAGTATGAAATTGCTTTGAAACCCATCATTTTATCTGAACATATTATTTCTATTTTCTTTCCAGATTCATTCAGCAGCTACTGTCTTGGATAAGAACAACCTGGTAAAGTATGACAGGAAAAGTGGATATTTCCAGGTCACTGACTTGGAGTCGCATTGCTAGTTATTACTATATAACACATGGGACTATTTCCACATACAATGAGCATTTGAAGCCAACAATGGGTGATATTGAGCTTTGTCGCCTGTTCTCTCTGAGTGAAGAGTTCAAATACGTGACTGTGAGACAGGATGAAAAGATGGAGTTAGCTAAGCTTTTAGACCGGGTACCGGTGCCTATCAAAGAGTCTCTTGAGGAATCTAGTGCCAAAATTAATGTTCTACTTCAAGCTTATATTTCACAGTTGAAGCTTGAAGGACTGTCACTGACATCTGACATGGTTTTTATCACTCAGGTCTGTTACGTTTGTAATGCCTCAAATTTTCTATTTGATTTTCCATTTAGTTTAAAGATTGAGTCTTCCCCGTAGCTGCTGCCTGAAAATTATTCTAATTTTATTTATTTAATCTGCAGAGCGCTGGACGTCTAATGCGAGCACTCTTTGAGATAGTTCTGAAAAGGGGATGGGCTCAGTTGGCAGAGAAGGCTTTGAAATTATGTAAAATGATAGGCAAGAGGATGTGGAGTGTGCAGACACCACTTCGGCAATTCCACGGTATTCCAAATGAGATTTTGATGAAATTGGAAAAGAAAGATCTGGCCTGGGATAGGTACTATGATCTCTCCTCGCAAGAGATTGGAGAGCTTATTCGGTTTCCTAAGATGGGAAGAACACTTCACAAATTTATTCATCAGTTCCCAAAGCTAAATCTGAATGCCCATGTTCAGCCAATTACTCGCTCTGTTCTGAAGGTTGAACTGACAATCACACCGGACTTCCAATGGGATGACAAGGTCCATGGCTATGTGGAGCCCTTTTGGATCATTGTTGAGGATAATGATGGGGAATATATTCTTCATCATGAATATTTCTTGTTAAAGAAACAGTACATAGATGAGGACCACACACTTAATTTCACTGTTCCAATTTATGAGCCACTGCCTCCACAGTACTTCATCAATGTTGTATCTGATAGATGGCTGGGATCACAAACTGTTCTACCAGTTTCCTTCCGGCACCTCATTTTGCCTGAAAAGTATCCTCCTCCTACAGAGTTGTTGGATTTGCAGCCCCTTCCCGTGACGGCCTTGAGGAACCCAGCATACGAAGCACTTTATCATCAATTCAAGCATTTCAATCCTGTCCAGACTCAGGTGTTCACTATCTTGTATAACTCGGATGATAATGTCTTGGTTGCTGCACCGACTGGGAGTGGGAAGACCATATGTGCTGAGTTTGCCATTTTAAGGAATCATCAGAAAGGTCCTGATAGTGTAATGCGGGCTGTCTACATTGCTCCAATTGAAGCTCTTGCAAAGGAAAGGTATGATGATTGGAAGAAAAATTTGGAGACGGGCTTGGAATGAGGGTGGTTGAATTAACTGGAGAGACTGCAACTGACTTGAAACTTCTTGAGAAAGGTCAAATAATTGTCAGCACTCCTGAGAAATGGGACGCTTTATCTCGCCGATGGAAACAGCGGAAACACATTCAGCAAGTTAGCCTCTTCATTATTGATGAGCTTCATTTGATAGGGGGTCCAGGTGGCCCTGTCTTGGAGATCATAGTCTCTAGGATGCGGTACATTGCTAGTCAGCTGGAGAACAAAATTCGTATTGTAGCTCTGTCGACTTCTCTTGCGAATGCCAAGGATTTGGGAGAATGGATTGGGGCCACATCTCATGGTCTCTTCAATTTTCCTCCTGGTGTAAGGCCTGTGCCTTTGGAAATTCACATCCAGGGTATTGACATTGCTAATTTTGAAGCCAGGATGCAAGCCATGTCAAAACCTACTTATACAGCAATTGTGCAACATGCTAAGAATGGCAAACCTGCCATTGTTTTTGTCCCTACCAGGAAGCATGCTCGTTTAACTGCGGTGGACTTGATGACATATTCAAGCATCGACAATGAACGGAAACCCTTGTTCTTGCTAAAATCTGCTGAAGATTTGGAGCCATTTGTTGCTAACATTAAGGAACCTATGTTGAAGGTGACGATTCAATATGGTGTAGGTTATTTGCACGAGGGCTTAAGCAGCACAGATCAAGATATAGTGAAGACGTTGTTTGAAACAGGATTGCTCCAAGTCTGTGTGATGAACAGTTCGATGTGCTGGGGAGTCCCATTGTCTGCTCATCTGGTGGTGGTCATGGGCACACAGTACTATGATGGCAGGGAAAATGCTCATACCGATTATCCCGTCACTGATTTACTGCAGATGATGGGTCATGCCAGTCGACCACTTGTGGACAACTCTGGAAAATGTGTCATACTCTGTCATGCCCCACGCAAAGAATACTACAAAAAATTCCTCTATGAAGCCTTTCCAGTTGAAAGCCATTTGCATCACTATCTGCACGATAATCTGAATGCTGAAGTGGTTGTTGGAGTTATTCAAAACAAGCAAGATGCTGTGGACTACCTCACTTGGACATTCATGTACAGAAGGCTCACTCAAAATCCAAATTATTATAATCTTCAGGGAGTCAGTCATAGGCATCTCTCCGATCATCTCTCTGAGGTTGTGGAGAACACTATCAGTGATCTGGAAGCAAGTAAATGTGTTGCCATTGAGGATGACTATTTACTGTCGCCTTTGAATCTTGGCATGATTGCTTCTTATTATTACATTAGTTACACAACAATTGAGCGCTTTAGTTCTTCTTTGACTTCTAAAACAAGGTTGAAGGGTCTCTTGGAAATTTTGTCTTCAGCTTCGGAGTATGAACAGCTTCCAATAAGACCCGGAGAGGAGGATTTGATACGAAAGTTAATCCATCACCAGCGATTCTCATTTGAAAACCCAAAGTACACAGATCCGAATGTGAAGGCCAACACTCTACTGCAAGCCCATTTCTCCAGACAAACCATTGGTGGAAATCTGTCTGCTGACCAGCAGGAGGTTCTCATTTTTGCGTGCAGGCTTCTTCAAGCCATGGTTGATGTTATTTCCAGCAATGGCTGGCTTAGCCTTGCCCTCCTTGCTATGGAAGTAAGTCAGATGGTAACTCAGGGAATGTGGGAGCGTGATTCTATGCTTCTCCAACTTCCCCACTTCACCAAGGAATTGGCTAAAAGGTGCCAGGAAAACCCCGGGAAAAATATTGAAACAGTTTTTGATCTGGTGGAAATGGAGGATGATGAAAGGCGAGAGCTCCTTCAAATGTCAGACACGCAGATGATGGATATTGCTCGATTCTGTAACCGTTTTCCAAACATTGACTTGACTTATGATGTTCTGGATAGTGAAACTGTTGGAGCTGGAGAAGACGTTAGTTTGCAGGTCAGCCTTGAACGAGATCTTCAGGGAAGGACAGAAGTTGGAGCTGTGGATGCCCCTAGATATCCTAAATCGAAAGAAGAAGGATGGTGGCTGGTCGTTGGTGATACTAAAACTAATCAATTGCTTGCTATAAAAGGGTTACTCTTCAGAGGAAGTCTAGGGTGAAACTGGACTTCACTGCGCCTACAGAACCTGGAAAGAAGACATACACTCTGTATTTTATGTGTGATTCTTATCTGGGGTGTGATCAGGAGTACACCTTCACTATTGATGTCAAGGAAGCAGCTGCTCTTGAGGATGATAGTTGAAGAGGATGAACCTGTTTTTGACATCTGCACCTTCCTGTAAGTTATATTATATACTCTTGATCCATCTAGATTATCAAATTGTCTTCTGAAGAAGCTTATTCATATTTTACTTTTTGCTGATCATTATATGTTGAAGAAATGTGAGATGAGTTGTATTTGTTTTGATATTCCTCATTGTTTAATGTGTTATGCAGACTGTTCTGGTGGCGATCCAATATTGCAAGCCAAAGTTAGTGCTGTGCACGGATGGGAAAACTGCTGTTAGCTTCTACGAATTGGTCGTTTGATAAAAAGGCAGGCATATGTGTATCATCTCTTATGGGAGGGCTGACCCCTACTTGTATCGTCTTCTTATAGCACTAATTAATTGTTGTGTTTGCTATCGAATGATGTAATATCAATTCATCTACTTTTGTTGTTTTGAGAATCATAGCGCCCAGCCTTGCTTGTTTTTATTTGCATATGGAGAACCATGTTCGTTTATTATTTGCGTCTTAATTTGATTGGTATTATTCCCTCCATCCCATTTTTGGTTGTCCAAAATAAAAAAATTAACAGTCTTGTTTTTGTTTTTCCATACCTAAAATAGTAAAAAAACAACACAATCTCTTAAATTAAACTTTTATAAATATCTTTTATTTACACTCTAATGTCATTAATTAACTCTTTCAATAAAGTTAATTTTAAAATAACTCTTTTCAATAAAGTTAAAAATATTTATTTACCCTTCATTTTATACATTTTAATATTAATAAACAATTTTTTTTTTTTTTTTAATTTTTGTGTCAATTCCTCTTGAGCAAATAAAATTATTTACTTTTCACTTTATATCTTTTAATATTAATAAATAAATTTTTTTCTTAATATTTGTATCAATTCCCTTTGAACAAATAAAATTGGGATGTAGAGAGTATTATGTTATTGGGATGAAAATAAATTAAACAATAGGAATTATGAAAGACAAATGTAATAATTTATCTTGGAAAGACTATGTATAGTTAATATACTAAAAAAATTAATTTGATTATAGAAAATCGAGGAGGGTGTTTGAGTCAATAACTAAAATTAATTTTAGGCAAATATTTGTGTGCACATTATAGTATTTTTATCTAATATTATATTGTAACTAAACTAATACTATATAATATTGTTAACTAAACTAATACTATACAATGTTTGAAATAATACTACACTGTAATCAAATTAATACTATACAATACCGAAACAATACTATATTATAATCAAACTAATACTATACAAGACATGAAATAATACTACGGTAAGATAACCAAACTTTGTGCATACAATTTTTATTGTGCCCAATATGCACACAAATACTACTCATTATTTTAAAGCCAAGGGATAATGTTTCGAATTAAGTCGAGATTTGTCCACATTTCGGTAATTAATCAATCAATCAAGAGAGGGGCATAATAGATAATTATATGAAAGAGAAGGTCAGGTTAAACCGGTGGCTAAGTTGGTAGTATCGCCCCGTCCCATCGCACTATATAAGTGTCATTTTAGGAGAGAGAGAGAGTGTGCGAAGAAGTAGGTGCGAGTGTTCTTCAGACATTTTCAGAGTAAAGACATGGATTCAGATTACGGAGTTGCAAGAGAGCTTTCTGATCTGCAAAAGCTTCGATCTCAGTATCAGCCCGAACTTCCCGCCCTGCCTTCAGGTCTATAATTCTGTTTCTATACTTATGCGCTTCTGATTTACGCTCCATTTGGTTGTTCATGTTGCAATCAACTCCTTTCTTTTTTATGGATTGATTTTTAGTGAATAATGATGCATCGAAGATTCTTATGAGATGCGAATAAATCTAGGGTGGCTCTGAGTGTTTTCATGCATTCTGAGATCCGCAAAAGTAGATCTGATAGGTTGGACCACATTTATATTGTATTTTGTTCTATTCGTGCCTAATCATGCAATGTCTTCTTTGCATTTATGCTCCGTGAATAACCTTTTCTTCCACCGTGTGCGCGCCTGTGAAGAAAGGATATTCGGTAGAATAAGATTTGTATCTATGTGCTGATTCTTCGTCTTCTGGATTTGAAAGTGTTTCGTTGTTTGGTAGAAGGGGGCTAGCTTCTTTCCCGTTGCTCTTTGAAATCTGCATAGAATATAATTCTGTTACAAGGTTAAGGGCTGACAAACTGTATCTACTGTAATTAATGAAAGCTTGACTGTTTTTTTATCCTTTTCCTCCATCTAGTTTAGGTAACAATTTCCCCCATAATACTGCATTTTAGCTTCTAAGATTCTTACTATCTGCTAAAAGGTGTTTTTGATTTTAATATTGGCTTCCACCCAACTATTGCTTGTCTCCCTAGAATAGATGGATCCGTTTGCCCCCTTAATAACTAAGCACTCTTCGATTAGGGTGGGGCTAGTTATACACATCCCATTTTTCCTGGACCCAAGATGGTCACTTGTACTGATCCCTCATATTTGATCATAAGCCAATCAAACTGTTTTTACGTTTTAGTCCATACTCTTAACCTTTCCATTTTTTGTATGACAGGGAACTACTGTTCGTGTAGAATTTGGTGATGTAACCACAGCTGCAGACCCCTTAGGCTCTCGTACCATAAGTAGAACTTTTCCTCACACTTATGGTCAACCTATAGCGCATTTCCTGAGGGCAACTGCTAAGGTTCCAGATGCTAAAATAATTACTGAGCATCCTGCAGTTAGGTACGCATCCCGTCTTTACTTAAATGAAATGAATGCATTATAATCAACAGTTTTCTAAGAGATAGATAGTATGGTAGAAAGATGCAGTTCGTTAGCATGTGATGATCATTGCTAGCATATCACGTTATCAACTATCAATTGTAAAAAAATCCTCTAAACTTTATGCTGAGTAAAAGACTCTGACCTTGCTGGATTGCGGAATTAGACCTGCAAAACCAAAGACCGCCTTCTTGGCGGTATGGGTTGCCTCCGGCCCCATCTGCCAAGAGCTATTCATGTATTTATCCAATAAATTGATGTTGATCATGCACTGAGTTTTCCTTATTCTTGCTCAGGGTTGGAGTTGTTTTCTGTGGTAGACAGTCTCCCGGAGGACATAATGTTATTTGGGGTCTTCATGATGCACTAAAAGTTCACAATCCCAAGAATACTTTGCTTGGATTTCTCGGTAAGAATTCAAATCTCCTAGACTTGTTATTACTATTATTTTGGGCTTGCCTTTTAATCTGATGTGTTTGGGCACCAAATTCTGTTTTATTAGTTTTATTTGTTTCATGGAAATTGGTCTTCTTTCTTTGTTATGTTTGGTTGGTCATGGAGTTAGTTTCCTTACTGTTGCATGTAAACAAATACAAATTAGTAAGATGCAGTTTATGCTTTTTTTTTTTTTTTTTTCATTAGTTGGGTTATCTTTAGGAAAATTAACATGCTAAAGATTCATATTTATGCTTTTCCAGGTGGTTCCGAAGGTTTATTTGCACAAAAGACTCTAGAGATTACAGATGACATTCTTGCGACCTATAAAAATCAAGGTACGTGTGGCTATACCGTTACATTTCTTGATGTACAATCATTTCCAGAAGTAATCATTATTGAGTTTTATGTATTGAAGGTGGTTATGATTTGCTGGGACGGACAAAAGATCAAATTAGAACAACTGAACAGGTCAATTCAGCACTTAATGCATGCACAACTTTAAAGTTGGATGCTCTTGTTATTATCGGAGGTATAAAAATACTCTCTGTGGTTCGTGAAAATCTGGGTGGTTATACACTTATATAGTGTCAGTTTTCTGACTTGTGCATTTTTGTGAAGGTGTTACATCAAATACAGATGCTGCCCAGCTTGCAGAAACTTTTGCAGAAAGAAAGTGCTCTACAAAGGTACATCACATGAAGACACTATGCTTATGAATGTTGTTGCTTCAGTTTTACATTTTAGTTGTTTATTGTGTCTCATTCAGCTAAGTTATATTTATGTGGTTAATATACATTATTGTGATGATGTTTTTGAGTACCAACTTCTAGAAATCAATTTTACTTCTGCTGTCTTATAAATTTGAATGACATTGCTATAAACACTGTTTGTATAATCTCTGCAGGTGTTGGGTATTCCTGTTACTTTAAATGGAGATCTTAAAAACCAATTTGTTGAGACAAATGTTGGCTTTGATACAATATGCAAGGTAAAGACTTCACCGCCATTTTTGTGTATGGATGTTTTTTTCTCTTCTTCCCCTTTCAATTTTGTTTGTTCACCCCCATTATTAACAGACATTTATTAACAGTTTGTAGTGTTAACTTGATGCCAGCTTTAGCATTGATGTATAGAATTATTTTCCCTTTTATGCTTTGCATGACAGCCATATCCATTATTTTCCTTAGTTACAATCTTTGTGGATTATTGTATCTCTTCTTCTATGGGTTTTTATAACATTACTACAAAGTAAAACTGCCAGGAAGATCTTTTTCTCTATAAGGAAATGAAATGATTGGGTCTTCTTTACTTATTTCAGGTTAATTCCCAGCTCATTAGCAATGTGTGCACCGACGCACTGTCTGCAGAGAAGGTAATATGGTTATTTGCATATTCTTCTGCATTTTTATTTGAGGTTTCTTTCTGGAGAAATACAACTATACATGGAGTGATGCTAATAGTTGCTATTATTTCTCTTGAACTTAAATGTTGTTTAGTTTATACTTTCTGGTTCATCCTGTTTTTACATTTTCTCTGTCGATTTGCAGTATTATTATTTTATCCGACTCATGGGGAGAAAGGCATCTCATGTTGCTTTGGAATGCACTCTCCAGTCCCATCCCAATATGGTTTGTATTGACCCCTTGCATTATTTCATTTTGAAACTTAGTATACATTTGGCATGTTTAATCATTCATTCTTGCAGGTCATACTTGCTGAAGAGGTAGCTGCATCTAAGCTCACACTTTTTGACATCACAAAACAAATATGTGATGCAGTTCAGGCAAGGGGTGAACAAGGTAGAACATGTCAGAGCTGCTATTATTGTCATAGTCATTATGGCAATGCATTACTTCCTAACATTCTCTTTTTTGCTTCAGATAAGCATCATGGTGTCATCCTTTTGCCGGAGGGTCTGATTGAAAGCATTCCTGAAGTCAATGCTCTATTGCAGGTATTGAATGTTTAGCATTTGGTTTAGGTCATATTGTAATTGTCCCTTTGCCCTATAAATAACCACCTGCTATTCTCCTTAGTTCAAAAGAAAGTCATTTTGCTTAGGGTTCTCTAAAAGAAACTTAGAATACTGAGAGAATGGGTTCTTGCAGTAATTTCACAAATATATTGAACAAAATATTTGATCCTTCATCTGTCTCAATTTTTTATCTTGTAGGAAATTCATCGTTTGCTCAGGGAAGGAGTGTCTGTTGATAAGATTTCTAGTCAGCTGTCACCTTGGGCATCTGCATTGTTTGAATTTCTGCCACCGTTTATAAAAAAACAGGTAACTCTTAATGTTTAGCAACTCTTAAAACAGTTGACACTTAATTGTCTAGGTCACCATGAAATTAATACTTAATACTGTGTGGCAGCTCCTTCTCCACCCAGAATCGGATGACTCTGCACAGCTTTCTCAGGTACTTGAATTATATAGGCACTCAAATTTTGCGACAAGGTTGATTCTCAAATTTATGTAATTTCTAATTATTTCCTGAACTCAACAGATTGAGACAGAAAAGCTTCTTGCCGAGCTTGTTGAAGCAGAGATGAACAAGCGACTGGTAAGCTATCTGCTCCTTCATTCTTGTCCAACAATAGAAAACCTCAAGTAACACATGACATAATATGCATCTCTCTGTGTCTACTTTACAGAAAGAAGGGACCTACAAGGGCAAGAAATTCAATGCCATTTGCCATTTCTTCGGTTATCAAGCTAGGGGTTCATTGCCATCGAAATTTGACTGTGACTATGCTTATGTGAGCTTGGCCTTACTTATTAATTCCATTCATTTTTTGAGTTTTTGCCCCCACTTTTCTCCTGTAATGAAAATTTACTTTAACCAAAACGTTGTTCATCTGAAGTCTATATTCTTTTCATTGCAGGTGCTTGGTCATATTGGCTATCACATAATAGCTGCTCGTTTGAATGGTTATATGGCAACTGTAAACAATTTGAAGAATCCTGTGAACAAGTGGCGTTGTGGTGCTGCTCCCATAACAGTATGTTACCCTATTCCTGCCCATAATGGAAGATTACTTGCAATATGTTTCCCCACTTTGTTCTTTTTTTTGTTCCATCTTTGTATTTTGTACCGAATACTATATAAGAAATTTATACATTTTTCTTGTTATTACTACAGGCTATGCTGACTGTTAAGCACTACGGGCGTGGTCAGGGGGCTTCAAACCTTGGAAAACCAGCTCTGCATCCAGCATCTGTTGATTTAAGTGGAAAGGGCTACGAGTATGTCCTTATATTATTTCTTGTTCTTAAATAACTTGTATGTTCTTTCAATATATGGTTTACTAATCTACTCGGTGGTTTTGTTTTCCATTCCAGGCTATTGAGACAAAATGCAACCAAGTTTTTGATGGACGATGTTTACAGAAACCGGGACCACTTCAGTTTGATGGCCCCGGTGGTGATGCAAAGCCTGTAACACTTTGTGTTGAAGATCAGGATTACATGGGGCGGATAAAGAAGTTGCAGGAATACCTGGACAAGGTTCTTTCATCCCTAAAAGAGATGTGGGGTTATCTTTCTTTGGGTGATTATTAACATTGTATTATTTTTTTCCAGGTTCGTTCGATAGTGAAACCAGGATGCTCTCAAGATGTTCTTAAAGCTGCTCTGAGCGCCATGGCTTCTGTGACCGACATTCTTTCTGTGATGTCGCCTTCCAGTGGGAATTCAACAATCTAGACATCTGCACTTTTTTTTTTTTTTTTTTTTTTTTTTTGCAAAATCCGTGTAGGCTTAGAAGGATTAGACAGCGATGGTAATAAGCCCAGTTTTGTTATGCGGTTTCAGTTGTTGCTTTCGTGTAACTTTATGAGGATTTGTTTTGCGGTTTATGACAACATCTCCTATTCCTATTGCCTTTTAAAAGTTCATTATGCCCTGGCTTAGCTCAACATCAACCGCTAGGCTATCAGAGCTCCACTTTTATGAGTTCCTAATATGGTTTTCATGCAAGATAATGATGTTGATGGGAGAGGCATAACTTGATGTATTCATTTGTAGCCAATTCATTGCATTTCATATTACAAAAATTCGGCCTAAAATTCATTACACGAAATGAATAAACTTATTATAGTTTTGAGTTTGGTTCATTGGGCCTTAACAACTGAGCCTCCTACCAACTAAATCCATATTAGTAAGTATACTGGTTGAAAATTGAAAAAACAGAGCCTGTGGCTGTTTAAGATGGATGTCCGGTGAAGACTATTAGTACCCGTTTGGTTTCCCTCATTAATTATCCCAGACACGATAGACTTCATTTTAACACTTGTCACCCATGTTAACTCATTTGTAAATGCCCTAATCATGCAAACCAAACGAGCATTTAATTGATTTGATGTGTAGAGCTGGGAAATTGTCTGAAGACAAGGAATGATATGGAATTAGAATCTTGAAGAAAGTTGGTATATGTGGGTGGGGACTCCCACAGTGGAGATTTTTATTGTAAGAGATGGGAAGGCGTTTCATCAGATTGTTATTATTGTTGTGGTCTTAATTAATCTGTTGTTGGACATGAAGAATTGTGATTTGCAGTTGCAGTTCCAGTAGATCTATATATGAGATGAATTGCCATATATATCTTTGCTGTTGTTTTCGTGGAAAATGCAATATCCATGTATGATGTCTCAAATCAAATGTAGGAATTCATTTGATTTGGAGGGCGACATACATTATTAACTTGTTCATACATCAGCATGCAATTTGGGAGGAAAATTCCAGGTGATTTTTGACTTGTATCTGCTGTGCGCATGCAATTTGTCTAGACACAGAATACAATACAATACAATGGACAAAAATTAAAATGAAACCTAAATCTATCTAAATAGAAATTAAACACAACCTATTTAGATAAAACCTGACAGCGAACCTAGTTTAGCCTGCCTGCATATACAGGTGTTAACAAGTATGCAAGTTAAATCATGGAATATATATATACACTCCACACGTCACACATATTTGTTCCATCAAATAATAATGATTTTTTAAGCAATGCCAAAGGGACCCCTATTTTGTCTCTCTTGTTACAAAAATTGGTAATCATAAACAAATATGCCGACCTTTGCAAGGTACTCTATTCTAAATATCATTTATTCATCTCATTGGAACACAAATTTAGATGATAAAAGAAATAAATAATAAAGCACCAAAGATTTTGAGAAAGTTGAAGTTAGTTTTCTATTTACTTTGTACTTAACCTCATGTCTATTGTATTAATTGTATATATGAAGAGTCTTTGCAATTCATTGTGTGCTTGCTAGTTTTGGCAAAGGGAAACAGCCAACAATTACAGGGTTTTTCGGAAAATCATTGGTAATTTAAGTCTGAACACGTAATACTCAAATTTTAAAAGTATCATGTTTCATGTATTCTAGTGTTTCATAGAAGTTGTCATGAAAATTTTGATTAGCATATCACAAAGAAATTAAAACCACTTTGTTGATTCACTTTGTTGTCTGGATTAACATGCAATAATATTATATATATAAGGCAGAAGATTGATGACAGTTATATAATACCTAAATTCCAAATAATGCAATAAAAGAATAATCAGAAACATGAGAAACAGTATGATAAGTACTTCCAAATTCTAAGTGGCCCTTTTAAAAGGACCATTATGATCAGGGTATAGCTGTTCCATTTCTTACACAAAACTGCAAATAGAGTAAGTTTCTTCTTCTTTGATTTACTACGGTATCTCTGCAGTTCTTGATCATCAACCTAAGTCATAGTCTCATGTTGTATATACATAGGTTTAATTAATTTCAAGAAACATATATATGGAGAAGCTGGAAGAATCCTACAAAGCTCATATTGTGGTGCTACCTTATCATGGACAAGGCCACATAAATCCCCTGCTTCAATTTTCAAAAAGATTAGCTGCAAAAAGAATCAAAATCACAGTAACCACTACACTCTCTAATACCAAAGCCATGGAAGCTGCTGCATCTTGCTCATCCATCCGGTTTCAATCAATATACGATGATCAGGCCGAAGGAGGGGTGGGTGGTCCTGGTGGCTTCAAGGGGTTTCTTGATAGGTTTGAGGCCATTGGATCAACAAACTTGATCCAACTCCTCAGAAAATTTCAAGATTCTGATGAAACTGAGAACCCTTTTGTGAAATGCCTCATTTATGATGCTAATATACCTTGGGCTTCCAATGTTGCTAATGAATTGGGCATTGCTAGAGCTTCCTTCTTTACACAGTCATGTTCTTTCATTACCAGTTGTTATCCAATGTACTGTGACTTGTTGGGAGTGTCTCCATTAGTCCCTCCTCTGTTAATGCCCGGATTGCCACGCCTTCGTCTACCAAATCTGCCTTCGCTTGGCCCTGAAACGGGCCGTTATCCTCCGATTATACGCTACATTTTGAGACAGTTTGACAATAGTGAGAAAGTGGATTGGGTTCTCTTCAACTCTTTCCATAAGTTGGAAGAGGAGGTAATTTTGTCTTGCTATAATTTGCACTTCTTTTCTGAGTAATCAAGAATCAAGTTTGGAGATAATCTTGTTTAACACAACTTTATTAATGAATGTAAGTGATTTTGATTTGAGATCCTTATGAATTGCTATATACGTTAGACAATTAATGTTCATATGCAAATGCAATCTTGTTTAAGACAACTTTGTGAATGTTGGTGATACTGATATGAGATCCTTGTGAATTGACAATGTTCATATGAAAATGCAATCATGTTTATCCTTGTGAATTGGCATGTTAGCTAATGTTTACAATCTTGTGTTTAAGACAACTTTAATTGTTGAATGTAGGTGATATTGATATAAGATCCTTGTGATTGCAATGCTAATCAGATAATGTTCATATGCACACTACTACATTTTCTCTATGAGCGCCCATAATAGATAACACGTGCCTAGATAACATTGGTTTACCTACATAGATAACAGATATTATCTCATATCTATGAGAGAAAATGTTGTAGTGGCAAATGCAATCTTGTTTATCCTTGTGAATTGATATGTTAATTTGCAATCTTGTTTTTAAGACAAGTTTGATTGTTAAATGTAGGTGATCAAGTGGATGTCAACACTGTGGCCTGTAAGGACGATTGGGCCGACGCTACCTTCCTTATACCTAGACAACCGGGTAAAGGATGGCGGCGACTATGGTTTCAATATCATGAAGCCAAACACGGACGCCTGCTTGAAATGGCTCGACTCCAAGGAGAAAGAGTCCGTGATCTACGTATCGTTTGGAAGTGCTGCATCTTTAAGTTGTGAACAAACTAAACAAGTAGTCAATGCCCTTCTAAATAGCACCATGAACTTTTTATGGGTTGTAAAGCCATCCGAGGAGAACAAGCTCCCAAGCGATTTCAATCGGGACGATTTAGACCGAGGATTGGTCGTAAATTGGTGTCCACAGTGGCGGTGTTGGCACACGATGCCATTGGATGTTTTGTCTCGCATTGTGGTTGGAATTCGACTATTGAAGCTATTAGTTTGGGAGTGCCTATAGTGGCTATGCCTCAATTTTTGGACCAAATGAGCAATGCTCACTTTGTGGAGCATGCATGGCACGTGGGGATTCAACCTAAGACCGATGATGAGGGATTTTGTACGAGTGAGGAAATACATGCATGCATTCAAGAACTAATGGGAGGCGAAAGAGGACGAGATATTAGGAAGAATGTCACCCGTTGGAAAGAGTTAGCTAAGAAGGCAATAGATGAAGGAGGAAGCTCGGATGTATGCATTGAAGAAATTATTACTAAGGTGACCACAATCTAGTATTTCACGGCGTTTTGATTTTTCATTTTATTTATAAATTAGGTTATATTTTGTATTTTTATTAAAATATTTAGATAATGTGTTGTTTTTAATAAGAAAGGCAAATATTTATTAAGCATAAAGTAAGAACTCATTTTTTTAATATCTATGTATTAATTCAAGATAATATATATTTTGAATTGATGATGTTGTTTTGAAGAGTGTATTGAAATTTATATTGACTGTTAAAATGGGTTTTTATGGTAATTTCTTGTATTTTAATATTTAATTTGTATTGAAAACATCCATTAACAGGTACTCCCTCCGTCCCAAAAAGTTATGCACATTTTCCTTTTTGTTTGTCTCAACAAATTATGCACATTCCTAAATTAAAAATATCATACAATTAATACTTTCACAATATCATTTAAATCATAAAAATGTCGCTCTTATTCTACTCTCTACTTTATTCTCTCTCCTACTTTATTTCATTAAATCACCAAAATACCCTTACACTTTATTCTCTCTCTTACACTTTATTCTCATAAAGTCAACAAAATTAATTTTTTTAGTTTTCGTGTCCCAATAAGTGTGCACAACTTCTTGGGATGGAGGGGTATTAAGTTGGCAAAAAAATAAGGGAAAAACTTCAAAATGCCCACCGCCATAAAAAAATGTTTTCTACCCACCTACTTAACAAAAAATATTTTCTACCCACTTTATAAAAATGTTTTCTACCCACCCCTACCCCACCCCCAAAAGCTGCCCCATCCGCCTCCTCCTCCTCCCCATTTCCACGCCCCCTTCCCATTTGTCGGGATTCTTTGCATGCATGCATGATTCCCTACTTTATGTCACATCTCCGAAATTAAGGCCCATGACGAGAGCAAACTCGTGCTGCGAGAATCGGATGAAGCGATCCCCAATCTTAAACCATAAAATATTGTGATCTATACTAGGGATGCTCACTTGGTATGCAAGTAACCCATGAGTGCAGCCGTTGACCGTGTAATTCGATGTCTCCATGAATAAGAATCTCCCAAAGCCTCATATGAAAAATGCTTAGGCAATCTTCACTAATTCCATATAATACTCTCTTGATATCTTCCAATATGGTGAGCTGCACATATTGGTTAATCAAGAACCGGTGTCCCCCGGAAAGCTGGTCTAATCCAACTCCAACAAAGAACCTAAGTATACAAAGATAATAAAATAAAATAATGAGCAAACTAATACAATTTAATTTTTTAATACCAATGAGTGTCCAAGATTTTTTATAATTCTTTTATTATTATTTTAGTATTAAAAATAAATTTAAAATGAATTAATAAATAAATGGAGTGTCCAAGATTTTTTTAATTTTTTTAGTATTAAAAATAAATTTTAAATAAATTAATAAATAAATCTGGACACCCTCTCGTTCAAAGGGGTGTCCAAGATTTTTATTATTTTTTTAGTTTTAAAAATACATTTTAACAAATTAATAAATAAGTCCTGGAGTTGTCCAGGATTTTTATAATTTTTTTAGAATTAAAAATAAATTTATAACGAATTAATAAATAAATGCGAGGTGTCCAAGATTTTTTATAATTTTATTTAGCATTAAAAATAAAGTTAAAACAAATTAATAAATAAATCTGGACACCCTCTCGTTCAAAGGGGTGTCCAGGATTTTTATTATTATTTTATTATTTTTAAGTATTAAAAATAAATAACAATTAAATGAGCAAATAAATAAAATAATTAAATAATCCGTATGAGTCTCAACCGAGTCGTTTGGGAGGACTAAATGCGATATTAATCAATTTGTTTTTTTAAATTTTTAAATTTGTTTTAATTTATAATTAATTTATTCAATAAAAATAAATAATAATAAAATAATATGGACGAGCCACGCACGACTCGTACGAGGGCTCGTTCAGAATAAAAAAATTAAAAAATAATTTGTTTGAATACTAAGCTGTAACAAATATTTTAACTAATTTAAATTAAAATAAATAATAATTAAAATATAAATTAAAAAAGAATTAATTAAATCGACCGACTCGGTCTTAAATGCGACATTAATCAATTTGTTTTAATTTATATTTAATTTATTAAATTAAAAGAAGTAATAATTAAAATATAAATTAAAAAGAATTAATTTAATTTTTTAGCATTAAAAATAAAGTTAAAACAAATTAATAAATAAATTTGGACACCCACTCGTTCAAAAGGGTGTCCAGGATTTTTATTATTATTTTATTATTATTTTATTATTTTTTAAGTATTAAAAATAAATAACAATTAAATGAGCAAATAAATAAAATAATTAAATAATCCATACGAGCCTCAATAAGGTAAATGCGGGAGGACTCGTACGGTATTAGTCAATTTGTTTTTTTTTAATTTTTAAATTTTTTTAATTTATAATTAATTTATTCAATAAAAATAATAATAATAATAATAAAATAATGTGGACGAGCCCTGCATTTACTCGCATTTAGGGCTCGCTCGTAATAAAAAAATTAAAAAATAATTGGTTTAAATACTAACTGTGTAACAAATATTTTAACTAATTTAAATTAAAATAAATAATAATTAAAATATAAATTAAAAAAGAAATAATTAAATGGACCTGGTCCTCGTACGACATTTGTTAGGAAAAGAAATTTTGTAGCTAGTTTTGATGTGTTAAAAGTGTAAAATAGGATGACCAAATGAGCATCTTGTATAGACAATGAAGTATTTCTTTGTAAATAAAACTAAGTATAGAAGATGAACAAGGACAAGATATCGAGACAAGGAAGATTTCCATATAGTAAGAGAATATCGACAAGGTCAAGATATCGGACAAGGACATCACTGAGAAGATTGTTAAAGAAGCAAGACAAACGTCAGACAGGAGTTAAGATGGAGACGAGGTGAAGTAAACATCGAGCGAAGAGGTGTTAGAAAAATATTATGCAAAGATTCAAGAAGCGTTTCAACAACTTTCGGAAGAATTCTGAGAATTCAGCTTATATTGTTATAACCGATCAAAATGAATTCAAAGAAGTTACAAGCCAAGAGGAGTTCTTTATAAATAGGAATAGAAATCAATTTAGAATTAACTTTGACACTTTGCACTCTTCATTATACTTTGTACACGCAAGAAAAAAAAAAATCATACACATTCAAGAAACGTATTATACGTTTTTCGGTTCTTAGTGTTTATAGAACACTTTTTCATTAGATCTTCAAGCCATAGATATTCGGAAGTTAGGAAGATTCATTATAAGGTGAAGAGATTCATCATTGTAAGTAAGGTAGCAAGAAAGAAGGAAGTAAGTAAGTGAAGGCCCTTTTTTCAAGTTCGAAGAAGGAGAGTGGACGTGAGGATCGTTTGATCCAAACCACTATAAATCTGGTGTTATTTCTTCTACCGCTTGCTTATTACTTGTTTTCATTAGTTGTTTCTTGATCGCAAATTTGATATCGACAAAGCTTTAGATCCTAATTGAATTGAGTATAAGCAAAAATTTGTTTCCTGTAAATCCGTTTTTGGAGTTGATAGATCATCTAAGCTTGTAAAAGTTTTTGATAATCTATTCATCCCCCCTTCTAGAATTATCACTAGAGGGTATCTTGTTTTTGCGTTTAAACTCGTTCTAAAGGGACCCAACAACATAAATCAATTTGTTTTAATTTATATTTAATTTATTAAATTAAAAGAAGTAATAATTAAAACATAAATTAAAAAAGAATTAATTTAATTTTTTTAGCATTAAAAATAAAGTTAAAACAAATTAATTAATAAACTGGACACCCTCTCGTTCAAAGGGGTGTCCAGGATTTTATTATTATTTTATTATTATTTTAGTATTAAAAATAAATAACAACTAAATGAGCAAATAAATAAAATAATTAAATAATCCGTACGAGCCTCGACCGAGTTAAATGACGGGAGGACTCGTGACGGTATTAATCAATTTGTTATTTTTTTAAATTTTTAAATTTGTTTTAATTTATAATTAATTTATTCAATAAAAATAAATAATAATAATAAAATAATGTGGACGAGCCACGCATTTACTGCATTTAGGACTCGTTCGACATTAATAGATTTGTTTTTTTTTTATATTTTTAAATTTTGTTTTAATTTATAATGCTAAAAATTATTAAAAATCTTGGACACCTCCGCATTTATTTTATAATTCGTTATAAATTTATTTTTAATACTAAAATAATAATAAAAAATAATAAAATCTTGGACACCCCTTTGAACGAGAGGTGTCCAAATTTATTTGTTAATTTGTTTTAAATTTATTTTTAATGCTAAAAAAATTATTGAAAATCTTGGACACCTCCATTTATTTTATAATTCGTTATAAATTTATTTTTAATACTAAAATATTAATAAAAAATCTTGGACACCCCTTTGAATGAGAGGGTGTCCAGATTTATTTATTAACTGCTTTTAAATTTATTTTTAATGCTAAAAAATTATTAAAAATCTTGGACACCTCCGATTTATTTTATAATTCGTTATAAATTTATTTTTAATACTAAAATATTAATAAAAAATCTTGGACACCCCTTTGAACGAGAGGGTGTCCAAATTTATTTATTAATTGGTTTAAAATTTATTTTTAATACTAAAAATTATAAAAAATCTTGGACACTCCATTTATTTATTAACAAAAATTGTTTATACTAATATAATGAATAACTCATCTACTAATACTAACATTAAACTAAAATTCAATACTAAATACTAACATCTCACAATAAATTAAAATTAAAATTATACTAACATTCAACAAATACTAACAACAAATATATAAGAAATCTAAAATTTAAATTTGTTCAAAATATTTTGTAACATTCAATCTTAAACCCTAACAACAAATATTAACTTAAAATTATACTAACATTCAACAAATACTAATTAAAATTATACTAACAACAAATACTAACTTCAACAAATACTAACAACAAATATATATGAAATCTAAAATTTAAATTTATTCAAAATATTTTGTAACATTCAACCCTAAACCCTAACAACAAATATTAAATTAAAATTATACTAACATTCAACAAATTTTAAAAAATCGATGGAAAACTTACCGGGAAAATTGTGCCGGCCGGAGCTTCATCTATATCCGGCGAACTATATTGTTCTTCAATTGGACGACTCATTTTCGTATGCAAAGATGATTCTTTTTAAATATGCACCATAATAATTAAATAAAATTAGAGTTATAATAATTAAAATAAAATTATACATAATAAAATAAATTAAAATAAAATAATAACCTATTGGAGGTTGGCCGGAAGTCGACGGAGGTTGCAAGCACAAGAGAGAACTCGCCAGGAAGTAGAAGCACCGAGAGAAAATTGGAGGTTGGCGATGGGTCGGCTTGGAACTCACGGAGGTAGCACCACCGAGAGAGAAGAGTGAAGAGAGAAATGAGGATTTTACGGGAGAGTGAGGGAGAGATTAATGGGGTAAGTGTAAAAGTGGGGAATAAATTGGCGGGGCGGCAGTGAGGAATAAATTGGGGATGTAAAATTTGAATTGGGTTGGTGAAATTAGGTGGGGGGTGGGGGGTGGCGGCATTGGGGAGTATGTGGGGACCACAATAAAAGTGGGGGTAGTGGGTAAAAACATTTTTATTCGATACGCGTAGAAAAGCATTTTTGTTATGAAAATGGGTATTTCACCCCATTGTCGAGAAAAATAATTATAGAGGAAGAAAAGGAAAGTGTCACGTGCACAATTGTGGGATTCCAAAGGCAAAACAAAAACGCTCCTGCGGGGTTAGATTCGGGATTTCGCTTTTTGAAGCGGTGCTATTTTGAATTTTGAAAAGGTTTGAATTTCAAAAATGTTGCCGTTGTAGTGCCTTCTTCGGGTATATAGATCAAATTCCGCCTTGAGAAAAGCCCTCAATCTTGTAATATCTTGAATCGTAATCACAGAGAGAGAGAGAGAGAGAGATTTAAAGAAGAGAAAAAATGGATGAGAAACCGAAATCTGCAATGGAGGCATTCGAGAAGCTTGAGAAAGTGGGAGAGGGGACGTACGGAAAAGTCTACAGAGCACGCGAGAAAGCTACCGGCACAATCGTCGCCCTGAAGAAGACCCGTCTCCATGAGGACGAAGAAGGAGTGCCACCCACAACTCTTCGCGAGGTTTCTTTGCTTAGAATGCTTTCCCGAGATCCTCATGTTGTCAGGTATAACAGTTTACAGATCAGATTATCCCTATTCGATCGGATGTGCTAGGTTTTTTGTTGCATTTTCTCTTATTGCGAATGATTTGTGGATCGATATGCCATTTTCTTACTTTCTTCTCCTTTTGTAAGGTTTTACTCCGATTAATTTTATACTTGACATTCCTGTGGATGTTGGAATTGATTTCTGTTTTGATCGTTTTGTCTTTTGTTGGTTTACATCTGGATTTGGTGCGGATTATCATGGGATTTAGGGTTGGTTCTGTTAATTCGTTGTTCTTGATTTTTTCATATATTGTGGTTATTATTTATACTGGAAACTAAAAATCAAGTATTCTGAATAATCTGATACAGAATAGCCATTTAACTGAATTAGCGTATAATCTGCTTATAACATCTACTGTTTTCGACTCCAACCCTTCTATATATATAGGCAGCATTGTCTTTGTCTGATCCACCATTGTAAAATATGCACTTATGCTGCCCTTATTTGTTCATGACACCTTATCTAGTTTGCAACTCATTTCAAATACAAATATTTGCAGATTGATGGATGTAAAGCAAGGCCTGAATAAGGAAGGCAAGACAGTTCTTTACTTGGTTTTGAGTACATGGATACTGATCTCAAGAAGTACATCCGCAGCTTCAGGCAAAATGGGCAACATATTCCTCCCGGAATTGTTAAGGTACAACCCCTATAATTAGTTCCGGAAGCCTAGGTACCATTACCGAATTTTTTTGTTCAAATTAGTTGTCTTGCTTTCCTCTAATCCCTTTGTTGTCCACCATTACAGAGTTTAATGTACCAGCTTTGCAAAGGTGTTGCTTTCTGCCATGGTCATGGTGTCTTGCATAGGTTATCCTCGTCCTCCATCTTTCATTTTACATCATATTTTGGTTAAATCTTCGTCTTTGTTTCTGAGTTCATTATTCCATTGTTTAGGGATCTTAAGCCTCACAACCTTCTGATGGATCGTAAGACCATGATGCTTAAGATAGCTGATCTTGGATTAGCCAGAGCTTTCACTGTGCCCATCAAGAAATACACACATGAGGTACTTTCTTGAATACCCTTATCCCCACTGCAATACCTTTTGAATAATATCACATGTAGTTTGTAATCATTAGCTATTTGCTATATTCACAGATATTGACCCTGTGGTATAGAGCTCCTGAGGTGCTCTTGGGTGCTACTCATTACTCCCCTGCTGTGGATATGTGGTCTGTTGCATGCATATTTGGTATGAATGAATCATTCTGATTCTTGTTCAATGTAAAATTGATAAAATGAGAATTAATGTTAAAGCTGAAACAAATTTCTTTGATTTGAATTCCAGCTGAATTGGTGACAAATCAGGCAATCTTTGCTGGAGATTCTGAGCTGCAACAGCTTCTGCACATTTTCAAGTTATTGGGAACTCCGAATGAAGAAGTTTGGCCCGGAGTTAGCAAGTTAGTGAACTGGCATGAATACCCACAATGGAGTCCAAAGCCATTGTCTACAGCTGTCCCCGGTCTGGACGAGGACGGCCTACACCTTTATCGGTATGTTTCTTGCTTCACTCTTAACTCTATGAGAAAATATGCTCTAGTCCTCCCACTAATCATTTTGGTAAATGCAGGAAATGCTGCACTATGAACCATCAAGGAGGATTTCAGCAAAGAAAGCTATGGAACATCGCTACTTTGATGAACTTGACAAGACCAATCTCTGAAAGTTCACCCCGAGCTTCTCCTTCTTTCAAGATCTTGGGTTTATTTTGCTTGCTTCTCTCGAGCATTTATTAACCGGAGCCAATTTTTAACATTTGCAGAAAATTATTATCCAGTTTCATCTAGGAAACTGTTGCTTCTACCATTGACAATGAATTCGCTTATATTCCAAGTTTTTGTTGCTCTCTGTTATCAATTTATTGGTTCAAAAGAAAGCTTTAAATTTCCTGGCGTGTAAAATCATCTCAAGTAAAGTTTTGATTTTAGTTGAGCCTAAAAGAACACATTCAAATAAAACGCCACTGCAGTAGGCACGTTACAGATAGATAATCTATGCGGCTGCAAATAGAAGGAATTGGCTTCAACAGCACTCGGAATTAAGGTTTTCATAATTATAAAAACTTCTACAAAATGGATTTTTTTTTCTTGGACGAAATGGGTTAAATTCATCGTTACAGCATTTGGTGATACTAAAATCACCTATCCCTTGCAAGAATCTGATCGTAATTGCTCGCAAAGGTATGAAGATATTGCCAAAACTTCCGGCCCCAAATATGGAGCTCAATCCTCATCTTGCAGTTTGTATTCAAGAGACCAGCCACAGGAAGAACGTCGACCACAATGTCAGAGACACAGAAGCCAACGAGTAACACCATAACATAATCACGGAGCACTCGCTCTCTCCAGCACCAAATAATTGAGTTATCGTCCCTGCCAATCTCACACTTTAGACTTAATATAAAAAAACGAATATACCTATGTAAAAATAAGTAGGCACTGTTGAATGTACCTATGTTCATCGCAGGTGGAACTGCAAACTGCAGCAACAGAACAAATTGATATAATGGATTATCGTGCACTAAACCAAATCGAACTGCCCTTTAACAACGCCAATGCCTATCAAAGGCAGGACAATGTATCGAACACCCAGAATACTAAATATGATGGATTTCCGAATTTCTGAACCTTTTAAACCTGCAATTTTTAAAAATATATCAATCACAACCCAGAAATTGGCAAAATATTATAAACACCAAAGTCAATTTGTGTCAAACCTTTTAAAAGGTTCCCACCCATGACCAGTGTGACAGCTGGAATAGCTCCATCCCTGCAATTATGTACAAGGATTATATATAAGACCACAAAATATAGTTATTGACGTTGCAGTGAAATAATTCTTGTACCCCAGCAAGAGGACACTATCTTGGACTACACGTAGAGGAGCTGAATCACCGATTAACAGATTTCGAATTTGAGGAATAAGTCCAATTACAAATCCAGTGATCTGTAGAGAGAAGAGTATTTAGTCAAACTTGTATACTATATGTCTATATCCATTCCTCAAGACACTCTATAGAGAATAATTTATTCTATATAAATCAAAATATGTCTCTTTTGTGCGCAAGTAAGCAATGAATCAATACCGCTCCTGTTGTTGATGGAGCCAATACTTTCTTCAGGTTCATCTTTTTAAAGAGCGCCTCTACTTGTTGCTTTATTTTATTCACAGAAGAAACCTGAAATTAAATCTCAATTTAGAATACTTTCTCTCAATAAAAACGAGTATGATGTTTGATGAGAAGATACAGCCATAAAGAAGACAAGTACCTGAGGCTTATCCTCAAATCTATCATGTGACATAGCTATTCCATTTTCATGGTCTTCTGCTCCTGAGAAATTGTTAGGAGAAAGTAAAGGATCGGCCCCACTCCTAAAAGGTGGTGAGTATACTCTTGAAGACTTATAGGAAGGAGAGTCGCTAATTTCAACTTCCATTGAGGTCCGACCTGAAGATACTCTAACGATATTATACACGTAGGACCACAGAAAAATTGCTCCAATCTGTAGAACAAGTATAAAAGACACTATTAAAATTCCATCAATCACGATGCCAAATAATCGGCAGTTCCAACTATAAAATTGACCACGAAATGCAGAGACAAAAGATGATTGGATGAACCATATTCAATTAGTACATATATCCTAGCAGAATTCACTTTTTGTAGGTATTTATGTTCTGTTTCATATCGGTGAGAAAAAAATTAATAATGTGCAGACCAATTATTTAATGAAACTTACGGCCATTGAAAGTGAAGCATACGCCATGCCATATGTGTGGCAAACACTAGGATCCCCAAACGGGCTTCCTTTCTCTTTACAGACTGCTGGAATTATGATGAGAAGCAGGTTCCCCAAGTTCCCTATGAATCAAAATCAAAATCACACAATAGTATCAAAATCATTATGAATCAAGTATAGATTTGCAAATACAATATCTTTTTCAAGTTTCTCATGCAAGAGAATATTCTTATTCTGGTATATAAGTTTTGTGCACAGCAGATGATTAAATCTAAAACAAATTCAAAATGCTTTTTTTATTGATCTGGTTCATGTAACTTTCACTAAATAATATACTATAGAAAGTTGGAAACCAAGAAATACATTCCATTTTTTTAGTTGATGCTTGCCTACAAATTAAAATTCAGACAAATTGGATTTAAACAAATAAATGAAGTGAAGTGGAAAAAGGAAAATAATTTACCTGCAGCACAACAGCCTATAACAAGTCCCCGTAGATGTGATGGAGCTCTTGTTATTTGAACAACCACCCAACCAAGAATCGAACCAACTATGAACGTGATTAGGATATTAAAAGGCATGAACCATCTGCAAAGTTACTCGAAAGTCACACAAGATTGATATCATTATAGACTCTAATTAATATCCAAAAACGGAAAAAAAAATGTTGGTTTTAGTCCACAGTGAGAAGCTTACAGCTCGAGCATGCTTTCATACGTAATTGTCTTGGCCAAGTTGCTATAGACGAGCGATGGATTAAATACAAAGAACGTAACCTGTTCACTGAATTATCAGTACTAATACAACAAGAACGACAACGTGAACGACAACGTGAACTAGAACAAAGAATTCATAACAAGCCATATGCATGCTACAAGTCACAAGATGCAAATTAAGGTGGTATTTGCAAACTCTATAAAGTGAGCCAGAATCACTCTTTTTCCCAAAAGCTTTGAGGACAGTTTTGAAGAAAAGTGATTTTAGAAGCTGTTTGCAGAGTTTGCAAACACTAACCAAATAGATAACACCATCGAATTCACAGCTCAAAGTGATAATACAACACACAGATAACCATCACTTACATTGTTTATATGCTTCCTTGCATCTTCCCCCAAAATATTGACACTATCTAATGCAAGATATGATCCCAATCCAGTTACCAAAAGCACTTTCCCAATAGGAATGGACGACGCAACAAAAAGATCCAAAAGGGCGCCCATTTTTCAGTCTCCACCCCAATATTTTGATATATATCCAACTTAAATAATGCGACAAACTGAAAAAGAATCAAGATAGCGTCAATCATATGCTAAAGTTAAATGGCTGACACTTATTCGAAAATGTGTTCACACCTTTTACAAATTACAACTCAAATTATAAGCTCTGCCATTTTCAGGACTGCTAATTGATTATAATTGAGCAACAGAAGATGCATAAACTAAATTGCTTAAAAACAAAATCGCCGGAGAATCAAACATAATAGTCCCATTTTTTTGTTCTGTTTTGAGGATAAAAAATTGTCGAGTAGTTCGAGTGGGGACTACAAGTATAACATCTACCGATCAGTCGATTACCATAAACATAAAGAGTACCACAAAACAGAGAAGGGGGCGAAAACGACGCTTCAGACGAAACTTCCTCTTCCTTAGTGTTGTCGTATTAGATCGGGCCAACAGGAGACACCCCAGAAAATTAAAATTAAATCTTTCCATGGAATAGAAAAATCATATAAGCTTCCCAGAAACCGACATGCAGGTATTAAAAAATCAAAATCATAATTAAACAAAAAAAAAAAAAACTCACCGCTGTTCAAGAATTCATCCCAGTTAGAGAGAGAGAGAGAGATGGAGATGAGGAAAATATGATTTTATATCTGTGTTTCCATCTGCCGCATTAAAGAAAAATATTTTCTTGAGAACAAGGAAAACGATTTTAGGCTTAAAAAGAAAATGGAACAAAAGGAGCCGCATGGTTCAGCAATAAATAAATAATAAATCGACAAAAAGGGTTAAAGATTTTTCAATTATTATTATTATTTTTTTATATAAATTTTGACAAGTATAGGTAGTAGGATAAACACTTGGCTCGGAAATCGGGATGACAGAAGTAGCAGGGTTGAAGAAAACGGGTAGGTGGATATTTGCATTTACATGCAGCCTAAACGACGTCGTACAGTTAACATTAATTTATGGAATTAGGTAGGACTATTGGACTACATAATTTGGCAAAGTTTTGAATGTCATTGTCAACTATATAAATCAACGGTATATTTAAATAATATTAATTGTTTTTATTGAAAAGTATACTTAGTTATTTTTATTTATCAAAATAACTATTAAATATTTATATTTTTTAATAAAAATATATAATATTATTAAAAAATTATACTTTAATGCAGTGGTGCACTATGTACTGGAGATGTTTATTTTAATTTTTTAAAATCTTAAAATATCATACTCAACAAAGAAGGATGAAAATATCGCTATCGTCAATGTTTTTAAAATCGGACCGGTTAGCGAACCGGACAATGAATCGTTCATTGGTTCACTTTAGTTGAACCGTTGTAAAAAAATCGGATAACTCGAATATTTATTTATATATTTATATATAATATTTATCAATGTATTACAAATATTATAGATATTCATAAAGATATAACATAAAATTCAATATTATGGTAAAACATTGCATAAAATTAGCGTAGTACATAAAAATTAAAACTTCAAATTACATGTTCATAAAAATAAAATCTAAAATTTAAACTTTTACAATTAAAAATAATTCATAGCAATTACAAAAATGTTAAAAATTAATTTTTTAAAAAAAAAATACCAAAAAATCGGGTCAACCGGTTCTTTGAGTCACCGGTTGAACCCGATTTTTGGCGGTTCTTTGGTTTGTTTAAAAGCGGTATGTGGAAAGAACCGGACCGGCACCGTGGTTCCCTGCTAAACCGGTCGAATCGGCGGTCCGGTCCGGTATTCAAAACAATGGCTATTGCAATAAATATCGCAACTTTAATTTTACGGATATATCGATATCGCAAAAAAATTTAAAAATGACGGAAACTTTATTAAAATCTTGGAAATTTAACAAGATATTTCAAGGATTATTATAACATATTATGATAAATATATTCTATTCAAAATTACAATAAAATTATATGTTTAAAGCAATCATATGATTAATAGATTATATAAATATTGTTCGACCCTCTGTCAAATCGGTTTTTTGATTGACTTTTTCATTTGTTTTGTGTGAGAATTATTTCATAGTAATATGTGTACAAAAGTTGTTTTATATGAATGGTATATAAAACAACTTTTATACACATATTACTATGAAATAATTCTTACACAAAACCGTTGAAAAAGTCAATCACAAACCGATCTGGGACGAGGTAGTATAATACAAAATGATTAAATATACATAATAAAATATAATTAATATCAAAATAAAGACATATGAAGTTCAAATATACTAATAGATTTGTCATTTTTGTCTAAACAATATTGATGTCACTTCTTCAAAATATCATTTGAGTAATTAAAATAATTAGTAACGCAAGTAGTTTCTCTCCAATACAATTGAAATAATCTTAATTTAAAATAAAAATAATTAAAATTAATATGACTAGAGTGTGTCTCATTCGAATCAAATTTCACGATGAAACTTGATTCACATTGAAAGAACATATCAATTTACCTTTCGGTTAACCTCGACTAATACTCTTTAGTAATATAGATAATACTATTCGATTAGCATGACTAATACCCTTTAGTAATATATGTAATACCCTTCATTTATCACTACTGATACTCTTTAGTAATATAGGACATCTTGTTTAGTTATCATGGTGATATTCTTTAACACTCTTTAAAATGGATTAAGTTTCACCATAAACCCTTGTTCATAGTAGAATTTGTCATATAATTAAAGATGTGAAGAGATTCTCAATTTCATACCTTGAATATACATTTATACTATTTTATAGATCAATGTATCATATAAAAAAATTAAAGAAAAAAATTCAAATGAAATAATAATTGAAAATTAAAATTATTACATTAAAATTAATTGATATAACCATAAAAATATATATTTTATGTATAAAAAAATAATAAAAAACCAAAAAAATTATAAATAATTAAAAAAATTGTGATTTTTACGAATATTGCAATATTTCTCGCGATATTTTTACGCGCTATCCAGAAAAATTACACTACGGCCGACCGATATCGATATCAATATTTTGCGATATTTCCATAATATCCGAGAAAAAATACATTACCCTCTAATATTCATATTCCAAACTCATATTTTACGATATATGCGCGATATTTGCATCCTCGTCGTCACAAATAATGATATTAAAAAGAACGTGGTTTACTTTCTCCCACTCATTTCATGAAAAGTGGTTGCTTTATTTAATTTCGAATGATGCATTTGACCATTCTACATTGATTTTGTCCTTTCACGTGACCGAATTTTATATAATTATAGTCCAAATAAATGTAGAGTGAAACACTCCTTTTTGCTTTTCTTGCTTGTGGGTCTAAATTTATCGTCGTCACCCTAGCTATGATACTTGTCATAGATATTAAACTTTTTTGGTAGGGCAAGCAGCTTAAAGGAGACCTATTTAAAATTTTAAACCATATAATTATAATAAAAATGTGCGAGTAATTCAATCTTCAACTAATATTAGACTTTCTCTGATTTGAATTAAATTTTATGTTGAAATTTGAATTCATTGAAAAATTAAAGTTTAACCTTCATTTGTCCCAACTAATACTCTTTAGGACCCGTTTGTTTAGGGGTATTAAATTTTGAGTGATAATAAAACATGTGATACATTTAACTTTATATGTATGATATGTTTTATTAAATCATACAAATCAAATGTTTGTTAATATATATTACAACATAGTTTATCATGAGTCATAATATTTTTAAGTGTTTGTATTGAGATTTAATTTATGTGAAAAGTTAATATTTTACAATTATACCCCTATTTACTATTTTTTTAAAATAAAAAGGATATTTTTGTCAATTAACTTGGTAATAAGTGGATGATAATTTTAATACCTCATAAAGTGAGGGATTCATTTTCACTCAAAGATGGAAAAACATATGTTAAGCTTTCATGTTTTTGTGAGCCATAGGTAACACAAATCAACAATAACAAACACTTGAATTTTAGGAAAAACAAATTATATCCCTAGTAATCACTCAAAACAAACATGCCCTTAGATTATAGGTTATACCTTTCGGTTATCATTACTAAATTCTTTTTGTATTGTTGCTCTATTGTAATATAAGTCATATACTTTAATTATCACTACCGATACTCTTATAGTAAGAGCATCCACAATGCTAGGAAGGAATCCTATCTCGGCATGCTACCACTATCCAAAAATTGAGAAAACAACCGTTGTGGACGTGGTGACATGGCTAGGAAGGAAGAATGGGGAAGGAATTTTCCTTCCGGGAAGGAGAAAAAAAAGGGAGAGTGGGGGAGAAATTTTGGGGAGGAGCGTGAAAGACAATATTGAGATTTATTGGTTTTAATTAGGCGCATGGGAAAGTCCTCAAAGAAATGGAAGGTGAGATTTAAATTATGCTTGACCAATATTTTTTTATTTTTTTATTTGTTTATATTTGAATTTGTTTGTTTTAAATTGTAAGAAATATTTATATAAATAATTTTACTTCAAATTTGTAATAAACGGTCATAAACATATACCGATTAAAATTCACTTTTGTCATACAAACAAGAATTTAAAACGGTAATAAAACAAGAATTCAAAACGGTAATATTTTTTATCTATAAATAGAGCTTATTAGTTAAGAGTTTTTGCATCAAAATTTTCTATCTCCATAAAAAAATTCTTAATTATTCTCTCAATATGGATCCCAATGCTTGGATGAATTATTATAATTCTAGTAGTTTTGGAGAAAATCCGTCTTCTCAAAATTCCAATATTCGTCCACAAAATTGATGCTCGTCCTCAATATTCCGATATTCGTCACGAAAATTCCAACTTCTCAAATTTGCCAAATTTTTCTAATTTTCCCAATTTTTCATATTCTCCAAATTTTTCCAATTCTCCAAATTTTTCAAATTTTCCGATGAATCCGATGGGTTCTTCCGAGCTCCGCTTTTATCAATATTCTTCTATGCCTCCCCCATATTTGTACGGAATATCTCCTTCAAATTCTTCGAGAAGGGCCGCACCGATGGAGCGAGCACCGACGGAGAGGGCGGGACACCATCTTCTAGAAGAACGTCTCAATTTCAAGCACAATTTTCTCCCTCGAGGTGTGGGTGGCATTAATATTGGTGGTGGGTCGAAAATGACGGAAACTTCACAACAACATATACCGATGAAGAGAGTGAATTGCTAGTAGAGTGTTGGATCAATGTTAGCATGGATTCGGTCGTTGAACTCGATCAAAAGTTGGATCAAATGTGGCAGAGGATTGTTGAGTACAACAAAAATCGTCCCGCAAATACACCAGAGAGGTCGCAATCTATGTTAAAAACAAAATATTATGCAATTAAAAACAGGTAAAACAGCTTTGTGCAATCTATAATGAGCGATTAGACTGTGGGCCGAGCGGTAGTAGCGATGTTGATATCTATGAAAAGGCACAAAAAGTTTTTAAGAAAGAGCACCTTAAGCATGGGTTCAAACTTCGCGGTCACGGCAACGTCTCAAGAGGTGTCCTAAATTCGAAAAGTGCGATAATGATATACGTCCAACAAAGAAGACGAAGATCAATGAGTTTGGTGGATATTCGTCTTCCAACCCAGATACGAGTGGAAATGAGGATACAAGTGCTCGCCAGACTCGACCAATCGACAGAAAGCCGCAAAGAGAAAAGCTAAAGGAAAAGCTAACCTGTAAATGGTTGAACAGGTGGAACACGAGGTTAAATGTGATCGAAGAAACAACGGTTGACATGGCAAACAAACACACAGAGGCATTGCAAGCATTGGCAAAAATGCGAGTGGAAAGTCCTCATGAAAAAGACCAAAAACATGACACCAAAGACAACTTGAGGCACACAACTTGTATTGTGACGAAATCAAGAAGAAGTGGGGAATGCGGTGATCGCTTATGCTTATTTTTACTTATTACTGTTTGAATTGATTATCTCGTAGTTTATTTAATATTGTAGTTTACTGCTCCAACTAGTTGTTGTAAAAGTAGCCGTTACAAATCTAGTCGTTGCAAAAACTAGCCGTTGCAAAATCGGCCATTGCAAAAACTAGTCATTGCAAAACTAGTCGTTGCAAAACTAGCCGTTGGAAATATCACTATATATATTTGGTAGCTGATTCTCATTTCTTCACTAAACAAGTTTCATAATTCTCATAAATATTTTCAACCATATCAAATATGTCTTCATCTTATAATCACTCAAGCACTAGTGACAAGAGTGAGCGGTGGCGAAGATGAGTTAATGGAGTTGATTAATCAATCTCCGTGGAACAATTAATGTGTGAGGTGAAAGAGCAACGACAACTTCTTAATGAAATGATGAATCGTCTTCCAACACTCGAAAGAGAAAGTACATCAATCGTGATCGTGAAGGTGCACACACCCGCCTTGTGAACGATTACTTCACCGAAAATCCAACATACGGAAGTAATATATTTCGACGACGTTTTCGAATGGGTCGAGATCTATTTCTCCGTATTGTTCATGAATTAGAATCTCGTGATCCATATTTTCGGTGGAGAGTCGATGCGATGGGAAGAAAATGTTTCTCACCACTACAAAAGTGCACGGTAGCAATTTGTCAACCGGCATATGAAGGTCCGCCGATCATTACGATGAATACCTGCGGGTTGCTGAATCAACGGCCATCGAATGCTTGTTTAAATTTTGTCGATGCGTGATTGACATATTTGGTCCGTACTACTTAAGGATGCCTACCGCCGCCGACGTCCAACGTTTGTATCAAATTCACGAGCAGAGACACGGCTTCCCTTGGATGTTGGGGAGTCTTGATTGTATGCATTGGCAATGGAAAATTGTCCAGTTGCTTGGAAAGGTCAATACACTCGAGGTGATCATGGAGTTCCAACAATTATGCTTGAAGCGGTCGCGTCTCAAGACTTATGGATATGACATGCTTATTTTGGTGTCGCGGGTCAAATAATGATATCAATGTGCTTAATCAATCCCCTTTGTTTAATGAGGTTGTGTTAGGACGTGCGCCGAATATGGATTTTGTCAGAAATAAGCGGTAGGCAATATACACAAGGATATTACCTAACCGATGGGATATATCCGAATGACCAACTTTTGTCAAGAGCTTTCAATGTCCCCATGATCATAAGAAAAATAAATTCAAGGAAATGCAAGAAGCTGTCGGGAAGGATGTTGAACGAGCATTTGGGGTGCTCCAAGCTCGTTGGGCAATGATCGTGGGTCCAGGTCGCTTTTGGTACAAGAGTAATTTGAAAGAAAACATGATTACCTGCATTATATTACATAACATGATAGTCGAGCATGAAGGGGACACGGCAATGGATTGGTCGATGAAATAATCACGAACAACATCAACAACGCCTATAATCCATCCGTAATCCAAGGTTCTATTGAAGCATTCACCCGCTACCTTAATGCAAGATCCGAGCTTCGTGATAAACGTAAACATCAACAACTACAAAAGGACTTGGTTGAGCACGTATGGGCACGATATGGTGAAAATTAGAATATTATTATAATTTATGAAGCATTTAATTATTGTTTTAATATATGTTTGCAATTGTTGTATTATTTTCTATTGTAATTCTTATTTTATTTTTAATAAACTTTTAATATTTGTTAAAAAATAATATATTTCAATTAATTTTAATTATTTATATTTTAAATATCATAATAAATATTTAATTGAAGAAGTTAAATTATAAATAAACATGACTAATAAAATTAATAAACATAAAAATAAATATATAATTTGATAGTGGGACCCATATATAGTAACTTTTGAGGAATGATGTATTGGAAGAGGAAGGAGTATTTTGAGGAAGGGGTATGAAACTTTTGAGGTGGCACACATGTGTCAAATTCACACCTCAATATTCATACCCCAACATTGAGTTGCTCTAATGCGAGTCATACCTTTTATTTATCACGATTGATACTTTTAGTAATATATGTTATAATCTTGATTATCACAACCGATATTTTTAGTAATACAAGATATACTCTACAGCTTATCACGATCGATACCCTTTAATAATAGGTCATGCCCTTCAGCTTATTACAACCGATACCCTTTAATTTAAAAAAAAAAAAAAACTGGTACCCTTTAATAATTGAATCAAATTTCACCATAAACTTTTATTCATATTAGACTTTAGCTATAATGTTATGGTTTAATTATACTTAATTTGGATGTAATAGGAGAGCTATATTACTAAATTCTGTTTTGAGGGAATCTTGCATACATTTATAAGTTTTTGTCATGCTTTTTAAATATTGTCTTATTTTGAAATAATTTCATACAATTTTTTTGTCGATTTTTATGGATTAAAAACTAATTATATATATATTTTTTTATGTCACGGTTCATCATTATATAAAATTTTCTAGTAAGATCATGATCATTAATGGTAAGATGTGAAGGATTTGAATACTCTCCCAGCTATTACACAAAATTCACTAGGGGCTGTTTCCAATAAAGAGTAGACATATAAATGCTAATAATAATAGTGAGAAGTGATTATGGTCATTATTATTGTATTATTTTGACATTGACTATTGAGAGTGACTACAATTATAACTATTGTTTGGTTGCAAACTGTGTAGGAATGAAATCAATTTATTTCTGTAAAAAAATCAATTTATCTTTTGTTTTTTTAAGATGACATTACCACTTTACTAGTAGAAAATTGTGTAATTGTATCGTTTATTGTGTTGATACGATAACAAAACAACACGATAAGGTGAAACCAGTTTTCTAAAAATCGGTCCTGGCGCCCGACTAGTGGCCGCCTAGGCGCTTGGCGGCCCCATGCCGCTCCGTTTTGCCTCAAAACGCCTAGAAAAATGATATGATAATTAGTCGTAACTAATCCCGACTAATACCGATTAGACGGATCTAATCCTGTTTAATCAACTAATTTATTTGTGAATTTTTGTTAATAAATTTTTTTATTAAGTTTAATACATCAATCTTTATTTCTTTAGTGCGTTTTAAATTGCATTGCATTTTTTTGATGTATTACTAGTTTGTTATACTTACAATTATAACAAATTGTATGTGATCTTGTTAATTTTAATATTCTTAAATATTTTTTTATGTATTATTAATTATATATTTTTTAAAATTATTATATTATGAATTTTGGGTGGTTTCGACTAGGCCCCGTCTAGACCCCGACTAAACGCTCTAGACGCTAGACCCTAGTATTCCACCCGACTACCGACTTTTAGAATAATGGGTGAAACACGAATATAATACGATAAAGATACATGTCGGCACGACACGAACAAGAAAATTTTCGTGTCAACACGACACGATAATATTAAAACTGAAAATAATCTAAAAAATTAAATTTTTGACACGATAAGGACACAATAATGACACAATAATATTTAAAATTTTAGATTTTAAAATATTTAATTAAAAAATTTACCTCCGTTCCCATTACCTATTTGCACGGTTGACTTTTTCAACAGCTTTTGTGTGAGAGTTATTCCATAGTAGTACGTTTACAAAAATTGTTTTATATAAATGATATGGTAGTTGATCTTATTAACTAGCATATCATTCATATAAAATAATTTTTGTACACATATTACTATAAAATAATTCTCACACAAAAATTATTGAAAAAGTCAACCGTGCAAATAGGTATGGGACGGAGGGAGTAATATTTATATCATGTTGTATTGTTGTAATCGTATGTGTGTCATTCGCATATTACTATTAAATACGTGTTAGTGATACATCACTAACAAATTAACATGTTTGCTAATGGGTTAATATATAACTGTTAATTTTATTGTGTATAAATGGTTGACACGAGACGAACACGCAAAATTTTTGTGTCCTTATCAGTCGATAAGAACACGAACACGATAAGCCCAAACACTAATCCGCAATTTTTGTATCGCTTTTTGTGTCGTGTTATCGTATCGTGTTCGAAATTGCCACCTCTTGATATTCCTTGAATAATTTTAGGTTGAACTTAAAAAATGTTTTTGTTTGAATTTTTTTATTCAAATGAATAAATTGAAATGAATTTAATTGCAATTTGTGGAATAGAAGTAGAGCGATAGTCGTTCCATTCAAAATATGGAGGAATCTTGATTCTTTTACTTTAGGATGAATCCAGTGTAATAGAAAATTAAAATATTACTTTTCATTTAATTATCATTTTCCTTTGGCAAAAGTCTTCAGCCAATCACTCCGTTTAAAAATTATATAGATGAGTATACACGTGAAAAATTATATTGACGTACACGTGAATGATCCATTCGATTGGCATGAGTATACACGTGAAAAAATTATATTGACGTACACGTGAATGATCCATTCGATTGGCATGATTGATAAAGTAATATCATATCATATGAAGTACGAATATGATTGGAGAGATATTGCATCTTTTAATATTTTATCACTTAAAATAGATATACTTCAAAGCTTATTTAACAAAAATAAATTGACAAAATCTACTATAAATAAAAATAAGACTGTAAAGACCAATTGAAAAACAGCGTGTAATTCGAAAAAAAAAAATTTTGGGGGAGGGAGTTAATAGGTGCAGGTGGCTTTGGAATTTTTTGTGTGATAAGGAGACTCTTTAGGGAATGGTTATTCAGTCACTTTATGGTAGAGTGTTAGTAGGTGGGGATGAGATAAAAATGTTAGGGAACTCGTCCAGGGTGTCAAATTGGTGGAGGAACACTATAGAACTTGGAGTCGGGAGAGTGTGGGAATTGGTTGTGGGGGCAACTAGAGAGGAAGTTGGGGGCGGGGGAAACATTATTTTGGGAGGAAACTTGGGTAGATGATCGGTCTCTTAAGATTAAATTTTCGAGACTTTATCGATTGTGTGAGAACAAGCTTGTGAGAGTGAGTGATAGAGGGGTGTGGGTGGATGGTAGGTGGGAATGGGTTTGGTCTTGGAGGAGAAACTTGTTTGAGCATGAGAGTGTTACTTTTAATTCTTTCTTGGATGTTATTAATGTGGATAACATTAAGGCGGGGAGCTCGAGACATGTGGAGATGGAAGTCGGTGAGAAGGAAAATACAACACGAAATGTGCTTATAATTTTGTGTCGAAGCTTGTGGAGGAGGGCAACGAAAGGGGAGCGTAGATGACCAGTGTGTTTCGGTGATTTGGGATCGTATTTCTTCGTTGAAAGTGGCAAAGAATGACTTGGAGGGAGACTTGGAACAGGGCTACCTACTAAGGAGAACTTGAGACTACGCAACATTATAGTGGCTAATGAGAACACCAAATGTATAACTGTCGGGAAGCGGAAATGTACGAGCATCTCTTTCTTGAAGTCTAGGTACATTTATTATTTGGTATCAATACTGCGTTGGTTGAATACTCAAGGAATGATTCATAACAATCTGAAAGATCAATTAAAAGTGATGAGAGGCTTGATTACCGGTAAGAAAGCCAAAAATTTGCAGTGGGTGTGTGGTCTTTTGTTATTTGGAGGATTTGGAATGGGAGAAATGATTTAATCTTTGAAAGAAAAACTTTGAATGGGAGCGGTATGTGGAAGATATCAAAATTAGATTGTGGAGTTAGGTGTCGGTGATATTTCCATCAATATGTAATTTTTCGCTCGTGAGTGGTCATCAGGCCAAAATCTTTGATTGAATCTTTGTAAATACTTTGTATGCTTGTGGTAAAACTTGTACCTATTAATTTAAATTTCTTTTCTGATAAAAAAAAAGTTCATGACAAAATTTAATTTATTTACTAGAAAAAAATCAAATGTAATAATTGAAATCGGTGGCTTTGCCCACTTGGCCACCGGATTCCTCACTTTAGTGGGAGACTGGGTTTGATTCCACTTGAGAACGAATTTGGAGTTAAAAGGTGGCTTGGAGAAATTCTTGGAGTCTAACAACTAACAAACTAACATTTACCGAAAGTATTACCTACATTATTAAAGGGTAGTAGTCGTGATTAATAAAGAATATGTCTTATATTATCTATATTATTACTAAAATATCAGTCTTGATAATATGGATCAAATTTCACCGTAAAACTTAGGTTATAGCATACAAACTCGATAATTTTTTATAAAGTATCAATTTCATCTTAAATGTTTATTGGGTTTTATAGTTATCAATTTCATTTTCTTTTGAGCCACGGCTTACAGGATGTCCGTGATTACAATAAAAGAAATATACAAGGTTCATTTAAAAAAAAAAAAGTTTTATTTATGTGGAAATACAAAAGAAACAAAAAGATTAAATTCACTTTCAAATTGAGCTTACAGTAACATAATGGGCCTTATGAATTGGTCTAGCTCCTAATCCAGAACCCACATGTTATCTGGGCTGTTAATTTGGGCTAAATCCGGTAATCTCGGGGATGGCCCAGGTTATCTGCACACACATTTTTATTTAGAACACCCACATTATGAAAACACACACCGTTTATTGAGTACACCCCCAATAACGCACTAAAATACCTTTTTGCGAATAAATTTTTTTCTCAAAATTGAAAAAATTATCCGAAAATGTGTTCTTTTTCGAAAATATTTCCGAAAATTTGAAAAAATTTCGCCAAAATATGAGAACAATAGGTTTTTCGAAAAAAAAAAAATCTAACCTCGTAATTCGGAAAAATTATCCGAAAATGTGTTCTTTTTCGAAAAATATTTCCGAAAATTTAGAAAATATTCGGCAAAAATGTGAGAACAATAGGTTTTGCGAAAAATAAATCCAAACCTTAAATTTCAGGAAAAAAATGCCGAAATTTTGATGTATTTTCGAAAAAAATTACCGAAATTTTTTACACTTTTTGATAAGGGCACTTTTGTCATTCCACGTTTATTTTACTTTTTGATTTTCACAATATGGGTGTTCTAAATAAAAATGTGTGCATATAACCTCGGGCCCTGATTCATTGTCGTGGCTAAATTGGGTCGAATCGCTAATTATTATGGGCTTTAATTTATTGATCATGGGGCCAAAGTTATATGGACTCCATAATTGCAAAGTTCACCACCGTGTTCAAGTTACCCCGTTTTGTTCAGTTCACCACCTTCATTTTACCCATAATACACTTTCCTCTCTTTTTTTTTTTGATCGGGCAAAAGTGACTCGAACCCATGACCATTGGGTCATAGGTAGTAGAGCTCTAACCACTTGAGCTATACCACTTCATCCCTTTCCTCTCTTATTTACAATTACTCCATTTCACCTTCTACTTCGCAAAATAAAACAAAAACCAACAAAGCATTCAAACCCGCAAAATGTTCACAAGACTGGAGCTCTGAGTCGCCGCTGCCGTTCGCCGGAGTCGCCATCCGCCGTTTACTCACCACTTTGTAGAGCTATCGCGTTGTTGCCGTCCTCTGCCGTTGTCACCGTCGCCGTCCGGGTGCAATGGATAAAGGTTTGTTTCTAATTATTAGGTTATTTGACTTGATTATAATTGTAATGAAACATGTATTATATATTTTCTACTGTTTAAACATCAATTTCAAAATTTTTGAAAAACCATCGAACCTGTGAAGTTTTTGTTCGGATCTCGATTTTCCGATTTGGGGAGTTTTTGTTCTAATTTTTGTGTAGAATAAATAGGTACTTGTCGGCTTTTCGATTTGAGGGTTTTGTTCGAATATTTTCTCGACAAAACTAAAGTGTTCAAAAATTAATGCCATACAAAAGCAAAGAGTTTGAAAAATTCCTATGCAAGAAACAAGAGTGTTCGAAATACTTCTCTGCAAGAAACAACTATGTTCGAAAAAATTACCAAACAAAATGAAAAAGTTCGGAAATATCTTTCGAACGACCTCCACATGTTCGGAAAATCAGATAAGAACGTTTGAAAACGAAAGTTCGAGATAAAAATGCGCAAATCAACAATACCAACACATATTCGCTCCTAGTGCATATAAACTTCTCAAACAACACAAATATTAACAAAAACTAACAAACAAACACAAGCAAAAACAAACATTATACAACTTAAACCCTACATAACAAAATATTAACGTTACTCACACGTATAGGTTGAGAACCACGGCTTCAACCCATTGGGAAGAAAATGAGATCAATGCGTCCGGAAATATTTGTCTCTCGGTGAAGGGTGATGTTCGAGCACTTCGGTTCAAGAAAAATATATGTTCGAATGCTTTGAAAAATTTCTACTCTTAACGTATTTTGTTGTTTCATAAGAAGGGGTGAACTCATTGTGGAGGGGTGATGTTAATAATTGTTATTACTGAAAGTAAAATATAGGATATTTTCGTCATTTTGTAGATTTTTTAAATAGCACTTTTTAAAAAGAATGTACTTTGCAATTATGGGATGCATATAACCTGATCCTTGATCATGCCATTTAATAGGCCAGTAACAAAGCTGGGCTATTCTTTTGTTAAGATAATAGTAAATTCGCATCATAGTTTATTTAATTTAAACTAAATAATACTAGCATTCTCATTTCTCATATAATTTTTTTGCTTATATAATATGATATAAAGATATAAATGTTAGTAATATATTAAATTTGATAAATTTTTGTGTTATACAAGTCTTGAGACGAATATAATTTTTTTTTTCAATCACTTACTCATTTACCCGCTAATTATATTCATTAATTATTTAATAAATCTTGATAGTGGTCTCACAAGATTTGTATTTTTATATTGTATTAAATTTTGTTTTATATGATTTTGTTGAGTATGTATCAATAGATACTTTAATTTCTCCTATTGAAAAATACTTTAATTTTTAGTTTATATTCATTTTTTAGACCAACAACGAATCAAACTTATGCTATAATAAAATCATGATTTTGCTTTAAAAAAATAAAATAAAACCATGATTTATTAATTTTAATAATAGTTTTTCCTATTCACGCCAAAATCATACCTTTTACTTATTAATTTAATGAATGAATCCTACTTTTATTTTAAGATGGAGTGAGATTTTTACCATCTGACTCGATGGAAAATTGAAATTATATCACTAGCCATATAAAAAGTGTGACGATAGACATGTAAAGATCTATCATTTTTATTCACTATAACTTTATTGTAAAATAATATGATGGGATAAATATTTATTAATATTGTATCGATCATCTTTTAATATATGATAAAAAGTTTTAAAAATTTATGGTGGATCCCTTCAATTGTAGTCAAACATTAGTGTGCACGTGAAGACCAAAAACACGTTCCAAAAATTAATAATAAATTTCATTTCCTATTTTTATAATCCTAGTATAGCATTATATAAACAACTGATATGGAGATAATTTTCATAATAAAAATTCAATAAATTATGATGACTCTTTTATAGTCATTGATACACTTACTCATTTGACCAGCCATGTATACACATATACATAAATTATATAAATTATAATACTATATAAACTAACAATTAATACACATTGCTTTCGAAAAAAACAATTAATACACATAATCTTTATATTTCGTAAATATATCCTTTTAATGCGATTCTCCACTTATCATTTGTTCTTAAAATAATTTAGAAGAAAAACTGAAATAACATCTTATCTGTAATAAAGCCTATTTTCGATAATAATTGATCTCATATAAAATATAATATATATTCTTTTAATGCGATTTTGTTTTTAAAATATTTAGAAGAAAAACTGAAATAACATTTTATCTGTAATAAAGCCATTTTTCGATAATAGTTGATTGATTCACCGTGTAATTAACTAACAATCACTCGTAAAATAAAGCAATTAATATTTTTTAATTAAATACTACTATTAAACTAGAATATTTTATACTCAATCCGTCCAAAAAAAAAAATATTAATTTTATTCCAAAAAAATACAACACTTTATTTTTACCCTTCAAATATTTCTTTAATTATTCAAATGAACATTGATTTTATTCATGATAAATGAACCATCAATATCTCGTAATACCTTTTAACATATATACTTTACACATACACCATTAAAATTTATGTAAAAAGAAATTAGACTAATTCATATGCTACTTTATCTTTTCATAATTATTATAATAAATCATCCGTAAAAAGAGAGTCAAATAATAATTAAAACCCACATGACATAAAATATTTCCTGAATCCAAAAATATAATCGGTTACAAAAATAAGAGAGAGTGATAAATGATTATTGACAGAAGGGTAAAATGGATAATTCACGTTGGTGAGTCTATATCCAGGTGTTGTTACATCGTTCTTTTGAACTAGGCAACCGCAGAAGCAGGGTCTTTCTCTCTTTGCCGTGCTCTCTCTCTCTCTCTCCGGCGTTTGAAGGAGCTTTCTCTCTCTACCTCCGTCCTTCCCTTTCGCCGTATTGCAGTTCAATTCATGTACGTGCTGCTTGCTTATGAATACAGCTTCTCTCATTTTATTTTCTTCTTATTTTTCCCCCTTGAAACAAATTTTTGATTGAGGTTGTACGCTCGCAGAAATTTGCACTCCCATTTCGCTCCAACTCACAGCAAAGAGGAGCCGAACCCTAGATTTGATTGTACCGCCATTACAAACCTTCCCGAGCTCTGGCCATCTCCGTCGCCACGAGTTGCTTCAGGCAAGTATTGGCGTATTTGTCTGCATGTGTTTTGAATGTATGTTGAATTTGTTTCTGCATGTGAATCTGGGATTTGAATGAGCTGATATTGATTTTTTTTTACCGGGTTTCTACCGTGAGCCCACTGAATTGTTTATGGGGTTCTATCATGCAACAGAAGTTATAAAATCTTGTGTTTCCTGTTTTGTGAGAGAGTTGGGGTTTAAAACTGCTGTGATTGTTGTGGAGGATAAAATTGAATGTAACTTTGGAGTTATTTAGTGATGAATGGGAGCGCGTGTTACTTTACTCGTGGTTTTTTATTTTGTAAAATTATTTTTCTTATTTCTGAGATTTTTATTGAAGTAGTTATATTAAATCTCTGATAGATGCAATATGAAATGTAGAATATATATATGAGAATGGGTAAAAATGATGTAGAAATGGAGGATGCCCAAAAGCACGAGCATGATTCCGGCATTAATAATATTGAAGAGTCGGAGGGCAAAGTGTTCGATGCTAGGATTGAAAATGAAGGAGAAGTATTTCCCTCTGCAGTTATTGTTGCTGGGAATGGAATGAAAAGTGAAAATGACGGTGACGAAATTAATAAATTGAGTAAGGAAGCAAAAGAACAGACCGTCCTTAACAGCAAGATGGAAAACCAAACTAATTATGAAACCAAGAGTGATAAGCCAATATATGTTGACAGATCAACTGTGGAACAAATTAATAACAGAAGTGCAAGTGAAGAGAGAAGCAGCCCGGTAAATAATGGTAAAGAGCTAGCTGATGCTAGAAGTACAGCAGACGAAGTAACTGATCACAAGAATGAAGTGGTTGAACAGATTGCTGCTAATGGTGGATTGAAAGAAGAGAACTCCACTGACAATGACATGGAGGCAGTAAATCCTGTTCAAATCGTTGTGGAGGAAAATTCCAGTGGAGATGTTGCAGTGGAAAATCCAAAAGGTGCTGAAAAGGAGGAAGTAGATTTTGTTAATCATGTTGCAAGCAAAGACTCAAATAAAAATGCTGACGGGGAAAGTGATCCTAGTGAAAATAGGAAATCTCAAACTGAATTATTCTCAAATGAAGCTCCAGAAGTTCCAAGTGTCACGTTAGACGAGGTTCCGCAAATTGCGGCCAAAGACATAGAGGATGCTATTAATGTGAATGAGGATAAATCAGTTAACGATGAACAGAAACAGCAGTGTGTAGAATCACTTCTCTCTAACCCTGTAACTGATGGGGAAACCAAAACTGGTGAAGCTGCAATCAAACATGAAAGTGATGATTCTTGTCTTCCAAACCAGCAGGAACCTGTTACACCCAATTCTCTTGTCGTATATTCTTCTGCAAATGTTGGAGACCATAGCGGAAAGGCTGCTTTTACTCTGTCTGCACTACCCCGGTAATATATTTCATTTAACAGAACGTTATATGATTGTGAAGTAGTGAAAAAGTGGATCATCGCCCAATGTGATGTTAGGGTTATCTCCCCTCCACCCCCTGCCCCGCACCCCAAAAATAAGAAAGAAAGAAAAGGAGTTGGCATGATCATAGGTCCCATTTTAATCATGTTTCCTCATTGATAGATTGGAGAAAGTGATGATGGTACACCAGAAGATCAAGCTGCATTCATGAGGGAAATTGAAAGTTTTTATCGTGAAAGAGCAATGGACTTTAAACCACCAAAATTTTATGGTCAGCCTCTAAATTGCCTCAAGTAAGTACTCTGTGCATTTGATTTTGCTGTTACTTTGTTCTTGTGTATTGATATATTTCTTTACTTGTTGGCTTCTAGGTTATGGAGAGCTGTGATTAGATTGGGAGGCTATGACAGGGTACGCATGCCATAATATTTGTGATGCTCCTTTTATTATACCGTAGCAAAAAGAATTAAAAATTATGATGCTTGGGACCAATTGCCATGAAACTCTATGAAACTATAATACAACTGTAGTGTTCTTCTACTATTGATTTATATGAAACCCCTTCCCTACAATACAGGAGCCAGCCTCAGTTTCATTTCTGACGAGAACTTAAATGCTAACTGAGTGGTTTTGGAGAGAAAATAAGTATTTTGTGTTCACTGTTCACATCAGCTCATTATCTTCAAGAGTATTTATTTATTAAATTTCCCTTGGAATGTATTAGATAACAATAATCTGGGTCCTGTTTTTATATTTATGAATTTTGGAATCTCCAATAGGTAACTGGATCCAAGTTGTGGCGGCAGGTGGGGAGTCGTTTCATCCACCAAAGTAAGTTTGAGTGTTCCTATTGTTTGATACTCCCTCCATCCCGGTATTAGTTATCCGTTTCTTTGGGCACAAAGATTAAGGTAAAGTAATATATAGTACAACCGATGCAATGGAGAGAGAAGAAAAAGTAAGAGATTTAGATAAAAGTAAGGGTAAATGAGTGAAATATGTGTAAATAATAGAAAAGTGTAGGGATATAAATTTAGTGGGTAGTTGCTAAAAATAGAATGGGTAACTTATAGTGGACAGACCAAAATTGAAAAGTTGATAACTTATACCGGGACGGAGGGAGTATTTACTTTGAATGTTTTCATGCGTTAACTTTTTAAATAATTTTCATGTGGGGCTACTAACACATTATCAAACTTATAAGCTTCCATATCATTGCTTCTTTGAATACATAAACTGCAAGTAATTATTACCTAATTCTTTTGTTAGGAGTCCCATTAGAATAGTTTTCATCAGTTGATGGTTAAATAAATTATCATGTAGTCAAGAAATTTTAAGAAATCATTGTCATAGTTATGGTTTGCAGATCATATTTTAACTAGGCTTCAATTATATGGTCTTATTTATTTTTCGTGATTTTGTGTATTAGTTATGCTTCTATAGCCCATAGTTATCACCATTTGATTGATTTTGAAAAAGTAAATGATTTAAGTCTTAAAAAGTTTATTCAATTTTTTTTTTTTTTTTTTTGGGCAGGACTTGCACAACTGTTTCTTGGACATTCCGCATTTTCTATGAGAAGGTAACAATCCACCTGACTTCCTCTATTGATATTCCAAGGGTTGTATTTCCATTTATTACTGGTGGATGTGGTGACTTTTCTGTTAGGATGTAATTCGGCATGCTTCGGGAAATAAATAATTTGTTAACTCTGCAACATTTACTTTTTGTATCATCTATTCTGATTTTTTTTTTTGGTTTCATCTAGATAGTAATATGAATGTTTTAGGTATAGTTTTATCAAATCATCTAACTCTTTTTTGGGAGGTGGTAACTAATTTTATTCTTCGTGTTGAATGAATGGGATAAGATGACTTAACTGGATATCGTGGTTCAACTATTGGCAATTGTGAAAGATCAGCTAGCTTAGATCAATAGAAACAGCTTGCAATGTTGCAGCATTTGCTCTTTACCTATTATAAATTTGTCCTATCCTTTTTCTTTTCTTTTTTGTCTTGCAGTCTCTTCTAGAATATGAAAGGTATAAAAGACAAATTGGCGAGCTTCAACTCCCAGTAATGACGCTTCCTGAAGCTTCTGGTGCTGACAGTGAGGTAAATTTGCACTCTTGATTTTAATTTAGTTTCCTCTACGTTATGCTATATCATGGTATTACTTTAAATAAAATTGAAATTTAATTATCATTTTTTTCACGTGAAAAATTATGTTATTTGAGCAGAATAAAACTGAAAACCTTTTCTTGTGACATTTTCAATTTTTCCTCACTGTAATTCCCGCGTTGTTGCGATATGACTGAATTTGGCAGGTAATTATAGTATGTAGATGTTTGCCACTTTGTCTTAGCTTTTAATGCCTCACATTCCTTTATATGCTTATAAAATTCATGTAGAATGTGGATCTTGGATTGTCTTTCACTTGTACGTGGAAGAAATTTTGGATACATAATACAATAATTTTTCCGTGCTCCTCCTCCTAAAAAAATGCTCTCTTGATACTTCCTTGCATGTGTTATCTGTGTGCATATAAATCTACCCATGTCACCTTGCTGTGGTCTGCATCTATTTTACATTTCTAGATTCATGTCTGGTGTTGCACTTGCACAAAACTCAGTATTTGTCATATTCATTTTGATTATTTCAAATGACTACATAGGGAAATGGTTACCAAGGGTCAGGATCAGGAAGGGCAAGAAGAGATGCTGCTTCTCGTGCTATGCAAGGTTGGCATGTCCAACGCCTTTTTGGCAATGGTGAGGTTGGTGAGCCTGTTATAAAGGTTTGTAAAATTATGGTCATAAATCTCATCTCTTGACTTTATTTGTCATTATGGCACAAGAGTTTTTCATTCAATGCTCTCCAAATAATGCTTTTATAGGACAAGAACATCAACAATATTGCAAAGCGTGAGAAAAACATGAAAAGCATTGGTAAGCTAGTTTCTGTTCATATTCTAATTTTAATGCTTCTATTTCAATTAGCCTCCAAGAATTGTAGAAATGACTTCATCCATCCTTCATCTTATATTCTTTTTGCTGGTTTATTCTGATTTAAGCTTTTTTTTTTTAATTATTATTTATTTAGGCTCACTCAAGCAGAAGAGACCAAGTGAAGTGGAGAATTCAGTCAAGGCTGCAAGAACTGAGACATCAAAGCAGTTAAGTCTTGATTATATTCGTTTGGTTGGACTTTCTTTTGGTTTTCTGTTTGGACTCGGCCTATAAGTCTATAATTCTTTACTGTGAGCTTTTGATTGAATTAAAATTGACCTTTCTGGTCTCTAAAATCACAAGTGCAATCGATATCTCATTTCCCATGTATAGCCCAAATTGGTCCACAAAGACTTAATTTTAGTAACCCTTAAAGGTTTTCACTGTCTTACACTCTGACTGAAGTTGAATTGTCTATCAAGATAGAGTGACAGCCCTTGGGCCTGGGCTTTATGATATTTCTTATTCTTTGTACAATTTGAGTGTGTGGTGTGTATTGTATATTCGTGATTGCCATTTTCTATTCTTTCATTGGTCTGTCCGATGGTACTCTTTGTTCTTTGGTACCTGTATTTTTTCCAAGTCTGTCATGTTTGGGTGCTATATGGCATAACCAGAATAGATTTGCAAATCTATACCTTTTGTCCGTCATCGTTCAACTGGTTCTCAGTTGTCCTGGATTTGATCCATATAGCGTTAACCACATTCCACTTATACTTCTGGTCTTTACATATTAGATACAATAGCTTTGCATCTCATTGTTTGTACTTTTGGAAGAACGGTTGGCAACTTTTTGAGCACGATGCCAATTTGTTTGCTGGCAGATGGCTTACTTAAATGCCTAGGTTCTCAGTTTTATGTTTTTGGTGGTAATCATGCTGATTTTAGCACTTCAGGCAATAAACTTCTATCGCTTCAACCTGTTTGTTCTGTGATATACATGCAAGGTTTGCAGCGAAATTGAAATCCGTTTTTGCAAGTAATCCAACTATAGAGGCTGCTAACCTGCCAATGCAGAAAATGGATATCAGAATTGACATTTTTGTGCAAAAATAATGCTATACCATGCAGAAAAGTGAATTCATGATGTTATGAGATTGTTGTCCTTTTTCAGCTTTTATGAGCTGTTAATAATCACCCACTGCTATTTGTTTGTAGACTGGTGACATCAGTTGTTGATATTGGACCTCCGGCTGATTGGGTGAAGATCAACGACGCCAGACGGTACATGGATCAAAATTCTTCCTCTCTCTCTTGAGGTTTATGCACTGCAAATAAATGTGTACAAATAATTGACTCTGGTTTTATTGTGCAGAAAGAATGTTTTGAGGTTTATGCCCTAGTCCCAGGACTTTTGCGTGAAGAGGTGTGCACTCTCTGGACTTTCCGTCACCCCTCCTCTTTGATTGATAACTAAGTTTCTTCATATTTTTCCACGTGACGTTCCTTTAATTGTCATATTGGGCATTAAATAGTGTTAAGCAACATAACTATGTTATCTCAACTTTGGCTGATGGTTGGTTATTGCATCATTAATTGTCTAAACAATATAGGATAAAAGTATATGGTTCGTAGCTCTGTATCCCTCGTCTTCTGGGAGATATTGTATCTACTATGGCGTATATATGTATTAGGTCAATGAAATGTAGTTAGGTGCTTTGTCGTCTGTAGTGTCCATATCTTCAAGTCTATTTGGAATATAGTTTGATTCCACTCAATTCGCTCATGTATCTCTTGAAACCATGCAATTTGCTTCAGCTTTTCTTTTTAGATGTTGTGTAATAGAGTTGAAAGGATAGATACTCAAACCACTAGTATTTCTAAGTCTGCCTTTTGGATTCTCTTTATTTTTGTTTTGCGACTATCCTGGCCAGACTTTGGACATTGCAACCTCAAGCCCCCATTTGTTTTGTGACTCAAAGTAAAGATTTTGAAATTCTACTAATCCTACTCTACTTTATCACCTACCACTACTCTTCATTCTGTTCTCCCAATACAATCACATCATCACCTTTTTATTCTCCCAATACACCCATAATAATATAATAATACAACATCAATCAACTTTTTCACCATCCTATCCTATAAAATCCCAAGACAAACATTCATTTTAACTATTCATCAGAATTTGAAATCCTAGGACTACAAAGTCCTGGATTTCCCGCCTAGTATAATCCCAAAACAAACATTAGTGATTATGTATAGTTGTAGTTTCTTATTATGAAACATTAGATTAAGAGTGTGACAATTATGCACTTAATGGTGGCTTAGGTGAGAGTTCAGTCAGATCCTGCTGGGCGATTGGTCATTACAGGTCAACCTGAGCAAGCTGATAATCCGTGGGGGATTACACCATTCAAAAAGGTAATATTCCATCTCTTATGATTATTCTTTTGTGGGGGATTGTTTTTAACTACGCTATGCCTCAAGGATAATTTTCATAGATAACCCTTGTTTTTATTTGATCATTTAAAAAGGCTTACAGAAAACGTTATATTGATTGGTTTTCAGGTGGTCAGTCTACCTTTAAGGATTGATCCACTTCAGACTTCTGCTGTGGTTAGCCTTCATGGACGTCTCTTTGTTCGCGTGCCTTTTGAGCTGTCAAATGCTTAAATAAAGGTTCCCATTGTCAAAGAAGTCAACATTCCATTAAAAACAACAGACAAATCTGTCGTAGGTACCAGTTTCCTGCAGAAGTTATATAGCTTTGTGAATGTGTAGCTTTGATAAATACATGTGCATGGTTGTGTTGCAGATTAGGTTTTAGAAACGTTTCTAAGTTAAAATGAAAGTTAATAGTGAGAACTCCATGGAGGCTTTTGATGTTAGCTATTAGGTCTTCAATGTAAGACTTACCGGTTGTTGATTTAATGAGTTAAGACTTCATTTTTCAAATATTTCTGGGGCTTGCTTTGCATTTTACATTTGGTCTGCATATCAGCCGAAAATTCATCGGAACGAGAGGCCCGACATTCAGGTAACGAAACATTTCTCTCAATATCTTTCTTAGCACTTGGGGTATTTGAATAAATAGATCAGCAGTTGAACTACACTACACTACACTAGTTATGCACAAAAGTTGGGTTTGTTCATTGAGGACTTGCATTTCATCCCACATGCTCTAAATTTACACACTTTACACCCCTCTCTATGTATGATTAAATGTGAATTTGTATTGACTTGTATCTATTCTTGGACTCATTCAATACTAGAGTTGTACTTTTCTAAATTTACTCTCAATTTTATTGGAAATAATTTACTCACATTGACGTTCCATATATGTCATTACAATGGAAGATATGTGTATTTATATACTGGCAATAATGCTTGTGTAGTTATTCCGAATCCATAAAATGTGGATATCAAGGAAATGATATACAAGAACACTTCATAATGCGGGTAATAAAAATATAAACATTTCAAAAGCCTTTCAACAATTAAGAGATGAAAGACGATTTAAAATCAGATTAATATTATTTTTTTCATCAATTTGGTAGCTTTATTTTATCTAATTACAATCTTTTTTTTTTGTATTTTCGGACTACATGTGTCTTACACGTCGATGCGTTAGGCAAGACACGCATTGCTGAAAAATACCATAAAAATAGAATTTAAGTTGCAATTGCGCAGATTATTTTCGCATCGATTGGGTGAACAATTTGTATAGATACCAAGTTGATAAAAGAATATGATACAAATTGTAAATTGATTTGATCCCTTTAAAATAAATTATACTTGAAAAAAAACACATAATCCAAAAACATCATCACTGTTTGGACTAAATTGATTGTACAAAGTAATCATTATTATATAAAGTCCATTTTGAAAGGATTAAAGACAAAAAGGTATAGTTGTAAGGATGGAAGGACCAGCATTCTTGCTTTGTTTTGGTGCATTTAAGGCTTAGGCTTAGCATATCTATGATGATGAAAGTTGAAGAGCTATGCCTATTTGGATATATCATTATTACCCTCATAGAAATGTGTGCCACTACCCCTACCCCTACCCCACCCACCCCAGTCTCATACAGTTTCATCGTCTCTACGCGTTACTGCATTTTTCTTTGGGAGGTGCTAAATGGGCAGATTCTGCCCGGGCAGAATTAATAAAAAATAATTCTTAATGTTAGTGGGATTAGTTAATTACAGATTTAACCTTAAGTTGTTTTGGCTCCAAATTAGGTGAGAAAATGGCGCCATTTTTCCCTCTAATATATTCCCTCCAATAAACTAATCCGGTAATTATGGCTGCACATCTTGAAGTTCGGAAATCTTAATTACTTTCAGTTAATTATACTCCACGTTAATTAAGGAGTTACCAAATCTTATTAAATCATCTATAATCATGAATGAAGGAGTTACCAAATTATGAGTCGTGGGTTTGTTACCAAATCTATAATCATCTATAAATTAAGGAGTTACCAAATCTATAATCATCTATAATTTAGTCGTGGTATTAAATCTGATTATGATCATGAATGAATAATTTCCGTAACTAATAATATATTTTTTTATGAATAATATTCAGATTTTTTATTTAGAAAAAATAATATCCATATTTTATATTTTATATATAATATTGTATGCAATAAATACCGATTAATATTTTGTAATTTTTGTGTAATTTAGATTTTTAATTTAAATTAAACTTATTTTATATAATTAGTCAATAATTTGGGAATTTATAATAATTATTTTTTTAAACCAAACAATACATAAATTAAAATTTAAAATATAAATAATTGAAGTTCAATCAAAAATATTTTATTACCGTTGCAATGTATACCCGTTGTTCAATAAAACCCTTTCGTATTCCTAAGCAAATCAACAAACTATATTAAAACTTACAAAACTCATTCAAAATCGATTTTAGAACATCACCATGAATTCTCGATAATGTGGTCAACGATAGAGTTGAAATACTTCATCAATTATTCGGCAAATCGGAGGGTGAAGATCATGTTGTAGAGAGCAGCGATGATGATTATGAAGTTATTGCGTCCCAAACCGTCGACGCCCATGATTATGAAGTCGTTCATTCGTAGTCCACCTCTCATGCAAATATCCAATCGTAGACTAATGGTAATGCAAATAGGGAAGAAATTGTACAGGATAATGGGCCAACAACAGAATGGTTTATGATAGTTTCGAGAGTATATTCGATGCCTATCAAGAATATGCAAGGAAGACTGGATTCAGCGTGTTGAAGAGAACGGTAAGCAAAGGAAAATATGCTTTTATGGCATGTGATAAATCAAGAGTGTCGCTGACACAAAAATTTCAAAAAGGATTGGATGCCCCGCTCATCTCAATGCAATAAAGAAAGATGATGGATCATGGATTATTTCGAAATGAAGCATACAACACACAATCATGATCTTGATCCCAATATGTCAATCTTAATGCTGCTCATAGGAAAATTAGTGTACATATGAAGAGACAATTGGAGGCCAACGATATTGGCCGGTATTAGGCCAAGTAAGAACATTCGATTGTGTGAAGTCGTAGGCTGGTGGTGCCGATAAGATTGGTTGTCTTCCAAAAGATTGTAGGAATTTTATAGAGAGCAGGAGAAGGTTTAGGCTAGGTGAGGGGGATGCGAAGCTATTCGAAGCTTTTTATAAGGTTGGAGCATCGAGATGGAAATTTCTTTTATGCGTTTGATGTTGACGATGAGGGTAGACTAACAAATGTGTTGTGGATTCATCCTAGAAGTCGAGCTGCGTATGAGGACTTTCATGACGTTGTTAGCTTTGACACCACGTATTTAGTCAACAAGTATGAAATGCCATTTGGAGCATTTGTTGGAGTCAATCATCATGGTCAATCTATATTGCTTGGTTGTGCTTTGGTGACACGTGAAGACTCGTAATCATTCAAGTGGGTTTTTACAAACCGGATCAATGCAATGGGCGGTGTTGAACCTACAAAGAATAGTCACCGATCAATGCGAGAGCATTAAGATTGCATTAAGGGAGGTACCGCCAAACACTATCCATAGGTATTGGTGGCATATTATGTCGAAGTTGCTCGTGAAATTCAAGGGTATTGCTGATTATAATGATGCTACTATTGATTTCAAAGGGATTGTGTATGATAGCATTACAATCCAAAGTTTTGAGACAAGTTGGGCTGAATTCTTGGTCAAATATGGACTGGAAAACAAGGTATGGCTTCAAAGTTTATATGCAGAGAGGGAAAAATGGGTTCTGTTTACTTAAACCACATATTTTGGGCAGGGTATGATATCAACCTGAGAAGTGAAGGCATGCATGCATATTTTGATGATTACATTAACTCGAGATGCTCTGCGAAGGAATTTATGGAACAATACGAAGTGGCAATTGGAAAGAAGATTCAGAAGGAATTTAGGGCTGATTTTGATTCAAAACCAAGATTATTAAGTGCAAAACTAATTTTTCTTGGGAGTTACAATTCAAATGCCTACACAAATAGCATCTTCCGAAAACTACAAGATGAAATAGGTAAATTGATGTATTGTAATATTATAACCAGTCCCGAAGATGAGGTTGTTGAGATTGGTATTGAGAAGTTTCATGTGATGGAGAGAAGTATTCGAAATCATTTCTATGAGAAGGAATATACTTATATAGTCGAGTATCGTCTCGCAAGGAGAATATCTAAACCGCCAATGCAAGAATTTTGAGTTCAGTGGGAATCATTTGTTGTCATATACTTAGTGGTGATGACTCAAAGGAACATTCGATCTATTAACAAATGTATACATTATAGATAGATGGAGGAAAGATATCCATAGAAGACATTCTACTATTTTTTTGGAGGTGGATATCCGCACATGACAGAGGAGTACAAGAAATATCAGGAAGTTGAAAAATATTTTCTTGAATGTGCCGATATAGCAATGGGTAGCGTATATAAGATGCAGGTAAAGTCCTTAAGGAGATGCTCAAGGAATTAAAATCGTAAATTATGGCATTGAGCACTCCAACGGGTGGAAGTGGAAATGTTAGTTTTTCAGAGCAACAACCGAAAGTGTTGATGTTGATGGTAACATGTTATTTGACCCTAATATAACTCGGAGAAGAGGAAGGCCTAGAGGTAATCGCCTAATGTCTCGGCCGAAATTGCTCAAAAGCAGTTCGATCGGGCCAGAGGAGGTCGAGGAGGAGGTCGAGGAGCAGGAAGTCGAGGAGGAGGTCGAGGAGCAGGAAGTCGAGGAGGAGGTGGTAGAGGAGCAGAAGTCGAGGAGGAGGAGGTGGTAGAGGAGGGGCAACATCTAGCACAACCAATAATCAAGACATGAACGACTTTGATTTGAATGATCCGAATTCCATGTTCGGCTATTATTCAGATCCAAATATATTTGGTGATGATCTGTTTTTAATATTGGAACACAAGGAAGTGGTGTTCATTAGGGTTTAGGTGTTTAAGTTTTACTGTAATGATGTGATACTTTTATTAGTTATGTGTTACTAAAACTAGTCCAGCTTTTTAGTGTTTGTGGAATTGGATTTTATGTGTTATGACTATTGTTTATTAGGGTTTAGGTGTTTAAGTTTTACCGTAATGATGTGATACTTTTATTAGTTATGTGTTACTAAAACTAGTCCATTTAGTGTTTGTGGAATTGGATTTTATGTGTTATGACTATTGTTTATGCTTGATGCTGTGTTTTTATTCTCTTTTTTTTTTTTGGCAATTGGATTTTATGTGTTATGACTAGTTTTTTTTTCCAATTGGTGTTGTGTTTTTTTACAATATAAATAATGTATATGCATAAAGCTTATAAGTATATGCATAAATAATGCTAGTTTTATGAACACAAAATTTATAAACAAAAGTAGAGGGAGAAATTGTAAGATTAATATTAAGGTGAAATTGAAGAATATTTTTTTGATATATGGCTAGAGGAAAAGGAGGTAAAACCATATATGGTAATCCAAATGGTGTATTATATATTTATAGATTATAGATAGATATATATGATAACACTTTTAGAATAATTATTTAAAAACTTTGTAATAAAAAAAAAAAAACCATGACCAAAAATTATAAGTACTTTTAAAAAAATTTACAATTCCAAAGATCTGAAAAATATGTATAACAAAACAACAACACAAGAAGTTTAAAATTAATAATAAACATACGCAATATATAATCATACGCATACAATCCTTAAATAATAAACATGACAAAGAAGTTTAATCAAACTTTAAATCCATATAACCCATAGCCCTAAAACAAACAATTAAATCCAACCTACATCCTCAACCTTGACAGATTTATCATGTTTGTCCACGGATAAATGAAATTTGTGGGTCTTCAACATTCCTTTCGAAGAATAGGGTGTCACCTTGGCTGATTCTCACCGCATCTACTATGTTTCCCCAACCAAAGAGTAAATCGGCCGAATCCCTTCTTCACCATCCTAGCCTTGTTCTCAATTGTATGATACTCGTAATAGCAATCAAACATGATACCGTAAAATCCATGTTCGATCTTTATGGTCTGGTTGTCCGTCCCTAATATGTCCTTCGTGTTGGTGGGGAGGTTCTTCAATAAAAATATAAATAAATTAATGTTCAAATCTATAGTCAAAAAGTAGAAGAATGTAACAATATAATGAATACTAAAATATTTACCAAACGACGATGGCATTCTCGTAGTTTTACGGACAACTTTGAAGAATCTTGATGAATACCTACTCATATCTTCGTCACGTCTCGTCGTAGTTATTTCCTACCGTGAATCGCTTTTGCTCGGCAACAGATCTTGTGAGAGGCATTGTAAAGAAGACGAAAAGAGTCAGTAACTTTCGCGAGGGAGAGAAAAACCTAAAATGAAAGATGAGAGACACAAATGATATTGATACGTTTGTAGGTAGAATGTTAAATGTAACTACCGATTGTTCCAACCAACTAATTAATACGTGTATTAGTATTTTTGTTTTAAAAAATATATGTATTATGTAGAAATTGAAAAAAAAAAGAAATATGATATTAAAAAGGAAAAATAAAATATTTCGTCTGTGTTTATTTTTATTTTTTGAAAAAATATATCGTTTAAGAAAAAAATTCCATAAAATAATATTTTGAAAACTATATAAAGAAAATATAGAGTTTAATTTCATGTATATACATAAAAATAATAATAATAATAATAATAATGTAAAATTTGCCATCTAAATTATGTACGTGACTATGTTGTAACTTGTAACCTCCCCACTACCCTATTCTTCTTCCACCGCCATTAATATAGCGACCTTGGGCACCCAAATACACATTGGAATAGGCACTAACAAAGCAAAGTAATTATAAGTGTTCTTGGAAGTTGATGTAATCATTACCATATACTTAACCAAACACGTAATCTAACTCCAAATCCAAAACTAATATCCAACTCCAATTCAAATCGATTCTCATTGTGCATGGCTGTCGATTTTATTTTTTGACAAAAATAACAATACCTAACAAATGAAGTAGTAGTACTTTACATGCAATTCATTCAAAAATATATATTTCACACTTTAATAAGTCTATAATTAATTAAATTTCACATTATATCACAAATTAAAATAAAACGTAAAAAAATATTTCGTTTATTATGGAGTTTCGATCTCGATCTAGTGATCGCTCGATAGTAATACCTAACAAATGAAGTAGTAGTACTTTACATGCAATTCATTCAAAAAAATATATTTCACACTTTAATAAGTCTATAATTAATTAAATTTCACATTATATCACAAATTAAAATAAAACGTAAAAAAATATTTCCGTTTATTATGGAGTTTCGATCTCGATCTAGTGATCGTTTCGATAGTAATACCTAACAAATGTAGTAGTAGTACTTTACATGCAATTCATTTTAAAAAAATATATTTCACACTTTAATAAGTCTATAATTAATTAAATTTCACATTAAATCACAAATTAAAATAAAACGTAAAAAATATTTCGTTTATTATGGAGTTTCGATCTCGTTCTAGTGATCGCTCGATAGTAATACCTAACAAATGTAGTAGTAGTACTTTACATGCAATTCATTTTTAAAAAATATATTTCACACTTTAATAAGTCTATAATTAATTAAATTTCACATTAAATCACAAATTAAAATAAAACGTAAAAAAATATTTCGTTTATTATGGAGTTTCGATCTCGATCTAGTGATCGTTCGATAGTAATACCTAACAAATGTAATAGTAGTAGTACTTTACATGCAATTCATTTTAAAAAAATATATTTCACACTTTAATAAGTCTATAATTAATTAAATTTCACATTATATCACAAATTAAAATAAAACGTAAAAATATTTCGTTTATTATGGAGTTTCGATCTCGTTCTAGTGATCGTCGATAGTAATACCTAACAAATGTAGTAGTAGTACTTTACATGCAATTCATTTTAAAAAATATATTTCACACTTTAATAAGTCTATAATTAATTAAATTTCACATTATATCACAAATTAAAATAAAACGTAAAAATATTTCGTTTATTATGGAGTTTCGATCTCGATCTAGTGATCGTTCGATAGTAATACCTAACAAATGTAGTAGTAGTACTTTACATGCAATTCATTTTAAAAAAATATATTTCACACTTTAATAAGTCTATAATTAATTAAATTTCACATTAAATCACAAATTAAAATAAAACGTAAAAAATATTTCGTTTATTATGGAGTTTCGATCTCGATCTAGTGATCGCTCGATAGTAATACCTAACAAATGTAGTAGTAGTACTTTACATGCAATTCATTTTAAAAAATATATTTCACACTTTAATAAGTCTATAATTAATTAAATTTCACATTAAATCACAAATTAAAATAAAACGTAAAAAATATTTCGTTTATTATGGAGTTTCGATCTCGATCTAGTGATCGTTCGATAGTAATACCTAACAAATGTAATAGTAGTAGTACTTTACATGCAATTCATTTTAAAAAAATATATTTCACACTTTAATAAGTCTATAATTAATTAAATTTCACATTATATCACAAATTAAAATAAAACGTAAAAAATATTTCGTTTATTATGGAGTTTCGATCTCGTTCTAGTGATCGCTCGATAGTAATACCTAACAAAATGTAGTAGTAGTACTTTACATGCAATTCATTTTAAAAAAATATATTTCACACTTTAATAAGTCTATAATTAATTAAATTTCACATTATATCACAAATTAAAATAAAACGTAAAAAAATATTTCGTTTATTATGGAGTTTCGATCTCGTTCTAGTGATCGCTCGATAGTAATACCTAACAAATGTAGTAGTAGTACTTTACATGCAATTCATTTTAAAAAAATATATTTCACACTTTAATAAGTCTATAATTAATTAAATTTCACATTATATCACAAATTAAAATAAAACGTAAAAATATTTCGTTTATTATGGAGTTTCGATCTCGCTCTAGTGATCGTTCGATAGTAATACCTAACAAATGTAGTAGTAGTACTTTACATGCAATTCATTTTAAAAAAATATATTTCACACTTTAATAAGTCTATAATTAATTAAATTTCACATTATATCACAAATTAAAATAAAACGTAAAAAAATATTTCGTTTATTATGGAGTTTCGATCTCGATCTAGTGATCGCTCGATAGTAATACCTAACAAATGTAGTAGTAGTACTTTACATGCAATTCATTTTAAAAAAATATATTTCACACTTTAATAAGTCTATAATTAATTAAATTTCACATTAAATCACAAATTAAAATAAAACGTAAAAAAATATTTCGTTTATTATGGAGTTTCGATCTCGATCTAGTGATCGTTCGATAGTAATACCTAACAAATGTAGTAGTAGTACTTTACATGCAATTCATTTTAAAAAAATATATTTCACACTTTAATAAGTCTATAATTAATTAAATTTCACATTAAATCACAAATTAAAATAAAACGTAAAAAATATTTCGTTTATTATGGAGTTTCGATCTCGATCTAGTGATCGTTCGATAGTAATACCTAACAAATGTAATAGTAGTAGTACTTTACATGCAATTCATTTTAAAAAAATATATTTCACACTTTAATAAGTCTATAATTAATTAAATTTCACATTATATCACAAATTAAAATAAAACGTAAAAAAATATTTCGTTTATTATGGAGTTTCGATCTCGTTCTAGTGATCGCTCGATAGTAATACCTAACAAATGTAGTAGTAGTACTTTACATGCAATTCATTTTAAAAAAATATATTTCACACTTTAATAAGTCTATAATTAATTAAATTTCACATTATATCACAAATTAAAATAAAACGTAAAAATATTTCGTTTATTATGGAGTTTCGATCTCGATCTAGTGATCGTTCGATAGTAATACCTAACAAATGTAGTAGTAGTACTTTACATGCAATTCATTTTAAAAAAATATATTTCACACTTTAATAAGTCTATAATTAATTAAATTTCACATTAAATCACAAATTAAAATAAAACGTAAAAATATTTCGTTTATTATGGAGTTTCGATCTCGTTCTAGTGATCGTTCGATAGTAATACCTAACAAATGTAATAGTAGTAGTACTTTACATGCAATTCATTTTAAAAAAATATATTTCACACTTTAATAAGTCTATAATTAATTAAATTTCACATTATATCACAAATTAAAATAAAACGTAAAAAATATTTCGTTTATTATGGAGTTTCGATCTCGTTCTAGTGATCGCTCGATAGTAATACCTAACAAATGTAGTAGTAGTACTTTACATGCAATTCATTTTAAAAAAATATATTTCACACTTTAATAAGTCTATAATTAATTAAATTTCACATTATATCACAAATTAAAATAAAACGTAAAAATATTTCGTTTATTATGGAGTTTCGATCTCGATCTAGTGATCGCTCGATAGTAATACCTAACAAATGTAGTAGTAGTACTTTACATGCAATTCATTTTAAAAAAATATATTTCACACTTTAATAAGTCTATAATTAATTAAATTTCACATTAAATCACAAATTAAAATAAAACGTAAAAATATTTCGTTTATTATGGAGTTTCGATCTCGTTCTAGTGATCGCTCGATAGTAATACCTAACAAATGTAGTAGTAGTACTTTACATGCAATTCATTTTTAAAAAATATATTTCACACTTTAATAAGTCTATAATTAATTAAATTTCACATTAAATCACAAATTAAAATAAAACGTAAAAAAATATTTCGTTTATTATGGAGTTTCGATCTCGTTCTAGTGATCGTTCGATAGTAATACCTAACAAATGTAGTAGTAGTACTTTACATGCAATTCATTTTAAAAATATATTTCACACTTTAATAAGTCTATAATTAATTAAATTTCACATTATATCACAAATTAAAATAAAACGAAAAATATTTCGTTTATTATGGAGTTTCGATCTCGTTCTAGTGATCGCTCGATAGTAATACCTAACAAATCTAGTGATCTCGATCTAGTGATCTATTTTCGATTTGATTACACATTAAATCTCTAATTTGAGAACATTTATATTTTCCCTACCTAAAAAATCTTACGTTTAATTTTAATTTCTTGATTACTTATCAAAACAAAAAAAGGAACGGTTGTTAAATATTTCCTTCTACTACTCTCTCGAATCTTCATTGTGTAACCTCCATCCTTATCATTCACTCACCGCCATTAATTCCTCGACCTTGGGCAGCTAAATAAAACATTGGAATCGACACTCACTATGCAGAATAATCATACAATTTCTTGGAAAGTGATGTAATGATTATTCTATGCCTAAACCAACAAGTAATCCAACTCCAAATGCAAATCAAATCTGGTTTCTTGCTTTGAATGACTTTTTTATGTCAATAGATTTTTTTAAAAAAAAAAAGTAATTAAGTAAAGAAACCCTAATTTACATCGGTAATTCTTGTTACAATTTACATACGACAATACATAGATATTACACCTTAGACTATTAAACAAAAAATTTAACAATTATACACTAAGAGAAAATATAATAAAGTTAACATATATTTTCCCTACCACCCAACTGCTCACCTAGCATCTACTGTCTATTCCATGCGTAAAAATAACAATGGTAACTTTGAACAAGCCAAGCAAAGTCTAACCTATCCAACCCTCTTTCCCCAAATAGTACTTGAAATTGATTGAAGAATTTTTCTCCATGTAGCTGAAAACCCTTCTTTGATTACTCTCCGATGACAAAATATAAAACCTCCATACTGAAAAATTACAAAATGAATTAATTATAAAACAAAATATATATTTAATAAAAATAATAAAATTACTTTGTAATTGAAGTAGTGGAAGGAAACACGAATAGTGTTCGTAGGAGGATCATATTGCACGTCCGGATGAGCAATATACCATAAAAACGATGATATCTTTCCCGTAGACACCGAATTTTTTTACAACCTCAACGGCTGAAATATGACCAAATCTTGAAGACAAAGACCAACTTAACTCGGCCACGATCATACGCATGACTCTCATGTTTGAAACATCGACTTCACGGGTGTATTTGATCAATAGTTCGATCAATCTATCTTCCTCTTCAACAAACCAAACTCTTAAAGGATTAATACGAGAATCCTCAATTAGTGGCATAGATAAGATCTTTTTCTCGCTCCTAGAAAATTTGACGAGAGTTTAATATTTTTGGGATAATTGGTCAATAAGTTTAATTAATTTGAAAAGACCGTGGTGGTTGACAAAATTAAAAATCTATATCTACGTAAATAATATAGAAATACAATGATGACATTGAGTAAATGTGGGGTTTTTACCTTGATTGTAGCCGTGTTTGTAGTCCACGTAAAATATGTTACAAAATCAATTAGACATGTTTCTCCAATATTTTTTGTTATTAATGTACCGAAAAAATTAGAATACGCCGGTTACAATTTATACAATGATATATTAATAATAAATTTACAATTTGAAAATATTGTCAAATAATTAAAAATTTCGATGTTTATTTTAAAATTTATTAATTTTTATGAACTTATTTTAGAATTTTAGAATATATAACTTATACAAAGAAAAAAACAAAAGTATCATAATATTGGTAAATTTAAGAACTACAATGAAAATAATTAACTCAAATTCTTTATTTTGCTATTCATATTTTTTTAACTCAGATCAATATTTGCATCAATAATTAAATATTTATATAAATTGTTTATATTATTTTATTAATTAATGATTTATATGATATAATTAATTTTGAATTATCATTATTTATGTATTTCAATTGATTTTGCTATTCATACCAAGTATTTATCTTTATAATTAATTGTCATATTTTAATTTTGCCTCAAAATATTATTTGAATCAACTAAATTTATATAATTTGGATAAATTCCAACATTTATATGATTTTTTGATTTGACATATATGTAGTATGCAGTGGTTAAACTAGTACATATACATATTATTATATTATGGAAAATATATGTGAAGAATAATACCATCCAATTTCATTGACCTAAATAAAAACTCTAATTAAATAAATTATTTAAGACAATTTTTATTTGATAATTAAATTAATCTATCTATATAATATTTTAAAAAGATTCAACAAAAGTTGAAATTTGGAAAAATTCGATTTATATATTTAGACAAAGTATATTTTATGATAGTAACTTAGATATACAAATTTTTAGAAATTTAAAAATCTTTTAAAAATTTGGAAAAATTGGAACGTCAACGGTTATAACACCGATTCATATAAACAATGAACTCGATTTAATTTCGCTTCCGATAGATTTCAATCAATATAAATATGGTATAATTATTGCAACTAATAAATCTACTCAATAATCATAACTTCACGCACTATCTCTTATTTAAACCATCGAAGTCATAATTCAATCGATTTAAATTAAATGGATCCTTCAAAGGCGGTAATTCAAGTTTATAGTTTTTATTATGAGTTGAACTAGAATTAGTTTCTTGGAGTTTAATTCATTTTTTTTTTTGGTTTAGGCGAAGATTCAGGGAGGTTATGGAGGAAAACGATCGTAGAATGGCAGTAATTGGTTGCTACATAAGGTAAAGAAAATCTCATTTCATTTTTTTCAATTTCAAATACGTAAACCCTAAAATTTCTAAATTAATTTTTTTAATACAAATTTTCGAAGGAGAAGGAGTCTTTCTTGGCCGCGAGCATGAAGTTGAAAGAGTTCATGGACGAAATGCATGAGTTAGAGTTACTGTTGCAAGATATTAAACAAGAAAGGGCAAGTGGCGGCTATGATGAGGAAACGCTGGCATGTATGGATCGACCGATTCCTATCTCGTGAGATTGCTCGTGGACGCAAAAATTCTATAAAGAAGCAATTGATCCTCTTGCACTAGTTTTATGTTTTGAACTATGAACTATTTATATGTTTTAATTTTGAACTTTTTTATTTGTTTAAGTTTTTTAAATTAAACTATGAACCGCATGCAAATCGCTTAAATATATATTATTGTAGTGTTAGTATTATTAAATGTTTTATGTTATGTTTTTATGTTTGTATGGTTTTATGGTTTTATGGTATGGTTTTATGATTTTATATTTTTTAGTCCGGTGGTATGTTGTTATGTTTTTCATTTATATCGTGGTATGGTATGTTTTTAGCCTGGTGTTTATATTTTTTTATTTATGTTTTGATGTTGATTTTTTTTAATGTTTAACCTCGTGGCATATTTGTATTACTTTTTCATTGAATCGATTCATTTTCTAATTTTTTTATTTTATTGTAATTTTTTATTTTTATTGATTATGTAAATTAGATCGTTGATATGAATTTTAAATGTTAGGGCCAATGAATTAATACTTTTATTTTTATAGAAATATAAATGAATTAGATAATTTAACATTCTTTTTAGATAATTTGTAGCTTAATTATTAACTAGATCAATCATGTTAGAAAAATATTATTATTTAAGATTGATACAATGATAAGTTGAAACGTCTCCCTAAGAAAAAAAAAAGAAATATTTATGGTCATGTTAGATAAGAACGCTTTTTTATCGGGCAAAGTGGTTAGGGTTTGTCGCATCCTACTCTTTAAATAGTATTGTATTTATGATGAAACTACATCCTATCACTTTTTCAAATGACTCATACTACTCCCACCAAGCAAAGAAAAATCGAAAGAGAATGGGTGATTCCTCCATCACCAAAAAGCTTGGAAACTATGTATGGACGCACGCGGATCAAGACGCTGGACTTAAAACCGATGTTATGGAGCCGCTCAAGCCGCTTGGTTGCCGAATGTGGCAAAGAATTCATCAGCCGTGTTCTTCTTGATGAAGAACCTTGATGAATGCTTACGATTTGTACCTTGAGGTTATCAAGAAGATGAATGTTCCAGCTTATCGTCCTTTCCGACTCCACCACCGCCGCCGCCGCTAGTGATTCCGCTAATGGTCGTCCGCCACCTTTGAAGATTTAATTAATCTTTGCTTTTTTTTTTTTTGTATTTATCAATGCATTTGGGTATCATTTCTTTTGAATTATGAATGCATTGTATGATCGTATCTTTTTTATGAATCGAATGGACGTTAATTTATCCCTTATGACTTGTTTTTATGTCTTTTTTTTAACTTTAGATTTATTTTTTATATAAAATTTCTATTTATATTTGTACGTTAATAAATAATTAAGTTAAATATAATATTTTAAGTTCATTTTTATTCTATGTAAATAATATATTTAAGAAAACAAATATTTAAAATTTTCGAATGTCCAACAAATAATATATTTTTAACTTCATTTTCATTTTTATTCTATGTTCAACCAATACATAAATTTTTGAATTATAAGGAAAAACTATTTTCGAAGGAAATAAGTACCAAATTTCGAGTCTTAAAGTCATCGAACCAAATGAAATTATTAAGTAGAATATTTAAGGTTGATTTGATCTAGTAATTAATGCGTATAAATAATATATTAAAGAGTGGTATTAATATATGTTCAAACCCGCACAAATAATTGTAAAAGAAAAATTAAGAGATTCGAATTAAATTAGAGAACAAAATAAAGCGATAAAATTAAAAACTTTCATAACATAAATTTCATTGAAATAAAACTTGAAAAAACAACATAAAATCTAACTAACCTGCATTTATTTCATTGAATAAAATGCAAGGCTAAAAACCAACCCATAACAAAACCGAGAACGAAAATATTAACTCCACCTAACAAACGGCGCTTTGACATGGCGATGACAAAATAGGTGGTGGGTTTTCCTTGACTGGTTCATGGGTTTCTTCAATCGATACATTGTTTCCGCCATCGGTGGATCCCTTGTCGTTAAAATCATCTTCCTCCGATTGACTCGATGGTTATTTTCGCTTTGAAATACTTTTGATACGCATGCAAGGCTTCACCATAAGTTCGAAATGAACGGTGCAAACTTCCTTTGAAACCGATAACATTGGCCGAACAATCTTCCCAACTAGAGTATACGCCCACACGAACGCCCTTGAAAACGACATAATATTTGTGTTTCATAATTTGTCGAGCACAAAAAAATTAAAAATTAAAAAAAACAATGGGAAGAAGAAGAGATGGAGAAGAAGATGAAGTGAAGAAGAAGATATAGATCTGTTATTGTCCGAAAATTACGTTAAATTAATTAGCTCCACTATCTTGGAAATAGTTACCACTAACATAATAATTAGAGAGAGAAAATCACGGTTTCAAATTTTGAATTTGAAAATTTTCGGTTAGGGTTAGGGTTTAAGGCAGAATTGTATTTAAGGGCGTTTAGGTCATTTTAATTATTATTTAAAATTGTAATTACCATTTTGCCCTTTTTTTCCATGGCAGAATCTGCCCAACAAGAATTACCGTTTTTCTTTAACAATACTTTCCACATTTGTACTTCACTTCACTTCAAAGTCAAGGTCCCTACAAGTACAACAATCATTTCACACGTATGTATGTATGTGTACTACATGCTTATAATTAAGCACAAAAACAGGTGCTTAACTCATCCTGGCCACCGTGATTCCTCACTTTAGTGGGTGATTTGAGCCGATTCTTTTTGGTAAATGAATATTTACCATACTTTTCCATCCATGTTTTTTTACAAATTTAATTTTTTTATTCATCTTTAAATTTAAATGTTACCGATCAAAAAACACATAATTAAGCACAATACTACCTAAACTTAATTAATATCATGGCATTCATATCCAACAACAAGACAAGAAGCATCTCACTTTCCAAGCCTGTGTCTCAATTGGAGTATATTTTCCAACACAAATTAAATCGCAAAACCTCCAATTAGAGCATAACAAATATAGTGGTTAAAATAGAACTAAAGAGAAAACATGCACTGGCCATACTCAGATTATCAGCACACTGGGCCACAGTATCTTTGTTGATCGTCACCACTTGCATTGCATTCATGTAAATGCTAACATGCAAGACAAGAATTCAATAATCAAATGTCATGCAAATATGTGAAGAAATGCGTGTTTTTCAAGATTCAAAGTCCCAATAGGCAATAGGCAATAGGCAACAGGCAATACTAGTACTTCTTCCTCCTCTTTTTTAATTTTGGTATGGGGAAATGGGCTTCTCTTCTTTTCTTTTCTACCTAATTAGGAAAATTCCCATTGGATCCCATACTCCATTTCATATTTATAGGATGCCCTTCTTCTTAAATTTTAAAAGAATAACTTTAAGCTGCATCAAAGAACGAATGAAGAGACATCTTCTATCAATATTAATAGTCAAATATTTGTGTGCACATCATGTACACTAAAAATAGTGTGCACAATGTTTTTATCAAATACTACATTGTAACTAAATTAATACTATACAATGTTGTTAACTAAACTAATACTATACAATGTTTGAAATAATACTACATTGTAACCAAACTAATACTATACAAGACCTAAAATAATATTATATTGTAACCAAACTAATACTACACAAGACATGAAATAATACTATACTATAACCAAATTTTTATTGTGCACAATATGCACACAAATACTTCTCATAGTAATATCACCATCAGCTTTTACTGGAAACTTCAAACCAATAAGGAGGCCGGGGTGTCATGTCCAGCAAGAACAAGAACCCTAATTCTTTTGCCAAAATTGATTAATTGCAAATTTTCCATTTTACACTGATAAAAATTAATCTCTCATTTCTGCAAATTAAGATTAATCTCTAGGTTCACTTAGCTCTATACAACCCAACCACAATTATATATATACTTGGGTGCTACTTAATTCACAATCAAATGTAGCTAGCTAGGTACAATGTCATGATATATCTGTTATGCGATTGGTTAGGTCTGATCAAATCAATGATCTTTTGTTGAAGTAAACAGAAGGGAACTTCGGTTAGGGTTGAATCAGTATAACTACAAATTAAGCAAGCAGCAAGGGAAAGAATTAATGCCTCATCATTCAAATTCAAAGGAACATATTTAACAAATATGATATGTAAATACACACACAATGTTAGATGATGATTTTCTGGTTTGTGATTATGCAATATTACTAAACACCAGTAAATTAATTAATCACACACATACAAGGTAAAGAACTTAATTGGAACTTAATAATATTAAGAAGACACAGCAAATGATAAACACACGGAATTTATTCAAATAAAAACAAATAGAAGGTTCGATTTAACGGAATTAAAATGTAAATGAGACATGCAAATTCAATTTCTAAAATATATTTTCTGATGCATCAAACCAAAACAAATATGCATTAATTAATTTCCAAAGCTAAATCTGGGTCCTAATTAACAAAAAAATATATATATATGTTACAAAACAAGCGAATAAGTATGGTACTACAATCCAAGCATGAAGTTCAACCTACTAACCTTGGAAACGCATCGCCAACTTGAAATCTTCATCTCTTTGATTGATTAAATAAAACTACAAAATTACCCTTTCTTGACAACATTTTTGCATTAAAACCACATAAAACAGCAGTCAAAATGGTGGTCTTGCCGAATTACCACCCCATCCAAACAACTCCGCCGAGAACGGATAATTTCCCGCCGGTGGCGTGCTTCCACCGCGACCACCACCAGCCGTGACTCCCGACGACTGCGACGCACTAGGATGCGGCTGAGCAGCCGCCGCACCTTCCTCCTCCTTTAATGGTAACCGCTCAAAAGCAGCATTTGCAAAAGAAGCCGCCATCAAAACCACCGGGCCGGCGGCCATCAACGGCGCCACCACACTCCCTCCAACCACCTGCCCCTGACCACCCGACAGAAATATCGACAAGCCGCCAGCTTCCGGCGGCGCAGGCGGCGGAAGCACCGTCCCCGACAGCGAGAGTATGTCAAAACGACCGTGCAGCGTGAGCACAGAGCCACCGGGTTGGCGCAGCGTGACATTGGTGACGGTGCCGGCGGCGCTGAGGACGCAAACCCCCTGGCGCGGCGGCGGGCGTAGAGAGAGATAGTGTCGACGACGTCGTTTGCAGAGGAAACTTCCAGAAGGTGGGAGTGGAGCGCATTTGGGGTATGGCGAGTGACGATAATTGGAGGCTTGGGCTTGTTTTTTGAGCCTGGAGGACGGCCGCGAGGGCGGCGGTTTGTGGTGGCGGGCTGGTGTTTCTCCGGCGGGATAGGAAGGTAGGGAGAAGGTGGGTCCCCGTATCCCGCCATTTGTGTACAAAAACAAAAGAAAGCTAGGGATGAATATTAATTTTTGTATTGATTGGAAAGAAAGGAAATTAATCTAGACTAATGATGATGATGATCTCATTTCTCTTCTTCTTTCTTGTTTTTGTTAGGATCCAGATTACGCCTTCATACTTTTTCATCCACAACTTGCCAAGAGACTGCCACCAAAATTTCTACGTTCAAAATAAAACAACGGACAACACTTCTCTCTAATATTATACTCTTCCTCGAATCCGTTTACCATGCTATCAAACACTCCTAAATTTCTTCAAGCGAGAATCGAACACGCCTCCCACTAAAATGAAGAACTCCGCCACGAGGCTAGGCCTCTGTTCGGTGAATGAAAATAATAATATTAACTTCATACTACGAAACTGCTTCACACTAGATTTTTTGTAAAATATTTTACTCCTCGATCCCATAAAATCTTTAGCACTTTTTTCCTTCCATCTTACTACTCCCTCCGTCCCAAGAAGTTATGCACACTTTTCTTTTTGTTTGTCCCAACAAGTTATGCACACTCCTAAAAAGGAAACATCACACAATATTAATACCCCACAATATCATTTAAATTAAAAAATGCCACTCTTATTCTACTCTACTTTATTCTCTCTCCTACTTTATCTCATTAAATCACCCAAAATACTCTTACACTTTATTCTCTCTCTTACCCTTTATTCTCACAAAAGTCAACAAAATTAATTTTTCTTAGTTTCGTGTCCCAAGAAGTGTGCACAATTTCTTGGGACGGGAGGAATATAAGTTTTAAATCTATAAAATAAAAACTTTTATAAATTTAACCTCACAATTTTCACTAATTTATACAAAATGTCATTATTTTTTTACTCACACATATAAAATTTAATATTTTTTATTTTATACATATAATTTACAAATTACACCTCGAAATAAACTTAAAAGAGAGATAAATGGATTAGTTTATTTTGATACACATTATATAGGCGTAAAGAAAAAGAAACCGAATTTACAACTTATAAAATATATGCACAGTACACACACGTGCATTTTTAAGAGCGAGATGCAAAGGCGCTGGACAGATGGAAAGTCTGCAGTAAAATGTGGTGGGGTGGGGTGAAAGCAGGCAAATAACCGACACTCAAATCCTCATTACACCATCAATTTGGTAAAAACACGACAATGTTGTGCACTAATAGCGGATTCACAAATTATAGTAAAAATAAATATGCATAGCTCCTCTTATCCCCTAAATTCACCCCTGGTCTTGCACATATCTTGTCTTTGATTAACCGGTAAATTTAGAAAATTAAAGAATGATCCCAAATAAACTCAATACTAAATTTGTGTTTAATTTATGTTGGATCTAACATAAGTTGACATAATTTAATACTCTCTCCGTCCCGCAACTAGCTTCACGAGATGATTTTTTAACGGTTTTTTTGTGAGAATTATTTTATTGTAATATGTGTACAAAAATTATTTTATATGAATGATATGCTAGTACTATGAAACAACTAATGATAAGATGAACTAGCATATCATTCATATAAAACAACTTTTGTACACATATTACTATAAAATAATTCTTACACAAAAATTGTTAAAAAGTCAACTGTGAAGCTAGTTACGGACGGAGGAGTATTAAATTATTATTTTTAAGTGAAAATAATACATTTTTTTTTATTAGCACACAAGATAATGATTATATAAAAAAAGGTAGAATGAATAGAAAAAGATACATATAAGAAAAAACTAAGGGAGAGGATGAGTAAGTAAAAGAAAGATAATGATGTGATACTAGTAGAAGTGTAGGTGTATATTATGCACAAATTCAAAAATGATTGGGATGTGGGGAAATTCAACCCGCATCAAATCAAACACACCTATGTGTGTGTTATTTTCAATTTGAGTGTGACGAGGCAAATTTGAATGAAAAAATAAATTGAATAATTGGTGTTATAATTTGTGGTTATGTATATAGCAGGAGTAGATGAAATTTTATATTAATTTAATTTTGAGTGATGATGATTTATTATTTTATTTTATTATTATTAGTTAGTAAAAATATGATTACAAAGAAACCTCTCTATAGTCATATCTTTGAGACCACAAAAAAATATTCTTAAATGGGGTTATTCCTAAATAGAGTTATAAGGTTTTTTTTTAAATGCATGTATATTATATAATGGTATAATTAGCAGATATACATGTACATGTAATGTGTTGAACTTAATTGAACTATTGAACGGATGAAGAAATTATTGAAGGAATTAGGCAAGAAAATGAGGAAAATAATCCAGAGGATGATAGCATAGAAGTACAAAAGTTTCATGTGAAGAAGCTTTAAGCTTACTCGACAAGTTGGAAATGTTTTGGGTTCAACAAGAAGGTGGTCATGTGGATGAGCTAATGCGCACACGCAAGTTGAAGGATAAGGTTACAACACAAAAGATTAAATCATTGTCACAATCAACCTTGAACAAGTATTTTAAATCAACTTAAATCTATTGTAAAATTATATATATTATTATGATTTATTCCTAAATGGAGGTGTATTTCTTTATGTTGGGACTTGAAAAAATATGAATTATGACAATATGGAGTTTATTCCAATTATAACCTGGTCCCAAGTTAGGACCAATGAATTTTTATTCCTAAAGAGAGTTTATTCCTTAATGTAAAGATTCTTTTTAGAGGTTTTACTGTATATGAAAGAAAATAGAATAAAGAATGAGTACATTTATATATATTTTTATGTGGAGTAATATATATTTTGACACATCAAGTGTTAACTATGTCAATGATCACGTGACCAGTAGGACACTATCCAAACCCTATAACAACTACCCAAATTAAACCCGAGTCAGTTATCAAGAAGAAAAGCTACCTACTTGGCCTCCACATGAACTTTTGTTCGATTATTACAATTATATATACATATAATTAATGGATGTCAGCTTACAAAAGAAAAAATAAACTTAAATGAAATAGGATATGGACATGACTGTGAGGTAACCATCCCAAAATTCAATGAAATCGACAATTGCATACTTATCAACTACGTGTAATAAATACTGGATAATAGCCTTTGACAAAATATACTCACATGCATGCATATATGAAATGTGTACGAGTTTCAAAGAAAGAGAAACACTTGGTAAATAAATTATACTATATAAAAATGAAAATAAAAGAAGCCATATACTACTATTATTTTTAATTGCTAAACAGCTAATCTCTCTAAAATTTATAAAAATTCTTGGGAAAAATTTTACAGCCCCGTGTCCCTCTAGATGCATATAGATATGAAGAGAAAAATATATTGTGATTTATTTAAATATTTACTACTAAATTTCCATATACATTTTTTTATCAAAATATCAGTTTCCTTTCGAATATTAATACCAAAATTTAAATGTACTATACCGTATCAAAACTTTTAGCATGGTATAATATCATATTAAAAAATTAATATTTTGAGTATTTTCATTTTTTTTTAACGGATGAGTATTTTTCAACTTGATAAAGCGCAATATACCCAAATTAACGGTATTTTTCCCAAGCTAAACCGTAGGTCAAAGAGGGTGTGTGAATTTGGTGGTTAGAAATTAATTTTATGGTAGTTGGGTTGGGTGGGGACTGTTGGGGCACTTTGTGGGGTAAGTCTGCAATTTGTTCCCATTTTGGGATAATAAATAAATAAATTAAATTGTTCCCATTTTGGGAAAATAAATAAACAAACTTATTCAACACGCACCTTTTTTCCCTGTTCTTTCTATTATAAAATTCAAATATTTGCTTTAAATTCAAAGACCCTTTCAAATTTTTAATTGAAATTTAACTCGTGTTAATTTGAAAATAGTATCAGACTTGGAGGGAGAGCTGTAGAGTTCAGCATGATTCTAGGTTGGACATTCGTGGTAAGCTTAAAGAATATATATTATTTTTTTAATAAAGCAAAATAAAGTTACATTGAAGCTAATAAAACCAATCATTCATACTTATAGTCCTTGAACGAAGTGTTATAACTCAAGTGGTTAGAGCTCCACTACCTATGGCCCAAAGGTCATGGGTTCGAAGTCACTCTTTTTCCGATAAAAAAATACTTGTAATCCTTGAATCCACTATTGCATCTCTAAGCTAGTATAATCGTGAGGTCTAATAGATGAGAAATAACCATGTGAGTGACTTTGAAAAGTCTCATAGTGAAATCACCTACTAGGGTGTCGTAAACCAACATCACCGCATCCTCTTCACGAAAGAAATCTCATATGAGGGCAAACAACCACACGGGATGTAGAAAGCCCTTGAGAGGTAAGAAAACCGCAAGAAACGAGAGGGTCTCACACCAAGGAGCCTAGAAGAGAAAGAGAAAAACTCCCAAAATACTAGAGACAACAAAAGACAAAGAAACACAAAAATAAAAACTTAAAAAAGAAAACATGAAACAAAAACAACAAAAATTGAAAACAAAAACAACAAAAACTAGAAAAAGAAATAAGATCCAACGGGTCAACCTACCATGGCGTCGTTTGATGAGGTCAACCGTTGATCTAAAAAATACCAGAAGAGAAACTCTAAGAAAATAAAAAGAAAGGTAGAATCGTGCTAGAGCCGACCGAAGGCCGTAAGGGGCAGCCACTAGAGAAAGATCCCGAACGGAGGACTTGGGCGCTTAGGAGCAGAAAAGGGGTAATAGAGAGAGAGAGTGACGCAGCGTAAACGTAATCAACACGAAATTACTTAACAAACGATATGAAGAAATAGACACCTTGATACTACGTATACTAGGTGCTTTTCTTTCACTCGCGGGGAAAACCCTTATTCAATAATCAAAATGCCAAAAATCCCCAAACAAAGAACATCCAAGTGTTTAAATACTAAGTGCGAGAAATAAAGCCCAAAACAAATAGGCCCGAGACAAACCACGAAATGAAATAAATAAAGCCCAAAGCTAAATAAATATACTCAAGCGGTCTCATTGGATTCTCCCGGGTTGAAAGCGATTCGCCCTCGAATCATGCGGGGTCTCATCTCCAACGTCGTTATCTCCCACAATGGAACCAAGTGTTTAACATTAAACACATCGGCAGTGTGCACATCACTAGGCAGCTTCAATCGGTATGCATTGGGGTTGATTTTCTCAAGTATCTCCACAGTGGCCAATCTTCCGTGCAGAAAGCTTGTTATACTCATGAGCAGGAAATCGGTCTTTCGTCAAAAACAACCCATACGAGATCTCCCACCTCAAACTCCACCGCACGGCGTCGTGCATCGCTAGCTGCCTTGTATAACCGGTTAGCGTCCGATGACGCTTCGAGTAGCTTCATACACCTTCTCGAAGCCGATGAATAAGATCCGTAGCCCGAGAACTGGATCCCGATGAGAAGGCAATGTGAGAAGGTCTATAGGGCCACGGGGCATCACAAAGATACACGACCTCAAAAGGGCGGAAACCGTTACTCCTATTTACGGCCGAGTTATGAGCGAACTCACCGGCTAAGCCGCATATCCCAAGAGCGAATGTGGTCGCCCACCAAACAACGGAGCAAATTACCCAAAGAACGATTCACGACCTCCGTCGACCATCCGTTTGAGGATGATATGCACTGCTAAAATCAAGCTTGGTGTTGGCCATCCTCCACAAACTACGCCGTAAGTAGCTCGTAAAATGTGTATCGCGATCGAGACAATAGCAAGAGGGAAGACCATGAAGGCGATACACCTCCCTCGAAGAATAGCTTTGCCACATGCACCGCATCGGTGGCCTTCTTGCAGGTATAAAATGGACCATCTTCGAAAAGCGATCCACTACAACAAATATAGCATCCGACCCACGCCGAGTCCTAGGAAGACCCACCACAAAATCCATACCGATAGAGGCCCAAGGCCGAGAAGGAATGGGCAAAGGACGATATAAACCCGCGTTAGTGGTTGTACCCTTCAAGTCTCGATAAATGCGACAACACTCAACAAAACGAGAAGCATCACGACGAAGAGTAGGCCAAAAATAACGACTCGTATGAGTGCAATAGTACGGTCACGCCCCACATAACCACTCCATGTAGCTCGGAGATAATTAGGAGATGAAGGCTCGTCTGTGGTATACAAAGTTGAGTCCCCTTAAAAAGATATCCATCAACCAAATAAAACGTCAAGGAGTTACCCGCTTGAACCTCGCCAAAACACGCCCGAAGAAAGGATCCCAAACGTATGACTCGGGTAATAACTCAAACCAGTGAATTGTGACCCTCATATTAGTAAGAACCAAATGACGGCGACTCAACGCATCGCCCACCCGATTAGAGGCCCCGACTTATGCTTCAAAACAAAAGTAAAGCTGAAGATAAGCGGCCCAGAAGCATGCCGCTAGAAACAGAGTCATGTGTATGGAGATGCTTGAGTGCATCGTGATCGGTGAGAAGGAGGAACTCCCGATGGTAGAGATAGTGTCGCCAATATCGAATGTACGACTACTGACATAAAACTCCACATCATATGCACCGTAACGAGATCGAGGCCCTGTCAATTTCTCAGAAAAAGGCGGTGACGCAGCGTAAACGTAATCAACACGAAATTACTTAACAAACGATATGAAGAAATAGACACCTTGATACTACGTATACTAGGTGCTTTTCTTTCACTCGCGGGAACACCCTTATTCAATAATCAAAATGCCAAAAATCCCCAAACAAAGAACATCCAAGTGTTTAAATACTAAGTGCGAGAAATAAAGCCCAAAACAAATAGGCCCGAGACAAACCACAAAACGAAATAAATAAAGCCCAAAGCTAAATAAATATACTCAAGCGGTCTCATCTCCATCAGAGAGAGAAGTGAGAGAGAAATGTTTAGAGAGGAGAGAAGTTTGAGAAATTGCATATTGATTATTCTGCAGTCTAAGCCAACTCTAGGAGCTTGGTTTCGAAGCCACGAATTGCGGTTCCCCGATGGAAGCCATAATTGGATCTCATGTACTCTGTGTTGATGCAGTTTTAACGATGAATTGTGCAATTATGCTTTTGGAGCTGTGATATTCAGTAATAATGGCTCGGTGGTGGGGGCATATTGTTAAAAAAATGATTCCACCAGGCACAGTTTTTTGGGCAAAATTGATGGCGATTTACTAGGGTTTGAGGTGGTTTAACACATTACAATTGGTGCCTGTATAAGTTTGCTCGGATTCAATGAATGTGATATCTCTAATTTTAAATAAGAGCATGACGGTTCAACTTTGGCTAATTTGGAGAAGGTGATAGAGATTGTCTTAGTGCAAGGTTTTTTTCTTTGTCCCCAGGACGTCGAATGTGGTGACACATGAGTTGGCTAGGTTTGCGGTTTCCTCCCAGTTTCTCACACTTGGATTGAGGCTGGTGTTCCTTTTGAATTGAAGATTTAGCTCGTCGGGTTACTTCTTGAGTATTGGATGTTATTTCTAGTTAAAAAAATAGTATCAAACTTTATATTTAATATTCTTTTTAAAAAAAAAAAACGCATTGTATAGTTAAATAAATGCTATGTAAGTGTATATATTCTATCTTATGTCCATCAAAAGTATATACATTTGTCTTATTTGTGTGTTAACAAAAAATATGTTTATTATCTGTATGGAAACAATTATTTATTGTCACCCTTTAACCATCATTTAACTATTTAAAATGTGATTGACTTTTATACTTATAAATAATTATTTTACTTATAAATGAATCGCATAATACCTCATAATAATTTTACTTTATTTATTTTATATAATAAACAAACAATTTTCTTTAAATCTTTTGCAATGTTCAAAGAACATAAATTTTATCGACAGATAATTAGTTTTCTTTACGCAAGCAAACAGATGTCATCACTTTAATTTATTGATTTAAAATAAATGAGTTAGACTTAACAACCAAACTTTTTTCTTAATTTTAAACGAAGCAAGATAGTTAATCGATCGTCATACGCATATAGATAACATTTTAAAAAATAAACAATTTTAATCAAATGTTAGTCGTGTCTAACTGAATTTAATATAAATGAAAAAATATGTATATGACCAAAGAACCTTAGTATATGTGGAAAGTTTGTGTCTTCGAATATTTTTAAAAAAAAAAAAAAAAATTGAACGATTGATAGGAAAATCTAAATATTTAAAATAAAACAAAACTAAGATGAGGTTGGAATGTTGAAAGAGGGAACGCAAGTTCTAATGAGTCGGCACACCACACATGACTCTCCACCTTCATCATGATCATATAATTTCTCCAATCTTCTAAATTTTATATCAATTAATTGCAAGTCAAATTATTAAGATGATTTTTTGCATATCGAGGTGAATTATACTGTAAATCAATTTTATTGTCAAATATAATTACATTTTATATACATTTTTTATTAAATAGTATAAATTATTTTATTATAACATAATAATAAGACAAATATTTGTGTGCACACTATGCACACTAAAAATATAGTGTGCACAATGTATTTATCTAATACTACACCGTAACTAAACTAATACTATACAATGTTGCTAACTAAACTAATACTATACAATGTTTGAAATAATACTACATGTAACCAAACTAATATTATACAAAGACTAAATAATATTATACCGTAATCAAACTAATACTATACATTACATGAAATAATACTACACTATAACCAAACTTTGTGCACAATATGCACACAAATACTACTTTAATAATAATATTATATAATGAAAACAATATTGATGAAATGATTATTTCTCATTCTACAATAAAATACAAGTATAGCCACATTCGAAGGGCATTAAATTTAAACAATCGAACCACTAAAATTGCTCTTATACCTCATGATATAAATAATTTCGGTCCAGGTCACTTGATTCATCCTATAAACTTGATTTATTCTATTATTTTCATGCAGAATTATTATTGCGGTTATTTATTAGACTATCACGATCATAGACAACTATAATTACATACAAACTCAATTACTATAATTATTATGTAGAATTCACACGAATTCTAAAATAGATAGAGGTCAAACAAGAAGAATTACCCGTAGGTAGGGCTGTCAAAACGAGTCCGGCCCGATGGGCCGGCCCGGTTGGCCGGCCCGGTTGGCCCGTGTTTTAGGATGGACTGGGCCTAGAAAATATAGGCCGAAAAGAATCGGGCCGATTTGGCCCGGCCCGATAGGCCCGGCGGGCCGACCGGGCTGGCCGGCCCGTAACTTTCACCTGGCCCGGTTTTTTTTTTTGAATTTTAATATTTAATTAAGATAGTGATTATAAGTTCATAGTATATATTCACGAAAGGAATAGGATTGAAAATATAAAAAAATGAGTATTCATTGAGGTAGATTAATTGACAAATATTTCATTCCCCAAATATGCAAACTTAATTGCAACAAAGAGAACAAAAATAAAAATATTTTTACAATTTGTCAAAAAAATGAAAAATCTTATTAATGAGATGGATTATGAAATTGCCCAAATGAGGAAACTCGACAAAAGCGACTTAGTGTTTCTCCCTCCTATTTTTGGCATTAATGAAAAGTAATATTTTTACTTGCTAAATGACTTGCAAAATTCAAAATAATTTTAACTAACATATATATATATATATATATATATATAATAATATATATATGAATAAAAGAGGAGAATATATATCATGAATAGTGTGATAAAAAATAAAAATTGCAACTATTCTACCTAAAATCACTTTTGTTTGTGTAAATATTTAACACAAATTTAAATAATATTTAAAACTAATATATTACATTCGTTAATATAGATATCAAATTTATAATTTCAATCGGTTTCGAATAAAATGATTTTCAACTTCAAATAAAATATTTTTTTATTTAAAAAAATCGGGCCAAAATGGCCCGGTGGCTAGCCCGCCTAGTGCTAGGACGGGCTTGGAAAATAGTGGTCCGGTAGCTACCGGGCCCGGCCCGAAAATTGTGAGTGGCCCGGTGGCCCGGTGTCGGGCCGGCCCGCCCGCTTGACAGGCCTACCCGTAGGACTTCAAACAAATCACGTAAAAAGTTGCAATATTCATGAAATTGAAAATTGGAACAAAGTGGAAAGACAAAGTGAAAAGAAACTATAATTCGATCGTAATTAAAGACAGCTAGCACACTGAAAAATAAGCAATCAAAAATGGTTTTTGTGAGGTGCAGTAATATTCTTGAAATAGAGCTAGCCTGCATAAGTGGATTTGTACTGTGAAGGCACAATTTATCTTCCAGAAAGCACAAATGTCGATTATCAAAATTAGAAAGAGTCATTTAGGGAACAAGAAATGATATCAAATAAGGCCAAGATAAGGCCCTACTCTCACCAACCAAACGAGGCCTTGGCAGATTCTCTATACATATTCCATCGTGTTTTTTCAATAATTTTGTATGGTACATACGTTGTACACGACACAAAGATAGTATTTTTTCCTATCATATTTATACAAAAATATACTCCCTTCGTCCCCAAAGAAGCTTACGCACACTTTCCTTTTCGTCTGTCCCAACAAGTTATATACACTCCAAAAATGAAAATATCACACAATATTAATACCCTCACAATATCATTTAAATAAAAAATATCACTCTTATTCTATTTTTTACTTTATTCTCTCTCCTATTTTATCTCATTAAATCACCCAAAACAAGTACAGGTGGTAATTAAATACTGAAAACAAGGGTCCCTCCAAAGAAAAGTGTGATCGTTCACAATATGCCAATTGAAGCCATCAATCACTCCTCTAAAATTAGTCATTTTATTCCACCTGGGGTGTAATTAACTTGCGGGTAAGAATGGTGATGGCAAGTGGCACTGGCAACTCATATTATATATATATATATATATATATATATATATATATATATATATATATATATATATATATATATCCTCGTGTAACATAACGACAATATATCATGTCCAACTCCTCTCAACTCGAGGGATCCACCAATATAATCAATATTGATGGACATATTGGTAAAGTTATGAATGAAGATTATGATGATCAATATTTTATTTAATTTGTATTATAATTAGATATTGATATTTATTTATATTTCTTGTTCACCAAGTTAGTTTAATGTTATAAAATGATATTCTTGTGTGAGACCGTCTCATATATGAAAGCGGAATCACTTTTCAATTTATTATCATTTTTATACTAATTTGTATCACTTTTTTAAAGAATGATAAAAATTTATTAAAAAGTCGATTCGATATTATGCATGAGACCGTCCTGCATACAAGCTTTTGTCTATTATAAATAGGTGTTATTATTATTGTAAAAGAAAGTTGAATTTGATTAATGAAAAAGAGAGTTTTATCTCAAGAACTCTTTTGTGAATCAACATATTTAATATTTTAATTAAGTACGCTATTTTTTCTAATATTTTTAAAATCAACGAAATTAATATGCTCTTATATGTCTGTTACATACATATCTGTTTTCTTATAAGTTCTCGTCTGCCTTCATATCAAACATAAATGCCATAGTAATCACACTATTTACCCGATCATATCTGTTCCATTTTTTCTATTAAGCATTTTGATTTGTGGATTTTTAATATGTATGGGAATTAAATACGGACCCTTGAAACTTTTTAGCATAATATTTGAGTGCACTTTTTAATTTTTTCACTAGAGTAATTTTCATACTGAAAAATGACGAAAAAGTATTAAAAAGCACTAATAATTTTCATTATATGAACCAATATTTTTTAGTATATCATTTTTTTATGTCAATCCTACTATTATTAAACAATAATCTCATTAGGAGCACTACATACCTGATGCATAAATATGTAAATAATGAATCGCAGAGTAAAATATGAAATCGAAAATTTATGGACCCGGTAATGGGGTAAAAAATTAAGCTCAGGGAGTCCAAATAAAAATAATAATTTTCGATTTTATGTTATATGAATATTCTCTAAACATATAATTTTTAATAAAAATTAAATAAATGACGTTTTAATTTTGAACCATCCTCAGGAGCCGATCCTGATGAAAACTGAGAGATTATATAATCAGCTGAATATATAAATGATGAAATAAGACTTCTTAATTAATTGGTGCATGTAAATTAAGCATGAAATAGAGGCTATTAAATATATAATATGTGCAATTAATTATTAATAGCCAAAATCATGCATGTGAAAAGAATTCCAAGATATGCATAATGAGAGCATGTGAACACTCAAGTCTTGCTTGATTTTGCAAAATCAGCATTCAATTAATTAGGTGGACACATGCCGCCCATTATATATGCAATATATAATTAATGTCTATTAGGACACATAACATAATATATACTCCCCGTCCCGAAAGTTAAATCAACTAGCATATAATTCATATAAAATAACTTTTATACACATATTACTATGAAATAATTCTCACACAAAAACTAAAAATCAATTGTAAAGCTAGTTACGGGACGGAGGGAGTATAACACAAAAAATTGTATAAAAATATGTTTCATGTAATTATGAAAAAAAAATCAATTAAAAAACAAAATTTTGAATTGGACCAAAATTTCGAGATCTTAATTGAATCCAACAGTATAAAGATTGGATTCATATTGGTTAAATAAGTTTATTTTAACACAAATAAAGGCTGTTCATTACAAACAAAATTTTAGATCAATACTAAATTAATTTACTTTTACATTTAATGTTTATATATATGTTATACATAAAATAGAAAACTTAATGTATACTATACTTGCACCAAGGTTGTAGAAGTCAAAAGTTGCTAATTGAGCGGTTTTGAACTGTTTAGTCACCGCCTAAGTGGTTTAGTATTTTTATTATTATTATTTTTTTGTCTCGGCCGCCTTGAACCCACCTAGCACCCGCCTCAATAGTATAATCGTCTCGACCGCCTATCTTGCCTGGGACCGCCTAACCCGTATAGAATTCGCCTGGGCTCATTTTCGTCTAATTGTAAAAAGTTGAATCAGTTGACGGCTACACAGACCGAATTTTGCAAAGTGACTTGCACACAACACATATATGGGGCGGTCATATAATACTTTACCTATCGAACTCCTTTAAAATCCGCTTTAGTTGCCAATGTAATTTGAAAAACTAGGTACTTTCATATTCTTTTTCTTCTTCTTTTAAAATTCAACTCCCTCATGCATCAAGTAACCTTATATAGGGTCAAGTCATAATTATCCAAGTTGGCAAAATAATAGTCATGTGTAACCTTATAGGGTCAAGTCATAATTATCCAAGTTGGCAAAATAATAGTCAAATTACACATTCAGTATGTGTTGGCAGGAAATATTTAACATTTTGATGAGAACCGCGACGTGAAATTTTGATTTATCGCAACCCTCAGCACCGGTAAGTTATCGATAATTTTACAAAAGAATTTGCAAAGAGAAAGCTATGGAAGTTAATCAATTTTCTCATTATTCCAAAACAAGAGCTACAAGCCCCTATTTATACATGTATTTCATCATGAAATGTATAGCACCTAAAAACCAATTAACTTCCTAATCACTAAAAACTAACAACTAACAACTAACAACTTAAAGAAAGAAATGTATCAAAAGAATTACAAAAACCAAGTCCAAAAATTACTGGACCAATACTGAAAAATTAAGTTCTCATCACATTCACTCGACTCGACCCATTTTCGCAAATTAAAGATGGTCAAATTTATTCAAACAAATCTTCTTTTAATCAACACGCATGCAACCCTTTGCATAATACGACTATGCCACGTCATGTTCTAATTATCGAATCAAATTATCATTGGAAGTGATCAAGGGAAGACAAATACAATTGCATTGCAGCTTTGAAATAGAAAATCAGAGTCAAAAGTTGCAGAAAGCAAATGTTGAAAACCTAAAATAATGTTACCATCACCACGCAAGAGGTGAACAATTTATTCAAAACTTACAAACTACACCATCCTAAACTTCTTCCACAATCAAACTCACATTATTTCTCTTCACCCACTTCTGCCGCCACTCCCGCCTCCATTGCCACTTTTCTTTTTTTAATTTTCCCAGCCCAAAAAATTTCGACACATTTATTAAAAATTGATACATTTTCGGATTTTTTTTTCCGAATAGTGATCAATTTTCAGAAAAAAATATAATGTGTCCTAATTTTTTCCCAAAAATAGTTAATTATTTCATTTTTTTTTATAAGTATATCAATTTTCAACAAATTAGAATCGAAATTTGTCAGATTAAAAAAATTTGAAAAAAACTCGTGTTGGCAACAGCAACCCAGAGGGAGATGGGAGAAAGGAGAAGAGAATGAATTATGATTAGAGAAATGGGAGTGGACGACGATGAGAAAGAATTAGGGTTTGGATGAGAGTAAAAAAGGTAATTTTGACATTTTATAATTGTATTAAAAGAAAATAAAAATGGAATAGGTGTTGTAATTGAAAATGAGGGTGCAAATATCCTCGGCCCAATACAGATTAGTGATAAAGCCCGCCGGGCCCAACTGAGATCAACGACAACAACTTCGACACGACTAGAAGAAATGGAATATACACTTGTCGTGCCACATTTCAGAATTGAAACAATTGCCATTAGTACAAATTTAAAAAGATAATAATGCAATGAATATTATTAGTTCATATAAAAATCTGTTGATATGTATTCGAGTAAATAAACTCTTTGCAAGTTGAAAAAGGAAAGTTTACTCAAGATTTAACCATTTTATTTAATTTTATCCAACAATAATTTTCCTTTTCTGTTGAGGTTTAATATTTTTGTAGGGAGTTCAAGTTAGTCAATGGATCCAAATTATTAAGCTATTAAATAAGCAAAGTGTCAAAAGAAGGAAAATGGTCTCTCCACCAAGTGAGAAGACAAATAAAAACAATAGAGCATAGACTTACAGAGTGGCATGCCCTTCATTCTTGCTCGGTCTCCTGATGCTTTCTGTGATATCGTACTTTCGTTTCAGCATATCAGGTGATGTCCAGATAAACGAAAGTTCCATGCCTGATGAGTACTTCAAGAACTAGAATTAAGTCCCTATCTATGAGATCAAATGTGAATGCATTTATGAATTCATACAGAAAACTACAGCAAAAACATTTTTGATATCAGATTCAACCTAAGGATCGCTCATCTCATCTGTAACCCCACAGAGTGAGTTAATGCTCGTAAATCAGGTCGCCTACCAGATACTAGATGGCGAGCACATTATGAAAAAAATATTATTCCACTGCTTATCTCCCTTGTTAGCTTACTCATAGATGTTGCTATAGCCAATTGCTGATTCCTTACTACTTCTGGTGTATTATTCTGAAATCAAAATTTCAACTAGTCCTGTCTACAAATGAATACCACTAATAATAAATTTTCATAAAATAATTTCCGGCAAGTCAAACTGGCTTCTCACCACAACACTTCAATATAAAGTGCCATGACTCATGAAAGACACCAAGTGCAGCTAAAATAAGGCACGGATAATTGCATTCCTAAGGCACAAGAAATAGAGGAATACATTGCCCCAACCAGTTATCTTTACTGGCAAGCTTTTAGACCGATGTTCAGCCATATAAACGTAATCAGGCTGTTCACTGAAACAATAGTAAAATAAAATAATAAATGATATATCCAGGGAACACTTTAAACTGCAATAGTCTACTTCACCTCCTGACGAATGAAGCTTAAATAAATGCTAAAATTTAAAAAATCATTTTGCATAGGCCAAAAATGTATTAGGGACAAGCAGAGGAAAGTAAAACTATAACCTTAATTATTGTCTCCAGATGTACGCACTAGTTTTTCAGATTTTCACCACATTCCAACGAATAGGAATAGCATTATCATTTAATTCTTACAGTGATAGAAGGTTGGCGAGCTTAAATTTTTCAATACAATGCACTTATTCCCAATTTTCTTTCTCAAATTCAGGATAACTTCAGCAGTTCATCAAATGTTAAACCAGGGATCAGGATCATACGAATTGCACAGAGTCTTATCCAATTACAAAGTTCTGTAGTAATATATTAATAGAAATAAGACAATTTTGCCAGACTTCATCATCAAGTATCCACCATTATAGCTGAAAGAGGAATGAAAACGATAACAATCACTAATAACTCCATAATGACAAATAACATGACTTCATCAGTGAAACTCTTTGATCATTTATTCCAACTCAAATTCAGATAAACATAGCCTTACACCAGCTATTTGCAATACATACATGTATAATTTGTAAAAAGAAGTATTCAAAACATCAAAAAATCCCCCAAATCTAACTAAACTTACGCATAACCTCGATACTTCAACAATTTACTCAGACTTCTTCGCTTGATTTTTGTTCCCGTATACCAATCCAGTTTCCTGAAAAACAAAACCCAAATTCACATGAATTCCCAGTTCCATCAATGTCAAAACTTCACAAGAAAAGACGAAATTCATAATAAATATACTTGAGGATCCGGAATCGGTTTTCTCTTTTCAACGTATCGATAACGATCTGACGCCGCTGCTAACGCCGCCTTTTCCTGTGAGCAAAAAACTAAATTCAGATAACAAAACTCAAACCACAGACAAAAGAGGTAAATGAATTACTAAAAAAATGAAATTTATTTACCTCTTGCTCTCTCCTAAGCTGCTGCGAAGGGCGAACCCATAGAAAATAAGCTAGGGTTCCGGCGACGGCCCACGAAGCTAAACTGTGGCCGCCTCTCAAACCGCCCAATGCATTTCCGACAAAGGACCTTGCGTTCCCGACTGCTCTACTCCAACCGCTCGCCATTTACGAGGATCGTTGCGTCAAATTGGGGCTACAACCACAACTTTTATTACTGTATGATTTTTTTAACAATTTTTGGGTCAAAATCCGATTACAGTCTCTAATATTACCGTGGATTTTACGCTTTGGCGATACGATCAGAATTCAATCGAAATTACTCGCTTTCAATTTCATACTTGAGACTTGAGAGTGGTGAATCGGATAGGGTCGCAGCTCACCCTCGGAAGGAGTGGAAACTGGTGTATTAAATTAGCTTGGAATCAAGTTGAATCTACGTGTGTGAATAGTGTTTGGTAATATACACCCATCTTATTTTTATAAATTTTTAATATAAATATAAAATATCTAAAACAATTAGGGATGATAAAACGGTCCGTCCCGTCTCAGTCGCCCCGCCCCATCCCGCTCCGATTGGGTCAGCCGCCCGCCCCATCTTGACAATGGGGTTGGTCGGCCCGCCCGCGTATGGGGCGAGTCGGGCATGAGTTCTTATATTTACCGCCTGCTCGCCCGCACTATACATATATACATATTTATATAATTATATATATATATATATGTGTATATAATATTATATAATAAATAAATCAAATAATTATATATCTTTTAATAATTCTTGAATTTTGAAAAATTGTATACAATAATACTATACAAGCAAAGAAAAATAATTTTAATTTTTATATATTCATTTTGGATATGATTTTTTTATAAAAGCAAAAAAGCATTGATTGATGTTTTAATTTTTCATTAAAAAAATAGAGAGAGAGAATGGGGGGCGGGGCGGGGCGAGTTTGGGGCACAACTTGTTGCCTGTGGCGGAGCATGGGGTAGGGCGGCAGTAGGTATAGGCGCGGCGGGCATGGGTATCAAGATACCCGCCCGATCTGTCTCCGTTGTCATCCCTAAAAACAATCCACAATATATGTTTAACGGATGCTCGAAAAAATTTGGAAACAAAGATTGGAAATAGAGAATGGTCGTAAACATCGAACCATAAACTTCGATGACACTACCACATATTTCAACCAAAATTAATCGAACACCAAAATTTCGACCAAAATTAATAGAAATTCTCAAGTTTTTCAACAAAAATGGATCGAAAATTCCCATATTTTTTAGCAAAAATTGATACTATCTAATTTCTCGGTCCAAAAAATTTATTCTCACCTTATTATTGGGGTTGTTCAAAAATTTATTCACTTTCATCTTTAGTAGTAATTCTATTTCACACTACTTTATCACATTCTAAATACCACATTATCAACGCGCATTTCTACTTTATACGTAAACTATTAATATTCATTAAAATTTGTGAAAAAAAAAAGAATAGAAAAAGAGAAAAAATAACAAAATTAACATTCTCGGCAATAAAGAACGCAAGAAGAGAAGGGGAGGGTGCGACACAATAATGATGGTGGGGTGAACGACGTATGTGTGGCAGAGACAACACGGAGAGTGGAGTTATTATGCACATTTGGAGGTTGAAAAAATAAAAGGCAATGCTGGCCTGGCATAGAAGCGTCGGAGGAGACTACGAGCCGAAAGTGGAACGGGAGGATTTGCAAAGAAGAATGAGGAAAGATCATGGGTAAAATATGATTTCTTTAAGAGGGTACAATTGTAAGTTTAATGTGAGTGTGCTAATAATTTCATTTAAAAATGAATGAGTGTATTAAGTAGAGGTGTATTGACAAATGTTGGGCGTATATAAAACCAAGCCCGTCTATATAAGGTCCAACAGGCCTAATTTTTAATCTTAGGCCCAATGGGCCCGTTTTGAAAACTAATTAAGCCCTATGAATTTGCAAGAACATTTCTATTTCTTGGGCTCGAGTCCAATGGTCAAGAATTGGATAGGCTGTGGTACCTATCTAAACCAAATTAGTTTTGTAGGTCAAAATTTCTATTTAACTTTTTTAGAACAAACAAACTTGATAAATTATGAAGATTAGTTACCAGAAGAATTAAGATGGACATCCACAATTGGATCAAGAGGAATTTTCAAAACTCATATTTATGCAATCGATTAAATTATTTAAGTTTTTTTAAAGGGAAAATAATACTCCCTCATATTCAAAATATGTGTTGTTTTGACTAGTCATAACATTTGCAATTTAAATATCGTTTTGCACTTTTAATATTAACTAATTGAGTTTTTTCTCAATTTGTCCTTAATTTTTAAAAATAACTTTCAAAGTCTTGTGTAATATTCCAATGCTCTTAATTAAGGGTATAGGAGAAAGTCATGAATTGTTTTTTAATATGTGTATATTAGTCTAAAATTACATACATATTGAATAGGAGGGGTACTATTATTAAGCATGCTGGAAATTAGTAAGTTATGATTTAAATTATTTAAGTGTTAGAATTATCCAAAACAACTTCTTTGTTAAGCAAAAAATTACAACTTTGTGGGTCTTTGATTTTTGTCCTCCATGTTTTGGACTTTTTATTTTTGGTCCTCCATGTTTTGGACTACATCTTTTTCTCTACCTATTTTGAGCATTATTTTTTTAGGACGGTAATTGTTGTGACCTTTCTTGGTCTCGCTATTATGGATCAAGTTGTAGCTTTTCCGTGGCTCTTTCCCTCCTCTGTGATTTTTCCTACACTGGGATTTTCACAAGAGATTTTTAGTGAGAACAAATGGTTAGGGGTCTTTTCATCACTTGTGGTGATCAGATTCCTTTTTGATCAGTCTTGAATCTTTTTAAAGTTTAACATTTCCTTTCTTTCAAAGTTGTGACATCACATTTATCATAATTTTTTTTACTTTTCTTAATTCTCTCTATTTTTTAATTTTATGCACTTTTCACTTAATAATTTTATAATAAAATATTATATTTATTAAAATTTATTTTATCTCTTAAATATTAAATTTGAAGAGGGATGGAGGATTTTTTTTTTTAATGTAATTAACCCTTATTATTTATTCAATAGCATATAGTACAACCCGAGCATATTCCACTACAGGCAAATAGTAGCAAACCTACTATTTGTGGGACATATCATGATTACATTATCTTTCTACATAATTTGCATCTACTGACAACACTTGATCGAATTGAGGTCGGCTTTCATCTGAAACATTTGTTGTGATGTGATCGCTTTAATTTAATCATTATACTATGAAATTTCCTAAAAAAAAAAACAGATGACTTTTATTCGTATTGACTTTTCCATCAAATAAATAATTCTTTAGAAGTTAATTTTCAATAAAAGTTGGGTGATAGTTGATTTAATAAATCCAGTACAAAAATCAAATCAAACCGTTCGAAATTAAATGACATCTTAATTAATGAAAAAGTACACTAATATAATCATTTAACTTCCAAATGCAAACCAATGTAGTAAACCAAGGTTTTTTTTTCGAAAGCAAATGTAGTAAACCAAGGTTTTTATTTATAATTTTGGCACAATTCAAAGTTTTGGACCAAGCCAAATCCATCACTCATCCATAATTCATTTAACAATATTTTTAAATCGATAAAATTATGCATGCATCATGTTCATCAAATTCATACATCGTGCAATTGAAGTATATTTTTTTAACATTATCGATTGTATTTATTGAAAAGTGCAAATAAAAACAACTATACTTTTCAATAAAAATAATTAATATTGTAAAAAAAAAATACTTGAAATGTACTATATGGTGTACATAATTTTTATTTTTGTTAATCAGCACGCCAAGAATTTGTATTGACCTATTATCATTTTCTCTGATAGGGTTGAGTCGGCAATAATTTCTACAAAGTTATATGACTCTAATGTTGGAGCTCGAAAATTATATTTAATTATCATAAATCATTGTAATACTATAAATTAAGCATGGTGTAAACAATTTGACTAAGCTACAAGAAACAAAATTGACTCAATCAAGCTTGGAGTTAAATTTATTTTGCAGGCGTTTTCCACTACCTTGGGGAACTTCGTACGATCAATCAAATATGCAGACATTCTTATTCTCCTCGATTGCATCGATCAAAATTTAAGAAAAATAAATAAAATACTAATAAAATTTAATAACATGGGTGGTGAATGGTGATCCAAAATAGAGATAAAATATCAAGAAATTGGGCAAGACAAGAGCATGTTGGTGGACCGTGGTCCAGAAAATAATCACGTGTGTGACAGTCTTGAAACACCAATGTGGCCTCACTTTAAATCTTCACAATCATCATTATGTAATTCCATGAACAACATGGAAAGATACCAACCCACCCACATTAAGCATTAGTTTTATTTGACTCAAAATTATTGAAAATTAGGTGGATTCAGTATTACGCATGTTATGAAATATAAAAAAATTTTACACCAAAAAAAAAAATGAATTTTAAACTATAAAGTAATAGAATATCAAATTTTAATAAATTTTGTGAATTGAGGAAATAATATTAATTATAATAAATTAAAATTGCACAATTTTAGGAAATTAGTATCATTACAAGAAATTTAAAATTTCCATTTATATTAGGAATTTGATATAAACTTAACACATAGACAAACATATATATAACATATTGATACATAAGTAAAATCAAGATGAAGACGCCACGTAAGCGAAATGAACCAAAAGACGACACATGAGCGAAATCAACCAGAAGACGACACCTCAATAATTTTAAACTCACTATTAGTATAATAGGGATAGGGATGAGATGTCACCAAAATTGGAAAATGCATCTATTAATATACTTTCACAGCCCTAGTTCAAGTTTAGCCTTTGATATGGGTTTTAATAAATACAATATTTTATTATAAAGTTATTGATAAAAAAGTGTAAAAAAATTAAAAATGCGGAGTATTTTATTTATTTATTTTACATTGGACTCTTTATCTAGGATGGATTGGTGGTATTTATGGCGAAACAGTTTCATACGATGAAAATAAATAATTTATTATAAAAATAAATAAAAAGTAAACAAAGTAGAGTACTTTTTTTTTGTGTGTAAATCTAATAATTTACACCAAGTGATCATAAAAACAAATATGATCATGGAGTAGTAAATTAGTAACTGTGGTTTTATATATACCTACGAGAACCATAATTATATTTATTTTTATGATTAGTCTAATCTGATATTTTCATTAGCAAAAATTTAGAGTGAAACTGTTTTCTATGGATCAGTTTTGATGGTCATATTTAATAGATATAAAAAATGAGTTAAATACAAATTTTATAGTATAAAACTTATTTATGAAACACCTAATCTTTTGTTAGATATTCTCCTTTAAAGAATTTGAATTTGAATTGAAGGTTGTTAGATTTTCTCCTTTAAAGAATTTGAATTGAAGTTTGTCTATTTACTACATTGGGGAATCAAATATAAATCATCATAAATGTGTTTTTCTCTTTTTTCTTTTTTTTTTTCTTTTTTTTTTTTTTAAAGCAAAACAGGTGTTTTTCTCATGTTTTAAGACAATTTTCCTCTTCTTTCACTATCGGTTCTGAAACACATGTTCTCATTTATGTTTGTTTTTTACAATTTTGTCTCAATTCCTTTTAAGCGCTCATAACCAATTTGAATTAATCATTGAAATCCATATATGTAGTATTTGAAAAATCAAAAACATCATCAAATCATGTCAGTCTATTTTTCAAGGATCTATAATTATACATAAATATTTAAACGACACTATATATATATATATATATATATATATATATGAGCACTTTTGTGTGAGACCGCATGCATGAGACGGACATGAGACGGAGTCACTTTTTAGGGCGCTTGGTTGGGGTATTAGAATTAGGTAATGGGAATGACTATTGATTCATTCCCATTGATGAATTTTGAAAAGAAAGTTGAGCATGAAAAAAATTTGAGCGAGAAAAGTTGAGTGAAGGGAAAATAAATGGTTGTTAAATGATTGATTATAAGAGAGATTATGTAATTAAAATAAATTCGTAATTATTTTATTTTTAAATCAATTCCAAATTATAAATATTATCAAGCATCATCAATGGGAATGATTAATGAGTCATTCTCATTACCTATTTCTAATACCCCAACCAACGGACCCTTAATAAACTCAATTATCACTTTTCATAAATTGTTATCACTTTTCAATTTGTTATCACTTTTATATTAATTTGTATTACTTTTTTAAAAAGTGATAACAATTTATTAAAAAGTGATTCGGCCTCATACAAGTTTTTGCCATACATAGAGAGAGAGAGAGAGAGAGAGAGAGAGAGAGAGAGAGAGAGAGAGAGAGAGAGAGAGATATGCTACACCAAATGTTACATCAGTTACTATATTGACACAATCTCAATCATCATTATTGGTCTTATTTCATTTAGATTTAAGTTGAATTTGATTCGTAATTGCGTGACAATTCACAATTTGATGAGAAATCTAGAATTAACAAGATGCCGGTATTCAATTATTGCATTACTTTCCTTCAAAAAAAAAAAAATTATTGCATTACTTTAGCAATTTGTCAGCTTCACATGGGCTGGACCGGACCCAGCTTAGTCATAATTAAGCATCTTCCAGATTTGATTAACAACAAAAAAATTCATATTTCAAAAAAAAAAAAAAAAAAATTGAGTAGGTCGATCATGTGCACCATGAGTGATTTTTAATATTATCAAATATTTTTATGAAAAATATAATTACTTTTACTAAAAATTGCAGTTATTTTCACTTGTATTTTCTAATAAAAATCAATTATACTCTTTAATAAAAATAATTAATAGCGTTAAAAAAAAAAAAACTTAAAATGTGAATTTCACAATACATTGTTACATATAAAAATTTGTCACAGACAGTCATTATGGTATTTATAATATTAAATAAATATTTTTGGATTCACTTGATTAGAGTGTTACTAAGGTCATGGCCGTTAGTGGCCCGACCGTATAAATAAATCATAAAGGAAAAACGACAAGAGAGAACAACGTGGGATGCTTGATTTAGTCACGGAGGATCTAAAATTCCCCAGTCAATTAGTAAATACTCCCCATTTGAATTTAAATTGTAGCTTTAGAAAAAAATTATTGTTTTTTATTTTTCAAAAAGTAGTAAATGACTATATATTTGTCGTTTTCTATTTTTTACAAAAATATTATATGTTGTTTTTTTTTTTAATTCTATCACATTCTTAATTTTTACAATATATAGGACAACTGATCATTAATAATTTATTAATAACTTATGAGAGTGTATATTAATCTTTTGGCAAATTCTATTATAAATAAGGTTTTATAGGAAACCTTAATTCATTTACTTAAATATATCAATTGTACTAAGTGAAACATATTGTCTATATTATTAAATGGTATCGCTTTTGATAAGTGAACAAGATATCCTATATTATTAAAGGGTATCGGTCATGATAATTGAAAGGTATGATATATATTACTAAAGGGTATTGGTCGTAATAATCTGAAATATATGTCGTGTATTACTCCCTTCTTTTCATAATATATATCGTTTTGACTTTTCGTATTATTTGCAATTTAAATGTCGTTTTGCATTTTCACCGTGAATTAATTATAGTTTTTCCCAATTTACCCTTAGTTTTTTTTTTTTTATAAATTACATTGATAATAATAATTTTTAAAGTCATGTGAAAAATTTCAAAGCTATTAATTAAGGGTATAGAAGAAAATAAATAATTTTCTTAAAATGTGTGCATGAACTTAGGATGATATATATTTTGAATAAAAGAGAATATATATATATATATATATATATATATATATATATATTTATCAGTGTATGACGTGTACTACAAGTTTATAACAGAGCAACATTACAAAATATATTAGTTATAATAATTTTTTTTTTTTTGATCGGGCAAAGAGTGACTCGAATTCATGACTGCTGGTAGTAGAGCTCTAACCACTGAGCTATACCACTTTATCTTAGATATAATAAGTAAAGGGTATTAGTCAAAATAGGTTAAGGGTATACTCGATTATTTTTACAATTTGTTATCACTTTATAAAAAAGAGAGTTAAAATAAAAGGGAAGAGGGAGTAATAACCAGACATTATTATTGCTTCAAAATTCTAATTGAAAGTACACAAAGAATGCATCTCCCCACCCACCACACATTTAATATGAACCAGAAAATGGCGCCATAATAGGACAAGACTCTTGTTGCTTTAATTTTAGTACTATATGTTACTTTATTTTATTATTTAGTCAAGTCGGTAAAAGTTTCGTGATAGCAGCACACATCATCCACTGATACATAAACAAGTGGACGTGCTTATATTAATGCACAAGCACAAATAGAGTTTAATAAAGACAGCAATAGTTATGCAGAAAGCAATTGCATCTGTACTTCGGACCCTACCACTGAATCCAAAGTCTAAAGTTCGACATAAATTACAAAGGTTCATGTGTCCACATACAAAAGATCTAGAAAATTTCTTAAAACTGTACTGTACACACTAGAACAAATCTGAAATCAGATCACATGATGATGCATTACAAATACTTTAAACAAACTGATCCAACAAAACATTACTGTTACAGCTAATAACAAAACTTCGAACACGAAGGGAAAGAAAGACGAACACGAGTGTGTGAAGGGCCGCCAGCTGTACGAGATGGAGAAATTCGTTAACTCCTCCCGGCCCTTCACGAATTTTACGTTCCTCCCACGTCTCGTGCAATGCATACCTAAGGGAGTGTTTGTTTGCAAATTCGAGAGGGGGCAGAATCACTTATTTTAAAGCTGCCCCCGCACCTTAGCTTTTGAGAAGTGCTTCTAAGATGTGTGAGTAGAGTTTGCAAACACCCCTTAAACTTATCTAGGAGCCAATTTTGGTGATGTCCCTGCTTGATCGGTTGTACTTCATGTGACTTTTAACAAGCTGGCCAGCTGAAATGGCGGACATGAGAGAGAGCTCTCCAGCCAAGACTGAACCAGCGACTATGGAGGCTAGGAGACGGGCGTTAGACCCGGGCGAATCTTTGCTTGCACCCTTTACTCCGAGCAGGTTGAGGCAAGCCGATTGTGATGCCAATTGAGTTCCACCTCCAACAGTCCCAACCTATAACAAAAAACACCGGCTTTCAAGAACAAGATACAGAATAAAACATTTTGGAAAAATTGTATTAGATGTTTTACTAAAAGACATTAGTTGGTCAGTATAACATATATTCAATAGTAGTTGTGCACCCAAGTGTTACTCTTTGTAGAGAGGGAACAATGAATAATAATACCTCAATGGAAGGCATTGTTACAGAAATATGAAGATCCCTGCCATCATTAATGGCCTCCATCATAGTAATACATTGAGAACTTTCTATGTTTTGAGCGGGATCCTGTCCCGTGGCTATAAAAACTGCGGACACTATATTTGCAGCATGTGCGTTGAACCCGCCAAGAGAACCAGCAATAGCAGAGCCAGTGAGATTCTTGAGCATGTTGAGCTCGACGAGAGCTGGTACAGTCGTTTTCAAAACCTTGGAGACCACATCACCGGTAATGATAGCCTCACAGACTACTGATTTTCCACGCCCTTCGATCCAGTTGATTGCAGCAGGTTTCTTATCAGAACAGTAATTTCCTGAGTAAAGATGAATTATACGTTATAACGCTGAATTGCTGTAAAAGAATGGTCCCCATACCATAGTGCCTAAGCAATCAGATAGCACTCACCGGAAATGCCAATAATATCCATATCGGGAAAATCATTTTGAAGGAAGTCCAAGACGTTTTGAACACCTTTAGAAACCATGTTCATTCCCATGGCATCACCTGTGCTGCAACTAAATCTAATGTATAGGTTTTTCCCAGCAACACCACATTTAATGCTTTGCAGTCTTGCAAATCTACTTGACCTGCGCAACGGTGTAACAGTAAAACATTTAAACGAAAAATCCCTGCTTATTTTTTAAATTAAAAAAAAAGGTCAACTCTTAAATATCAAGAACATCATCCTTCAGAATGATTTACCCAGAGATAACCAGTATCAGAATCAGAGCAGAGATTCTGTGAAAATAACATTCCCCCAATATTCATCATTAAGATGTAAAAATTAAGAAGACGAAACATCAATCAACATCAGATTATCTGAAATTGGAACCCTAACAAACTCAAGAAATATGAATTCATAAAAGAGAAAAAAAGGTAAAATTGCTTACTTATTGAAAACGACAGACAAGGTGTCGAAATTGATAGGATCTTCCAAGAAGAATTTCAACTCCGTCGCCCTCTTGGCCGTGGAAAACCTGACCACCGGAGCTCTGGTCATCCCGTCACGGAGAAGCACACACGTGGCGCCTCCACATGCATAGATTGCCTTACAACCCCTGTTCGTACTCGCAACCAAGCACCCTTCCGTGGTTGCCATCGGCACCGTGTATTCACACCCATTCAGCAACAACGGCCCCGCTATCCCCACCGGAATCTGCACATATCCCACCGGCATCTCGCAGCATTGCCCCAAAATGGACTCGTAATCGAATCCCTCCAACGGCAATCCATCCACAACCCTCCCCGTTATCCTCTGCACCGCCTCCCGCCGTATTCTCGCCGCCTTAAAACAGTCTCCGAGCCGCGATTCCAGAGAATAAGACGGCACTTCACCGGAAATTACTCGAGCAACGAGTTCCTCATCGTCCTGTGGTAGTTCGACTACCGGTTTAGGCTTCGGCGGCAAAGAGCAGTGAATGTTCCGATCTTCGTGGAGAATGAACCTCTGATGCTCGTCTTCGGTTTCCGATCTCGAAATGAAGGATTGAACAAAATCGATGCCGAAGAATCCAAGCAAATAGATAAACGAGGCAATCAGGCAAAGTATTCCGGCGAGTTCGGAGAGGGTTAGAATGTGAAGCGGGGTAGAGTTACGGATCTTGTCGCGCCACCGGTGCAGCAGAAAATAGGCGACGGAGAAAAAGAGAGTGAAGAAAATGCCGTTGGTTAAATATAGCGGCAGCGGGAGAGCATCGGAGGCTTTGGGGGATTGGTGATCGACGTCGGCGGAGGTGGAGGGGGTTGAATGGGCGGTGGGCCTCCGGCGGATATCCATAACGAGTGCGGAGGCGTGAATTTTGAAAGGGAAAATGGAAGGGAGAGTTTTGTTTGGAATGGAGGCGAAGGAGCGGTGGTTGCGGAGGGCAGTTTCTTTATAGTGGAGATGCATCAATGTATGCTGCCGCGCTGGCCTTTTCTTTGTCTCTTTCCTCGCTTCTCCCCTATTGCATTGCATTGCGTCCTACTTTTTACCACATTATTATTATTATTATACTTCCTTCTTCCGCAGTCGAAACTATCTTTACACTTGACTTTTTAACGGTTTAACGATTTTTGTGTGAGAATTATTTTATAGTACAAAAGTTGTTTCAATTAGCATATCATTCATATAAAATAATTTTGTACGTATACTACTATGAAATAATTCTCACACAAAAATAGTTAAAAAAGTAAATTGTGAACTACTATGAAATAATTCTCACACAAAAATAGTTAAAAGTAAATTGTGAAGCTAATTTCAGGACGGAGGGAGTATGAATGATCTTATCAATTAGCAAATCATTCATATAAAATAATTTTTGTACACATATTACTATGAAATAATTCTCACACAAAAATCGTTAAAAAGTCAATCGTGAAGATAGTTGTGGGACACAGAGAATATCTATTTATCAACTTCCCGACCTCGCCCAAGTCTTTACATCTAGGCTTTGTTCTTTTTTAACCCATGAAATCGAGAATTAGAATTTATTTTATTTATTTTTAGATTTGCAAATTTATTTTTGTCTAAACACACATCTATTCCTATCTATATATTTAAAATTATCATATTACTTTACTTTTTTATATTTACTCATTATTTCTCATACTTTTCATATATTTACTCATTTTCTCACCTACATTTATTACATTTACTAATTCTCTTTCTAATTTTTTTTTCATTTAATCATTATTACACTATCCAACAATAATAAAATAATATTTTATCATCACTCCAAAGTATTAATTTGACATAAAGTTACATCCACTCCTACTCCTTCATCCCAAACTAAAACAAAGATTTACTATTCATTGGATTTGACTCATCTATTTTATTTGCCCAATTCGAATTTGTCAAATCTCACTCAAACCAAAAAAATACGCCTTTAATAAATACTCTCTTCGTAACAATATAAGTTATCCTTTTCTTTTGCACATAAATTTTAAGGTAAGAAAATATTATTTACAAATAATATGATAGAGAATGAAGAAAAGTAAGAGATATAGATTAGTAAGGGTAAATTAGTGACATATGTGTATATAATTGAAAAAGTGTAGGACTATAAATTTAATGAGTAGTTAGGGGTGGGAATATGCGGACCAGACTTTGCATAAGAAAGCCTAGGCCTATTAGATAATTTTTAGGCTGAGTCGGCCTATTATCTATGATAGACTTTTTTCAAGGCTCGGCCTCGACCTCTTTAATAAATAGGCCAGTCCGAAAGCCTTTTAAATGCCTATTTGTCGCAACTTTTTTATTCTTCATTAAATTTTAAAAAATCACATTTTTATATTACACCGTAAATACTATACAATTCAAAATACGAATAAAATTAACATACCAAGAATTATCAATTAGCAAAAGCAATAACAAAATCTTATGTAAATTAACGTGACGTAAGTTATTTTGTTTATTATTAATATTTTTATTAATACTTTTTACTAATATGTAAATTTATGAGATAAAATATATGAGTATCTCACAATTATTAAAATATTATATATATATATATATATAAATATAATATATTATATTATTATATATATAGTTACATAGGCCGGCTGTTAGGCTTAAAAGCCTACAAGAAAGCTCAAGTCTGGCCTATTTAATTAAATAGGTTTCTTAAAAGGCACGAGCTCGGTCTATTTATTAAACGGGTCGAGCCGAGCCAGGCTTTAGTAGGCCAGCCGTAGGTCCTGTCGGGTAGCCCGGCCTATTTCCACCCCTATGAGTAGTTGTTAAAAATAAAATGAGTAATTTATATTGGAACAAATCAACATGAAAAAATTGATAACTTATAATGCAGGGAGAGTATTTCATTTGTCTCTTCCACATACATGATGTATAACTCAATCCAAATTCTTTTTTTTTTTTCGTACTGCCCAACCTAGAATATATATATATATATTTTTTTTTTTTGCATTATTATTATTATTATTATTATTATTATATATAATCACTATTTATCGTAATTAAATGGTTTTAAAAATTATATATTTAATTAATTGATATTCAAAATCCCTAATTCTAAAAAGAAAAAAACACATACTTAAAATAAACTACAGTCATAACAAAATTATACTATAAGGGCCGGAATACAAAATTAAAAAAAAAAAAAAAAAAATCAAACTACAAATCAATGCGTGAAATATAAAATTATAAATATACAAAATGTAATTTTTGAAGTTTGAAAAATAATTTCAAAATGTAATTTTTAAAGTTCGAAAAATAATTTAGATATGTAATAGAATGTGATAGAAATTAGGAGAAACTGATATAAATTAAAATAGAAAAGTGAGAATTTTTATATTGTGCTTTAAATTATAAATATGTTAATATTAATTTTTTTTTTTTTGAAGAATGTTAATATTATTTATAGAAAATTAAAAATATGAATTTTAAAATAAATATGTATATTTTGAAATAAATATTATTTATAAAAATTGACAATATAAATTATATCTAAATAAAATATAAAACATCCAATCAAATTAAATTATTTGTCATTTCATAATAAAAAGAAATTTGTGATGGATCGCGGCCTGGATTGGCCAACCGACCAGATTGTGAAATAAATTTGAATTTTATATTTTTTAATTTTTTTTTCTTTATACTATAACTGATCGTCCAAAATCATTGGTAAACCTAGGACTCACTTAGTTGGGGTATTAGAAGTAAGGCAAAATCTTGTGTGAATAAGTTTCATAGTATGAAACTTATTTAATAAAGTGGAGTCAAATACAAGGGAGGCGGGTTGGAGCGGTTCAATCACACACTAATTCAAAATGACGATTTTTTTCACGCTAACTTCACTCGATTGTTTCTCTTACGCCTTTTCTCTGTTCTTCCCAGTTTCTTCCCAATTTTTTCTTTGAAATCTCCTCGTTCTTGTTGTTATTCAAGTTACGTTCAATTTTGGGGTTTTTTCGTATGATTTAGGGCAAAGTGAATCGATCGGCTTTGTCGAGTTGCTTCTCAACTAAAGCTCTGAGACATAACACCTATCTTTCAATCGAGCAGAGGTAACTTCTCTCACTCGAATGAATTTTTTTAATAATAATGTATGAAGAAATTGCATTCATTCGGCGATTTTTGAATTTGTGTTTCTTGATCGGCGATTTTTTGAATTTTGTTGCTTGATCGATTATTTTTTAATTTGTATTGCCGATTGTTGCTTCGTTCGTTACTTCGGCGTAAATCATTATGTGATGCTATTGGCTCTGTTTGTGGATATTTATGCGGGTGTCGTTTGTTTTTACGCATTTGATGGCGAAAGTAGTTTGTGATGATTTTGATTGTTAATTTCAGCGTCAAATATCAAAATCGGTAGTATAATCAAACGAGAGAATATGTTGTTACCACTAATCCAAGTCTTCTTTGCTCATATATTTGATATTTGAGCAAAACAAATTAACTCGGAAAGCTTTACGCTATGAAACATAATTCTTAGATCTTTTCGATTTACTTACCAACACTACTTTCTTGATGAGCTTGTGTGTCCATGTCATGAATGAATGATTAACATTACATTATTTTGGCTGGATTAAGCCCAAATATTCAATTGATTTAAGTAAGAGAAATATTATTTAATGGATAAGTGATACTATGTTGTCGAACATGATTTTTTATGTAGAGGTTCTAATTTCTATTGTAATTTGCTTATGAATCTTTTTTAGCTTCGAATCCAAAGCATGCTTTATGCGACAAAATCTCATTTAAGCCACAGGTCTTCAATTGACCCTTTTCTCTTGCATAATTTTTTGGATAACTTGTCATTTAGAAAATTACTTAAATTGATTTTTTTGGCAAGTCTTATTCATTTTCAAATATGACAAATGTCTGAATGTTAATAAAATCTTGTTATTTATTTTTTTAACATTAATTAGTGGGTTGTTCTAGAGCTAAGCTTTTGTTTGAAAAAACTATATTTATTGAAGCTTAAGTACTGAAATATTTGTTGACTTTATTTTGTGATTTTAATTTTGTTTTGTATACTATCAAACTTTTATTGAGGCCGGAGAGATGGTGCAGTTTTTATCCTTTCAAATCACAATGAAGTTAGATATGATGTGATTCACAAAGTGTATGAATTCCACAAGAAGAAGTCTGAATTTATTAAGATCACTATTGAGAGAAAGTGGCGAGAATTTGCTTTGAGAGTTGCGAGAGGAGAAGAAACTTACCATTTGAAATATTAAAGAAACTTGCGACTAATGACTTGGGAAGAGGGAAAAGAAAAGTTATATGTATTTTGAACATTGTTGCATATTTTTTTATAATGGAAACTTTTTTGTTAGTGTAAAGTATTATCACTTAGTTTTGAAATGATATCATTGTATATACATTATGGTATCAATTTGTATGTGTAATGGTATTAGTGGATGATTATTATGGTATCGGTTTGTTTGTATAATGGTATCGGTGGATTTTTTTTTTGAGCGTATCGGTGGATTATTGTTATGGTATCGGTTTGTTTTTGTAATGGTATCAACGGATGATTGTTATGGTATCGGTTTGTTCGTGTAATGGTATCGGAGGATTTTCTTATGGCCGGAGTATCGGTTTGCTTATGTAATGGTATCGTGAGATGATTGTTATAGTATCAGTTTGATTGTGTAATGGTATCGACGGATTATTGTTATGGTATCGATTTGATTGTATAATGGTATCAGGCGGATTATTGTTATGATATCAAATACGAACATTTGTTAAGTGACATTTGAAGCATGAATTTTAGATCTACTATGCACAGTCATTCATCCATGCCATAATTCTTGAATTTTCATATAAAGTTTCCATGAAAGCACAATTTTTTTAGAGTATTAATAGAACCTTAATTACAAAATACGGTAAATAACTTGTGATATTTTCACACGGAAAATATTTAAAACACTTGAAGTATCAATGCACTTAGCAATTGCTATCCTTTGTGTACATGTTGTTGTATTAGTTTGCTTGTGTAATGATAAATATAAAGCGGATGAATAATATGATATTAGGTGAATGATTATTTGATACCAACAACAAAAATTAATTACAAAATACAATAAATAACTTGACAGGTATTTTCACACAAAATATATTTAAAACACTTGAAGTATTAATGCACTTAACGAAATGATATCAACTGTGTATATGTTATGGTATTAGTTTGCTTGTGTAATGGTATCGGTGATGGAGGATATGGTATTAGCTAATAGATTATTTGATACCAACAACAAAAATTAATTATAAAATACAATAAACAACTTGACAGTATTTTCACATAGAAAATATATTTAAAACACTTGAAGTATCAATGCACTTAATGATTACACTTGAAGTATCAACCTGACAAAATCATCTGTTCAAAGCCTGCTTTCTCATTTGTGATATGCCTCTGCGAGCGATGATAATAACTCCATTGTTCTTGTCGGTGCAAGATTATGTGGCACTTCATGCTTTACAACTTCATAAACACCCGTTTCTTCAATTTTAACACTCATTAAAGCTTTGCGATCCGCCCTTGTGATTCCAACATTTCTTTCCCTTGGAGAAATTGATGTTTTTCTTATTCCGGCACAAGAGCAAACAAACAATTTTCTAATGCAACTCTAGTGCTCGAGTATCTCGAAGTTGCTTTGATTACACTAAATCCTCTTCCTTGAGCATGTTGATACAATTCATACATCTCTTGAAGTGTGAGTCTTGTTATCCCAAGTAAACTACAATTCATGACTTGTGATTGAGCATTATATTTTTGCATAAGAGAGTTTATATTAATTTTTACCAAGATAATTAATAATAAGCATCAATATATAATTTGAGTTCATACCTTCATTTTCAATTACAACATCTTGCTTGATATTCAATTTCATTCTCTTCTTATTTCTATTTCTAAGTATTCAACTATTGCATTGGAATCATTTACAACAACATCTAGAATACATAAATTCATCAATAAATTTTCACTAATTTTACAATAATCGGATAACATATGAAATATTTATACAACTTGGAAAATCGATTTACTTTCACAACACTATAATCAATTATACCATAATCAAAAGTCAAATTCAAATGGATTACATATAGTATACAATGCATTTCAATGATCTCATATTCAATGAAATATTCCACTTTCTTCCCGGTAAATTACAATCAAAGAATAACAAACCAAGAGAGTCCATTTTTCCATCTTACCAAGCACACAGAGCTACTGATTTCAAACAAACAACTCACTCTTTGCCTTGTGAAACTAGAAAATGAAAAGCACATCTGGGGAGCAATCACCTTTCCAAGTACATCTAGAGGAAAAGCACATATATGAATAAGAACACCATCTTTCGGGACTAATTGGACATCTAGAGGAAAAGCACTTTAATTTAAGTTTCTAGCTATGCTCTGAAGCAATTATGATGTTTCCACGATATTTCTTTGATCGATATTGAAACAATTTATTTCTTATTTCTTAGTTTCCTTTTAGAAGAGTTGCTCTGAATAAGGAATCAAAGCACGAGACTCCTTATTTACTATGCTAATTATTTCATGCTTTAGAATTAAAGCAACACGTAGTAATGAAATACAATTTCAAAATCAACATGACCAATTTAGTATTAAAATGTTGTACTCTGTATAGGCAAGAGAAAAATAGTCTACTTAAGTATTAAGAAAGGAAAAATATCACATGAATGTTATAATAAAATTATAAATCCGGAAAAATTATACGTACGTGTCTAGCTAATTATAATCTCGATTTCTAACACTTAAGTAAAGCGATCTGCGCAATGACTCATACATCATGAGGATTTAATTATCGAGAGGGTGGTGGCCTTGGGTAATGGGATGGATTCAAAGAAAGCACATTTAATTAGATTTTCATGTGATAAGTTACAAGCGCAAAACATAAAACACTCTGTCTCTATGTTATTGAACAAGGTAATTGAACTAAATTTCAAGAAATAGCTATCGGTGGGTATACTAAAATCAAAAGCAAAATCAATGTACTGTTGATAATGTATTGATTTCATCCATAGAATCTCTTGAATTTTAATCTCTTCTTTGATCATGTATATGAGTTAAATTGTGAAGGCGTACGAAATGCTTGATGGAATCGCTAGCGCCAGGAATAGTGTCAGGCATGAGGAATTCTTTCGAAATTGCGATTGAATGCCGCGAAATTGTAGGTCGTTTGTTCCGGACGGGCCGTACTTAGCTCCTCGATTCTGACTTTATTTCTCCTGAATTTAATCGATAATATGAAATATGTTTGATCGTGAGCATACCCATTGTGTTAATTTAATAAAAAATATTTACCTATAAAGCTGTGAGTTTTTGTAAAGTTGAGAAAATCAACTCCCAAAAATGTTCTTGAGAAGAAGATGTTACTTCGATTACCCCAAGATGCACGATTGAATCGCGCATGAATAGTGCCCTTGTTTTTCATCTGTTTTTTCAATGAAGATTTATTGTTATTTACGTACGTGGAGGCGGGTATGATGATGGAGCAGCCTTAGGCATTATTTGGGGCGGAGTAATTGGGGGCGATATGAATAGAGTAGGGTAATGAGTCAAATCAAGTTTTATGGTATGAAACTTATCTACGGAGACCAACTCTAGAAGTAAATAATGAGAATGATTCATTAATGATGTTTGGTAATATTTATAATTTGAAATTGATTTAAAAATAAAATAATCACTAATTTATTTTGATTACATAATCTCCTTCTTATATTTAATCATTTAAGAATCATTCATTTTTCTTTCGCTCAACTTTTTTCTCTCTCAAATTTTTTCGTGTTCAACTTCCTTTCCAAAATTCATCAATGTGAATGAATCACTAGTCATTCTCATTACCTAATTCTAATACCTCCAACCAAGCAACCCCTAGTCTTTTTTTTAATTAATTGGTAAACCTAGTGTTACTATTGCTAGTTCCTATTATTATTATAAATAGTTTTTTTATTTGAAAAATAATTAATATTATTTAAAAATTTATATTACAGATAAAATTACAAATTGCAATATGATCTATACTTTGCAATCTTATTAAACAAAACCTCATTTTAATTTTTTTGGCATTAAGACCAACAAACATATGTTCTCCTACCAAAAAAATAGTATGTTACCTAGCTCACAACCAATAATTAGACAAATTCTTATATGAAATATTTTATGGATCTAAGATCCTTGAAATTACCAATATAACAAAATTCGCGGATCTGGGCGGGTTGGGTCGGGTTAGGTCGTGTTTGACTAAAAAAACTCGCGCAAGGACAAAAATACAATTTTCGCTCTGTGTGCTCCTGTGGGTGTTACTATTAGGTTACGCATATGTTACTTAAACGATAAATATGTGTTACTATAAAACAAATAATATGTATATGTCTAAAAATAATCGCCCAAATGCAAAAATAAAAATGAAAAAATGGTCAAATAAATATCTAATCTAATTATATGTGTGAATCAAATAAGTATTTAATCTTTGACAATTTTATTCTTATTAAAAGAGTGTGATTTTATTAAGATGATGACTTATTTGATCTCAATATTAAAGAGAAATGATTTTAATGTGTTAAGAAAAAAATCATGGGTCTATTTGATCCCCAAGTATAAGATTTTTTTGGGTAAATATGTGTTATTATAAGGGCAAATATGTGTATTAAACTTGTGCGAAGGTAAAAATAAATTTTACTCTCGATTGTGTTATTATTAGGTCAAACACATGTTATTGTATGAAGAAAAATGTGTTATTAATTAACAAAACTAATATTTTATTCTTTTAAGGACTAGTAACACGTACTTACCCTTACAAGAACACATAATTGTTCTTACAAGAACACATACTTTTGAAAAAATATGTTACTATATGAACACAAACGTGTTCTTGTATAGAGAAATATGTGTTACTATATGAACAAAAACATGTTACTTTATGGAAAAATGTGTGTTACTATATGAATAAATCGTAACCAGATTAGGAGTTACGATATTCATTCCGGTTTAAACAGAAATAAAAATTTATCATCGAAGTTCGCATAAGCTTTGTATTCATCTCTCGTTTAAATTTTATCCACTACCTCGCTTTTTCATCAATCGGATCATCCAACACCTAATTATCCGGAAATTTTTAAAAAAATCATCAATGTCTTCTCCTTTTTTTGCTCTCTTCTCCTCAATTTGATCTAAGTAGTTGAATTTCGTTGTTGTTTTCGCCGAATTTCATTGTTTTTATTGTCTCATGATCGCGCCGTATCTGCGTTGTTGATTGTCGCCGCTGCTCGCGCTCCAATCTGCCCTAATCTGCGTTCTTAATGATTTGACCCGCTTTTTATGGCGCGACCCGCAAGATTTTTTTCCTTTTTAACTAATATTGTATGTGAAGTATTTCACAAGAGACTCGCCCCAATAATTAATCGCATTAACATATTTAGATCTATTCGAATGGGAAAGAATAATTGATTATCATTGTCTGTTGGTTGTAATTGACAAAAAGATTTGAATTGAAATTTTGTTTATTAAAATTTAAAAATTTAGATTAAATTATAATTTACGATAAAATTGTAATTTTTATTTAAAATATACAATTAGTTGTATGAAGAAATTGGTTTGCATATGATTTTGTTTATTTTAAAAATACTCTCCATCTCAAAATACCTTCCACAAGTAAGCAAGACACACAAAATAAGAAGGAAGATAAATGATTGTGGTATTAAAGGGTGATTTGTAAATCTTCCGTGTCAAGGATCCACCAAAGAACCTCCATAAAAAAGGGAAAAGCACATAAGGTATGAAAATCACACACGGTGTCAAGGCTTCACCACCGAAAGACGAAATAGTGAAAAACCGCTGAGCAAAAAAAAAAAAACTAAGAAAAAATATAAAAATAAACGAAACTAGAATACTATAATAATAACACCAAAATCAAAAGACCAAAAAGGGGTCAACGAAACAATCTTGTCAACTAGCCGTCGCATGCACGGCGTCATTGGAGGAGTCGTCCCGTTGACCCATGAACAACGCCGACAATCGAGCTAGCGACGGTGAAAGATCTAGAGTGGCGAAGCGGACGGAAGCAACGGCAGACCACGGCATGAAGACGATAAAGGCCCATGTTTTTATTGGGCTAGTCTATTATGAGATCATTTCCCTTGATGTTTTTGGTGCCGATGAAAAATGTATAAATTTTTAATTAAAAACTTATTATTTTTCAAAGCTATATAAAAATAAGATTTTATAATGAAAATACAAATGATATTTTTTTACGTTAAAATTGATAATTATTTTATTAAAAATAATACTTTTTCACAATCATATATTTCACATTTTGTGACTATCTCACAAAATGTTTAGAATAAGTATTGAATTATAGAGTTAAGATCTCTTTTAAAATAATGCAATTCTAAAATAAGTATTTTTATAGTATTTTTTTATTTATTTCAACTTTTGATGCAATCTATTGATTTAAAATGAATCAATCTTGGCCTTCCAATATATTTTTAGGACAAATATAGGTAATCAATTCATTTCACTCTTTTTTTCCATTGTGCACAACTTTTCTTCGTCATTTTCGACTTCTAATCTCTCTTTCGCACACATTCCTATAATACATATGTTTAGGATTAATATTTGATAGTCTTTTATTATGTTTAACCAAATAATAGTCTTTTTTTCAAAAAAAAAAAAAAAAAACCAAATAATAGATAAAACTCCTTATTTATATATTGAATTACTTAATTAGTAAGATTAAGTACATTTTTATAAATATTGGAATGAATTATACACCCCAACAAAGTAAAACCTACACCTCTCTCTCTCTCTCCCTCCCTCCCTCCCTCTCTCTAGGATAAAGTTGCTATAAATTAGGTTATAAAGAAATATGTTTGAAAGGAATTAAATATATAGCTCTTTTGTATCTTGTAAGTTTTACGTAGGTACTCTCATATCCACAGTTGTGTTTTAATAAAATTTCTTTCTGGTGAAAAAAAAATATATATATATATATATATATATATATATATATATATATATATATAGGGAAAATTACAATAGGTGTAAAAAATTAGCAAAATTACACACAGGTGTAATGTGCAAATTTTTTGTAAGCTTGTGCAAAAAAATTTGTGCTTGTAAATTTTTACACCTAGTGTAATAAGACTTACCTCTTTCTACCTTATTGTAAATGACCTATATATATATATATATATATATATATATATATATATATATATATATATATATATAACACATACATAGTATTATTTTTTTAAATTATATTTACATTGAAATAATTAAAAAATATATATTTGAAGTATTTATTCTATTTTTTTCTTTCAACCCGCATAATACGCGGGATTCTACTCCAGTGATACATATATGGTAATTCTTAATTTTTAATACTTTGAATTGGTAACAATATTTACAAATGTTTATCTTTTTAAGCATTTAATTATTTCTTATTTGGTTTGGAATATACATTTTGAATAATTGAAGGTATCGTTTTAAATGTGTGAAAAACATACATTTACGTTGGAAACAAAAGGAAAGATATATGAACTCTAATAATTTGGCTTCTTGGGTCTAATTCTCGTTTTTGTTATTCATTTACGGAGTATACATACATACATAATAATATTATATGATAAATCAATTTTTTTAAATGTCAACAATTGAAAAGGACCATTAAAAATAATCATCCACCTAATATTCATATAAATTTTAATTTTACATGTAATTTTATTAATAGATTTTATAAAGACTCATTTTATAATGGAGTAAGTCACGCGACTAGTATTCCTTTTAAAAAATCGCACGTAAAATATATTATTTTAAAGCAGAAATTTGAAAGGTAATACAATTTATATTAAATATATTGAATTTTTTTAATATATATATATATATATATAAATCATTTTAAATAAATAAAAATTTAAAAATAATAATATTTCTATTGAAAAATAATAATAATTCCAATGATTTCACATTTTATTCTTCGACAATATATTTTTTTCCTTTTATTCGTTGGAGAGTTGTGCAATATACAGTAACTTTTAGCACTCCCTACATCTCATAAATATTTGTACGCTTATCTTATCCACCCGTCCTTTGATTGTTCACACACCTATAAATGGTAATACCTTTCATTTTTAATACCCTCACAATATACATTTATTTAAATTAATGTTATTATTTTTTCAACTTAATTAATTAATTTTTCACTTTACATACACACGATTTCTCAATTATACTATTTACTTACACATAATTAATTTTCTAAAAATGTATTTTCTTAATTTCTATGCCAAGTCAAATTGGTTGTGTGACAATGTTTTTTTTTTTTTTAAAGGAGTGAGATACTGCAAGTGTAACTAACACTGATAAAAGTTCCATGATGTTAACACTTCATCGCATTCATGTCACGTGTTCAAGTCTGAATCGCATACCATAGCCATACATTAATTCTATGTTAAAATAAATGTGCATAAATAGATACAGTACAATTTTTTTCGAAATAAAAAAATAGATACAATACAAATTGTTACAAAGGATGCTAGAAAGATAAATAAATCAATAAAAATAAAGAGCGTAGATTTACGTGGTTAATTAGGAAAATTACAAATAGGTGTAAAAAATTATGAAACAGTGTAAAAGTGCAAATTTTGTGCTCAAAGAAAAAAATTTGTGCTTCGCGCAAATTTTTTACACTTACATTGTAATAAGCGCTTACCTCTTTCTAACTTATTGTAAATGACACTTAATATTAATTGTGTTAGCTATGTCCACTAATATGAAAGATGAACTTTTATTATTATAATGATTTTTTTTTCGAAAAAATTATTAATGATGATTAAAGTGACTATAAAATACACAATGACATTAAGTTAAATAATAAGACAACTTATAATTCTAGCACACCTGGCCTAAAAATAAGCCCAAACCACAACTAAGCGAACATAACATATAACTTGCAATTAGATTTTTAAGACATTCCAACAGATATCAATATATATATCAATCGATAATTTTATAATTTGAAATCACGAAAAATTTGTACGAGATGTGCTATTTTTGTTTGATTTTGTGATTCTCATTTTTTTTTAAATATCATATAAAAACATGTAACAACCATACAATAGACTCATGTATGATTTTTTAAAATAATAGGAGTATATTTTTAAACGTAACTTTTATTGTACTTATCTTTATTGTCTAGGCTCTAGCTCTAGTCCCACTCTATCACGACGTAGGATTTTAGATTAAGTATATACATATAAAAATATATTAATGAAATAAATGGAATATATAATTAACTAGTATTAGACCCGCGAGATTCGCGGGTAATGAAGAATATTAATATATATAATAATAAAAATGAAATTTAAATATTTATAATACATAATTTCTTTAAATTAAAATTGTAATTCAAATATGTAAAAAGTGAAATTAAATATATAGTACTCAATAATAATTCTATAAAACACTAAATGAATACACAAATTTATATTTTGCGCCATGTTGTTACCGAAAAATATAAAAACGAACACAGCGATGGGGAAGAACCCGTGAGTTCTTCCCTTGAAGATGGCTTTTGGGAATCTTCTTGGGATCCCCTTGCCTTATATATTGCATTATGAGCTTTTGTGAGGAAGAAGATCCTCTTTACAATGGGTAGGGGCCTCTATTTATAGAGGCACAAACTTAAACGCTAAAAAATGATCTACACCCTTTATATTAGGGTTTCATTTACATCCGTTGATCTAATAAGCAACACGCCGTAACCCTATACTTATAATTATAAATTTTAATTTTTTTATAAAGGACATTCGTGAATAAATTTGATTGTAAGGTCAAATTAATGCCTATGATAATATATATATATTTTTAAAGAAAACGAACATATTATTAATTGCAATCCGTACATAAATTTCATCGAGAAGGTCTACTACAAACGGAGGAGGCTCGACTCAAGTATAAGGCGTAGGAAATGACCTAGACTCCCTAGCAATTGCATGTGCCGTAGAATTGACAACTCTAGAAATAAACTCGAATATAGCAATGAACAAATTGTTCGACAAAGAAGGCAAGCACGAGCGTAATTTCCAAAAGCGGTGAAATCACAACCGTTAGCCGCAATAGCCTCCGCAACCGATTTCGCATCTATTTCCAGTTCAACCGAAGTAAACCCTAGTTCTTTGATCCATGTTAAGGCCTCATGAATGTCAATTGCCTCTTTCTCATCTCGCACGAAAATTCCCAACGTAGCGAATGGATCTAGCCGCTATGAAACCACCCTTCTCATCACGGACAATCATGTCCGGCCTATGATAATATTATTCTCATACAATTATATAAATATTTCGTGGTCACATCCGATTGCAAAGCCAAATATTTTGTGGATAAATGTTACAAATCCAAATAAATTAATTATTATTATTTAAAAGTCAAGTGGATAATCTAAACATATTTTTAAAGATATTTTATTAAATAAAAAATTTGAGGAGCAATCAAAGTATTAAAATAATCATGATATTGTATTTTACTTCCTCCATCCCACATCGGTTTGACACTTTCTTTTTGGTTTGTCCCACATTAGTTTTCACTTTCCAAAAAAGGAACCCTTCCTAAACTCCACCCTCACAATATTCACATATTTACACAAATGTCATTACTCTTACACACAATCCAATCACCTTCCTTACTTTAATAATAAAAATTTACAAAATTACCCCTCAATACTTCACTCATTACACCTTTTCTTAAAATGTGTGCCGATTAGTATGAAAACTAATTTAGGATGGAGGGGGTACAAATTATATTTTAAAATATTTGACTTTAATAGAAAAGTGTTATATTAAAATTTATATTAAGGTTATTGAGTAAATTGAATCTATAAGTAAATATTATGAGAAGTATTTGCGGTAGTTGATTTTAAATATGGTTATCTTATTTATATATACTTGCATAATGAATGGGAATAACATTCATTTAAAAATATTACCAAGATCCAAAGACCTTTAAAAAAATATATAGGATATGTATAAGTAGAATATAATTATATATATGTAATTGATTTATATAGGATATCAAATTAATTGGTAATTATAGTAAATCTAATTTAGTATGAAAGATTAGGCCTGTGTAATATTTCTTATAAATTGCATATTTGAACACAAAATTGTATGATGATTTAAACTTTCAAATTTTAAATGTAGATTTCATATACAGAGCTTAATAAATAAATAAAAAATTTCCAAAACTTGTATGAAATTTTGAATGTACAACATTAAATATACAAATTTATAATCATTTAAAACAAATTCAATCAATAGATTAATTAATCAAATAACAAACATAATAAAATATTTTTGAACAAAATTACTCGGTCAAACCAATACATTGTTATAAATGTGCGAGAATACATGAACATTATTCTTTACATTTTGAAAGAAATAAAATATTCTTTACAATTTATGTTAATAATTATATTATTAAGTTTAACATAAAAGAAAATTGAATTTAATATATGTGTATAAAAAATAAAGAAAACTATTATTTCTCATCAATTATTTAAGTGTGTTATTGATATATATTATTCTCAAAATTGAGGATTGAAGAAGTTTAATTCCAGTATATATGACATACAAATATAATACATTTGATATAGTTGTACAAATTTGATATTAACTAAGTAAAAGATACAAAATTAAAGAAACTAATATATTCTATATTGATTAAATAAAAATACAAAAAAACTAATATATACAATATATTTAGAAGATATTATGAATCGATCATAATCTTCAAAGTAATTGGTCGTCCATCATATACCGATCATACTTCAAAATATGAATTTTTAAAAAAGATCTCAATCTTCAAAATATTAATTGAGGTCCCTAAAGCCATCTTCACCTCCTTCGGATGGTGTAGCACCATGTTTTCCTTCAAAGACATCTCGCAAAGGAGACTTAAAAAGTTAACTGAGTTTCTCAAATTACATAGTTTTAACAACCATATTATCAAATGGTGGATAATAATGAAAACAATGTACCTACATGTAGGTGTAAAAGGGCCGCATGAAGAACTATCTGTTGCATCTTTGCACACACACAAAACTCAATGAAATAAGCATGTTCTAAACTCAGATAGAGTAAAGATACAACATATACTATCATTTAAATAAATCATAAATATTTTGTTCACCTTGAGAAAGATCAACTCTCTTTATTAATGATTCATAATTAGATGCCGGCAATTTCGGCATCTTCCTCTTTGTCTTAGATCTAAAAGCATCGGAGAAAGGCTCGTGTCGAGTAGATGAACTCTTGCTTGCTTAGAACACATTTAGAAGAAACAAATCAATTATGAAACAAAAATATGCAAGCTAGACAGTTTCATGTAAAAAAAGAAATTGATTAGCACGTTAGAACATATGAAATAGATTAGTCGTAAATAAACAAAAAATAAATTAAAAAGATGAATGAGAAAATTGATTAGAGAAGGAGAGAAGAAAGAATTCAGGGTTTTTGATGAAAAGCAAAAGAATCAATAAAAGAGATTTAAAAGATGAATGAAAAAATCGGTCATGAAAGAGAAAAGAAATATATTAGGATTTGTGATGAGAAATAAATGAGATGTATCACATATTTATAGATTAATATGTAAGTAGATGGATGATTGAGATTAAAACTTATAAAATCGATGGTTGAGATTAATACTTAAAACTTAAATGAATGAGAGGAGATAAATTTTGAAATAAGAGAACACAAGCTTCTTTAGGTTTTGTTTTATAAGGTTATCGATGTAGTTTTTACTTTTCAGCTCTAGCCTCATTAGTTGGAAGTAAATGAGGAGTGTTTCGTCACCCTTAAAATCGTATATATACTGAATAATTAGTTGTTATTGGACTAGATTCAAATGGAAGAAAATTCATGTTAGGTTTAATTGTAGCAAGCTGAACCTTAATGATACTCTAATTACACCAAAATGACTCTATTTTCTTGATATCTGATATTCATATAGATAATTCACTCTTTCAAGGTATGGAACGAAAATTCAAATATACTTGAACAATAATCTTTTTATCTTATTTTCTTTATCTCTTTACATCTTATATTTATGAAATAACATCAAAATTATACTTGTCTCTCTTATTACTGTTTCTCAATTTATAGAAGTGGTTAAATTGAAAATAGAAATTCATAAAGCTGTCTTCCAGCCTGTACGTAGGCGTTGCAGTTTTGCATGCACCATGCAATTTATTTGCTGTAAATTCTGACCACGTAAAACTTCAAAGAAAACCTTTGGTACCTTTTATCAGTTTTTTGTTATTTTTAAGGTAAAATATAGAAACTCATTTATATAAAAAAATTATAAACAATTACATATGGGTACAAAAAACTTCTAAGTTCATACGCCCAGAAAAATTTCACTATACAAACTAGAAATCGGACAACAAAATGCATTACAAAGATTTTAAACTGATTCCTCAAAGGCTCAAACAACTACAATTAGACCATCAAAACTTTGATTCACAAAAAAATAATAATAATAAGACTCAATCCGCATGTTCTATCGGTCAGTAATTTAGGATTCCACGTAGCTGGCCATTTCTAAACCTAACTAGGAGCCAACGATTTGGGTGATATCCCGGCTTGATCGATTGTACTTCATGTGACTTTTGACGAGCTGGCCAGATGAAATCGCGGACATTAGGGACAGTTCTCCGGCTAAGACTGAACCAGCTACGATGGTGGCCAGGAGCTGCGAGTTGGATCCTGGAGATTCTTTGCTTGCACCCTTCACACCGAGTAGGTTCAGGCAAGCTGATTGTGCTGCCAGTTGAGTTCCACCTCCAATAGTGCCAACCTAAAATGATAGGAAATAGATCATATTTACAAATATTTAGGTTTATTGACAACAAATGATAGGAGCGTTTGGTACAAATTCTTAAATGAGAATGGTAATGAGAATCATTGACAAGTGAATTACAATGAGCATGATGGTTACATTGTTAGTGTTTTACTTTAATCTTCGAATAAAAAATGATTGTTGGTTGAGGAGTGAAATGATAGTTAATCAAAATGGGGTAATAATTAACTTATTTTGCATCTCATCATACGAGTATGATGAAGGTCAATCGATCATCTTATATTCTCATTAAACACTACAATTACCATATATTTATTTTTATTACCATTCTCATTGAAAACTTAAGAACCAAGCGCCCCCAAGTCAATATCCCACGATATAGAGTTGACAAATTAAGATCTAGTAAGATCGTAAATAAAAGGCACCAGATGGCGCAGGTAGGTGTTCCCTAGTTGGGGTTTAGGCAGGGCTGGGAAAATAGTGCCTAGGTGAGGACTTTATCAAAATTGATTATGATGCAAAAAGTAAACCTCGAAATGAAATGAAGTAAATGTAGTTGCATTCAAAACCTAAGTCTAAGTAGATATAAGACCATTAAGCAGATCTGTGTAAAGTACCTCAATGGAAGGCATTGTCACAGAAATATGAATATCATTGCCATCATTAACAGGCTCCATCATAGTGATACAGTGAGAACTCTCTATGTTTTGAGCTGGATCCTGCCCGGTTGCTATAAAAACTGCAGAGACGATATTTGCAGCATGTGCATTGAACCCACCTAGAGAACCAGCAATGGCGGAGCCAGTGAGGTTCTTGAGCATGTTAAGCTCAACAAGAGCTGCTACAGTTGTTTTCAGGACATTCGACACCACATCACCAGTTATGGTGGCTTCGCAAAACAACTGACTTTCCACGCCCTTCAATCCAATTGATTGCACAAGGTTTCTTATCAGAACAGTAATTTCCTGCACCAAATGATATTCATTATCGTCTGAAAATATAATATAATCATATAAGTTAACATCCATAATTAGTTAATCCATCTAGACAGATTACAAGTCATAATCAAGTGATCATCAGATGAATGAGAATGCTGTGAAAAGAAAGGCAACACGCATAATAGTTGGACAATTCTGTAATCCAGGAGACACATATTAAACATTACACACGAATTACATGTTAGTAGCACTCACCGGAAATGCCAATTACATCCATATCTGGAAAATCATTCTGGACGAAGTCCAAAACATTTGAACGCCTTTAGAAACCATGTTCATTCCCATGGCATCGCCTGTGCTGCAACTAAATCGAATGTATAGATTTTTCCCAGCAATAGCACATCGAATACCTTGGAGTCTTGCAAATCTACTTGACCTGTGCAACAATTTCAAACATATAACCTGAGATATTTTGGTAAAAAGGGCCTCAAAAATCTGATCTTTAATAATGCATTTAACTTAAAACAAAACAAATAAGTATACATGAATCTTGGGGTCCTGCAAATGTACTCGACCTGTGCAACAATTTGCAACTTAAAACATAGACAATTTTTGTTAAGAGCCTCAAGAATCTGATCTTCATGTAAATTAAAAAATGTTGTATCAACGTTGTTAAACTCGAGAAGCTTTAGAACTCTAATCATCACAACAATATCAGAGCAGCAACCACTATAAAATTTAAAATCTCTGTTTCTGAAATATTTCAATACTAATCATTATATCCACCATATCTACGATGTGAAAATTCAAAAGATGCATCTAAAATCCAGACAAACTCAAGATAGAAGATACAGTTAAAGAACTACATCTCATAAGTCAGTCAATTTTCAACCATTATAAAAGAAAACACATCATATCACACATACATCTCAAGCCAAATATACTAGTAATATTCAAATTAAAAGTAAACAGAGGTAAATTTGCTTACTTCTTAAAAATAACAGACAAAGTATCAAAATTCATAGGATCTTCCAAGAAGAACTTCAGCTCCGTCGCCCTCTTGGCCGTCGAAAACCTGACCACCGGAGCTCTGGTCATCCCATCACGGAGCAGCACACAGGTGGCGCCTCCAGATGCATAGATTGCCTTACAACCCCTGTTCGTACTCGCAACCAAGCACCCTTCCGTGGTTGCCATCGGCACCGTGTATTCACACCCATTCAGCAACAACGGCCCCGCTATCCCCACCGGAATCTGCACATATCCAACAGGCATCTCGCAGCATTGCCCCAAAATAGACTCGTAATCGAATCCCTCCAGCGGCAATCCATCCACAACCCTACCCGTCATCCTCTGCACCGCCTCGCGACGTATTTTCGCCGCCTTGAAACAGTCCCCGAGCCGCGATTCTAGAGAATAAGAAGGAATTTCACCGGAAATTACTCGAGCAACGAGTTCCTCATCGTCCTGAGGTAATTCCATGACTGGTTTCGGCTTGCAGACAACCGGCGATTGCAGCGGCGGCAAAGAGCAATGAATGTGCCGATCTTCGTGGAGAATGAACCTCTGATGCTCGTCTTCGCTCTCCGATCTCGAAATAAACGACTGAACAAAATCAATGCCGAAGAATCCAAGCAAATAGATGAATGAGGCTATCAAGCAAACAATTCCGGCAAGTTCTGAAAGGGTTAAAATGTGAAGCGGCGTAGAATTATGAATCTTGTCGCGCCAGCGGTGAAGCAGAAAATACGCCACTGAGAAAAAAGGGTGAAGAAAATCCCGTTAGTTAGGTATAGCGGGAGGGGCAGAGCGTCTGAGGCTTTGGGGGAAGAGGGACGGTGATCCACCAAGGCTGGAGGAGAAGAAAAAATCTTTGTTGAAGGTCCGGGCGGCCTCCGGCGGATATCCATAACCAGTGCAGAGAGAGAAATTGGGTGTGATTTTTGAAAGGGAAACACTTTTTGTTTGGAGGGGGCGGCGGAGCGGTGGTTGCGGAGCCTGGAGAGCCCAATGTGTCATTTGCTCTGCTGGCCTTTTCTTTTTTTTTTTTTTAATAAAATTACTAAGTTACTAAAATTTTATCTAAAGTTGAATTTTTCGAATAATTATGTATTTAGAATGTGTGTCTAAAATTTTTACGCAAAAAATATTTATTCGGATAAATTTCGTACCAATATATATAGTTAGACTAGTGTAAGACCCGCGTAATACGCGGGATTGTTAATAAATTTTTAAATTATTATTTAATAGTGTAAAATGTATAATTAAATTTAAAGAATCAATTTTTATATTTGGAAGTAGAAATGAATTGAAGGAATATAATGTAAAATATTTGTGTTACAACATTAAACATTATTAAATAAATTCAAACTTGATTGAAAATATACATTACAAAAGTTATATACACGCATTTAATTAAATATAAATAAAAAAATAAATAGTGTAAAACAACATATATGGGAACTTCTCTTTAATAGTTGAGTCATGCTACTCTTTAGAATACAATATTTAGGTTAGATAGAAGATATGTAAAAGTGGTTGTATTCATTATGTTTATAGTAATTGTGTTGAAGGCATCAATACATCAAGGTGACCATATATTTTTAATTATAATATCACATTAACCTTATTAACCTTATGAAACAATCTAAAAAATTGAGATATCAAATGAATTCAAACATTTATAGACAATCAATATAATGTTAATATGAACTTGAAATAATTTGATAATGAACCAATTACAATATGAATGTAAAGCGAGAAAAGAAAAATATACATTATTTTTAAATATTATATATATAATATAATTATATGTGTAGTATGATTTTTATTATTTATTTTAGAATTAAATACAAATAGTACACGATTTGTGCACGTAGGTACATCACTTTTTTTATGTGGAGTAATGTGACTAAATTGCCCTTTTTTAAAATTTGTCTGATTGTTTTCTCTCTTTATTTTGAATTTTTCTATTTCATTATCCGATATTTCCTCTTTCTCTCACCGTATTCTGTAGAAATTTTTCTCTCACCTAATTCCGCTGCCGTCTTTCTCTCTTTCTCCCTCATAATACGCTGCTCATCTCCACCATTTTAAAATTCAAATTTCAAACGAGGTTGACCCAATTAATTAATAGGAGTGGCCTGCTTTCTCGGATTCACAATTTTTGTTCTCCTCCTAACAAAAAAAAACCAAAGACTATTCACTCCATCCTCTCGCTTCAAATCTCTGTCTTAATTCTTCAAGGTTTCTGTGGTTTCTCGAAGGGGAGCATATCTATTTTTTTCCTCACGAAGCCCCGCCTCTTCCACGACTGGCGGCGGTGATCTGAGTTCTAACTTGACCTTGACGACGATTGCCCATGTACGCCACGACATCGCTAAGCTCCCCGTGTCCACCTCCTCCCTTCTCACCACCACCCACCGTGGCGTTCACGGCGGCGTTCGCATTTCTTGGTGAAACAAGTTCACGGCATACTCGATAAACGCGGTGGTTATGTCGACGGTGGCGGCGGTGGTGTTAGTGGCTTCACACTAATGGCGATAGACCGGGAGAGACGAATAAGGATTCTTGGTTAGGATTTTTGATGACATTAGGGCGGCGTACTGCACGGATCGATTATGCCGTTAGTGGAGTTGATGTACAAGACCGCAAAGCGCAGAGATAACGTATACGCTTGTTATGGAGATTCACTTGGTTATAAGTATTTTCGCTACCGCCTTTGTACCGTGGGCATGCTCATCAACAATGACTCTTCGAGCAAGATTTCATGGTAAGTTTTCCGATGGTTTTAGGTTATAGATAAGACTTTATTTGCTGATCTCATTTTATTTGCTTTCGATGGTTAGGTTATAGCCACTAATTTCATCTTCTACCAATATTTTTTTTTCGGTGTTGTGCAATTTTTTTCTCGTGTTGTGCAAATTAGTCCGGTATTGTGCAAATTTTTTATGTTGTTGTGCAAACTATTTCGTCATTGTGCAAACATGTTTCGGTGTTGTGCACACATTTTCCTGTCAATGTGTAAATATTTTTCACTATTGTGCCAATGTTATTGTACAATTGTATTTCAAAATTTTCAAAACTTTGACTTTTGTGGAAATGTTTCACTTGAAAGAACAATTATTTTACGGTGTTGTGCAAGCAATTTTATACTATTGTTCAAACATTTTTTCACTATTGTGCAATTATATTTAAAAAATTTGGTCGATAATTTATTTTTGATTCATGTTTTATTATTGTTCAAAATCTTTTGTTATTGTGCAAATATATTTCACAATTGTGCAAGTGTTACTTTTGCAATAATCGTGGAGATTTGAAGAACAAGTGACATCGAGAATCGATATTTGAAGAAAAAATAGCAAGAATCGGATATTTGGAGGAATAAAGGTGTGATTTGGGTGAGTAAGGAAGTTTTTGAGCGATTAATGATAAGTTTAGATAAGAAAATTTTAAAATTTAAATTAATAAATAAAAACTAACTGCAATTCATAAAAATTAGAATTAAAAAAAAATGACCATAGAGATCCAAATAGTAGGATAAGTTGTAAAATTTCATAATTTTAAAATGATGACTTCAAAGGTGCCACGTAAAATAACATAAGATTCGAAATAGAGGGATAAAAATTTTTACACAAAAATTTATTCGAATAAATTTCGTACTCAATAAATTATTTAGTGGAAATATATTTGACCCTTTAATATATTTATCAAATACATTCATTTAAGGCTCCGCAGTAGCCTATAATATTGGAGGTGAGATGGTACAAAATTAGTAAGGGGTTGATGGTGTTTTATTGTTTGGTAGGTAATAAAAGTAGCTACATACAAAATTATGCCAAAAGACAATTTTGTTTGGTAGACAATAATAAAACATGATATAAGATTATACTTTCGCTTGCAGACACCATATAAAACCTGTATAACACATAAAATTACAATTTTACCCCTAAATCCACCTTTTTCATTTCCCTCCAACTGCTGACTAATTTTCCCCAAATTCCTCAATCCTCATAAAAATACAATTTTGGAATATCTAAATTAAACTATTTAATTATCAACATTTTAATAATATCCAAAAAGTAATTAAAAATAAAACAAGATTCATCACCATTTGAGTAAATTATTTTGAATTAAAAGAAAATAAAATTCTAAGAAAAATATTTTTTTATCATGTAATTATTCTTAACGAAATAAAAATAATCCTATACTTATTCATTTTTCAAACTCAACCAGCTGATTTAAACATATTACCAAAGTAACATGTCAAAAAAATAAAAGTTACAATATTTTTTTATCAGTCCACATAAAAAATCTTGGGTATAAGAAATTCCCTCTCAGCAAGTTTACAACAAGATATTCTCCACACCCTACCACTAATCAGCATTACTACAGAATCATGAATCAAAATTAAAATCCTAAAAACACTTCCTAAGTTCAGTACACCACATTTGATAAAAGGCATTAGCAAGCTTCTTTTCTCTGCTTCTAAAACACGCCCAGGTATGTGTCTTGATGTAATTTGCACCTGTTGAGATAGGAGATCAATTCATTAAGCATCACTCGTTCCCTCTCTAACAACTCCCGACGCCAAATATACATATATATCTGAGATCAGAACGAAATAAAATAAATCAACAAAAATTATGCACGTTTGCTAAACCATTCTGATAGGGTATACGGTGAACATTAAGTCACCGTTTGGTAGGCGTGTTTAGCAATAAGATAAGGGACCCTATAATAACCCCTTTGCAATTTTCACCAAATGGGACAGATAAAATCGTTTACAAGTAATTCGTTCGCAATATAACCCCAAGCGTGTCTTATAGTTCTCATCTTTCTTCAAGCATTTAATGTTAGAAGAGGCATAAATCAGGACATTTGAAGTTTCCACCGAATAAAAACACTAAAATTACAAAAGGATTAATCAACGCACAATAGTAATCGAATGGAAAAATTGCACAAACAATAAAAAACAAATTAACAAGTTTCAAATCCCACAAAAAATTAATCAACAGAAGGAGAATTGCAAAACAAACAAATGAGAAATTTTTTCTTCTAAACGGTCGAAAGGAAACACATCAAGCTCGAAAATATGAAACTTTAAAAAAATTCATGAGTTGAGATGTGAATATGTAAATTTCCATGAAATGATGTTTATCCTAGTACCCATCCGGTGAGAATGAAGATTTGTACAATCGATTGCATCGATGCTAGAAAACATACCACATTACGGGTTTGATGCGAGATGAGATGGAGAAATCGGTATTTTGAAGCTTGCGAGTCCCCAAACAAGTCAACGCCGTACAAGAAAATAGTCGTCGCCGCCGTCCTCTTTGCCGTCGCGAAATTAGCCTCACACGAGCAGGAGCATCGTTCCCGAAGTAAGAACATGGGTGATATGCGTGATTTGAATTTGGATGATGAATAGAGAATATATTTGTTATTTATGGCATTTAATTTGACTTGAATTGATGAGGGTAGAAATGGGTAATTGATTTTACTTATTGAATCAATATAATTTAGTAATGGGGTGAGGTGAGATAAATAATGTTAAAGGGAATAGTGTTTTGGGCATATGATGCAAACCGCGATTTTTCACATCGTAAATTCGTCGCTCCGACTCGAGCCGGACAATCACATAATTCTCAAGAATACAATATAATATATAGAGTTTGAATAATAACTAAATCCCTAATTGAGTGGGATATCTAATCTAATCAATTAATAAATCAATCTATATTCTAACTAAGTAAATCCATCAAATAATCTAAATCAATTTCTAATATTTCCTAATCTATAATGAAATCTCATCATTACCGCCGCCTTTGAAACCAATCTTGTCCTCATGGTCTAAAAATCACGCCCGCAGATTCTCAACCGAACCGCGAATTAGGATCGATGATTTTGATGCTCCAACTCATGTTGGCAAGCAACGAACTCCTCAAACCTATGTAATTTTGATGCCTCAACTCAGGTTGACAAGCAACAAAATCCAAAAGCGATACTCTAGCTCTGGGCTAGAAAGTATTCGATTAATAGCTATAAAACTACCGATCAAAAAAATAGCTATAAAACTTCTTCTATTTTCTTCATATTTCAATCGCGGTTGAAACACTCTCAATGAAAGCACCAATGATGCGAACCGCGATTTTCCACATCGTAAATTGCCGCTCCGACTCGGGCCGACAAGCATACAAAACCACAATCGAGGCCCTAGCTTCAGCTAGCAACAAGAGTACAATATATATAGTTTGAATAATAACCAAATCCCTAATTAAGTGGGATATCAATTAATAAATCAATCTATACTCCAACTAACTAAATCCATCAAATAATCTAAATCAATTTCTAATATTTCCTAATCTATAATGAAATCTCATCAAAGATATTACTACCGGATAATAAAGGGTCGATGAGATAAAAAGATGGATCCCATATAATTTTATATGAGCTACCAAACAAAGATAATATGTTTTGTACACCCCATAATATGGGACTTATATATGCTACCAAAAGCGGAGCCTAAGAGTAGTATTTGTGTACACAAAATTTGATTATAGTGTAGTATTATTTCATGTATTGTATAATATTAGTTTAGTTACAATATAATATTATTTCAAATATTGTATAATATTAGTTTGGTTACAGTGTAATATTATTTCAAATATTATGTAGTATTAGTTTAGTTAACAATATTGTATAATATTAATTTAGTTACAATATAGTATTAAATAAAAATATTGTTCACACTAATTTTTAGTGTATACAAATATTTGCCTTTCATCTAAATACGCCAAATGGTCATTAGTCCGACACAAAACATTGATTTTTATTTTTACATGGATGAAGGGTAGTTACGTAAGTTCGCATCATGATTATTTGGGCCAGTCTGAATCAAGATGGAGCCCATACAATTTATTCACACCACCGTATTTGTTAAAAACACCTATGGGAGGAAGACACCATCCTCTTTTAATTATTTGGTAAACACACCATTCATAAATTATCTATTTTACCCTTATTTTTTGCAAAGCTCTATTTTACCCTTATTAGTTTTGAAAAAAGTAATATTAATGAATACACCACTCTAAAAGAAAACCCTAATTTTTCTTTCTCCCTAATTCACACATTCACGCCCATCTTTTCTTTCTTTTTTTTTTTTTTTTTTTTCACCTCTTGCATCCCCACGCAATTCCTTCATTATCTTCACTTCACCAATCTCACCAGATTATGGAATAGATTATGATTCCACCAAAATTGCACCACTCCCATGGACATCTCTTTCTTGCAACCCCCAAATTTCTCGCAGCTCCAATCCCAACTATGACCTTTCCCTCACTTTGTTTAATCTAAATTCAAATATATCATCCTTCTTCGCATTGTTTTCCTCGTGCATCAGAGATACAAAAAGTTGTGATTTGAAGACCCAAGTTTGAAGATTCTGCTATGTTTCTTTGAAGATCTCATTTTATTTCCCCTTTTTATGGTTTTCGGTTGTTTGGGTTTTCAATTTCGACACCGATTTGCCAAATTTTTGCACAATTTCGATTATTTTTTTGAACAAAATAAAAAATTTCGGACTAAATGTTCGAACAAATCCAATATTTTCGGAAAAAATTTGAACCTATGTTCGGAAAATAAATTCAAACTTTTTAACAAATTCAATTATTTTTCGAACAAAATAAATATTTTCTCGGACTAAATTTTCAAACAATTTCAATATTTTTGAAAAAAATTAAAAAAATATCGAAATGGTATTCATATTTTGGAAAAATAATTCGAAGACTATACAAAAATTTGGGAAAAAAAGAAAACAAAATTTTGTTTATTTTTTGGAAAAAATCGAACATTATGCCCACATTTTCTGAGAACTAGAGCAAAAATGTGGCATATGTAGTGTACATGTTCTTTTCGTTTTATGATATCGAGATGATGTTTTTACTTATAAATTCGTAGAGAAACAGAAAAGGTTTTTCAAAATTAAGGTGGTGTATTTATTAATATATGTAGTAGAAAAATTGAAAGAGGGGTAGTATTGACATTTTATGTGTATGCTGCCCACAAATATAGTCGGCCTACCGTCAGCGTTCACGGCTGCGATCGTCTTTACCGTGCAATAGCTGAGTGCCACCGCAGTATCCCGGCGGGACGGTCGCGTGAGGAGTCCGAGTTCTTTAGAATTTCATTGCCTGTGCTCTGCTCTCAGGGAGTGGCAGTGGTAACGAATCATGGCTGGTAGTGATGGTGAAATACCAGCGACGGAGTCGGATATGGAAACTAGAAGGAACTCTTCGAACACTGATTCCGTAGTAGCATTTGATGAACATGTAGAACCGGAATCTAAATTGAATGTGCGAGAAGATGAATTGTGTGAAGAAGATGGAGGAAGTGGTGAAGGTTCTGATGAAGGAGAAACAGAAGGCGAAATCGAGGAGTATGAATTCCAATTCGAAGGAGAAATGGACCCTTTGTCGTTTGCTGAAGAAGAAGATGCTTCTGGATTGCAGCCTTACGAGCGATTCGAACGGATAGAGCATCATTACGAGGCGTTGGCTGCTAAAAAGCGCCCTGCTCAGAACAGTCTGAGGCATGCCATTATTATCACCTCTTCATCTGTGTGTACTGGCCTTCTGTGTTTATTGACCTAATAATTTGTCTATTTTGGATGGGTATTGCAGTGAATTGCCTGCTAAGAGGTTGAGACAGGAGGAAAATCTTCGAGCAAGCTTCGAACAATTAATGGAGAGCATGAACTACGGTAGGGGAAAGAAGTCGAGGAAGGTGTGAATTGTCCTTCTCTTTTAGTAGAAGTGCTTGATATCTTCTGATTCTATGTTCTAAAGCGTTGTTGTTTCTCGGTGTATTTCTTGTTATCTTTGAGTTCTATCGGCTCTTGGATTTGATGAATGATACTCCCTCCATCCCAAAATACTTTTACACATTTTTTTTCCATCCCACATTACATACACATAATCAAACTCATTTCCTTACTTTAAACAAGGCTTACCGAATTGCCCCTCAAGTTCTGACTCATTATTTCACTTTCTTAGTTTATGTGTTCTCCCTCCTACGAAAACTTTATGGGACAGAGAAAGTAAAAATTACGAAGGAACTAATAAGTTCAAGTCAAGGGTGCAGGCTGGTATTGAATTATGAACCTGGATTGGATTGCTGATACAGAGTGTCATTAGGGCAGGCAACCAGATTCCCCCACCCCCAAACCTCCCAAAGATTACTCCTTCAGGGTTCATGTATAGCTTGTCTTAGCTCATTTGATACAGAGTGTCATGCTTTTTTTTTTTTTTTTTTTTATGTTAAGACTTTAAGTCTTCATTAAAAATGCATAGTTTAGCTGTCTGTGATGTACAAACTTATTGTTGTTGGCACAAAATCAGGTGAAGCGAAGAGGAAGGAAAAAGGGATCAAAGACTAAAGCTAGCCCTGAAGTGACTAGAAAACTTGGTGATGCTACGTTATATTATGCACAAGGCCGCTATGAAGAGGTATGCTCTAGTATCAATCTTATACCTTATATAAAACATCTTACATTTTGGTGAAGGAAATAGCTTTTGAGGAAATAACTTGGTGATACTTGTTATGATTCTCCTCTAATATGAAAATTAATATTTTTCATGTTCAGCTTGCATTCTTCTTTTTGTAATCTTAGTACACGATATGCTTCCACTATATATATGTAATATTTTTTGTAGGAAACATAACATATTATGTTGTGTTAAGGACCATCCTTTACTTTGTCATAGCTTGTTTTGTGCTTTCTTTTTTAATGTTAAAATTAAAATCGTGGCTTCCCATTGTTCAAGAACTTTACCTTTTCAGTTTTCAGTTTTGATGCTTTATCTCCAATAATTGTTTTCCAATTGATTTTCTTATAGCTCTTATTTGAATTGTAGGCCATCATTGTGTTGAAAGAAGTAGTCCGTCTGGCCCCAAATCTGTCTGATCCATATCATACACTTGGCCTGATCTTCAAAGAATTAAATGATGAGAAGAAGTCGTTGAATTTTTACATGATTGCTGCCCATTTGAATCCAAAGGATTCTTCTCTGTGGAAAAATCTTCTCACTCAATCAATGTATGGTGCCATTATGTTTTCTTCTTTCAGTAAACTGTTGACTGAATATGCACGATCATGTCTCTATCTGCGCTGTGATTTTGAGTTATTATCTATTTAGTACACTGTTTTTTCTTAGTAGAACCTTGTAAATGAGCAAAAAGAAATAGCTCTTAAACGCAAAAACTAGTTAATTTGGTACCAAGTTCTAACTCTATGTTTTATAGCGTGTGAAGTTGGATATAGCATTATTCTTTAGCATAGGATGGTGATAGCTACTCAAGGAATTACTACGAGAGCTATGTTCCACATCGATACATTGGGTTTGTCAATCCAATAATAGGAGCTTGTGGCTTCTTATAATCATTGAAATCAGCTGGCTCACTTTTCTAAATCCTTGAACTTATATTAGGTTAGAGCATCTCTCAACCCGAAATTCATGTATCCTATGAACTTGGTGCACACTACGATTAATTGACTAGTTTTTCTGAAGATTTTGCATCTTTTTCTAAGCAACTAATAAGTTATTTGATCGCAAGTTTGAATTGTCTTTTCATGACATGCGTGTGTGTGGTTTTTTTTTTTTTTTTTTTGTTGCAGAGAGCTTGGGGACAAAAGGCAGGCAAATTACTGTCTTAATAAAGCAATTACAGCAGATCCAGAAGACATTGATCTTCGGTTTGATCGTGCTTCTCTCTATGTTGAGCTTGGAGAGTATCAAAAAGCGGCTGATTCCTATGAGCAAATCTCCCGCTTGTGTCCTGATAACATTGATGTGCTGAAAAAGCTACCCAGGTTTTTAATCATCTCATTTATGCTATTTGGCCATCCCGTTTCAAGCACATGTCTGATTAACCTATATAAACAATGTACATACTTTCAAGTACTGGGAACTAACTTATATTTGATTGCTTGCTGTGATCGTTTGCCTTTCAACATGTTTTCTGTTATTCACTTACTGTCAGCAATTTCTTGGGAAAAAAGCAAAACTTATGGGCTCACCAAGTGACAACAGAAATAGAAGGCCTGTTAACTGGAATGATAAGCTTGATAATGGTAATCACCAATAGCTACCGTACACACAACATCTACACTTCAGCTAACCATCTGCTAGACAACAGATTAGACATCTCAATTATAAATTATTCACCAAGATTTTCTCTTCCCTCCTCCAACTTGTTTGCTAAGATTTTTATTTCCCTCTTTTTAGTAGCTGTAGCCTATAAGATTCAAGATGCATTAATATATCAACTACCATCCATTTGTTGTTTCCACTATGTGGCTATGGAGTGGAGCAAGAATCTAAAATTTATACTATTGTTTGCGTGTTTGCACAAACATGTAGCTTTTGGAAATGGATGTAGCCCAACCATGATTTGTAATTAAAAGGCCAAGATGTCATAAATGAACTCTGACAAAACAATACATAAGGTGCTTAATTCAGAATGCCCCATGCGTTTCATGCCCAGTTTGCTAATTATTTCCTCAATTGTCTTAATGTATGTCACATATTAGTCTGTCTCTAGTGTTTTTAGTTACTTATGTTTAATGTCATTTGTGATTCTTGTTTTCAGCTGTACCTGAAATGTGGGCAACATCAGCGAGCTGTGTGTATGTTGGAGAACAGTCTCAGACCGCAAGCAGATGTTGCTTTTGAAGTGCTGGATCTTTTAGTTTCAGTTCTCATGGAAATCAATGAATATGCCAGAGCTTTTGAACATATTGAGCGCTTACAGAAGAGTGGAAAAGAGATTCCATTAGATTTGATTGTAAAAGCTGGAATGTGTCAGGTTCATCTTGGCCATCTGGAGAAAGCAGAGGTCTGTTTACATTTGTGTCTTGCCAAATGCTAATTATAATCCTAATTCATCTGTGCTTTCTGAAAGCCTGCTTAAAAATTATCTTATTCAGAAGAAGTACATCGATATTCTGTTCATTGGGCAGATAACTTATTTTAATTGTGCAGAAATATTGCTATATTGTACTGGATATTTTGGTTATGGTTTAGCTGTTAAGTTGATTTGGTGATTTTCTTGCTGAAATCAGTTGGCACTGAATTCGGCATGTTTTTGAGTTTATTAAATCTAGTGTTTTTGTGAGTAATGAGAACTATAAAGTTTCCCGTGGAACCCATACGTTTTTGTTTTTGTTTTTGTTTGGGGGAAGTTTCATCTTTCTGTGCAAATAAAATCAGGTTTTCACTTGTTTGGTGGATTGTATTTCTGCTTGAGTTTGTTCATACTGACTGTGTTTTATAGAAACTGACCAACTGTTTGCCTTCAAAAAATTTCATTTGAAAGAAGAGTTTGAGTACGTGTATGGTTCTTCTATACTTTATTTATGATTTTGGTTTAGTTTTTCAAGTCTACTGATTGTTCCTAAATTGTTGTACAGGCTTACTTCACTGTTTTAGAACGAGAAAAGGCATCTAGTAATCCTCACTTGATCGTTGATGTTGCAGACTCACTGATGACTGTTGGCCATTACGAACCCGCATTAAAATACTACATGATATTAGAAGAAGATTCAGATAAGAATAATGTAAGTTAAATATACTCATAAAAATTTTCTTTCAAATGAGCTGGACAAAAACATAATATCATTGGGGTAGTTTCTAGCACTAGAATGCAACTGATAATTGACCTCTGAAATTCTATTTTTACATATTCAGGGTTTCCTACACCTAAAAACTGCAAGATGTTATGTCTCTCTGAAGAAAGGAGCACAAGCCATTGAATATTATTACAAAGGTCCATACTTATTTCATCTAGAATCATATCTATTCTTGAGTTTGTCTGAAAAGTTGCTTATCCTTAATTTGTAGTACTTATTAGTTACCTGGAAGTGTTTATTTGGTTGATCATTTGAACCTTTCTTCTGTTTGTTTAATACGATTTACTGAACTTTCTCGCCATCTTTATTTATTATAGCTGTTCAAAAGCTCGATGATAATGTTGATGCACGGTTGATGCTATCATCTCTTCTTCTTGAAGAAGGTAGAGATGATGAAGCCATTTCTGTTCTCACTCCTCCAGTAAAATCAGGTATTCATGTCTTTGTCAAATTAATAGAAGGTTAAATTACAAATTGTCACTAAATTATGGTCATTTCACTCTTCACTACATAATCTATTTTTTTGTCACATTTAACCACCTGAAATCTGCAATATTAACATTTTGCAACCTGAGGGCTGTCGCTGAAAAATTTGTAGCTGGAGCCGGAGCCCTAATTCTTAGGGCATTTCATCATTTACCATTAATTCTATTAGCAAAATGTAATTTACCCTTGATAAAATATCTACGCAGTGTTTGTGACTCTCAATAAATGATGTTCTTATTGTCAGAATCACATCCTGACACTTGTAAAGGATGGTGCTGTAGTGGGAAGATAAAGTTGAAGCTTTCTCAAATTTATAAATCTAAAGGATCATTTGAGGATTCTGCAAATGTGTTGTTTCCTGTAATTCGTGAGACACTGTCTCGAGAAATAGAATGGCAGAAGGTAACTTTATATCTCTTCGCAGTTTCAACCCCCTCCCATCCCATTCCCCTGCCATCTCTTCTTATTTCAACATTAGTTAGATTCTATGAAATTTGTGAGGCATATATGATGGCTTATTTATTTATTTTTCTTTATCCCAAATATTATCCATAAATATTATGGTTAGATATTGGAATAGTAATGATAGCGTTGCACATGACTCTCTAAAACTATGTGCAATATTTGAACATTAATGAATATTACTCTTGATGCACTGACAGTTCAGTCATGCCATTGCTTAACTTATATAATGGAGTTCAGTTATATACCCATATTATTGAATCGAGACTTGATTGGTAATAAGAAGTTCCTAATCAGATAACATAGGAAGAATGTGATCTGCAAACTATGGTAAACGGAGGAGTCTGTAAATTATATTCAGAGGATGATATAAATAAATGTCTAAAGAATCCGGTCAAAACTGCCAAGTTAATTGTTTCATTTTGTCAAGGCTAAAAAACAAAAAAAAAAAAAAAAGAGGGATGAAGTTTCTGTTATTCGTAGATACACAGTGATTGCCTGCTATCTCATGATTATTTTTGTTTTGTTTCCCTATCCCTTATGTAAACCAAGGTTTCTGTTTCATGTGTCTGTCTAAATCAGTCTTTGGTTTCTGTTGCTTCATATGCTCAGGCTTCTGAATTATCATATTTATCTTCGTGTTATGCAGTGAAAAATGTAGTGAAATCATTCTCATGCATTTATATGTTTATATATATGTTGCAAGAAATGATGACAGAGTTATTTTCCCATTTTAGTATCTTATTTAACTTGTGTTTGTGGAATCAGGTTAAAGCCCGTAGAAGACTGTCTAAGAGTGTTCTTTCAGAAAGGGTGAAAGTGCTAGATGATCATCAAACTGACAGTGTATTTCACGGATTTAGGCCTGTAGCTTCTTCTGCAGACCGGTTAGTATTCAATGTAGTTTTCTCTTTTACATTCAGATTTCTGAAATCTAAAATTGGATTTAGAGCCTGTTTGGCTAAGCTTATTGTAGACATCTTATAAGCTCTAACATTTTATAAGTTCTTTCAAGAGCTTACAAGATGTAATTTTTAAATAGTTTATAAGTTGTTAAAGTTTTGCTAATATTTATTTTAATATAAAATAATTATATTTAAATTTTTTATGTTGAATTGTGGGGTGGGTGGTAGGGGGTGGGGGCAATGACGTTATGGGTGGAATGTGGGTGGGTAGGTTGTGGGGTTTGGGGGTAGGGGTGGGTGACTTTTATTTTTAAAGTTAAATTTAAAAAATAAAAATCTATTATTTTAAGTATAGCTTAAAAACCGATCAAAAAAAAAAGTATGGCTTAAAAGATTTAGGGGCAAGTGGGGGTGAGTGACATTTTTCCTTTATTTTTTTATCAGTAAAAAAGGAATATTATTAATAAGGAGTTGGGTATGAGCAGTACGCAAGAAGTACAAAATACAGCTCTTCTTAACCACAAAGAACAGCGAACAGAATGCAATCAAAACAGAGCATCATCCAACTCCTGGTACTAGTCTAGGATTAAACAACCAATCATTAAAGGAGTTAGTTTGACATCGAGCCTCTTTAACTATGAACCAGCTCCATAATCTCGCCTTGAGTTTGCCCATCAAATTGTCCACCGAGAAAAGTTATATTTTTAGAAAAAAGCCACTAGTACTCCATCCGGTGAAAGATTCTCATTGCCTTTTGGCACAATATTTAAGGAATTGTAGTAGAATAATAGTATAGTACAAGTGATGTGATGGAGAGAGATAAAAAGGTGTAAAAGTGTATTAAATATATTGTTGGGAATACCAAAAAAAGAAACAATAAGATTTTATTGGACAAACTAAAAGGAAAGTGAGAAGCTTTTACAGGGATGGAGGGAGTATTATTTAAGTATATAGCTTAAAAGATTTTAGAAAAATAAGATTTTTGGAGCTCATAAGCTGTAAAAGAGCTTATTTTAAGATCTTATAAGCTGTTAAACATCTTTTTTTATCATACACTTTTAAAGAGCTTATAAGCTTAGCCAAAGGGGCCCTTAATATATAGCACAGGACCTTTTCTATCAACTGCGAGCACCTTTTGTTAGTTCAGCAAGAAATACAACATCAATTAAAAAATCTATTTGTCTTCCACTAAATGAATAACCAGGAATTTCGAACTCATATCAAGGTTTCAACAGCTTCTTTTAAGTACTATTGGAAATTTGGACTCTTAATTTACATGATATTCTTGACCTCTTAGCTATCAAATAAGAAATGCACACATAAAGATAGACTGTGACATTGTAGATATACTTTAAAATTACATGCCTTTTTCACTACATTTCATCCTCAGGTCTAAAGCTTCGAGAGCAATGAAGACACTCCAGAAGAAGGCTGCAGAAAAGGAAGTAGAACGAGCTGCAGCACTGGCTGCTGGAATTGAATATAAGAGCGAAGACTCCAGATGATGAATCTCCGGTATGGAATTGAAAATGTGAATTGATCTCAAATGATAAACTAATCACTGCTGTTGGATTACATGATTTTACTGGAGTATCACGCTTACTCTCCTATATGATGATTTGATATCCTGTGCAGCAAGTGCTTCGGAATCCTCTTTTGCCAGACTTTCTAAAGGAAGAGGAAAACCATCAGTTGATTGTAGATGTAAGTCCTCGAATTAGAGACCCTGATCCCTTATTTTATTACTGGTATGCTTTCCTTGTTTGTTTGAAGAAATGAAAACCACAACAAACTAGTTTGTCTTACTATATTATACAAGAGATCAGTGCATACCATTCTTGTAGTTAGGCATATCAAATTCCATCTGATAACACAATTTCTTTATGATGATCGCATATCAGTGGGGGCTAAGGACAAATTGTAATTTTTAATTTGTATCTGTCCCGTACTAGATGCATCAATTATCATAAAGGTTCGTCCCGTAGTAGGTTCTTCATTTCCTTAAATACCAATAAAGTAACTTTAGTCTTTTTATCTATCTCCCTCATACACCTCAATATTACGCCACATGTCATTACTTTCCCCAGTAACCCAATTTAATATTATTAAACAACTCTCTTATTAAAGTTGAAAAGACTATTCTACCCTTATAAAAAAACAACTTGTATTATTAAACTCTTGCATTAAAACTTGTGTTGAACATTAAGTACGGGACAGAAAGAGTATATTTTTCCTTGCCTTTAGTTTCTAATTGGAGAATTTTATTACAATTTTTAGTTATGCAAGTCATTAGCATCATTGCGAAGGTATTGGGCTGCACTAGAAATTGTTGACCTCAGCTTGAAACTGGACATGTCTGTTCTGATAAAGGAGGGCTTAAGTACCTTGGAGCTCGTAAGTTTATATTTAGATTCTTGATTTTCTTCATCTTTACTTTTCAGTTTTCAGTGTATCCTGTAATCAATCTTCATCTAGTTATTTTTGCAGGATAGATTATGGGATTATAGTCGTACAAGTTCTAATGCATTTCATGATTTTCCTTTTTTCTCTTTTACCTTGTAGATCTTTATGTTAATAGTGCTGATCCTCCTCCTGTACATGGGTGGTGGGATTACGTGCGTGACTTTGTTGCTCAAAATCCTTTTAGCTTTACTGCGTGGAATTGTTTCTATAAAGGAATATTGAGGTACTAATATCCCTACCTCAACAATTGTCATATTATATTGCATTTTAGATAGCGTTTGAAGTTAAGAGGACAGTTCTTTGAATAATGCACTAATCACCAGCATTAAGTAGTTGCAACGTGGATGTAATTACACTTCCCTATTCCAAAGACAATGGTTTTATGATCTGGATGTCATGCTTTGTGTAAATAGGACTTCATGTCCCCATAAATTGTGCTTAATGATAAATTCTTCTTAGACATTGTCTTATTGAAATCTGTAAAAGAAATTTGGGTTCATTTTATTTTGTTTTCTGAAGCTGCTCATTTTCAACTTCAGAGATAATCGACTATTAAGACACAGCAAATTCCTTCATAGAATGAGAAATAGGCACAAAAATTCCGTCCCACCTATTCTTATTGCAGCACATCAGTTTACCATGATCAGTCAGCATCAAACAGCTGCTCGAGAATATTTGGAAGCCTATAAACTGATGCCTGACAATCCCCTGATCAACCTTTGTGCGGGTATGCATCTTTGCCTCAGAATCAATTATTATGCAGCTAGAGAAAAGAAATGTTCTGATGAAAATTCAAATGCATTTATTTATATTCTTTATTTTTCAGGAACTGCCTTGATAAACTTGGCCCTTGGTCATAGACTTCAAAACAAGCACCAGACTGTGTTACAAGGGCTCGCTTTCCTCCATAACAACTCCGTCTCTGTCCAGACAGCCAGGTCCGGTTCTTTTTAGCTCAAATATTTTCGACATTCTATTTCTCTCATCAATTTTCTTAGTTACAGAGAGTTGCTATGTTATAGTAACCAACTGAGGTTACGTTGTTATGTGTCTCATATCTGATCATACATTCAAATACGATTTGAACACATTCACCACATGATCGATTTTGATTGCTAATAACCAGTGGTGAAGATATTTGTAGCTTCATGTGGCCACTACAAAATGATTTTGACTGAGAATGCTTCCATCTGTTCTGTCGCAGGAGGCATTATACAACATTGCTCGGGCATATCATCACGTTGGTTTAGTTTCTTTGGCTGTTACGTATTATGAAAAGGTGTTGGGGATTCGTGAGAAGGATCATCCCATCCCGACACTTCCATACGAGTATCCAGGTCCCACGAACATGAAAAGCCCTGGATACTGTGATATTCGTCGAGAAGCAGCTTTCAATCTGCACTTAATCTACAAGCAAAGTGGAGCACTTGATCTTGCTAGACAGGTTTTGAAAGATCATCTTGTCTTGTGATGAAGTTAATTTTTGGAATGTGGGCTTTTGGGTTGTAAAATTAGGGAAATTTTTATTTAGAAGTCCTTGAGAGTGGGTTAATTCTATTAAAGTGTAACGATGGCAGCAAGTTAATTAGATATATAAGCTCTGTAGCTAGTATATATATATATGTAAGCTCTCAGTCTCATATAGTGACTTTGAGAATCATATTTTATTTTCATCAGTTTCAAATCATCCACAAATTCTTAGATAGTCCCATGTTTGCTTTTTGGTCCCAGAATTTATATTTTTAGAATTTGGAAATTTGTTTGAGACCCTTCACTGTCAAAAATGGACTGAAACATCCATAATTATTTAAATCATACTCCCATTATTTTATAATGGATGCATTATTTGTCTAAAAAGATGCTTAATGGATTATTTTTTAAAATAGCAATAAAATAATTTTAATTTTTTTATCTATCTTCTTCAAATGCAAAATTTGTGCTCTCTTTTATTTAAAATATATGTTATTTTGAATGAATCTTACATCTCCTATTTGTGAATCTTCTCCATCCTACGTGGCCTATTTAAATGACTCTTATTTTGAAATTCTGCATTTTCACGCGTCTCCTTCCCTATGACGGTTTTTTTCTTTTTCTTTTTTTTTTTTAAATTTGAGGTAGTTTCTCGGTTTTCTCTAATTTTATCTATCTCTTCCATTTGAACTTAAATTTTTAATCTCCCATCAAATTTCAAATCATCAAAAATAAGAAAATACGGTTTCAGGCGTTCATTCCATTTCTTCTATTCTTCCAATTTATACGGTTTAGCGTTCATTCAATTTCTTTCATTCTTCCAATTTTTGCTCATTCTCCGATTTGCATGACAATTCACAATGATCGAAATTGAAAGTGTTTTCCTCATGCGCATCCTCTGTCGCGATGATCTCTCTCTATCCGCATATGCTTTGTGTTTTTTTAATCAAACATACCGATATTTGTTTTGTATAACAGCTTTAGATTCCAATTTTATACGTGTAGATCTTCTTCGTGATAATATCGCCGTATTGCGAGTAAATGAAACCATGTTGGATGATATGTGCCAAAAATAGTGTGGAACAAAAAAACCAAAAGTTAAGATTTTGTGTTTTAATTTAAATTTTGAACTAGGGGTGGGCACGGTCGGTTAAAGGCGGTTAAGAGCCTTAACCTTAACTGAACCTAAATATACGGTTAATAAAAAAATTTTAACCGGACATAACCTAACTATTTTTTTCTTTAACCTAACATAACCGTATTTTACGGTTAGGTTAACTGTTAACCGAATTAACCGTAATTTTTCTCAAAATTTTAAAAGAACAGCTTAGGTTAAACAAAAGGTTAACAGGACCTTTAACAATATTATAACAAAAAAATTGAAAAGATAGAATTTTAAACAAAAAAACAAATGATAATAAAATACAATAATAAATAACAAAACCCACAATTTAGATTGTCCAAGACAAATACAAGGTACGATTAAATTGTCCAAATACAATAATAAATAACAAAACTTACAATTTAGATTGTCCAAAGCAAATACATAATATGATTAAATTGTTCGATTATGATTTAGATTTTAGGGTTAAATATATATATATATATATATATATATATAAATATATATAATATAATTATTTATATATATGGTTTGGTTAATGGTTAATTAACCGTGTTAACTAGATTAACTGTATAATATTACGGTTAATCAGGTTAATTAACCATATATTTTTTTCTTAACCTTAACCGAACCATAATTTTTTTATAACCTAAATCAGTATTATTTTTAGCAGATTAACGGACCTAACTAAATTTCGGTCAGTCCAGTTGATTGTTATATAACCGTTGTTTGTCCACCCCTATTTTGAACGCATACATCTCTTTTATTTTTTTTTGATAATTTCTTATTCACCAATTTCTCTGCATGTTTTGCAAATTGCTCAAATTCAATGAACTTATAATTGATTTTCATCCTACATTTAAATCATGCCCTTTACGGTGTGGGGAGAGTTTACAAAGAATTGTGAACCTATAAAAGGTCGTCAATTAAATTTATTAGTGATTGTTTTGAATGTGCAAAAATTCATAACTTCTTTAAAAGTTGATTATTATGGGATATTATTCATTATCTAATGTCTATTATTTAGAATAATTTATACTACCTCGTTCTGAACTTGCACGGTTGATTCTTTTTCAACGATTTTTGTGAGAATTATTTCATAGTAATATGTGTACAAAGTTGTTTTATATGAATGATATACTAGTTAATAAGATCAACTAGCATATCATTCATATATAAAATAACTTTTGTAAACGCATTATGAAATAACTCACACAAAAATCGTTGAAAAAGTCAATCATAAGTCTGCTTGGGACTGAGGGAGTAGTTTATAATATATATTTTAGAATAACAAATTAACGGAAATCATATTGCAAATAAACACAATTTTAGAAATATAATGTCGCTAATTGTATAAATTAAATTAAATTTGAAAGATATATCTAATTTAAAATATAACATCTCTCTTCTCCTTTACGTCTAAACAAGAATTCACGGCGGTTGTTGTGGCAAACTCTCATCCCTTTATTCAAAATTTTCTACTAGCTCTAAAAAATCTATTTTAAGTATATTTTTAATTAAATTAATTATTTTTAGGGGGCACTTTTGTGTGAGAGTCTCGTAAATGCATGAGACGGACGTAGAGACAGTCGACTTTTTAATAAATTATTATAACTTTTTCATAATTTGTTATCACTTTTTCATAAATTGTTATCACTTTTCATAAATTGTTATTACTTTTTAATTTGTTATCACTTTTATATTAATTTGAATCACTTTTTAAAAAAGTGATAACGATTTATTAAAAAGTGATTGATCCCTAAATGCGTGAGCGGTCTCATACAAGTTTTTGCCTTATTTTTATACTTAGCATTTTAAATTTTGAATGCAAAATATATAGAATAGTATATTTTTTTAATTAAAGTTATTATTATCTATTGAATTTATTTATAATCCCGCGTATTACGCGGGTTTTACACTAGTACACACATATTAAGAAAATTATTGATTTCTTATTATATTCTTAATAAATGTTTCTCTTTTATAAAAGAACACATTTAACTACACATTTTAATGGTTTTAGGGGTAAAAATGGAAAAATATAATTAATTTACATTAAAAATACAAAATATCATATAATTTGCAAAGAAAATAAAAAGTCAAAACGTCATTTATTTTGAATAGGAGGGAGTATTAAGTTAGGGACAAAAGGAGTGTATTATATTGTGCATAAAATTCATGTATTTCTATTAATAAAAACTATTGGCCTTTACTTTTTACTCAATTTATCTATTTTATAGATAAAATAAATAATATTATTTAAAATTTGCGTAAATGAATCATACATAACAATTTACAAAACTGAAAAATTGAATCGACCAACCAGAAACCTATATCTTCAACCTAATATATCTAATAAAATTAGCATTTATTATCCATTTTATTATTAATAATGTAATCCAAATCGAATTCCAAAAATTTAGCTCAGCAAGACATTTTCACATTTCTGGAGATAATAATGAGCTAATTCATTGAAACAAGAACATAAAAGAAACTGAGCAGAGTACTACAAGGAGATGAAAACACCATTAGTCACTACTCATCTACTTGCTACCAATCAAAGATTTGGCATCACAATCAGCAGCAGCAGTAACAGTCAACAGTTTGTTTATTATTAGCAGCATAAACTCAAATATTACTATGGTTAGAACCAAAATTGTCCATCAATGGCTGCATCGAGCAGCATATGCAACTGAAACTGCAGCCAACAGAGTTGTTGCAGAAGACACCACTCTCCAAAAGCTATTCTTCTTCTTTGCATCTTCTTCACGCAGCTCCAACTCCTTCTTCATCTCCTCCACTTTCCCGTCTTTCCTCTTGAACGCCTTCTTTATCGTCTCGAGTTCCATGGCGTACTCCTTCGACTCTTCCCCAGCAAACTCACCATCTTCATCATTACATTCACCCTTCAAGCAAAAGGCAGCAGTACCCTTCACCATTTTCAACACTAGTTCAGACTTTGCATTAGCTAATTCAACTTTATCCTTCATGGATTTCCATTCGTCTCGTCCCTCATTCATAGCCTTCTGCAGAGAAGCAACTTCCATCTTCAGCTTTTCACACCGGCTTTCTACCTCCATCTTTTCATCAAATACTTCACCCTTCTCTGCTTTAACTAATTCCAACTTCTTGTAGCTTTCCTTGATTTTACTCTCCAATTCCGCCATCTGCTCCTTCAATCTTGCCACGTTCTCCTTCTCCGCCTTCAGACGACGCTCCATTCCACCTCTTTCAACACTAGCCTTCTCGAGCTTGGAATAATACTCCCAACTTCAGATTCCAAACTCTTGATCTTCTCTAAACCAACATGATTACCCTCCTCCAATTTCAAAACGACGGCTTTGAGCTCAGCTACTTCATTTTGCAACTCTCCAACTTCATTATCCACTGCACCCTTAGCCCCCATAATGGCATTCTTCTCATCAACCAGTCCTTGTATTTTGTCCTTCTGTTCAGCCAGCTTCTTCAACGACTCACTCAATTCCTTCTCGATCAAACTTTTCTCATCAATTAAACACTGAATTTTCTTCTTGTTCATCTGCTTTTCTTTAACCAAATCATCAATCTCCCTCCCCATCTCCTTCTGCCTCCCCTCACCTTCAGCAAACTTCTTCTCAAACTCAGCAACAGTTATAAGCAGTTTGGCCTCCTCCTTCTGCAAGTCTGCAACAATCTCATTGAGTCCACTCACAGCATTCTCCAATTCTTGATTCTTGATTTTCTCCACCTTCTTTTCCTCTTCAAACCCTTCCTTTTCTTTAACAATTCCACAAAGTTCTTCCTTCAACCGCTCGATCATTGCATTCGCCTCTATTAACCTCCTCTCCATAGAGTCTTTCTCCCCCATTAGCGATTCCATCCTCATCTCCGTATCTACTTTCTCCTCCAATGCAGCATCATAAGACTCACGCAATTCATCAATCTCCCGTTTAATATCCCCAAATTCAAGCAGTTTCTCTTTCAACCCCTCACCCTCCTCAATTTGCCGGCTGAGCTTATCCCCAAAATCATCCCTCTCCACACAAACTTTCCTCGAAACCTCCCTCTCATTCGCCAATGCATCTTCAATCTCACTCAATTTGCAATTCAGCCTCCGTATCTCAATCTCCTTCTCAGAAATCCCCATTTTCAATTCTCGCTTTTCCATCTCTAAACCCTTCATTTTCTGCTCAAACTCCTCTCCTTTCAGACCCACCTGAACAGCAACAAACACAGCCACAACGCCCCTCTCAAGTTCCAGACTCGCAGCCTTCTCACCCAGCCGAGTCAACTCGGACCTCAGCGCCTCCTTCTCCGAGTTCGACCGAGCCACCTCCGATTCCAAAGACCCTCTCAACTGAACCAGCGACTCCACCTGTTGGCGACGCTCAACCGCCTCCTTGAGCAGCATTTGGTTGAGCGATTTTAGGCTCTCGAGCTTCTCCAACGCCTCGGAATCCATGGAAGGAGCGATTTCCCCACCGACTTTCACCGAATCCTCCTGTTTCTTCGATGGCTTTTCTTGGTGAGCATGAGAATGCCTCTTCTTAGCCATAACAGCTACTTTTGTTTTAGTGGTGACAAAAAGGGATGGAAGATGAAGGGTGGAGGGTTTTCCTGAAGATTTTATCTTGTTGTGATTCGATATATATTATGGGCGAGCAAAATTTGAAATGGGGGAAGGAGATGAAAAGGTAAGAAGAGAAGAGAGGGAGGCGCCAAGAGAAAGAGATGAAAACGAGGTAGGGTTTCCTTATTAAACGTAAATCTTGTTTAAAAGGTCTTCTTCATAATAATTTTTTTGTTTGAAATAAATACTCATCTCATCTCATTCAAAAATACGGTTTTGTTCAATTAACTTTTTCATTTCCTTTTTCTAAAATATTTGGACGAATTTCATTTGAAATCAAAAGATTTGAGAATAATCCATCATAGATTTACAAATCGGGTATTTGAGAATAATATATCAATACGTTTACAAATCAAAATTTAAAAAAAAAAAAGCTAGATGAATGGATTTGTTTCACACAAATATTACTTATAAGTGAAGAATTTCAAATACCCAACAAAACCTAGTTATTTGAAATTCTCTCACTTGTGCTTCATATTTGAGTTAATCAAATCCATTCATTTAGTTTTTCTCCATTTTAATTTGTGTGAATATATCCTTAAATTCATTGATTTCAAATTCACTCTATCCAAATGAAGCCTTATATTAAATGTCTATATTACTCCTATATAAATATTAATTTTTTTTTTTTTGTCTTCCCATTGAAAATTCATCGATTACCATTTATGTAAATCTATACATATATAATAACAAAATCCTCTGTTCTATAAATATAGAAGTAAAATTTTGAACCAAAAAATTTATTACTAAATATATAAATGGATTCTAAAAGTCACTACATTAACTAATACTAATAATTAATAATATTTAATATATGTATTAATAATAAATTACACATTAATTAATAAAATATAAATATATGTATTTAAAATACAATTGTAAAAATTAAAATAAATAAATTAAATTTTTTGATAGGTGAATTTTTTTATAAAAGATTTAGCATAATATTACAACATGTGTATTAAAAATACAATTGTGAAAAAAATTTCATTTGATTGGTGAATGGATATAGTTTAAATATATTTTATTTTTTTAATAAAAATATATATTATAATTTGTTTATTTTTTAGTTGAATATGATTAGTTGAGTCGAATATATATAGAATGATGTTATTTAAAAAAATTGAGTAAAAATTTGTTTTTCATAATATATCATGTTTTTCACTCTATTTAGTATTTTCTATTTGTCCGTAAAAAAAAATGTATTTTCTATTTGTTTTCTTCTTTGGCTTTACTAATAGCTAAATTCCAACACCAAGATTTTGCCTTTACTAATAGTAATAGCAAATTGTTTAGATTGACTTTTCTAACTCGTATCTTAAAAAAGAATTAGGCAATAATTTACTTTAGTAATTTGAATTTATCTCTACCTTTTCCATATCACTTATTTTGATCCAATAAAAATATACCGCATACATTTTTTTAGATTTAGATAGTGTTTGTATAAATAATTGTTAAATTCATTTTGATTTGTAATTATACATTATATCTAATTTATTTCTAAATAATTAAATATTTGATGTAAATTATAATTGATATGCTTAATTTTTCCTTTTAATCCCCCAAAAAAATTTGTGTAGCTCTGAGAAGGGCAAAAAATGTGAAATACTTTCGAAAAACGAAATAAACGGCAAAACAAATAAAATTAAATTTGGCCACGATGCATATAAGCATTTTTGGAAAACGAATCGCCACAATATATTGAAGAGCAACAAGAAAAATCCATCCAAAAGTGATGATTCTGAAATTAACAAATATAAGTAACATCATACTCTACTGATTTTGATTAAAACATAAGGTATTACAAAGGCATGCACACAGTGACACTCAAATGTGTTCTTATATGAGCAAAATATGTTACTACATCACAAGACTATATTATAACATGAATAAAAAGACATACAATAATATTTTTTTCATATAGTACCATAATAATAGTTATTAGTCAAAAAAACAAAATTTCTAGTGGAGGTGAATAATTATTCTCCCTATAAAAGATTTTCAATCAAAACACTTAACATTCTCAGGTTTTAATAAAAGAACCAATACAAATAAGGAAACACGCTTCACTAGTTGTATACTTCAAACTTGATAACTGGATATATGTGATATGAAAACTTGATTTGATTATTTCAAATCCAAATTCTTGTTTGATTATTTGAATTTTGGTATAGATTTTCAATGTTTCTGAAATTGACAAAAATTGTATACTTTATGATCCAAGAGTATATAAAGCCCCTACTCAATCATGTTTTAAAATATAATATGGAAATTGTTCATTAATGCCAATCAATTTCAACCAATCCATTAAAAATATATTTTATATATGTGTAATATAATTAATTTTTATTTCTAAATTAACCTTACACATTTAATAATATTAAGAGAATAATTAATTGTTGACCAACTACTCAATTTCATCCAACCCTTAATACTTTTGTTCAAATACTTGATATTTTTGTTTAAATACTTGATATTTTTTTTTGAAAAATAAAGAAACTATATTAAAAGCCACAACGGCAAGCAAGGTGTGAAAGCTTTGTCCACAAACTCCGGCGGGTCAATCCAAACGTGGGGGCTCTCAAAGGATCGAGAAGCCCTAGCAAAAGAATGAGCTACACAATTAGCATCACGATTAATAAAATTAATAGACCAATTACTATGAGTACTAAGAATAGCTTTGCACTCACGAAATAATGTCACCTGAAAACGATGTCATTAACCTCAAAAGAACTAATGGCATCGTAACTAACTTGGCATCCCCTTCAAAATATACCTTATCCAATTGCAAGTCCTTGATCCAAGACAACACCTCAAGAAAACCCAAAGCTTCACCTACTTTAACATCGACGCAACCCGGTCTTAATACCGATCTAGCGACCACGAACCTACCCTCACCATCATGTAAAACCATACCTAAACCCATTTCGTTTGTATCACGAAAAAAGCTGCATCCACATTAATTTTATAAGCTCCCAACTCCGGTTATGCCACGCCAAACAAGCAATAACTTGCACGGTATTGGAAACATTATTACCACCCTCCGTAATTGCTTGACATTCATGCAGAAAACCAAAGCCGCATGAACAACTCTTGAAGGTATATTATAATTACCATTCCACAATTTATTGTTCCTCTCACGCCAAATTTGCCAAAATATTATACCAAAAACAACTCTCCTTTTTTGAAAGACTACGTGCCAATAACAAAACTAATTCCTTCAACGAATCAATCCACGGGAATGGCTTCTTTGATTTTGCTTTGAGACCAACCTCCGACCAACAATGCCTTGCATACTCACAATTCATGAAGGTGTGCCACGTCGATTCAAGCCGAGAATCACATAACACACACAATTTAGTGTCAACAATCTTTTTCTCGAACAAATTAACTCTATTCGGTAGGTAATTACGGCAGCTCGCCACAAGCGGTCTTTCACTTTTGGAGGGATTTTCATATTCCACAAGGCTCCCAATTACCCTCCTCTTCTATCTCACTGTTTCTAGTAAGAGAAGCAACTAATTTGTACGCAGATTTCACACTATATTTTCCATCATTTGAGTAACTCCAAATTATTTTATCAACGTCCAAATTAGGAGAAATTGGTGTTTGCAAAATACGGGCATCATCATGAGGATGAAAATTTTCTTCCACTAAATTTCTATTCCATCTCCTTAGGTTCGAATAAACGAGATCAACAACAATTGCATTTTCTAAAAGCCCCATTGTCGGGTCCGTATATTAAAATTATCTTCATCAAGAACCCAAGGCTGCCCTAAGATATGGGTGCTCCGCCCATTACCAATCTTCCATCTAAGTTCCGCGACTAGCGGGTGCTTTACCGAGAATATACTTGGACCAAATGTAACTAGGGTTGGAACTAAGGTTTGCATGCAAAAAATTAGTATTAGGAAAATACTTGGCCTTGAGTATTCTTGCAACTAAGGAAGACGGGTCCTTAATAAGTCGCCAACCCAATTTTCCTAGCAAAGCAATATTAAAAAGATGAAGATCCCTAAACCTCGACCCCATTTCTTTTCTCACACGGACTTTCTCCCATCTCATCCATTTAACTCCTTTCGACGGTACACTACTATTACCCCACCAAAATGAATTTAACATTCTGAAGCTCATCTAAGAGATTAGACGGGAGTAAGAAAGTGCTCATGCAATATGACGGTATCGCTTGGCTGCTACTTTAATAAGAATCTCTTTCCCCGCTTTAGAAAGTTTCCTTCCTGCCACCCTTGAATCTTTTTCCACAAACGTTCTTTAATATAACGAAAAATTTGCCCACTTATCACGACATACCAAGGAAGGCAAGCCCAAATACCGTCCCGTATTTAGCATGCTATGGACTCCAAGAATGTTGGATAACTCATCCCTAAGATTCGTACTAACATTTTTGCGAAATACACACCAGGACTTGTTAAAATTAATAGCTTGTCCCGACGCTTTGCTTCATATTCTCCAAGAATCTGCCGTAATTGATTATATTCGGTTGGGAAGCTTTGCACAATAAGATGCAATGATCTGCAATCATAAGATGCGAGATGGCTGGTGCTGACTCTACACACGCGACTTCCATGCAAAGTACCAACATAATTTGCATGATTTATAGCACCAAAGACCTTACGTGCAGAGTATAAAAAGATAAGGTGATAAAGGGTCACCTTGACGAAAACCTCTATTCGGAATAATTGGGCCAACTATGCTCTCATTAACTTGGAAAAAGTAAGTAATGTGATTCCACACACATCATCATCCAACGTGTCCAAGTATCCGAAAATCCGAGCTTCAACAAAATAAACTTCGGATATTTCCAATCCACTCTGTCGTAGGCTTTACTTATATCAATCTTTAATGCAACATTACCGTTGTTACCTTTCCTCTTATTCTTCATCATGTGAATAATTTGAAAGCTATGAGGACATTGTCTTGAATTATTCTCGCATGCAATGAAAGCGGATTGAGCGGATATGTACTAAACACAGGGAGAACAGACTTCAACTTGTTACATAACACTTTTGACACAATCTTATAAATCACGTTGCATAAAGAAAAATATGCCGAAGGTCTTTCATAGATTGCGAGTTCTCGCATTTCGGGATTAACACGACATTAGTGCTATTTAAACTGTTGGGAATGCACCTCTACGAAGCTTCAGTGACCCAGCTTCAAAAATATCATTACGTAACATATACCAACATTTTTATAAAAAGCGGATTAAATCCATCGGGACTCAGCCGATTTATCCCCATGCATCTGGTGATTGCAATATCAAACTCTTCAATAGAAAAATCTCTAGTAAGCTTCTCATTTTGGTCGTTAGATAGCATATGATTAACATTATTCAAAAAAGGACCATAATTCACATCATCCTCACTATCACAGATAGGTTCTTTGAAATAGTCCCCACTGATTATGCAAATAGCTTCTTACCCTTCTACCCAAATACCATTAGCGTTCAAGCTTACCAATCTTGTTCCTTCTTTTACGAAATATTCTTTGATTGATGAAAAAATGCGTATTAAGATCCCCTGTCTTTAAGCCGAAAACCTTAGCTTGTTGTTTCCATATCATTTCTTCTTGAACAAGTAGCTTTCCAAATTTAGTTCTTAGCTCATTGTATTTGATCGGGTCAAAAGCCAAAATACCGACTGCGGCCTTTCTATTCTTTGCTCTAACATCTTCTTCTCCCTCCGAAATTTAGAATCGACCTTATTACCCCGTGTCTCGAGAGTTTCTGCCGTGGTGAGAGCCTCTATAAAACATCGAAATCTTGAAAACCCAACCAACACTTACGAATAACATCCTTCACGTTTTCTCTTGGAACCAACGATTCTCAAACCTAAATTTCTTAAGTCGAGGAAATAAGCGATACCTCTCTGTTTTCAAAAGAATAGGATTGTGATTAGAGACGGGTGCGATAAGATTTAATAAACATGCATGAGAAAATTTATTATGCCAAAGCGGGTTCCCATTGCTCTATCCAAACGCTCTTGAATTCTACTTGCCGCATTTCTTCCTCTAAACTAAGTGAAGCCATATCCCGACAAAGGAACGTCTAAAAGATCACAATCCATAATAGCCTCTCTAAAACCCCTATACAACCATCGCGGATGCAAAGCTCCCCTTTTTTGTCAAATTCGATAATAAGTCTTTATAATCACCAATTCATAGCCAAGGAAGGTTGTCACCAGCAAGATGCCGCAAGAGGTTCCAAGAAGCATGTTTACGATGCCTTTAGGAAACCGTAATAACCCGTTAATCTCCAATTACAATGAATATCATTAACAAGTAAATCGATATGATTTCGTGAAAAGCTCAAACGGAACAATCAATCTTATTACTCCATAAAACAATGATACCACCACTCCTACCCACACGGTCAACGGAAAAACAATATTGAAATCTAAGCTTCACCCGGCGACTCTAAACGAACACCAAAAGAAAGGATTTCAAAAGAAAAACAACATCGGGATGACGAGCTCTAACAAGCTTACATAGAGCAGAATCAGTGGCCGACCCAAACCCCTACAGCCCAACTTAGGTGATCATAATTATCGAACAACAAGTTCGCTATCCTCCTCTTCCAACAAAGAAAGATTCTCAAAAGCAGCTTCCATGGTTGAAAATAAGGGCTCCAACGAAGGGAGAAAACTAGGGCTCCAACGAAGGTAGAAGACTAGGGTTCCACGAAGGGAGAAAACGAAGGGAGAAAACTAGGGTTTCTAATTTTAAGTTTTTAAATACTTGATACTTTAAATGTTCCTTTTTAACATGATATTTTAAACTTAAATATTATAATATTATACTTTTTATATTAAATATGAATAATTTAAATTGTAAAAAAATTAATTGTAGTTGACACCTTTTGAAAAATAATATGATATCATTTACCCTAATTCTTAATACTCTTTGTGAGATTTTTAATTCTTTTAATCAAATATTTGATACTTAAAAATTTCAAAACAATGTCATGATAAACTTATCATAAACCATTTTCATATAATTTTTGCTCTCAAACATGTTATTCAAAATCTTGGCATCTCATTAATCTTCTATTCCATTTTCTAAATAATGTTTTTTAAGGAAATTATGCATTAATGTCAACCAAACTCAATTAATGATATTATATTACATAATTGTGTAATATTTAATTTTTATTTCTAAATTAAATTTCTAAATTTAATATAACTAAACGAAGGATTAATCAAGTAATCACAACTCAACCATTCATATTTTTTAAAAACGATATTGACCGTCCACTTTCAATATATTTTATGATTTTTTAATTAAGCTAACTTTTAAAGTTTTAATTACAAATTTAATTAAGACAATAATCAATTAAAAGTCACAAATAACATTAATTAAGAGAACAATAATTATTTCTAAAAAAGTAAATTGAATTATTTTATGTGAGAGTATACATTTTTTCAAAACATGATTATAGTTGAATGTAATTAATATAATAAAATAAATATTTTAAAATTTTAATATAAAATTAATAATATTAGAAAGTCAATACATTGTTTAAAATTAGAAGAATTACTAATTAGACAACCTTAGGGAATAAATAATTATTAGGGTTATAAGGTTTTGAGGCTAAATTGGAATTAAGTGCAGGGTAGATAATAAAGTTCCTATGTTGGAAAGTTCAAGAGTGTTATGCACAATTTGCAAATTAAGATAAGTATTAGATTAAAATGAAAACCTAATATTTATATTATTTTTTTAATTGAGAAGAAAAATGAAATCTAGTCAAAGTCTATTAAATGAAAATTTATCTCCAATTATTACTAATTTCCTTGAAAATAATAGTCACATATTCCCACTCGCGCGAGTAGGATTTGAGATCCAATCGCCTTAATTTGCATCAGTCGCATTTCAACTACTCTCTCCACCCAAAAAAGTTATGCACATTTTTTTATATATCTCAATAAATTACACACTCTTAAAATAGAAATATTATACAATATTAATACCCTCAAAATATCATTAAATCACAAAAATATCACTCTTATTCTACTCTACTTTATTATCTCTTCTACTTTATCTCATTAAATCACCCAAAATACCTCACACTTTATTCTTTCTATTACACTTTATTCTCATAAAAATCAACAAAATTATTTTTTCTTAGTTTTTGTGTCCAAGAAGTTATGCACACTTTCCTTTTTTTACCTGGCCCCAACAAGTTATGCACACTCTTAAAATGAAACATCATACAATATTAATACCTCACAATATCATTTTAATCACAAAATGTCACTCTTATTCTATCATCTACTTTATTCTCTCCTACTTTTATCACATTAAATCACCAAAAATACCCTTACACTTTATTCACATAAAAGTCCATAAAATTATATTTTTTAATTTTGAGACACTTTATTCTCTCTCTTACACTTTATTCTCATAAAATCGACAAAATTAATTTTTCTTAATTTTTGTGTAAAAATATCCACAACTTCTTGGGACAGAGGTGCGTATCAGTGGGCGCGTTTACTTGAAACAGCGAATTATGAAATATAAGCTAAAAAAGACAGGGTAAATTATCATTTTGCTTTTCCTTTTTCTTTTTTACCGAATGTTAATTGTAAAATCCACTCAAAAAAATGTTAATTGTAAAATAATATATATATATATATATATATATATATTTAACGATTTTCTGCAAAAACCCTAATTTATTTCTCTACTTACGAAATCCCCAGAAATTTCTGCGCCTCCGTCTTTTCGTTGCCCTTAATTTTCCCTCGTTGCAGAAAAATTCCGGAATTTTTCGGTAAGGTGTTCATGATTTTTCTATATTTTTTGTTTTTTCTCTTATTTTTGTCTGAATTTTGGGGGTTTTTAATCGTATATTGGTCGAAAATTATGAAATTTTTGGCACTGTTTCTTTTCTACTGAGCTTAATTAAGCTGTTTTTTTCGTGTTTTTGCTCGATTCGTTCTTGAAATGGTGAATTCTCCTGAATTTTAGAGGTTTAAGATCAAAAATGTGTTTCTTTTTACATTCACTGTGCGTTTCTTTTTCTTTTTTACTTCTAATTTAAAATCGAAACAATTTCGCGTTACAAAATCCAACGTTTTCAGTTTTTCAAACGGAATTTTTCTTTCTTCTCCAATTTTAGAAATTCAAGAGATTTGATTTCAGTTGATTTTGAAAAATCTTGGAAGTGGCTCGATCGATTAATTAAGGTTTTTAACCTAAATTAAAGCTACTTGCTAAAGTTTCTGAAGATCTTCTTTTTCACTCTAGGTTCCTCTGTTTATTCGCAATCTCCCAAGCGCTATTTCAATCACCTTTAACAATGTCTGCTCCATCAGAAACCACTATGAATCAGGAATCATTTGCGCTAACCTCTCCTAACCCGGCGGCGCCACAACCGCAGCTAGAGCAGCAAATGCAGATGACATACACCCCGGATGGCGGCGCCGCTGGAGTGCAAGTAGGGCCGTACCGACAAATGCCCGACGGATCCTTTATGGTTACCCACACAGGCAATTCCGGGCGTAAGAGGGGCCGTCCAAGGAAATACGGGCCCGACGGCAATATGAACATAGTGAGTTTACCACAACAACAACCCACCATTACTACTGCTGTGCCGCCACAGCTGCCACCGCCGCAGATTTTTTCATCACCGGCAGCTCGTCCTCCTTCGGCCGCTGTGCAGACGGAGGCCAATCCCCCAGTGGATGGGCCGGCCTCACCGTCTTCCAAGAAGTCCAGGGGCAGACCCCGTGGATCAAAAACAAAAGGCCGCGTCTGGAAGCATCCGGATCAGGTAATTCGGGTTTGGAGTTTCTGTTATTTAAAGAGTCTAGAAATGTAAATAAAAATATGTTATTGTTTCCTTTAGTCTAGACAAAGATTCTTGGTACGACCGACACCTTGTGTGAGAATGTTTTGATGTGTGCATGATTTTAATTGCGATAAGTTACTTGGACCACATCCTTATTCTTTCCTTTATATGCGATATTTATTTAGGTGTTTCTGTTTTCTGGTTTTACTTTGTGTGTTGATTAAAATAAAAATGAATTGTATGGCTTGTTGGCATTTGATTTTAAATGTAGAAATATATAATATAGTAAACGAATGGGTTTATCACATACTATTTCTTTAATGGGCGGCTATTTATGCTGCAACCTTGGGTCTGTTGAATCCAACTCCAGTATCTAGTTTAAGCGAATTTTACCAGCATGCCCTTGAGTGTTCAGCTTTCTTACTTTCTTTAAAACATGTAATATTCTGATAACTGTTATCATCTGTTACATAATCAACCCAATATTTTCCATTATCGGTTTCCGCTATTTAATTATTCAAAGCTTTTAATTGTTGTATAAATCTTACGTGTTTTGGTTTTTGGGCATACCTAGTCAAAATCTCAGTTTAAATATTTTATCAGGAAAGATCTCATTTTAACTGACAATGCAATTTGTAGTTCTGCTGTTCCTTTGCATGATAGACACATTTGCTTTTCTATTTTGTTTTCATTTGTTTAATTGAACTTTTTGTCAGCTTCATTTTTAATTACTCCCTCCATCCCAATGAAAGTGTCCCATGACCTTTTGGCACAACATTTAAGAAATGTAGTAGAATAATAATATAGTACACGTGATGTGATGGAGAGAGATAAAAATATGTATTTAAATATAATAAATGAGTGACATTTTGTGTAAATATGTATGTAGTATAGGAATAAATATATTGTTGGGGTATTCCAAAAAGGAATGAGACACTTTGATTGGGGCGGACAAAAATGACAAATTGGGACACTTTCAGTGGAACAAAGGTAGTATATTTTTGTCATACAGGTGCAGCATGCTATCTTGTCTTTATTCTAATTATAGTCGCTTCATAAAATACTGAATAAAACTATACTTTTTCAGGTTCAAATGGTATCGGCTTTGTACCACATGTTCTCCATGTGGATGCCGGAGAGGTTAAACTAATTAAACTTCATCCTTTTTTCTCTTAAGTTATTAGAATTTCATTTATTATTTGATTTCCATCACGGGTCTCTCTATGTTACTGAAACCTTAAAATCAGAACCATGATTGCCCTGTGATGCTTTAGTCTAGATTTTTTTTTTTTTTTTTGAGTATGTTGCAACTCTTTGTTTATTGTAAGAACCATTCACTATGTTTGCTAAGGTCATCTATCCCCTTATTTGTTGGAGGTTTGAGGTTTCTTTGTTTTAAAACAATAAATACTATTATATCTTGGTAATAATAAAGTTTCTCTACATCACACACTTCAAGTATTATGTGCATTCCAAGTAAATATATTCTCCTTATGAGTTATTAGCTTATAAAAACCTTTCCACTTGCTCAAACAATAGTTATATAGAATTTGAATGGAATAAACATGTTGCAACAAGTAACATGGGTTATGGAAGGTGACCTTGTATTGTGCAGTAGTGGGAAGCTGGAAGAAAGGGGCTGGGGATAAGGGGATATTTCAGTCCATTTCTTAACAAAATGTAGTTTTAAAGGCTGAATAAATTGCCAAGATTTTCATAAGAATTCGATCCCCACTCATCCGGAATATCTAGAAATGCATGCTACAATATGATCATAATAACTTCTTAGGCCGTTAAGCGATGGCTAGTTAGTTGGAAAAATGGAGTAAGCCTTTCATGCAATACCAGTAGACAGCAGTTAGCCTGACATAGTGACATCTAAGTCTCCACATGTTGTAGTGACTCGAAGGAGATGTATATTGATGTGGTGAAGTAACAAAAAAAAGAACAGACTTTTTTTGTAAAGCCTCACTGGTCAATAATTATGCTACTTTATATTAATCTTATTCTCTATATGGTAATATCTTTTTGATTCTTAAGATTTATGTGATGCCAAGCAGTGATAACTGAAGCATGGTTGCTTCAAATATATTCAATCGCATAATTGAAGTCTGTGTGTGAAAATCATCCATAATCATGTTTTGCTCATTTTTGTTTTCTTTCTCTCCTTTTCCTCCACAAAATGTTACTCCTCGTCTCGGAACTATCTTCTGATTGACTTTTAACGGTTTTGTGTGAGAATTATTTCATAGTAATATGTGTACAAAAGTTATTTTATATGAATGATATGCTAGTTGATAAGATAAACTAACATATCATTCATATAAAACAACTTTTGTACACATATTACTATGAAATAATTCTCACACAAAACCGTTAAAAGTCAATCATGAAGATAGTTTCGGGACAGAGGAGTATTTAATATGCACGTTAGGAGTAGGTCTCCGCGATAGAAGTGGGAAGTGGGAGAAAAGAGCCAAGCCTAATTCGATGCATAAGTGCTAATGTGGAATATCACAAGTTAATTAATCACAGTTAAGTTGCACATCATGTTGGCTAAATACTTTGAACCCTGTTATATATATCTTGAATAAACCATACTTTCTCTACATTATCCTTTTTATGCTCATTGTGCAATTTATAGTATATGAGATGTTTCTGGTCTATTTAGTCGTCTCTAAAATTCTTTTCCCCACTCACTGTATTGATTTTAGAAGTCTTTATCAACTAAACTAACATGTTGTACGATTTTTTTGTATCTGTAGCTTGAGATATCTCATGTCTGAAGCAGAGACGAATCTAGATTTTTATTTTTGGAGTACGGTAGATAATTAGTAAGGTATCATTTAATATTCTAAGTCATACAATCCGATGAAAAATAGAATGAACATACATATCATTCGAATAAAATTATAATTATAATAAAAGTGGAGGTAAAAAATTTGTTATTTTCTACTTTTAGCAATTATTAGTATTATAAAATTTTCAATTTGGGGGTACAACTATACTGTTGTTCCACGTAGATCTACCACTGGTCTGTAGCACCTTTGGTATGCAGGCAGCACATTAATCATCGTATAATCTGATTTGAATGCTGGTATGCATTATTATTTTGACTTGTTTCTATGTTGGTGAGCTTGTGATTGTTTGTTCCCCTACAATAACTGGAGAAAGTAAATTGGTTTTATTTGTTGTTATTATTATTTATTTTTGTCTTTCTTTTGTCATTTGAATAAATTTTCATGCATGACTGAGATAAACTTAAATTGTTAATAAAATTTTGCAACTTTTCGCAGGATGTTGCCTCGAAAATAATTTCCATCTGTCAGAATGGACCAAGGGGTGTTTGTGTTCTCTCTGCAATTGGGACTATATCTACTGTGACGCTTCACCAGGCTGCAACATCTGGTGGAACGGCAACCTATGAGGTGTTTCCCCTGATTCGATTAATGTTAGATCTGTTTTTCACTTTGCTTTTCTTCTTAAATTTGAGAATATTTGATCTCAAGTTTGATTTTGACTTCTTAGTTAATCTGTTAATGTCCATCTTATTCCTGAAGGTGTCACGAAGTGATTAAAATATCATGGAGTTGGTTTGCTTGTTAATCTATACCTATACTCAATATATGAATAACATCTTCTGAATCTATGTAACGTTTCGCCACGGTTGTACAAATCTGGGCTAGCGTATCACTATGTGTACCCCTTTCCTCTTTTACGTTGGGCGTTGTAGATAAGTGTTGTATTGGCTAATTACCATGGATTCTTTATATAGAACAAACCACTCCTGATTAATAATTTTTCATTGCCCCTCTTAGTTAATTTGGAACAAAAGTGATGTCTGAACTGGGTTGGCATATCATTAATGTTGATTATATCAACTTATTTAAAAGGTGGTAAAAATGTAGTACTAGCATTTTAACATTTTTTTTTTTGATAAGAGACAATGTTATTGCTTATAAAGCTTAGGGATGAGAGATCCCTACAAAATTACAAGTAATATACTTGCACGTAGATTTTTATTGCTTAATTACAAGTATCATTTTAACATTTAGTTAAATTGACGGGCAGCTTACTTGTAAAGCTTTGCATGTTGATTTTTTTAATAAGTGGGCAGTAATGAGATTTGAATATTGGCCCTTTTCTTTTGCCCTAGCATTGGTACCATGCTGAACGACCACCTCATCTAAAATTTTAGGCTTGCATAGAGGTGAATCATTCTAAGTATTTAATTAAATATCTTTAACAGTTAACCAAGGGGGCTTAGCCCACTTGGCCACCGGGCTCCTCACTTAAGTGGGAGACTGGGTTCGATTCCCTTTGGGAACGAATTGGAGTGGGAGGTATAAGGAGGCTTGGAGAATTTGGAATTGTAAGGAGACTTGGTGAACTAATTTCTAACCACTAACAACTAACATTTACCGATCAAAAAAATATATATATATCTTTAACAGTTAAGATTTCCATTTAATATTTGACTTCAATTGCTATGTGTACCTGTCATCATGTAAATTATGCATCTATAAAACCAGTATCTACCATTTTTGGTTGTAATTTGTTCCATTTGTGTAGGGTCAGTTTGATATCCTGTCACTCTCGGGATCTTTTCTGCTTACTGAAGTTTCGGGGCAGAAAAGCAGAAAGGGTGGTTTAAGCGTTGCTTTAGCTGGTCCGGATGGAAGCGTGCTGGGGGTTCAGTGGCCGGTTTACTGATTGCAGCTACCCCTGCGCAGGTTATTTTGCTCGCTTAATAGAAGGATGTCCTGTAATACCATTTAAGTATACTGAATTTTATTTTATTTTACTGATTCTGAACTCATGCGCACCAGCATTATCAGAATCCTTCTCTTTAGGGGTGGTCCAATCAAAAAAATAATCTGGTTGCATCTCCTATGTTCATGTTTATTACCTTATTCTGAACTAGACTATATTTTAAAAAGTGCGTCTCTCTTCTCTCTCTCTCTCTGTCTCTCCAGGTTATTGTGGCAAGCTTTATGCCAGATGGGCAAAAGGATCCTTCATCAGTTCCAGCGAACACAGGAGGTGCTGCTGGTGCAAGCAGTTCACCATCTCGAGGGACTCTTAGTGAGTCCTCTGGCGGGCCCGCCAGTCCGCTGAATATGAGCTCGGCTGCTTTTAACAATATCCAGCAAGGCATGGCAGGCTTGCCATGGAAGTAGTAGCTGCGTACTTGTAGATTTATGTAACATAAGAACTGCTGTACTATTATTTTTGTAACAACTACAATAGGATGAATTGCATCTCTGATCACTTAGTTTGAGTTAGGTTACATATTGTAGTTGTATAAAAGTACTGGTAGTTGGTTCACAGTTCCTCCTTTTTAAAACTATGTATTTTGATCCTTTTTGATCCTAAAATTTACTACCTCGCGACTATATGATCGAAACCTGTCTTATCTTGTCTCTAGTATTTGCCTTAGATTCCAGATTGAACTTATAAGTCTCAAGTCTTGTTGGGTACTCTAGCTAACGAGTTATTTTGGTGATAGGCTGACCACTTGGTGTGGTTCTACTTCCAACACCCTACTTACTTAATGCCTGAAAAGGCTGCGTATTACCATTCAGATGACTTATCTGTTGCAGAAGATGTCTAAATTGAAGCAGTCAAGAGAAGAAGTTTCTCCTCTGAGTAAGCATAAGCCTTCAACTCTCTCTCTCTCTCTCTCTCTCTCTCACCCACAAACACACACTGTGGTCAATGCTCTGTTTCATGCTACCCCCAAAAATTGTGGAGTCTCTCTTTTGAGAGAGAGATCAAGGCATGGCAGGCTTGCCATGGAAGTAGTAACCGTAGTACTTGCAGATTTATGTAACATAAGAACTGCTGTACTGTTATTTTGGAACAACTACAATAGGATGAATTGCATCTTGATCACTTAGTTGAGTAGGTTACATGTTTTAGTTGTAAAAGGTACTGGTAGTTGGTTCACAGTTCCTCCTCCTTTTCAAACTATGTATTTTGATCTTTTTGACCCTGGAAATTTACTACCTGGAGACAATATGGTCGAATCCTGTCTTATTTTGTCTCTAGTGATTTTGCCTTAGATTCTAGATTGAACTTCTAAGTCTCAAGTCTTGTTGGGTTCTCTAGCTAACGAGTTCTTTTTGGTGATAGGCTCACCTCTTGGTGTGGTGCTACTTCCAACACCCAACTTAATGCCTGAAAAGGCTGCTTATTTTTATTCAGATGACTTGCCTTTTGCAGAAGATGCCTAAATTGAAGCAGCCAATAGAAGAAGTTTCTCCTCTAAGTCAGTGTAAGCCTTCAACTCTCTCTCTCAACCACAGATACACAGTATGGGCAATAATCTTTTTCTTTCTCTCCCCCAAAATTGTGAAGTCTCACTTTTGAGAGTTGGAGCGTTTTAGTAATTTGAGTTGGAGACTGGTCCGTTTGGATGTTATGTATTTTCCTTTTAAAAAGGTCGCAATCAAGATTTCGCATTGAATTCTTTTGAGGTCAAAAGTTTGGTTAGCGATATTTTGTAGGTCTCTGATGCTGAACTCAGGGGGCGACTTGAGGGATTACTTGCTTCTGGATAATTTCAAGCCAAAACAAAAGCGCACTTTTTACAGGTACTAGTCTTTTGATTTGCTGTTGAAATGTCATCAATGGCTCATGAGATATCATCATGTAGTATTTAATCTTTGAATATATATATTTCGTTTTATGACATTATCATTAACTACAAAAGTTTATCGTTAGATACTGCAAAAGACAGTCAGTAATATAACATACAAGGTTTGGTAGGGGAATTATTTAGTATAAGGAAATGAGATAAAATTATAGGGAATTATTTGGTTAGGAGAATGTGAGATATACATTATATATGAATATTTGATAGGGTGTAGTGAAAATAGTATAATGTTAATATAATTGTTTTGGTACAATATATATATATATATATATATATATATATATATATATTAATGTTTGGTTCTGTTCGCTTGTAGCAACCAAACACTATACAGTTAAAATTTTCATTTTTGTTATGTTTGGTCATGTCCGCTTGTTGCATTCGAACACCAAGCAAACAATTTTATTTAATGTTTGGCTCTGTTATCTTATAACAACCAAACACCAGCGAACATTAACCAAATACCAACTGAACATTTTTAAAAAATGTTTGGTGATATTCACTTATAGCAACCGAACACCAAACAAACAATTTGTGTTTTAAGAGGAAGTCTTGTGTGAGGCCGTCTCATACATGAGATATGATATTTTTCAAATGCAAGTATTATAAAAATAGGGAAAAATGTAACGTCTCATGTATGAGACCGTCTCACACAAGTTTTTGTGTGCTTTTAAACATTTTGTCATGTTCGGTATACCAAACAAACAATTGAGGTTTAATTCATAATATTAACACTATATATATGGGTAATATAGACATTTGATTTGTTTAGCCGCCCACGTGATCTTGTCCACCTATAAGCACATCTCCATGCTCACCCCACTAACACAAAATCATGATCATGGACACCCAAGATATAGGAAAAGTTTATTCAGCTTATCAAAAATATGTAATGAATAACTAATACCAAGAATTCAACATCCTAGAAATTCGTTTATATTCATTTAATCAATATACAAATTATACATTTACCAAAACCATTTGTCAAGAACCAACATACATAATTTGCATAAATCTGCAGAAGAACAAACATACATCTGCATTTACCAAATATCTTCAAATTCAGTTTACTAACATAATATCTGCAAATGAACCTAACTAAGCCGTCTGTGACAGCACAAGGGATATTGCAGATGAAAGTCTCAAAAATTGCAGTTTGCTAAACTAACAGTAAAATTGCAAAAACTCAAATATAGACTTGACAATGGAGTGGCGGAAATCCACCCCGAGCGGGGCAGGGAATCCCCGAATTTATCCCTGCGGGTCGGGGATAGAGAAAAATCATCCCCTGTTGGCGGGGATGGAGCGCGGATCATACTCCCGCCCGTTCCTTATGAAGATTTTACATAATTATTTTTATAGGTCATTATGTGTATTTTTATATAATTGACTAAATATAATTACAACATACAGGCAAAATAAAAAAATATATATATAGTCAAACAGGGATGGGGAAAGTTTTTCCTCGTTTGTTTCGTGGGGACGGGACTCCCCAATGACAACGAGAATGGGGAACGGTCCCCTGTCCCTGTTGACATCCCTACTCAAACAGATCTAATCAAACTCAGAAATTTGTAAATTCAAACCTCGAGTAACGGCAGAGTCGAAACGGCGGTGTCGATTGGCGGCACAAGGACGATGTGGGCAATGGTGATGCTAATCAGGTGGAAAAGGTAGCGGCAAAGGTTGAGTCGACCAACGGTGAGGATGAACAATGCTGGTTTTATTGGTGGGGCGTAGTCGAGTGGGGGCAAAGATTAGAGAAGTAGATGGTTCATTGACGACGAAGAAAATGGAAATGGAGGGGAAGAAAAATAACTTTTCATTAATTGTGCATCGACGATGAAGGACATGAAGAGGAGGGAAGATCCAATAATAGACAATTCAGCAGCGGCGGTGGAGAGAAAAGAGAATAAAGGTGCGAGCGAGAGAAGTGAAGAAAGATTTAGGGCATTGAGGTATTTGGGCTTCTTACATGGTATTATCGGGTCGACATTACCAAACAGCCGTATAATGCCGTAATTCTTGTATTTCGTGGGCTTATCTGGCCTACCAAAGTGGCCGTGCCCTAGGCGGGAATTCGTGGATTTTGAGATTCGGGAATTCAAAGTTGTTTATTAAGTCGCATTTCAGTAGGAGCACGCTTTTGTTATTTCGGTTTTACTTTCGTTTACCTAAGAGGGAGCTGAGGATCAGACAAGTGGCAAGCATCCAGATGTCTGAGCAATTGATTCTCTGCGCATTTTATACGCACTATCAGGAGAGCAAAACAGTGTGGAGTGTGAGGTAACTTTCTGTTCACGTTGAATTTCTCTTTCATGTAACCAACCACCATCTCCTAAACATTTCTCATCCTCGTTATAGGTTCATTTCCTTGGCTTGTAATCAGCCTATTGTTATTTCCATTCTAATAATGAATTGGAGTGCTTTTGATTGAGTAGCCTTAAAACCAAACAAGACCTAAATGAAAAGGGTAAAAGGATGCATTTTGGTAGCTAATAAATGTATTTCATTCGAGCTGAAAACTATTACATTGGACATATTTCCACTTGTGCTGAATCAAAATTCAGGGTTCTAATTCCCTTTCCTATGTATATAACATTGTCACAATTTCTTTGCTAACCACCAAAACTGAAAGAAAAGATGCAATCAAGAACATATCGTGTGAAACAAATTTTTGTTGTATAAGAAAATAAATTTAAAGAGAATAGTTTAGAGATGAATGGAAATAAGGGCTAGAACTAGAAGAAATTGAAGTTATTGAATCCCATGTTTTGGAAGCTAGAACTGGCGTATGCATTGAGAAGGTCATTTTGAGCAGACCAGAAATCTGCTTTAAGTCCAGCCCTCCGCACTGCCTTAAGTATCTTGTTTCTGTGTGCGTTCCCTGTAACCACCACTTTCTGACAATTGCCATCCACTTCTACTTTCTCTATTCCTGTTAAATAATTTGAAATCTTACTGTCTTTTCTTGCAATCATATGTATGCAGTACTTGGTGTTTATTGGTTTTTCTTATGTTTTGCTAGAGAGGTACCTTTCATCTTGGATAGGCATTTTCGCAATCTTTTCTCATGGATGCTCACCATCTCCACCTTCAATTCAGTTGTCTGCAATGCATAACAGGTTAGTATTCTGACAATGAAAATTATAGAAACTCTTTTAATGCTATATATAGGTGAAGCTGCTATATGTGAAATCCTGTACCTCCATCAAGAATGATATGAGAGCTTGATGACAAGAAGAATGGATGATAAAGCACGTAATGCCGATGGGGAATGAGAAGAGGGAATACTTGTATATATACTCATGAGAAAAGAGAGGGACAAACAACAGTGAAGTGAATCTCGATCCTTGGTTCTGCTGATAAAAACCAGGTACATTCTGATCTTCTTTAGTTTGCTTTGCTTTATCTCAAAGAAGAAGAAACCGTTATATCGGCTCAAAAGCTCGAGCTTCTGAGGCTGTCCCATCTGCAAATGATTGGCTTTGACGGGTCCAGCTCTGCTTTTCTTGGAGAATGAATCTTTCATCACTTTCTTTAACAAGTTTCAAATTTTATTCTTATAATTATTGAATTATTATTACAATACTCCAGCTTATGTCAGATTTCTCAGCTTTGGGCAGAACAAAATCTGGTCCAAGTTTGGGAAATTGGGAATAAAAAAGAAGAAAATTAAGTGGGGATCAAGTTTGGTATTTTTATTGGTTACTTAGCCTGTTAGCCATAGAGATAAAGGTATTCATTAGTCCACTTATATCTACTTTTCGTATTTTTTTAACAAAATCTAATTATTTGGATATTTGGTTCGAAATTATATCACCTAAAGGTCACTTGTGCTTGGTTTAAAGGGGAGTAAATTGTTAAATTGTTGGGGCTGTTGATCTAGGCTTGTACGAATCATTTTTTTTTTTAATTAAATTCATAATTTTTTATATGATACAATTTTGGTCTATATTGACAATTTTTATGTAAAAGGATATGTTGATTTGTATAGATAATTTAGATTTTTTGTACATGTAAAGTCCTCAAACGAGTTTGAAGAAAAGAACTCAGCTGATCATCTCAGATGAGTTTGGAGGTTAGACCTTAGTTGATCGGATGACATTGTAAGAAAGGGAAGATGATTTTAGACTTTGAATTGCACAAGACAAAGGAATTCACCATAAAAATACTGTACTTGAAATATATTTGTCAATCGAATAAATAGTTGGAAGACAAAAAAATGTTTTGCAACAAACTGATAAGTTGAATGTTAACTTAAAATCGGTTGATTAAATGTATTGATGATTGCACCTAACCAGAACAATAAGAGGTTGACAAATATTGCATGAAACCTGACACAGAGAATTCATCATAAAAAACAGTGTACTTGAAGCATATTTGTCAATCGAATGAATAGTTAGAAGACAAAATGAAGTCTTGCAACAAATTGATAAGTTGAATGTTAACTTAAATTGGGTTGATAACTGCACCTAACTAGATGTTGTGGACAAATAAGAGGTTGGCAACGATTGCATGAAACCTGACACAAGGTGAAGACATCAGAACAACAATGTGATATTGTATATTGTATTAGTATCATATCTTGAATGTGATATTGTATATTGTATTAGTACCATTAAGGTTGTATACGAATCGAATACCGCTATTTTGAATTTGTATTCGTTAAATCTTTCGAATATCGAATTCGAATTCGAATATTTTTCGAATAGTAAATGTGATTTATATTCGATTTGAAATTGATATCGAATTTTTCGGAGCTATTTGAATACTCGAATCGAATATTTGAATCGATTTTTTCTCAAACATGTTTTAAATAATATTCTTTGAGTGTTTGGTCTCATATGAGCACTCACCTCTAAAATAATAGAATCATGTAAATTAAAAATATAAAAGTAATTATAAATTAAGCCGAAAAGTATAAAAATAAAATTCAAGTGCATGCATGCACTCACCTTACATGGGACCAACTCTTCTTTGAGTATTCAATTCAAATTGATTTCTATGTTTCAATTCACAATACAAGTCACAAATTTAAAGGTTACATAATCAAATACAAAACAAAAAAATTAATTATCAAATTACATCACGAGAATTCAATCTTCCATCGATTTTGCAAACCAAATTCAAGTTGTTTGCAACATGACATGAATAGACCATTCTTGCTTCTAAATAAAATAAAAAATAATTAAAATCAGTTTATTCATGAAAAACATCACATATTTCAAATGAATTAAAAAAATTAAAAGAACTTAAATATGTTATAATGGGTTTTTGATCCCATGGAGTCGGCGAACTCAATCTGCTCCACAAATCAAAATTTCTACCATGTCGAGTTAACCTTGAACGATAAAGATATAATACATCCAAATCTTTGTTATGAACATATGATGAAGAAGTCATTAGAGTCTTCTAAGAATCTACTTAAATTACATTAATGAACCAAAAATTGCAAGAAACATTGTGTAAAATTCATCCAATCAAAATGATATTTTTAATTGGTGTATTTATTAAAAATTGTGGTGTTTTTATTTGAGTGGTGTGGTGTATTTATTAAATATATGGTGCAAATAATCTGAACCTTAATATATTTATATAATGTTAATATATAGATTTTATATATTTGCTATTAAAATATTATATATTTATATATAATATATATTTAAATATCGAATCGAATATTTACGAATATCGAATCGAATATCATAATTTTGTATTTGTATTTGTTTAATAATCGAATCAAATTGAATATTCGTAATCGAATTCGAATCATAAAATTTCGAATACGAATATCAAATTTCGAGCACGAATACCGAATCGAACAAAAGTATTTGATTCGTATACAATCCTAAGTACCATACCTTGAAATAGTAAGGTACATCTAATAGTTGATTATAATGAAGATTGTATACCATCATTAGTATGATTTGAATTTAATAATATTCAAATTTACAATATAAATACAGATCAAAGCTTTAGTATAACGTTACGAAAATTCTACCAAGTTGAGAAGCATTCAAGCAATTTCCAAACGAACACTATAATTCAAGTTAGAGAAACCTAAACAATTTAGAATTTTCTAGTTTCTTATCTTAGTGTTCTAGATCTGTTTTCAAGTTTACACGGATATATTCAAAGTTTAGAGAGATCTCATCCTTAGCTTCAAAACTAAATATTGTAAGAGCTACTTAGTTGGAAATCCTTTCGAATTTAGGTAGTTTGAGCAGATTGAGTAGCTAGAGTTGGATTTGGTTGAAAAACTAGTTGTAACGGACTGAAACTCATTCTAAATTCCATATTAGATGAATACCATAAAAGGAGAAATGTCTAGTAAAGTGTCTTCTGTCACTCTAAATAAAAAAAAAAATCCAAGATATTGGAATTACCCTAATTGGTCTTGGAAGAGTAAACGTAGAAGATGAATTTTCAAACCACAATAAATTTATGTGCGTTGTTTATTGATTTATTTGACTAAATGTCATACTCATCTATTTTCATTGCATATAAATTCACATGATCTTACTTTACAACAAGTGAAACTGATCAGATTTAAAAGATAAATTTATAAACAAAATTTATTACACGAGATAAGAAAACTACACTATTCCGCACCAAATTCTACTTGATAGTCATTCAACTGATCATCGACTTTAGCAATTACTAAGTTGATTATCGTTTGAGTTTATCACCTCGCATTTAGTCTATCCTTATCTGAAGCTAACTTTCAAAAGTCAGCTTATCCCGCTAAGCCCACTAAATAAAAAGCTATTCACCCTTTTCTTCTATTTTTTAAATTTTTGATCGGGCAAAGGGTGACTCGAACTCACGACCTTTGGATCATAGGTTAGTGGAGCTCTAACCACTTGAGATATACCACTTCGTGAAATAAACTTTTCATCCTCACTAAACTTGTTCAGGACCTACAAATGTGTTAAAGTCTCATTATGTCATGCAAGCGATGCCAAATCATTAATCTGGCTGCCACATGTAATTATGGCAGCTCACATGAGATGCAAAAATTATGCAATCTTGTTAATATATGACTAAAAATGCATTATTTTAAAAGTTATATGAGGCTTAATTGAAAAAAAAATTGATTCTTATAAAACTATATTAGTCTAACACCCAATAAACATAAGATAAAATTTGGAATTTACTCTTTAAAATTGGAAAACAGGGGTAAATTTCGAATTTTATCTTAATGAATTGGGCTGGCCCACAAATACAAAAGGCCTTGTATATAGATTAAGATCAGGGCCCATTAATATACTTGGATTCAGAAGTTGATCCCAACTGTTATGATCAAGCTCTGAATTTGGTTGAACTTGAATAACAAAGTAAAGCACAAAGAACAAAGATTAAAAATGAAAGAACACAAGAACGCAAGATTTACGTGGTTCGATCTTTTGAAATAGATCTACATCCACGGGAGTGACTTCGACATTCTCATTAATCTTTAACAACTGAGTTACACAGATGATTCTTTACCAAGAGATAACACTCAAGAACAAAGCTAACACTCTCTCAGAAATCTGCTCACCAACATGAACTGAAACCGCTCAACTAGAATAGCCAACTAACTGAATAAGTTGCTGACTTTTGGATGATATAGCTGCTGACTCAGAGAAGCTTTTGGATAACTGATTGCCCCTTCAAGTAAACGGCCATCTTGACTTTTAACAAGACAAAGAATCAACTCAAAACTCCTATCCAATCAAAAGTTACAGCATGGCAAAGTATGAACCAGCAAACCACAAAAGCTGACCAAAATTAGTTAGAACTTTAACTAACTTCTCATGCAAAAGTCATTGATACCAAAAATGAACAAGCAACAAATACTTCAGCTGATTTGAAGCTAACAACTACACCAACAAAGGAATTTTCAATGTTTGGATATTTGTAAATTTGAATTTCAGATATACAATATTCACTTTCTTAGATTTTAGAGGAATCTTAACTGTATTGTTTTGTTTCTATTTTTTTCTTTTTCTGTCTCGATTTCGATTGTTAGATAATTATGTTGTGAGTTTGAGTCTTGGTATAATATTCAGTAGATTATGGAATAATTAATCGTATAATAGAGTAAATTTGATTCTTCTCATTTATGAGATTATTTTATATTAAAGTAATTCAATAGCATCAGTTGTACTTATCAGGATTAGTTTACCAATTTGTTATTATAACCAAAGTTAGTTCTAGAAGAAATTAGGCGGTTAGGTAGTCAAAGCTATTCAGCTTAATGTATAAATATTGTACTCATCAGCTCTTGAAGTTTTAGCTATCAGAATACATATTTTTCAACATTTTATACAATTTTTTGTTTAATTTATAATGTAATGTTCCAAAAATAATTTGGAATAGCCAAATTGCAATACATTCAGTCATTCTCATTGCTCATTCGATTTTAGTTATAATTTAAGAATTTTAGGTATTTCGATTCGTTTACGATCTTAACGAACCTAATAATCGAAAACCAAATCCAATTGACATGTCTATTTAATTTATATAAACAAATAAAGTATTAATAAAATGAATGTAATTAATTTATTCACCGAACATACTTTTTTTTTTCCTTGATCATTTTAAACATTCATGTACATAATAATATCTGAAATATATTAAAGATTTAATAAATTTATAACTAATATTCATTGATTGCTATTAAGCTTTAATCGATTTTTCAATTTAATGTTAATCTCAATTCTTAAGAATGTTTGATCGGTTTTAGTTAACTATGATAAAAATTTTCGTTAACTCAATTATGACTATTAAGTTTGGTTGGTAACCAAACATAACTGACCGATGCTCACCCCTATATTTGACGAATTCATTATTTTTTAGAATTAAAGTTAAATGATAAAATTTTAAATGCACATTATTTTTAGAAAGGATTCAAATGCACATTATAACTATACTTCTTATACCCAACTTTCAATCCCAAATCCTTTCAACCAATGCTAATCTCAAAATTGTCACCACGGTATTATGCTTGTTTTGGAATTTTGAGGTAAGGATTTTGGCTTTAAATATATATATATATATATATTAAATATATATTTTTAACTCTTTATTTCTCAAATTCGATTTTGTTATGGGAATTCAAATTTTATTAAAATTCACTCTTTATTATCAATAGCACACTTTTATTTTTCCAAATATACTTATCAATTTATTACACCTCCACATACTTTCATTCTAGTACATTTTATGTGTGTGTACTTTTAATATATTTAGTTAAACAATGTTAGATTTTATTTAAGGGCACGAATTATCTTTCGTAACTTGTATCGATAAAAATTCGATTTTATTTAATATCTTGGATTTTACAATTATAAACTTTTGGGCAACCTTAGTTTTATTAAAGTATTTAGCTTTTAGTAATAAACTTCTTGATATATTTTTATTATTGTAAAGTTTAAAATCACAATTTTTTTAGATGTTTATTAATTACAATATGTCTTATTAAAATTTATAATTCAATACACAAACTAATTATTTATTGCAATTCGATATACCAAACTAATTTTCGGTGTGACTAAAGATGATGTGTCACCGAAGCCATCTTCAATGTCATGAAGATATCAAAAATTTGTCCCGTGACGGCTCCAATTATCATATCATTTTTAGCTATTCGAAAATTAGTTCGGCGGATTGAACTACAACAAATAATTAACCGAATATCAAGTCGCAAATCTTCAAAACATTTCCCTAATAATTGATTTTTATGCCATTAAACCTTTAAAATTCTTATTAAAAAAGTAGATTACATTTTTAATTTCACAAAAATATTCAATAAATTTTTAAAAGTGAAGTATTGAATTTTATATTTTTGCTTGCTTGTTTGCGTTTCAAATCCTCTCCTTGCAGACGCACACAATCACCATTTATAGGAGCAAATTCTTCCTGGGTAAATAAGTAATAATCAGTATTGGCTAAAATCTCAGTTGTCCATCATTTTCTTCCTTTATTTCCGCAGAAGATTTTATGCTGGTTAGGCACAGCAAGAGGAAGCTCTCAACTTTCAAGTTGGAATCTTCACTAAAATTTTCAACCACTGATATACCAACGTTCTTCTTCACTCAATGTACGCAAGATCCCAAGAATCACATAATGCAGCGCATTATAGACAACCCTCACCCAGAAATTTCTGGGTTTTTTCGGAAAGGCTTTTCGCTGATCACCAAAGAAGTTGTGGGAAAAGCAGTGCACGCTCTCTGCATAAAGGGATTGACTCGCTTGAGCATATTTCACACAAACACGTTGATAAATATGTACTCAAAATTTGGGAACATCAACTATGCCAACCACGTGTTTGATAGAATGCCCGAAAGAAATGAGGCTTCTTGGAATAATATGATTTCTGGATTTGTGAAAATGGGGTTGAATGATGATGCGTATAGACTGTTTCTTGAGATGTGGGGTCAAGGATTTGAGCTAAATGGTTATAATATTCCGAGCGTGTTAACTGCATTTAGTAGGTCGGGGTATATGTTTCTTGAAGGACTTCAAATTCATAGCTTAGTTCTGAAGAATGGTTTGATTTATGATCCTTTCGTGGGCACCTCTCTTTTGCATTTTTATGGAGGTTTTGGGCTTCTTTCTGATGCAGACATGCTCTTTGAAGAGATGCCAGAGAGAAATGTGGTATCTTGGACTTCCTTGATGGTTAACTATGGTGATGGTGGATTTTTCGTGAAGGTGGTCGATTTATACCAGAGAATGAGGCGTGAAGGGACAAGGTGTAATCAAAGTACCTTTACCACGGTTATTAGTTCTTGTGGAGCTCTTGATGATGAATTTCTGATGCATCAAGTGCTTGGTGATGTTTTTAAGTCGGGCTTTCAAACAAATGTCTCTGTTGCTAATTCTCTTATATCAGTCCTCGGAGGTTTCAACATGATTGAAGACGCCAGTTATGTGTTCAATAACATGGATGAACACGACACCATATCCTGGAACTCAGTACTTGCAGCATTTGCTTATAACGGGCTCTATGAAGAGTCAGTTGAATACTTCCATTTAATGCGTCTTAATCATGGAAAAGTAGATGTTAGCACACTTTCCACAGTATTGTCCATCTGTGATTCTGTGGATAACTTGAATTGGGGCAGAGGGATTCATGGTTTATTGTTCAAGATGGGATTTGAATTGGATATCTGGATATGTAACACTGTCCTCACTATGTATTTTCAAACAGGAAGATATAAAGATGCAGAAAAAATGTTTCGAAGTATGCCACAAAAGGACTTGATCACTTGGAATTCCATGATATCAGGTTATGTTTCAGGAGGCAAGTGCTTAGACGCTTTGAGGGTGTTGAGAGATCTCCTCAGCATGGGGAACATGACGAATTTCGTTACTTTTGCCAGTGCATTATCTGCGTGTGCGAATGCAGTGTTTATGTCCGGAGGTAGAATCGTGCATGCACTTGCAATTACGTCTGGACACCATGAGAAAATGGTAGTTGGGAATGCATTAGTTACCATGTATGGCAAGTGTGGAATGACACAGGAAGCTAAGAAGATTTTTCAGAATATGTCTACAAAAGAGTTGGTTACTTGGAATGCCTTGATCGGGTGGTTATGCGGAGAATGAAGAAGTCGATGATGCAATAAAAACTTTTAAGTTGTTGAGGGAAAGGGGTGCGAGTCCAAACTACATAACCCTGACGATTGTTCTTGGATCTTGTCGTGATTCATGCAACCTTCTACAGTATGGAATGCCCTTACATGCACATATACTATCCACTGGATTTGGATCAGATGAATACGTGAGGAATTCTCTTATATCAATGTATGCCAACTGTGGTGATCTCAGTTCAAGTAATTCTATATTTAGCTTATTAGTGAACAGGAGCAATGCAAGTTGGAATGCTATGGTTGCTGCTACGGCTCATTACGGTGAATGGGAGGAGGCATTGAAACTCCTCCTGGAGATGCAGAGGGCTGAAGTGGATTTCGATCAGTTCAGTCTTTCTGCAGCCCTTTCTGCGTCTGCAAACTTGGCTATTTTGGAGGATGGTCAACATCTCCATTGTGTAGCCATTAAACTTGGTTTTGATAATTGTCATTTTGTTGGAAATGCCACGATGGATATGTATGGGAAGTGTGGGGAACTTAACGAACTGCTGAAACTAATTCCAGAGCCGAAAAGGCGGTCTGGATTATCGTGGAACATCTTGATATCTGCTTTTTCCAGGCATGGATGCTTTCACAAAGCCATAGAAACCTTCCACAAAATGGTGGCAAATGGAGCAAAGCCTAACCATGTCACCTTCGTCTCACTTTTATCTGCATGTAGCCATGGTGGTCTAGTAGAAGAGGGTCTTGAATATTTTGCTTCAATGACGAAAGAGTACGGTGTGGAGCCTGCTATAGAGCATTGTGTTTGCATGGTTGATTTACTTGGACGATCAGGAAGACTTGCTGAGGCAGAGGCATTCATCAAGCAAATGCCCGTCCCACCTAACGACTTCATTTGGCGTACTTTGTTAGCCTCGAGTAAAACCCATGGTCATTTAGAACTAGGAAAGAAAGCTGCTCAACACCTTCTACAAGCAAACCCGTCAGACGACTCAGCTTACGTTCTTTACTCAAATGCATGTGCAACATCAGGTAGATGGCAAGATGTAATGGGATTGAGAGTGAAAATGGAATCGGAGAAAGTGAAAAAGAAGCCGGCTTGCAGTTGGCTTAACGTGAGGAACAAAATAAGCTCATTTGGAGCTGGAGACGTATCACATGCAGAATCGGAGAAGATATATCTAAAACTACTGGAACTGAAGAAAGAAATAAAAGAAGCTGGTTATGTTGCAGACACAAGCTATGCATTGCATGATACAGATGAAGAACAGAAGGAGGATAATTTATGGAGACACAGTGAGAGGTTAGCTCTTGCGTGCGGGTTGATTAGTACGAAAGAAGGTTCGACTCTTCGTATCTTCAAGAATCTTCGTGTTTGTGGAGATTGCCACTCTGTGTATAAGTTTGTAAGCAGTATAGTTGATAGGGAAATCATACTAAGGGATCCTTATCGATTCCATCATTTTAGTGGGGAAACTGCTCTTGCAACGATTATTGGTAGCATTATAAAATTGTGAACTCTATTTTGGATAATTTAAAATTGAAGATTGTAGTCTGTTTTTGTGAGTTGCTCATTGATCTGTTTCTTCCTTACTAGTTCACTTTTCTGGATTTAGCTCTTATATGTCTCTCTGTTACTCCATTTGTATCTGTTTTTGCCTTTTGACTTTTGCAGAATAGGCAACCTTATAAAACATAATGTCCAAACACTAAATTTCAACAAAATAAATTCCCTTTATTCCTTCAACATCATAAAAATAATTTCATAAAACAAGAAAAATACAATAGAAAACAAGCCTGGAAATAGTTGATCCATGCATGCAATTAATGTCACTTGGTAGGAAATGAGGCCATTTTGTTAATCCCACACATGCCTTCAAGCTTTTCAGTGTTCCTCTTCATCCTAATGAATCCTTTCTCTCCCCATTTCGGCCCCCACGAGTTCTTCACCACGACGTAATCCAACCCTTTGCTCGATCCATATCCAACGGCCGCCACCCCATGATCAAGATCACTTCCACAATGCCCATCAAACACACCCTATAACCAATATCAATCCATTCACTACACACACACCACAAATAACTAGTAGCATAATTAAATTTACACACTTACCCCGCTGTAGAATTGGAAATCTCTACCAGAAGCATCAATGGCCACACTCAACGGCTGGTTCGCCAGTGCCTGCAACAGACTCTTTTAAATCGTTTGCAGGTACATCATGGTACCCACTAATCGTCACCAATTCAGATTCATCCTGCACAAACAATACTCCATTTCATTAACATATATACATGATAAATGATGATCACACACATGATCATATTCATATACCTTGTTTTGCTCGCAAGTGCCTTCTTCCATGAGGTATGGATAGTCGTCTTCCTTATGCAGCCCTCCATTCGAAACAATGAAACTAAACGCGTAATCCATGAGCCCCCATTGCAGCCATTGTTGTAAGAAGTGTCACAATCTATCAGCTCTTGCTCCGACAACTCCGTCAAGTTCCCTGTCGAAATCTGGTTTATGCCCTCCACCGCAGCCACAGTCGAAAATGCCCAGCAACTACCTGCATTTTTTAACATCACTTCATCTAAAATCCGAACTTATATATTACATTAACATTATCAATCATCATACACACATACATACATACATACATACATACATACCGCATGATCCTTGATTCTTAACACGAGTAACAGCCCCTTTCTTTCTCCAATCGACAGATTTAGGCAAATCTTGAAAATCCCTGTACTTGAAATTTTCAGGGGACTCATTTCTCCTTGGGATTTGATCAGATTTGAGCCCTAAATACATTTTCTTGAATTCATCATGGCTCATATCAGCAAACTCATTCAATGCAAGCCAGTAGTTGGAAACTGCCTTATTCCTCTCATCAATGTGCTTCAAATTGTCCTTGAACAACTCAAACCTATGCAACTTTTCCTCAATGCTCTTGTACCTCTTGCTGTGTTTGTCAACCCATGATTCGAAGAGATTGATGAGCTTGTCTATGCATGTTAAATCGTCGGGCGTGTAGCCCACGATTGAGAAATCGCGTGCATATGTTGTGGCCACACAGAGGAAGGCCAATCCTGCAAGAAAACAGAGCTTGAAGGCCATGTTTGTGAGTGAGATGATGAGAAAGAATGGTGATTCTTGAGGGTTTTATACATGTTCATGTATGTATTGCTTTCGAGTGAAGGTATAGTAGAAAATGTTGTCTGAGGCTTCAAGGTTGGTTCTTATGGCAGGCTTTAAATCAAAGCATGTTTGTGATCATGTGATGTTATAATTTTAGTAATTCAAGATAGTTATTAAAAACGATTCACAAGTAGAACAGATATGTGTTATCTATTACTCCCTCCATCCCTAATTCGTTTTCATACTAATGCTGCACGCATTTTAAAAAAAAGTGTAATGAGTGGAGTATTAAAGGATAATTTTGTAAACTTTTATTATTAAAGTAAGGGAGGTGATTGAATTGAGTGTAAAAGTAATGACATTTTGTGTAAATATATGAATATTGTGAGGGTGGAGTTTTTTTGATAGGCAAAGAAAATATATTATAAAAATTGGGAGTACTGAGTACTAACCCTTACAATATTCAAGTACAGTTTAAACTCAACAAAATTCTCTCGGATTCGAACTCCATTCCATAAACGATATTTGGCTAAAACTTTTCTCTCTCAAACTACACCATGACCAAACTCTTGCTTTGAAATCCCTAAACATTCTTTGCAAATCCAGCTCCTTCCCATTAAAAACAAACTCATTCCTAGCATTCCAAATTATTCCAAATCAAAGCTGTCCAAATTGTGAGGGTGGAGTTTAAGGAGAGGTTTCCTTTTTGGAATGTAAAAACTAATGTGGGACAAACCAAAAGGAAAGTGTGAAAATTGATGTGCGGCAGAAAGAATACAAATTAATATATATAAATTAATTTCATATTTCGAATTTGAAAGAATTTTATTCTTATTAAATTGTCCATTCGTTTGATCTCCCATTAATGAAAGAATGTAAAAAATTTAATATTATTATTTCAACCAAATGTATGTAAAAAAACAAAAGCTCCACCAAATGATCCAAACCACCATTCTCAAAACAATGTTATATATATGTCACAAAGAAAAAACGAAGAGACTTCAACGTAACTAACAACTAATTAACAAATATAATGTACATAGATATCGATCACTTCCAATTTTTTTATCCCAAAAAAAAAAAAATATATATATATATGTACAAGAAGAACACAAATAAATTATAATGAATCGATCACTTCAATTTCCTTTCAATGGCGTCGGCTTGTCCGACGTAAAGGCGAGTAACGTCGTCCGTGGTGGCGCTAGAAGCGTCGCCACCGGCTCCTTTGTGGCTGAGCTGCCCATAATCTATAAATTTGTATTTGTCCAAATCTGTGCACTTAAGATATGGACTGCTTTGCAATGGCAACTGCTGCAGTTTGATTAATGTTTCTCTCTCTTGTTCTTGATGATCTTCTCTCCTCAGCTGAAGTTGCCCTTCCATTTTTCTACATGAATTAAATGAAGATATATAATTCTCGCTGTTTATTTTTAAGATAAATTTTGTTGGGTAAATTAATAAATGTCGAGAGGTAATACTATTTTGAAGTATATATGAAATGTAGCTAAAGTTGGCCGCATTAATAGGGCCTAAAAATCCGATGTATTGCATCTTCAATATTGGATACTAGACAATAATAGAAACTTAGAAATTGATGGATAATAATAATAAGTATCCTATACTTTTTATTTTATTTATACACATTAATATGTCATGGGACCAATAGCATATATACACATTCCATGTGGACAAATTTTGTCTTTCTTAATTCAAACACTCGGCTATGGCAATATACACTTTCGGATGACATGCATATATATAGTTAAAAGTGAAATTAATAATGATATGATCTTCTCATGTCATATTAACAAAGATAATAAATAAAAGGATTAATACCTAGTTAGTATTCTTCAAGCTTCCAGAGATGAAGTAATTTGTCATCTGCTCTCGTTCGTGAAGTGATCCTGCAAGAAAATTGGGTCGAAGGGGTTTCCGGCGTCGGCTCTCCAATGCTTAAGTCAACACGGTGATCATTAATCGAGAAAAAGTAAATATCAAGAGAGAAAATGTAGAATGGATAAAAGTGAGGATAAAATCGATGAAGAAGATAAAGTTATATATACTTGCTTACTGTGAGAGCAAACTTGTCATTTTGTTTGAAGATAATCCAATAGAGGCCGGACATGCCATTGTACGGTTCGACACTTGGTAGAGATTTATTGAGATTTGGCAGATTATTGGTTGTACTATCTGCAGAGGTCCGAGAATCTTTCCTTTGCTCTCTTTCTCTCCTCTGGAGCTTGCTTACCCTCTAGTCTTAGGTTTAATCATGCGATTAGTGATAAATCGATCTAGTCCTCAGGTCTCTTCTTGATTATAATGTGCATAGACCTTAAATGACTTCGATTACGAGACAAAAGGGTCCAGATCTCTATTCTCTCAATTCGATTCGTTCATTCGTGGGCTCAGATCTACACGACCAAAAGTGGAGATAAAATCACTTCGATCTTTGTGTCGAACTGAAGCCTCTCAATTCAGTTCGTGACCTCTAAGTGCTCAAATCTGGCAGAGTAGGAGAGGATAAATTCACTTCTGTTATGTTGCCAATTGAACCTATTCTTAGCCTCCTTAAGGGGATAGATAAGAAGTTTCCATTCTGATCCAGTACTCATCAAATAAAATAATGGAAAATGTGATGTACAACAAAAAGTAATCAACGGTCCAAATTCACGTTTTGATTGATCAGTCTAGCTATTTGGATTTAATGTTGCTTGATAAATATTTATTGTTAAAGAAGACGACCATAAGTTTGATTGATTAATAATTAAATACATAGAGTTATAAGACTAATATAAGAAATGATAAACAATTCAGAAATTAAGCAATTCTTCTTGTGTATTGCTCAAAAAGATATTGTGTTTGATTGATTAATAAATACACAGAGACAATCTAAATATGAAGCAAACCACAATTTTAAAATAGAGAATGTCATCATATTTATTGCTCAAAAAGACATCGGGTTTCGTTGATTAATGGCACTGGCGGATCTAGCGTACTACAAGAGGTACAAGTACTCCCAATTTTTTTAATTTCTTAAGATAAAAAAATTACTATGTATCACGAATATTTTTTTTTCTAACTTATTATTATTTTTCGTACTTCAAATTCAAAATCGTGAATCCATCACCGATTAATGGAACCATGCATTATTTATCTGGTTAAAAACAAACCACATATATATATATAGTATATAATATATATATATATATACTCATGTAATCGAGGGCTTAGCTCACTGCCGATTCCTCACTTTAATGGATGGCCAGAGTATAAAGAGGCCAAGAATTTGAAATTGTAAAAGGATTTGGTGAACTAACTTCTAACCACTAAGATCTAACATTTATCGATTTTTTAAAAATATATATGAAATTATAAAGAGACTTATGAGCGTATATATATATATATATATGCGCCCATGCAATGCATAGCAGACAGTACAATAAAATTAACTAACTTAACCGAACTTCATAAGCAGCAATAAATTGTGTCTCTATACATTTCCTCCTCTCATTTTCTTATCTAGACTTTTTCAAAATATGCTCGAAAAACAACACTTCAACGTTGTACCCTTATCCTTCACACATATGACCAAAACCAATTCTTGGCTCACAAACCACCACCACCACCATATCCTTCTTACCCTCAATCACAATTTGCTTCCAATTTCATATCAGAATTCTTGAATCTTGATCAAATCATGGCATCCGACAGAAAATCCAACACTCAAATCCTGCAAGAACTTGAGCAGCTAAGTGACTCCATGTACAAAGCGCACACCTCCTCATCCACGGCTCGAAGGACGGCCTCTCTCGTCCTCCCTCGAACCGAAGTGCCTCCGATCTTAGACGAGATCAGAGACGACAAATCCGACCTCAACCTCAACCCCAAACCACGGTCGAGGCGAATGTCATTGTCCCCGTTCCGGTCGAGGCCAAAGGCTTCGACCCCGACAAACGAGGACGAACAGAGCAGGGCGCCGTCGACCCAGAAAAGCAAATGGGTCGACGACAAACCCGCTTCCGATAAGAAAGGAATTTGGAATTGGAAACCCATTCGAGCTCTGAGTCACATGACGATGCAGAAACTGAGTTGCTTGTTTTCAGTGGAAGTTGTAGCAGTAGAGAATCTCCCTGCTACCATGAACGGCCTTCGCCTCTCTGTTTCTGTACGGAAGAAAGAGAACAGAGACGGAGCAGTTCAGACAATGCCTTCCAGGGTGACTCAATCGGCCGCCGATTTTGAAGAAACCCTCTTCATTAGATGCCACGTGTACTACACACCCGGCAGTGGGACCCAAATGAAGTTCGAGCCCAGGCCCTTTCTCATCTACGTAGTTGCAGTTGATGCAGAGGAGTTGGATTTTGGAAAAATTCTGTGGATTTGAGTGGATTGATTCAAGAATCGATTGAGAAGAGCTTTGAAGGTACGAGGACTAGGCAATGGGATACTACGTTTAAGTTGTCCGGAAAAGCTAAAGGGGGTGAGCTTGTTTTGAAGCTTGGGTTTCAGATTATGGAAAAGATGGAGGGTCGGGATATATAGTCTAGCAGAGGGGCAGAAATCGAAGAACAGCCCGTCGTTTGCTCGAAAACAGTCGAAAACGTCCTTCAGTGTGCCTAGCCCGAGGATGAAGAGTCGGGCAGAGGCTTGGACGCCGTCCCAGAAAGGGACGGCGTCTGATGATGATCATCTGCAAGGGATGGATGATCTGAATCTTGATGAACCTGCTCCCCTGCCTCAGAGTAAAAAGGTTGAAGAGAAGATTGATGACATTGATCTGCCTGATTTTGAGGTAGTTGACAAGGGAGTTGAAATTCAGGAAGAGGATGACAAATCTGAGGCGAATAATTCGGATAAAAGATCGGTTTCTAGTGAGGTTGTTCAGGATCAATCACGCGTTGAGAGGTTTACAGAGCTTGATTCTATTGCTCAGCAGATCAAGGCGCTGGAATCGATGATGGGGAGGAGGGCGAAGCGATGAAGATCGACGAGGAAACGGCGTTGGATGCTGATGAAGATAAGGTTACTAGGGAGTTTCTTCAGATGCTTGAAGGTGCAGAGGATGATAATGCAGTTGATGATCATATGAAGTACCAGGAGGAAAACGAGGCGGAGTCGGAGGTGTTTTTGCCCGATTTAGGGAAGGGATTAGGTTGCGTTGTTCAGACACGAAATGGGGGCTACTTAGCAGCAATGAATCCGCTCGATAATATTGTCATTAGAAAGGACGGGCCAAAGCTTGCAATGCAGATATCGAAGCCAATGGTGATTCAATCGAACAAGACAGGGTTCGAGATTTTTCAGAAAATGGCAGCAATGGGTGTTCAAGAAATGACATCGGAGATCATGTCGTTAATGCCGATTGATGAACTTGTTGGGAAAACGGCCGAGCAAATCGCGTTTGAAGGCATTGCTTCGGCTATCATCCAGGGACGGAACAAGGAGGGCGCTAGCTCGAGCGCTGCTCGTACAATAGCGACGGTCAAATCCATGGCGGTGTCGATGAATGTAGGCCGAAAAGATCGAGTGTCGTCCGGGATATGGAGTGTAAGCGAGGCGCCTTTAACAGTGGAGGATATTCTGACATTCTCAATGCAGAAGATCGAGTGCATGGCAATCGAGGCTCTGAAGATCCAGGCGGAGATCTCAGACGAGGAAGCTCCATTCGACGTTTCGCCACTAGCTGCAAGGACTAGTAGTGATCATGTGTTAGCATCGGCAGTTGCGGTTGAGGATTGGGTGAAAGCGGAGGCGGTGACGGTGTCAGTGGTGGTTCAGTTGCGCGATCCGGTTAGGCAATATGAGAGCGTCGGAGGGCCTATGATCGTGCTGATGCATGCATCAGCCGTTGATGAGAAAGAGAGTGAAGAGAGGAAGTACAAGGTGGGGAGTTTACAAGTAGGCGGGGTGAGAGTGGCGACGGGTCGGGGTCATGAGACGAAAATTGGGTGGGATACGGAGAAGCAGAAGCTAACCGCATTGCAATGGTTGATGGCTTATGGAATGGGGAAGAAAGGGAAACGAGTGGCCTCAAAGGGACCGGACCGTCTTTGGAGCCTCTCGTCGCGTATAATGGCTGATATGTGGCTTAAACCCATAAGGAATCCAGATGTGAAGTTCAATGTGATCGCTTCTAAGTGAGTTGTTAATTATATGTACATGTCTTGAATGAATTATAGATTCTTTAATATTGTTTGTAATAAGTGCATAGCCAGTTTTGTAATGAATTTCCAAATATGTGTTGTTTGTTTGAGGGATTAGATGATGGTTGAGTAGTGTAAATGCAAGAAAACAATGCAGATGATGAATGTAGATGATGATCATGAAGTTTCAAGAAGGTGAATACATATTTCATTTCATATGTGGTGTATATAAGTTTAAAAGCGATTTGGTCTCATAGCTCTGGTCTTTTTAAGTAAAGGTTAAAATATTTTCAATTTTCAATTTTGTTTCATAACTCACCAAGTAATCCGATTTCAGTCTCATTTTTCTTTGGAAAAATGCAAATGACGTCGTTTTGTCTTACATTTAGTGGCCGATTTCTCCCAATTTTCGTAGTTACGTGCAAAAAATGTGACACAAAACAACGTCATTTGCATTCGGCGAAAAATGGCTGAAATCGGACCACTTAGTGAGTTATGAGACAAAATTGAAAATTTAAAATATTTTAAAACCTTTGCGGAAAAAACTAGAGTTATGGGACCAAATCAATTTTTAACTCGGTGTATATATGTTAATCAACCTTCAACAGATTAGTTGATAAAGTGAAGGATAATATCAATGTAGAACATGTATTAATTATGAATTTATGATCATTTTATTAATTAATTTACAATTTGCACATTTTTTATTTAATTATAATTTATACTGTACAAAATTATATCATTTTTATAAATATAAATTGCAATCGGATAATAAAAACTATACAAATTGCAAACTGATAAAAGATGTTGCAAATTGACATTAGTCTTACATATGTTTATGTTATGTTTATCGATTTGCAAATGTACTATTGTGTTTTATCAACTAGTAAATCTCCGTGCGATGCGAATTAAATATTATAAATTTTAAATATGTAATTAAAATATAAATTTAATTTATTAATTTTTTTACTATTACTTTTTATTAATATATAAATTATGTTGTTTACCCATGAATATAATACAACTATTTAATTAATTCTATAATTTTTAATAGTTACTAATCTCATTACAAATATTAAAATTCAACAAAACTTATATAATCTAAAATTAAATTATTTAAATTCAACTCATATAATTAAATCTTAAATAAAATTATTTAAATTCAATTCATATAATAAAATCTAAAATAAAAATAATAAAATAAATATTTTAGATCTAAATTTATTTTTATATGTGCAATACTTATGTTAAATTAAATTTTTTAAAAGAGAATTAAGTTGATATATAATGTGTTAAAATTAGATTTAAAATTAAAATTTATGAAAATTTGAAATTGTTGGTGTAAAGTAAAAAGAAAAAGAAAGTTAATTCACTCTCTCTTTATTGGAGAGTGAGACTCACTATTATATACATGCAAGAGTCATTTCACTTGCTCTCTCCTTCCATTTTACTTTCTCTCCCGACTTCTACTTTTATATATATATAGATTTGCAACCTATACATTATTTTCAATCAATGGCAACTTATACTATATAAAATTTAACTAATTGTAACCTAAAATAATATAGGTTACCATCGAATATTATTGTATAATATAAATTGCAATCTGATAAAAAATTACTTGATAAAAGAATTATAACACAAATTGTAATTAAATTGATATTAATTCTAAAGTAAATTAAATGAACACGTTGATTTTAAGTTTATGAGGTAAATCATATGTATTGCACAATTCCTCAAACACCTGGACGTAATTTGTCTTATTTCTTTTTAATTTGTGAATTATTATATGAATTCAAATTATTCTTATACATACAAACAAAAATAATACTATATTAGTAGTATTAGATCACGAGGAGTAACATGAACATATTGACCCACACAATTTAGGTATTAATTAAAAGGAAAATTTACTTCTAATTTAATTGCGAATATAATTCGAAAACTCCAATTACACTTTGTTTTATGAAATTACTGGATTTCAGTGTAGGACATTGTTTTGTAAAATCAAATGAAAATAAAAAAGACATTGTTTTTTTTTTTATCGATAAAAAATATATTAATCAGCGGAAAAAAATAACGCACACTCTTTCAAAAATACATGGGAATGTTATTTTGTTTTTTATGTAGTGTTGTGCGTGTATATTATACTTTATAAATAATTTCAATTATATATATATATATATACTCTTGCACACATTACTAATTTCAAAGTCTAATCTTTATTAATTTCTCTAGTGATTATGTCCCATTTTGAAAAGCTAGAAGACTGTATTAGCGAAAGGGACAAAAGGTACAAGCTTTTAACTAGTTTCCAAAAACATCAATATCTCTGCTACGTCAGTTTTTACAATTATTTTTGGGCAAGTTGGAATATTATACATAGAATTATTGAGTACATTTTGTTCAATTTTGATCAACTGATAAAGAAAAAGTGTTTTTTTAATTCCCGAAGCAATTTTAAAATTTTGAAATTTCATAAAAAAATGCTGGAAATATATTAGTTCATATGATGAAAAAAAAGTACTAGTATAATAATTTTTGACAAGAAAATACTAAGTAATCCTTCCGTCCCAAGGCGTAATGAACACTTCTTGGGACAGAGAAACTAAAAAAATTAATTTTATTGATTTTTATTAAAATAAAGGTTAAGAGAGAGAATAAAATGTAAGTGTATTTTAGGTAATTTAATGAGATAAAGTAAGAGAGAGAATAAAGTATAGTGGAATAAGAGTGACATTTTTGTAATTTAAAGGATATTGTGAGGTATTACTATTGTGTGATGTTTCCATTTTAGGAGAGTGCATAACTTGTTGGGACAGGCCAGAAAAAAAAAAGTGTGCATAAGCTTCTTTGGGACGGATGGAGTAATATTTTTCAATATACAAACATATAGTTTTATATAAACTATTTTTTCTTTATATTATTTCGTTTTTCACGAGTCTAATTAGTAATAATTAGGGGCGGATGCAACCTTGGCCAATGGAGGGCTTCAGCCCACAGCAACCCAACTAAAAATTCTACTATACTATTACTTAGTTTTAATATTCACCTCACTTCAAATTTTGATCCAGCCTACACTATTATCAAATCCTGAATTCACCACTGCTAATAATGATCAAAATTGCATGAGGTGCGCGGTAAACTGGTGTACAAAGTCTTGGTGTCATTTAATATAATAAGACTATTTAAAATAATTTTGAATCCACATTATTAAAATGAGAAAAAAATGACGATTATATATAAATTATAATTCGAATTATGAAAAGGTTAAATGAATGTCGGCGAAGTACAAGAACTCATTTGGTGGGCTCACCGCACTCGTGGAAAAGATACTTAAGAAGAAATTAGCAAAAAGAATAAAAAATAGTTTTTTTTTAAAAAAAATAGTATTTAAAATTTTAATACAAATAAACCCTAGAGAAAAAAAAATCTGAATGTCCTATAAAAATGACATTTGCAACAAACAAATAGACCTTCCTTCTGTTTAATAATGACAGACGATCTATAAATTTTTGAAAACAAATTTTAAAAAATGGTAGTTGATATAGCTGAGGCGTTAAATTCGATCTCTATTTTTCATGCATGTCTCATTAATTATTTTACATCTACGTAGTTCGTATGGAGTGATATATAACAATATACATTAACTAGAAAATATATGGAAATTTGAAAAAAAAAAAAAAAAGTATCGGTTGAGAATTATTTTATGACAATAATCTGATGAAATATTAGTCTATCTATTCATAATTAGTCCGAAATTTGAATAAACAAACATCATGTGTGATTTCATCAAAAGAAAAAAACATCATGTGTGAACTTGAAAACTGAGTTGAATTATTTGTCAATTTATCAAAATTTAAATTATCACGCTTAATAATAAAAAAATATTTTCATGTGATAATAATTGAGTAGTTCACTTGGGAGAGAACACACCGTGCAACTCAAGTGAATTTTTAATTGTATTAGTTACTTTTAGTTAAAGGTATAGTTAGTGCAACACTTGTTTCACTTGCACTTTATAACAAAATAACTAATATTTTTAAAAATACATTTAAATTATACGATGAACATAATGCATGTAATACTTTATTCTTGAAATGAATGAATTGTCTGTGCTATGCATGCAACTCTAATGACTTTTCTTAAATATTTTATACTTTTTTTTTTTTTTTTTATAAAATGGAATACCTACTAATTATAATAGCTATTAAAATTTTCATTTTATATTTTATAAAACCATTTATATATATATATATATATATATATATATATATATATATATATACTAATAATAATGATGATACATACGTATATATGTGGGGATGTATAAATCTTGGAACACATTCATCAATATTTATTGGTGCAGCAGATCCATAAAATTTTTGAAACATTGCAATAAGTTGACGTTATATGTTTATGATTTTCAATTTAAAAATGCATACAGTTATTTCCTCTTCCCTTATATATATAGAACTATTTATTTTCAAAGCTGATACATCTTTTGCCAAATACGATTCAAATTATTTTCAATTAAAACCCATAAGATCCACATATATAAATTAATAACTTTTCATGTCGACATATCATAATCCGAGGGACATAAAAGTAAGGCAATAAACCTCATGACTTTTGATTAAATAACAATTTTTATTCTTGGACAAAAAGATGGATCTTATTAATTCTATTATTTGATCCATTATATTAACTTCCCCAACTTAATTATATTCTAAAAAATATGACTCAACTATCAAAATTGGAATTCTATCTTATAATTCATTTGTCTCGTATTACATGCATCATTTGTCAAAAAAAGTCTGTCTCATATTAATGCATCATTTTTTTAAATAATAATAAAAACTTTAATCTTTTTATCTATGTTCCTCAAACACATCAATATTAGATCACAAGTCATTATTTTTCTCACACTAATCCAATTTAATATATTTTTTTGACAGGATAATTCAATTTAATATTATTAAATAATTCTCTTATTAAAGTTGAAAAAACTACATTATCCCAATAAAAATAATTTATATTATTAAACAACTCTTATATTAAAATCTATCTTGAATAATAAATGTTACATTAAATATGGGATAGGGAAAGTATATAAAGCGGTTCACACAAAATTCTTTTGTTTTTTTTTGTTAAGGAGGAAGTACAGAAAGCGTAAACCCCCACCTATACCAGAGGCCCCTTGGTGAGACAAGTTGTAAATCGAGGATGTGCACGAGTGGCGGTCATGCAAGGGAGAGGACTTTCGAGAGACACGAATCAAACAACGGCCCTGCAATATTTCAACAAATAATTATTACCACACATAATCGAACCAGGAATGTCGAGTGTATGTGCTTTAGGAAGGATGTGATTGATTAAAAATTTAAGGAGGACATATGTAGTGTAACTATTTATTACAATTTTTAATCAAAATCCCAAATATGTTTCATTTATATAAATTAGTACCAAACATAAATATAATTTATCGAAGATTTAATTATATATTAAACTACCACCTTTCATTTAACTGCAATTTAATCTAAAATTTTGAATAATTACAAATAAATTATGAACTTTTAATATTATTATAAATAACTCCCTCCGTCCCATAAAAATTTTCACACATTCCTTTTTCGTCCGTCCCAATATAAGTTTCACACCCTTAAAATGGAAAATCTTTTATAAACTCCACCCTCACAATTTTCACTAATTTACACAAATGTCATTACTTTTACTCTCACATACACATATCCCAATAAAGTTTTTACTTTATACATAAAAGTTTACAAATTTATCCATCAAAACTTCAATCATTACTTTTTTTAAAAGGTGTGTCCAATTATATATGAAATCTTTTTGGAGGGAGTAGTTTTTTGGATAACTTCTATTGTGTCTATATACAATGTGGTTTGTCGATATGACACCCCCTTTAGTATTAACATTGTTTGAGTAAGGGGTGTCATGTCAGCCAATCTCATCACACAAAAAAAAAAGTTGTCCAAAATATTAATTTCTAATAATATTTAAAATTAATAATTTATATATAATTATTCAAAGTTTTAAATTAAATTATAATTAAGTTAAAAAAATAGTAATTCAATTTGCATATATAGCCTATATAGAAGTCAAAGAATTGAAAATATCTCAAAGGGGGCAAAAGATGAGATGGCATCTTCCATTAATTTATGTTCATTTATTATTTTAATTATAATAAGATACATGCACTAAATGACTTAATGCGTATTCTGTATTAAATAATTAAATATTAATTGGAATTTATGATATTAAACGCAAAAAAATAATGAAAAATGGCGTCCCATCGTTGGATTATAATAGTATAGAATATAACACTTTTGTTTTTTTCTTTTTAAAGCAACAACTATAAACTTTGAAAACTAAGAAAATGATTAAGAAATTTATATCGAAGGACACAAGAATGATTTCTTCATTCATTAAAAAATGTAAATCACTTCTAAATCAATTTCATCATACAATTCAAAATTATACTCCTATTAATTTTTTTACTCCAATATTACTATTAAATAAATATTTTTAATAAAATAATTAATACTATTAAAATATACATATTTAATACAAATACATTTCACTGTATACTTTACCAAAAAAGAGTTATATAATAATAGAGAATAAATTGTATAATTTGCCAAAAAAAGAATAAAAACTGATAATAAAGAATAAACCAATAAATAATTTAGGGACATCTGGCCCTCAGGCTTCAACTGCCGACTAAGGTGAAGCTAATGATAGACTGATAGTTCATTTGTTTAATAAAAGTATAAAGAATTTGAAAATAATAGGAATGATCCAGTTCGGTCGTTGAATCGAATATCGTGTTATAAAAAAAAAAATAAAGAAATAAAAGGATGTGAGGATAATGAACCATATATTTACAAATTAAAATGAAGAAAAATTAAGTGAATGGATTTGATGCACAAATATTATTTATAAGTGAGAATTTCAAATATCCAATAAAATCTAGTCGTTTGAAATAAATGCAAACTCCCACTTCTTAATATTTGAGTGTATCAAATCTATTTATTTAGTTTTATCTAGTTTAGTTTATGTGAGTGCGTATATATTATTTTCAAATTTCTTAATTTCAAATTCATTCCTTTATGATGGAACCTAAAAATTTTGAAAATGATGGAAAAAATAAATAAAGAAAGAAAACAGAACAACAGAGGATCTAATGTCACAATGACAAAATAGTTCTTGAATAAAGTAATAAGAAGAGCAATACGCTTTAGTTGTTCTCTCTCTCTCTTCTCCTTCTTCATCTGTGTCACTATTGCTTAAATGTTCAGTTATCTCTTCACCCCATTTGTTAAATTTGACGATTTTCTTGCAACCCTTGATTCATAAACATATGTTTTCAGTTTGAAAAAGATTCAAGTTTTTATATACATACTGATTCTGCTGCACATCCCAAGTGAGAAGGGCTGGGTGAATCGAATCAGTGTTCCTCTGAAGTAGCGTTTTCTTCTTCCTCCTTTTCAAGGTAGATTTCACTTGATTTTTTCCACTCATTTCTTAAAGTGAACTGAGCTCTGTTTGTGTGTGTGTGAGAGAGAGAGAGATTCACATGGATAGTGAGAGAGTTTGTTGGGGTTCTCTCCCTTCTGAAATGACTTTTATGTTCAAAAGAAACTTTTTAGGTATTAGTTTGTTTGTATCCAGTATAGATTCCAATCCCCCTTCTACCTCAAATGGTCTTATACAAGAAAAAAGTGTAAATTACTTAGCTTTAATTAAATTCTTGAAAGTTCATCTCTCTCTCTCTCTCTCTCTCTCTCTCTCTCTCTCATTGCTTCTCTCTCTAATAGGCGTTGAGTACAGCAGCCACTTAACTTTCTTTGTACTAAGATTGCTCTGTTTTAGCTTTCCATAAGGTGCACAACCTTTCTCTCTCAGATCTCTCTCTCTCTCTCTCTCTTGAACTTTTGTTGATGTTGATGGGCTTTCCCAATCAAACTTTGATGTTTATACTTTTTCTTTTCCAATAGCTTGTTCTTTTGTACATAAATGACAAAGCATAAATTATGGTCATCTATTCTCTCTGTTGATTGTTACTGTTTTATTGATCATAGTTTTCTCTCTGAAGATTGGGATTTGATTCATTGTTGAAAGGATGAACGGGGCCGCTTTGGTAGCAATTACTGCTACAATTGGGAACTTCTTGCAGGGTTGGGATAATGCAACCATTGCAGGTTTTCTTCTCTTTGATGCTGCTAAATTTAATTGCATGTTTTATAGTTTTCATAATTGTAAATCAATCACTTTAGTGCTCGTTTGGTTTGCATGATTAGGGCATGACAAATGAGTTAACATGACAAGTGTTAAAATGAAGTCAATCGTGTCTGTCGGATAATTAATGAGGGAAACCAAACGAGCACTTAATGCTTTAAATACAGTTAGTTTATCTTTTCAAGATTTGACTGAGAAATTCCATGTCTGTGTTGCCATTTAGCATTGAATCTAATATGTTTAAGAGCTGTTGTTTACATTAAGAAAGATCCTCTATTTGATGCTGCTAAATTCATTCGCCAGTTTTCGTTGTTTTACATGAATTAAATTCACGGAAAATTGAGTTCATCTTGGATGAGAAATTCCATATAAATGTGTGTAATTTGATTGAATCTTATGTGTTTAGGAGCTGTTGTTTACATTAAAAAGAGCTTCAATTGGGAGCTGGAATAGAAGGGCTTATCGTGGCGACATCACTTATCGGAGCCACACTAATCACCACTTGCTCTGGCACGATATCAGACTCTATTGGTCGACGTCCTATGCTTATTACATCATCCATATTCTATTTCCTAAGTGGCTTGATAATGCTATGGTCACCTAATGTCTACGTCCTTCTTCTAGCAAGGCTTTTAGACGGGTTTGGTATCGGCCTTGCTGTTACTCTAGTACCTCTTTACATATCCGAAACTGCCCCATCTGAAATACGAGGCCTGTTAAATACTCTTCCCCAATTCACTGGTTCTGGTGGCATGTTTTGGCGTATTGCATGATTTTCGGGATGTCCTTGTTCCCCTCGCCTAGCTGGCGATTGATGCTCGGAGTTCTTTCTGTTCCTTCACTTTTATATTTTGCATTAACTGTATTTTATTTACCTGAATCACCTCGATGGCTCGTTAGTAAAGGAAGAATGCTTGAGGCAAAACGAGTTTTACAGAAACTGCGCGGGAGGGAGGATGTTTCTGGTACGTTTATCTCTTTTGCTTGCATGATTGGTTATTGTGTATTTGCTGAAACGATGAATTACTTATACGTGTTTCTTCCTTGTTTATTGACTCGACTTAACTCAATATTGTAGATGCATAAAGTATGGAATGACATCTTGCAGAATGGTTATATTTTGTCATTTTTCATGTGTTGATTAAAGCTTATCTTGCAGGGTATAGCCGTATAGATCGTTGTTCCTTAAATGACTTCGTTTGTTGTTTATATATTGAGCAATTACTATTTGATGCTCAACAACCAATCATTGTTTTCTTATTCAGTATGAAGATAAGCTGTCTTAATTGTTAAATGTGTCGATTTTGTAATTCCACACGCGTATTTTGTATGATAATATGTAGCCGATTCCGATCCTTCTAGAAACTAGTTGGCCCATTTAGCACAAGAGTAACATTGGGGTGTCACCAACTAATACTTTTAGTAAAACAACTAATACGTGCATAGAAGTAGTTGCCCTATTACAAATTATCAACATCTCATATTTCGTAAATGCCACTATGCTGTTGAATGAGCACATTAATTGAAATTAGTTCTATCATCATAAATCCATTTAACTATATATATCAGAAGAAGCGAGTAATGTTGAGGTTTCAAGCTCGTTATAATGCGTTGCTGATTGCTGATGTTAATATAACCCTCAGGTGAGATGGCTTTATTGGTCGAGGGTCTAGCAGTCGGAGGCGAAGCTTCCATCGAGGAGTACATCATTGGTCCACGGATGAAGTAAACGAGGATCAAGAACCAACTATGGATAGAGATGCTATCAAGTTATATGGACCCGAGGAGGGAATATCGTGGGTTGCAAAGCCCGTTTCTGGGCAAAGTCGTCTCAGCCTCGTCTCCCGCCAAGGAAGCCTAGTAACTTCGAATGTGCCTCTCATGGATCCTCTGGTGACACTCTTTGGCAGTGTCCATGAGAAGCTTCCGGAAGCGGGAAGCATGCGAAGCATGCTATTCCCGAATTTCGGCAGTATGTTCAGCACCGCAGATCCAAATATGAAACACGAAGAGTGGGACGAAGAGAATTTGCAGAGAGAAGAAGACGAGGAATATGGATCGGAAGATGGAGATGCAGGATTAGATGACAATTTGCAGAGCCCGTTGATTTCCCGTCAAAATACAGACGCGGTGGGGCCTCAGTCCCAAGGTAGCATCTTGAACATTAGACGACATAGTAGTCTCGCGCAAGCTGGAGAAGCACTCGGTAGTTTGGGTATCGGTGGTGGTTGGCAATTAGCATGGAAATGGTCGGAACAAGAGGGCAAAGATGGAAAGAAAGACGGTGGTTTCAAGAGAATCTATTTGCACCAAGAGGGTCCCACCGGGTCGATCACGTGGTTCTCTCGTTTCACTCCCTGGTGGTGAACCTCTCGTTGAAGGAATATTTCCATGCTGCAGCTCTAGTGAGCCAACCAGCTCTTTATTCAAAAGAGCTTATAAATCAGCAGCATCCAATCGGACCAGCAATGGTGCATCCATCGGAAACCTCTGGAAAAACATCGATTCTGGCTGCTCTTCTTGAACCAGGGGTTAAACGAGCATTGATTGTTGGGATCGGGATCCAAATACTGCAGCAGGTATCAATCAAAACTTTTTCGTGATAAATTTGTTTCAATTGTATCTAATATCGTCTACTGTTTATGCAGTTTTCGGGTATCAATGGCGTTTTATACTACACACCTCAAATTCTTCAGCAGGCCGGTGTGGAAGTTCTTCTCTCTAACCTCGGCTTAGAATCAAACTCTGCATCGTTTCTCATCAGCGCGTTCACCAATTTATTGATGCTACCAAGTATCGCTGTTGCCATGAGATTCATGGACATAGCTGGTCGAAGGTACCTTAATTAGAGCAACGATCTATAATTACCATAACGACACGTGTTAATAATTCAGAAATTGGAATATACGATGAAACAACGATCGATCTGTCTTAATTCTTACCATCTTATTATTTTCCAGGTCCCTTCTGCTGACAACAATACCTGTTTTGGTAGTATCACTCGTTGTCCTTGTTATTGGGAATGTCTTCGATTTTGGAAACCTAGTTCATGCAATAATCTCGACCATTTGCGTTGTAATCTACTTCTGCACGTTCGTGATGGGCTACGGACCAGTCCCTAACATCCTTTGCTCGGAAATTTTCCCAACAAGGGTCCGTGGCATCTGCATTGCAATCTGCGCGTTAGTTTTTTGGATATGCGGCGTAATTGTTACATATACGCTCCCTGTGATGCTCAGCTCGATTGGCTTAGCTGGAGTATTTGGGATTTATGCTGTAGTTTGCTTCGTCTCGTGGATTTTCGTTTTCTTGAGGGTTCCGGAAACGAAGGGTATGCCTCTAGAAGTCATAACGGAATTCTTCGCAGTTGGTGCGACGCAAGGTGGCGCCAAGAACGAGTAACGATATCGGGATCGTCTGAGCTGATGAAGATGATGGTGTAATTCTTGTAGGTTTTGTGCAATGTAATTATATAGACAACTGCTGCTTCTCTTTTGTTCTTACATCTTTGTTACAACTAGGTAAACTTTGAATTATTGAGTTCAGTAAATGCAATCTGAGGTTTGAATTATGAGATTAGTATTGCATGTCTTCTTTAGGTCATTTTATATTATGCATGCCAAATCGGACGTATTAATAATTTTTAATATCATTGGGCATGTAATATTAATAAGATATAAAAATGACATTTCTTGGATGATTAAGCTTTACATTTTGATTACTTGATATACAAGAATTAGCTTAACAATATCGTTACACCATGAAGTATACTTACGTACTTGAATAATGATAATTTGATTAATTATAAGATAATTTCAATTTAATTTTTTGGGCATTTACATCCCTCATCAGTTTACCTGAAATATTGGATAATCCTGGTAATAATTATATGCTATTTTCGAATGTACACCAAATTTCCACACTATGAATAACTAATCCAAAATGCTGCCAATCTAGCTAGGTTACGAAAATCTCTCTCATTTTACTTTAACAGCACACAGTATTTGCAAAACAATCATACACCTACCTACCGATTTTAGGCAAATTAATGTAAATTTGATTTATAGTATTGGTTTTTCTATTAGAAGGTATTACTTTAATAATAATATTATTTAATTGAAGCAATTAATACCATTTAAAAATGCGATGAAACTAATTAACCGTAATAAATGCTAAACATAATGAATCAAAATGAAATGCGTGAGACGGTCTCATACAAATTTTTGACAATATTTATATCGATCTTTGTCAATAATTCTTCATAATAAGTACAAAAATCATATTTTATGGAATTTAATATACAAAAAGAAAATGTAATAGGTCCATTATTGCTTCCATATATCAAAGCCTGATACGACAAGTGTATATGTCAGTAGATTAGCCATGCTCTAACTGACTCATATCATTCGTGTGGTGTGATTTAAGAGGTATATTTTATTGAGAAGAAATAATAATAATAATAATAATAATAATAATAATAATAATAATAATAATAATAATAATAATGATATTTTAAGCAATATATCTGATGTAACTCAAGAGTAGGTTGGATCGGTGGTGTACATTTAAAATTTAAAAGTATGTATTTTTATATATTTCAATGTTCGAAATATTCAAGTAGTTAAAGTGGTTAGAGCTCCACTACCATGACCCAGAAGGTCATGGGTTCGAGTCACCCTTTGCCCGATCAAAAAAAAATGTCTTGGTCAATGTTGCTAAGTGAAATAAATGTGGATGTGGCGACAAAGTTGGTTAATAACAATATTGATTGGAGAATTTATGGTGATAAATTCTAAAGAACAATCAATGAAGATGATGAGCAATAAATATGAAATAAATGCAGAAAGCAAGTAGGGAATAAGAGGATTGGTGAGGGGTTTAACCTCAATGTTAAGTGTGGATTTTGTAACCCCTTTATTGTGCCTCAGAGTCTTATTTATACAAAATGAGTGTTGTCCTACGATTTCACAAAAGGGGATGTGCATTAAATGCAAAGATCCTCATTTAATGTGAGAGTAACTTCCTGTACTTGGGACAGGGAGTTACCCTCTCACGTCCTATCAGCAAGTGATTCTCTAGTAACAAAAGATATTTTTAGCTATACTAGGTAAGGTTGACGTCCCTAGCTAAGCTGTTACATTGGTCCTATTACTATTCTCGGGGAGTGATTTCGTTTGGAAGCCATCGGGTCTGTCGAGCTACTCGCCATTGGCCTCACCGACCTCGCCCTCTCGTGGCGAGCCAAGGTCATTGTTGGGCATGAAAGAGCTCGCCTCGACCGGACGGACGAACTCTGGTTAGCACCGAGCTCCTGCAGGCTAGGCTTGCACGGACGGTGTGCTCGCCACGGTTGGGTGGGCAGACCGTCGGGTTGGCCGAGCTTTCTTAAGTTCGGCTTGTTTGGACTGGGCCGGCCAACTTGGAGCTGAGCCTTTGGGGCGACTTCAGTGATACAACAATCAATTCATATAAAATTTTGATTTAATTTCAATTCGACCTTTCGCTAATGAACATTCAAATTGATTCTCTGCATTAGACAATCATGAAGCATGATATGTTTATATATAATTTTGATGTGTTTAGAAGATTCCGAGAATTATTTTTACTTTTATGAATCTACGAGTTCGTTGGTTTTGCTCCTCCAATAATGATTTGATGCAATATATATGAATAAAATTTTATATGAAAAGATCTCATATATATATAAAACGAATCACAATTATTATTTTATATGATTCATGAGATTACTGAATTTCAACTCAACTACAATTCAAAGAAAAATATGATACGAGTATTTAAATAATCATCAATCATTTCACACAAACGTCCTCATATACATAATTTTTTTATTAAGATTTAGTGCATATATTGATCCATTCTGAATCAATATACTCAAATATTACACAAACACTTAAGTAATATTGCACTCTACTTATCTATTTTAAAAATATTATTTATTTGTTCATATAGTATCATGTTTAAATAATAACAACATATAAGATATGAAGTATTATATTATTGTTCGTATAGCATTATTGTTTAACGTAATATTACATGACTATATAAGTAATATTATTTCTACAAATTGATATTCACCCGTGAGTTTTTTTAAGTGCATGTGCCTATTTATTTTAGACCCACAAGATTTCGATTTCTTATTTCAATAACGTCTTATACAATAAAATATTGCATAATAGAGTAATTTTTAATATTTTTAAATCAGAAAAAAACAAAGTATATTTTAATTAAATTTTGACTAATAAATTTATAAGTTAGTACAGTTGGCATATACGAGTCCATTTCTTGGGTGATGGAGACCTTGACTTTGATCAAATTTATTTAAATTATTCCGTTTACTTTTCTAATTACGTACTCAAATAGATTAGTAGGACTCACTTATGTTCCAACCAAGGGTGTTTTGTAGGGTATAACGAAAATACTCATACCAAAAATTTCGATATTTAAAAAATAATAATATTATTATATCATATAAAAATACCGATATATTAACATATCATTCATATAAAAAAATTTAGTATATGATCATTTCATACTGGATTTTTTTGGAATATATATTTTCAGCATTGATACCAAATCAAACAAAAAGTAGTATTTGTGTGCATATTGTGCACAATAAAATTTGTGTGCACAAAGTTTGGTTATAGTGTAGTATTATTTCATGTCTTTGTATAATATTAGTTTGGTTAAAGTATAGTATTATTTCGGATCTTGTATAGCATTAGTTTGACTACAGTGTAGTATTATTTCAAACATTGTATAATATTAGTTTAGTTAGCAACATTGCATAGTATTAATTTAGTTACGAGTGTAGTATTAAATAAAAGCATTGTGCACACTATTTATTTGTGTGCACAATGTGCACACAAATATTTGCCAAACACCAATTATTTTCGATATTTAGAGATATATTGAAATATCGAATCTTTTAAATTACTATATTGTTATGGCACCAATTTTTTAATAACAATATCATACCTGATTGAGGTTTTTAATATAAAAAAATTAGTTAAATTCAGTTATTATTATTTTTTAAAATTTTGGTACGTTAGGTATAGAATAGTTCCAATGCCCAAACCACTGCCACGAACCTAGCTAGACTAGACATGGTAGCTATAACACAAGATACGTAATTTAATAGAAAATATATAATCTGAATTTCGTTTCTAATTTGGTAAAAATATTACTCCTACGTCCCGTAATAAATGTATCATGTGACAAAAAAGTCTATCTCGTACTCCCTTCGTCCACTAAAAGTATGCTCGTTAACGGGTTTTAAGAAAACATAGATAAAGTAGATAAAATAAGGATATTTTGGGGTATTGTGTGGTCCATTTATGAGTTAAGTGGTCGTTTATATGACTATAAAGTCGACAACATATGAAAAAATTAAGTGATGGTTAAATGGTGTAGCAAAATAAATTGTTGAAAAAAGCAGTGTGAGCATACTTTTGGTGGACGAGAGGAGTATTAATTAATTATTTTTAAAAAAATAAAATAATTTTAATATTTTTATCTAATCACAGTCTAACATCTTAATATTACATTATATGGCATTATTTTTTCGTACTAATCCAATTTAATACTACACCATTAAACAACTTTTTATTTAAAATTGAAAAGACTATCTCATTCTAAAAAAAAAAAGTTATACTATAAAATAAATTTTACATTAAAATTTGTATCAAATATTAAATATCGCATTAAATAAAGGATGAGGTGAGTATGTATTTTAGAAGAAAAATTAGGAGTCTATAAAGATAGCAGAATATGAAGGTCACTAATCACTATGATCAACTTTTAAGATCCTATAGTCCACAATTTGGTCCATACCTAAATTATACTTCATCCATTTCTAATTATATATGTTTGTTTTCTTTTTATCAATGTTTCAATTATGAAGGCTTGTTTTCATATAAAATAATATTTTATAGTTCATTTACTAATATAACCCAATGCATAATTATCTTTGGAAACTATAACACTTATTAAATAGGATTATAATAGAAATTTTGCTTGCTTAATTTACTTTTTAATAAAAATTCTTAATCTTTGTGCAAAACTATATAATTAGGAAGAACGGAGTATATTTGTACGGATTTTAATTAGTTGGTAATTTTTTTACAACTTTCGTTCATAATAAAAAAGTGTGTAATTATTTTCCTATCAAGAATCTTCCAAATAAAATATTCGTGCTTAATTATCTCTTATTTTGTATATGTGTTTTGTGTTGCATAATTTCCTAACACCTTTTCTTTTGGATTATCATTCTAATCCATTGAAAAATTGTTTTTGGCAATTTACCTATCAAAGAATCAAGTTATTATAAAATAATGTCACTTTTGTATTAGGAGGAATAATCCAAAGTAGACAATAATTGTGTGAAGATAACGCTCACAAGATTAAAAGTAAAGGTTAGTTCAAATCGATACTTAAGGAATCTAATTAATAAACAAAGTTAAAACAAAAAATATTAATAAAACAAAGTTGCTTAAATTACATCCATTACCCAAAGCATTTTATGGGACCCTTTTTCTTATTTGGTCCAATTGGTCTCCTGGAGTTGGACTAATCATACTCTAATTTCATCCACTACCATTTGAATGATATGTTAAAAAATAGGGTAATTTGAAATATCTTTTGAGCGGATTGATCTTATCCATGATTGGACATCAATTTATATGTCCACCATCAATCATGTGATGCCACGTAAATAATTAATTAAATAATAGTAGGCTCTTGTATATGTGGCATCACATGATGATTGACATGCCACATAGGTGATGGACATATAAATTAGTGTCCACTTGCGGGCATAAGATCAAATTCGATCTTTTGAGACGGTCAATATGAGATGTAAATCCATATTAGGATTTAAATTTTACGTTGTTTTAAAATATTATATGGGTATAATTATCGGTTTATAGATAATATAATATGTGAAGAGAACTTCGTTTCATATAAATTTTTAGCTATTTATAAATATCTTATCGGCTGATCAAAAAATTCGTGAAGATTGAGTATTTTGTACTTCTCCGTTCAGGAGAATCTTTCACACTGACTTTTTCAACGGTTTTTGTATGAGAGTTATTTCATAGTAATAGGTTAATAAAAGTTATTTTATATTATTTTAATAAGATCAACTACCATATCATTCATATAAAATAATATAAAATAACTTTTTGTAAATGTATTACTTATGAAATAACTCTCACACAAAAAATCGTTGAAAAACTCAAATCGAAAAGATTTTACAGAAGAAGGAGATGTATTTTTATATGTTAAAAATAATGGGATATAAATTACCAAAAGAATTCTCAAAAGTTGTTCAAATTATCTAAAGAACTGTAAATTGAAATATTAACAAGTGTCTCCGACGCTGATAAAAAAATTGTGAAATAAGATGATATTGTTATATATATATATATATATATATATATATATATATATATATATATATATATATATATATATTTTCTTTGCATTCATCGATTGGTCAATATCGACTATTTCGTAATATTTCAAATCACAAGATTCTTCTCATGTGAAATTAGGTTTTTGAGAGGGAACATTTTATGTTCAGTTAGCTTGATTCAAAATGTTAATTTTGTGGCACATTCGTAAGTTAGGGTGTCTCATTCAGTTTTTATAGACGAACTTCTCAATTTTATTTGTCGTGTAGTTGATTAATATCTTTTGGTATTTTTTTTTTAAATACACTTTTAAATTCAACAGGAGTGGACCATTAATTAATTAACATTTATTTATTTATTTTTATCATTAAAGGTGTATTTATTTATTTATTTATTTATTGACACTGTTGGGTGAGGCGGTTTTATTCATTCTGAACTATCTTACATAACTAATACTCATACATTTGATACAAGTGTCTATATATTTGATACTCCTACGCACGCATTTTTGATATACTATATTTGATATTCCAGTTAATATATATATTTTTTTATTTCAACTAATATTCTTGATATTAATATGCATGGGTGCTTTTTATAGTTTGACATAATTTTTATACCGTGGACTGGCGTGAAGAATTTTTCCAAGTAAAATTCACTATTTCAAGCTTTTAATTAAATATTTTTAATTACAATTTGATGAATAAGACAAACTTAAGATCAATTCTTTTTCTATGTTGAGATAACATAGATAATGTTAGGTTAAATATGTTGGTACATTTGCCGTATTTGCAGTCTAAATAAATCAACTAAGCAAAATCCAGCAGATTGATTTGGTAGTTAATTTAAATTTTCATTACTATCCATAGACACCCAAATTTCATATAACAAATTAAATAATAAAAAAGAAATTAAGCCCTTCTTCCTCGTGTAAGTTCTAACGCTAATTTTTTCTACTCTCTTACTTTACCTGTAATTAAATTCAAGGTAAAAAACCAATTGCAATTTCACTCGGCGGCGGCTGAGCTCGGCCACCGGTGGCCGCCGGTAAATTGCCACATTTCTGACAGCGCGCCACCACCAAAACCTGACGGCAAGATGGGCACGACGAATGAGATCCTAGCCACGTGTCAATGCACCCAACGTGAAATCCATGACCACACTGCGGCAACACGCGGATTTCCTCGCCGGCTGCGAAATCCGACAGACAAATGGCGCAATCGGAGAGCTTTTCAGCGTGGTCGTCGCCTTCGCCGTAGGTTAGTTTGGGCAACGATTTCAGAACCTTCTTTTTGAGTCCTTTGTTAGCAGCTGCGCGCTCGGCGGCGCCGACTCAGTAGTGGCGGAGGAACCACCCGAGAGGCGTCGGATCCAGGCGCAACGCGCGACGGCGACGAGGCCAAGTACACAGATGAGGGCACAGAGAAGAGCTGCGAGGATTACTACGAAGTCGGAGTCCAGAGTCTCCACTGGCGGAGAGGCGTTTTTGGCCGGTGGCGGCGGCGTATTTACACCGCCCAATTGGCGTGAACGGGCGGTCATGTAGAGAGAGAAAATGTGTTCTTAGGAGAGAGAGAGAGGAGCGAAGTGTGTGAGATATTAGTAAACTGAAGAGTGTGTTACAGACAGTTAACATGTTTTTATAAATAAGATTTGTTTAACCAACATTTTAAAAGCCACTGCCATAATGGTAAATACAGCATAAAAGCATGGGTATTTTTGCCAATTAATGATCCATTTTATGTTGATATTTCATGTCCCAATAATTCGGAATCTCTTATAAGTATCAAATTTCATTTCATTTGATAGGTAACATTTTTTTAATATTGATTCGAGCTTGTAAAAATATTTATATTTATTCGGCTACATTAGAAGGCCTAATTATCTAATGACTGATATCGATTTTAAATAAAGTAAATTTATTTCTGATCAATTTTGTGCTGCATGTTATATCTGATGGTACCAATCATATTATTCTGACAGGACTTAGGAAGGAAACATTTTACTCTCAAAAGTAATTATGTATACTCACTTTAATAAAGAAAATTTAATTATACAACTATTTTCATCACAAATTTGTCTTTCGTACATGCAACTCAAACGTATTAAATAATATTCGTAATTTTTATTAGAAATTATAATTATTTGCGTTAAATAATTACATTTGTTCAACGTTATTGTTCAAGAAAAACAATTATAATTATTCATTATAACAATTGATATTATTTAAAAATACATTTTGAATTGCATAGTACATCAATGCACAAGTGATTTACTTAAATTAAATTCAAATGTAAATTCATTATACTTAATTATTCATTTTAATTTTACTTCCCCAATTATTATTATTTTTATTATTTCAATTGAGCAAATTTTGCTTTAATTTTGATAAATGAATTCACCAACGACATTATTCATAAAAAAATCCATCAAACCATCACACAAAACCAACTTCCCCTCAAAATAGAGGAAAAATCTCTGGTGGTCTTACCGTGATCCAATTTCATTATATTTCATTTTGTATTTCATTTACAGTACTATTAACATACAAAATAAGTATTACTAATTAATAATGTAATACGTTATATTATTATAATTAATACATAAAAGCGGCATTAATAAAAAAATGGGAAGAATTTCATATTAGCACTCAATTTTAGGTTGAGTCTTAATTTAGGTCTTGAATTTTGAAGTGTCTCAAATTAGGATATAATTTTTTATTTTTTTCTCAATTTAAGATCTCATTTTTCTCCTTTTGTCTCAATTCAAGACCCAATTAATTTATCTTTATTTCAATTATTTTTATAAAATACTTGAAGTATAATAATTTTTTTCTAATTAATTTTTAAAAAATAATATATTAAATTAAAAAATTAAAAAATAAATTTTTTTCAGGTTTTTATTTTTCAAGTTTTTATTTTTAATTAAAGTGATGAACGTGAGTATTTAGAATTAATGCGGTGATAACAATATAAAAATATTTAAAATATATTCCAAAATATATATAAAAAAATATAAATAATAAAAATAATTCTTTATAAATGAATTAGAGGTGTAGGATTAAAAATGAAAAAAAAAAAAATTGGGTCTTGAATTGAGACATAAGGAATAGAATTGGATTTTAAATTGAGAAAAGATAAAAAAATTAGACCCTAATTTGAGACACTTCAAAATTCAAGACCTAAATTGAGACTCAACTTAAAAATTGAGCCATAATATAAATTTTTCCATAAAAATGTCATGTCACAATGGAACAGAAAAATGATATTATTAGAAAATTTCATGTCAGCGTAAATATACATATTTTGTGTGTGTGTATTATATATATATATATATATATATATATATATATATATATATATATATATAATTATGAGAGTATTTTTAAGAGCATATATGAGAGTATTTGTATGAAACTTAATATCTTGAGTTACCTATGAAATGCAATTTCAACACAAGTAACAGATTTAATTCATATTTGTTCAAAAAAAAAAAAATTTAATTCATATTGAAGTCGTAAGAAAGTCAACCTTAATTATTTTAAAGAATAAAAGTATATTCTATAATTTTGTATAATTGTATATACTATAGGAGTAAGCATTCGGTATTTGGTTATTGAACTGAAATGTCACTACCGAAAAAATCAAATAATATACCATGAAATATTGAAATTGAATCAAATTTATAGAAATCGATATTAATCAAAACCAAAACTATCGATTCAATTTCGGTATAATGTTGAATAATCGAAATTTATTTGTTGGTGCTTAATGATGCTCAAATTCCTATATTCTTGACAAATTTTAAAATAAAATATACCAACATGTTAACAAATAAGAATATTATTGTTACGATTTATTCGCCCTAAGGCCCAATAGCAACCGGGCCGGCCCAATCTAGCTCGGCCGAGCCGAAGGAGCTCGGCACCTGAAGACCGGCTCGGCTCGGCGAGCTGAAGTCCCTCCTAGCGGCGGGGCCCTCTGGGCTTGGCCCGCCGAGGACCCGCGCCGCCGCCGAGGCAAGCACAACCATCCAGCGATTACTATAGTGTAACAGTGTTAATTCAATGTCAATCTTACCTAGTATAGAATGAAATCCCCTCGCTAACATAAGATCCCTTGCACGGACAGTGGCAGGACGTGAGTGGCCAGTGCTGCCAGGTCTTTGGCAAGTACACCCAAATTAAATGGGGATATATAGAATTATTTACAATTGTACCTTTTGTCACCCTAAGGCAACAAAGATCATGTATAAATAAGGCACCTATAAGACACAATAAACGGATCTGAAGCATCCACACTTAAGACCAGGACTAACACTCCCATCAATCCTCTTGTTCTTTACAAGCTTCCAGATTCATATCTCGCATTTATTACCTATCATTACTAGTGATTGTTCTTGGATATTTAACCGATCAAATCGCCACATTAATCACTCACAAATATTTGGTTAACAACAATTATAACATAAAAAAATTATTCATTAAATTACATTTCTTTCAAATTCACTTCTAATTCCTATATATTTTGATATTTAATAAAATATTCGGTCCGTGTTCAATTATACCGAAAATTTTCATACAAAACTGAAACTAAATACCAATTTTTTTAAATTTTCAAAAGTGAAATTCAAACAGAGTACAAACCCTAATCAAATTATTTCTTCGTTTCGGCTCGATTTTTGTGTTATAACGGAATAGTGTTCATCCTTAAAAAAAAAAAAAAGGTTGTTCACCCCTAATATACACTACTTAAAAAAAAAAAATCAAGAATACTTAGAGAATTTTGATTCCAACTTCTACGGACGAGCCTTAATTGCAACTACTTTTCAACCACACTTGGACTAATCGCATGATTAGTGCTCAATAAAATATGACCACTATGTAATTAAATAATGTTTTAAAGCAAATTAAAAGCTAAACTTTTTGAAAACTTTTGTGATTTTATTATTAAACAAAAAAATGAGATCGTCTTATTACTGCGATAGATAATTTCGCATATGACATTTATATTGTACTAGTATTTTATTCTTCAAAGGAGAATAGTTTGTTGCTTTTTTTTCAATTAACACAATAATTAATGATCGCATTAATTCTGTTTGTCCAGTAATGTCAAAGTAACTTATTAGGACCACTTTAATTATTTTGAGAGGCTTAATTACGATTTATATTATTGGTCACATTTTTTTAATTTTTAATTTTTATTGGTCACATTTTGCCCATCAACAAGTGCTCGAGGGCTGCTACACAAATCAACATCATTACAGAAAATCGACAAAAATGAACTAATTTATTTCCTCACGTAATAATTTCAATAAGAGAAAACAACACAAATATCGAAATCAAGAAAAAGAAGGGTTTAGTTTTGTTCATATTTGTAGAATATATTTTATTTTTGTAGAATTATATATCACAAACACTTGCATAAAAATTACAAATAAAGAATTCGTTAAATTATAAACCAAGATTAAAAAAATTGTGGATTCGATCTAATCCAACCGCTTAGAACTAGTGTGGAAAATTTCGTGTAAAGCCTAAACATAAAAACTCACTCCTAGATTATATTATTGTAATACTAAACATGTGTATATAGTAAGAAAAACATGTCTTATTGTAAGTACAAGTTATAGAAACAAATATTTATCTTTACCTGTACTTAATGTAACGTCTCTTGTTCGACACAAATTTTAATATTAAAGTTGTTTAATAATATAAGTTTTTATTTATGGAGTTGGGGTTTTCTTATCAACTTTAATAAGAGAATCGTTTAATAGTATTAAATTTAATTAGTGTGAGAAAAATATTGACATATGGTGTAATATTGAAGTGTTTGAGAAAGATAGATAGAAAAACTAAAATTGTTTTATTTCTATTTAAGAAAAGAATGCATGTAATACATGACATATTATTTTGGCAAATGATGCATTTAGTACGAGACATAGGAGTATATATAAAGTATTAAAAAATGTGATACCATATAAACACAAATGTATTATTATATGAAAAATATATATATATTATTACATGAATAAAATTAGGATAAACGAAAAAAATCTAAATTTAAAGAGATGAAAAATATATTAAGAAACACATATTTGTCATTTATAAACATCTTTCTTTCTTTTTTTCTTTTTTTTTTTTTATCATGAGAAATATTTATTCAATTGAATAAAATATTGAGTATAAGAGACATACCCAAAAATTACAACAAGATATTAATAACTTAAGATTAGTCTAGGATCTCCTAACCACTCATTATAGAAATAAGAACAAATCTCCGGATAATGTATCGAAATCCAACTCCACAGCCTCACCTTCAACTCATCGAGAAGCTTATCACCTGCAAACTCCGAATCCTTAAATACAACCTTATTTCTCTCTTTCCAAATCAACCAAACCATACACACCCAAATTCATATAGCAATTAAATTTCCTTTTTTACCAGCAAGATAATTTGAGAATTGCAAAAAATGTTCTGTGATACTCCCATGAAAAGCAGCAATAAAATATTGGGTATATATAAGACACACCCAAACACATATTTCTTGTAGAAATTATAAGGACAAATATTTATTTTTATGAGAGCTAATAACACATATTTATCTTTATAATAAGATATACTTGTGTCCTTATGATAACACATCTAAAAACAAGTTTTTCTATTTTATCTTGATTCATTTTTTCGAAAAAAATTGTTTGATTCAATGTGATTCGTTTATGATCCATAGATTTTATACTCCTTTCTTATATGTAGTTATATATAAAACTTTGTGTAAAAGTTGTTCCATATATATTGTCTATTTTTCTATCATTATTTGAGAATGACAATAAAAAAATATTGAATTCAATGATATATATACAAACCATGCCTAATAAACTAGCCCCGTGCAATAATTACGAAGAAAGCGTACATAGAGAAATTTGAACTATATTTTAATCATTGCACTTACTTAAAACTCATCAACGACTTACGGTTAATTTCACAACTAATTTTCTAATGTCAGGAATTAATTACTCATAGTCTTAGCTCATTTATTTATTCTTTCAAAATTTATGTGTTGAAAGTATTATTTTACTAATTTAATTGTAGAAATTGAAACATTAAGAAAAAAATGAACAAATATATATGTGCAAATATATATATTTAATTATTTTGCGTGACAATTCAAATATACAATTTCATGTTAGGATTTTAATTGCAATTATAGAAAAAAAAATGAAAACGAGAAAATAAGGAACACAAAATTGTTTGACTCGATTCGTTATGAATGACTATGTATGTGTCGTTACTTAAGGCAGAAAATAATTTACTAATATTTTGTGATGTAGGATACAATAAATCAAAGGGATAAATACCAAAACAACTGGGTCATTACCTTAAAAGCCCAACAAATTAGGTATGCAGTTAGGTCGTTGTAATCGAAAGTGTGAAGTAGTCGTCTCCATAACTCAATATTTTAAACCCTTTTAATTTGTATTTGTGCTAGGTCGAGCCCAATGTATACCGCGACCATCAAAATAGAAACTTCAAATTTTCATATTACAATTATTTGAAGACTATTGTTACTATATATTATTGCTTGTGACAAAATTTAGGTTTTATGAACAACTCTATCATCATGTTAAAATTGGAAGAGCTCTGGAAAAGTTTTTCACACTGGTAGAAGAAAAAAGATGACCATAATCAGACTTGACAATTTTCAAATTCTTTTATATATTCTTGTTGACCATCCAAAATGGTCACGGGCAACAAATTTATGATAATTTATAAGGTGTTATTTTAGTTTGTTACTTGTTTAATTTCTTAAATTATTTCTTAAAACTTTCACATACTTTGCAAACGTTAAGTTGGGTGGTTGATTGGTTAGTCTTTTTTATCTTTTCCTATTTCTAGTCCATTTATTGGTTTCAGAACGATTGACAAGTAATACTCTGAACGTGTCAATATTTAGGTCACAATATCGAATTCGTCCCTTCCATTTTTACTAACCCTTAACCAATGAAATATCTTGTTCAATGTTTTGGTTTCTGATTGAAGACTTATGGCGATTACTATAAGTCATGCGGTTGAAAAAACAAGAGTCGGGAGTTGAAAAGATTATGAGAAAGTTACAAGAAGTTACCTACTTTCAAGAGAGATGTGAAAGTTATCTTCAAGCACACTTAGTGTCCAGAATATCTATAAATACACGGCCGCTATGAAGATAAAACTTGGAGTTTGAGGGAAACACAATCTAGCGTAGTCTACTAACTTAGATTATTTGAGTTTATTGATGTTTCATACTTGTTACTTCCATTGGTGAATGTTCCAATATTTCACTCAACATTTAGATCTGTTATTGTATTAGGTGATAGGTTAGTTCATTAACATCTATTCACTAGATACGTAGATCTATTCACGGTGTAGCGTTTTCACCGATTGTATCACTCAACAATTAATAGTTATATCTCGCCGATTAGCGGTATAGACTTATTTATAGTCTATACAAAATTTTAATATCCATCTTACAAAGTGTTTAAGACTTCCGTTGTGTGTGTTTTTGTATCTTTTGTGTCTGTGTTGTTCTTTAAATGTGTCAATATTTGTGACAACATTCACCAAACACTCACGTACACCTTCAAAATCTAACTTCAGTTGTTGTTATGATTTTTATTTTCGAGCAGTATAATCACACATATAAAAAAATTCTTAATTTTTGAAAAACCTTAAATCACAATTAATTAATGCAAAAAAGAGATATAATACTTATTATTTACTCTTACATATCAAATATTGCATGCTATTGTATATATATAGACACCGGATCCCCTATTTGCATGTACCCTATTTATACTATAGCACACTCTTAGTATGAGACCGTCTCATGCATGAGACGGACATGAGACGGAGTCACTTTCTAATAAATTATTACCACTTTTTCATATTTTACTATCACTTTTTCATAAATTGTTATCACTTTTTATAAATTATTCTCACTTTTTAATGTATTATCACTTTTATACTAATTTGTATCACTTTTTAAAAAAGTGATAACAATTTATTAAAAAGTGATTTGGTCTCATGCATGAGACGGTCTCATACAAATTTTTGCCTATACTATATATGTTGGATCAATATTTTATATTCTCCCCATCCAAAAAATTAATTATATCCACTTTTTTATTTGTATAAAAAATTTATTCTCATTTTACTTTTAATAATAATTTTATCTCATACTATTTTATCATGATGCTCTAAACACCACATATATTCATTATATATTTTTACTTTATACATAAATTATTAATATTCATTAAAACTTGTATTAAAAAAGGAATAAATTTTTTGAACATTAATAGTATATATATCCATTAAATATATATATATATATATATATATATATATATATATATGAACATGAATACAATTAATATATAAAACTAGGTGATTTAGCACACTTGTCCACCGGATTCCTCACTTTAATAGGAGATCCGAGTTCGATTCTCTTTGGAACAAATTATATTTATTGACAAAATATATATATATATATATATATATATATAAAATTATAAAAAAATTATTAACTACAATATTCAACTCCCCTATAGCCACGTACAATAGTTGCCTACATTTTTGTTTTTTTAATTGCCTACATATTTAGGCATGAAATAGTAGAAGATATACATCAAGTACCATATCTTACCTCTCATTAATTCTTATACCTACATAATATAGGTACATATGAATTGAAAAAGAAAAAGATAATTAGACCCAAAAAGCATAAAAGTCAGCCGAAAATCAACTGCATATAGAATTAAACCAAATAAATTATTTCAACATCATCTCAATACTTATCTCCATTACCTTTTCTTGTATATATCTTATCCACTGCACTGTGAACACGTTCATATGTACACAGCTTTATGCACTTACATTCTGCTGTGGTTTTTTGGCCTGTTTTTTGTCTCTTTCTTATCACTTTAATTTTCAACATTAATTTTTTAAAACTAATTATTAATCCCCGGCATAATATAAATATTTGTATATTTACGGGAAAAATTATAGTTTTGGTCCTATGAGAATTTTTCAACGACAATGTTAGTCTCATGTTCTTTTTTGGTCCTTTTTTTTTGCAAAAATAGTCCCAACCATTATTTTTAGGACAAAAATACAATTTTATCTTATTCTCTCGGGACCAAAACTGCAATTTTTTAGACTAAAAATGTAAAAAAACTACGGGACCAAACGTGTAAAAAAGGACTATTTTACAAACCACACATTATCTTTAACAAAGATGCAATTTACCCTATATTTATATATAAAAATGAATAATAGTAATCCTTTTTGACCGATAAAGCCTTGTATGAACCGTTTTATTATATTTTATTAAAATATATTAGTTGTTTGAGGCCAAATTGGAAATATTATAGGCGCAGGATGATGATTTTTGATTGTTTTATGAGAAAATAAATACCTAAATACGAATCTAAAAGTGGACCAAACATCACATGGGGAAAAGACATGACTTATGATGCTTCAAAAAAGCCTTGATCTAAGTCGTGTAAAGGGGGAACTAGAGTTGGTGATGACAGTGTGCATGGAAAAGATCTAATTAATTAATAATTGTTAAAATATCTGATCAGATTAATGAGTATATATGAATATAGTTTTTAAAAGGATACATGATTATAATTATTAAAAATATATATGATCATTAATTTTTGCAACATATACTTCTGGTTAATAATGTGAAAGAATATGTGTACTTATCATAAAGTTTCTTCATGAATAATTAATATTGCATGCCCGTGTGAAAAATAACTATTTTCTTTTGACGTGGAGACTCAAAATTTGTTCATCATTAATATATTATTGTTATTAATTATCATTAATCTTGATATTTATTTTGTTTTGATTTTAAGAAATTAGAAAATTGGCAAACTTATTAGCTAGGGATATATAATAAATTTCGAGCTTAGAGTATGACTTTCATTTTTCTATTTTTTGTTGAACTCCAAGTTTTCTTATTAAAAACTTCGTTTTTTGTCATCGAAGTCTTCTTTAATTACGCGTCTCATTTTTAATATTTTAGACATTTTTGCTCACTCGCCATCTTTAATTAAAAAAAAAAGGACATCTCGTTTTCAAAAATTAAAGTTAATAGAATTTCTTTATAATATTCTATGAAGAAAATTAAGTTTTATGTCATTGAACAAATGACAGCAACGAATAAATAGTACGTAGTAGTAAAGAGAGAAACGATCGATGGTCGATGAAAAGTTATACCTTTACCAAAAATAAATAAATAAAGGTTATACTTTTGTAAGATCTCAGAGGTCATTTTTGGTATAAAGATTGCCCGTTTTATCACTTTTTGCACGACTAATTTTATTCAAGAAATAATTTTACATTAGGACTCAATTTTAAGTTAAGTCTAAATTTAGGTCTTAAGTTTTGAAGTGTTTCAAATTAGGGTCTAATTTTTTTTTTTTTTTCAATTTAAGATTCAATTTTTTTTTGTCTCAATTCAAGACCCGGTCGATTTGTTTTTATTTCAATTTTATTTTATATAATAACTTATTTTCTAATCAATTTTTTAAATATAATATATTAAATTAAAAAATTATAATTTTATTTGAAAATGAAATTTCAAGTTTTTATTTTTAATTTAGATGATAAACGTGAGTAATTATAATAAATGCAATGAGAACAATATAAAAAAATATAAAATATAAAATATAAAATATAAAATATACATAAAATATATTAAAGAATGTGGATAAAAAATTATATATAATAAAAATAATTCTTTATAAAAAAGTTAGCGGTGTGATTAGAAATGAAAAATAGAAATGAATTTTGGACCTTGAATTGAGACATGATGAATAAAATTGAGTCTTATATTGAGAAAAAAAAACAAAAATTAGACTCTAATTTGAGACAATTCAAAATTCAAGACCTGAATTGAGACACTTCAAAATTCAAGACCTAAATTAGTAAATTGAAACTTAACCTAAAAATTGAGCCATAATATGAAATTTTTCTTTTTATTTATTTATGAGCTTTTTTAGAAATTCTAATACTTAATAAAAATTAATACTCTAATATAAAAAGAAGAGTTGGTCTTATATGAACCACTTTCACAATGAAATTGGTTAAAATAATTAATACATTTTAATGGAATAACTAATACTATTCAATTAATATTTTTAATTATTTAATACAATTCAAAACTAATATTTTAACCAAAGTAGTATAACTCAAGTGGTGAGCTCCACTATCTATGTTCAAAAGATCATGAGTTCGAGTTACCGTTTAACCGATTAAAAAAATCTTATAATATAACAATTAATATTTTTAATAAAAATAAAGTGAATTTTCATCTAATACATAAAAGAATACACATGTCATAAAAAAATACTAACTTTTTCCATGTGCAGGTAAGCTTCTTGGAGACTCGTTCATTCAAATATGATGCCAAGTAAAAAGAAGAACTAGAAAAAGTGCATATGGATGTAGTGGAATAAAAAGACATGTAAAATAAAGTTGTTTTTAGAAGATTTTATTAGAGAGAGAAGAACTATTATTCCTTAACCTAATTATATAAATACGATGTCTTTAAAATCGAACACGTATACAAACATGACATTGGATTAGAATTTAGTCAGTCGGGTCATTGATTCTATCAATTAATTTTTGATCCAACAAAACTTATAATTATGACATGGAATGTGTGTATAATATGAATGAACCCAAACAAACCAAACAAACCGACCTAATCGAATTGAATTTATCAATTTAATTGGTTGAACTATATTTATTTAGATTTGATTATTGATTTGAAAGATAATTAAACTTTTAGTTAGGTTTCAGTTTTTATATATAATATGAAATCAAATGTAACTTCACTCGAATTTTCTATCTCATATTTAATCCATTATTTTATGCGTTTTTTATTCTTCTATCCTAAGAGAAATGTGTTTCTATATATTATAAAAAAATTGACCAAATTGACTTTCGGTTTGATTTCGATTTGAATTTTCTAAAATTTCAATTTATTCGATTTTTATAATTCAGTTCAGTTCAACAATCGAAAAAAACTATTACACGCCTCTACTCACAATAATTGTTAAATGACTATGTATTGATTTATTATTCCTCTGTAAAAACCCTAATTTGGGTTGGATAAAATGATATACCCTCTTCATCTCATTATAATTTGTAACTTTTTTATGGGACATCCCACTATTATTTACACATGAAAACAAAAGGAAAATCCTACATAAATTTTATTCTCATAATATTCACAATTCTACACAAATGTCATTATTTTTTTCCAATTATACACTCTCATTTATTTACTTTATACAAATATCAGAAAATAATCTCCAAAATATATCCTACTCATTACTTTATTTATTAAGTTGGTCTCATGTGAGGTGAATGCGTAAATGCATGCACTCGAATTCTATTATGATATTTTTCAATTAATTTATTGTTACTTTTTATTTTTAATTTTTAAAATACTATTATTTTGAAAGTGATCGGTCGCATCTGTTCACTCACCTCATATTCATATACGATGAAACCATAATTATTTCTTTTTTTTTTTATATTTTGTGTGCAAATTTACGAAAGAGAGAGGGAGTATATAGCAACTTACGTGGAATTGTTGTGACCAAGTGATTAGTCGTTGATACTTCAAACCCTTTACCAATTACCATCATGTATGCCTCATTATTTGAGGCAACATTTATAAAGAATAGAATTGTGTATCACGTTTCTGTGGTAGTAAAAAGACGAAAAATGTTATTCCAAAAAAGAAAGAAAAAGACGAAAATGTGGCTAATTTATAAGATCACTTTTCTTCGTCTTTTTATCTAGTGTGAGATCTCATGTTACAAGATATATATTACATTTATGGTTTTGACACGAAGTTAGATGTATGTGTTAATTTTTAATTAATTCGGCATAAATACATCTCATAAATTTAAAAAATCAAGAATTATTTATGAGTATGTTTCTGTACAAGTTTGTATCATACAAATTATTCTAAATTAAAATAGGCAAATTATACAGTAGAGGGACAACTCATTTATAATCAAATCCGATATATTGAGTTACATGGGGAATTAGTTGGTTTGCACAAATAGTAGATTCATGTAAATTTGCACAAAGACTTTGTGATAAGTTATGTTAGATATTACCCTCCATTGGTCTTAATTTTTATTAATAGGGTTAATTACAATTTGCAACCTATACTATATCATATTTTATAATTTGTAACCGTACTATATTTTTTTAACAAATTATAATTTGTATTATATAAAATTAATGATTGATACCTCAACTCAAATTTTATTCTTTTTTCCGTCTAAATTATATTTGAACAAGGTTATATTTGTCCTTTTAGGTTTATTAATTATTTTTTTACTAAATATTTAATTTCTAACAAATAATTGATCCTTAATTTGACAAAAAAAAAAAAAAAAAAAGAACAACATTTGTATTTGAGGTATTAATCTATCACTTTTATATAGTACGAGTTGCAATTTGTTACAAAATATAATACAAGTTGCAAATTGTAAAATACACTATAGTATATATTGTAAATTGTAATTAACCCTTCATAATAATGTCATAGACTTTTATTTAGGGATTCAAAAGAGATTTTTATTATTTTTTAAAAAATAAACATTTTTAAGGTTCTTAAAATACATGTTTGTATTTTTATTTTTATTTTTTTCACAATGAGTATTTTAAGAATCAAATTAGTTATTTTATAATGGTGCTCCATTCATTTCAAAATAAAATGTTATTTTAGGAATTAAATTTCATTTCAAATTAAGTTTCATTTTAACTATTTTTTCACATATATACATCTCTCTAAAAGATCTACTATATATTTTTGGTAATCCCCAAAATATCTCATATAGTTTTAATTAGAGTAAATCTATTTCACTGTGTAATCCAAGTGTATTTTTAAATACTATTAACTATTTTTAGTTAACAATTGTATTTGTTTCATTAAACACAAGTGTATTTTTAAATACTATTAACTATTTTTAGTTAACAATTGTATTTGTTTCATTAAACAATATCAGTTGGATAGCTTCAATTATGATATCGGTTGGATAACTGCAATTATTTAGTACAAATAATTATAATTGTTTATTGAAAATAACTTATAATATTTAAAAATTCACTTGATAAATTGCATAGTTCATATGGTGCATACAAGAATTTGTCTTTTAATTAAGAATACTCATATTCTCTCATTTTCCTCATATTATGCAAGTCTCATTATTCTTTCTCAGCATGGGGAGAGAGAGAAAGAGCGATTGAAGCATATGCGCCAAAAAATAATTATACTCTTAATTTGATCCATTTTTCCAAAATGATACTTATTTTAAAACAAAATGACAACGTCAAATAATCATATTTCATAATTTGATATAATATTTAAAAAAATAACACTTATTTTGAAACGAAATGACTATTTATCTATTTGAGAAATTTAAATCTATACTTATTTTCGACGCATAGTGCGTATCAAGTTAGATCATTCCATTACAATTTTAAGATTCTTATATACATGTGAGTTGCACTTTACAATATTTAGCACGTCTCTAAAGTCCCACATATTTGACTTAGTTTGTACGGATCCACACGTAATGTTGTTGAAGCACTTTGTGCGTCTACAAACCAGACCAAATTTTATGATTGATTTTTGGACATATAATGCACTCAACATTCACCCATTTTTTTCAAAGAAAATGACTTTCAATTATTGGCAATTATATATATATACCCCACCCACTAACTAAGAATAATACAAGTCGAACCGGGTTATGGGTAAAGCAAGTCATGACCCGACCCTAACCACTTTCATGTCGGGTGACCCAAGTTAGGTCATGGATAGTGGGAGGACTTTATTATATTACGTACATTACAACAACCATCAACAAATTCTTCAATTTTTATTTAGTAATAATAAAATACCCATTTAATAATACTATTACACTTATAAACTAATATTATACACTTATAAGGACCATGATTTGTGAATACCGGCTAATAAGAAGAGAACACTATTGTGGAGAAGTAATTTAATTATGAAATGAAACAGTTTGTAGTACACATACAAAAATGAAATCTCTCTGTTTTGGCCAAGACAAAAGCTTCTAAGAAGCTTAAGAAATCATGGGAAAAATCATCCTACACATACCTATCATATTCCTCCTCATGATGTTGAAAACGACTCGTATCATAGGTCGTATCTCACATTCCATCTGCGATCTCCATCTATATTAAACGTCCAATTATTTTCCCGAATCTGCAAATACGGAATCTGCAACAGAGTGACAGGGAAGACTAAATTATTAGAAAAGTTACAGATTGAAAAATAGAAAGATACTGAGATAACACCTACACAACCAAGCATGAATAAACGAGGGACACCCTTTGCCTCCTCTATATATATTTTGCACAGTGCACAAAGTTCTCACTTGAAGTAATAATGGATGAGATGATGCCATTAATAATTTGACTTGATCTTAGTCGAGATTCAGTTTCATTTATGTCGGTTATGAAGAAATGCGAATCAGTATGTCATTGTGACAAGATTTTATTGAAAGTAAATGTACCTTATCAACAACATTATATCCAAACTTGAGACGCAAATCCTGGTCTTTTTAACTTCGGAGATGTTCCAAACAAATTCAGTAACTCCAGTATAATCTATCTGTTTCAGACATAACATTCAAGTTCAGTTCAATTTATGAGAAACTTCTAGGACACAGTACAATTCAAAAAATATGGGAGATGCTAAGGCCAAAGATATAATAACAGTAACATACAACTCTACAGACCAGTAGGTCATAGAGCTGGGTCAACGGAAGAAAGGCTAACCTTTTTAAACTCCTCATCGATATTACATCGACCCTTAACATTAAAGGTCAGAATCTCATCAGCAGTTACTGGAAATGTCTTCTTTCCACGTACATTATAGTGAATTTTATCGTGTACTTTATTCTGTACCTTAGTGTGTCTACTGTATTGAACTCCCACACCAAGGCTCGCAGATAACTACATAGATTAGGAAACATGTCAAACTGCCACAGCTTATACAAGGGAACACTCAAAGATTGAGGCATCTCGAACAACATCACATTATGTATCAAAAGTAAAGTCAAACCAGTACTAATTTTTGTGAAAACATTTCCTTTCTCCCATTTCTTATATATGTGCAAGATAGATAGCAAATATGTATTGATGTACAAGTGAGACACTCAATGATGCATTTACCATCAAAACAATCAGCAACAAAACCTATAAATTATAAATTTCCATAATTCTAATTTTGCTATCTATTCAGAGGGAGGGATTGTTACTCGATATTAACTTAATCAGTCGTGGATAAGAAACACGTACCTCAGGATGGAAGTATCTAATCATTGCGTTTAGGAAAGTAGGAGTTCCAACCTTTGTGTCTAGCTCTCCATTAAGCTGCCAATTTAAAGGCACACAAATGAGATTAAAGTTCAAGCAAAGCTATACGAAGATAAACGAACACAGAAGAATCTAATCGAACAAGGAACTACGCAATTTCGAAGACCTCCTCAACGAACAAAACTCAAGACGAAATAAAAGAAACGTCAAAATCTTCAAAACGAATGGAAATTCATATCAGAGCTGCATTCGTTTCTTCCCAATTAAAACACATTTGGACACCCTTCTCATTTCAGAATTTATCCCTTAATGCAAATACCCTAAGCTACACAATGCACCAAGTAACAATCATCCTACATTCAAACATTAAATTCGCATGCTTGTAAGACAAAATCCAACAAATAAGAAACTGAAGGCTAGGAATCACTGCCCACTGAACATATTAATCATTGACGCCTCCAATCGTAAATTTGATTTAGATATATACAATTAAGTAACCTCATTCGACCTATGAAGAAATGAGAGAAAATAAAAATCAGAAATTCACCTGGCAGATAGCATTGGAGGAGATGGGGAATTTTTCCTTGGCGTGAATACGCAGACATTTGGAATCTCCTCCATACCTAAGCGAAGTCTCCATTCAGAAAATGCAAATTTGCTTCTCTCTAAAGTAATTAGGGTTTAGTTCAATCACCAAAACCAGTACCAGAAGTAGATAACGGATATGGCGGACATCCCACCGTGGCTTTTGGAATTTTCTTAAATTGCTATCAAATCTTAAATCGCATATTTGAAAACGCGATTACAAGGTTTTCCTTTCTCTTAAATAGCATCAACCGAAAGGAATTTTAAATTTAAATAATTTAATTTACAATTTACAAGAAGTTTTTTTTTTTTTTTTTTGTCATCAACCGATGGGGTTTTTTTTTATTTAAATATTTTATTACAAAAGTTGTAAGAATAAGTCTCTTTTACATTTTTAAATATTATTAATTATTTTTATTAAATTATACTACTATTAAATTAATTTTTTTAATGAAATAATTAATATTATAAATTAATTTTACGGAAATATTGGTATAATGTATACTTTTCAAGTTTTGTATATTAAGGAAGGAATTGAGGTTTAACTTCTCACCGATTAAAATTTTCTAATTAGTAAAATTTTTAATTAAAAAAATGAAGAGTTAGACAAGTAGTTTTCCTTCTAAGATTTTTTCATTTTCACTTTTCTTATTAAATTTGTTGATTATGTTAAAAAATATTAACCAAAAATTTATTTCAATGAAATAAACGCAAAACATAATTTATCACATTAAACCCAAAAAATGACATAATATACATGAAAAGTTTTACAAATGTTTCACGCAACATGTCTACTTAAAATGAAGAAACATAAATTGATCTAAAAATACGTCCATTCCTGATACTTCACAAGAAACTCAATATCTCATTATGATCAATGTCAACAACATACGATCCAGTATAAGATTATCTCACATTTACAAGACGATTGTAATGGATAAAGAATCAGACTTCAAAGATTGACATGTTCAGAATCAAAACTTCGCAGGCGAAAACGGGCGACGAACAAGATGGTTGTCGTGTAAAAGCATCATGAGTCGCCTTCATTCTATATACATGATCGGTATGAACATCAGTTTGCTATCAGGTGGTATCCTCACTTGCAAAAGTTCGATATTCATTTCGAATTCAGCATTGGGCTGCAAATGAAAACACTGCTTATATCATTACATAATCATATTTTCATGATCCATAACTATAAGTAAAAACAGTCTGTTTAGCCCTGAACCGAAGTTTAACGAGCATGGTGGAAGCATTACCGGAATTTCATTCATTCCCCTTGATCCATAGCCAGCCTCTGGAGGAATAATCACAGTCCTCTGCATCCCAAAACAACACAATACTATATTTAGAAAGAGGGGGTGGGTGGGTGGGTTGGGGGAGAGAGTGATGCTGAATTACCTTTCCACCTACTCTCATTCCCTCAGTTATTGTATACAAAGCTTTAGGAGGTTTTGGTGCAGCCTGTGCAGAGAATAAACCATTTGGATTGTCTACAAACTCACGTTTTCGCTCTTTTCCTGGTACGGCTCCAACTTGAAACTCGTAAGGCTACTTAAATGAACAAAAGACGTGCGTGAGTATCAGCATTTGACTAAAATCATGCTAAATTATAATAACCTGCAGCATCTAAAATCATGCTAAATTATAATAACCTGGGCAATGCTGCGATTCCCAGCCAAGAGTTTAGATTCCCGACTTGATACAGCTGTAATACCACGATATAAACAATCAAAGTGCACCTTCAGAAAAGGAAAAGACAGACAAATCAAAGGGATGTGCAAGAAAAGATAGAATACACTACATTTTACTGCAAACGAACCTGCACTGTCGATCCCTTTTCAGCAATCGGACCCTTCCCTTCGACAATGTCATAATACTTAAGCCCATCAGCTGCTTCAAAAATGAACTAATTAGTAATTACAGGAATGAAAACACAATATGAAGTTCATTAAATTCACTTCAGAACTATAATCCTTCTTCGAATTACCAAAACAAGTCAGTATCATTAACAGAAATTCAACCAGAAAGCCATTATCATTATTCATTAATAATAACCAAAATCCCCAAATACAAAATGCAAAAATACCCAAAATCTAAAAGATAAAAATTAAAGAAATTGTTGCATAGACTAACACGTAGTTAGATAATCTTCAATTGGGATGGTCTTCCTGCTGCGCCTCTCTCTAGCGAGCAATGTCTGAGGAATTGCAACAAGGCTTAATGGCAGCACAGCGATGAGAATTGCAGACCTTCTTGATATGGGCAATGGCAAAACAACGTCGTTTTGCGAACAACATTGAAATTTTGTTCCCCTAAATTTCTCAAGGGTTCTCAAGGAAGCCATGGCCGTTGGAGAATACCACCTAACCAAAGATATATATTTTCCGCCTGTTTATCCAAACAACTAATATTATCATCATCACATCACCCTGATACATACAAAAACATTTTAGTAATTTGTCTGGAATAATAAAATTTAAGTACCTGTCATGATGATCGATGAAGATTGAAGAGGAAATTGTGGAGAATCTGAAAGTGAGTTTTGGAAACTCAAGTTCAAGTATGGCTTTGTCTGAAGAAGGGAACAAGTCGTGCACCTGCCTTTCCTTTGGGTTAAAACAAGAGTTATGATCCACCATATAATTTTATTGAATCCATCTACAGCTACTTAAATTGCAATTCAACCCCTTTACTTTGCCTTATTCCTAAACTAGGTATTTTAATTATTTGTGATTGCTTAATGTACTGTTGTCCCCACCAGGTAATCTTCAACAAACATTTACATTCTATTCATCAATATATTAAAAATATATATTTACAATTATTAGTAGTGATTTAAGTACCATATTAGAAATAAATTTACGAGGAAATTAAGAAATAATACATAACGTTAGAACAATATAAATAACACATAAATAAAGAAATAATCAAACTAAAATATAATGTTTGCAGTCCAATCCAAGTCTAATTTTATAGAACTAATAATGTTCATTAGAAGCTTTAAATTAAGCTACATATTCTTAAAGTCACAACAAAATTTTAACCCCCGTAAATAATCTTTAAAGTTGGGAGAATAAAGAACGTGGACAGCATATAAATTCCGACCTACACTATATCTCATCAATTACATCAAGAAGATCATCAACTTCCTGCCTCAACACTGTAATTTTCTGCTGAACCGCAGCTACTCGGTTATCGATATCCCGACCACTGGATTTCTTCTCGTAAGAATCGACCACGGTGAAGTGTTTCAGCATCAGCTTTTCTTGTAATTCCCTCTCCTTGGCTACTAATTCTTCAACCTATATATAAACCAAATACATGAGGATATAATAGCAATATTGCATGATACAACTGATGCATAGAAGTATTTGTCTTTCTAGACAAGAGAATGGGGATTGAACCCTTCCACCACCACCCCTAACTCCAATTCGTAAAAAGATGCAAACTTTTTTGGAAGATGGGGGAGTGAATAGTTTGAGTGCAACCTTGGGTATTATTTGAAGGGCCTGTGGAGACGATTGCAAGAATGACAACAAGGGCTTCAGCTCCTTCGATAGCTCCTTAAGCAAACTGTCAGCAGCCTTGCGTGCTGCTTTGCAAGCCTGCACATCACCGGTCCTTGAAAGATCACGCAGAGATGCTTCAAGCTTATCATGAACAATCAAACTACGGTTCATGATATTTTGGAACTGCTGGATTGTAGTTTGGACCTGTGAAATTTTGACTACATTAACAAATCCTGTCCTTTTAACCGATATTATAATGAGTGTTCTCCATCAACTAAAAACGAGGGGGAGGGAATATTTGCAAGCATACCTCATCCCACTGAAGTTTTGCTAGATAAGAAGGTGAAGACTTGGAGATTGTGAAGTCTGCATGTGTATAAGCTACACATGCAACGAAGAAGAGGAAAAATCCAAAAATCAACATCAATGGCTCCATAAGGAGAGAAAGATTGCTGAATCTGTAATAGACCTGTGTAGAACACATATATTAGATTGCTGAATCTGTAATAAACCTGTGTAGAACACATATATTAGATTGCTTCAAAAGAATAATAAGTTCAAGATAGAATATGTTGTTAATGAGACAATAGAAGGGAGAAGCAACAGCCTGAAAGACTTAGTGGGTGTTTGCACACCCAACTCAATGTGAGAATCACTTTTATTTTGAAAAAAATCACTTATATAGTGTTTGCAACTATTTTTTAAGCACTTAAAATCAATTTTGGCGAAGCAAGTTTTACTTGCTTTTGGATTCTGTAAAAGCAATTTTCATTGAGAGAAGAGAAAAATAATAATTACCCACACATATAATCTCCTCCACTATTAGAAAAGGTGATTTTTTTTTTTTTTTGCAAGCACTCACTTTTTCAATTTGATTTAAAATCTCTTTTTTTTTCAAACACTTTTCACGTTTAATTTTATTAAAAATCAATTAATATCACTTTTTAAAGTGAATAGAGTTTTAAAATACACCCTTAATCTCATCTAGTATAAACAATAGGCAAGAGGCCAAGATGTGATTGACAAAGACAGCAAATTAAGCACAATACACTATTGATTGCCCTTGCATGGAACTAAAATTCTCCAAGTCATGTATAAGTAGAAAGTACACACCACAAGTGGAATGTACCAACTATAACCAAAAGTGAACCCATTCTCATGCGATTTATGGTAGTTTGAAAGAGCCAAGAGAATCTACATGAAATATACCAATGCATCTATAAAGGACTATTATTGACAACTTAAGTGGAAGTTGGTTCTTCATGCAGTTTCAAGACAGGAAAGGTTTCTATACATCCTTCTTACTGCCTTACTGGACTATTTTTGTCATATAATCACGAACTTATAATTTGCCAGAGTAACGGTTAAAACAAAGTTACCTGAAAATACTGATCATGTTCTGGGACAACATTTATCTTTTCCAATACGACGACTGGTCTTCCAACCATATCCAGATGCGAAAATTTTGTCTGCACAAGCTCACAAGAACAATAAATGAGAATAGAGGCACAACTACCCAGATGCTTGGAAAGAATATTAAAGATCTAAAATGCAGTTTTATTGCACCTCTTGAGCCTGTTTGACAGAAAATGGAACCGCAACAGAAATATCGCTTTGACCCCTCTGGTAAGACAACCTGGAATTGCAGAACCACGGGTTATCAGTAACAAATCTTAGAAAAAATAAAGAACAGAAAAATGTCAAAAGTTTAGGTAACAAAATATGAAAAGCAGGCAAATGACTGTCCCGCAGAAGTTTAGGTAACCCATTAAACACTCATTTGACACCTCGTTCACCCCAAACTAAAAAAAAAAAGGAATTTTAAAACAAAAATTGATACAGAAAGTAGGTGTGAAAGAAGGCTTATAAAAGACGAGTTCAACTGGAAAAATAGTAGTGCAAGCTTTCTAAGCCAATATAAATTCCAAGCACACCATGCTCTTGTGTTTTTGTCCAAATACAAAGCTTGTGAATCCAACGTAGAAGCATTGCTTATGCTCAGAGCAAACAAAATTATGCTAGCATCTCAAGAGGTTTGCATGTGAAATCAAATCAGGAATTTACACCTAATAGAGATATATCACCTGGCAACTAATCAAAGATCATATGCATGCGCAAACAAGTACCAATAACAATATTCAACATTGGGAGACAATAGATTTACGTGCCACTGGTATAGCTCTCATCGAGAATATGCATGAATGAATAAGCGAGTTAAAATACTCATGAGAGCTCAGGCATTCAAACATCGATAAAGGAAACAAAACGAGTAACATCATAACCAAGATAAACACAAACTCTGATGAACAGAATGACGCTCGATCTTAGGCTAACTTAAATGTCATATTTCCAGGACCAAATAAGACCCAAAATAATTCCAAAGTATTCAACTTCTTGAATTCCATCCATGAGAACCATAATTAACATTACCCTCACACTCTCAGACTCATCTCTGAGAATACTAAATAACATTACCTTCACAGTGAGATTTTCAATGACAATATCATTCATTGGGCAACCAAAGGAGATATTAAGGAGACGTTTTCCCTGTGACTGGAACAAGAAATCTCGAAGAGGCAATCCATATCCAATTGTAAAAGCAGTTCTCCAACCACCAAACATTGGATAACGAGGCTCAATTTCCAGAAGTGTCTGCATTTTAACAGAATGGTTATCACAATAGAAAACCAAATGAAGGCATTTCCAAGAGAGAAACAAAGCCCACCTTCGCTGAATCACTCCATACGTTAGATGTAGAAATATTGCCTATCTCATCCCTGTAATATATAGAATGAGCTCTTGCTGGTAGTTTGGCAACAAGATTTCTCAATGCATATGCCCCTCTAACATGGGGTCGTGCCTGATAGTCTAGCCTGCAGGTATCAATAGAAAGAATAATATACTTAAATGTCCAAAAAGTGATGGTACATTGATGATATAACATATCCCTGAACAAAGGTACAAGTATACCTTGAGAACTCCCCAGTGAGCTCAGCACCGGCATGAACGAGGTTATAGTTTTCTGTGATTTGCACATTTCCCCAATGAGAAATCTCTATCTCACGGACCAATTCTTTAGCAACAGAAAATGGCCTATTGCTCACATAGTGAACAACAATTGGTGTGAATGAGTAGGGATGAACATTCGCATAAGGCCCATATTTTATTTCTGAACCAGAAAACTTGGTACTCTCCAACTTTGTGTAAGTTTCAACTTTTGGTTCAGGTAATTTAACTGTAAGGGACTGGACCTTGACTTCATAAGGCGAGAGATAATGTGCACTATCTTGTAAGGCAATAAGCTGGACATCAGCCTGTGTTATTTTCTCGGGAAAGGCCTCAGTAAATTAGTAAATACAGCTTTGATCTCCAAAGTCAAGCTTCCTCCCTTACCCAGTTCTGCGGGTAATGAGACAGCATACCAAGTCAAATCTTGGGGTAATCCTTCTGGGTTTGTGACATCAACAGGGAGGTTGTCAGAAGAAATTTTTGTCTTCCCTTTCCCTTCACTAGTCTTCACCGACAGAAAAGCCAAGTTTTTGCTTGATTTTCAGGGAAGGGCAACAAAATCTGTGATACTGCATCTACACCATTATTTTCTACCTATATGGAGACAATAAGAATAACAACTATCATAAAAATTGCACACTGATCACTTAAAATTAGCCAAAACACTATCACTGTCATGGAAACAGTATAGATATCAGCATGGGTAGAAAAGGTACCTTCAGTGATATACTGGTCCTTACTATCTGTGATGATAAATCAATCTGCACCAGAAGAAGGTCACTCAAAGTCAGAAAGATAACAATACAAGTTTCAGAAACACATACTTACGGACGGAGAAACACATTACAGTTGTTCAAATGAAACCAACGAAATACATTTTCAGATCTTGATTTTGCGATCAAATCTAACAAGATTGTTCAGCATCCAGGACACGAAGTACTTCAAATCGCAAAGAGAAAACAACAGTAAAACCCAAAATCCAAGACACAACAATATATGTAACTTCAAGACTCCAATTTAGCTCAACAATTAAACAATGCACAAAGTGCGAACAAATAACACATTCACCAGTTCTTAAGCCCTAGACACAAATAACAAAATCATCGGGGATGAAAAATTCTGTCAAACGTGTATATATGCAATAGAAACGCAAGAGAATCACAGTAATTTCAAAAAGAAAAGGATAGTAAGCGGAATTTTTACTTGGCGATCCAATTTGGAGATAATAAGATCAGAGCACACGTTCGAGAAAAACATAAAAATCCCAAAGCAAACACTACTGAGAGATCCAATCGAATTCCTTTCATTTTTAGTTCCTCTTCCAAGAAATTTGACCGGAATAGTAGAAGCCGAATGCCAAGAGAAACCCAGTGAGGCGCTCTGAGTGAAACTGATTCCCTATTCTCGCAATTTCTCGTTCGTAGTCAGCGCAAATTGCTAAAGCGTAATGCGACTTTCACCAAAAACTCAAATCAACACTTTCAACTTTTTTTTCTTTTTGCACTTTTTCCATTTTTAAAAAAAATATTTATTATGTAAAATAGATAAAGTAAGAATATTGTGGGATATTTTTTAATAAAGTAGTAATTGATTATAATTGTAAAGTTAATGATAATTATTTTCAAAAAATGAATGCAGCATAAATTTAATTGATTGGACCAATAAGACTAGTGAACATAAATTTAGTGGACAGAGAGAAGTATATATATTGAGATACACACCACATGAATTCCGTATTTGTGTTGCTTAAAAGCAATCAACAATATATATTTTTCATAGATGTAAGTGATAAAAATGTAGATGGTGAAATATACGACGGAAAGTAAGATTAAGACACATCTTTTATCGACAATAACAATCAAGGACAACTTCCCAATAAAAATTATTAGTGCTAATAAAGGGCATCTAAGGCAAATTACAATTTATGCATACGTGCAATTAAATTTTTGATACAATTTTAATTTAATTTAAACTATTCTAATCTATTTAGAAATGTATCAAACTTGAATTGAAAATCAAATTAAAATTGCATCTTTGGTTGGTGCATACAAGTGTGACTCATCTAACAATATTCCAACTAAACAGCTCATACAGAGAAAGATAGTTACTGCGAACTTGAACCTCAAATAATGAAAATAGAACTTGTATAGCTAGGAAAACAAAGGAGGCCTGCCTGCACTAGAAATACAAATGTTCTTAGACGAAGAGAGATTGATTTTACATCATCTTAAATAATTTTGTTTCTGATTTCTTCCAATTTCTTCAAAATCTCCCCGGGTGTTCTATCTAGCTCATCGGCAATTTTGCGTTGCATATCCATTGGCAAAGTTGGGAACTGTTCACACAGATCTCCATCAATCACATCCTGCATTAACATTCAAATCATCAGGTAAACACAAATGAAGAATCGAACCAACCGCCATCTAGCCTAGCCTAACAAAGTACCCGATTCTTATACTGTTACAACATATTCCAAAACTTGTCGTAGCAAATTTGTTATCCTACCAGATGAAAGCATGTATTGAGACTGTTGTGAGGGATTCACCAAGAAAAAGGCAGAAAAACTTCTGATTAACGACTAGGTTGGCATTTGCAAGTTTTGAAAATCTTTGTTAAGGGGTAGTTTTTGTAATCAGTCCATGAACAAATTGCTTTGAGATCAATGCAAAGACATGAACACGGATGAATGATAATTACTACCTCCATTCCAGCGTTCCTAATTATCCATCTGATTCTATCCAACATGGTGTTCCTAATTGTTTCACTTTGCTAATATTAACAAAAATTTACCATTTTTTCCACCAATACCCTATACTAACAATCTCCTTGTAATTATAAATTTATTAATCATCAAGTAGTAATAAATAAGGGTATAATAGTCTTCCGATATCCTAATAAACAAAATATTGGTCTGTGATTGGATAAAGGAACGGAAGTAGTATTTAATTGCAACTCACCTTCACAGGGAAGTAGGCAGATCTATAGGCCATGTGATCTCGGCCACACAAAGGCGGGTACTCCTGTCGCAGGTGCATCTCCAAATGTGAGAAGAAGTCAACATCATCACGTGATGTGAATGGAAGGAATGCTCCCAAACTCCCCATAACAGTCCCGTAAATAAGACATTCTCCACCTCCTGGAATCAATGACGCCTTTTGCAAGCAAGAGACCACATCACCAACATGGAATTGGACTATTTCCTCAACTTTGTTGGGGGCCCCATTCAGCTTCCCCTGCTCCCACTTTATCTTGCCACCAGTTGGATCTTCTTCAATCTCATCAGACACATCCTGTGGCAACCGGACAAAGTAAACGTTTCCAAATTTGTCTGCTCCTGCCATTGTGTCAAAATCTATATGCTGCGACACAGTAAGCCATCTCGGAACAGTGTCGCCGGCAAATATGTATAGCTGGTTTTCATCACGTCGATACTTGCAGTAGTGGAATGACTGGAAAAAATGATACTTATTAGATAAGATTGAAAAAACAACACATGGAATACACGTTCTTCATTAGTTTAACAACACTGAAGAAAATAAATTTACACAAGATCCGTAAAAAAGTTCAAATTAGATCTTTCTAACCCTCTTCAGGCAAATTGCTCAGAACCAAAAGTTTCATTCACTGCTTATTTTCAAAGTAGTTGTAAATTTGAAGTACTGTCTTTTTTTTAGACGGGAAAATTGAAGTACTATCAATATATACTATAGTGGCATTTATTTACAACCAAAGCAGAAAGGTCAGAATGACAACCAGAGGTTAGTACCCTTCACGTGAAAGGATAAATCGTATAAGTATGATAATACACAACAGCTGGATGCTCAGAGAACATACCTCTTGCATGTCACCAACGTAAATCCGATCACGGTAGGTTTGGATAGATGATATTGAATTAGGGAACAGCTTATTCTCACACTTCCTAAGCAGTCTCCTTTTCCCCAAATCATATAACCTAAGCACAGGTCCTATACCAGCCAGCAGTCTTCCTTGAAATTGGGCCAGTGCAAGAGGGACACCTTCCACTTGTGTTTTGTGCAAAAGTTCGAGGACCTTTCCATCTTCCTTGAACCTATATATGTGAATATATCCAGCTTCAAAGGATCTTTTGGGCCAAAATTGTAGGCCCTTCACAGTTCCTACAGCTAACAGAGTCCCATATTCCTTATCATGGAAATTCACAGTGCACATACTGAATGCTGCTTCATTATCCTGAAGCTCGAGTAAACATGTTGTTTGTGTTGTCCTTGGATCAAGAACTCTGATGCAAGAAACCCACTTTCCAGACTCTGCTTTAGGATAACCGTATTGTTCATCAGAAAGCGGATCGTTATTTTCCTCATCATCACCATTCTCCATCTGCTCTGTGTTCCCGTTTTCCCCCATTCCAGAAGCTTCAAATGACTCCTTTTTGCAGCTTCACGCTCTTCTGCAGTGAATGCTCCCTGATCACTCTCGATCATAACCAAAAGCTTCCGTTTGGGTTGAACTACAAACTTCCTTGGTGTATACCTCAGAGGTATAGCAGTTTCATTAAATGCTTCTCCTAGTCTCTCAATAGTGAAAACCCTCAATGCATCCCCAGCAACAGAAACAACACCTTCCGCACACTGATCTGATGCAAATGAAGCAGCATATTCAAGAGTCTCATATGACAATGGGGTCAGTAGGAAGTGCCCTTGGTGTATATAACCAAGCCAAGGTCTACTTGACAAGCAAAGCATAGCTTGTCTTCCTCTCACAGAAATAGAAAAGAGCTTAGGCGCTCTAAGTCCTAAGAAACGAGAGCGGGCATCCGAGAGTTGGCCAGTCACCATATCCACAACTGTCCTGAACAAAACTCCATTTTGCAGACCAGCATTTAAAAAGAGGCTAGCAGGGTGGTCAGCTCCATCCTCGCCTCCTAAAGAAGCCTGAACTTCAAGAAAGAGGAGGGACTCCGGGGAGATGAAACACTTTGTAGACTTAGAATCTGCATACAGTCATCGGGGTCCAAAGACAAGATACGAATGGTATTGTCAAAAGATCCAACAGCTAGAAAGCGTGATCTCTGTCTTCCTTCTGGGACAGGTGCAATATCCAAACAGGCAATATCTCCAGACATCTCATGTTTCTCAACCTCCATCAGCTGCCCAGTCATATCAACTTCAAAATATATAAGCTCACCTCCACTTAGAGCAATAACAACCTGAAGTCTATTAGACCCAACCTTTACAATTGTTCTCTTTCCTGGTGTTCTCCACTCATTGATACGCCCATCTTCTCTGATGTGCCTAATACCACTTGGATGAACTTGCATCAGGGAGTCATCTCCAATCAAAGACACAGCAAGAGATGGTGTTGTGTCAAGGAATCCACTGTCACTAACTTCTTCAACAGTCTCACCAATGGAAAGTACAAGAGTAGCATTTGCAAAAGAAACAACAATATATGCATCAAATTCATCATTCACATTCTTTTACTGTCCACACAGCACTTGGAACGCCGGGTAATTGTGACACTGCCATTTCACTAATAGCCAAACCTGGTCTTAGTATTCGGAGAGAAGACCGAGGTCCACGCCCACAAAGTGTAAATATCTGAGGGGTTTCTTCCTCAAATAGATTTGTAACTTTCATATCCATAATACACATCAAGCTCTCAACTTGATCAATCCGAACTAGATTTTTCAGCTTTCTCGGTTGGAAGAACACCGGCTGAAAACCTTCCTCTGTTTCCATTAGAGTAGCTGATGAAGCCTCCACATCTGGATCATCACCTATAGCTTGAAACTGATACAAAGCATGGTTCCCAAACTCCGAAGCAGCAAACAGAAACCCAGACTTCAAGACACATAAAGATGATGTCACAGGAATAGTATCAAAGTACTTGATCTTCAATTCACTTACTCGATCATTATCATGGTCCAGTGTAACTTTGAAAATATCCCCATATTCAGTTTGCAAAAGGAAGAAAAACATGGATTTCTGCTTGTGCATAGTAGCTGAGACGATCAAAACACCACGCTCAGCGGAGCAAGTCCTCACGCCTTGGTATGACTGCCCTGACATCTGGATGATTCTGATTCTTATATATAACAAAATTTTCTGCACACACAAGCACACCACTAGGCCCATCACCACCACCAGGTACAGTCACAAGCATATTAGCACCATTATCTACTTGTTCGGACCATTTCCTAGAAACATGGTTAAGCCCTAAATCCAATTCATAAAAGGTCAAATGTTTCTGTGCCTCGTTAGCAGCTTGACCAGTGGGATCCTGATCCGCCTCAGAATAATCCAACTCTATAGCTGCAAATATGGGATTATCAAACCCGCAATCCACCCCACAAATCGAATAAACTATAGTGTGGCTCTTATGCGCCTCTAGAGGCGACGAAATAGTCAACCTTGCTGCAGTATCCCTATTCAACACATAAACAAGCTTCTGTTTCTCACACGCACCAATCATCACAGCTCTACCCTTAGGGTCAATAGCCAAGTACTGACCCGGAACTATCCTACGACACCCCGATTTCCCGAACGTTTCCTGGTGAACTTTTTCAAAAATATTATGCTCTTTATTGTACTCGAGGATTACAATCCGGCCAGAATCCGAGCCCACAACTATGTAATCTTTTTGTGCACCGGTGAGGCGAAATTGAGCTAAAGAGCGAATAGCGCCGAATATTTCAACAGAAAGGAGGGATTGGAGCTTACCGTTGTCGTCGGGGCGGAGAAGGTCGAGGACTTTGCCACGCGCCACCACAATTTCTTGTGATTTGCCGCCGGAAAAGTTCCCATTGATGGCACAAATGATTCCGGTGGGCTGCTGGAGGGTTAAACTGTAGAGATACATGATAATTAACAGAAACTGAAGAGTGAGGGATTGTGAGTAGTGAAGAGGGTTTTGAGAAACCCTAATAAAATTTTGGGATCTAAAGGCGGGGAGGGATTTTTGTACTACGAAGTGAGAAGGAGAAGCAGCATCGCAGAGAAGTCGTGTGAGTCTGTGAATAATAAAAGTGCGACTATTAATTAGTTGGGCCTTGGGCCTTGGGCCGTGGGCCTCATTTGTAAGTTTCATTGAGCTTGCCCTTATAAATATAAGACCACGTTTGGCTGGTGAATGAATTCGTCGAAAGAAAAGTTGAAATGTTCCAAAATTTTCATGTGAGGATTTCAAACAGCAAATGAAGCCCTAGCTAGCAATGCTATTTTTCAGAAAATAGAGTTCTTATTCTCTCAAATGATATCATTTGTTCCATTTTATGTATTTCACTTTATAGTATATCTATCTATATAACTTTATAAAGTTAAACCTAGAAAAGTCACATTCTTCTATTTTATAAGTTTTAATCTCATCCATCATTTTTTTATATATTAATGTATAAATTAAATCTACGATTAAAATTTTGAAAACACTCAAAAAAGGAATAGACAAGTACGTAAGAAATAGCTAAGTAAGAGTGATAGTTAGTATGATAGCGTTACCTCTCTTACGGGTGTTTTATTTATATATACCTAGGCATGATAACGGCACGTTCTCCTAGTGATGTCGTGTGTTGATCATCTCATTCTCGGAAAAACCGTATTGTGCCTACGATTTTCCTCCTCTGGACGAAGGTGGACCAAATCAATGAGAAATATTAGGAATATTCCCTCCTGGCTTTACACCTCGTCCGGGTCTCGTGGCCCACTGTACTCAAACTTGGGCCTCGTGGCCTGCCTTCACCAGGTTTGGGCTCCGAGACCTCCCTATAATTAATCTAGGCCAAGTCCATCTCGAATTCCTTTCTCTCCCCGAGGGTATTCGGTTATATCGATGGGCCCTATTGGGTTAAATATCTTTGGGCCCTACGTGTAGTTGGGCCCGTCATTTTTATCCGTATAATTATTCAACTTGATTTGTGGAGTAATTTTTTAAAAGAAATTTGTGGAGTAACTTTTAAAAGCCAAATAATAGATAATAATATTTACAAGATATTTACTCGATGTAACTCTTTCCAAGACTAACTTTTACAAATTAAATTTTATTTTAATAATTGAAAAACAACTTTAAGAATTAATCTACAATTACAACATATTACAACAAAACTTATAGTCTTTGTAATTGAATCAATTATCTTTTATTAATCTAACCAAAATAATCACAATCCTAGTAAAAGTAAACAAAGGCTAACACTTTCCAAAAAGGAAATAGGGAAACACAATCATTTACTAAAAAAAGAAGTAATCTCTCTGAATTATCATAACAAATACACGAGGAGAATATTTTGTGTCAAATCGTCTCATATAAATTTTTGTGATAACAATTTGTGCTCTAATTGCATAATTATTCCATCTGCAAGTCGACACCAAAAATTGTCTGCAGAGATTTATATCCATGTATATACCATTTTAAATGGACTTCCACAATCGCTAAGTAGAAAAAACTAGGTATACACACTTATATACGATTTTAAATTGACTTCCACAATCTATACAAGGGATATGAGAAAAATACCCTCAAGAAGCCAACAAAAACCTCAGAACAAACATCTCAAAATGTGTCATTCCTTAAATCTAAAGATTGGGCTGATCAAGGCCCTGTTAGCAAATCTATGTCTGTCATGTCCTTGGGCGACTCTCCCTCAACCATTTCAACGCTCGATTCAGCAATAATTCCGGCAGCCATAGCCCCTATCGGCATATGATCAGGTGAATCACCGGGGCTCCCTCCTAACACTCTCGTCCGTGGCGCAGGAGGAGTGCCTTTCTTCTTTACCTTGTTGTGCCAGCTCATCAAAGCCTTGGAAGTTTGCTCATCAAATATGGACTTCTTCATGTATGATCCCATCTACAATTTTTAAACAAAACATGTAAGACCTGGTTTCTGGTGAATTCCAGTTTTGGTCCTATATGAATACGGTCATTTCAAAAGCGGTCTTTCTATTCCCATAAGAAGTTTTAGCTAATTTTCATCAAACCACCAACTAAAATTCCCACAAAAATTGCATTCTAGTCTTTTGAAGCAATTTTATTCCCATAAAATAAAGTGCACCAACGGTTTTCATCCATCTTTCCTTGATTTAGAATCACTAATGAGAAATTTCATATGGGTTAAAAATGTGATTTCCACTAAATCATCATGAACTTGTGATTGTGAAGAAAGAATCACCTGGGTAACAAGTGCATAAAGTGGAAGTGTGATGTAGCTGCACAGAAACTGCACTCCTACCCTGTAACGTGCACGTTTTGTTCAATACGTGTAACAGAAAATATTACACCATTATGTAACGAGAAATTTTACGTCAAGACTTACCCGATGCAAACTCTTATAATAGCAAGATCAAAATGGCTATGGAAGCACGAATGCAACCCGAATTCATACTGCATTAAAAAGACATAGATCAGCCATTTGCACTAGTTCAAACACTACAATACAGAGACAAATGGAGACAATGGTACCGTTATCCAGATGAAGTACGTTATCTCAAATGCGTTCTGTAAAAATCATAATAAAAACATAAAGGCTAATGAAGATAGGAGAAGTTTGAAGATTAATGAAAGAAGTTTAAGGTAACACTTGAACCTGAAAAAGTACAAGATGAATAAGTGAAAGAACTAATGTAGGCTTGCTGAACCAAAAGTGTCGATCAGAGACTTGAACGAGAGGAATCCCTTGAACAACCGCGTGTTTTTCTTGAATCTCGATAGCCATCTGAGTTATGATCGATTGCAGCTTTGTTCCAACTGCTAAGATTATCTTAATCAATCAAGTAGTCAGCGTTTTTATTACGAAAATGTTGCAATACGAAAAACACGATACTGAGGCTCGTAATTTACCACAAGGGGAAGTACTGTCAGCACAAACATAGCCTGTCCTTCTGTTAGAACACAAATTAACATATTATAGGAACATTTAGTCTTATATATTAACACAAAAATGTAAGTTAAAGCAAGCCGAACCTTTGACGTTTAGAAGCAGATAGATCACAGTTATCATCCATAAAAACGGACTGAAAGCAGCATCAAGACAGTATTCATGTTAGACATTAAGAAGATACACATAAATTTTGGGACATAACTAAAGCAGAGAGGGACATACGGGATTCCTACAACCACTTTAAAGTCATCTTCCAATGATCTTTTGATGTACTTCTGGAAGTCGAACTTAGTTCCAGGAGACAAATGTACCTATATATGGAGATGCTTCATTAAAGAACATCCCTAGATTTTTTTTTATTTATTTTATCAATGATCATTAAAGGAACTTACTGATACGAATCCATGGCGAAGAGTGCAGTAGTCGGGCCTCTGAACTGAATACAGAATATGGCGGAAGAAACAGGTCTGCAAATGACGAAACATGCATGATATTAACATCAGATAATGCAAAAATGGAGTTAATTTTGTGTTCTTACTATATAAAACAAGACAGGATTTTGCATCCAAGGTTTCGTGTGACTTTTAACGAAAGAATCCTCGTGTGTAAGTCTGAATCTTGAAGGATCTGTGTGAAAGAAATGAAGATGAACATAGTTTTAACCAATTGAAGAGTGTAGAAACATCATCAGGAGAGATGAGACCACCATTAGATGCTTCAGTTTGCTGTGCAATTTGTCTTTCCCACTCTTTCCATCCTCGAATCTAGACAACAATGTCACAACAAGTACAGTATACTAAATATAAAAATCTGATCAGATTCCTTAAAAGCAACAAGCGCTTACAAGATTACATACCTTCAACCTCCCGAGCATCATTGTACACGCACTGTAGAAGACATGAAAACGGCTAAAAAGAAGATGAAAATGTGGAGCTGATGAAGTCCATTTGGAGATATAAGTGGCACATATCCCTATTACATTAAAAGCATGATCGATTGTTCAATTTAGGACAAACATATAAGTTGAGCAATGGACTAAAATGTTACCTTTTCGCAACCTTTTCCTGGACTATCGGTTGCTAGAATCCTACGCTCGTTCCATAGAAGTCTGCGGTGATGATCACCTCCCGACCCTTCGGGTTTCTTTGCAGGCAAGCCATCATGAGACTCTTTAAAGTTACAGGGCAACATGGTTCTTGAAATTTCCTCTGGAATGCAAATTTGGGTTATGTAGTTCTGCCCAAATGTTAGAAGCAGAGAAATGAATCCCAGAATCATAAGCTCTGTAAGAAAACATCACAAAGATAATGTTATTAACTCATAGTTTAATTTTATTTTTAAATAAAAAAATTAGAAAATTACCTGCTTTAATTTTCTCAAGAGCTTCAACCAATGAGAATTTTTTTCTCTTATGGAAAGTCTACAGAACAGAAAGAATGTTTAACAATCAACAAATGTATGATTAATCATAATCACAATTCCCATGGCGATCCAAATCAATAACATTATAAAAATACCAAAAATTAAGAAATGGTAAATAACACATACATGTGGTGGGCATTAGAAAAAGACAAGAAAAATGAAAATACCTCTCCCACTTTATGAAGAGTTTTCTCCAATAGGATAGAAATGATAATGATGACCAAACAAACCAACGCAACTGCCCATGTTGGAGTATTGTCGAGTTCCCTCCCTGCTCGTCCTCCTCCTCCGGCCATGGATTTCCTTGTCAATAATTAATTAAAATCAAATTAAATGTGAATATTTTGCATTTCTTCTCAAGTGGGAATGAAGAAATCTTGATCATAGTTTGGCAGGTTTCCCATAATAGTAGTATAATGAAATGAGTTTTCAAGGGAAGAGCAAGGCCGGTTCAAGGGAGTTGTAACGGAATTGAACCGGAATGTGTGGAGGATTAGTCATGGAATTGGGTTTATTTACAGGGATGCCATTGTCAGAATTATGTTGACATGAGTGTTGTTAGGGATTTTATTTTGATGTGCTACAATGGAGAGAGAGAGAAATTAATTAAGAAAAAAATATTTGCTTTTTTAAACTTAAAAAAAATTATATAATTAATTTACTTGTTTCTTGATTTGATTATGAAATTAGTCAGAATAATTCCTTTAGTTATTTAGCCAAAATAAGAGGAACAAAAAATATATTTACAAATAAAAATGTCAAAAAAGATAATTTTTAACAAGAATTTTATGTGAAACAACTACATATGAAACGAATCTTCACTTCACTTTATTATTTCGATCATATTATTCTTTTAAATATGATTGGGTTGAAGCTCATAAATCTATAAATAAAATCTTGTACGATATGGTTTCGTCATTTAATCAATTAAGAATTAAGACTCTATTTGGATGGAATGAATTTGAAAACAATCGAATCAAACTGGCTCAGAGCTAGATTATCAT